>OZ014481.1:440715-1936954 GCA_963965965.1 Trididemnum nubilum
AAACTAAGTTGCCACAGTTACAGATACTCATTTTCAAGTCAAAGTAACAATAAATAGTCTCGTTTAATTCATTGATTTCAGTTTAAACCTGTTTTCAGCATATCGCTAAATTACAAAAAATAATGGCAACACGCATGCAATTTTTAAACTGCATTCAACGGCTCAAGAGATCGCTATGTTTCGATAACATTGCGAACAAAATTAAATAGGTTTGAAAACTTTGATTGGCGCATTGTTTGCTGCAAAAGTTCTTTTTTACGTTTAGTTTCTTGTTTTCGTAAAATGTAGTCTAAATTTTGATTTTAGATTTGCATCAGTAAATTGGCTTGAAACAGGCCACAAGCTATGCACCAAAGCATGCAATTTTAAATATTGCATGCGTGTTGCCAGTTATTTTATGGAATTTAGCGAAATGCTGAAAGCGAATAACTCAACGGCGAAACCAAGCCGTGATAGCCCGTAGGTATTGGCATTAGGTAATGTAAGTCAGAGTGAGTTTTTGATATGGTACTGTTCGCACTATTTAGGCTACATATTGAGCTATTAGAGGGAAAGCAAGATGTGAAATCCATTTAATCAGGGAGTTACCGTTATTTGGTTCTGTTAGTACTTGGTAGGCCTAGGCTAGTTGCAGTGGCGTCGCTAGGGGGGCGGCGGCCCGCCCTGGGTGTCACCATTTTGGGGTAACACCATATTATGAAGTGAAGCCATATCTCCACTGATTTGGGGTGAAGATCTTTTTTCCGTCCTCATTTGAACTGAAAACCAATCAATTTAGCGGCGAAGACCTTTTTTTGTTTGTTTTTTGTTTTGGAATTCATATATTTCGGGGCCGAAAACCCACAACTTTGACGGCAATGACCTTTTTTTTTGTTTTTTGGTCTTCACCTGTTTTTGGACCGTAAAGGGGTGACACCACGAAATTCCGCCCCGGGTACCACCATTCCTTGCAACGCCACTGGCTAGTTGTAAAGTTTGCACTAGGTTTGCAAAAAAGTTTTTAAGACTATCAATAAATTACCGATAGGCTGTTTAGCTGCTTTGTTTGTGCTTTATTGGTTGTTAAGTAAACTAAACAAGGCCAGGCCTAACCATGCATGCATGGGATGATTGGACAAGCCTTGAGCCCACCAGCCTGCTTAATATTGTATAGCATCGCTGGCTGTTGCCAGGCTACGATGTTATTATGACATGAGGAAAAGAGGCGATATAAGTAGGCTATGCATTTGCTATTCAGCAAGTTGGCTCAGCTTAGTACAATTTTTACCTCAATGTTATTAAGCCTACTTTAATGTTAGTGTTAGCGTAGTATGGTACTGGCTATTGCCAGAATATTTGCAATGAAATACCGGTATAAGCACTGCCCAAGGCAAAGATGTATCTGTGGCACCAGTCGTCTTCAAAGTCACGTCTCTAATTCGCTCTTTCAACAATGCTGATGCGCGAGTGGTTGGACGATCAGAAGTGAAACGTGAAAATAAAAAAGAATCCATGGGCATGCAAATCCGTTTTCCTGATACGGTATTCTGCTCTGAAAGCGCAAATGGCTTTGCATCAGTGTTTGTGGCTTGCACCATTGCAAACTCAGAGTGCTTTTTCCAAAAACAAAAAAACGAAATCGCCAAGAAGTTTATTTTCAGCGGCGGCCAACAACAAAATAAACAAAAATGGGCGCTTGTTTGTATTGTTTTTATTTTTTAGGTTATCGTTAAAGTTTCGAGTTAAAATTCGAATTGAATCGAATTAGATCTTTGGAGTAACGGACTACGGTAAAGTTTACAGCGCAAGTTACAGAGCTAAATTAAAGATTTTCTCAATCTGATGCACGGTACCAGCAATGACCTTTACCTAAGAGTTAAGTAAAGCAGTTAAATATATCTCATGCATTCTTCGGTAATTTGTCATTAAGGGTAAACAAACAAAATTAATTTTTCTTACAATAATTTACTGTATTACAAAACCCCATTAAGTGATAAACGCTTCTCGGAATCCTGAAATGTCAGTAGACTGCTAGTGTTACGCACTGTGTATGTTAAATGCGGTGTTCGGTAGCCAAGTATGTAATAACAACCTATTCTGTTTCATTTCACATTAAATTTTTGGCTTTTAACGGAATAATTAATCATCGCCAATCATTATTATACATTTATACTTTCAGTGAAACGCTCCTCCACGTAAGTTTTGAAATGGGTAATATCTCCACGAGTACCGTAGAGTTCCATAATTCATTCTGCTCTTCAGACGACGAAATTGTCTTTTTTAATTTGTTGCTTGTCGACTAGACGCCCAAAATTGTGCAACGTTTAATCCTGGGCGTAAAATCCTGAGCGTATAAATAGTTTATTTTGAATCAGACACTCGGTACTCCCGGCTTACTGCCTTATCAGCGCACAAGCTGCCAGTTGGCTGAAATAAACTACGTTTGTGCTCTGTGGATATTCGGCCTAATAGTGTAATTCCCGCCTTAACCTGAAGAGGAACGAATTCGAGGATTGATTTCGTTTCTTCTATGGGTCCAGGTTTGATAGCGCAGGGAATTGAACCACGAGCTTCAAATTTACGAGATGGAAAACATTGCTCAATCATTTCGCTTACTGCATTCTTTGGAGCGTTGCCAGCTTCATTGCACACGTTTGCAGCACCTTCTAATTAAGTGGCGTCATTAATGAGCTGGCTTTGACATAATATTGTTGAATTTTAAAGACAAAAATTAAAAAAGAACTAATTTGAGTTTGTTTTCATCGAGCAGTGTTGGCTGAGATCCAGTCAAATCAATAATCACGGGTACTGCAGTATGAGCATGCCCTACTGTATATGAGGTGCGAGTGACATCATCTGCTGCGACTTGTAAAGATGGATTCTTCATAAGTCGCAACTTGTTTGGCTGCACTTCAACAAGGATGAATGGAGAGGCCTGAAAATAACTAAAGACCCCATTGCAGCATTTTTTGAGCTTCGAAATTCATGGGTTTGAAGTTTCGTTGGCATTTGGCGAGCGTCAACGATGTGGCTACAAGTGAGTTGTCGCGCTCACGTGATGGTCAGCCGTCGGGTCTAAATATAGGCTCCATTCTATCATTATAACAAAGTTCACCTTTATTTAATTAAACTGCTCGGTCACAATCACAGTGTGTCGGTGGCCTATCACGGCTTTTGATTTCGCGAACTTCAGTCAAAAGTTTACGTTGGCATTTGCATGGCCCGTACAAGATATGCAGTGTCAGAAAAATGTTCTGATTTACTTTCAAGTTCATTTGAAGGAAAGGAATTGCGGTTGAACTTTTTCATGTTGTGCAACTTGCATTTACAGCAAAACAATGGTGTTACTCGGCCAGGAGACAGCGAAGGGACCTTTCGGTCTTCCAGTCAAGCAGCCACCTGTCTACCGCACACGATGGAGGCTTTGTACAATCGTCTTTATTGCTGAATGTCAAACAGGGAAGCTGTGAATACCAATTTTTATGGTCTTGGTTTGACCCGACCGGTAATCGAAACCGAGTTTAGCGTTTCAGTAGCAGACCTTTATCTTCTCGAACGCGGATCAGTATTTGTTTGATCGGCTGGAATTTGCATTAAAGTTTGTGGGTTGCTGCAATTCCAGATGAGCCGATCGAATTAGCTGCCTGGTACACATATTGTCTGGCAAATCGATTCCACTTATTTCCTTGGAGACTATAATTCATTGCTCGAATATTGCAGCCTCATTTTACAAAATGGCCCTGGTGTAATGTCGCAATCTGTCTCGCCAAACAGTTTCGCCATCGTATTGTTTGACTGCATCAAAGCTAATGGAAAGAAAAGAATGTATTGCAATGCGCGATGCAACAGCAGTTGATTTGAACAGTGTAAACAAACTTTCTCCAGGGTCTACAATTTTACGAAAATCGAAGCTCTTCGGTGTGCGTGCCTTCGCATTCAACGTTTGCGGCTCACTTCAGCAAATTGTTTCTCTTTGATTGCTTAAATGTTGGGGGGATACTCGTGGTCGTAATTTAAAAAAGTATACCAGACTAAACCAGCTGAGAATTTAATGGATAGTGACATCACAGTGGAAATGATGAGCCTGGTGGGTGATCCCCCCTTCTAACTTCCATCCGGTTGCGTCATGTTGTGACGTAATGCTGTTTACAGCCAAAATCTAACTTGCGTCGATAGTATCAGCGACGCCAAAAGTTGCGCGCGTTATTCTAGTGGTCACTGCTGACGCCGCCAACGTTGCTCCCCTTACCACTTCGCCTTCGAGTCATCTCTGGTGATGACGTCATTCCACAGTCGTAATTAAAAGTTTTTGTGGCCGAAAAATCCCAGCGCATGACTGTAACATGTTTCGTGATGCGACCTCATGTTGTGATCTTGAATATATCATTGTTATGCAACAAATACAAAACAGTTAATCAATATTTTATCAGTGCATTTTGATTTTGTCCCTATATTAGGTTGTTGAATCGCACAGCACTGGTAGTTACATAACCTTAACATAAGACCGATAGAGACTGCACGCTTTTTGTTACTTTTGAAAATAGACTACGCTTTAGAAACACGCGATCTTTACGTAGTATAACGTTTCATGAACCTCTCACGATTTATCGCGCCTGCAAACCCGGTATCGGCAACAGAAAGTGAATCATTATTGATGAAAAAGGGTTGTCGAATCGCTTAGGAAAACGCTCACCAGCCCAATCATTAAACGAGCAACAAAAACAGCGTTTGACGGTTCGTTTCTCAGGTCATAAGGTGCTGTGCAAACAAAACCCAATAATGATAAGGTATAGACAGTATCTAGAGCCTTAGAGACACAATCAAACCTATGATTAACAGCCTGAGACATACTGTTTCGGAATCGACTTTCGTTTTTTATTCCTCGTCAGTATAGCAGACTGTAAGAATTTGGATATTGCGTATAGTTTATCATTAATTTCTCAGAATATTGTTCTTAATAAAACCCAATAAGATGCTGTGCGTTTGTGGAGAGGCTGATATAGCCGAGTGGCTCGATGAGTAAGCGATTACAATTCTCCACATCATTTTATTCAATCTATGCAAAACTACCGACCGTGGAGACCTGTCTCTAAAACAAGTGCCTGTGATGTCAGACAACTATAGAACACGATAACCACAGAAACGTGAGGTGACTGTTTTACATGGAGAATTTCTGAAACCTTTTTATTGCTTCACCAGAAGTGGCCGAGGTAAATCTATGAACAATTTTTTCGTCTAAAACTTTAAATACGTTGTGGTGCATCGTTACAATTTGGATGATAGGAGGACCCAGCTCTTGTCCGGAAACTCAAGTTGTCTTAAAAAGACGTTTTATGCCCCGTTTTCATGTCCAATATATGGCTTATCGTTTCTAGGATATAATAAACAAACCAAAAGTTTTGTCCTGCAATTGCCGAATGGCATAGTCCTTAAAAGGAGCATGGAAATGGAAAATTTATGAGAAAATGAGATTTAATGAGACCGTGGGATGCGCGTTCTTATATCGCCGTGGTTTTCAACAACTCAAGCAAAAAGCGTTTTACCGTTTATTACTTTCTAGGACAAACAGTTTCTGCAATGATTACCGATTTTTAACCCTGACCGATGGTTTTGAGGCAGTTTCTCTCACCTTCAGCTTTGGGAAATGAGCCGACAATTTCGATATGTGCCAACTTCATAGCTTTGTTGTCCTTCATGATCTTGCGTGTCGTCTGTATCCGTGATAAGTGTTTTTGTGTGGTAGTGTGGTGTGTCCATGACGTGATCGCCAGAGGTGGAGTCCTCGAGGACGTCCTTGGCCTCGAGGACGTCCTCGAGGACACATTTTGAAGTCCTTGGCCTTGGCCTTGGCCTCGAAGGTCAAGTCCTTGGCCTTGGCCTTGGCCTCGAAGCCTCAAGTCCTCGAAAATTGGCCTGTCCTCGGCTCGAGGACAGCACTCTTTTTTAAACAGTTGAAATTTCGTTGGAAAGCGCCAGAAACCTCGCGGAAAATTTGCGAGCACTTTTTTTGTTTTCCTCACTTGGAGCATAGACGTAGCCAAGAGGAGGATGGCAGGGGGTCCGCCCCCTTCCCAATTGAAATTTCACCAATGACAAAACTGTGACAAAAAATTCTGTAGTTCCTTCAGTTTCAGTTTCTTTTTAGCATTTTTCGTTTACAACAGTATAACTATAACAACAATATTGAAGGCCAGGGGCGCTGGGTCCCCCTCAATTCTATTTTTGCCAGCCAATTTAAACGTACAACCCGAAGAAAATGGAGAGTTTTTGTCCTACAAGTTGCTATCTCAGGCCCACATCTAGCCTTTTTGTGAACGTAATGCATTAATCAGGGCCAGATTTACCATAACATGACGCAGTACCAGCAGTAGCGTAGCCATGGGGGAGGCGGGGGCTATAACCCCCTCCATTGGCCTGTCAACCAAAATGCAGAATAAGAAAAATATCACGTTTTTAGCTTTTTTGGGACTGTTTTTGCGCTGGAAATGACTAAAAAGTGATTTAAAGTATCATTGAAAACATATATTCAGGGGGGGGGCTAATTGTCAAAAATAAAAGTCACAAATCAATGAAAACTTTGAAAAAATCGCTGAAAATAAGCAATCAAATTTGATCGTTGATGTAAAAACGCCCAACATAGGTTTTATCAACAAATATATTATAAACTCAAGAATAACAGGAGGGGGGCTATTCAGTGTTAGTTAATTATCATAGTCACTTCTCTCAAATATCTTTCCATTAGCCCTTTTCCCAATTATTTTTTTTATAAAATATAGACGAAATAGATTACACCGAGTGAGTTTTATTGAATAATAGGATTTTATGATTTACCAGCAAGTAAACAAGAGAACTGCAATGTTATCATTAGCCAGTAGCCACTCCCCATATTGCCCATTAATGCAACCAGTTGAATTATGTTGCGCTGCCAATTTCTACGCCACGTTTTAAAAGCAATATTTTTTATTAAAATAGCTCTAAAATCAAGTTCATTTTGCGAAAAAATGCAAAAGTTTCGAGCGCTGGAGGCTCCGCCCCCAGACCCCCAAAACAGCCCCCCCATTGTGAATTTCTGGCTACGCGTCTGAGTACCAGCTAGGGTCCCCGAGCTAAAATCGTAAGACTTTTTTTGTTCTTCACCTATATTTGGCAGAAAGATGTTGCGAAAATCTCCAAAGTGCCATGGGCCTAGCGCGAAGTAAATCCTGCCGGCAATAACATGGTTAGTAGACGTAACCATCTATCGTACCAATTTTCAATAACAATTCAGTAATTCACCTCCAACCTCGCCGCTTTTTATGTACAAAATACTTTTTAAAAAAATTAGTCATCAAAAATGCTGAGTGAACGAATCATTGAACTTCAATTGAGGGGGCTGGCCGAACATGTACTGCTTTAACTAGTTATTTTCATGACAAAACTAAATCTCTAAGGAAAATCTTCCAGGGATTATTATTTACTGCTAAAATGCTGCAAGAGACAATGCACCTTGCTTTCCCCTACCTGGACCAAATCACTTACTATTAAATTTAACTCCAAAATGCAAGATGTTAAACGTGTTTTGGACTTAAATTGCAAGTAGAAGGAGTATTAAACAATTTGATTTTTTCAATTGGCTTTCAAATGGCAAAAATTTAGTGCTTTTAAATGGCTCTGAACACTTGCGACATGTGATTCAATGGCATTAAAATAGCTTTTTTTCCAAAAAACTACAAAAAATTGCCCAACGGCTTGGGGCTTCGCCCCCAGACCCCCCAAAGCCTCCGGCGGATGGGGGCCCCCACCCCCAGACCCCCGTTTGTGATACCTTTGAGTTACACCAGCTTTCTCAACACGCTTCCAAAGTTAAATATTTGCGTTTTTCAGGTATTAGTTTAAGCCCTCTCCCTTTGCAAAATCCGGGTTACGTGCCAACAGGCAACGATTTTAGATCTTCCATCCTACGATATCTTTGTCAAACAAAAACTTCTTCTTTGGAAAAATTTTGATGACGTCATTGCATGTGATTTGTGGTTTAGGCCTCCCCAAATCAAAAATTCTGGGTACGCCAATAAATTGGAGATCGCCTGAAAAAAATTTTTGAAGACTTTTTTTTGGAGAACACTTGCGCCTGTGTCCTTGGTCCTTGGCCTTGGCCTCGAGCATTCCTGTCCTTGGCCTCGAGAGTGTCTGTCCTCGGAAAGGCTGTCCTTGGCCTTGGCCTTGGCCTCGGGTTTTTTTTGTGTCCTTGGCCTTGGCCTTGGCCTCGAGCCTTGTGTCCTCGACTCCACCTCTGGTGATCGCATGCCATGACTTCATTCCTCATCGGTCGCCATGACAACCACCTCTTCTCACTAATGAATTAGTGCTGAATTGCGACAATGCATTAGCAGCTTGTCGGCCGAAATTTTATCGGAGATGAGTCATTAGCAATTCAATCGCTTTCATCACACTAAGTGTTGATTACGTCATGAAGTTAATTTAGCTTGTTGTGTATAAAATACCAATTACTTTTTAATAGGCAAAAATGTACGTAACTACTGGTAGCTTAAAGGATATTGTCTGTAATCATGGGTTTTGCATCTCTTGCTGAGTGTAGACCTGCGTAAGCCACTTCATTGAGAATCGCAGATTTCTGATAAAGTCCAGTCTACGTAAACTCTCTTTTGAGAATGTTGGAATCAATAACAAATTATGTGCGTTATAAATTATTCAAAAAATATCAACGCCATTGTATTGCATGCTTGATTATGTCTTTGTCATTTAATATTCGCGACTTTTGAGAACAACTTTTGAGAAAAGATTTTGAAATATTTGAAATGGAATAGTTGCTGCCTGATAATTGCATACATGCCTCAAGTTTTGATTAGATCAGACACCATGACTACGAATGCCACCTCTCAAGCAGCCCTATGAGCTCATCACAATGAAGATTGATTAAAAGTTACAGAGCAAGGCCATAAAAGGCGAGCTGCTTCTTGGATGGAGGAAGTAATCATCATAAAGCAAGCACTGAAGCAGTCGCGTTGTCGCGAACAAAACTTTCCCACATCACAATAATTTATCAAGAATTCCCAGTTTTCCCTATAAGATTAGGAAAGCATTTCATCTGGATCATATGAAGCCGGTGGCAACCACAAATTGCTTAGCGGTTTTCAATTCGCTTCCCACTCCCGACAGGACCTTTCTGGTGGTAACATGTTCGCACGATCGCGTAAAACGTGCCCTCTGCAGCGGCAGCGCGGAGGCATTACGACGTCATAAACACGGATGATAAAATTTTACCGGATTAGCCGGTAAAAGTTTTTAACTTAAATGAGTTTGATTGTATCGAATAGCCATCAATCATCAGCTTTATGACATTCTATCTTGAACACACTATCGCTTTCTCTCGCGCGGCATCGATTTCACGTCGACTTAATGTTGCTCGTTCGAAATGTCAAATTCCGAAGATTTCCTGCAGCCAGAGGTCATCGTGCGTTACTGCGTCGCATCGAATTGTCGATGCTTTCCGGCGATTGACAACAAGTCTGTTGCATCATAATTCACTGATTATCTTGTAGCTGGATCAATAAGGCAATCACGCCATTGAAACGCTCACCGCAAAGAATTGACAACAACAACATAGAAAACTCACTATGAATCGTTTTGAAGCAACTAAATGCCTTGGTTCAATTTTTGACCGATCAGTGATCGAAAGGATAGAGCGTCTGCTACTGAAATGGTAGACTCGGGTTCAATTCCTGGCCGCATAACTTCGAAGGGTACCTTTTGTTTGCACGTTAATTCGCTATCTCTCAGGCTGGCATCGCTGCCCAAACCCTAACTTGAATGCAAGGTTCTGAAGAAAAAGAATAAAAGAAGGCAGCGAGAATCGAACTCGAGCGCGAGACTTACCAGACGCGCGCACTAACCGCTACACCACAAAGCGTCGTATTTAAGTTGAGTTAATGAGAAAAAAAGCAATAGCTTGTAAATATAAAGGTACACTTCGTTAAACTGCTTCTTGATCTGGTCCAACCAAAGACTATAAAAATTGGTATTCACAGCTTCCCTGCTTGACGTTCAGCAATTAAATGGACAGTGTGAAGCCTCCACCGTGTGCAGTAGACAGGTGGCAGCTTGACTCGAAGATCGAAAGGTCTCTTCGCTGTCTCCTGGCCAAAGCAACTTGGTGAATAAAATGTAATTACAAATACAATTACAATTTGAAAAATTTTTTAAAAAGTCGCAATCGAAGTATTTTGTAGGTCAATTTACTCAATAACATTTGGATAAAATGAAATTTTTGACCTGTATGAAGCAGCCTAAGTAAATCAAAGATATCTGCTTGTCGTTGATTTCTTTCCAGCATCTTCGACTGCAGCTGAATTTTTTTGGACAAAAAATGGTCGATTGTATATCGAAGTGATTTCCAACCAACAGCCTGATATCCAACCAAATGTAAACGTGACACACATCTTTGAAAAATGCTATTGAAAGCATAATGACGTGTAATAAAGTGTCAGCTATTTCATTCACAGCTTTGGCACCAATTTCATGTCATGAACATTTTAATGCATGGCGTAGCTTATTGCTTTTTGAAGAGCTCAGGCCATTTATGATTGTGTCTGCCTCTCGAAATGTTTCAATCACTTCTAACTAGCAGTGGCTGTGCTGTGTTGTGCGACATTTCATCTTAAGCTATTTACATGTTACTTCTCAGTTTGACTTTCCGTAAATAATTTGCTTCAGGAGGGCGCGCCATATAAAAACTGCAATTAGTGAGCTCGGCATCTTGCGGGGTTCCTTTCAACAAAAAAAGTTGACAAATTTTTGCTTAGCTGTTCTGAAAAATCTCATGCAAATTTATTGCTAATCATTTAAAATTCAAACTTCGTCAAGACTCCAAAACCGAAAGCTGCCTTCGTTGTCTCCTGGCCAAGAATATTTGATGAATAAAATGTAATTACAATTACCTGGATCTTGATTGAACCTGTAAGCAGAACCATAACCGAAGTGGCGAGACGGGGTTGGGATGCACCAAAAATCGCTGAGAAATAGCACAAAAACCCAACTTGGATTGAATTTAACTTTTTTCGGCCAAGAATATATGCCAAGAGGCGCTGAAGACCGCTTTCTTATCAGGTCTTCAACGGAACTTTATACCCAGTGGCATTGACGATCTTTCTAGTTACTTTATGTTCTACAATTTTATTGAGGTCAATTGATTGATTCTCCTACCGTGCAGTTTTCAACCATTTTTCACAGGCCTCACCTGTCGGCCCCTGGCTGATGGTTACCTCCAGTTCAGAGTTGTAAACGGGCCGACTAGTTCAGGCCCGAACCCGAAAACTAATTTCAAGCCCAAATCATGGTCCCCCGAAAAAACGAAACTTAAGTTACGTCTGAAGAATTTAGCAATGTTGCCAAGTTAATTTGATTATATTTTTGTGCACCTAAGACAAAAAGCACGTCTCAGGTCCGAATTAAGCCCAAAATGTTTGCCAACATTAGGCCCGAACCCGACCCGAAAAGTCCGGCCCGACTTACAACTCTGCTCCAGCTGTGGCCGTGCCGTAAAGAGAGCAACTGACTTTCGAACCGAGTTGAAGAGTTTGCTGATAAAAAACTTGCGTAGAATTAATTCAATATGCTTGGTCTCAACTAGAAGCACTAGAGATCTACTGTACTTACAATATTGTTTATCAACAAGTCGACATTTCCGCGGTGGTTCGGCCTCGTCGCGACGAGTAAAAGGAAACGTGATGATTAAGTTACATGAAAATGACTTTGGTCAATTCTGCACGGTTGGACCATAGAGTTTGGAGTTAAAATTTGAAATGGATCGAACTAGATCTTGAGAGTTACGGACTACAGGTAAAGTTGAGAGCACGGGTTGCAGAATGACCTTCGCCTTAGAGTACAGTAAAGCAGTTACATACCTCAGGAATTCATCGGTAATTTGCCATTAAGTGTAAACAAACGAAATTAACTTTTCTAATTATAATTTATTGTATTACTAAACCCCATTACGTGATAAACGCTTACAAGAGTTAAGTTGCATTAAAGTTTCAAGACCGTTTCAATTCCATACGGAAATTTTCGTTTCAAAGTGAGAAACAATTAATTTAATTAAACAACCAATATGCTCATGGCCGCAGCAACCACAGAAAGGGCTAAGTGTGAAAAACACCATCATCAAAATTGGCCCACAGCAGTGGCGTGGCGTGACATTTCAGATGAGGCATGCAATTATCATCAAATTTGATGACGTCATTGGTTAAATAAAAAAGCAAGTTACACTGATAAATGTCTATAGAATTGCAACTGGCCTCCTCTCCCTAGAACACATCAGTGTGTACTTTTACTGTCCAAGTAAAAGTCTTTCTTGAGCAGTTTTATATGTGCGGCATCCAACTTGAAAATGAGACAAAGTTTCAACTAAGGCTGCGATCTTTTAGCTTAAAATCTTAGCGACTTTTGTGACACTTTTCTTTTACAAAAAAAAAAAGAAATTTGCAATTAGCAGCCACTGGGATGACGAACCGTGTGACATCAACAAATTCGAGCTCAGCAGAAGCGAGACGTTGGTGGAACTTACAAAGCACTTTGATAAAAATAAATTGCAAATCTGCAAATACTATTAAAATCTTATTTTAGGAAGCGATGACGTCATTATGCCTTCTTTGGTGTCTGTTTGATTGACTCAATAAATTTCAGCTAAAAGCATCAGCCCGCCTAATAATAGCGCAAAATAACAAAATTGGTTCTGTAACCCCAAAGTAAATGCATTTAAAAATTTATCGCTTGGCGCTAAAAGTGTCCAATTTTATTCGTTTTGAGACGCTTTGAACGGAAAAAATCAATGAGCTTCGTGAATTATTTATTTTGCAAAAATTAACGGAGTTGGGAGAAAAAATAATGAACCATCAAAATTACGTGAACGATTATTCTGTGTGCTGTGATTGGGGGAGAAAGAGGAGTGTCGGGAGCAATTCCAGATACAATGGGTGGAGTTACCAGGCCACATTTTAATGAGGGTAAACAGTCGTTCAACCAGTCTTTTCTTTTCACTTTCTCGTTTTTCACTTATTTCAGCTGCCAGAGAAGTCGACACAACAAACAGCCACTGATTCGCATCAAGTCACGGATCTCGAAGACCGGCGGATCACAAAGGAAGTTCATTTCAGTGGAGAGAACTGTTCAGCTAATTTCTCATAACTTAAACGTGGGCTCCTGAAACCAAATCGCACCAGAACGAGTGATGAGACGTCGGTGTCACGTAGGCACGGCGGAATGCAATTAGCAGGTTAATTTTAGAGCCTGCCAATTTAAGTTTCTTCCATATTCGCTATCAACATCGCTGCGTGACGGTCAGGCGGGTTTGTGCAAATTAAGTGGCAACAAGTGTCGTTGGATATTGTAACTTGTGACGTCACTGAAATCAAAAGGTCTCCTTAGCACGGTTGGCAGGGTCAGGGCACCTCTGCACCGATTCCAATTAATCAAAAGCTAATAAAGATTTCTGAGAAAAGCATCATTAAGCTTTCCACACTCACACGTCACGAAATGTGATTAAGTTTGAGTGGCAATTATTATTTATGAGTTGGACTTTTCATTAAATAACATAAACTTTTCTCAACTCGGCCGAGTTTTGCGCGAAAATTGAACTTGTTTCAAAAAAACCACCCCGCTAATATGAATGTTTCCACTGGCAGAATTCAGATACCTCCCTTTTCCACTACAACGCAATTGCTTGCTAGTTAATTTGCAAGCAACAATCTGCATCTTGCCGGCACGAAGTACCAGCCGCTTGTAACTAAATCAAGCGCCGCCTCCACTTGTCATCGCGACTGGATAATTGATTATGGAAATGAGCATATAATTTCTTCAGAAACACTTCATTACTCCCACTCAAAGACCTATAGCCAGGCTAGTTCGAAATGTTGGGGGGTATGTAGTGGTCGAGAGAACAACGTAACGCGAGGCATTATGGTACCAAGTTTCAACCAATTGGGTATAGACGCGATTTTCAAAAGGATGGGGCTTGAGTCAAAAATGGATTATAAGCTGGGGGATTGGAGCTGTGGCTCCCAGCTGCTGGAGGCTTTTGAGAATCTGTTGCTAGAGGCTAGGGGGGTGAAAATGCATCCGCCGGCGCGATTATTAGGCAGCGCGAAGCATTCAAAAATATAAAATAAGCACAGCGATTAACAACCTAGGGTCCACATTTCACTCCGCGCAAGATGTTTTAATAACTGTTCTTTCATGATGTACAGCTAACCAAGAAATGCAACGTTTTTAAGGCTACACCTTTCTAGCCAGGGCCGTGTTTAGGCGCCCACTATAGGCACCCTGCCCCACCACCCAAAATCTAGCTGATTAAAATGCTTTTTCCATGTTTATGCTTCACTTTAATCCGATTATGCGATAGGTTGCTTTTGAAGCATTTTCAGAACTTTTGCAGCCAAGAGTTGAGCCTTACGGCAAAAACTTTGTGGCGTTTGGTCAGTGTTTTGTTTTGCTACTCAGATGATGTGAGATCTTGAAGACCTCATCAATAATATCACGATCTCGATTTGGCCGGAGGTTGGCTGGAACATCGAGACTTTCAGCCAATGTATTTTCTCGTCTCGGAACGAGATGAGCCAAGATTTTTCAGCTTTGAAAACCCAACGATAGCGCAATAAATGCGGCAATCATCGATTTGCCGTTCGTGCGATGAAGAATTTTTCACAAAAATCAATAAAGATAATGTCGTCGCATCGATCCTTACTCAACATTGCGAGCGTGATCGATATCAAGTCTTGTGACGTCACAATACAGCTCTCAAAACAGTATTGAAGTGATTTTATTACAAGGTCGTAACCTGCTTCACATCAAAACAAGCAATCACAGGTCTCTTTCTGTGATCTCCCGATGCGAATTCTATACTCAGTTTGACCGACAGATCATCGCAGCTACCACTCAAATATGATTGGGCTCTACATGGACCACAGGACCCCAGTAATTAAAATAAATCTTAAAATTTTAGCTAGCAGTATCAAAATTCGCAAATTTTGCAACTAATTGACAGAGCCCGAATTGGAATCATCGCTTACTTTAATCATGAGTGAAGTAGCTACCTGATGATGACGTCATCGAAGCTGACCCAAATAAAGCTTGCAAATTTGAACTCGATGCTGTTAGTCTGACATCATCGGTCGGCGTTCCCTCTGAGCGAAGTTGCCTGTGTGGGTTTCATTCGCCTACCGCGGTATCACGTGTTTCCGCGGAGAGATGATTTAAGACGTGACTTTAAAATTTTTCAAACATTCTAGCTCTATCGACATTGTCAATTTTTTAATTAGTTGCTTTATGTAGCAAGGGAAACCTTTACACGTCTATTATTTATTAACATACGCGGCAGAAACTCGACTCGGACGAGAATCGAATCGTGAAGCGATTAAGTTTAAACAAAACTGCTGCTGGTCGGCAAAAATATGTCCCTAAAGTGCCGACGTCACAATTACATTTCAATACTGGATGATGTTTGGGTTACATTTTGGTCTCGTACTGCGAACATAATGAACGTCACACGATGCACAAGTGAGGGCGAATAAAGCAAATAAAACTTTTAAACATCAAGCGCGACACGAAACTCAGCCAATTCTGGGGAGTTGCTGAAAGGACCACGTGATCAACGTTTTGAAATGGTTGTATTACTGAACCAGGAATAAACCCAGCCTGTGTAGAACAAGAGTCCGGCTGAATTATTTTTGTACTTTTGCGCAAAGCTTGGATTATTTTGGATACCGGTAGATGATACAATTCTAAGAGCTATCACGTCGTACAGATTGTTCGAGATGGACATCAGACCCGGATGAAGTTACATGGACGTGCGGTGCTGTTATTTGATCAATCACAATGGACATTGAATTGAACAAAATAAATTCAATGACACGAATCTAAACCAAAAACATATTTGATTCAAATCGTTTTGGTTTATTTTTAAACCAAGCTCAATTGTATTCAAATAGAATCGTATTCAAAATTGAATTTCATTAAGTTATGTGAAAGCATCACAGGCTCAGAAACTGGAATGGCATGAAAAATAAAAATTTAAAATCTCTATGATTTATTATGTCAATGCGTAATTCTTCTAATTAACAGAATCAGCATTTTCTTCTACATTAAGTTACAACAATTTGATGTATGTTCGAAGTTGCATGATTAGTGAGTTTAATTCTCCCTCACACCCAGTGGATCCACGGATAGATGTGATTGAAGTGAAGGCCCGTCTATTTAAGACGCTATAGTCTGGTCCGACAAAACTATCCAAAAATAAGATGTCAATGAAATAGCAAAATATCTCCCAATTTAGGTCGGGAGAGTCCGCGAGCCTGACAGCGTTGATCTCGCTATCATTGTGACGAGCCAAAAAATCGCGAACGCCAGACAAATACATTGCCAATCGCTAATTGAAAGCAAAAACACAAACCGTGAATGAGAAAAATTCACGGTAAGTCTTGAAAGTAAAAGCAACCGGTTAATCGGTAGCGTGAGCATTCGGATAGATTGCATGTGTGGACGGTAAACCTGCCCTTAAAATCCCGCAATAATAAAAGAACATTGTAAACCCAGCAACAGCATAACATGCAGTTTAGTCCTTCCATTAACCTTATATTATTGCGTCACCGTCTCACCAATTAATCAAAACTGGTGATATGTTGCCATGACAACGAGACGTGACGCACGTATATGCTGCATGCATAGTCTCATTTCTTTGGCTTTTGTCCAACGCTCGCAAACGAGAATCACATAGTTTTTACGTCGACGTGGTGGAAGCATTTGTGACGCCCGCCGCAGAACACACAGCGCGCGATTCCAGGCTCGGGCGCATTCTTTCCGATGACGTTAAAATAATAACCTTCGAACAATGAGTCGTGCGTTGACGAATCAGCACGAGGTTATTGTGGAAGTCGCAAAAACGAGAGAACGAACTGGTTCTTCATTAAATGGAGACGTGGTTATTATGATGCTAGATCACATGGTCGCATGCAAATGCGATGATTGCTACGTCACCATTGACAATGACCCGCTGAGACTGTCTCGATTTTAGGTGAAAAATAATTTGCAGTGTCCCGGCTTCGGTGGGCCCTGCATCGGATTTCAATACAGAGTCAAAATCTTGACTGTTCGAATTTACATCATAATTGTTTCATAAGAAGATGGATGCATCGAGCGCAATCGATTAGCAGCATATTTCAAGTGAAAAATCAATTGTTGACGAAAATTTTTGCTCGTCATTACAAGAAGTAGCCAAAGCTTGAGATAGGTGCAAGCTGCACAGCCGTTTCCGGTCCGTGTTTCAGCTACCACTCGCTGCCAAAACGCCAAGAAATAATCGCAGAAATATTTTCCACTAAAATCTTAATTCAACCGTAATACTACGACAGCCTTTATGCGTCCAACACAATATAAACGAGCTTTGATTTTATTAAATTTGAGCGATTTTTTGCCAACTCGCGCAGTGCGTAATTGAGTTATCGCGAATGTGTTGCCAATAAATTTTGAAGAAAACCCGGGCAACTCTAACAACGTGAACGAAGTCATTTAAATCTTTTAAAACAATACGCATGGTTGCTTCTATTGATGGGTCACAATTAACTGACACGTGACTACATGTCATAAAGAGGTCTTAAAGGCAACAAGAGGTCGCATTCGAAACGAGTCTTGATGTAATCACGATCACATCTCGCGATTTAAAAATTTTGAAACAAATTCAGTTCTAATCATAAAAATTACAGCCAATGTGATTGTAATACGTTTATTTCGTTCGTTTAGGCCCTCTTTCGATGCCAGAATGTAATTCGCGTAATTTTAACTGTTCGTTGACAATGGCACCAGAAGAGGGCAGAAATGTACGAAATAAACTTGTAACATTCACACTGACTGAAACTTTTATGATAAAATTTCAGTTCTGCCTCATTCAAACAAACGAAGAAAATTTCTTTCCGAATTTTATTCTATTCAATTTGTGGATAGTTGGGGCCCTTGTACACGAATGACGCGGATTTTTTGTCCTGAAAGGACCTTGCTTTCCTGCCTAGAAGCTCGGAACAAAGCCATTGGTTTCTGCGCCGTTCATACAATCCTTTGTTTGTTAGATCCTACTGCTCGCAGCTGATGGATTGGGAAGTTGGGAGTACAGAATTTTTTATTAAAATCACGATGCGCTGGCAAACATACGCCGAATTCTTGTTCGGCCTCAGCCATCAGGTCTTCTGCTACTAATTCAAATCATATGGTGATGGGTGTCCTTAGGTGAGTTTTCGCCAACAGCAAAACCTTGACGCAACACACGAGTGGTAACAGCCGAATCATGGGAATCCTGCCACCACGTCACAACAATAGAGTAGCCCATCAGACATTGCAAGCTGGAAAAACGTTCAAGTAAATGACGAACAAACATGGTAATTGTGAGATTGTTAAACCCTCGTCCACGAAATAAATAAAAAGTTCCTCAATAAAAAGTAACCCTGTAGGTTCCAAGTTCGCAGGTCGTTTTTTTTCCATAACTGTCGGAGGGCCCGAGGTTGGAAAGTAGACAATGAAGTTTCATAAAAAAATGCTGATGGTTTTTCACTGGAAAGATTTGCGTAACCATAATGAACACCTCAGCCTCAAAATGATCGATAGCGAAAGCCATTATCTCTCGCATTTATAGTATCTTCGGTATGTGCAATTTATTATCGTCTACTTTGGCAGTGGCTTTTCAATTTAATCACGAAAAATTTTGATTGGAATTGCAGCAGATCATCAATCACCCATTGCGGCTGCTCACGTTTTCCAAAACACACAGAGTGCCGAGATCGCCTTAATAATTTCAATATTGATCTCTAACGCCACCACGTTGACGCACTACTTTAGAAGGATTAGGGTCACAACAGAAGAGCGGTTCAGTATTTGACAACGCGCAAAAACATTATTCGCACACCACGTTAAGGATCAAGAAGGTCGTTAAGATTTGTTCCCTCAAAAACTGAAATACATGTACATCATCATCATATTTATTATAGCCCCTACAGCAAATACTGGTAGGTTTAAATCCAAAGTTAGAATGAATAGGAATATTACGTATTGTGCATATTAACAAGAAGCATCTCGACTAGGAAACCTTAGGGTTATTCGGTGCTCCTTGTGTTTCGAATGTGACCTCTGACTTGTGTGTTAAACCTTTGTTACTAATAAACTACTACTACAACTAGGAATGCTTCGAATGACTTAAACAGTGGAATGGCCAGTAGCGTAGCCAGGGAGTGGCGGTGGGGCAGGGGCTATAGCCCTCTCATTGGCCTGTCAACCAAAATGCAGAATAAGGAAAATACTACGGTTTTAGCACTTTTAAAACATTTTTTTTGCATTGGAATGGACTAAAAAGTGATTTAAAATATCGTTTGACACATAACTTACATTTAGGTAAGGCGTTAATTTGTCAAAAACAAAACTCACAAATCAGCAAACACAAGCAATCAAATTTGATCGCTTGTTTAAAAATGCTGAACATAGATATCATCAAAAAATGTATTATAAACTCAGGAATAGGGGGATGGGGGCTATATAGTATTAGTTAATTACCATTCACTTCTCTCAAACCTCTTTCCTTAGCCCTCCCCATTATTATCTTTCTCTATACAGTATAGACAAAATAGACTACTCTGTGTGAGTTTTTTGACCGATAGAATTTTATGATTAACCAGCTTCTAAGAAAGAGAACTGAAATTTTACCATTAGCCACCTACTACATAGCCCATTTATATTCCCATTTATTTACCACCTACTACATAGCCCATTTATTTACACGTTTTGAGCGTTAATTTTTATCAAAATAGGCCTAACATCAAGTTACTTTTGCAAAAAATGCTAAATTTTCGAACACTGGGGGGCAGAGTCCCCTGACCTCCGATTGCGGATTTCTGGCTACGCACGTGGGAATGACTGAATTAAGGCCTCGTTCTACAGAGCGTGGATGCGCTTTAAATTGAAAATTAGCTTAGAAATATCGTAGTGACGTCTTCTGCACAGTGCCGTCGCTTCGGGGGGGCCGCGCCCCCCACCAGCAACTGCTTGTGCCATCCCATTTCGGCTTGTTCAGAACACATTTTCGGAACATCACGTAACAAGACAACAGGTAGTAATGGAACAAGGAATAATAACGTTCAAACATAATTCTCGTTTGAAGTTTTCTCGAATCTTTTCAAAATTGCTGGCCAGCAACGCGGCTTAGAGATGTAAGCCCATACAATCGGTATCGGTAGCCGACTTCGTTAGTGATTATGACCTGAAACGATACGAGAAAACATTAAAAAAAAACAGCTGTTTTTGTTTTTTTAGAGCACACTCAAGGTTTTTTCTAAGTCGCAGTCACTGGCGCAACCAGGGGCTTCAGCCCCCTTTAGCCAAGTCATTTAGATTAAACCAAAAAATACAATCATTTAAACACGTTTTGGACTTGACTCAAAGTATAAAGGGGGCAGAAGGGGCTACGCAATTTAATTGTTTTAATGACTTCTGAATTTTAGCAAATTACTGTAGTTATTCGTATGTCTTCAAAAACGAGCATTTTTTGCGAAATGTAATTGAAGCTATTTTTGCCGCAAAATCACGTAGTGGCTGGAGTCTCTGCCTCCCTCGGTGACACGCTTGAGTTGCAGAAGTTTGTTCAGCTCGGGGCCTGAATTAGCCTCAACAATTTTTGTGCAAAAAATTTCTACTTCTGTTCAATTCCTCTCCATCTTCGCAAACTCGTGGTTGCGCTTTTGGTCACACTCACCGCTGCAGACTGATTTTTCAAGCGATTATATGGGCCGGATAAGAAACGCTGACGGCGTTATACGCAGTACTTAAAACTGTAAAACGTTGCATGGGGGGACGCCTTCGTAGCTTTGCCCAAACGCACTCGGAATGCGTTAGAAATTTACTGGAAATTATGCTTCAAGTTCAGATGCTATCCCCGAATTCGATTGAGAACCAAAAAAAATAAAATCTTCACCGCAATTTGGGATTTATTCGTGCTAACAGCCACTTTTTTGTCTAATCATCCAGACGCAGAAATCTCGTTAGGGGGGACGCGTCTCCTCTACAATTTAAGTACTGCTTATACGTCCCTTTTTTCAGACATTAATACAAAATTGTTGAAATAGCGCATAATTCGTAGCCGTACAATATCAATTTTTATGTGCAAAAGTTTAGTTCATTTTAGTGTCCCCTCACTTCGGTTGCTCTGGCGACGGCACTGCCTGCACATCATTATTGCTTCCAAATTTCTCACGGGCTGTATGTTATTGATTGCGTCATAGTAGATAATTTGCTCAATGCGGCATTGGGACGGGTGAAGAACGAGCCGCAGTTCAGGTCTACCGATACGGTTGAACACATTTTCCAGGGTGTGCACTCATTTCATCTCGCCCTTTCGTCACTTCCCGCAACGCATTGCTGTCCAAACTCAAAATCAACATTTGCTGAAACACCATATAATGTACAGTGTACACCCTACAGATGTACCGCGAAAATGACGCATCGGTATTTGAATCATGAAAGTGCTACCGGGGCCGTAAATGCGACAGTAGCGAGAATTTGACTGAGAGCAGTGGTTCTTAACCTGTGGGTAATTACCCCTAAAGATTTAATTTGGCATTTTGAAAAGAGTAATGTAATTTTCCAAAAAAGGAAATAGTTGTTTTGGCAAATGTTATCATGCGGGGCTAGCTTTAAAACTTCTATTTAGCTTCACTTTTATCATAGTCATAGGTCAATAGGCTACCTAGGGTCTCGTAAAAATTCTCATGTTTCGTAAATCAGTGATAGTCTAGTCCATTTAGTTATGGGCGTGAGGCGAGCATATGTTTCTTGGTTGCAGTAAGCAGTAGCACTAATTTAGTGCGAAAAAAATTAAAAAAAATCTCTTAAGATACCCAGCTATTCTAAACTTAAAGCCAGTGTGCGATTTACTTTAATTGTGATTTATTTAAGTTCTCACTCTGGAAAGTATGAAATCAAGCAAATTGAAGCAATATTTTGAGTCTCGCTATGCATTATGGCGAATTTCTAGGAAAAGCAGTTGACTACTCTGTAATTTGGGCTAAAATCTGAGCATTTGAAAAATGAGTACCTTGATTCTAGGGGAGTGCAGGCAAAACAAAGGGTAGGTTATTGGAGGTAAAGCAGAATCAACCTTCCCATTAATTGCATTTGCAATAAAAAAGGACCCTATTTACCAGTGTATTTATTTTCGATTGCAAGGTAGTTAGTGTTGTATAGTGGCTGTTTTTTCTCAAAGGGGTAATACCATAGGTGAACAAGTTAATGCAAAACGTTAGCTTCGTTAACCACTAGTCCGTTAACAAACTTCACACCTCCGTTAACGTTAATCCGTTATTTTCAGCTTTAATTAACGGAAGTTAATAACGTCCGCCAATTCGTTAATATTTTGCGTGTGATTTAGATTTCTTTTTTTTCACTCGCTTCTAGAACACGTATTGACGCTGTTAAGCTGATTGCAAGGAAATATTAATTATTGCTATGGTGGTCTTTTTGTGTTTTGAAAGTTACATTTTACAGTCTAATCTAATTTCAAGATAAAAACAAGCTGAAAACCACAACGAAGCTGCAATTTAGAAAATCTTTGGAAATTGTGAACAGCGATAATTAATAGACCTATGAAGCTGCAGCTTATTATTATTTGCCACGAAAGAGCTCCTTTCTTCGCTCTCTTCTATAAAACTGGTGCTAATACGCAACAAGTGTTACCAGTGCAAACTGGTTTGTACCGGTACGATGAATAAATGGTGCAAGCTATTAACGATAAAACCTTAACGGAAGTTAATTTAGTCCGTTAACGTGAAAAAACTTTTTAACGGATTAACGAGTTAATGAAAAAGTTAGCTTCGTTATTAACGGATTAACGGACTTGTGCCCACCTATGGGTAATACTAATTAATATTTTGTACATCAAAATATTTTAGGGGGTAACAGCTGAAAAAAAGGTTAGGAACCAGTGCCGCAACTACAGCGTTGTCTTACGAGGGGGCAAAAATTTTTACATGTGGGGCCACTAATTTGTGCCTTTTCGTAGAACACGAATTGCTTATCTTAATCAGCAAAATGCTGCTGATCTAAAAAAAAAGTCACCACGCCAGATTGGCCTACTTTTCTCTGAGTTTTCTGTTAGTCTCAAAAAAAAAAGAAAAAAAGGTCATCGACCCAACATCTTGGAATTGCCGCAAGGGAATACATTTCGCATTATTATGAGCAGTTTAGGGGGGCGCCGCCCCTCCTTGGTTGCAACCCTGTTAAGAACCACTGACTTAGAGCATCGTCATCAACTAAAATAAGCCGTTCAAGCTGTAGATATGCGGAAGACCCCGCTGCAACACTCACCCCAGTCGTAACCAAATCTCTAATATTCCTTCATTTTTCTACGCTTCAAAAATAAACTAGCGTTGCACCAAATAAAAACCAACTACCAAACACTACGTATCAAGCGGTAAGCCACAAACAAGTTATGAAATTTCCTAAACGTTCAATGGCCTGCCATAACGCAATATTACAGGAAGGTTGTTCGTCATCTACTGCGAAGTCCCGGTCTACAACTGTGCGTAAAATTGTGAGCGTACGAAAGCATCCTCAGTATATTTTAACCAACTGGAGTCTTGTACGCTGGCAAGGCGAGACGTGAGCTTAACAAATTTCTTGCTTGAAATAGACAAAAATTAGCCCGTATGCTCACAATTTCACGCCCGGTGTAGATCGGGGCCTAAACCTTGTGTAATTCAACGCTGGATTCCGCACCCAACCCCGCTATTCGTCAACCAATCAACGTGCGATGCTTTGAACTGTTTCCGATCATTTCGGATGCTTCCAAAATGCTTCACATCAAAATCATACCAAAAATTAAGAACTACGTCAACGCCAATCACAGAAAGAAACCAAAACACGGGAAAAACATTGCACCTCCATGCTTTTGCAGTGCTGGCTGCAGTTGAAAAAGATAATTTGTCCTGACCCGTCTCCTCCATTTACCCACTCCGCATTGATTCAAGTCAAACCAAAACCATAAAATCTAATAAACGAGGATAGATTGCGAAACACGCGGAATATTGTTTCATCACAGTAACGGCAGTCAAGATGGTGACGTCAGCGGGGAAGTACCTAATATACAATGACGTAATCGCGAGTTAAGTGTCCGTCCTTCCGGCGCGGTGGTGTTTGTTGGAAAAGAAGCTCCGCAGTATCGCGACCTGCCCGACCATCACCAGGACGACGATCATAAGGTTGATAAAAGACCAGATCTGCAACGAAACAGAGTTTCTTCGCGGCTGCCGATCGCAATCTTCACCATCGGTTGTTTAGACCACTGGCTTTGCGATGCGGTGTTTGGACTTACGAGCATGACCAGGCGCATCAACGAACAAACCACCGGCTCAATGTTGTCATTGCAACTTCGTGCTAAAGGAATAAACTGCTCGACTAGAAGACCTCATGTTCGTCAATACGAGGCACTCCTGTTGTGCTTCAATATTATCTTCAATGTTCATTTTGCTAGTAGTTTCTAATCGTGACAAAAACAGAAACTACTCAATTCAGTTAGTTCGAACCTGCGTTCTTTTGGGCAACCCTTTTTGGGAATTTTCGTTGGGCACAGGCTAACATTTTTACGTTTCAATTTTTTTGAGCATGAAATCGTTGAGAGTATTTGAACTTAAAATTGAACAATAATTTCGCTTGTGATTACCAGAAACAGTGAGCATTGAGAAATGGCTTCCAAGGCTTTGTTTTTTGGCGTTCGTTTTCCTTTTCGGGACGTTTCCAACCATCAGCTCAACCAGCTCTTGAGTAACAGTTTATTAAACCATTTGGCATGTCCATGACGTAATCCCTCTGAGGCCATTTACGAGCCGCATGCACTGCATACCTGTACTCTGGTGTTGAGCCCTTCCGCGAAGGCCCGCCCATGGGCCTCTCGGAGGCGGAAATGGGTTTGAAAGTTGATGACCCCCTTCAGTTTGTCGTGCACTCCGACGCAGGACGATTCAATCTGAATATCAAAATGCGATCATCAAATGACAATGGTGAGAAAACCATAAGTGAATGCAATATATAAAAGTACTACGTCCTTATGTAAAGCAAAGAAAACCAAGCAAAAATTTAAGTGCTCGTTACGTTGCCGATGCAGCGACTACATCTTCAGCAGAGTCCAAAGTGGTATTCTCACCTGTGATAGAGCTGTGACTTTGCTCATGCCCTCAATGAGCGGGCCTTCAGAGCCGACGTTCAGCGAGAAGTAAACAACTTTGTGCGTAATTGTGGAAAATTCGTTGCTGAAGCAAACCTGTGAATTGAAAACTTCCAGTATTATGGCAGTAGTACTAATGAATGGGCTTGTCGTATACACAACACCAAAAAGTGAAAGTTCGAGGGTATTCGTGAATTTGCAACGTAATCCATTTTAAGGATGTATGAAATAAAATTTATACAAGTCTCAGAGAAACCACCCAATATGCTGGTTAACAGTAGCAGAATGATTTCACCAAAAGTAATGACAATTAATTTAAGGATTGAGGCCACTGTCATTATCGACAACTATCCTCTTTAATAATCCCATCCCATCTGTATCTTGTTTGTCATTTTGGTCAGTGATTTCTGCTAACGAATCCTACCTGATAAGCACCTGACTTTTGTGCATCCCATTCATATGCATCATACTGCTTCCTCTTCCAAGTGTTGAGTTTCAAGCCGTCGGGATCCTCCAATGTACAATCTACATCGTATTTGCCTCCAGAAACTACCTTTAATTATTACACAAAATGAACAAAACAATAATTAGCTAGGCACTGCATGGCAGCAAAATTTGTCTGCAGCAGCAGTCGTGCACAAAAATTATGCATAAGCTGTATTTCTCACAGTCCACACATTAATTTCTGTATATGCAATCATTTCAATAAAAGCATGGTTTGTCAGAGGTGGAGTCGAGGATACAACGTTCGAGGCCAAGGACTCAAAAAAAAATCCGAGGCCAAAAATTGACTTTTCGAAGACAGACCCTCTCGTGGCCAAAGACAGGAATGGTCGAGGCCAAGGACACAGTTTTTCTGAACTATGTTGGCAAATTTTCTATAATTTTTAAACACAAAAGTGTTTTAAGATATTGTAATTCGTTAAGTTTTTGATGATAATTCGAAAATAGTAATTTCTAAAAATAATAATGAATGCCATTTTGAAGTTTTACACGTTAGCAGCTGATGGTGATTACGTACCGTAGCGGTATCGTGGCACAGACACAAGGCCATAACCCCGTGAATGGGAAAATAGCTAAATTAAAAAAGTAAAAATGGTCAATTTTAATGCCTTAATTTTATCAGTTAGGGCTCCGGTGCAAACGTCCACTGATCATAGATCCCCACTTTTTCAGTAGCTTCCTAAACGCAAACCATATTCTTTGGTTTAATGATTTCTTTTTACGAAATTTTTTAAACATTATTATCTAAACAGTAGTATTGCAAATGCTGTAAATTTATGTTTTTAAAATGAATTGAGATACCGTACGGGGTATATTTGCAAGCTCAAGTTTTCGGCATTAAAAAAAAACAGGGTTCTGGGAGAGAGCAAAGTCCCAATGCCCCATGTTGAATAATATTAGTGATTTTTTTTGGAAAAAATTACAATTTTGGTGACTTTCAAGAAGATTACACATTTAGATTTTCAAAGCAAATCGAAAAGAAAATAGGTAAATGCTAAATCAGAAAAACCCGCATTAGTTTTCCCACATTTTCCCAAATCTAATTTTAAGCCAATCTATTCTTTACATTTCGTTGTATGTGATGTCTTTCTCACATCTAATGCCAATCAATAAATGATCGCGAACGTTTAAGTCACCAAAAGATACTTTGTTAAATTTAACATAAGGTATTTAATTTCAAAAATAATCTAAGGATCCCAGCAGGGTCGTATTCAGAAAGAAGGCAATGGAGACGCTTGACCCGGGCCACCCTTCAAAGGGTCCACAATCGTCAAAACAAGTAGAAAAATCCCACTGAAAGGTTAAAAGCACAACAGTTTGTTTCGTCCAAAGGACTCATCAGGCGCTTCTGTAATCTGTAAAAGAGTTATAATTAACTAAAGCGTTAAAATTCTCTAAAAGCCAAAACTGCATAATATTGAACAACCTGCTCAGCTAAAACACTACTACAGACTGCAAGGTGCAGTGCTGGGGCGTTGAAATGTAATACTGATTAAAACATTGGTTAAAAAATAAAACTATAGTCGAACGCTTTTCAGCATATATTTATTTTTGTGCCAGCATTACTCCGCAAGCTCTGATTTTTTGTTCAGCGCTGTACATTTGTCAGCTAAAAGAATTGCGAGTTTCTCAGTCAGGCATAATTTGCAGCATCGAAACCCGGGTTGGTGAGCAGTGACAGGAGCAGCAATAGACCATATGATTACAGGTTGAGGGCCAGAATCCCTAGCATCCCAAAATACGTTTGAGCACCAGATGTAATCGAAGCTTCGTACATGGCAAACTTTTTGCGGCATTCGCCATTGAGAGGGCAATTCGCTGAGTTGCGGAAGTTGCAAGGAGGGATGGTGGTCTTTGACTCATGTTTGTTACTGAGAAGGTTTTTGTTGTGGCTGGATATAATTGTAGCCATATTGGGCATGCAAGTGTAGCTGACTTTCAGGGTATTGCGGTTGCATGTTTTTCGTAGATGGTGGTGAGGGGGAAGTGTTTATTGACGAGCTTTTAGGAATTATTTGCTGTTGTTCTTGATACTTTCTAATTACTGATGTTGTTCTTGATACTTTCGCTAAAGGGTGAATTAAACCATACTATATGGCGCTTGAAATTTCTTTTTCCTGCACAGGTATCGGTAGTATGGTCATCGTAAGCCTATCCTCCATGATAACCACATGTCTTCATGGAGATATTCCATGGTGTGGCGGCCTTTGAAAATTCCTCACGCTTGCAAGAAAGCCCAGATAACCACTTGGACAACATGCTGCTCAGTTGTTTCTTAATCATTGACAATGGTTGGATCCCACACTAACAAACAAGGAAAAAGAAATTGCAAGCGCCATATAGTATGGTTTAATCCACCCTTTAACGAAAGTGTCAAGAACAACATCAGCAAATAATTCCTAAAGTTCATCGATAAGCACTTCCTCCTCACCACAATCAACGGAAAATATGCAAGCGCAATACCCTGAAAGTCAGCTACACTTGCATGCCCAATATGGCGACAATATTATATCCAGCCACAACAAAAACCTTCTCAGTAACAAACATGAGTCAAAGACCACCATCCCTCCTTGCAACTGCCGCAACTCAGCGAATTGCCCTCTCAATAGAGAATGCCGCGAAAAGTCTGCCATATACAAAGCCTCGATTACATCTGGTGGCTCTTTCAAACATTATATTGGGTGCACCAAAACAAAATTCCAGACCCGTTATTACAATCACACCCACTCCTTCAGATATCGTGAGAAAAGAAATGCGACGGAACTCTCAAAAGCACTTTGGAATGCTAAGGATTCTGGCCATCAACCTGCAATCATATGGTCTATTGCTGATCCAGCCACTGCTCACCAACCCGGGTTTCGATGCTGCAAATTATGCCTGACTGAGAAACTCGCAATTCTTTTAGCTGACAAACGTACTGCGCTGAACCAAAAATCAGAGCAGGCACAAATACAAGCTGAAAAACATTTGACCAAAGTTTTATTTTTTAATCGATGTTTTAATCAGTGTGACATTTCTACGCGACGACACTGTAACTTGTAGTCTGTAGTATTGCTTTAGTTTAGCAGGTTGTTTAATATTACGCACTTATGCAGTTTTAGCTTCTAGAGAACTTTAACATTTTAGTTAATTATAATTCTTTTGCAGATTAGAGTAGCACCTGATGAGTGCTTAGGCCGAAACAGACTGTCTGACTGTTGTGCTTTTCACCTTTTACTTTGATTTTTGTAGTGGTATCATAGCTATATTTAACTTCAAACTTAATTTCTAATAATTCTTCATGCAACATGTTTTGTGATCCAATAGTTTGCTATTTGGGATTCCTAGCGGCGATTTCCAACACAAAAATTGTTCAGTGGATGTGGTTTTGCCCCCTTGCCAGTGATTAGAGTTCTGTTCTTTCTTATTTAAAACAAATTCTTTGCTTTCACGTACTTTCAGAATAAGTTGTCATTCTCAAGATATGTGTTGTTAGTTATATCAAGATATAATAATATATTTACTGCAGTACAATGCCAATATATCATCCCTGGTAATACTGTATTACATTTCCTTATCACACACATACTTTCTTCTAAATTCACACGCAGAATAGACTAGGTCATGTTTTAGCATTAGCAACTCAAAATTGTTTGTCCGAACCCCCAAATTCCTCGTGATGGCTCTGGATGGCTTTGTGCTTTGCAGTTTGTACCGCCTGCACCGAAAGTATTAGCAGAAATAAAAACATCAATTTTCCACAAAACTATCTGCCTCCTCATTCTCCGATTAGAGCTTTCATACAATGCCATTTAAAATAAGTTTCAGTATGACTTGGCTTAGTTGGCTTGGCTATTATATTAGGAAAGAAAACGAATTGACAGAGTAAAAGTTTATGCTGTCTCTTGTTTCATTATTTTCCTTTTTAACCAATCAAAAATAATGCTATTCTTGAGCCAAGGACAGGACATTTTCGAGGACTTCTAGGCTTCAAGGCCTAGCGCTTGAGATTCGACACCAAGGACTTCAAAATATGTTTTCGAGGTCAAGGACGTCCTCAAGGACTCCACCTATGTGGCTTATATTAAAATAAATACCATGTTATACCAGTATTTAGCAGCTACATATTTTGAGGACAAGTATTTGTGACAATGATATCAATTCAAGGTATTAATATTGAACATTTTAATGACCTAACAGCCTACAATAGATCATGGATGCAAGGCAAATATCTCGACAATTATTCAATTAAAACAGTAAAATAAATGCATACCACATAGTTTCTGTTAACTCCAATTAAATTTAAAACAACTATCTCCAGACACTAGCCTTGGGTGTGGTCAAGTATGAGCCGTCTGCTTTTTTTTGGAAGCTCTGCCATTCGTGTATGAGACTGCGTGCGCTATCTCTTTTTCTCCGATCTGAGCTATTCCCCAAATCTGCCCTAACCCTAATCAGCGCACGCATGAGAGAAGGAAGAGTTACGTGCGTGCTCATACACTGGTGGCAGAGCTTCAAAAAAAAAAAAGCGGACAGCTCATACTTGACGACACCCCCAGCCCTAACTTCAGACAGCCCGCTATAACTTGGTCATGAGTTGAATAATTTTTTTGTGCTATGAACAAATTTCTGCAGCACAGCTACAACCTCTTCATAAATTAAAAACTAAACATCAATCACTAGTGGAGCAGTCCAAATTTTGAAACCTAAATAATGTAACTACAATGGTATATACAATACATCTGCTACACTGCATAAATCACAGCCAGATTGCTAATGCAACTACCAATACCAATTTCAGTGTGTAGTAGTACATGTAATGGCAATGCAATGAATTTTATCATGTTGCTAATATAGCAAACCAGTACCCAGTATTTAAGTGTCACAGTATGCACAGAGTTGTTTGAATGCAACTTCTGCATTGGCTGAAGCCTGAAATACTAAATAGCATGCACAATTTACCCAGAAGATCTGACATTGCGAAAATAATGCAAATTATTAAGAACTAGGATCCTTTGCTATTGCAGCAAAGTTACCATATACAAATATGACATTCAACAACCTTGTAACAAAGCACAGCAAGTGCAGTATCATTCCAAATTTATTAGGGTATCTAGGCTAATTTTTATTCTGTTGCAAAAAATGAAGTGGCTAATGTTAGTAGCTATACTAATTTCCTGATATGTAACAGGCAACAGTTACCGGTATGAACAGAATAAGCAATTGAAGAGTGGGCGCTCATGTGAGCTATTTTTCTTTTTGATTAACTTTATAAGATTTGAGTTTGGATTAGGTTTAACTGTTTGGGGTTGGTGTTAGGGTTAAGTTAAGCCTATTGGTTTTTTTATCCTTACATTACACCAGTGTTGGGCAAGTTAATAAGAAACGCTAACTTCGTTAAGGGTTAATTCGCTAAGAATTTTCCAAGCAATAAACTGACAAACAAAAGTAACGCAAGTTAAAGTTAAAAGTTAATTTGTTAATTGAAAAAAAAAAATTCAATAATAACCTGCAGTTGATGCCCAATAAAATGTAATCTTTATAAAATACTTTATGCGTAATGGTAATCACTTTACAGCGTAAAACTACAGTATTACGGCACTATACTCGATTGCACTGTCAGTGAAAACAGATGAGTAGCACTTTTGTACTTCCGACCACCGCCTAATTTATCGTAAATTAGGGTTCGGATGCACTAGTCTCACTGTCTTCGCTAAATGCTAGCATAGTGGTTCCAAGTACCACAAAGCAGGCAACGATCTCTGTGAATCGGCTAAACTATGTTAGTGATCCTACTGCCTTGTAGGAGTAAATGCTTTTTTAGGCAAAGGCTAGACCCACCACTTATAACTGGTGGTTGGTGTTAGCAAGGGCATGCAACCACAAAATAAAATTTTTCAATGCTCCAAACAAAGAAAAAATGCAGCTGACAAAAGAAAATAAATTATTTTTATGTTCCTCTGCGCTGGCCCCTAGAGTACAGAGGGCAAATAAAGCTACTAGGAAGAAGCTAATCATTGAGACAGATAAGGTTAAATCAATGACAACTCCTGTTAAAGCCCCGTGGGAATCCAGGAGGATTGAAGGAAATTTGGCCGGAAAATCTCAAGTTAAGCTTAGACTGGCAACGGTACATGTTGGTTCAATGGTTGGAAGAAGTGCAGAAGTTACAGAAACCATTGAAAGAAGAAATGTGGATGTGGTGGCTTTACAAGAGGTGCGATATAAGAATGAGGGAGTAAGAAAATTGAGAGAAGGTGACTTTGAATACAAATTGTAATGGAAAGAAGAGACCAGTCGTGGTGGTGTTGGTTTGATGGTGAAACATGACCTTGTTGAATCTGTGATGGAAGTGAGAAGAGTGTCTACAAGGATCATATCCATGGATATAGTGGTGAACGAAAAAGTGGTGACAGTGATTTCAGTCTATGCACCTCAGAGTGGAAGGAGTGAAGAAGAGAAAGAAAAATTCTATGAAGATCTCACTGCTGAAGTACAATCTACGAGATCTGTTCAAAAAGTTCGCAGACTGTTTGAACTGCACAGCTATCATTTGTTCCAGGTGCATTCGCTTGGTGTCGCTAGGTTCACAGAGATCAGCTGATTATGACGCCATTTTCTGATTGCAGATATCTTTATTTTAATGCTGGTTATGTTCAGTTAAATTAAGGGTAGTTTTTTATTTCGTCGGCTTTTAAGTTTTACAAATTTTTTTCAAAATGAATAACTTGAAAGAGCAACAATTTGCTGTGAAATTTTGTTTCAAGCTGGGAAAATCTACTATGGAAACGTTTGCCATGCTTAACACGGCTTACGGTGATGTTGCCATGAAGCGAGCAACATGTTTCGGGTGGCATAAACGTTTCAAGAATGGTCGGCTGTCTGTTGAAGATGATGAGCGTTCTGGACGTCCTTCCACATCAACTGATGACCCACACATTGATGAAATCAACACTCTGGTGTAAGAGAGTTTGCTGAAGAATGTGGGATCTCGGTAGGCTCTTGTCACCACATTTTGACGGAAGAATTAAAGATGCATCGCGTAGCTGCAAAATTTGTATCACGTCTGATGACAAGTGATCAACAAGCTCATCGTGTTCAAGTCTGTCAGGATTTGTTTGATCACTCAGAAAATGATAAAAAATTCTTGTCAAAGATCATACCAGGTGATGAGTCATGGGTTTATGGTTATGACGTGGAAACAAAGGTCCAATCTTTACAGTGGACGAGCAAAACATCCCCCAGACCCAAAAAAGCTCGCCAAGTTTGATCCAAAATCAAGGTGCTGCTCACAGTTTTGTTTGATGCTAGTGGAGTTGTCCACCACGAGTACCTTCCTGAAGGCTCCACAGTGAACCAGACCTATTACATTGAAGTTTTGAAACGTCTGAGGGATGCCATCCGACGGAAAAGGCCAGAATTGTGGAGTAGTGGTGACTGGTTTTTCCATCACGACAATGCTCCAACCCATTTAGCCCTCAGAACTCGTGAGTTTTTGGCCAAACATTCCATCACTGTTCTTCGCCACCCCCTTACTCACCTGACCTTGCTCCAAGTGATTTCTTTTTGTTCCCTATGCTCAAAAGACCTTTGAAAGGAAGAAGATTTAAGACCATTCCAGAGATTAAGGCAAATGCGACGAAGGAGTTCAAGGGCATTAAAAAAGAAGCATACCTAGACTGCTTCCGCAAGTAGAAACACCGCTGGGATAAGTGTGTGCGTTGGGAAGGAGAGTACTTTGAAGGAGACCCAAACCAGTAACTGCTGTAGAAAGTACATTTTGTGTTATGACTTCAGTCTACGAACTTTTTGAACAGACCTCGTAGACACGGTATATGTTTTGTGTTAGGAGATTTCAATGGGCATGTTGGAAGATCTTCTCTAGGCTATGATGGAATTTATGGTGGATTTGGTTGGGGAGAGATGGTGAAAGGATCTTGTGCAACTGTCATTGACTATGCAGTGGTGCAGAAAGAAGTTAAGTAAGTTAAAGACTTAAAAGTAATCACGGGAGAGGAATGTTTTTCACAGCACAAATTGCTCATCATGGACCTAATGATGGAGCATAGAGCTGTTAAAAAGTTGAAAAATCACGGAAAAGTGAAATTGTGGAGATTGAAAGACGAAAAAATGAAAAGGATGATGAAAGATGAAATGAAAGATGCAAAAGAGGAACCGGAAAGTTAGGATGATTGGTGCAAGTATATCATGAATGTAGCCAAAAGAGTTAGTGGAATATCGAAAGGTGGTCATAATCAAAAAACAACGTGGTGGTGGAATGAAGAAGTGAAGGAGGTCATCAAAGAGAAAAGGCGTTTGTATAAAGTATGGCAGAAGAAAAAAGACCAACGATCAAAAGAACAATATTGGGCTAAAAAAAAAAAAAAAATTAAAAGAGTGGTAGCAGCGGCGAAGGAAAAGGAAGGCAAAAAAATAACAGAACTTCTTGAGAAGAAAAATTCGAAGGCACTGCAGTATGTCTTTAAACTGTGCAAACAAAGCAAGAAGGATAAAAAAGACATAATGGGAATGCCTTGTATCTTTGGAAAAGATGGAAAGCTAAAGGTGACACTGCAGGAGAAAATTAAAGTCTGGAAGGAATATGAGGAGAAACTGTTGAATGAAGAAAATGATTGGAACAAAAGTATGGAAATAACAAAGGTTGAAGGTCCTAGTAAACAAGTTTCTACAGAGGATGTGATGGAAGCTCTTATTCTAATGAATACAGGAAAGGCAGCTGGACCAAGCAGAGTAACAGTGGAGTTGTTAAATGGTTGCAAAAAAGAGTCTGTGAAAAGATTGGCTGAAGAGGCAAACAATATGCTGGAGGGAAATAAAATGCCAGAAAGTTGGAGAAAGAGTGATCTGATTCCAATTTTTATAGGAAAAGGAGATGTAAGATCGTGTGGAAATTACAGAAGCATTAAACTGTTAGAACATGGTATGAAAGTGATTGAAAGAATTTTTGAAAGAAGGCTACGGAAAGTTGTGAAACTGGATGAAATGCAGATGGGTTTCATGCTAGGTAGAGGTACGACGGACACTATCTTCATTATGAGACAGTTGATGGAAAAATATGAGGTGGCCGGGAAAAGATCTATATATGGTATTTGTGAATCTTGAGAAAGCCTTTGATCGTGTTCCAAGAGAGGTGATTTGGTGGTCGCTGAGAAGAAAAGGGGTGCTAGAAAGAGGAGTAAAAGCGATAATGGAAATGTATATAAATATTGAAACATCCGTCAAGGTGGAATACGCGAGATCGGAGTCATTTGATGTAAAAGTTGGAGTCCATCAAGGATCGATACTAAGTCCTCTACTGTTTGCGTTGGTGATAGATGAAGTGACTAAAGACATCAGAGAAGGAGTAGTAAAGAAAATGCTGTATGCGGATGATATTGTGTTAGTCGGTGATAACTGGGAAGAGGTAGAATCTCGATACACTCGATGGAAGAAAGCATTACAAGAGAAAGGAATGAAAATAAATGTAAACAAGACAAAGGCTTTCTATACAAGAAGAAATTTTGTTTGAATGCAAATACGAAAGTGTCCGTGCTCTGTATGTGGCAAAGGAGTGGGAAGGAACTCCGTGCAGTGTACAAAATGTCAACACTGGGTGCACAAGAGGTGTTCTGGAGTTCATGGAAGTTTAACCAGAGAAAAAGATTTTACTTGCAAAAAATGCATCCCTGGTGTGGTATTTGAAGATGAAGATAATATGATAAGTTTGGATGGAGACAACTTAGAAGTGGTGGACAGGTTTTCTTACCTTGGTGATGTAATCAGTACGGAAGGAGGTGCTCAGGAGGCTGTAACATCAAGAATTAGATCGGCATGGAAAAAATTTAAAGAGGTTTCGAATGTTATATGTGGAAGAAGCATATCATTGAAGGTTAGAGGCACCTTATACAAAAGCTATGTGAGAAATGCTCTAACTTATGGTGCTAAATGCAGGGCATTGAAAATGGAAGATGAAAGGAGGCTGAAGACCACAGAAATGAGAATGTGGCGAATGATATGTGGGAAAACCTTGAAAGATAAAATGAGCAATGAGAAGATTCGTGAAATGACGGGTGTAGTGAGATTGGAAGAGTTTCTGAGAGAGAAAAGGTTGCGATGGTTGGGACATGTGGAGAGAATGGATGAAGAAAGGGGTCCAGTTAAAGCACAACTCTTAGAAGTTGATGGGACAAAAAAAGGAAAACCGAAAAAGAGGTGGAAAGAAGTACTAGAATGTGACATGACTGCCAGAGGTTTGCAAAGGTTGGATGCTCAAGATCGTGAAAGATGGTGACTAGGCTGCAAAAACCAGCTGACCCCTGCATGCGGGAAACCTCTGCTGGGCTCCAGAAATAGAAGGAAGCACATTCCTGCAGCAAAATGATGATGATGATGATACTTGATTGCAAGCAATTATTGTTATTATGGCATTAAGACGCATGGTGTAGCCTAGAAGTTTAACATATTAATGTAAACATTAAAGTAGTTTAAAACGAAAGTTACAGTTAATAAGTTAACTCACAAAAGCTTTTTAACTCGTTAACGAAAAACTTTACTTCCTTATTAACAAAATAACGAGTTAATGCCCAACATTGCATTACATGTAACAGCAGCCCCTGTCCACAAAAACTTAAGTTTATAAGTCAAACTTTTAATAAAACTTACTTGAAAGTCTAAAGTAGCACTTGTTCCCTTCTCGATATCTTGAAAAAAGCACTGCTTGGCATTGTCCTCAAGTTCAAAGGTAAATTCAACACCAAGAGTTTGATCAAAAATTGAAAAAAGAACAAGAAGACTTAAAATATTAATCAGCGAGATCATATTTTCATCCACTTGCTTTACATTATATGAAATATTAGTACTTTAGGCCTAAAATATATCTAATACATGATTATAAGTCTCTAAGTTTTGTAGTCTACCAGTAATTGGTTAAAACTAATAGCACCCTGAAGAATGAAAATATTTTTTACTTTTAATTTATTGATGAACTCAAAAAACATCGGTCCAGCAGCACAAAGGCGTAAACGCAACTACACACTAAAACGGTCAACTTCTGATTCACCCTGCATTAGGCCTAGTATGGTAGCCTCTACAGCAACAGTTCTCAGTTTAGTTTGAAGCTTGCAACCCCTCCCGAAGGAAAAATCATTTTGCATCCCTTGCACAATTTTTATAAAAAAAGAAAGGTAGTGTCTAAAGCACTGGTCTGCTTTCCAATATGAAAAAGCTGCAGCACCAGTTGTTACGATCTACTGCTTTTTTCTCATTAATTTGACTTAAATACGACACTTTAACTTGACATATTAACGGCATCTCGTATGTGCCAGTATGGAATCTACAGATGGTGCGGCCCACAAAATTTTTGTTTGCAAACTGTACCGCACCTCTGGATTCTATCTGCATTCCGCACTACACTGCAAAAAGTTTGTGAACTCGTTGCACTGCACCGCAAATACTCCCACAAGTCAAAATAAAATGGTTAATGGTCTTGCTTAACACCATTACTGTAGCTTACTGCATGCAAAATTACAAATCAAACAGGTTGGCATGCATGGTCCACCTGATGCTAGTCAACAATAGCTTTAGATAATGACTTGGTCAAAATTGTCGCGCAAATAAACAAGCCCATTAACCCAACCCAAGGTGATAGGTCTCAGTTCAATTTAGAATAATAAAAAGTATTCCAATCATGAATCAAGCGATGGAAATTATGTTTGGAATATATCAGCATTTCCACTTCAGAAGCTCCAACAGTCGAAGTTTGCTGGCTGCATTCATGTGAACAGTATCATTAAAAGCACAGTCACATCATTACTAGGCTTGCCAGCGTAAGTCATGGTCATGCTTGATAAGCTACAATGTATGCCGATACAAATCTGTCCTTTTAATTGTATTTTATGCCGCACAAGTATATTACATTTTAAGTTCCATATCAATTTAGCTCTAAAATTCTATAACTTGTCTTGCATAAGTAACAACTTTTGCTCAAAGTTTCCTAATCTTGAGGTTAAGATTTGTTACAATCTGTTATGCCAAAGTAGTTTCAATCATTATATACATTTTACTTATGTTTTTGGTATCACATATCTGACATATGATATGGGAATGCTAATAAAGTCTGAAGTAATAATTATAAATAGGGGTCGAAATTAACTTTTTCAACAACTTGCCCGTCGGGCAAGTGATATCAAATGTCTCCTTGCCTGAGGAAATTTCAACTTGCCAGAAAAATATAGGCATATTAAGTTTTGTGGCTGCTTACTTTCGGAAAAACATTTGTAAAATATACTTCTTGGCAAAAACACTGAATTTGCATAATACGAATACCCTATTTCAAGAATCAAGTTTTTGGGTGCTATTGTTATGGTAAGGTGACGTAATAAATAATTTATACGAAATGCATTGCATTGCGAATATTTGGAAACTACACCAGCTAAAAACTGAAATTTTTTGCAAAAGTTATAGGAGCTAAAAGATTTTTAAAATAATCATAGCAAAAAAATTGCAAAATTCTAGATGTTGTCTTCATGCAGCGCAAGGTATAGTTGTACTAGTGATATTTGAAACAGCAGTTAATGCTGCAAGCGTGGGAAAACTTTTCATAAAAAAAAAAACGAAGCACTTGCTGCAAAAAAGTTGCAAAGCATGTCTGAGTATTGCAAATTTGCATGCGTTAAGAAGCGTTGATTGCGATTAATGATGTGTTCATTGTGATGATTGCAAAGTGCTAACATAAACCAAGCAACAGCTTTCTCTACTTACATTTCATTTTGTTGCATGCAACAAAAGCGGACCTAAATTGCATCTCTAAATAATCTTGTTTGATGTTGCTTTAATACGCTGTATTTTGTTAGCTTGCCCGCCGGGCAAGTTAAGTGGAAAAATAACTTGCCAGATGTGATTTCAGCTTGCCTCAAGCAAGCGTTAATTTCGAACCCTGATAAATAAAAAAAGTTGTTTAAAGACTTAGGGCTTTTGTACCATCAGTTAATGAGCATTGACAATTTTACATGTTGAATTTGAAACAATGTTAGAAGAAATTTTTACCAAGTATGGTATCTTATACCAGTATTGATTTTGAAGAGAGAAAAAAAATACCGTACACTCACATCAAAATATGGCTCCTATTGAAACAGTAAACTGGTAAAACTCTGAAGCTACTTTACACTGCACAAGAATATGTTGGCATGTGGGGTTGGGTGATAGGCTACTAACTACAATCACATAAAATTCTTAACTCATCGCTCAGCCATTGTGGTATCGGCAGATTTTTTCCAACGAAGATTTCCGCCAGCCAAAACAGTGGAAAATCTACTTCTGCCAACCAGAAAATTAAACCAAAAAGTCATACTAGCCATCAAGACTATAGCCACATTGAAAATTTGAATGATGCGTGCTGCATTGAAAAGTTTGCATGATGTGCGGATTTCTCCGGCGCACAGTGTAGAGATGGTGCGTTCCACAAAATTTTTGTTTGCAAACTGCACCGCACTGCTCAATTCCATCCACATATCGCACTACATCGCAAAAAGTTTGTGAACTTGTTACACTGCACCGCAAATACTACCGCAAGTCAAAATGTAAATGTAATGGTTACGGTGTTGCTTAACACCAATACTGTATCTTACTGCATGCAAAATTATAAACTAAACAGGTTGGCAACTTTAGATAATGACTTGGTCAAAATTGTTGCTTAACTAAACAAGTCCATTAACCCAACCCTTAATGACAGGTCTTAGTCCACTTTTAAATAATAAAAAAACATCTCAATCTTGAATCAAACCATGGACATTATGTTTGGAATACTGAATATACAGTATCATCACTTCCACTATAGAGGTTCCAACTGCCAGAGTTTGATGGCTGCATTCATGCAAACAGTAGCATTATAAAAGTACAGTCACATCTGACATCACCACTAGGCTTGCCAGAGTAAGTCATGGTCATGCTTGATAAGTTACAGTGTATATAAATCTGGGCAGTGGCTGCTGTTACGTTACAAAACACTTCACTTGTAGGATAATATTACATAATTTGTAACATTTCAGCGGTGAGATATTTTTACGTGAATTTTGCCACTTAGCTCTTGCGATGTTTGTTGTAGCGACAAGACTGCAAGTGCGCGTTGCATCGTAGAAGGTAGAAGCGCAAGGGTAATTACAGAATTAAATCAGTACTTTTTTTTAGGACTAGTACTTTTTCTAAGATGCATTAGGACTGCAGAACACATTAGGACCCGTCACAACAAACAGATACTTTTTTTGGGACGCAATCAAAAGTCAACTCAACTCTAACTAGTTTATATATTTAAAAGTTCAATTGGAATTCAATCAAAATCAACTAAAATCTAGTTTTGAATAAAGCATTAAATGCGAATTCATGCAGTAACAAATGCAGTACTGGTACTAAACACCTCCGCCCTAAAAAAAGTTTGGAAGTTTTTTACGGCTTTTACAAGTTAAATACGGCATTTTGACGCTTGTAAAGCGACTTTTCAATAGCGTAGTGGCAAGGGCAAGCGACTCCCGATTTTCACGTACGAGTTCGATTTGCTGTGACTGCGATGGCATGCTAAGCGATTACGAATATTCACAGTGATCTTTTTTCTTTCTTTTGCTTCAGAACCTTGCATTCGAGTTGGGATTCGGGCAGCAATGCCATGTTGCGAGATAGCAAATCTAAGTGCAAGCACAAAGCTTTTGATTGCCTTAAATTTCAACTTTTCTACGATGGAGGTGTTTTAGTATGGACCTGTACTGCGTTTATTACCGCATGAATTTGCATCTAATTTTCTGCTCATAACTAGGATTTCAGTTGATTTTAATTGAATTCCAATTAAATTTCTAATTAAATAAACTAGATTTAAGTTGATTTTTGATAGCGTCCTAAAAAAAGTATTGGTTTGTTATGACGGGTCCTAATGCGTTCTACAGTCCTAATGCGTCCTAAAAAAAAGCATTAATTTAATAATTATGCTAGCGGCTTCTTCCTTCTATGATGCAACATGCTCTTGCGCTTGCAGTCTAGTCGCTTCAATAAACATCGCAAGAGCTAAGTGGCAAAATTCACATAAAAATATCTCACCTCCGAAATGTTAAAAATTATGTAATATTATCCTACGAGTGAAGTGTTACGTAACGTAACAGCAGCCACTGCCAAAAATCTGTTCTTTAAATTTAATTGTAATTTTATACCACACAACTGACAAGTAGGCCTATATTATATACCAGTACCTTTGAAGTTTCATATCAATTTCGAACTAAAATTCTATAACTTGTCTTGCATAAACAACTTTACCTCAAAGTTTCATAAGCCTAAGGTGAAGAATTGTTATGCAAAAGTAGTTTTAACCATTAGCCTCGTTTCCCCAATGCGCAAATTTGCTGATTTGTCCCTAATGCGCAATCTAATTGCTAGCCTGCTTAATTTTCATCAAAAGCCTTAACTCACCAGGCAGTTGACACATAACGCTCTAATGAAACCCTAAACGTGTAAACTATGCTAATCGACAAACTAAAACTGCATGTATGTAACCGAACCCTTTTTTTCCTCTGTCCTTACACTCACAACCTCATTAAACCTTTCGTAACAAACTTTTTCCATTCTTCGATTAACTTTGGTATATTACTGCTTACAGGAATCCTAAACCAACTGCTGACATACCATTCAGTGTTGCCACACAGATCAATTTCAAGAATATCAAGATTTATCATAAATTACATCAAAATCTAAGGTCAAAACATCAAGCGCAAATAAGACAACCCAAAAAAATTACGAAACTTACCGTATTTAGTCACATCGTTCGTTGCAAAAAATTACAATAGCTACTTTTCAAATTGTCTAATCATGACTCTACAAATTACTGTTAGCTATTAACAGGGGCGTATTTAGCGGGGGAGGGGGGGGCAGTCGCCAGGATAGTATGCGGTAATTAGCATAGAGTAGTATGCAAAATCAGTCGGGATTAACCTTAGGATACTACGATCTCGTAGTATATAAAGAGAATCGAAGTATACTACGAAGCCAATCGCAGTATACTACGATTTCCGACTTCTACGACCTCGTCTACAAAGGCCTGGGAGTGTGGACAAATTTTTTTCTCCGTAAATATGGAATGGATCACAATTTACATAATTGCCCGGGAAAAATAAAATTGGAAGGCTTTATTTCACCGGAAATTTTTATCTAGTTTTTTATTAATTCTGACTCAAATATCACGCAAACTCTAATGCTTAGTCTAAAACTATTCCCAAATCGAACCCTAACCCAAACCCTAACCTAAACCCTAATCTTAACCCCTAAAAAAGCAAATGAAAAAAGCGCGGATGAATATTTCTCATTCTCGTTTTATTCTCTCTAAGTTGAAAATTTTCGGTGAAATAGTCACTACCAATAAAATTTCATCCGGGACTTTGGAAGTACACGTGAGTTTTCTTACAGCGGTGGAGCTAGTTGCTGCAGCTTGGGCTTAGCGCATGTTTGTCGGTACGTGAGAATGCACAATTTGAAAAAGATGTGTTCAGTAAAGCTAATTACATTAGATCTTTATCTTTTGGTGTTTATTTTAAGTTTTAAATATATGTAAGTTACTTTTTTGGTGAAAAAATTAAAGTCATTGTTCGATTCCCAATTGTGTCACCGAGACAAAGAAAAAATTTTGCTTGTTAGCGGCCTTATTGGAGACCAGTTTTATTGTAACATGCAGTTAAGTTGCAAAAGATTATTTAGTGAGATGATCTATGACAATTTTTCTGAAAGATTGGATGATTGAAAGCTGGATTGATGCATAATCCATTCTTTGCCAAGGTCGCCAAGCGGTTATAAAGCAGTCAGATAACGTGTGTCGTAAAAATTTCCATTTTGTGTGTTTTCCAGATAAAACGCTCTAAAGTTTGTTTATAGTTGTAGTTTTATTTTTTTTGTGTGTAGCCAACGAAAGGTTGTTAATCACTTCAGTACCGGAAATACTGAAAAAAATGGCAGTAAGTAGGATTATTTGGATATATTTAACCATTGCTTCGCTTTACAAAATTAATTACAGCCACCGATTTAGTTACTCTCGTAATTTGCAATTTTAAAAGAATTTTAAATCTAGAAGCTACGTAAGTTGGTGTGATCTAGTCAACTCTTGTACTGTGATACGGGCGGCAAATTCAATTAGCTGGTACCCTATTATTCATAAGTATGCATTGTAACCGTTGAAATTCTGTGGTCCTAACTCTGAATGCATCCTGCATCGAGTTAATTTTTTAATCCAATAAAACATAGTTTTGTATGTTTATTTCAGAGGGTAAGAAGAATAAGAAATATTGTGAATGGTAAAATCAGCCATGCCACGCGTCAAGGAAAAGACAAGAACGATGCATGGTACATTCGCTCGAAATATATTATAAAGAAAGTAAGGGAGCTGGAGAGCATCACAGAGTGCAAAGTGCGGCTAGAACTTATACCCACTTGGCCTTCTGGCAAGGTTAAGTCTTATATCAGCCCTGACTTACTTTCTTCAGATATCGCAAGACCCAGTGACCAGACTAGACAGGCAGAAGTTGCTCGCGCATCTTCCTTCAATGCGAGCTTAGTCCATCAGTCAACACCTGTTAAGAATCGGCCGTCAACCTCCACCACCAGCCCTCAGAATTGCCCCCGAATCCGAAGAGATGTGAACATTTGCGCTTTATGTGGTGTGGAGTACGAAAGCTCGGCTGACCAGCAAATAAATAGTTGCTGGGTACACTGCTCCAGAAACTGCGGATACTGGGTCCATGCCAGTTGCTGTGGGATTTTTTATGAATGCGATGACGCTGGGGAGAAAAATTTGGCGAAATGGTCGAAAAAGCACTTTTTCTGTCCCAGACACTTTCCAAAAGAAAATTAAACATGTCTGGAAAGCTTTATCACGCTTTTGTTATTGCAGTATCTATTACTGTTTTTTTTTGTACCACATTCTGCTGTGCACTTGCTTATTGCTTTTTCAGTACAGTATTAGTAGTACCGTAGTACCTCGTTTGATATGCCGGCTATTTTTTTTATTTTGAAAGTTTTTATATCACATTTTGCTGTGCACTTGCTTGTTCAGTACACTATTAGTACGGCATTGTTAGATATGCCGCTTATTTTTTTCAATTTTTTGCTTTATGAAACTTTTTTATATTTCATAAAAACTTGGTTTTTTCAAGTTTTTGCTTTTTTACTTTTTTTAGCCTTCTTTGTGTGTGTATTTTTTTCATTCACTGTTTGATTTTTTTTTTCGCACTGTTAGTTCGTTAACAACGACCATCAAAACCAATCGTAATGTGTAATACTGTGCAATATGCATGCAAAAAATATAGTAGTTTAACAGCAAGCGCAAGACAGAAACATTGAAAAGATTCGGCTAAGTCCAGAATTAAACATCAGTATCGTACACAAAAAAAACTTGCAAAAAGAAATCTTAAGCGAAAACACACACTGAAATTTGTGAAATTATTTAATACTCGTACGGTTAAACTTATAATTATTGATGGAAAAAGACAGAATAATAGAGATAAAAGTAGGCTACAAGCCAAGGAGCTGTGATCAGGTTTGATTTAAGACTCCATGACCGAAATAGGAGTAAATTTTGCCTTTCCATACAGTCCGGTTTCGAGAAGGCATGCTTTGTATTCCACATAATTTTTTTCACAGCCAGCTTTAAAATTTGCAATTCCTGAATCAAGCGGCGTTTTGTCCAATCCCATTAAATTACTTTGTGCATTTATACAAACAAAATTCTCTTTTCTCACCAATCTTCGAATCATTGCAATCTCACTGTCAAGTTTCACTTTTCTTTTCGATTGATTCACCGAAAAACCACTCGATTCCAAGCATTTGTTTTTCATTTCACGTAGATCTTTTGCTTTGCGGCAAAGTCTTGCCCAAGTAGTTTCGGTGGGCATTCCAGGTGAAAGGAAGGATTTCACTAGTCGATTTGGAACCTCTTCATGAATAAAGTCAGCTCCTTGTCCTGTATTTTTGGATCCAGTTAAAGTGAAACTTTCTGTTTCTTCAACGTGGTTTTTAATTTTTTCGGGATATTGTGCACGCTGGCACATATCCCTCAGCAACAACAGTTGGTATTTTGGATGATGAGATCCATAAAATAATAGGCCGAATGCAACTCGAGCAGCCATCATTCTTGTAGAATTGTTTTTACGAACAGCTTCAGTAAATAAATGAAAGGCAAGCAAATAGGTAAATGTTACATCATACAAAAAGAAGTATAAATCGTTGTCAACTTGACTCTCCATCCACTTATGAAAACCTTCACAGCTGGGAGTTCCTTTTTTATCTTTGCAGTTTTTAACATACGGCAATATCAGCTCACGGTTCATCGCTTCTAAACTTGCCTCCAATATTTGCTTGGAACGGTGATGGTCAACACCATTTTTCACAACATCCTGAGCCTTCAAAGATCGAAATCCAAGACGCTTCACAACTTCATTCAAAAATGGAATCCAGCATAACTTCAACAAAACTTTTGCCATATTCATCTCAATGTGTCCTGGGCCTGGTCGAAACAAAATATCATTAAACACTTTTTGAAATTCAACATCTTCATTATTGTGAGTTGACGCATGTTTCTCAATGTCACTTTTATTTATTTCGTCAAAACACTTTTGACAAATTACAAGCTCGTCTTGGATCTTGGCTGCAAAATAGTAGGGAACTCCACCACAAGAAATCATGGTCCATTTACGTGTGTTGCCAACGTCACAGAGATTTCGGATGTGATTAACAACTTTTCGTACAGCTTTGTAGCTATTGGGGTTTTCCATTAGGAGTTCACCTATATGCATCGTGGAAAAGCCATCAGCATGCCTATGCGGAGTTCGAAAATATGGATCATACGATAACTCATAATGGCTTGCATTGTAACTACACTTTGGGCAAATTTTATCACTCAATAACGAAGCAGAACATTCTTTCGGGTACACGTGGCAGCATTGCACGCAAACATCAAATTGCTCATTTTTTAACATGACATCAACGTAGTCGCCAATTTCCGATGATTTTGTCTCCTGAATGACATGCTGAATTACTTCATTAATGCAACCACCTCGATACATTCGAAATTCATATTTATATAATGCTTCCAAACGTTCCACTTCTTTTAAAATAGCATCCAAAGGCATAGTGTTCAGCCATAATTTGGGATGCAAACTATCATCAAACTGCATAAAAGACTCGTATGGAGTAGTGATATGGCCAACTGTGATGCATACGCTTACAGGTACTTTTGAGCCCTCGTAAATACGTCCAGAATGCTTACCAACTTTTTGATTGTTATCGAAAGTGTTATGAACGTCGACAAAAGGACAAGTGAGTGGTGGAGCCGGTGATAGTAAAAATTTATGAATAGTTGAGTATCCACCGCTGCTCTCCCACGCACCTTGTAACTGCACTGCAGTTTTACTCTGCGTAACACTATAAGATATCAGATTTCGTTGAAAAGCAAATGGAGTAATTGCATTTAGATTTCTGACGTGTATTATTTGTTCTACAGCATGTGTAAGACTTTTGAGCTTTCTCTTATCCGTAGAAGTTGGTTCAACACGAGTGCAGCCAGCCAAGAAGGCTAGCAAAAGTGTATTGCGATCTTGCAACCAATCAGTAAGATTCAACGATGTTAACTCCTTTATGTCCTTATAAGTTTCCAAGATTTTTTTGCCATCTTCATAAATATTAGTCTCAATTAAGCTGCCAACAGCTTTAGTAAAGCTGCACAATGCTTTTTTAACAGAATTCGAAAAAGAATGCCAATTATTCATTTGTTTGACTTGTAACTGCAGTGTAGTTAATTTTTGAATAAAGCTATCCTCATCAGTCTCTATTTCGTCTAATGCTTCATTATCACTATCAGGAGAACTGGCAGAATCTTTAGAATTTGATGTCGAATGCAGACCCAATGTAGATGGAATTGGTACTTCTTCGTCGAAAGTTAGAGCTTCAGGTCGCCTGCTAGATCGTTCCAAGGCCTTTTTGCTTCCCCAATCTAAGCACAATGTACAGATCCACTTCATTTTAGACGAAATAATTTCACCTCGTCTCACTAATTCCTTATACGAAATAGATCTTTTTGCCCATGAAACTGATCGCAATCGGACAGTGAGACCAGCCGAATGAAACTCATGGTTTGTACAGCAACACACTTTTCCAAAGTTCCTGTTTCTGGTATTTTCAGAACGTAACTTCGGTGGCATTTGTATACAAATTAGCACAGTAACTAATAAAGGTAAAAAATAAACAACTCAATATCTGAAAAAAAGGAACCAAGATTTCATTTAAAATCCAAACTTTCAATCTAACACCGCCATGGTACAACAATTCCTAGATACATAGCCTTGCTATCGTAGCTTAGGTAGCAACTAAAAATAACAAAAAAAAAACTCGCGATTCTGGTTTACAATCTTCACTTGACCTGTTTCTTCAATCTCGCTTTGTCAGATTAGAAATTGATTTACCCTTCAACTTGTTTTCTATTTCAATGAGGTTTTTTTGTTTCCTGATGCATCACCGACTCTTTTATCTGTTATTTACAAATGTTAAAACGACAAAAAGATGATGCAATACAATTTTCAATATGAAGCTATCTGAGCGTGACGCTTGCTGATCAGCAATAATTAACTAAAAAACAAAAAAGGGATGTTATACGGTTTTTCATAGGAGCCGGATGAATGCAAAGTACTTTAGATCGGGCAGCTGAATGCTTCAAAGTTTCCATCATCCAATTATTAGTGGCTTCTTACAGCTCAAACATGATAAATTATTAATTTTTGGAAGGGTTGAGTAAATCGCAAATTTGACTTAGAAAATGTAAATTTTAGCACTGGAAACTTTACAGATTGGCTGAGCAAAGATTGCAGAATCAGCGTAAGGACAGTTTATGTCGAAATTCTTATACCGTAGTATACTAAAAGTAGACGATCGTAGTATACAACTGCAACGTAGTATGCTACGATCGTAGTATGCTAAGGTTAATCCCGACTGAAATTGTGGCATGGCATCCCCTTTTATACTTGGGCAGAAGGTTAGAGCACAGAAACGGTGGCCGAAGGCCTTTTTTTTTGGCCAATAACTGGACTAAATTTGAGTGAAGACCTTTTTTTTTGATATTCACCTAAGTTTTGGGCAGGAAAACGGACTTGAGTTTGGGCTGGAAAATTTCAATTTTGGTCTTCATTAATCTCGAATTTTCTGAATTTCCTGGGATCCCCCTTTCGGAAATCCTGTGTACGCTACCGGCTATCAATATGCAATAAGTTTGCAATTGCTAGCCTACTGCATCACTCTGCACTATATATATCTGCTCTTGAAATTATAACAGCCTTAAAAATGCATTATACCGGTATGTAAGCTAGAAATGCAGATTACCATATTTTCATCTGGTTTTAAACAAGGTTGTATGCAAAGACACATTTACAATAGATTTTAGTTGACTTTTTTGCTGCTGCAGCATTCAACTAATGCTTTTTTGTTTGCTTGTGACGTAAAAGATCACATTTTTTCGGGGCACTAAATGTAATTTTACAGTCGGCCTACCTACAGCTACATAAGGCTTTTGGTGGGTCATCAGTTTTTTTAAGCCAATCTTTCAATTCAACGTTTTGCAACCAATGCTCATTGAAGTTTTGTTTACAAATTGGAACTATGTTCAGTGTTTCTTTTCTTAGGTGTTGACTTACGGCAGCATTTGCCGTCACTTTCCAAATCGTTTTCACTACTGTCAAGATTAATCACGCTACTATCCATCTCTAAAATCACAAAAAAATGAACAAACTATACCTAATAATTAGCTTACAGTACGGTAAATTGGGTAATCCTAATTGAGGTCTGGTACTGGCTTTATCTCTTTACTTTTAGCCAAACACTGAATCAGCACTTTAATTTTTCCATGGCAAGTACTGAGTTGGTCTATACAGGAACTGAGTAGGCGTAGCCGATCATACCGTAAGTTGTTATTTACTGTATCAGGTAGGCTATACAGTAAACGAACGCGTTACGTTATCAGCCACTGGTACCAGTACCGTACTATGCCTATCGCACTACGTACTTACATAACCCACACTCACTTGGCCGTCTACGTTAGCACGCTGCTCACTGACCTCACTCTCCAAGAGCCAAGACACCAGAGAATGAAAAAAAAAAATCTTAACTGAGGTATTAATGAAAATGCTACAAAATTTAGCCGATTGCAACAAATTATTCTTTTTTAACTATTTTTACTTAGCGTTAGCTACTGTAGTTTGTAGTTAGCAGCCAGACTGAATGCTTAACATCAGATTCATCAGCAAAAACATCAAACATCAAATGATAGGTCGAAAACATCAAATTTGATATACTGTAATTACATCAAGTGTGGCATCACTGATACCATTACATGGAAAATGTTAATACGCCAGCAGATTCTATGACGTATGTGACGTAACATCCGTAAAGAGAGTAAAGGTGCGTTTAGACTGGACGCGAAGCAACGCGAAGCGAAGGTTGGCGACCTTCGCCAACCTTCGCGAGTGGTCGATTACGTCACTTGCGAAGGTTGCCAACCTTCGCGAGTCTTCGCGAGTGGTTGCTAATCTTCGCGACTGGTCGCTTCATAGGCTATTTTTAATAACTTACTTTTAAAATGTATTCAATGAGCAGAAAGCTTTGTGTACTTCATTATTGAAGCGCTATTATAGTAATCACAGGTTCTGTTTCGTCATAGCGCGCTGAAATTACGGGTAAACCGAAGATTGAGTTTATATTATGTTACCACGCAATAATCGTGAAGAAGAGTCTAGACTAATAGCTCAGGTAACAAAACAATCTTGAGAAAAAAGTTTGTAAAGTATAAGTAAAAAACGAAGTACAGTAGATCGAATTTGGAAATGAAAAGACTAATCATTTCTTCAAAAACGTAGTAGTACCATAGTACTTAGCCTATTTACTAGCTATCAATGATTTGCGTAGATCCTTCCACTGAAAACTTAATCTGTTTTGACGATGACAGTTCTGGGTTTTAATGCAGAAGCGCAAAAAGCTGGAAGCAGATGGCAAAAGTTCTCTTTAGGTGTTTACTCAGTTAACAAATCCTTAGACGCTTTCACCATCCATGTCTCATCATGGAACTGGTAGATCTATTTTGTAGAGTGTAGACCAATAGGCTAGTTCACAGGTACAATTAAAGCATAAACTATGTTGTTTTTTTGATGTGATTTTTCTTTTTCAGGCAATCATGTTCTGATACCTATAGCAAGCTTAAACAGTTGTTTGTATTTGTTATTTTATGCTGTTTATGAAGACTCCCAAAGTTAATGCTTTGAGTGAAACTGAAAGCTGGATTTGTCATCAGTTATGTAGTGGATTTTTTGCTTATTGTGCAATGGATTGCTGTGTTGATTTGCTGGAGAAAGCAAAAAAACATTGCAGTTTTTGCATGATTTGACACTATCATCGAAGGGCTAGAATTTAGCACAGTAATACCAGCAGTTGCTTTGAGGAAAAGTCAGCTTCTAAAACTAAGTTTGGTGTTTTAGTCGCTAGCGGAGCGCTTATCGATGTTTAGTGCGAAGTTAAATGCGTTTGAGAGCATTTTATTAGTTTGCATTTTCTTGCGGTACCAGTAGGCTACGTTGCGACGGTCGCGTTTACCTCAAAGGGCTTCGCTCCAAACCACCGTTTGTAAGATACAAACCTATAGCTGCAAGGTCAAGCCCCCTCTTAGCAAGTTTTTGGTTATGCCCCTGATAAAAAACAACTAGATATTTTTATGTGAAAATTGTTACTCAAGCATCTGAATAAAAGTGTTGTTAGTTCTCACATTTTCATGTAACTGACGCTTCCTTCACCAGTCCAATTATTTTAATTATAAATGCTTCATCAAGTGTTTTGTTTAGTGGTGACTAATGAGAATGGAACAATCAATATTAATAAACTTGCTTGGCGGGTACTTCTCTACCAATAATAGTAACCTCAGCAAAAAAAATAGAACTCACTTTCTACTGGTTAGATATGTATTGGCTTTCTAGTTCATTTAAATACACTGACTGTAATTGCAATGATTAAACTTCAGACTTAAAATTGTTTACTTTGTCACTTTATTCACCATGTAAAGCAGTTAAAATTTTAAAAGACAGTAAAAATGTTTTGAAATTCACAAACAACTAAATTCAGATATTACACAAAGACACAGTAAATGAATATTTAACACACTTGACACTTCTATTTTCATCACTTAGGACTGGTGTGAAAAATCACTACCAGATTACAATATTCAAGATTATAAAACTTGGGGTAGTCCAAAACCAATGCTTCCAGTTCATCTTGATCACGGTTACAAACCTTCGGAAACAAGACGACTTTTAAGAGGACATTCAGAAGAAAAAATTCCATGTTTGTAGCTATTCAAAGAAGTAACAACTAATTAGGCCAATCCAAAAATTCATGGAAACTTTTCAATTTTTTGTATCTATCTAGCTGTTGTATGTAGCAGTGTAGCTTGAAACCGATTCTAAATACAGTTGTATTCACCAACTTGGCTTGGTCAAGGAGACAGTGAAAAAACTTTTGCGAGTTTTCGAGCATTCAAGGAATTGTTCAATTGTGGTTACTTTTAAAACAACAAGCTAACAAACGATGGGTAAAAACAGTACCGTAGCCAGGGGGGGCGGGGGGGCTCGAGCCTCCCCCATTGGCTTGTGAAGTATGCAAAATCGCATGTTTTTTGTGGTTTTGAGGCCGATTTTCTGAGAAAAATGGAAAATAGCCCCCCCCCCATTCGAAAACAGCCCCCCTCAAACGACTTAATTTGCGAAATTGGACGAAAAATCAGTCTCGATATCGGTGAAGACCTTTTTTTTTTTTTTGGAGACCACCTAAATTTGGGCGGAAAATACCTTTCAAATTCGAATTTCGGCCGAAAAATCACTCTCAAGTTTGGTGAAGACCTTTTTTTTTTTTTTTTTTTTTGGAGATCACCTGATTTTGGGCGGAAAAAACCTTTGAATTTCGGATTTCGGCCGAAAAATCACTCTCAATTTTTTTTTTTTTTGGAGATCACCTGATTTTGGACGGAAAAAAGCTTTGATTTTCCGAGCTTTCCGAGAAATTTCGTCTCAATTTTCGGACAAACCGTCTGAAACTGCTTCTAGATCAATGAAAATTCCAGTCAAGGTCGTTTGCACACTTGTCACTCTTTCAAAATAGCCCCCCCTTTTCCAAATCCTGGCTACGCGCCTGGGTAAAAACACTATCAACACATTCAAAACTAGCCTGTTGTTGGGTTGTTTTATATTCTGAAAAAACAACAACACCATGTTAGTTTAAGTTTACTTTAAGACAAAAAAGCACAAGCTGCTCAGCCAAAAGACTGGTACAATAGCTTCTGCTATGCTGCACAGACTAAAAAGTTTTGTTTTAAAAGCTAGATGTCGTGGGGCTAGGCCTACTGCTTTGGTGTATTCATTATAATGCAGCTCTGAGATCAAGCATAGTTATGAAAAATCACTCTAGGATTTTCAGCTTTAGCTGTCTAGATCCAAATTAACTTGGCTAGCCTTGGGCTATCGCGAATCTAACGTTGCCAACAACCTACTCTTTGGACTGATAAATAGGCGCTAAACCATACCAATATACTATTTACATTATTTTCTAGCAAACTGCGATCGTAAAAATCCAATCAGTGATTTAGTAGGTTATCTTACTACAGCCTGCAAGCAAGCGATGTTGCGCAACTGCTCGCGAAGGTTGCGAGCGGTTGCAACCTTTCGCGAGCTGTCGATGACGTCAAATTTTGGTTGCTTCGCGTCGCTTCGCGTTGCTTCGCGTCCAGTCTAAACGCACCTTAAGGTGCGTTTAGAAGCGATGCGAAGTAACCAAAATTTGACGTCATCGACAGCTCGCGAAAGGTTGCAACCGCTCGCAACCTTCGCGAGCAGTTGCGCAACATCGCTTGCTTGCAGGCTGTAGTAAGATAACCTACTAAATCACTGATTGGATTTTTACGATCGCAGTTTGCTAGAAAATAATGTAAATAGTATATTTGCATGGTTTAGCGCCTATTTATCAGTCCAAAGAGTGCCGGTAGGTTGTTAGCAAAGTTAGATTCGCGATAGCCCAAGGCTAGCCAAGTTAATTTGGATCTAGACAGCTAAGGCTGTAAATCCTAGAGTGATTTTTCATAGCTATGCTGGATCTCGGAGCTTCATTATAATGAATACACCAAAGCAGTAGGCCTAGCCTCACGACATCTAGCTTTTAAAACAAAACTTTTTATTCTGTGCAGCATAGCAGAAGCTATTGTATCAGTCCAGTGGTTCTTTTGGCTGAGCAGCTTGTGCTTTTTTGTCTTAAAGCAAACTTAAACTAACATGGTGTTGTTGTTTTTTCAGAATATAAAATAACCCACCAACAGGCTAGTTTTGAATGTGTTGATAGTGTTTTTACCCATTGTTTGTTACCTAGTTGTTTTAAAAGTAACCACAATTGAACAATTCCTTGAATGCTCGAATACTCGCAAAAGTTTTTTCACTGTCTAACCTACTTGACCAAGCCAAGTTGGTGAATACAACTGTAATTAGAATTGGTTTCAAGCTACACTGCTACATACAACAGCTAGATAGATACAAAAAATTGAAAAATTCCTATGAACTTTTGGATTGGCCTAATTAGTTGTTACTTCTTTGAATAGCTACAAACATGGAATTTTTTCTTCTGAATGTCCTCTTAAAAGTCTTCTTGTTTCTGAAGGCTTGTGACCGTGATCAAGTAGAATTGGAAGCAATGGTTTTGGACTACCCCAAGTTTTATAATCATGAATATTGTAATCTGGTAATGACTTTTCACTACAGTCCTATGTGATGAAAGTGGAAGTGTCAAGTGTGTTAAATATTCATTTACTGATGTGTCTTTGTGTAATATCTGAATTTAGTTGTTTGTGAATTTCAAAACATTTTTACTGTCTTTTAAAATTTTAACTGCTTTACATGGTGAATAAAGTGACAAAGTAAACTATTTTAGGTCTGAAGTTCAATCATTGCAATTACAGTCAGTGTATTTAAATGAACTAGAAAGCCAATACATATCTAACCAGTAGAAAGTGAGTTCTATTTTTTTGCTGAGGTTACTATTATTGGTAGAGAAGTACCCGCCAAGCAAGTTTATTAATATTGTTCCACTTCCATTCTCACTAGTTACCACTAAACAAAACACTTGATACAGCATTTACAATAAAAATAATTGGACTGGAGAAGGAAGCGTCAGTTACATGAAAATGTGAGAACTAACAACACTTTTATTCAGATGCTTGAGTAACAATTTTCACATAAAAATATCTAGTTGTTTTTTATCAGGGACATAACCAAAAACTTGCTAAGAAGAGGGGGCTTGAACTTACAGCTATAGGTTTGTATCTTACAAACGGTGGTTTAAAGCGAAGCTCTTTGAGGTAAACGCGACCGTCGCAACGTAGCCTACTGGTACCGCAAGAAAATGCAAACTAATAAAATGCTCTCAAACGCATTTAACTTCGCACTAAACATCGATAAGCGCTCCGCTAGCGACTAAAACACCAAACTTAGTTTTAGAAGCTGACTTTTCCTCAAAGCAACTGCTGGTATTACTGTGCTAAATTCTAGCCCTTTGATGATAGTGTCAAATCAAGCAAAAACTGCAATGTTTTTTTGCTTTCTCCAGCAAATCAACACAGCAATCCATTGCACAATAAGCAAAAAATCCACTACATAACTGATGACAAATTTAGTGGTGTAAAGTAACGATATACTTTTACTTGAGTAGATTACTGAAGTAGTTTTTTTCGGTAACGAGTACTTTTTTGAGTAGTTTTTTTTAACTACTTTTACTTAAGTACTTTTAGTCTGAAGTAACGCTATTTAAGTACTTATTATTTGATAAAAGTACAAAGTAGTTTTAAAATTTGAGCCGCAGCGTTGACTGCACTTTGACTAAGGGCATTTGCAGACAATCATTCGTAAACTCGTAGTCAGGCTATTCTCCCATGGTCCTTTCTTTCTTTAAGTTCCACGATTGACTGCGCTCATGTGCTTTTGAAAATGATTGCATTTTTTCTAATCAGGTACCGGTAAGCTGTTGGACATGACACAAGCGATAAAACAGTAGGATAAGATTTGTGTTTGCTTACATCGACTTCTTAATCAGGACTAGGAACCAAAGCTCTACCGAATAGTTAGCCTGCTACACCATTATTTAACCTAACCATTTTAACAGCAATAAAATGCAAACGAATCGACAGTTTTCCTGAAGTCATGAGTAGAGTTAGTAGGTTAGGGTGCATTTACAATCGAGCTATTCGTAATTAGGGTGAAAGGTCCACTCGCGTTTTGCTGTTCTGTAGGACTGGAGGATTAGGCAATTGCAGAAATTTATTGATAAGTGAAGATATGAGATTCTGGCAGGCGCATAGCCAGGAATTTGCAATGGGGAGGCTAATTCAGAGGCTGGAAACAACATCCAACGATCTTATCCCAGATTTTGATCGGTTTTCACGCAGATTGAGTCGGTTTTACAGTCCAAATTTAGGTGATCTCCAGAAAAAAAGGTTTTCAAAATTTTTTTCTGGCGAACTACAAAATTTTACCAATTCAAAAAATACTGTTGTCCTCGAGCCGAGGACAGGGCATTTTTCGAGGACTTGAGGCTTCGAGGCCAAGGGCTTAACCTTCAGAGGTGAAGGACTTTAAAATGTGTCCACGAGACCAAAAACGTCCTCGAGGACTCCACCTCAGCTGAGTAGCACTGTAGCAGTAAAACTTCATCATTGAGTAATAAACTGATGAAATGTTTAGTTTCTCGGTTCTTGAGAACCGTGTCTTGCAGTTTGAGGGCCTGGGATTGAACTAATAAATATGCCGCTAAGATGGTATAGCCTAGTGGTTAGAGCATCTGTATATCAAGCTGAAAGTTTGGGTTCAAATCTGGTGCAGTCAAGCCAAAGACTCAAAAATAGGTAGCCTACTGCAAACTGTATTTACATCTTCCTGCTTGACATTCTGCATTGAAGTTGATAATGTGCTGCTCAGTGCTTACACCTTGGTATGGTAGAGAGGTGGCAGCTTGCCTCAACGACCCTAATATCACTTTGCGGTTTTTCTGGTCAAGGCAACACGGTGAATAAATCAGTAAAACTGGAAACAAACATGGTGGAATTCAGGAATTGCATGATAAACTTCGTCTTGGCAGGTTTTCTAAAGTGCAGCAAGTAAATTGAATTGGAATTAAATTAAGATGCGGTCTAGCCTACTAATGTGGCGACAGGACACTGGTATCAATCAACGAGTGACTGTGCTTCACTCACAGTTTCAGTTATGTTTCTACCGGTTTCTATCTGCCTTCATATGTCGTGAAATAAAATCAATTAAAAAAAATTCACGATAATTTTTTCTTCTTTAATCCAAAAAAAGTTTATCGCAGACTACTGAAATGGCTTTGGTGCGCGACTTTTGGCGCACTTTGTCGATATAGTAGGCTGTTCTCTAATGAGGCACTTCCACGGTGTTTTTACTTTTCAGCATATAAATTTAACAATGGCAGTGAATGAGTATTTGAGCAAATATTTTATGAATTGATTCCTAGAATATAGTAACAAAAAACCTGCACAATTAATATTTTATTACTTCTTAAGATAGTGAGGAGTTATAAAATCAAACGCTTGTAGCAGTGATGTGAAGGTAGTCGACCAGTTGTCATAAGTCAATTGAATAGTTTGTTTATTTTGCGTGAATACTTTCAGAAATACTTCTACTTGAGTAGTTTTAAAATGACTACTTTTTTACTTTTACTCAAGTACTTTTTTTGATCAGTACTTTGTACTTTACTTCAAGTAGTTTTTTTGTCAGTAACGAAACTTTTACTTGAGTACAATTTTGGAGTACTTTTTACACCACTGGACAAATCCAGCTTTCAGTTTCACTCATAGCGTTAACATTGGGAGTCTTCATAAACAGCTCTAAATAACAAATACAAACAACTGTTTAAGCTTACTACAGGTATCATAACATGCTTGCCTGAAAAAAAAAATCACATCAAAAAAACAACATAGTTTATGCTTTAAATGTACCTGTAGACTAGCCTATTGGTCTACGCTATATAAGATACCGGTTGATCTACCACTACCATAATGAGACATGGACGGTGAAAGGTTTAAGGATTTGTTAACTGAGTAAACACCTAAAGAGAACTTTTGACATCTGCTTCCAGCTTTTTGCGTTTCTGCATTAAAACCCAGCACTGTCATTCATCGTCAAAACAGATTATGGCAAGTTTTCAGTGGAAGGATCTAAACAAATCATTGATAGCTAGTAAATAGGCTAAGTACTACTACGTTTTTGAAGAAATGACTAGTCTTTTCATTTCCAAATTCGATCTACTGTACTTCGTTTTTCCCTTATACTTTACGAAGTTTTTTCTCAAGATTGTTTTGTTACCTGAGCTATTAGTCTAGACTCTTCTTCACGATTATTGCGTGGTAACATAATATAAACTCAATCTTCGTTTTACCGGTAATTCCAGCTCTCTATGACGAAACAGAACCTGTGATTACTATAATAGCGCTTCAATAATAAAGTACACAAAGCTTTCTGCTCATTGAATACATTTTAAAAGCAAGTTATTAAAATTAGCCTATGAAGCAACCAGTCGCGAAGATTAGCAACCACTCGCGAAGACTCGCGAAGGTTGGCAACCTTCGCGAGTGACGTAATCCACCACTCGCGAAGGTTGCCAACCTTCGCTTCACGTTGCTTCGCGTCCAGTCTAAACGCACCTTAAGAGTGAGCGCTCATTTACTCTTTTAAGCTTTGTAGATTATGGTTAGGGTTTGGTTTAGGGTTAGGGTTAGGTTTAGAGTTAGGGTTAGGGCTAAGACAGTGACTTTCTTTTGATAACGCATCATAGAAGCATAGCGGAAATGACGTAGTAAAATGGGTTGACGTTTTAATACTTACCCCATTACACGCAGAAGAACTCCGTCTTTTCAGTGATGGAATGGATGAAAATATTCTCCGTTTCTGAACGACAACAAATACCAAAACGTGCATAGGAATCGCTTTGTTGCGCGTTAAAATAAAAATCGAATTTTAATAGAGTGAATTAAGTTTATGACGCAATAAAATGCGTATTTCTGACTTAGCTAGGTTATCCAATAAAATTACTAGTTAATAATTTGCTTGCTTATGACGTTTTCGCGGGTAATATAAAAAATGGCTGGTAGTCATCCTAGTGAGAAAAAGAAGTTAAGTCAAGTACGGTTAATTAAAGGAGGGTTAAGGAAAATAATAAAGAAGATTTAAGGATATTTTATTTAGGTAATTTGGAAATAGGTAGCATCGAATCAGTCGCAAAAAAATCTAGCGAGATATTCTAGGGCTGGGGCTCAGGCTTGACACCAGAGTAGAGTGCTTATGAAGGGTCAGGCTCGGCACCAAGGGGGGTTATTTCGGGGCTTTGCCCCCTCAAGTCACTGCTTGCAGTCCCCCAAACGAGAAGTGTGCCCCACAAGCGAGGATTGTGCCCCGAAAGAAAGCAACAGGCCAGGTGCCTCTGGAGTGCATTTCTTGGCCTGTGCTCTCCCAAAATACTGCTTGTGCCCCCCCAGCGTGAGTAAAAATACGTTCCAGGACGAAAAACACGAGTAAAAGCCAAGACTGAGCCTAAGATTTCGCGCTGAAGACCTTTTTTTTTTGGTCTTCACCCCCGCATTTGTGGGCAAGAAGCGAGATCCGCACCACTAGATACCGCCGCGCCCCACCAGGCAATGAACGTGCCCCCAAGCAAAAGTTGTGCCCCGAAAGAAGATAAACGGCCAGGATAAAGATCTTTTTCTTCTTGGTCTTCTCTCCCGAAGATGAGGGTAAAATTTATTGGTGACCCCAAATATTTTTTCTGCCCCCCCCCCCCAGTCACGCTACTCTGGCGCTTTGGCCTGTGGGGGGTACCAATATTTTTGGTGGGCACGGTATATAAACTGCAAAATGAGTAGCTATTTTTTATCAAACTTAGGCGAAGACCAAAAAAAGGTCTTCATACCAATGCAGTAAAGTATTTTAAGGCACAGAAAATTTTTTTGGGGAGCACAGTTTGTATATAAAGGACGAAATGAAGTAGATTTTTTCCCTCCTAGTTTACGTGGAAACCAAAAAAATGATTTATATTAATTTAAGCATATGTATTACTTACTTTTGGGGCACCTGCCGTTTGGAGGGTGGCACGCTTCTCTCCTGGGTGTCACAAGCAGTGATTTTGGTGAGGACGGCACGAATATGTCTTTCGTGGCGCGGGCCCTGCTGGGACCGGTTGCCAGTTTGGAAATTAACTGCTACGTGACGCAGCAAACTGGGTTATCTGGGGTTGAAGTTTTATTCTATGATAAAATCCGGCCCCTAGGCAAAATCCTGGTTGCCCGCCTGAAAATGCTCCTCCCCCACCAATTGAAGATCCTGCCTGCATCTCTGTTATTCTATGGAGAGATTGGCAAAGCGCAATTTCAATTCGCAACCACTATTATGCTTCTACGAAACATCCAATAACTTGTTTTCTCGCAGCTAAATTTACTTCGAAAGTTATCGGCCCAAAATTTGAACCTTAAGCTTCCTGCTTCAAAGACGAACGTGTTGCCTTTAGACCAACTAGTCAGTACATATAACATATATTAGACACAACTATTTACATTGCCCTTGTGCATTTTTTATTATTTGATGTTTGTTTTTTGAGCAACAAAAAAATGAATATCTGTTCTGTTTCATGAAAAATAGCAGAAATTAAAACATGATTCGTTCGGTCGGTCGTTCGAGCTTCCCGTCATATGTCCGGGCAGGATTCTTGCAGCAGCTGGTTGTATCTTTATCCAGTCCATCAGGACCGTGAGGTGGAGAGTAGAGTGAACAGTGCATTGTTATGTAGGCTAGTTGGCCCGTATGGTTCTCAGCGCCACACTTACATACCGCAGTTGCAGCCATGCCCTACTTGTGCACAGAAGAACGGAAACGCCAAAGACCAGAGCGTAGACGATTCACTCGGATTCAGGAGCGTCTTGGTCGATGCATTTTTGACAGCAAAGCATTAATATTGGGAATGAACTGATAAAGTTTGGTGTTACGATTACTTCAATCAGTGGTTCAAGAATGTACCACCTAGTCCGTTGCCTTAAATTAAAACATGATGTTGTAAAATTATATTATCATTTGTCCAGTATAAGAATCGAACAATAAAGACCTTTTAGACTCAGCAGTTTGGTCATAAATAATAAATAAATAAATCAACTGAGGATTTACAACTCAACGAACTTAATAAGAATGGAGAGATGAGGGTGACCGGGAAGTGAGCTTGTGCTCTTCTAGTCTTCAGCCACCCGCGTATGTGTCGAAGCAGGCGCCTGCAGCCGTAGTCGAACTAGGGTCGCATTATTGCTTACATAATAATCAGCACGCCGTTCCGCTCGGCCATGCTGCTGATGTCAAGCATATAATATTATGACGTCATCAGCGGAGGTGGAGTCGAAGACACAAGACTCGAGGCCAAGGCCAACGACACAAAAAAATCCGAGGCCAAGGCCAAGGACAGCCTTTCCGAAGACAGACCCTCTCGAGGCCAAGGACAGGAATGCTCGAGGCCAAGGACCAAGGACACAGCCGTAAGTGTTCTCCAAAAAAAAAAGGTCTTCAAAAAAGTTTTTCAGGCAATCTCCAATTTATAGGCGTAGCCAGAATTTTTAATTGGGCAGGCCTAAACCACAAATCACATGCAATGACGTCATCAAAAATTTGCCAGTTGGCACTAACCAAGATTTTGCAAAGGGAGAGGGGTTAAACAAATATAATTGAAAAGTGCAAATACGTAACTTTAAAGAGTTTTTGAGAAAGCCAGTGTAACTCAAACGTATTACAGACGGGGGATCTGGGGGCGGGGCCCCCAGCGGGCGGAGGCTTTGCGGGTCTGTTGGGCGATTTTTTGTAATTTTTTGGAAAAAAAAGCTATTTTAATGCCATTGAATCACATTTCGCAAATGTTTAGAGCCATTTGAAAGGACTAGACTTTTGACACTTGAAAGCCAATTAAAAAAATTAAATTCTTTAATACGCCTTGTAGTTGCAATTGAAGCCCAAAACACGTTTAACATCTTACATTTTGGTGTTAAAGTTTAATTGTACGTGATTTGTCCAGGTAGGGGGAAGTAAGGTGCATTGTCTCGTGCAACATTTTAGCAGTAAATGAAAACCCACTCGAAGATTTTCCTTAGAGATTTTTGTTTTGTCATGAAAATAACCAGTTATAGAAGTGCATGTTGGGCCAGGGGCCCAGGCCCCCTCAATTGAATTTCAACGATTTGTTCAATCAGTATGTTCCATGGCTAATTTTTTAAAAAGTATTTTGTGCGTAAAAACTGGCGAGGTGGAGGTGAATCAATGAATTGTTATTAAAAAATAGTACAATAGATGGATACGCTGACTAACCATGTTATTGCCGGGCCGGATTTACATCGCGCTGTGCCCCTGGCACTTTGGAGATTTTCGCAAGATCTTCCTGCCTAATGTAGGTGAAGACCATAAAAAGTCTTAAGATTTGAACACAGGGCCCTTAGCTGGTACTGCGCCATATTGTGGTAAATCCGGCCTTGGTTAATGCGTTACGTTCATAAAAAGGCTAGATGTGATCTTAAGATAGCAACTTTTAGAACGAAAACTATCCATTTCTTCCAGGTTTACGTTTAAATTGGCTGACAAAAATTGATTTGAGGGGGTTCCGGGGCCCCTGGTCTTCAATATTGTTGTTCGCTACTAGTGTAAGCGTAAAATGCTAAAAAGAAACTGAAACTGAAAAAACAGCAGGCTTTTTTGTCATATTTTTGTCATTGGTGAAATTTCAATTGGGAGGGGAAGCTTGCTTGGCTAAGCCTATGCTCCAATTACGGAAAACAAAATAAGTTTTTTATGGTAAAGCAATCTTCAAGATAAAAAAACGTAAGACTGTAAACATTTTTTTAAAATTGCTTTAGGTAAACAAAAATACTCCAAAAAAAGTTAAAATTTTCAAGTACTGTAAGTTTCCGATGTTTGAGATGAAATTACTTTCCAAGTACAAGAAATTGTAAGACCTTGAATGTTTTTGATCAAACTATTCCTATGTAAACAAGGAACTTAAAAAATTTAAGATTTTAGACAAACGCTTTTGCTTTTTATGCTACAGTTTTCGCTCAAGACAGAGAAATTGTTAGGTTTTGAGATAGTTTATTGAATTTATCCCTATAAATCAATGTAAAGCGACTAAAAGCCAAAAATTTTAGAGAAATAACAATCAAAAGTTATTGAATGATATTCATTTTTAGGGTAGAATTATTGTTTTAAACAAAGAAATCGTAAGACTTCAATTATTTTTTTCAACTAAACTAGCCCTAAACATGACTAATCAAAAAACTTGTAAGATTTTATTCAGTACAAAGAAATTGTATGACTTTGAGTTATCTTCAAACAAATTATTTTTATGCAAACAAAAAAATTGCTAAAATATTTAAGAGATTAGAAGAATTTTGATTCAAAGTACCAAAAAACTCTATTTTTTCAAGTAAATTGATAACCGAGATCACGAAAAGAGGTTTAATTTTGAGCGATTTTCCAGAATAATTATAAAAAATAAAGTTTTCAAATAAGAATTTTAATTCAAGCCAACTAAATGTTTAAGATGGTTTACAAAATTATTCCCATATTTCAACAAAATTTTGAGTAAAGTTTCGGTTTTTTACTTAGAACTCAAGAAAATGCAAGGCTTTGAATGTCTTTGATCAAACAGTTCTCATGCAAACAAGAAAATGGTTAAAAATTCTTCTATGCTAGGTAACTTTTTAACGTAAAAGTAATAATCAAGATAAAGAAACCCAGATTTTGATCAAAGTATTGCAACACAAAGAAAAAAGTTAATAACTAGTTCAAGTTTTAGGCGAGTTTGTGGATTTATTTACGTTACAATTTCCACTCAAGTCAAATAAATCGTAAGGTTTTAAGATATTTTGACGAATTTACCCCAATAAAACAAGATCAAGTTATAAAAAATACAAATTCTTAGATAAATTTTGATTAAAAGTTGTCAAATAATGTTCGTTTTAAGGTTGAATTGTCGTTTTAATCAAAGAAATTGTAAGATTTTGCAATATTTCTGCAAAAAACATCTTGATACGAACAAGGAAGTCGCTAAAACTGACGTAAATTTCATAACTCGAGACTATAAGACAAGATTTAATACCGAATGACACCGAAAAAATTGCAAAATATCTCGTTTTAAAGTAGAAGTTTAACATCAGGATAAGAAGTTGAATAAAATTTTGTGGTATTTTAGTAAAAAGAACGGTGTAAAATAAAACATTGATAAAAAATTTGTTATTTCAGGTAAACTTTTTTGTTTCAGAGTAGAAAAAAGATTATTTACGTAATATCTCAAATTGAATTGAAGAAAAGTAAGATTTTTAATATTTTTTAAACAATTATCGCTACGAAAGCAAAGAAGTTTAGACCGTTTGATTAAAAATTACAAACATTATCCTTTTTTACTAAGTGATTTGCAAGATATTTGATTATTTTAGAATATTTTCCAATAAATGTTGGTAAAATTTAAGGCTTAAGAAAAATGTTTGCTTAAAATTGTTAAAGATTACCGTTTTCAAGGAAAAAATTCAATTAAAAAAAAACAAAGCGAAAGAATTGAACATTTTTTACAAAAAAAAAGACTTGCATTAAAGTATGTAAAGCAATAAAAAATTAATATGTTAAACAATTTTAACGATATTTAAGCTAAAAACTTCATTCAAGACAAAGGAATCATACAATTTTAAGATAGTTTGGAAAAAATTATTCTTAACGAACACAAGAAAATTAATCAAATGTTACGATTTTGTTGAATCTTTTTGTTTAAAGTAGAAAAAAATAGCCGCGTTTTACGTTAAAACTATTAATCAAGTTTTGGAAACCTGAATTGAAAATATAACGACAAAAATTAACTCTTAAAAGTTTGCATATTTGTGTGTCTAAGAACCAAAATATCGGTACCTGGAAACTTACAGACAGATCTAAATGTTTGGTTTCTATCTTCGAGGCTTGGTTTTGTTGTAACACGTTAATCAAGTAAAAACAAATTGGAACGACTCGTTTTTCAGGTCAAAACATACGATGCGCTTTGTTACGACCGTTTCTTTTTTTTTAAGTTTTAGACGTTTGAGATATGATTTCGCATCGCATAATTCGCAAGAAAAACCCATTCTCACATTTCTTTGCATTTTGATCTGGATTTAGGCTAGGCGATACTGCTGTCGGACGTTTGATTTTCTGTGTCGCAACCATAATCGGGCAATTTCCAATTTTCCTAAGTCGAAGCAACGAATATGCAATTTAAGGTTTTATAAAATTCGACTTTTACCGCTTTTATTTGAATACCTTTTAAAACGCTCAAGATTTGCTTTTTTAACCCTAGGAGACGGGACAAAATCGGTTCAATGCAACGTGAAACAACGCGTATAGTGCGTTTATTTGCTATGTTGCATTGAACCGATTTTGTCCCGTCTCCTAGGGTTAAAAAAGCAAATCTTGAGCGTTTTAAAAGGTATTCAAATAAAAGCGGTAAAAGTCGAATTTTATAAAACCTTAAATTGCATATTCGTTGCTTCGACTTAGGAAAATTGGAAATTGCCCGATTATGGTTGCGACACAGAAAATCAAACGTCCGACAGCAGTATCGCCTAGCCTAAATCCAGATCAAAATGCAAAGAAATGTGAGAATGGGTTTTTCTTGCGAATTATGCGATGCGAAATCATATCTCAAACGTCTAAAACTTAAAAAAAAAGAAACGGTCGTAACAAAGCGCATCGTATGTTTTGACCTGAAAAACGAGTCGTTCCAATTTGTTTTTACTTGATTAACGTGTTACAACAAAACCAAGCCTCGAAGATAGAAACCAAACATTTAGATCTGTCTGTAAGTTTCCAGGTACCGATATTTTGGTTCTTAGACACACAAATATGCAAACTTTTAAGAGTTAATTTTTGTCGTTATATTTTCAATTCAGGTTTCCAAAACTTGATTAATAGTTTTAACGTAAAACGCGGCTATTTTTTTCTACTTTAAACAAAAAGATTCAACAAAATCGTAACATTTGATTAATTTTCTTGTGTTCGTTAAGAATAATTTTTTCCAAACTATCTTAAAATTGTATGATTCCTTTGTCTTGAATGAAGTTTTTAGCTTAAATATCGTTAAAATTGTTTAACATATTAATTTTTTATTGCTTTACATACTTTAATGCAAGTCTTTTTTTTTGTAAAAAATGTTCAATTCTTTCGCTTTGTTTTTTTTTAATTGAATTTTTTCCTTGAAAACGGTAATCTTTAACAATTTTAAGCAAACATTTTTCTTAAGCCTTAAATTTTACCAACATTTATTGGAAAATATTCTAAAATAATCAAATATCTTGCAAATCACTTAGTAAAAAAGGATAATGTTTGTAATTTTTAATCAAACGGTCTAAACTTCTTTGCTTTCGTAGCGATAATTGTTTAAAAAATATTAAAAATCTTACTTTTCTTCAATTCAATTTGAGATATTACGTAAATAATCTTTTTTCTACTCTGAAACAAAAAAGTTTACCTGAAATAACAAATTTTTTATCAATGTTTTATTTTACACCGTTCTTTTTACTAAAATACCACAAAATTTTATTCAACTTCTTATCCTGATGTTAAACTTCTACTTTAAAACGAGATATTTTGCAATTTTTTCGGTGTCATTCGGTATTAAATCTTGTCTTATAGTCTCGAGTTATGAAATTTACGTCAGTTTTAGCGACTTCCTTGTTCGTATCAAGATGTTTTTTGCAGAAATATTGCAAAATCTTACAATTTCTTTGATTAAAACGACAATTCAACCTTAAAACGAACATTATTTGACAACTTTTAATCAAAATTTATCTAAGAATTTGTATTTTTTATAACTTGATCTTGTTTTATTGGGGTAAATTCGTCAAAATATCTTAAAACCTTACGATTTATTTGACTTGAGTGGAAATTGTAACGTAAATAAATCCACAAACTCGCCTAAAACTTGAACTAGTTATTAACTTTTTTCTTTGTGTTGCAATACTTTGATCAAAATCTGGGTTTCTTTATCTTGATTATTACTTTTACGTTAAAAAGTTACCTAGCATAGAAGAATTTTTAACCATTTTCTTGTTTGCATGAGAACTGTTTGATCAAAGACATTCAAAGCCTTGCATTTTCTTGAGTTCTAAGTAAAAAACCGAAACTTTACTCAAAATTTTGTTGAAATATGGGAATAATTTTGTAAACCATCTTAAACATTTAGTTGGCTTGAATTAAAATTCTTATTTGAAAACTTTATTTTTTATAATTATTCTGGAAAATCGCTCAAAATTAAACCTCTTTTCGTGATCTCGGTTATCAATTTACTTGAAAAAATAGAGTTTTTTGGTACTTTGAATCAAAATTCTTCTAATCTCTTAAATATTTTAGCAATTTTTTTGTTTGCATAAAAATAATTTGTTTGAAGATAACTCAAAGTCATACAATTTCTTTGTACTGAATAAAATCTTACAAGTTTTTTGATTAGTCATGTTTAGGGCTAGTTTAGTTGAAAAAAATAATTGAAGTCTTACGATTTCTTTGTTTAAAACAATAATTCTACCCTAAAAATGAATATCATTCAATAACTTTTGATTGTTATTTCTCTAAAATTTTTGGCTTTTAGTCGCTTTACATTGATTTATAGGGATAAATTCAATAAACTATCTCAAAACCTAACAATTTCTCTGTCTTGAGCGAAAACTGTAGCGTAAAAAGCAAAAGCGTTTGTCTAAAATCTTAAATTTTTTAAGTTCCTTGTTTACATAGGAATAGTTTGATCAAAAACATTCAAGGTCTTACAATTTCTTGTACTTGGAAAGTAATTTCATCTCAAACATCGGAAACTTACAGTACTTAAAAATTTTAACTTTTTTTGGAGTATTTTTGTTTACCTAAAGCAATTTAAAAAAAATGTTTACAGTCTTACGTTTTTTTATCTTGAAGATTGCTTTACCATAAAAAACTTAACTAATATTGTAAAAATTTCAACAATTGCTTTGATTTCGTAGAAAAAGTTGGTCAAAAGCACTAAAAACCTTACAATTTTTTTTTGGATTGAATAAAAATTTTATCTAAAAAATCGAAACTTACTTGAAACCTAACAAGTTTTCAAATAATCTTGTTTATACAGAGATAGTTTTGTGAAAAATAGTTGAGGTCTTACGATTTCTTTGTTTAAAACAATAATTTTACCTTGAAATGAATATCATTCGATAACTTTTTCAAAAATTTTCTAAAATCTTGTTTTTTTATGACGTAATATTGTTTTTAAAGGAATAAGTTCACCAAAATCTCTTCATTCCTTGAAATTTCTTTGCCTTGAGTGAAGAGTGTAACGTAAGTAATCGAAACTCTTGCCTGAAAGTTAATTAATTTTTTTGCTCGCATCAGGATGATTTGATCAAAATATTCAAAATTGTTGTGCTTATTTGTCTTGAATACTGTTTGCACCTCAAAAGTGTACCCAACATTGTAAATTTTTAATGATTTTCTTGTGTTCATAGAATAGTTTTACGAAAAAACGATTCCAAGTTTTGCAATTTTTTTTTTTTTTTGTCTGGAATAATAGTTTTATTAAAAGAATGAAACGCTTTCTTAAAGTGTAGTTTTTAATAACTACCGTAAAACCTCTACTTGAGCGCTACCTTTATTTGAACGCTACCTCTAATAAAACGCCACTACAGCAGTTTCAAAAATAAAGCGCCACCCTTTAATTGAACACCACCTTTGATAGAACACCACTTTGAAATTCATTATGCTAATTAATAATCAAATGGTTTTCTACATCACAAAATAATAATTTCCCATTTACAGGTATACTCACCCCAGCACAAAAATGTCGAGGACGTCTTCAACAGCGACGTGTCACTTGATTTTCACCAGTGAATTTTTGATTGCTTACCAGTAACTGTGTTACGGTAGGTGTTTTTTTCCTTTCATTAATTAAATTTATTATTCCAAACTGCTGACCAGATAGTGGAAAAATAGAACGCCATCCTCTAATTGAACGCCGCCTCTAATAGAACGCTGCTATAAGGCAAAGGTTGAAGAATAGAACGCCATGGCACTCAAATAGTAGTTTTACGGTATATTTTGTTTTTAAGGATAAATTCAACAAAATATATCAAAACCTTACAATTTCTTTGTCTTGAGTGAAAATTGCGACGATAAACAATCCAAAAACCTGTCTGAAACTTAAACTTTTTATAAACTTTGTCTTGACTTCTTTTTTGAGCGGCATAAAGTCATATCGGTCAAATTTCTATAAAAACAACCTTAGGTGTTTTTCTTTTTTGGGAGCAAAGGAGCTGTGAAGTAACCCTTGAGGAGTCTTCAAGTCAAATAGCTCCACGAAAATGATTAGAATTTTAGTTTTACTTGAGAAACTAAAAAATTTTTTTTTTCTTAGGTTTTTTTTTTTCTTCGGGAACAATTGAAAGATAATTGCGGCGATGCAAGCTTCAGATCTCGGGTAAAATGATTTATCCTTCCGGTAAAAGTTGATGGTGCCTGCAATGCGGTAAGTCCTCTATAACTGAAGACGTCTGCGGATATGGAAGTTTTTATTTAATCTTGATAAATTAACCCTTTCGGGGTGAAGCGATCGATAGACGCCTGTAATGATGTAAGTTTCTAACCTCGGTCAAATATAGCTTTACTCCTTCGAGGTTTAATCGAAGACGCGTGAGGCGCGATAAGACCGCTAAAATTCAAGATATTCTGCGGTGATGCATGTTTTAACCCTTTTTTGTTTTAACTTAGAGTTTTCTTTGAGAGCAATATCAAAAAAAGTGTTCCTTGTTTTTACTTTTGGTCAAACAAATTAATAAATTTACAAAGCTTTTTTTAAAACTTAAGGTTCCCTTTGAGAGCAAGATCAAAAAAGACGTTCCATGCTTTTAATTTTGGTCAAATAAATTTACAAACTTTTTTTTTAAACTTAGGGTTCCTTTTGGGAGCAATATTGAAAAAGGCGTTCCAAACTTTTTTTAATCTTGGTCGGTTGAGTGTTTGGAGGCTGTTGTTCTGCTGGGGATTGAACCGCTTGCCCTAGGTGTTAAACCGGTACTGCGTGTTCGTTTAAGTTTATTATTCGCAATTTTTTACATGAGGGTTTGCGTAAATGATTATTTTTTCTCCTCAATAGAGTGAAATTGAACATGACACTGATGGTAACAGCGGCAGGTGCTTTGTGTCAATCAGGGGCTGGTTTTCTTTTAAATTTTCTGTCACATTTTCGCACTCAATTTCAAAACCGTTCATGTACATCTCTTTTGTGACGTAGTATAGCACCATTTCGAGTAAAGGTTTTTTTATTTATCGTTTTCATAGAATGACTACAGCGTTAAAACTCTCGAGTATGTATCGCAGCAAACAAACTTGCTAGTCCTTGTGACACCAAGGCGATAGGAAATTAAACAAATTGGATTATTTTACGTCATGCAAGCAAAACAGCGTTAACAAATTTTAATCTGGCGAGTGAAAATAGTTGAAAAGATTTTCTAAAGGTGAATTTGTGACAGGCTATCTGAGCTTTACAGATGTGGCTGCAACAGCTAACGACCAGCCCCTCTCTATTTTAATGCAAAAGTCAAAGATAATACCACCTTTCCATATCGACTCACAAAATATTCCAGCAGTCACTGTTGCATATTTTAGTGCAAAAGTCAAAGTATACTATCGACCAACTTGTATTCAGGTTCGCCATTATCTTGTTGAAACATAATACCGTAGTTATTCAAACTCCAGAATTACAGTAATATACAACCATATTTCAGACATATTTCTATGTTATCGACTAAATGCCTTAAAATTTAATTTTGTTTTCATAATTTTTAATTTTTTTTTTTAGATTGAAAGTATCGAATTGTTGGAACCTTGCAAACTTCAAAAAAGCGGTTTTGCGACAGCTAGCCGCCAGTCCAAAGAACGGTCTTTGACCTTGAAACTTTAGTCCAAATTTTAAACTTTAGACTTTTATTAACTGCTTGTGGTGGTTCGATTCCCAGGCAAATCTTACATTTTAGAGTTTAACCAACTGCCTGCGGTAGTTTGATTTCCAAGCAAGCTTTACAAATTTTACACTTTGGACTCACTACCTGCTGTGGTTCGGTTCTTAGGCAAATATTTAAAGTTTAAGACTCACCACTTTAATTCGGTGGTTTGGCAAACTTTAGACTCACCACCTTCGGTGGTTCGGTTCTCAGGCAAGTATTTTAAACTTTATACTCACCACCTTCGGTGGTTCGGTCCTTAGGTAAATTTTAGATTCACCACCTTCGGTGATTCGGTTCTTAGGCAAGCCTTACTAATTTTAGACTCACCACCTTCGGTGGTTCAGTACTCAGGCAAGGCACTATTCAGGTCAAGATTAAGTTTCGGGTTCGATTCTTACAACTAGCTAGGGTTAGGACTAGACTAAACTTAGGGTTAGAGCTAAGATTACTAAACATCAGATGCCAAAGGACTGACCCTTGCACCGTGGGGGTTAAACAGGAACGAGCTCTGTTTCGCCATTGTTGTCCGATATTCGAAGAGTTAAAAAAGATAGTGCAGGTGACCTTTGCACAGCTCACCGGTTGTTTTTTTTACCGCACGATTACACCACGGCGCCGAAAATTCGGCTGCAGCTAGGTCACGACAGGAAACAGTTTTAAGTAACGCGAAACTTTACTAAGTTCAAACCAAAACTTATAAAACATTTCATAGCATAAACTAGATAACTTTTTGTTTTAGATTCAGAAACTACCGGGTTCGATTTTCAGGTTAGTTATTCGTTATACTTTAACCAGTTACTAAATAATACTTTGGACTTGAACCAGAGCCAGTTCCCAGGCAAACCACCTGTGGTGGTTCGGTACTCAGGCGAGACACACTTATGGTCAACACTAAGTTTCGGGTTCGATTCTCAGGTTAGTTATTCGCTTATACTTTAACCAGTTGCTAAATAATACTTTGGACTTGAACCATAGCCAGTTCCCAGGCAAACCACCTGCGGTGGTTTGATTCTCAGGCAAGACAGTAAGGGTCAAGTTTTACACTTGAAACGGTTCACATGCAAACCACCTGCGGTGGTTTAGTACTCAGGCAAGATACTCAGGTCAAGACTAAGTTTCGGGTTCGATTCTTACAACTAGATAGGGTTAGGACTACACTAAACTTAGGGTTAGAACTAGAGTAAACTTAGGGTTAGAGCTACAACGCCGCATTTGGATAACGCCCCAATTGGATAACTTTGCTAACACCCTACGCCCCAAACACCCTACGCCCTAAACGTACGTAAAATCGTTCAGCACATACTACTTTGGGGCTACTGGAGTGCAAATCGAGGCCCAAATTGGTATTTGCCACCCGAATTTTCGTAATTTTTGTGGACTGACACCGGATTTCATGACATTTTTGGGATGAAGACCTTTTTTTTTTGGAGACCACCTGTTTTTGGCCGGAAAAATTGCTTAAATTCCCGATTTCGGCCGGAAAATTCCTTTGAATCTTTGGTCTTCACCTTGTTCATTTGATCCAGACCGTGATAAATTTCTCGTGCCGTCGTGCCCCTCTCGAATTCACATAAATAAACTTCTCGTGCCCCCAAAATTTATTTCTGCCCCCCCAGTCACGCTATCCTGGCGCCGGGCCTGTTTTGCAGTTGGTTCAATTCGGTATTTTGTCCGATGCGGGATTTTGTCCTGGCCGTTTTCGCTTTCGACGTAAAGGCCATTTTCGCTCGCTGAGTGGCGTTAACGAGCAAAAAACTTCGTAGGCAAAACGCTATTTCCCAACCGTCTCGCCTAACATGCGTTAAAAACGCTTGCTCGAAGTTTTTTGCGAGATGTTGTGTTAGCGTGTAACATTATATACCTCATCGTGACGTCAGATGCATTTCTACTTCAAAATAATGCGTTCCAGCGTACTGTACCTGTTATATGGTATGTACTGCAATTGTAATGGAAAAAGATACCATGGAAAAAGATACAACTTTCACCAAACCACAATTTTTTAAATGACGTGAAGCGCTCTTGAGGTTGTTGGTGGGTATACTTTAATGCTAACATCAGCAATAGGATTCAAAATTTTTCAAAAGTGAGCAAGTCAAAGTACGCTGTGCTTTTTTAGAACCAGTAAGTCTAGATTGAAACTGGCTGTTTTTAATTTTTTGCCGCTTTTCAGCCTCATGAAAACAAATTTTGTTTTTGATTTTTTCTTAAATTTTGAGAGCATTGATGTCAATTTTAGCGACCATGTGTGCAACCAGTGCCGTCGCTACGGGGTGGCGTGGCCCCCCCTAGCGTCTGCTTATGCCCCCCCATTTTGGTTTACTCAAAACACTGTAATAGAACATTATGCAACGACAAAACAACGGACAATGATGGAAAAAGAAATAATTATGTTCCAACATAATACTCCTTGGATGTTTTCTCGATTCTTTGCGAAATTGCTGGCAACCAACTACTGTAAATAAATGTGACGCAATATTCCGTCTTATGAACCCGCCTTTACGGATGTGTCGCGGAAGAGACATGTAAGCATTATCGGTATCGTTAGCGTTACATCAGAATCGTTGCCATCAGAATCGATACCATCATCGTTACCATCGTATCGTTATCATCAGAATCGTAACCGGTACTTCGTTAGTGATTATGAACTGAAAAAATACGTGAAAACTTTTTTTCAAACATCAGTTGTTTTAGTTTTTAGAGCACACTTAAGATTTTGAGGTCGCAGTCAGTGGCGCAACCAGAGTGAAGGGGCTTAAGGCAGGCCCGGCGCCAGGATAGCGTGACTGGGAAGGTGGGCAGAAATAAATTTTAGGGGGGCACGAGATGTTTATTAATGTGAATTCGAGAGGGGCACAAGAAATTTATTCCAGTGTGGATCAAACGAACAAGGTGAAGACCAAAAAAAAGATCTTCAGTTCTAAAATTTCCACAAATTCTGGTTATCGTCTCAAAATTCATGCGATTTTTGACGAATTCTTAAGTAAAGACCAAAAAAAAGGTCTTCGTCCCAAAAGTTTTATAAAATCCGGTGTGAGTAATTACGAAATTACGGGCGGTAAACACCAGTTTGGGAGTCTTAGGCCTCGATTTGCACTCCAACAGCCCAGAGCCTGTTAATTTCTTTGGGACAAAGTCCTCGCTTGGTGGGGCACAATTTTCGTTTGGGGGGCACAAGCAGTCATTTGGGGGGCACGACCCCGGAATGCCCCATCGTGGCGCCGGGCCTGGCTTAGGCCCCTTAGCCAAACCACTTAGAAAATCCAACCTCAAAATACGAGCGTTTAAATGCGTTTTAAACTTAACCTAAAGTAAGAGGGGGGAACTGAAGATTCTAAGCGATTTGATTCCTTGAAAAGACTTTTAAATTTTAGCAACTTAGTTATTCAAATGGCTTCAAAAAGTGAGAAATGTGATTAAAATGGCGGTATAATTGCTATTTTTTGCTGCAAAAATGTAAAAAATTGCCCAGCGGCTGGGGGTTCCACCCCAGGCCGCTGGTTCACAGTCACTAAATAGTTCACAGACACTAAATATTTAGTGACTATGCTCGTCTGTAACACGCTTGAGTTGCGACAGTTTGTTCAGCGCGGAGGCTAAATCAGGCAGTTTTTTTGCAAAAAAAAATTTTTTGGTTCACCTCTCTTAGCAAAATCCTGGTTGCATGTTTGGTAGCATTCACTGCTGTAGATAGATTTTTCAAGCGATTCTGGGCCACAGATAAAACGAGCTAACAAATGCTGCCGGCCTTATTTCAAAATTGCGCATAATTGTAGTCATACAAGATCTGAAGATAGTTTTTACATGCAAATTTTAGTGCCCCCTACTTTTGGTTAGTGCCCTCTCACTTCGTTTGCTCTGGCGACGGCACTGTTCGCAACAGTGTTTAATTTGTAATGCTCTGTCGGCCTGAGTAAGGGCTTTTTTCCTGCCTTTGCAGCATCGTACAATATTTTTGGCAGTTGTTCAACTTTTTTCCAAAAAAGATTCTCAAGCAGCGCTTTATGCTCTTGGAATACGAGTAGTTGCAATTTTGCTTGCAAACCACAGAAAATCAGTAAAATTTTATCGTTTTGAATCCAGTAAAATAGTTAGTTTCTTTTCTTTGATTTGAATTTTCTTTTCGTTTGTTTTTGGTTTGTTTTGCTGCCGAGACAGGCCCGGCGCCAGGATAGCGTGACTGGGGGGGCAGAAATAAATTTTGGGGAGGCACGAGATGTTTATTTATGTGAATTCGAGAGGGGCACGGGAGCACGAGAAATTTATTGAAGGTGAAGACCAAAAAAAAAAAAGGTCTTCAGTTCTAAAATTTCCACAAATTCTGGTTATCGTCTCAAAATCCTTGCGATTTTTCACGAATTCTTAAGTGAAGACCAAAAAAAGAAAAAAAAAAAGGTTTTCGTCCCAAAACTTTCATGAATCCGGTGTGAGTCCACAAAAATTACGAAAATACGGGCGGTAAACAACAATTTGGGAGTCTTGGGTCTCGATTTGCACTCTAATAGCCCAGAGCCTGTTGATTTCTTCAAAGCACAGTCTTTGCTTGTTGGGGCACAATTTTCGTTTGGGGGGGGGGCACAAGCAGTCATTTGGGGGGCGCGGCCCCGGATTGCCCCCCCGTGGCGCCGGACCTGTGCCGAAACTAGCATTGTTTTTAATTTGTTCTTAAATTTTTAGCATAAATGCGTTTCATGTTCTTTGAAAATTTTTCTTATAAAAAGAGTGTATTGCTATTTTTGTCGACTGGCGCTACTCAATATTTCTTTATCAGTCAAAACAGCGAACGGTTCTCAAAGCAATTCGCTTTCTTTTCAGCAGTTTAATAGCAAACACGCAGACCATTTAAAGTAATTTTCAGCAAAAATTCGCTTTAGTTATAGAGTTTTCAACATTTTGCCATTAAATTTCTGACCAAAAAAATTTCTCGTACACTTAAAAAGTGCTTCAAAATTTTTCTTAAGTCGGCGAAGAAAAAGTGACGTTTTTTGCTCGAGTTATATCTCGCAATCGATCCAAGCAACTTAGAGAGCGAAAATGACGCTACCGAACTCTCAGAGCTTCAGATGTGCAAAAATAACTTCTTGCCTTCAGCGAGTATTTCTTTCGGTAGCGCCTGTTAAAAAATCCTCGTTATTAATGCGAGCGAGGAAAATTTTGTCATGTGGGCCCTGTTTCGCCCGCTTATCCAACATTTAACTGCAGTGTTGAATTTGTTTGATCTCATGTGTTGACGTAATTAGTTAAAACATATAATCAAATCTTTCATTGTACTCGATGCATTACGCCGAAGCGTGTAACGAGTTAACGAGGCCCATCTTTGAGTCATTGCGCCCGGGCAGCACATCTCCTGTTGAAAAAATGTTCCAACAATGGCGAGCCGTTGGCACCACTGCGTTCGATTTGACCGGTCCGAGATTTGAACCTCAGACCTCCCGCTCCAAAGACGAAAGGGTTACTGCTCGACCAACTCGCTGGTCCAGAAAAAAAGCATATTAAAACATATAATGATCATAACACATAATCATTGAACTGAAGTATAATTTTTTAAACTTTGTTGCTCTTTTGTCGGTTTTGGTTTAATTCAAAGGAAGTCCTTTTAGTCACCGAAAAAAAATTTAATATTTGATTTTGTAAACATTCCTACCAAATTTTGTTCTCGACAAAAACAGAAAGCAATATTGAAAACAGAGAAAATTTTGCTTTTAGGGAGTATGTTGGTGGGCCCATTTCCTCTTCACCTCTTAATTGCTTACTTTTTTGTCAAGAACAAAACTCGCTATAATTTATTTTAAATACTGTATTAGCCTAGTTTCTTTTCCTGCAAACTAAAGGAGTTGACGTCACACGTGCTAAGTGCGAGGCTTTCGCTACAGGACTAATTGCTTCGCATTCATTTAACTCGACAAAACTGCAAAGTTTTTGGACTTGATCACTTTCTTTTGGTATATGGCTATTTTTCTATAGGTCGCCACGACGCAAGCGAATCAAATACTGTACCTGCAATTTTGTCGGCGAATTAATTATTTATCTGTATTAGTGCTTATAAGCCAACTTATAAGCCAGCAGTAAGCGCATTATTAATCCTAACTTTCTCTATTTTTGAAGTTGGTTCTATGCTGGATTTTTGTCCATTCCGGATTTTTTCCATTCGAGATTTTGTCAAATTCGGGACTTTGTCCAATTAGGGATTTTGTCCAATTCGAGATTTTTTTCGTTCGAGATTTGTTCCGATTCGGGATTTTGTCCATTCGGGATTTTGTACAGTATCTACAAAAAAAACGTAAGCGCACTAAAAGGAGTGGTCTGTAGCCCTCCTCGCCACCCCTGGCTTACTGGTCAGTTGCCTAATTTGAAAAAAAATTTGGATCAAGATAAATGAAAGCAACCTGATGACTTGTTTTGGCCACATGATGGCGATAAAGATGCACGTGAAGCCACCTGAAATTTGAAGCCAGGTGTCCGAAACCGTCTTCTTTCTTTATTGCCCGGTTTTCCGTAAGGGTTGCGGGGACAGCAGATCGAGATTAAGCCGCCGCACTTCATGGTCTTTAATCACATCTATAGGCGTAGCCAGAGAGGGGGGCGCCCCCCTAATTAAAGTGTCACCAATGACAAACCTGTGACAAAAAAGCCTAATGTTTCTTTAGTTTCAGTTTTTTTAGCATTTTTCGCCTACAAAAGTAATTAACAACAATGTTGACGACCAGGGGGCCTGGGCCCTTTTCAATTCATTTTTTGCCAATCAATTAAATCTATTACCCGGAAAAATTGTTAGTTTTTGTCCTAAAAGTTGCTATTTCAGGCCTTCACCTGACCTTTTTATGAACGTAGTGCAACAACTAGGGCCGAATTTACCACATTATGGCACAGTACCAGCTAGGGACCCCTTACTCAGATGATGAGACGTTTTTGGTCTTCACCTATATTTGACAGAAAGATGTTGCGAAAATCTTCAAAGTGCCAGGGGCCTCGCGCAACATAAATGAGTCCAAGCAATAACATGGTAAGTAGGTGTAACCATCTATTTTACCATTTTTAAATAACAATCCATCTCCACCTCGTCAGTTTTTAGGCGACAAAATACTTTCGAAAAGAAATAAAGCTAGGAAAAATGCTCATTAAAAAAAATTTGAATTGAGGGGGCCTGGGCCCTCTAGTCGGAGGCTTACATGTACTTATGGTTATTTTTATGACAAAACAAAAATCTCTAATCTTCGAGGGATTATTTTTTACTGCAAAAATATTGCACGAGGCAATGTACCTTGCTTTTCCCTTTACCTGGACCAAATTACAAAATTTAACCCCAAAATTCAAGATTTTAAACGTGTTTTGGACTTAAATTACTAGTAACAGAAGGATTGAACAATTTAATTTTTTCAATTGGCTTTGAAGTGTTAAAAATTTATTTCTGTCAAATAGCTCTAATCAAGTTCAAATTGTAATCCAATGGCATTAAAATAGTTTTCTTAAAAAATTGCAAAAACTTACCTAGCGTCTGGAGACTTTGCCCTCAGACCCTAGCTGCCTCCGGCGGCTGGGGGCTCCGCCCCCAGATCCCCGTCGGTGATGCGTTTGAGTTACACTACTTTGCTCAATATGTCTCCCAATTTACACATTTGCACTTTTTACTTTGGGCTTAAGCCTTAAATTTTCCTATAGTAAAATCCTGGTTGTGTGCCATCACATAGGCCACAGCATCTGATCTTCCAATCTACAATATCTTTGTTACACAAAAAGTTTCTCATTAAAAAATTTGTGATGACGTCGTTGTATGTGATTTGTGGTTTGCACCCCCCCCCAATCAAAAATCCTGGCCACGCCTATGATCACATTCATCATCTTGCTTGGGTGAAGTTCCAAGCGATTCCATCCAAGATGCTCAATGTAACTAGTCCATCCAGTTCTGGTTCGTCCAACTGGTCTACTTCTATTTGGTTTGGCAAGTAAAGCTTGTTTGGGGAGTCTTTCCGGAGGCATTCTGCTTACATGATCAAACCATCTAAGCTGGGATCTTTCAAATCAGAGAAGTTAAAAAATAATGCTGCAGATGTGACACTGTGATAATCGTTTGTACACAATTGATCTTCAAACAATTTTCCGATGTTTTCCTGTTTAGATTCCTGGTTTACTTATTCGAGAAGGAACCGAAAAACGGTTGGCTACAAAGTGGACACAAAAAGGTTTAATATGAATACCTAATGTTGCCATAATGCTTATTGCCTTCCTGAGAGGTCAATATAAAACGCACCAACATAGTTGCAATGTTTTAACCCGAATCTACTCAACGTTGTACCTTTTCGATACAACAAATTTTCAAACGTAAAATTACATGCTAATTTCTTTTTCGAATTCCTTCGAATTTCTTGACTTTTCCTACTTTTTAATATATTTTCATTCGATATCAAAATCAATGCGCTGCACCAAGTAAATTTTGAGTAATAACGCATTTTTGCAACATGTATATGAATTTTTGCATTTGACGCACACTTAATCCGCTTATCTTGGACTACTAGTTGTTTGCTTTTGAATAACTGCTCTGTTTAGAGGGTGTGCGTTGCTCGGTCACGTGATTGTGTAAGTGTAAACAGATTAGCGAAAAATAAACAGACCATTTCCTAACCATCCTAATGAAATGATTTTATTTATTTCGAGTAGAATTTGCTTTTTTTTATCAGGTAAATCATGTAAAGTTCAAACCAGAAACTGTGTGTTTTTTATTTTTGAGACTCTTGCAAAGCAAAAAACTATAAACCAAATTAAAAAAAAGCATATAATAATAATAATAATAACGACAGCACGAGTTACATTTAGATATATGCATACGCAATAGTAGGGTCAAGATAGTAGAATAATACAGCAGGACTATGGTAAGGGAGCGTATTAGCAAAATTGAGGGACGCTGGAGAAAGAAAGATGTTGTTGTCAACAGTTTTTCCGCACCGTAAATTGGCAGGAGAGCGGCTGCATTATTGCTTTTAGTTTTACCGCATTAGCATATAGCTATTATGAACAATTTGATACCATTATTTCCATTTTGCCAATATGATGAGACAGCAAATGTATATTTTAGTTTTTTTGTAAAGGCACTGCTGCTTTCGCTCTTCATTTATCTCATTTATACTTGGGAACCGGGAAAGCATAAAAGCAACAAGTCACTATATGTATGCAATGAATGAATTTGTGCCCGTTTAGGAATTCCACTGTTCAAAGTTTTCGGTTTTGTCCTTGGTTCTTAGCATGCCATGTTGCTTCTTATTATTTCCACCAACCAAAGATAAGCGATAAAGCGTCTTATTCAAGGACGAAACCACGTACTGAGGGTGTGAGTTGAACCAAAAGATTTCTTGATCATGATGGTCATTGAAAAACGGCACATATAACCACTTGGCCGCAGATTGCTTTTACAATATACCGTAAGGGTTGCAAAAAATAAAAATAAAACCGGTAATAAAAATAGTGAAAAAACTGAAAATGCCGTATAGATATAATTTCGGGTTTAGATTCAAACTATGTGGGTTGGATTGGTTCTTCTAATAAAAGTGGCACTTATTATTTACAGATAAATTTGCAATTATTTTTTGCAAAATATTTATAAATTTACGATTTCTTAGTCTAATTTTTCAAACTTATTATTCTTCCAAACTGTAATGGCGGAAGAAATTTTTACAACTGAGGAAGCATTAGATGAATTGCTCCAAAATTATGAAAACGATGATGGAGAAGAGCCAGGCATTGAAGCTCCGACGATTATGGGAGAACATACAGGCTTGAGTTCTTCCGAAAGCGAAAGTGACGACGAAGAATCTTTACAAGAAGAAAATTTACCGCAAAGGAGTCGAAGGCGGATTAGAGCTACGAGGTCGAAGCGATTAGTTCGATCCCTATGCTCTGCTCTAAATCCAGCAAATTACGATGAAATTCCAACCGCTGTCAACACTATGAAAACGTACACAAGTTTTTTGGAAAAGCCGTCACCAAACGCGAAAACCATAACTTGGGTGAATGCAAGAAATACTGTTACTGTTGGTAGACAGCCAAGGTCTTCTGTCATATTGGGGAGGCCCGGTCCGATTGGGGCCGCTCGCTCCGCAACTGATTGCCTTCAGTCATGGGAGCTTTTTTTACAAATGGAATGCTGGAGTCGATTGTTCGTTTCACCAACAAACGCATTCAAACGGCACGCCAAGCTTTTTTACAAATTTCAGCTTCCCTGCAGTCTTTTACAAGAGACACAGATGTAATTGAAATGCGTGCTTTTATAGGCCTTTTATATCTACGTGGATTGGCTGGTTTGAATAACCATGACATTGCTCATTTATATCATCCGACAATGGGACCACCACATTTCGGGGCAACGATGGGGAAAAATTGACTTCAGTTTCTATACGCCTGCATATCTTTCGATGATTTTGACACGAGAGAACAGCGATGGAAAAACGATCGATTTGCAGCAATCAGAGAATTGTTTGAAACTTTTAGTAAAAATCGCTCCAAATGTATCCTTCCGGAAGAGTACCTCTGCATTGACGAGACGTTATATCCCACCAGAAACAAAATCAGCTTTCGACAATACAACCCCAGCAAACCGGCTAAATACGGTTTGCTGTTCAAATTGATCAATGCAGTTACGTATACATACACGCACTGTATAATTCCATACTGTGGAAAACCCACCGAAGAACCAACCACTTATTATGTCAAAGGGGTGGAAGACACTGTAAAGTATCTAGTTCAAAATCTTCAGGACCATGTTGACGTGCAAGGGCGCAATATTACTTTTGACCATTACTACACAAGCGTATCACTAGCTGAATGGCTCTTATCGCACAATATATCATGCGTCGGTACTTTTCAGTCAAACAGAAGAGGGATTCCCACGGAAATAAAAACCAGCGATGACAGAGAAATATTTTCCTATCAATTTTTCTGGGTGTCGATGGAGAACAAATTGATGCTTCACTCCTATGTTGTCACCACTAAGAACTCAAGCAAACACAATGTATTATTGCTGTCTACAGCACAGCCTATTTTTTGTGTCACAAAAGACGACGGGAAAAAGAAACCAGCTATTTACAAACTGTATGATTTTACGAAAGGAGGAACTGATGTCATGGACCGCAGGATTGGTTCCTATACATGTAAGGCCAAGTCCAATCGTTGGACTTTGACGGCATTTGCATACATGTTAGATGTATGCCGGGTCAATGCGAGCACTGTTCTTGCTCTGAACGAAAATGCTAATCTACGAAATCAAGATTCACATACTTTTGGCATGGATTTGGCTCTATCGTTGATACGACCACATATTCAAAGAAGATCGTTAGCAGGCCTTCACATTAGCGTTAAGAACAAAATGTCCGTGGTTCTTGGTTATGACGTGGAAACTTCCCAAAACCAGCAGGTGGCTAAGGCTTCTTCAATGGCCAGTTCAGAGGACGACTTGCATCCAAGAAAACGTGCCAAAGTATCTAGATGCAAGCGATGTAAGAGGGAAGCCACCGGACCTGATCGCCGCTCCAAAGTACAAGGCATGAGCCAAAGTAAAAACCAATGCCAACTTTGTACGGCACCTACGTGTTTAGACCATTCAATTCAAATTTGTGTAGAATGCTTCACGTCTTTGCAAGAAACAAACTCGCAGCAGTGATACCTGTATTTATTTTTTCCGCTTGCTATAATAATGTTAGTATTTGTGCTTGTTTGTGTGTCGCTATTTAGTCAAGGTTTTCGCTAAACATTATTTGTTCACCTATTTATCACTGAACTGCAGCCTAATTTGATTCGTAATTGTTTTGACAGTGTAAACTACATACAGATAAAATTGTTACAAGAAGGAAACTAACAAAGGCGATTTTTATTTTTTCCGCTTGCTAAGATGATTGCTAGCATCTTTCTGTGACTCTGTGCTTGTTTAGTGCTTACTCGCTGAAATTGTTTCCGAATTTTGTTCTATAAAATCAGCGTAATGCTTTTACTCATAAACTTTTTGAAAAATGAATCGTATTGCTAACAACAAAGTTGCTAAATTGTTAGTTTTGCCTTTCTAGTTTAGGCTAGAGTGGCCAACCTTTTTTCAATCGGTTATCAGAAATCATGCGATTATTTATTATGGAACTGAAAGTGAACAACATTACTGACTAGCGCTATAGCAGTAAAGAAGCGGAGCTGTTGCTTCATAGGTGTTGTGCACATAGTGGGTGAGTTTTACGAAAACACACTGTGAAATATTATGCAGTAGCCAGTAAGCATATTGGCGAAGCAAAATATTAGCAGAGAAGGACAGAAGAATGTCTTCCAATCAAAACTATGCAGTAATCAAAACAATCAAAATATCTGGCGAGTTTTGGTTATACAAATTGAATGGAAAGTTCATCAAATATTTGCTAAACCTTATTTGCTAAACATCAATTATTTGCTAAACAATAGAATCGTAGAACAATTTTGAGATCGAAGTGATATGACAAACTAACATTTTCTGTTACGTTTTTGTGTTGTTTGAAAATATGCTGATTTTTCAACCATATGGTAGCAAAAGCTTTCTGGAATTTGCCCCTGTCTGCACATAAGACTATACGGCGAAGAAAAAAAAAACATTGGCCAGTTCGATGCATTTCAAAATCATGTACTTTGAAACTGTGTAAAATTTACAAATAATTATAATTAATTATACAGCGAAGACCTGGCTTTGACTGCCAAGATTTGCTACAATTGTGTTCGCAATATTTTCTTCATAGTCCAAAATTTCTCACAGTTGTAAACTCCGGAATTTCTCGTTTGTTGAAATGCTTGTTTTGATCTTGATTTTTGTTTGTTTGGATGCGTAACGCTTAGGGATGTAACGCGACCCTAACAGATGAAAAACATGTAGCAATATAGTTATCACTTAACCACTAGCTAAGGATTGTTCAAATATCATATGACGATTTTTTGGCAAATTTGAACCGCCTCATATGACGATATTATTACGTCATACCCTATCCTTTTTAGTTTGATCTAAAGCATCGTCCACATTCCTCTTCCCTTCAGGCGTCGAATGGTATTTGAACAGATTCTAAGACTGAGAGTCATTATTACTATCATGTATGTCAAATGTTGGTTTTTGGAAATACGGCAATTTTGGCAAGTTGTAACTTATTCCAATTTTTTTCTCGGTTATTTTGATTGCAATTAATGAATTTATCAAATAATGCAATTAACCGCGGCCAGAGAGCCAAGCGGTGACGCGTTCGTCTCTGGAGCGGGAGCTCTGGTTCAAATCCTGGGCCGGTCAAATTGGATACAGAGTTGCCAACGACTCGCCAGCGTTGCGACATTTCTTTGAAAAGAGCTGTGTCGCCCAGGAGCACTGTGGCGGCGATGGGCTCCTCTATCTCGTCACACTCTTACGCGTAAAATACAGCGAAGTATAATGAAAATTTGATTTTTTTAATGCAATTGATGAAATTTCAATGATTGTTGCATGAATGAAAGCTACTGTAATATTTACCACCACCTAATACGCTATACCTCAACGGTTTTTTACCTTTGGTGTTAATTAAAACAATACTGTAACATGTGTTAGTTAATTAACGTCACTGCTTTTTGTATTATAATGTTGCTGTGTGCTAGTTGTAGCTTTCATTACATTGCATTTTACCATTTTATGTGCATATTGCAGTGTTTCATTGGTATCTTTTATTAGGGCTAAGAACAGGAAACGAATCTACCTATCCCAATAGGCACATATACAGTAGGCTATCTGGACACCATGCAGCAGCCTAGTAAGAGACTTTTCTTAGACACAAACACGGTATCATGACATGAGCCTGTAGTATAATGTCCTTCTTCGGGCCAGGCGTTATGTTCTGATCCGGACCTAGTGAGATTTTTTCCTATAGGGACAAGTAAGATATTCTGAAATAAAACTAGTAAGAATATTTTCTCAGAATCAGGATAAATATTCCAACATGAGCAAAGTTAGATATTCTTACTTGGCCATGGTGTGGAGTGTGTGTACGAGTCATGTATGACATTGATATGATATCCAAGCATGGAGTTCAGGTGCTGGCCAGAGTAGAATATCACACTTGGCAATCAAACAAAATTCAGACTAAATTCAAGCATGATATTCATGTACAATACAAACGTAATTTTCATGTTTGGCTCTAGTTTGAAGATCGCACATGGCCCGTGTCTTATACACTGACATACCCCAGAGATAATACATAGATACATCTCAGGCTTATCTTAGAAGATTTATGTCTGGCCCAGATATGTATCTCAGAAATGCCATACCTGGCTCAGGGAAAAATTTTTGACTGCATGTCACGACTCACGAGGATAATGATTGCGCTTTGCAACAAGTGAAATATTCTGAATAAAAATTGTCGTTAAATCACCATCGTAACTATATACAAAAACATCATCGATTGAAACATTTTTGGAAAATTACACCGGTCCTTGTATTTTGTCGAGTGATTATTACGACTCATTTGCAGCAAACTATCGGAACAATATTTTGTAATTTCCAAATATTCCGTCGCCTATTATTACCAGTTGCATCTTTCTACCATATTGTGATAGACGGAATTTGAATTTGCGAAGGGAATAGCATATTGCTGCAAAGTATAGGGTACGTACTGAAAAATATACTGAAAAAATTATAACAATAACGTATACTGTATTGCGAAACGCCCTAACCGGAAATAAACCTTATCAGAGGTGCACGATAAACAACGAAAAAAGAAAAAAACAGTTTCACACCAAAAACACCACAAATGTGAAGAGTTTTATTTCTTCTTCCACCGACCTAAAAATAGCAATAGTGGAACCAGGCTCGTAGCCAGAATTTTTTTTCAGGGGGGCCCGCTGGGGCACACAATTTTACTACGTTTATGTAGTCAAATTTCCATGGTAACTCATTTATCACCATCCTTGTTACGTCTAAGAAGCGCTATTTTTGACTCGCCACCTTGGTATGTGCTCAAAACAAAGGTATTTTTTGCATCGGTAAATGAATGGTTTTATTAATAATTAGGCCTACGAAATTTTTTCACATAAAATTTAAAATCTTTTGGCCAAGTTCAGCGGGCGCAAGATTTTCATAGGGGGCCCAAGGTGTTACAGGGGGCTGCGCCCCCCCTCCCCCGGACCTGTGGCTACGGGCCTGAGTGGAAACACTATTTGAATGTATAGGGTAGGCTATTAGTTACTATTTTATAAGTTATGATAATGGATGGGAATCACCGCGATAATAATAATTCTGTAGTATGTAATGTTGAGAGTAAAATCAAAATGAGCAAACAAACCTTATCTCATTTTGTAACTATTCTCGCAATCTTGAATATTCATTGTAATTTGTAAACAAAGAACAACATCAGGCAACAACTGAATTACAGAATTGTTTGCACATGAGCAAAGAAATTGGTTTAGTGTTTACCAAAGCTCTAAGGTAAACAGCTTGCGTCTCTCCGCTGGTTAGTGGTCACGTGTTCTAATCGGATTATCTCGGATTTGCGTCAAAAAGTCAATAGAAAATTGTGTTTTCGGTATAGTTGCGTATTAAAATTCATTTATTGTCCTTATCAAATATTAATAAATTGATAAAAAGCATTTTGCCAAAATCAGCAATAAATTTGGCGTTAATTTGCGAAAACCGCTTCTTGATATCTTCAGTAGTATTCGAGATAAAATCGATCAAAGTTTGTTGTACCTTTTCGATACAACGTTGAGTAAACTGAGTAAAAAAAGACCTTGAGTAGATTCGGGTTAAACTCTCTCAAAATTTGCACACGCGACTTCGTAACTCCTGCTAAACGTCGCATAATGCCACACCGTTTCACCATGGCTTCACGATCGAAGCCGAAACTGCTTCAATAACAATAACATTTATTTCAGACTAAAGGAAGTCCATATGAAAAATACTTACACATTACACACAAGACACTCACAAAAAAATGCTCTTTAAAAGCAAGTAGTTCAAAAGGCACTAATATTTGGCATACAAGCGCTCTTGACATACAATACAAGCAATCTCACGTGATGGAGGTATTAATGTGACAATAGAGTTGTACTCTTGTTCTATTGTCGCAACCATTGCTATCATCCAATTATTCTGTTACGACTTCGTAAGAAATCGTTTTGGTGGTCAAAGGTTATTTAATCAGCATGATGTTAATAAACAGAAAAAAAATACTGTAATATTCTATTTGAGTCCAAACGTTTGGTAATATGAGGAATACGAGAAAACATGAAAGTTGGGAAATTACCCTGCACGTTATCTACTTTGAACTATGGAATGGCTGGTTGGGCAACGGAAGTGATCTGCTCAAATTTCCACTTGTTACTACTGTAAAAGCAGTGGAGTTAGGGCAAACTGGGTTTACTGGAATAAAACAACGAAGCTAACCACCAAACCAAGACCCGAACGCAAAACACAGTGTGCGGTGTTGAAAACCATCACCTGCTGTAATTTTGTTGAAGTAAAAACTTTTATGATGAGATTTACAGTGCATATCTTGATGAGCTTGGAAGAGAATCAAGTGGTTAAGGTTTTGGATTTACTTGATTAGTTCAGGTGCTTAGCTAGAAATTCGCAATGGGGGGGCTGTTTTAGCCGCCGTAGGCTGGGGGTTTGGGGGCAAAGCCCCCAGCCGCCGGAGGCACCGGGGTCTGGGGGCGGAGCCCCCAGCGCTCGAAAATTTTGCAGTTTTTTGCAAAATTAACTTCATTTTAAGGCTTTTTTTATTAAAAAATAATGCTTTTAAAACGTGGTTTAGAAATTGGTAGTGCAAACAAGATTAAACTGGTGGCATAAAAGGGCTATTTGGGAGGTGGCTAATGGTAAAATGTTAGTTCTCTTCTTTAGATGCTGGTAAATTATAAAATCGAATAGTTCAATAAAATTCACACGGAGTAATCTATTTCGTATACAGTTTATAGAGAAAAATAGTTGGGGGGGGCTAATAAAAAGCGATTTGAGAGAAATGATTGATAATTAACTAATACTGAATAGCCCCCCCCCCCCCTATTCCGTAGTTTATAGTATATTTGTTGATGACACCTATGTTTAGCATTTTTACACTTGCGATTAAATTTGATTGACCATTTTTCAAAATTTTTATTTAATTGTTGGTTTTATTTTTGACAAATTAGCCCTCCTGAATATATGTTTCAAAAGATGTTTTAAATCACTATTTAGTCCACTCTAGTGCATAAAACCGTCTCAAAAGTGCTAAAAACGTAGTGCTTTTCCCGTTCTGCATTTTGGTCGACATGCCAATGGGGGGGCTATAACCCCCCCTTCCCCTCCTGGCTACGCTACTGGATTAGTTTACCTAAACGTTTATGCAATTGAAAACGTCAGTAAAACGTAAACAACAAAAGCCAAACCGGTGGCGTATTCCAACCACGGCCTACTTTAACATATGCACTTCTTTTTATGAAAACCACTAAATTTTGGATTGAAGCTGGCTGCTTTAATTTTTTTTGCGACTTATCTGCTTTATTATTCTTTATTATGTTTCTTTGTTTTTTTCTAAAATGTTGTTTGGGAACTCAGATTTCAATTTATGCGGCCATGGTTTTGTGCTGATGACAGCGTTGAGTTTCGCTGCGAAACCAAAAGATGTAAAAAAGCTGTTTTCACGATCTGTAGCGAAACTCCAAATCTAAATGCGAGCTTTTTTAAACTTGAATGACTGACAAAAACTTTTTCACAACAATTTTTGAACACTACATGTACATAAGTCTGCGTGTGAGCGTAAAAATACTGGCAAGATAGAATTTCATCATTTTACAAAGCGGTAGCATTAATTTTGTTATGCATTGTTTTCATAATTTATTTTAACAAAAAGCGATTCAACTTACCAGCCAAGAAAACTCCCCAAACAAGCTTATCTGCCAAAGCAAACGGGAGAGTTGGACGACCTGGACGACCTGTTGGACGACCTGGACCTATTGATGGACCAATTACATTAAGGATCTTGGATGGAATCACTTGGGACTAACCCAAGCGAATAGATGGAGGTGATGGAAGACCCTGGAGTGGGGCCGTTTAATCTTGAGCTGCTGCCCCCGCAACTCTCACGGAAAAGCGGGCAATGAAGAAAGATGAAAACGTTCACACACCAGTTCACACACCTGCGATTGTACGGCAAGTGTGGCCGCAGATTAATCACTGGCGACTTCATAATTTTGATGAACTGATGTTGATGCTTCAACCTCAGCATTCTGCTAATGGTTATTATCAACAACGCACTCGCACGCGCTAGTCAAATATGAACCCCAACACAACTTGTTTGAACGTGCAGTGAGGGACCAGGGATGGTGGTTCATTGGAATTTCACGTGCATGTCGAATGTGCAACTGCGCATCCTACGTGCTCGAGAGCCCTACAAGCCAGCAGCCAAATCGAAAGCATTACAAGTCAAGTTCGATTCGTAAAGCGAAAGAGCTTGCACAGCAATGCGCTGGTCGTTAAATCCGGTGGCGAACGGAGTATACCAAATATTAACTTTTCTGTTAGTGAGAGTTTCCTCTGTATCCCTGGTGAAACGACAGAGATGCAACAAAAACGTTCACCAAGAAGACCTGAATATTGTACAACTGAATTTTGAGCTCAGAGATACTAAGTTCGGGTTGGCTTTTTTCATCCCCGGGCGTTCTTTGCTCCGATAGCAAAGTGATTTTTAAAATATTGCTTGTCGTAGAAACAGAAAAAAAACAAATTTCGCAACCAATTTCGCTTCTCCAAATACTAGCGCGATCTGCTTGTACCAAAGCGCGGATATTAGTTTCAAAGTCTGGCTTTGAGTTCGCCTTACATTAAATCGTGACGTAGAAACCTAATGTTTAATGCTTTTTAAAACGCACATTTCCGTTTGTGATTTTAATTAATGAGTGCAGGATAAGTGGAAGCATATTTGAGGACATTTGAGGATTTGCTAGAAAATTGGTTTGCAACCTCTTCTCACAGCGTTCACTCAGATGGGACAGCTTATCTGAGTTTCAACCACAACATCGAGTCTGGCTGGTTAGAAATGCTGGATTTATTTTGCTGGCTTTTACGCTTTTCAGTTGATTTTTTTGAAACTTGTTGACGTGGACACTGATGACGTCACACAGTTACAAATAAATTCGAGTTTGCTCGTGACAAGCGCTTTTATATTATTAGTTCATTTTCTTCGAACTAGCGATGGTGGTACTTTTTAGATGACAGAGCAGTACGCAAGTGATGGTCGAGATTTTATTAGTTGTGAGTTTTTAGTTGTTGTGGTCTCGAGGGTTCGATTTGCATTTAAGTTGAAGTCCACTTCAGGTTAAGTTGAATTGAGCGAGCCACCCTTTTACATAGCCATTTTTATGACCGCTTTTTACTTTGGTCTCACGGTTTTTGTTTTTTTTTTTTTCGGAGGAAATGAAACGAAACTATCGATTATTTTGTTATACTTTCGTTTTGTTCTCCCATAAACGTAAAAAAAGACCGAAAAAACAAGAAAAAGGGAACCAAAAACCAAAAAAACTTTTCAAGAAATTTGACGGTAGAAGTGAAGAGTTGTTCAGAATTTGAGCTAGCGTTGAGCCATGTATGTTCCTCCCAGCAGTCACATATGTTCCTCCCAGCAGCCACGTATGTTCTTCCCAGCAGACATACATCACAGTGACGCTGCTTGTATTTAAATGAAGTGACACCTTGACTTTTCATCATGTGGCGCCGAGGCTCCGGAGAAGTTGACCTTTGGCAGAAGTTTGTGGCGTCACGAAAAATGTTAGAAAAAAAGTAGGGAACATATTCTCCCAAGTGCAAAAGTGCTGATGAGAGATAATCCTTTGAGTGTAGAGCCCTCATCAGGAGTGAACAGAAAGGGCGAGCAAAATTGCCAATTTAATATTTACTCAGAGCTCCGTTGAAAGTTGAACTACAAAAATTGTCCAGTTGATGAGCAAATAAACGTGTCCGGCTAAGCTACGGAATCGCATAGAAAGGTTACATAAACATTTTCTGGGCCTTAGCATCCCTTATCAATAAAAACCGTAATATTGGTCTGTTTTCATTGTTTGTAGCTACTTGGGTTTGGGATTCGGAATCAGAATTGAGATTCAGAAGTTGAACTTTGACCCACGAGTCGACTATATTCAAAAGGTTACTCAAAAGTGAAAACTGTACTTATTTCAAGTCGTTTGGCAGTTTGTAGAATCTCGTTGAAAACAACCAGTCCAAAAAATGAAAAGAAGAGTCGGAGTTGGATAATTTTAAATAGACTCCGCAATCCGATTTTGTGCTCTTTTATACATTATTCAGCCAGACCACAAGAGCATGCAAAATGGCAACAAAACTCAAGTTTATTTATTTGAAATCGCGTTCTGAGGTAAAAATTGGAATGAATTCAATGCTACAAGTCAAAATCAAGTTCAAGTTCAAGTTTGTTTATTGATGCCACTAAATGAACAAAAAAACTAAACAGATAAAACAGAGAACGAATAGTGTTATTATTAATGAAGAAAGCAGCGCCTGAGTGACGGCGAAGAGACCGCGAGGTTTTCGAGTCTGCAGCCACTCTGGAAAGCCATAATAAAAGATATGGTATCTTTTTTCGAGCTATACAACGAACTGACATAAAAAAAAACACAAGGAAGCAAAAACTAAAAAATACAAAAAAAAACAAAAGAAAAGACAAAACAAGAGCTACAATAGTAATGTGCAGGCTAAGAGTTACTAAAATTTACTATTTTTAGAAAATAATTTAGATAAATAGCGTATAATTTTTGGAAGGTTATATACGAGTAATATACAAACATTACTCAAGTCGCCACTTTATAATTTGAAAATATGGACACAAGAAAATTATCACAAGGAGTTCAAAAGAATTTCTTTGCTTTCTTTTAAAAACTTTCTAAATGAGAGGTCTTTAGTATTATTGGGAATGGAATTCCAAATTTTCGCACCGGAATACTTAATTGATTGCTGCGTTCTTTTGGTTTTGTAAAGAAGAATTATTAAATTCAAGCTTGCCGTAGTACGAGTTTGCCGACAGTGCGAGAATTTGGCCAAAGTTAAATAATTATTAAAATTTGGAGATAGACGCTGATTGATTTGATTATGTATGAATTTGGCAGTCTCAAATTTATGTAAATTTTGTTGATTCAATAAGTAAAACTTTTGATCAAGAGGCAAAATATTTTGATGCCATCCACTTTTTGTAACGATGCGAAAAGCTTTGTTTTGAAGTGTAATTAATTTGGAGAGATAGGTTGGATATGTGTTTCCCCAAACTATAAGTCCATAAAGCAAATGCAAATGCACTAAAGTATAATATAGTTTAAAACAATGCATGCGTTGGTAGATAATTTTTTAGTTTACTTAAAATTCCCACTGAGCGCGAGACTTTCTTCTCTAAATGTTTAATGTGTTCTTGAAAATTTAGTTTGTCGTCAATAAAAACACCAAGATATTTAGCTCTGCTTACTATTACTACTTTAATTGATTCTGCGGCTCAGCTAAGGTTCATTTCAACTGGTGGAGAATGGAGTTTTGGTTTTATTATTATTGCACTAAGGCAACTATTTCAGTCATAAGTTGTATTATTTTGCCATGATTTAGTTCATTTAGGAAATAGCAAATGTTGAGACGATAGTGTCTTGTTATTGCCAGAAATCAACGCGGTTTAAGTGCAAAAAAAGAAAAAAAACTAGCCCTTGAACCAGACTTGACTTACTGGCAGTCCAATTTGGCTTCTATATTTGGGCATGTTAATGAGAATGACTTGAGCCAAATGTTTTCTGACTTTGCTGCAACACTTTTCCGTCCTGCTCCATCAGAAAAAAGCCATTTCGTCACGTGATGTCATTACCAGCTTCCTGCACCTAATCACGTAACAATAATGTTCAATTATGAGGTCGATAATCGATTTAAAACTATTGTTGTTTTTCAGCAATAAAGCGATAATTTATGTATTTAAAATGAAGAAAAAATCTTTATATACTTTTCTACTTTACTGCTTGTATCTGCAAATCTCATGCGCCGCCAGCAGCTGGGTCCTCACCGCTACCGTACGCGACGCGGTGGAGGACGGCCCATCAGGGAAGTGCGAGTTCAGAAACGGCATTGCGGGATGCCCGGGCGAGGAATGGAGAGACCAAGGCGAGGATAACGGACCTTTGCAAGAAATCGAAAATACGGGCTGCCAGTATTTTCAAAAGACAAGAGAGTATTCTTGCTTTTCGAGCAACGGTAGGTGGGACTAAGTTTACTTGATGCAGTTAGTAAATGAAAGGAATACTGCCAGGTTTTTTCAAAATTCACAGCGATTAACGGCCTGTGGCGCTATGTTTTGAGTAGTTGCTGTTCTGAGCCAAGTTATAGGCAGTACTTAAATTGTAGGGGGGACGCGGGGAGACGCGACCCCCCATCGAGAGTTAGCGTCCCCCCATCGAGAGTTGAGCGCTGGATGATCAGACGAAAAATAGCCAGCCAGGACTACAAGGTCCTACAAATTTCCTACCGAAAATGGTCGCAGATTGCGGTGAAGACTTTTTTTTTTGGTCTTCACCTGATTTCGTGGAGATAACACTACAATTTCGGCGTGGACCTTTTTCTTGTTTTTGGTCTTCATTCAATTACGGCGACGGAAATACATCATTTCCACTAAAGTTTTTGTAAAGTTGATCAAGGCTGCAAAAGTGTCCCCCCATGCAAAGTGTTACAATTTAAGTACTGGTTATAGGTACATTGATGCACTAATTGCACACAACTAAAGCAAAACACCGTGGTTTGCAAAAGTCCCTTTATGGACATCGGACAGCTGTATTTGGTATTACGCAAGGCACTAAAAACAACGCAACTGATTATTATTAATTTTTTAATACAAGCGAAATTGTGATTCACCCTAAGTCCGCTGTATTACTGCAAGTTGTTTTATTTCGAAGCTGAAGAAATCTTCTCGACCGCCAACTCGAGCCATGTTAGCTGAGAAAGATTCTAAACCTAAGCTACCATAGCAACGCAATTTGTTACTTACCGGCAGGACTTAAATTGTAGGGGGGACGCGGGGTACGCGCCCCCTATCGAGATTTAGCGTCCCCCATCGAGGTTTGAGCGCTGGTTGAACAGACGAAAAGGGCCTGGCAGCACGAATAAATCCCACGATTTCCGGCCGAGTTTAGTCCCAAATTGCGGTGAAGACCTTTTTTTTGGTCTTTACTTGATTTTGCTGACAAAAACTGTTCAATTTTTAGTAAAAACTTTTTTTTTGGTCTTCACTCGATTTCCGCGACGGAAAGACATAATTTTTACGAAAGTACTTTCGCATTTCGAATGCGTTTGGTCAAGGCTGCAAAAGCGCGCTCCATGCAAAATTTTACAGTTTAAGTACTGCTTACCGGTAACAAACGTACGCACCTCATCGGTTTTTACCAGTTTGTACTTGCCGCGCAAATACGCTAATAATTTTTGTTCAATTTGCAGGCGACCCGGTCCTTCTTTGCACGCGGAAATCCATCTACTTCCAAATGAGAACAGAGTGCTTCGGAATGTGGCTCCACTGGGAAGATTGTACTCAGGACCCCACAGTGTGCGAGGCAAGAATCGGCTGGAGGTACCAATTCAGAGATCCGTCTTCTTTTAAGTTTGAGGTTCGGCCATGTCAAGCGGGCCCCTGCCCCACTTGGACCGCTTGGGAAGCGACCAGCGAAAGCTGCCGGTCGTCTTGCACTAAACTGTGGCAGCGCCATTGCTTCACCGAGAGGGAAGGAAACGTTCCCTCGAATCGGTGCAAGCCTCAGTCCATCGCTGGCAGGTTCAACAACAACACGCATCTGCTGCTTCCGTGTGTGGGGTTGACTTGTCCTGTTGTGCGGCGGATAGATTACCCCATTCAGCGTGCGCCGAGCGATTACTTCACGCCCCCACCTTTTGAGGTTCCCATTCCAACAGAACCCCCGGAAGTCGATTGTCTTTTGGATGGGGAGGCTGAAGAGCAAAGTGCCTCTGTGTTTAGCACCAGCGGATTTTGGGTGGGATTCTGCGTCGGCGCAGTTGTGATTGTCGCCATCTTTGTCTTCATCGGTCTCGTTTATTGTCAGACGCGAAAAGGCAGAGTTACAATTGCCGCAATAAAGACTTACCGAGAGAATGAGAAGCGCTATTTTGAGCGTAAACGACGTAACAATAATGTACCGCTTCAAACCATCGATAGCACGCCTACGAATCAATCACGAACTCCGCATAATCGATCACGAAACGAACGCGATTTCGACGCGAAGACAATCGAATCAATGTCGTCTTATCCGAGCTGGCGTCGAGACGAAGGATACCGGTCTAACCCCAATACTGGGTCTATTTCCGGAAACTCCAAATATCAGGAAAGTTTAAATGTTTCCGGACCCTCTTATGGACCATTTTATACACCTTCTGGTGAATCAAAATTGCTGAGCCCCAACCGACGCCCTCTCCCCGTCCCGATTGTCCAAGACCTTAAGCGCGGGGCCTTAAACAGCGATAGCGACTCGGACTCAAGTTACGATCCTCCTCATCCCCCACACTGGGACGATTCTGAGAGCCCTACCGCGTCCATTAATCTTCGCAACGGGGCCTTTTATTACGAAAAACACTTCAATTCCCAAGGACGACAAAAGGGGGATTTCAACGAGGAAGCGTACATGCGCAGCTACCGACGCTATCGAGCTCGGAAAAAGCGTCGATCAAGCATCGAGAAGCCGCCTTTAGATGATGGGCCTCAGAGTCCGGCTGAATCCTCTAAAGCGGATTCGCTGTTCGAGAAGGCAACAAGTAGGCCCTCCGAGAAAGCGATGATTTCGTCCAACAGCGACAACATTGAGATCGACATTGCGGAACATTTACAGGTGGAATTGCCGAAAGAAGAGGAAGTCACCCAAATATCGGATGCCGAAACACAGCGATGGGTTTCCGATGCGGAAAAATCGCGTCCGACAACAATCACAGACTCTCTCGGTCACCAATCTGATACTGACTTGCCGCAGTGGACATCCGACGCAGACAAACTACTGGGCACGAACAATGTGGAGAGCTTTAGTCGATCATCAGACAACGAAAGCCATAGATGGACATCGGATGCCGAACGATCACTCGCATTAGAAAGAGTCGGAAGACTGATGGACTCCGAATCGCGGCCAAGTACTAGAATGGGTGCAGTTTCGGACGCAGAATCCTACCCAAGCACCAGGATGGGTGCGATTTCAGATACAGAATCACGTCTAAGCACAAGGACCGGAGCAATTTCGGATGCTGAATCGCAGGCGTCATCGCAGCATTGGGCTTCTGACGCGGAAAGATCTCGTTATAACCAAGGACCAGTTCGCCGCTTAGCTGAAGCTGGCCGGCAGCGATGGGGATCCGACACAGACAAGCTCCGTCGTACATCGAACGGAAGGACAAGACGCACATCTGAAAAACAACACAGGACGACGGAACGCGGATATCGCACTGCTGGAGAACGAACGAGGCGAGCTTCCGCGGAGAGATTGCATCGCACCACCGAACGTCCTCGTCGTCAGTCCGAAGAACGATCATATAATTCAACTGCAGAGAGGCCGCGTCGCACGTCTGCTGAAAGACAAGGTCGGCCATCCGATGAAAGATCTCGATGGCAGTCTAACGAAAGAATCCATAAGATTAGAGAGGAACAAAGTCGGCGGACGCCGGCGGAAACATCGCGCCAGGCTGCAAATCGAGCACTTGGCCCGTCCACGGAAAGAGATCGTGGAGCGGCTGAGGCAGCAAGATCGCGAGGTATTCCTGCGGAAAGAGGCCGTGGGTTATCGAATGTAGAAAGATCGCATAGCATTACCTCGAATAGATCGCGTGGAATATCAGACGCAGAAAGAACGAGAGGAATCCCGACGGAGTTAAATCGTGGATTATCGGATGTGGGAAGATTGCGAAGCATCCCTGCCGACAGAAGTCGAGGAATATCAGATGCTGAACGGCCGCGAGCAATTCCCACGGACAGAAGCCGTGGATTATCGAATGCAGAAAGATCACGCACTCCTCCAAGACGAGTGGAAGGATCCCGGTACCCCGAAGAGGCTCCGCATGACTATCGCTACGCGAAGTTGCAGAAACGGCCAGCAGAGGACGCTAACCCTCGTTCAAACGCCGATGAACGATACAAGGACACGCGACGATTTGAAGGAAGGAACAATCTTCCTTCGCGAGGCAGAAGTCAAAACGCTCTAGATTTTCCTCCCCCTCCCGCTGGATTTTAAGCATTTAGTGTGTTAAACAAGGGAACTCAATGGCTGGGAAGATTCGATCTTCCTTCTTCAAACCCAGAACCTGTGATGAAATACGAGTGATGTTGCGATCAAAAGATATATTGATTCTGACGTCATAGAACTCCGAAATCGAAATCGACAAGCACTTTAAACACAACGAGGCTCTCTGAAAAAGGTTCAGCTTAATATGCTTCAAAAGTGTTGTAAAGATAACTATGACTGGTTAATGAAAACGTTCCCGCCATACTTCGACAGGGACATTCAAATATCTTATGGCACCTAATTTTAATGTGGCGAGGTATTGGGGTCAAGAACTATAGATTTTCACTCCAAATACATTTTAAAAATTGGTTTTCAAGGTTTGTAGAATCACAAAACGTTCAGGTTGGTGTGATGACCAAAAAGTTTCATTACGAGTAGACAACATTCGCGTCACATTGGAAAATGAGTTTAACTCTTCCAAAAGGATTTCATTTGATCGTTGAACGTCACTGTACCTTGCAAGCGCACATTCCCAACACCCCGATGCCAGCTCGCAGGTTCGCTTGTCCCACGAGAGGTTGGCTCGATCATTTTGCTCTTTATGATGCAATAACAAGCAATGATTCAGCGTTTTGATTAGGTCGTGTCAGTGATTAATTTGCCAATTATAATTTACTCAGCGTGAAAAAAACGGTGCCAAATTTGTTTACACCACGATATGCCACTGGGCAGCCATTTTGTGCCAGAGATGTTTTAACAAGTATCACTTTCAACTGTTTAGTGTTGTCAAAATTTTCGGTATCATTTCGCAACCAGGTCTTATATTCGAGAAAATTAGGTGCGTTAATGCTGTCACAATTTATCATGATTGTTTGAAAAACGTGACATTTTTGCTGATGAGTTTTCGGGTGAAATCATAATTGCTTTGTGAAATCATAATAGGTTGTACACATATGTGCTGACTGCAATCACCTGGCGCGGCGAGGTCCAATGGACTTTATTTTTTCGAACCACAGGCTTCAATCTAGCAACAATTAAGAAATTTTCAAATTTTGAGTTTCTCGCACAAATTAGGAAATTGAAATGAGCTGCAGTCACGGGACTTTTTGGTTGGCAACACCGTTAGTTACCGAGCTCGGAAATTACAAGCCGATATACGTCAACGTTTAATGACGAAACTAAATGTTCTTGGACAGCCACAGAAATTTTAGAAATTTTCCAACTTTGATTTGTTCGGTTATCTGAAATGGTTTCTCTAAGTTGACCATGATCGCAAATACTTCAACCAGCAACTTTACAGTAGATTGCTGTCAATTCCTGTCACTGCTTGCTGGCACCTCCAAGCAATTATTTAAATGAAAATAATAAAATTGATCTCAACTCGGCACAACGAAAGTCTTCCGGGTGGAGGACGGTGACGTGTCGAGCTTACGAGGTTGATGGTTCGAGTCTCTATGCTTCTGCTCTTGATTCGGCATGAAAATCATTTTCGAACACATCACTTAACTGGCGATGTCTGCTAGAGTTGTAAACGGGCCAACAAGTACGAACCCGGCCCGAAACCGAACACATAAACTCGAACCCGGCCCGAACCCGAACACATAAACTCAAACCCGAAAAGTGATTTGAAGTCAAAACCAGGCCGGAAAAAAACCGAAAATTTGGTTGGATCTAAAAATGTGTCAGTTATTGATCGTAATAAAACTACTCAATCATGTTAAATTGTGACATAATAATAATAATTGTGCAATAAAAATCGGAATGACCTTAAACGAAGTCGTCATTCAGCGTTGCAAAGTTTTTAAAATTACGCTTTAATAGCGTCTAAAAGGAAAAAAAGTGAAGTACGCTCATCAAGCCAGAGTTGTAAGTCGGGCCGGACTTTTCGGGTCGGGTTCGGGCTCAAGGTTGAAAAAAATTTCGGGCTTAATTCGGGCCTGAGACGTGCTTTTTGTCTTAGATGTTCAAACATACAAAACAAAATAATTTGGCAAAATTGCTAAATTTTTCAGATCTAACTTAACTTTCGGGTATTTTCGGGCATGATTTGGGCTTCAAATTAATTTTCGGGTTCGGGCTTATATTTTCGGGTTCAGGCCGGGTTCGGGCCTGAACTAGTCGGCCCGTTTACAACTCTGCATCAAGCCCGCTGCTCGATAGTATGTTATTCTTAAGCCCGAAGCTGCTCGATAGACCGAAAAGCCCGGCCCAACTTACAACTCTGATGTCTGCGCTTATTTGGCATATGTCTTATTTGGCTTTTTCCTGAGACCCATGGTTCGGTATTATGTTGAGAAAGTCTAATTCTAATTCAAAAAAGTAAGATGAAATTGACATGATTTGAACATTGCAAAACGTAAAAATAAAATGCAGTGCAACAACGGTATTGCAACTGCATTGTCACAACTACAAAAATGCAGTTCTAACGAGAATGTTTCCTTAGAAACTTTGCAGAGAGCACAAATTGTTCCAAAATTTCTTGGGCTTTAAATTTTTAATACTGATGTTGTTCCGCTCCTATGACTTCTTTTTCACTAAGAAAATTATTTTGATTCAAAAGTACTGTATGTTGTTTTTCAATAATGCATTTCTGATTCAATATTAGGCAAAACATTAATGATGTTTCAGTTCCTTATATAGCGAAAACTGGACTTTGGTCCTTTGTCTCTTTATCTAAGAAACACGTACTGCTGTTGTCGCTTTTGATCGTGAATTTGAATGGTATCATTAAATTTTTTGCTATTTGTTTTCTCCTTAAAAAATAATTAAACAAATAAATTGTAATGCAATTCAATTTCAGTAACCAAACATAAAGCTCCTCCAAGCCTTAGCAAGGATCGGAAACTCATAATTAATATTCCGTTTACATTGGCTCTTGAGTTGTAGACAAACGATTCAAATAACAGATTGTATTTTTGACATTAAGTTGTTTGCTCATCACGTTCCAGTTGAGGTTAGACAAGATTTCGCGATCTTTCAAAACTTTGCCGCACGGATTTCTTGCTGGTGGGCTTGGATTAACTAGTTTGGTTTCTTGAGTTTGTCGATCTACAAAAAAGTCAAATATTCCTGCTGTAAATTTATTTATTTTTTTGTTTTCTGTTTGTTGCATTTTAGGAGATTTTTTTCAGGTTTTAATGATGTTTTTATACAGTTTTATTTGTGTTTATTTTGTGTACAATTTTCATGACACGCATATCATAGTTTTCAATCGTGCGCGCAAGTTTTTTTGTTGTTATGGATTATTTTGAGTTAGTGAATCCATGTGACATTATTAGGTAACGTTACATTGTTTGTTTGTTTAAGAAGTTCACGACATCGTACCACTTGCAGTAAGGTACGAATTAATTTCAAGATGTCACAGAATTATTGCAGCTGTTCGTATTGTGAGCAAACAATTTATTAACAGCCCATTTTTGTATACAAAAGATGACGGGTCACTGTGCGGTCAAGTTGACCTGGCAGCCTGGCGCTGGCCTGGATGCAGGAATAGCAAACGTAGATTTTAGTTTGAAATTTTAAGCAACCGATCGCGACTCCGCAGGGTAAAATACTGCAAAGCTTTGTTATTCGTGAACATTTTTTTGCTGACGATACTTTGTTTTGCGCCTTTCAAAATAATTTTAATTTCAAATGTTATTGTAAAGTTCTCTTGTTCTGATTTAATGGCCGCTTTATTTAGCAACCTTCGGTCACGATTTTTGAATCAGTTTTTGCTGAACCTAAATCAGCAGCCAACGCACGAGTTTGGGGGAGATATGTAACAGTCTAGCACATCACGTGACTGTACAAGCACGAATTAAGGCATGTTTCCGGGAAAAAAGCTGCTGATTTCTTTGAAAAAATTGAAGTGTGATTTGAACTAAAGTTTCTGCGCATTTGTAAACTTTCAAACAAATTCGTATAAACTTTGATTTTTAAACAAATCGAAGAAAAAACAAAGTAAATCATGTTGATTGCTGAGTTCTTATTGAACTGCAACCACAAAACTCGGCGCTTTGGCCCGAATGTTCACAAAAAAAAAAAAAGAAGCAAATCAAGATTATGTCGGTTTAAAAATTTGTCAGACATCTTGATTTGGATTGTGGTTGTGCATAATCCAAAGTGTTCTTGAACCCTTCTTCATCGGATTCTCATGTTTTCGTGTACTGGTTGAAGATCCATGAATGAAGCTTACGATTGACGAGACGCTTCGTGAAGTGATAGTTTTAAAGACTGATAACTTCTACCATATATAGCACTAAATTGTAAGACACTAAATGCATATTAGATTAGATCCAGTGTATCTCGGACAATTAAATTCTACTTCATTAGAATTTTACATAAAAGTTTCGGAAACCACAATTATTTTTAGAATCAAAACGTTGATGACATGCAGTGATTTGTTGAAAACTTTTCTAATTCGTGCAAAAACTCTAAGTTTCCGTTCTCGTTCGCCGGAAGTTCGTGGTACACCAGGGCTAGGAGCTCGTGGGGGCGTGCTATGCTTCACCATCAGGGCTAGGAGCTAGTGGAGGCTAGTTATGCTTCATAGTGAAACGCTTCTCTTCATTTTTCAGCAATTCGCGCCATCAAAGACTAAAGTGCAGTTAAAAGTTTTCCATTCATGCTAAATTATTAATGGCTTGTCGCGACAGGTTGGCAGCAGAGCTCTGCACAGTTCAAACTACCTGCAGGATCCAATTTCAAAACCTGACCGAAGCTAAATCAAAGGGTGGTTGGGTCAATAAAAAATCCGTCTCACCATGTGACTTGATTTGTAAAGATCAAAAGTGCAGAACGAATCGAACCCGTTGCAAAATTACACGAAGCAATCGCGCGATCTCGAGAAATTTTGGATTCTTAGGCCCCCATCTGCCGTAACCTTTTGAGGTCTAACGTTTCTCAAAAATTGAATTCGTGAAATAGTTTTCTTTGTTAACATAACTTTAAGCCCTTTTCCCCAAACTGGAAAGATGTAGATTTGCATCTGCACGTTGGTCAGCCGCTTAAAAGAGCAGCGAAAGAACCAGAGTTCGCTTCGTTTGCAACGGCCATCGAGCAAGTACATAAACTAATAGACAAAGAAATAAACCGATATTTTAAGCATGTAAAAATGAATAATGACGCAAAAAGTGCAATTACGGGTCCTTTTTTGGGGTCGAAGCATGATAAAACTCTTTTAAAAATTATTCCAGCCCGGATCCCTTCAATGACGCCCAAACCAAAAAGCCTTGGTCCAAAACGAAACACCTCATTAGTCTCCTGCTTGTTCCACCACAGCGCGCGGGTAACAAATAATTCATGCGATGCATCGTTGTGTATTTTTTCGTGACTAAGACAAAGCCATCATTTTTGAGGGCCACGTTTACGTTCTTGAAAAATCAAAATTGGATCGAAAAATGAAAATAAGAGGAACTGAAATTTAATTGAAATGGCAAAAATGGGCCTCGAAAACGGACCCAATTTTTTGGAAAATTATTTTGGCGTCTTCAAACCTTGATGGATGCGAGTTTTAGAGGAAAGCAGCTGTGTACAAAATCAATAGTTTTTAAGATTGATGCAGAAATATTTGATTATTTAAGAGTTTGTGCCATCCTTGACCCAACAGTTTTAGAAACACATTGTCATCTCCTTTGACTAGAGCAAAAGAAAAGAAAGAAACAGCGCTGGCGTTAATCAACGTCTGCACGCATTGCTGATTGCTTCCACAGTGCCGTGACCAAAACAATGCGTTACGGTACGCCGTCACAAGCGGTAATTAACGTGGGTGTTGCCCATTTCGACTGCTCGTGTTGTGATAAAGACGGAGGGCACGACAATATGGTTGAACTACAACATCTCTGGAACAATTGGAAAATGTAATCTAACTCTTTAGTTTTCCACTAATTTTGGAAGCCCATAATTTTGCCATCTGTTTTTCTTCTGTATTTGGAGACAAGTTACTGTAGCCGAATTTACTGCGGTGATTTTTATTAGCTTCAAAAACATCCTTTGGGCTTTTCACGTTGCATAACAAAATTCAACCTGGCAAATTAGAGCTGGTCGTTTTGAGAAAATTCCAAAAACATAAAAAGCATTTCAAATATTTTTCTAGTTGTGACGTCAAACGAGTCCACTTCCGTGCAATAATCACGTTTATCGCGTGAGCATGATGCAACAGTGCGAGCTAAATACGGCAGAGTGTTTGTCAAAAATAAAATGTTCCACAAAAATAGCTGGCAGTTTGCTAACTTTATAAATTGTCATCATATTACGCGCTGTTTCCTATGAAGGTCGCAAGGAGGCTTCGGATGGGAGGGGGCATTCCGCTAACAAGGTTGGGCTGGTATTGCAACCATAAAAATATTTCGAAAGATCCAAATAAATTTGTGAAAAAAAAGTGATGATTACAACCTTATAAAATGGTTTAATGCACTCAATAATGTTGCTTGTATATTGCAATGCTGCGTTGTTGCATCATAATTGAAGCGAAGCAACAAGGGCGATTCTACATCCAATTAGCCATTTAACCAGGAAAAATGGCCGAAATCCAATTTGCGCGGCAACAAATAAAAATCTAAACACCACCAACACAATTTCTCAGCAGCGACGTATAGTGGTGACAGCAGAACCAGCGCTAAGCCACGTGAGAAAAGATAATTGGGAGGTTCAAACAACGCAAATAAAGGGCTACCAAATGTTTTTCTGTCTTCGCAATGAACAAATTTGTGGCAAATCAGGCAATCAATAAATCAAATGCACACAACCATTGGAAAGCATTGTTCACCTACAATAATAGCAGTGTCCACTGTCCACCGAGAATACGACATCAATAATATCCGCCCCAGTAAAACAATTGGTAGGCCGTACAAACAGAACTCCAATAGCAAACTAACTAAACAGTTTAGAAGCAAAGCAGTTGCCAGCTTCGGCAGCTTAGTAAAAAAGTTTTGGAGCCCAAAGGAAAAGTATTTTTGTCTGAAACTTAAAGATATTAAAAACAAAATTATTGAAACATTAAGTTTGAGCAAAAACTTGCCAAATCAGCAACAACAACAAAAAAATATCACCGATGAAAAACAAAACCAATATTTCCGTAAAGACTAAAAATTGACTGACTCGGTTTTCAATATTTTTCAAAAATTTGAAAATTGGCACAAAAATGAACAAAAAAATGAAACATTCGATTTATTAACTTTTCACCATAAAAAAACGAACGTCCATGCAAAAATCAACAAAATAAATGACTTGGCTCGTTTTGGTTAAAAATCGACAAAAAAGTGAATACCTGAAAATGAAAATGTCCCAACTCCAGGTTTTTAGAAAATTGAGTTGTGCAGTGCTCGTAAGACCAAAGCGCGTCTTTCTGAGTAAGAAATGTTCGAAATCAGTCCAGCAACGCTGAGGTTTGGCAGGTCGAAAATTTGTCTGAGTTAAAAAATAACCCACCTGTTGGATTTGGGCTGTTGTTTGATTTAAATTGCTGTATCTGCCAAATGCGAATTTCGTTTTCTGTTAGTAATTTTAACTGTTGTTTTTTGAAATAATTGTTCAGTGCATAAAACGCTTTTTTTTCTAAAAAATATAAATTAAACAAACATTATTTTTGAAAATTCCTTTTTTAATTTGAAAAAATTTGCCGCGAAGTTTGACTGCTTTTGAAGAGAAAGCACCGAGGAAGCCGAAAAACATGGTGAAGAAGAAACACTTTGTTTGATTTACGGCAAAATTTTTGCCATTTCCGCATTTGCCAGTTGGGGAAATTTTTTATAAAAGACTCTTTTGGTTTTATAACTTTTGTATTATTCATGCACGTCTGGAAAGCCAGTAATGTACACTTGGCCAGAATGTTTCGCAAAACGTGGTTGCAACGAGGTCATCAGCTGCTTACTTACATCATCACACCAAACAAAAACACCCAGAGTTATAAAAAATCGAGCACTGTTCTGTGGTAGTTGCAGAGAACAAAACAATAACAACGCCATGGTAAAGTTTCTTTTTACCCTAATTTTTACTGGCGATTTTGAAAAGATTGTATTGCATCTGCCGGCTCGAGAACATTCTTTTCATCCGCGCGATCGACATTTTGGAGTTATCGAGCGAATGAAGCGAAAGAAAGGCACTGTGCAACATTACAAAGAGTGAGAAGATTTGATCCAAAGAAAGTATGAGTGTGTTGAAGTCAAAGGAAAAATGATCTCTGATTATAAAGGATCATTTGAAGAGTACTTTAAGAAATCTGTGTCCGCAAACAAAGAAAAATTTGTCGTTAGTAACTACAAGAAGTTGATCTTTTTAGTACAGTCCACAAGCATATAGTTTGAGTATCATCTTTAATGTCTGGTTTAACCGAATCAGCTTTTTCACTTCTTAACATAAACGAAAGACCAGACTTTCCATGCAATCCTGTGTATTCTAGCTCGATTCCTATTAAAAAAGCTAAGCTAAAGGATGTGCGACCACTTTTCAAGTATCTGCGAGAAGATACCATTGAGTTTATATCTGCAATACCAGAAAAGAGTCGTAACAATGCTGGTAATGACAGCGATGTTATGGATTAACACTTTTAAACAAAAAACAATGCTTTTTTGCTGAGTTTTTATTTCTACCAAACCAAAAGCACTAAGCTACGGCAGCATTGATCAATAACTAAACTGTATGAGCGCCTTGGGAGACTTGTTGGACGCGAATAACTAATTCCGGTTGCTAAGTAATGAAATCTTTGTCTTGTTTGGACACGAAAGTGGTGTACTATTTCCAAAAGAAAAAGAAAAAAGCGTATTATATGAAAAACAAACCAAGTCCACTTTTTTTATTTCTTTATTATAATTTCAATTATTGCATTTCCGCTAAATCACATTGAATAAATCAAATACCACACTAAGTAGCTTGGTTTGTGAAAAATTGTTTGGATTAGTGTAAAGAATAAAAAAACAGAAAGTGTTGTTTGATTTTATCGAAAACTACTTTCCTAGAGTTGGGACGTTTTTATTTTCAGGTATTCAACCGACCGATATCAATTTTTAATTTTCTGCCAAATTTTGAAAACTCGCCCATGCTTAGTTAACCTTGCCAAAATTTCATAAGTCGACAAAAAATTGACTCACCGTAATTCAATTTTTAAGTTTTTTTCAAAATTTGAAAACTCGCCCATGCTTAGTTAACCTTGCCGAAATTTGAAAAATCGACAAAAAATTGACTTACCGCAATTCAATTTTTAAGTTTTTTCAAAATTTGAAAATTTGCTCATGCTTATTAACCTTACCAAAATTTCAAAAACAACAAAAAACTGATTAAACTCAATTTTTCAGTCTTTTTCAAAAATTGAAAAGTTGCCCATGGTTAAATAGCCTTGCCAAAATTTAAAAAATTGACAAAAAATTGACTTAACTCGATTTATCAATTTTTGTCAAATTTTGAAAAGTTGCCCTTGATTAGACTTGCCAAAATTTCAAAAGACAACATATTCTGACTTATTAACTCGATTTTTCAGTTTTTGTCAAAAATTGAAAATTTGCCCGAGGTTAATCTTGGCAAAATTTCAAAAATCGACAAAAACAATTTACTAACTCTATTGCTAATATTTTTGTCAAAAATTGAAAAGTTGCCCATAGTTATTAGTTAGCCTTGCCAAAATTTCAAAAGTGGATGTTACGTACTGTAATTCAGTTTGTTTTTCTACGCTTGGCTGGTTTTGAACTCTGGATTTGCTGCGTTTAAGTTTAGGCGCAAAACTGCGATAAGTTTTAAGTTGCAAATCAACACGTGAAAACTGTTTCAAATCAAGCGATTTATTGCGCCTCTTTACTGCATGTAATTATCTGTTGCGTAATTATTTCAAACTGTTTACACTAAATGTTCGCGCTATACCTCCTTTTTGAGGTCAGTCGAAGTTGTAAGTTGTCGAGGAAAGACATAAAAATTTACTTTAGATTTGTAAGAATTAATTGTATTAGAAAATTTTGAGAATTAATTATTCTATTCGAATAAGACTACAATAGCACCTGACGAGTCCTTAGGACCAGGGGTGCCGAAACCCGGGGGGGATATATCCCCCAATAATTTGACTGTGCTCCCCAATAGTTTGAGAGTTTGAGTATGGTCTAGATCTGCATCTCCCCCAATACTTTGACTCTGGTGTGCATATGAGCGTAGGTGTCCACTTGAATTCGGGGAAAAAAAGTGTTCCATTTTTGCTAAAGACCTTTTTTTTTTTGGTCTTCACCTGAATTTGGGGAAAAAAGTGTTCCATTTTTGGTGAAGACCTTTTTTTATGGTCTTCATTTAATTTGCTCGCCTGAACAAAATCGTGGTCGAGGTTCATCCCCCCAAAGTTGAAAATAGGGCAAAATTGGGGTAAAATTGCAAACTATCCCCCCCAATGCTCAACAAAGATCGGCACCACTGCTTAAGACGAAACATACTGTTGTGCTTCTAACCTTTTACTGTGATTTTATAATTATATAGTTGTATTAGAAAACTGTATTCAGATCCACAACTTGTTGGATATCTTTTCAGTCCTTCCTCGAGACTTTCAGACTTGTCCTGGGTGGCTCCCGTCCTGTTTCGCTTTGATCTTTATTCTCGAAGCTGTTGCTCGCCATCAATTCGATTTTTAATCTACTGTTATACTGGGGTTCATATTTGTTTAATTCCCATTTCTACTTCCCGGGGTCTCTTTGTTAGAAGGCAGTTGCAGTTCTTAAACTATTCTGAAGTTACTGCTCTACTTTTGGAGATATTGGATTATTGTTTGCCTTAACGAAGAAACCACCGGTGAGTTAAATTATGTAATGCTGTACTGTCTCGTTTAATATGCTTAGCTAATTGTTAGCGTAGGTGGGCACAAGTCCGTTAATCCGTTAATAACGAAGCTGACTTTTTCATTAACTCGTTCATCCGTTAAAAAGTTTTTTCATGTTAACGAACTAAATTAACTTCCGTTAAGTTCTGTTAACTTTCGTTAACATTTTTATCGTTAATATCTCGCACCATTCATTCATCGTGCTAGCAGTGATGGGCACAGCGGCGCTGTTCACCAGCGGCACTACTAGCGCCGCTACTTTTTTGATAGCGGTAGCGGCAACGCCGCTGCTTTTTTTCGTCACCAGCGACAAGCGTCAGCGCCGCTGTCTTTTTAGCCGAAACAGCGGCTGCGCTTTAGCGCTTTTTTTAAGCAAATTTTCTGCCTCTGCCGCTACTGTTAATGAACTTTTTCCAAGACTTTTTCGATTTACATTTTCACACGTTACCGTTTGAAATTTTTATTCTCCGCTTGTTTCACTCTGCTCTTGTTATCACGTTGCTTTAGTGGAACATGCAAGGTTACCTTTGTGACGTTTTGTCGTGCTCGTACATATATATAGGCGCGTTTTATCGTACGTGGTCCTATTTTTTGTGAACCGAAATTGAACAAATAATGTGGTCTAGTAGCGGGCCAATTTGAACTGATAAAATCGATTTGAACGAAGCCGATTTCGAGCAGTATCTCTTTAACGAAAATGCGATAATTACAGTTCGATAAATTGCTCAAAACTTGCAGACCGCGATATTTCCTCAAAATGCCAGCATTTAGTAAAACAAATGAAGATGATTTGTTGGCTATCTGTTCACAGACCACAGTACAGTTTGTGCACTGCAAGTAGAGCAGTGTAGTAGCAGGCCCGGCGCCAGAGTAGAGTGTTTCTGGGGGCACAAAAACTTTTGGGGGGACGCTTACGCAGCCGAGACCAGACGAATTCGGAATGCGGCAGCAATCTGGTAAATATTTTGCTCCAAATCCTATGCTATGCTCCTTTGGTATGGATTTTGCCCTCAAATTTGGAGGTAAAGACCAAACAAAAAAATAAAAAAAGGTCTTAATCGCAAAATCTTTGGCTACTTGATGACGTTCACTCGATCTGTCTAGCTGTTTCGAAGAAAAAAAAGCGTTTGAGGTGAGCTGTTTTAGGGCAAAAGTTTGCTGATCATCTTGTGCTAATACAAAAGTTTACTCTCGCTTGGGGAGCACAAGCAGTGATTTGGGGGGGGGGCACGACCCGAAATGTCCCCTCCCCTGTGCATAAGTGTAGCCAAGATTTTTGATTGGGGGGCCCCTAACCAAAAATCACATGCAATGACGTCATCAAAAATTTTCGAAAAAGGAACTTTTTGTGGGACAAAGATCGTAGAATGGAAGATCAGAAGCTGTGGCGTGGTTTGGCACTTAACCAAAAATTTTCTAATGGGAGGGCGCTTAAACCAAAAGTTAAAAATGAAAATATCTAAATTGGAAGACTTGTGTAAGTAAACTAGTTTAATTAAAACATATCACAAACGGGGGTCTGAGGGCAAAGCCCCCAGCCGGTGGGCGATTTTTTGTATTTTTTTGGAAAAAAAAGCTATTTTAATGCCATTGGATCATATTTCGCGTGTGTTTAGAACCATTTGAAAGAACTAGATTTTTAACATCTAAAAGCCAATTGAAAAAAATTAAATTGTTTCAATACTCCTTTTACTGTTTTGTTGCGAGGATCTCCTTTCACTGTACATCTAAGCTAATTCTCGGATTGCTGTTCTACATGCTAATTTAAACTGATAGTCCAAAGACCACACAGCAATCAGCGAGAATAAATTGACATATATATATTTCGCCTATAAAGGCATCTTCAGTGTCTAAAAAGCAGATAAACTTTTCAAGTAATAAACTGCATTAATACTGTAAAATTCTTTTCACGCTGTATAAAATTTGTCAGAAAATCCAACTAAACCTGGAGCAGGATAAAAACAACCTGCTATGGCAATTCCAAAATTGGAACTGTTTACAGTTGTAAAATATACGAATATGACCGAAAATGAATAAATATGAGATAAACATGCTGTACAGTTATAAAACAAAGAGCTATACGTAATAGAAAAAATTATCACAAGTATCTGTGGTGTCAGACTATCAAACAAGCAAGCAGAAAAAAGTAAAATCAAGTAAAACTTAATACAGTAACAAATAAAAAAATAATAATAATAATAATGGAAACATTGAAAATTTGAAACCAATACTCAAAAAAACGAAGAGTCCTAAACTAGGGGAAAAGAATTGATTTAAACTCTGGGAGAAATCATTTTTTTAACATTGATGCTAGCTCCAAGTAATGCAGCCCATTTGTCTTCGCATTGATCTAAATGGAATACTGACGGTTCTTCTGCAAAGGTAACAGTAAAACATTCAGAAAGTTCAGGTTTCTCAATCAAAATCAATGGGTGACACAAATTATAGTGCTTCAGTAAAGCCGCTTTGTCTCCTTTAGCCGAAATATCAAAAGTTTTCCATGAGTTTCTGTGAGCAGTCCAACAAACAGAAAACCGGTTTTTGGTTTGTCCAACATATTGCTCATGACATATACAACAGATAGCAACATACACACCATAATTTGTACACGATAACCTTTGACGAAGACTGAAATTTCCTCGTTTACTCTGAATTTGCCTTGCAGTAGCAACCATGGAACTTTTATGCCTGCCATGTTTGCCACAAAGGGAGCAGTGTCCGCAAGGTTGAGAAATACCTTGTGTTTGGTTGTTGCTCTGATGAAAAGCTAGCTTTCTATAGTTGGTTAAAAACACTCCAAGCGTGGGTGGCCTTTTGTAAGTGATGCTAGCGGTTGGTTGCAATTCTTTCTCTTTTCGTGAAAGTCGAAGTGATTGAGGGTAGGAAGTGGCCCATGTTAATCGCTCTGTATTGCTCAATGATTCTGGTCTTAAATTTGTAGGTCCAAAGCGAGATGTCCAGGTTTTGGCCAAATCAATCATGTATGTTGTCATTTTTTCGACAAACCCGGAAACCATGCATTTCTTTTGCAGGCGCTCAAGGCTTTCCAAGTAATCCTGATCTCTCTCGTTTAATCTTCGCATTCTTATTGACTCTCCGTACACAATAGAGCGAAAAACATGCGGCTGATGGTGTGAAGCGCCATTCAAAAAACATCGATATGTCGCCGTAGGTTTTTGAAAATCTTTGGTGACAAAACCGATCCTAGCTGCAAAAGAAATGCATGGTATTCGGGTTTGTCGAAAAAATGACAACATACATGATTGATTTGGCCAAAACCTGGACATCTCGCTTTGGACCTACAAATTTAAGACCAGAATCATTGAGCAATACAGAGCGATTAACATGGGCCACTTCCTACCCTCAATCACTTCGACTTTCACGAAAAGAGAAAGAATTGCAACCAACCGCTAGCATCACTTACAAAAGGCCACCCACGCTTGGAGTGTTTTTAACCAACTATAGAAAGCTAGCTTTTCATCAGAGCAACAACCAAACACAAGGTATTTCTCAACCTTGCGGACACTACTCCCTTTGTGGCAAACATGGCAGGCATAAAAGTTCCATGGTTGCTACTGCAAGGCAAATTCAGAGTAAACGAGGAAATTTCAGTCTTCGTCAAAGGTTATCGTGTACAAATTATGGTGTGTATGTTGCTATCTGTTGTATATGTCATGAGCAATATGTTGGACAAACCAAAAACCGGTTTTCTGTTTGTTGGACTGCTCACAGAAACTCATGGAAAACTTTTGATATTTCGGCTAAAGGAGACAAAGCGGCTTTACTGAAGCACTATAATTTGTGTCACCCATTGATTTTGATTGAGAAACCTGAACTTTCTGAATGTTTTACTGTTACCTTTGCAGAAGAACCGTCAGTATTCCATTTAGATCAATGCGAAGACAAATGGGCTGCATTACTTGGAGCTAGCATCAATGTTAAAAAAATGATTTCTCCCAGAGTTTAAATCAATTCTTTTCCCCTAGTTTAGGACTCTTCGTTTTTTTGAGTATTGGTTTCAAATTTTCAATGTTTCCATTATTATTATTATTATTTTTTTATTTGTTACTGCATTAAGTTTTACTTGATTTTACTTTTTTCTGCTTGCTTGTTTGATAGTCTGACACCACGGATACTTGTGATAATTTTTTCTATTACGTATAGCTCTTTGTTTTATAACTGTACAGCATGTTTATCTCATATTTATTCATTTTCAGTCATATTCGTATATTTTACAACTGTAAACAGTTCCAATTTTGGAATTGCCATAGCAGGTTGTTTTTATCCTGCTCCAGGTTTAGTTGGATTTTCTGACAAATTTTATACAGCGTGAAAAGAATTTTACAGTGTTAATGCAGTTTATTACTTGAAAAGTTTATCTGCTTTTTAGACACTGAAGATGCCTTTATAGGCGAAATATATATATGTCAATTTATTCTCGCTGATTACTGTGTGGTCTTTGGATTATCAGTTTAAATACTCCTTTTACTTATAATTTGGTCCAAAATACGTTTATAGTTTTGCGTTTTGGGGTAAAATTTTGTAAGTATTTTAGTAGTAAATGATAATCCACGCGAAGATTTTCCTTAGAGATTTTTGTTTTGACATGAAAATAACCTGCTGTAGAAGTACGTGTACGGTCAGGGGGCCACAGGCCCCTCAATTCTATTCAATAATTTGTTCAATGCGCATTTCTCCCGGCTATTTTTTTTCTAAAGTGTTTTTTTGCGTAAAAACTGGCAAGATAGAGGTGAATTGTTGTTCAGAGATGGAAGTCGGGCCGGGCCGGGTTTCGGGCCTAACTTTCCAAAGAGAAATCGGGCTCAGTCGGGCCCAATCGAGGGCACACCAGCAAATAATCTTTTTTCATTCGGACTTATTTCTCAAAACTAGATTTTTCTGCGCTAGATTTTTTCTTTTCTGATTTATTTGTGTGTTTTTGTTTTATTTCTTTCTAAACAATAAAACTGGTTTGCAGCACATTAACATCCAAATATCTAGTATAGCCTACTTAATGAACAGGAAAAACTACTGTTGGGCCGAATCGGGCTTCCTTATAAGGCCTCGGTTTCGGGTCTGGTTCGGGCTTACTTCTTCGGGTTCGGGCTGAACCAACTCGGCCCGATTCCATCTCTGTTGTTGTTGAAAACCGTGCAATAGACGGTTACGCCTACTTACTATGTTACGGGCCGGATTTATATTGTGCGGGGCCCCTGGCACTTAGGAGATTTTCGCAACATCTTCCTGCCAAACATAAGTGTAGACCAAAAATAAAGTCTTACCATCTGAGCACAGGGCATCAGGCACTGCGCCATATGGTATATCACGCCCTGGTTATTGCGTTACGTTTTTAAAAAGATTAGATGAAAGCCGAGGTAGCAACTTTTAAGATCAAAACCCTTAATTTCAGCCGAGTTATACATTTTAATTTGTGGCAAAAATTAATTGAGTTGAGGGAGCCCGGGCCCCCTTGTGGTCAATATTATTGTTAATTACTGTTGTACACGTGCACTGTTGTACGCGAAAAATGCTAAAAGAAACTGAAACTGGCGAAACAATAGGCTTTTTTGCCACATTTTTATCATTGGTCGCATTTCAATTGGGGGAGGCCCGGCCTCCCTGGCCCCTCCTCTGGCCACGCCTATGCTCCGTAGCGCCGGGCCTGCGTAGTAACATCAATGCGTAATAAAATAAATTTTGCAACAACAGTTAACAGTAAAACTGATAATTGAATTTATAGTGCGCTGAGAATTGAACGAACAAATAGAACCAGGTAATAAATAAGCTTCAAAGATAACTTAATCATGGAGCTATATTCATAGAAAAAATACAAGTGTGACGTGAATCGCATTGAGCATCATCTTCTTTACATGTACGTCATTACTCCGTATCTTTTTCGACTTCGTAAACACCAGTTCTTAAACGCTTGATTTAATTTTATGTCAAAGTAGGACAAAATCATCGCAGGACGTGAATCACCTACCATTTCTGCAAAACTTAAGAAATATTTTGTAACTCGGCGATTGATAAATTTTCCTTTCGGATCTCTACACGAGGAATTATTTTAGGGGATGAGAGCCAAGCGTGTGATTAACATACCGACTACTTCATAGCTACAAGAACCGGGACAGAAATTGTACAGAAGCTGAATATTGTATGTCATCGTGCTTTAATGGCAAAACATTAACTTATTTGAGTCGATATTTCCTATTGCCTTTTGTTTATGTAGAAAATGCGATAAAGATTTTAACTTCCAAGTGTAACTTGCATGAATAACTTCCTAAGTAATTTCCAAAGCGCTGGTTTGGCCAATCAGCATTTTGAAATGCTTGTTTTTTGAAAAGAGCATGCCAACAATTAATTGAATGGTAATTTGCTTACTTGTCTACCATTTAAGCCTGCTAATGCCAATTGTAACCTGTACTGATGTTTTAAAAGCTGGAATAATTAACTTTCGTAAATTAAGTTGAAATTTCACCATTAGATACCGTATTTGAACGCCATCGTTCTTTTTGCTGTTTATTTTTTTAAAGTAGCGGCAGCGGCCTCTGTTTTGCATGCAAGTAGCCGCAGCGGCGCTACTTTTTTATTTGAGTAGCGATAAGCGGCTGCGCCGTTGCTTTTTTAGCCAAATAGCGGCGCAGAGCTGGACACTCGCTAATTTTCAAGTAGCGAGTGCCCAGCTCTGCTATTAGCTCTGCGTACTAGTACAAACTAGTTTGCACTGGTAACACTTGTTGCACATTAGCACGAGTTTTATAGAAGAAAGCGAAAAAAAGAGCTCTATTTTGTGGCAAATAATAAGCTGCAGCTTCATAGGTCTAGTAATTATCGCTGTTCACAATTTCCAAAGATTTTCCGATCGCAACTTCGTTAGTGCATTTGAACTTATTTTTATCTTGAAGTTAGATTAGGCTGTAAAATATAACTTCCAAAACACAAAAAGACCACCATAGCAATAAATATTTCCTTGCAATCAGCTCAACAACGTCAATACGTGTTCTAGAAGCGAGTGAATAAAAAAAATATAAATTACACGCAAAATATTAACGAATTAACGGACTTTATTAACTTCCGTTAATTGAAGCAAAAAATACCGGATTAACGTAAACGGAGGTGAGAAGTTGGTTAACGGACTAGTGGTTAACGAGGCTAACGTTTTGCATTAACTTGCCCACCTATGATTGTTAGTAATTATTTCTATCTGCAGTATGTAATATGTGTTCTGTTTATTGTTACTTAATGTGTGATCATTTTGACGCAGTGATTTCTTATACCTTTAGTAATGTTTACTGAGTTGCTAATTTACATTGTGTACTTTTCACAGAAACCGTTGACAATCGGATAAAAACTATCAGTTAACACGTGTAAAGACGTTCGACAAAGGCAGACAGAAATATTTTGCGCGTCGTTTACAGTCCACAAAGTTCTGACTTAACTCGATTTTTTGGTTTTTGTCAAAAATTGAAAAATTGCCCATGGTTAGCCTTGCCAAAATTTCATAAGAAAACGATAAATTGATTTCACTCGATTTTTTAGTTTTTGTCAACATTTAAAAAGACAAATAACTGACTTAACTCTATTTTTAAGTTTTTGCCGATGTTTGAAAATCTATAATTTCGGTAGAGAGGTGACTTTCAGTAACCATATTGCTGCAAAGCTTAAAAACACCACTCCATTTATCATCTTACTATGTTACCTGGTTACAACTACCTAGACTAGGCTAACTTCATATTTTATTAATTGAATTCTCGAACGTTTTCGGCGTTTTTACACAGCGCCCTCATCAGGAAGCTAAAAATACGTAAAATAATACCACTTTCAAATAAACTGAAACAAAGTTAAGAAATTTTTTCTCATCGTATGACAATTTTGACTATAGGAACTGTATCTGGCTAAACTGTCATTTCACGGTTAGGTAATTCAAAATTTGCAATTGATGAAAATACAATTATGACGTTAAACGCAAAATGGTGACTTCACAAAATATCCGTACCATATTAGTGTTACTAGACTGCTACTGTGCAAACACGGTGAAAAATAATGCACGCTTAAAAAAAAAAAAAAATTAATACACACTCAGTAAAAAGGAGGCTCCATTTGCGTACATCTGCTTATTTATCACTGGATTCTGCTTTTTGATTAGGAGTGCTTCGTGTATTTTTGCCTCAGATGCACTTACGCGTCACGCTAAACCGGTCTAGTTGAAATTTACGATTTTTCTCTAGGCAGCTATTGCAATTTAAAATGTGGTTTTTGATTGCACTTTTGTTTGATTTACAGTCACTAATATGTTCCTTCGCTGTTGTGATCAAATGTCGTGCTGAATAACCTATGTAGGTTACGTTCACATCACGTGAACATGTGTATTTAAACACAACATTTGACTGCAGATAAGAAGGTGTTTGGCTCTTGATATTGAAATAGCTACAAACTTTAGTGGTTTTAAAGATGGGGGTGGTTTCAACATCCAATTTGTTTTTGATTAAAAGCTGCACGTTTTTCAAAAAAGTTTTTGACGGTTTGCCCAAGTACGGAACTGAAAGAAAAAAACTTTCTTTCTTGCTCTCTAGATGAATCCAAATCTTGGTTAGATACACCATCACTTTGAGTTAGAAATTTGTCCAGGATTCGATTGAAGAACGATGTAGAATATCCATTTTTGCAAAATACTTGTCTCAGATTACGCACTTCGTTTTGAAAGAGAAGTTTTGTCGAGCTTATCTTTTTGGCTCTGTGAAGCAAACACGTGACTAATCCTTCTTTCCAGTTCTTTGGGCATAAAGCAGAGAAATTTAGTAGCAGTCCAGTGTTGGTTGATTTTCTCCAAACCCATGTGTCAAACATATTGTCATTAACCTTAATTTTCACATCCGAAAATGAGAGCGTATTGGTGCTGTGCTCTACAGTAAATTTAATATCCGGATGTTGGGCATTGAGCTGCTGAAAAAATAAAGAGCATGCTTGTTGGTCATCAAATATGGCAAAGATGTCATCCACATATCGTAGATACAATTTAGGTTTAGGTGTCTGTAGTTTATTCATTAGTTTTGTTTCTAAATTAGCCATAAAAAATTATCTAAAGTAGGTCCTAGTGGTAATCTCATTGTGACACTGTTGATTTGCTGATACAGTTCATCTTGGTACATATATAGTCCTTGGGTAGCTTTGAACATTATTTTTACAAAAATATCCTTGCTAAACGGTGGGTAACTAGGATTGTCTTTGGCGTATATGTAATTTGCTGTTAGTTCAATTGTTTCTGCCAAGGAACGTCAGTGAATAAAGAAGCAACATCAAAACTCGCGGTTACTTGGTTCTTTTGGGGAGTAAACTCGTTCAACTTTTGTAAAAAATCTTGGGTAGAATCCAGCATGTATTCCTTAGGTATGTACGGCTTAATTAGTTTGTCCATGAACTTTGCCAATTGGTATTCAGTTGTATTGGTCACATATACTACTGGCCGAGCGGGATATCCTTTTTTGTGTATTTTTGATTCTTCCATATAATTTTCCAGGGGCACTTCCGGATGGTGTTAGCTTATCCACGACATCTTTAGCATGCGATTTGAAGTAGGTTTTTACACAGTATTCAATTGAGATTTCTTTTGCAATTACAGGATGATTTTCTTCCGGATCAACGTTAACTTTTACGAATTTGGTTTGGTCTTTGATGATGCTGTCTAGTTTAACATAACAATCATTTTTATTCAAGATAGCAATTCCCCGTCCTTTGTCATAGTGACATATTCTGATTTCGTCATCTTTTTTGCAATTTATGCAGAGTGTTATGCAGGCTAGAGTTTTGAGGTGATGAGCATATGCGCTTGCTATCTTTGAAAAACTTGCTAACATAAAACTTAATTTGATCTTTGAAATCATCATTGAGTGTTGTGATTGACAGATGTCGTTTAATGGAGTAAATAAGTTTCTCTACGTAAGCCTTACTTTCGTAGAGCTGTAGAGCACAGCACCAATACGCTCTCATTTTCGGATGTGAAAATTAAGGTTAATGACAATATGTTTGACACATGGGTTTGGAGAAAATCAACCAACACTGGACTGCTACTAAATTTCTCTGCTTTATGCCCAAAGAACTGGAAAGAAGGATTAGTCACGTGTTTGCTTCACAGAGCCAAAAAGATAAGCTCGACAAAACTTCTCTTTCAAAACGAAGTGCGTAATCTGAGACAAGTATTTTGCAAAAATGGATATTCTACATCGTTCTTCAATCGAATCCTGGACAAATTTCTAACTCAAAGTGATGGTGTATCTAACCAAGATTTGGATTCATCTAGAGAGCAAGAAAGAAAGTTTTTTTCTTTCAGTTCCGTACTTGGGCAAACCGTCAAAAACTTTTTTGAAAAACGTGCAGCTTTTAATCAAAAACAAATTGGATGTTGAAACCACCCCCATCTTTAAAACCACTAAAGTTTGTAGCTATTTCAATATCAAGAGCCAAACACCTTCTTATCTGCAGTCAAATGTTGTGTTTAAATACACATGTTCACGTGATGTGAACGTAACCTACATAGGTTATTCAGCACGACATTTGATCACAACAGCGAAGGAACATATTAGTGACTGTAAATCAAACAAAAGTGCAATCAAAAACCACATTTTAAATTGCAATAGCTGCCTAGAGAAAAATCGTAAATTTCAACTAGACCGGTTTAGCGTGACGCGTAAGTGCATCTGAGGCAAAAATACACGAAGCACTCCTAATCAAAAAGCAGAATCCAGTGATAAATAAGCAGATGTACGCAAATGGAGCCTCCTTTTTACTGAGTGTGTATTAATTTTTTTTTTTTTTTAAGCGTGCATTATTTTTCACCGTGTTTGCACAGTAGCAGTCTAGTAACACTAATATGGTACGGATATTTTGTGAAGTCACCATTTTGCGTTTAACGTCATAATTGTATTTTCATCAATTGCAAATTTTGAATTACCTAACCGTGAAATGACAGTTTAGCCAGATACAGTTCCTATAGTCAAAATTGTCATACGATGAGAAAAAATTTCTTAACTTTGTTTCAGTTTATTTGAAAGTGGTATTATTTTACGTATTTTTAGCTTCCTGATGAGGGCGCTGTGTAAAAACGCCGAAAACGTTCGAGAATTCAATTAATAAAATATGAAGTTAGCCTAGTCTAGGTAGTTGTAACCAGGTAACATAGTAAGATGATAAATGGAGTGGTGTTTTTAAGCTTTGCAGCAATATGATTTGAAAATTTGCCCATGGTTAACCTTGCCGAAATTTCAAACATCGGCAAAAAAGTCTATCCAACTGGATTGTTATTGTTTTTGTCAAAATTTGAAATATTGCCCATGGTTAACCTTGCCAGAAATTCCAAAGTTGACAAAAAATTGATTTAACTCGATTTTTCAGTTTTTGTCAAAATTTGAACGGATGTCCACGGTTAATCTTGCCAAAATTTCAAAAGTAGACAACAAGTAGCTTACCGGTATTTGGATTTTAAGTTTTTTTGTCAAAATTTGATAATTTGATCATGGCTGTTAAATTACACATTTTTTTCAAAAACGATAAAAGTTGGGTTTCACTTGATTATCATTTTTTGACCAAGAGTTCATTGTTTTTAAAAGTTTTGCAAAAAATTAAAGATCGAGGCAAATCGAAATCGACAACATTGATAAATTAGGTCATAATTCTGTTTATCCTTTCTTAGAGTGGATGTTGACAAGATGATTTTCTGGTCCATTTGCAGCGATTCTGACGCTAAAGTTGATAGATATAATTAATTTTTTTCTTGTATATGTGCTTGTTTTTAACTGTGGCAGTGTGGCTTAAAAGTTAAGTATGAATTGCATCGCTTTTGTCACTTTTTGATGAAATTTATGGCGATGGGTGAATGATATTCAAATTTTTCAAAAAATTGAAAATCGAGTCAAGTCAGTTTTTTGAGTGTTTTTTATTTGGCCCGATGAGTTGTGAACTTGATTAAAAATAGAAGATCAGATGATGATGATTAAAAACAGTTAAGCCTTATTTAAAATAGTAAAATGTTTAAACGTTTTTGACTTGGCTACGTCCATCATCAGTAAAAAGTAAAATCTAAAATTTTTTATATGCATCCTTGAACACCGGAGCAGCCAGGGGGGATTAGGGGGACCAGTCCCCCCCTTTTGAAAGTGCACAATTTCACAAAAATTATTTAAAAACGATAAACTTTCAAAAAGCTAGTTTAAAAATGCTCAACTCGAGTGTAATTCTACCCTGAATAGGCCGTTTGCTGTAAATTCTAGCGTTCACCTTGTAAAAAAATTTGAGTGGCAACTTATTTTTTGCTTAAATACATTGATTTTCATCTCACAAACTCACATGCAAAAGTTCTCCATTTATTTTCCTGCAGTATTTTTTTAATTTGACCTGAAAGTTGGCTTCTAAAATGCGGATGAATACAATCAGACAACCGGAATCGACCAATCATAAAATAGAATAACTTGGGGACTTTCCCTTCAACGAATTTTTAAAAACTGCTTTGGATCAGGTCCTGAGGTAGGCTACACTGATTTAACGGTTAGTTTTCTTACTATGTTAGCTTAAATTGGGATAAGTGGTGCAATAGTTGGATTTTGTTCTTAAATTTGTTTCAAAAAGAAATTTTTGGCAAATTACCAGCAATAAATACTAGTATCCATGATGAAACATCGCTTTCAAGTAGACCTTGGTCTACACAGTATAGATTGCCAGGTACTTGGTAACCAAAAGTGATATGACGTGCCAGGCAGAAATTATGAGGCATTGTTTCAAAACAGTACTTTAAAATAGCCTATAGTTACTGGTACAGAGATAATAAAGTTATATGACCTGCCAAGCAGAACATCGTTGCAAACTGCTGTGTTCAGGTATCAGTAGTAATTTTATGACAGTGCTGCGAAAATGGTCGAGACTTTTAGATTTGAAAATGCATAAAACATGTAGACCTATAGCATTGTTTCTCAAACAACTAGGCCTAATGTAGATTTGTATTTGTAGCCCTAGCATTGTTGTGCAGGCTCCTAGATAAAATAGAATAGATTTGTACTTCTAGACCCAACTCCCATGAAGACACTGCGACTTGTCATTTGAGATTTTGTTCAACGCTCTCTCAATTTTAGCCAAGTAACACTCTGTTTAACAAAGTTTAAATCAGAGGCGGAGTCCTCGAGGACACATTTTGAAGTCGTTGGCCTTGAAGCTCAAGTCCTTGGCTTTGAAGCCTACAAGCATGGGCGTAGTAGCTCAAAAGGATTTGGGGGAGCACCAAACTTTTGCCCAAAAAATGACATTGAATTTTGCCCGGAAAGTGATCGGTTTTTCCGTCCAAATTAAGGTGACCTCCAAAAAAAAAGGTCTTTACTGAAATTGAGACGGTTTGATGAATATTAAATTGCCCGAAATTTTGACGCAAACTTGCCCGAAAAATATGAAATTGCCCAAAATTTTAATGCAATATTGCCCAAATAATATAAAATTGCCCAAAATTTCGACACTTTAAAACCAAGCGGGGGGGCCAGTGCCCCCCGGACCCCCCGCCTCCTACACCACTGCCTACAAGTCCTCGAAAATGTCCTGTTCTGGGCTCAAGGACAGCATTATTTTTTGATTGGTTGAAAAGGAAAATAACCAAACAAAAAATGATCAAACATTCTAGCTTTTCAATTCATTTTTTTCCTTATTTGAAAAATATCATATATTGTGATTGCCAAGTCATAGTAAACCTTATTTTAAGTGGCATTGTGTGAAAGCTTTAATCAGAGAATGAGGGGCAAAAGGCAGTGTAGAATTGTTATTCTTATTTCTGCTAATATTTCCGGTGCGGGTGGTACAAACCGAAAAGCCCAAAAACCATCAAGAGCCATAACAAGGGATCCGGGGTCATAACGCAAACATTTTTGAGTTGCTAATCAGTGGCGGATTTAGGGGGGGGGATGGGGGGATGCATCCCCCCCACCAGCCTAAACCTAACGATTTCGGCCGAAAAATCAGCCTCAATTTCGGTGAAGACCCTTTTTTTTTTTTTAAGACCACCTGATTTTGGGCGGAAAAAACGTTTGAATTGACGAAAAAACAGTCTCAATTTCGGTGAAGACCTTTTTTTTTTTTTTGGAGACCACCTGATTTTGGGCGGAAAAAACGTTTGAATTTCCGAAAAAACAGGACCTTCTTTTTTTTTTTTGGAAAAAACGTTTGAATTTCCGATTTTGGCCGAAAAATCAGTCTCAATTTCGGTGAAGACATCCGAATTTTTGAGGTTTTGTGCTTAAACTTTCTATTATCCCCCCCCCCCACCAAAATTTTCTGGATCCGCCACTGTTGCTAATGACCGTGCTTATCTGAGTATGGACTCGGAAAAAAGTATATGTGCGTGATAATGAAATGTAATACAGTTACCACGGCAGTAGCGCAGCCAGGGGGGAAGCGGGGGGGTGGGGGGCCTATAGCCTCCCCTATTGGCCTGTCAACCAAAACGCAGAATAAGAAAAATACCACGTTTTTAGGTCTTTTGAGGCTGTTTTTTGCGCTGGAATGGACTAAAAAGTGATTTAGAGCATCTTTTGCAACATATCTTCAGGAGAGGCTAATTTGTCAAAAATTAAAGTCGCAAATCAATAAAAACTTTGAAAAATGCCCAAAAATAAACAATCAATAAATTTTGATCGCTAGTGCAAAAACGCCAAACATAGGTTTTATTAACAAATATGTTATAAACTCAGAAATAAAGGAGAGGGGGGCTATTCAGTGTTGATTTATTACCAATCATTTCTCTAAGATCTCTTTTCATTAGCCTCCCCCCGATTATTTTCCTTTATAAAATATAGACGAAATAGATTACTCCGTTTGAGTTTTATTGAATAATAGGATTTTATGATTTACCAGCATGTAAACAAGAGAACTGCAATGCTATCATTAGCCACCTCCCACATAGCCCGTTAATGCAACCGGTTGAATCATATTGCACTGCCAACTTCTATACCACTTTTTAAAAGCATTATTTTTATTAAAATAGCCCTAAAATTAAGTTATTTTTGCAAAAAAATCCAAAATTATTGAGCGCTAGGGGCTCTGCCCTCAGACCTCCGTGCCTCCAGCGGCTGGGGGTTCTCCCCTAGACCCCATTTGACCTCCAGCGGCTGGGGGCTCCGCCCCCAGACCCCCAAAGCAGCCCCCCCCATTGCGAATCTCTGGCTACGCGCCTGTACCAGGGATAGCATATTAACACAGAATATGTTAGTGTATCCGTGATATAACTAACAAAACTTATCTTGAGAAAGCCACCTTGTTCTGAATGTATGCGAGCAAAAATCGCGAAGATTTTTTTTGAAATAAGAAAGAGCAGCACTCTAACCACTATTATGTGATCTGGGAAAAAGCCACGTTTGCTGAGCAATTTTTGCGTTAAAAATCTCCGCTAAGAATCCCAAATAACAGAGGCGGAGTCCTCGATGACACATTTTGAAGTCCTTGGCTTTGGCTTCGAAGGTTAAATCCTTGGCCTTGAAGCCTGCAAGTCCTCGAAAATGCCCTGCTCTCGGCCTAGGACATTAAATTGTTGAAAATGATCCATGGCCATGAGCTTTTTTCACTTTGCCTTCGAAATTGGCATTTCCTCGCGCGAAGACCTTTTTTTCGTTTTGGAGAACACCAGCGCCTTGTGTCCTTGGTCTTGAGCATCCTGTCCTAGGCCTCGAGAAGTCAGCCCTTGGCCTTGATCTTGTATTTTTTTGTATCATTGGCCTAGGCTTCGAACGTTGTGCCCTGACTCCACCTCTGTCCTCGACAAATAATAAACTATACTGTATCAGAAAAAAGCGCTGCATGTGGAGTTAAAAATGAGACATGAAATTAAATGTAACTATAATTGTTTGAATGGCTGGAAACAGTCGCGTAGCCAGGATTTCGCAAAGGGGGGGGGCTTTTTTTGAAGTTTGATTCAACCGTAAACGAACTTGACCCGAATTTTCATTTGGTTTCAATTGGATTGAGGCAAATTCAGAGCGTTTTTCTGCCAAAATCGAGTGATCTCCAAAAAAAAAGTCTTCACCGAAATTCAGAGCGTTTTTCTGTCAACTGACACCCACTTCTACTTCTCATTTCACGATCTTTGGGGGGCTATTTTCGTTTTGGGGGGGCGATTTCCCGTTTTAGGGCAAAAACCAACCTCAAAACTGCTAAAAGCATGCTATTTTGGATACTGTTCAGGCCAATGAGGGAGGGCTATAGCACCATTTGCCCCCCCTAGCTACGCTACTGGCTGGAACTGGCTGGAAAGATGCGCGCTGCAGTCAATCAATTTTTCACACGACGTCATTAAGATGAGGAGAAGCTCCCATGAAAAAATTTGGGCCTTTTTCGAAAAAAATAATGATTTATTATTTTTACGTTTCTACGATTGTGAGCTCTTCAGAGGGGGAGGGCGACCCCGGACAAATCGCAAATTTCTTCAAGGCCTTTTTCCTTGATACAGCCCTGCTAAGATTCTCAAGTTATTTTTGCCATTAAATAATTTATGTTAAATTTTACAAAGTGACGTTTGGCGACAGAAACGCGTGCCCTCATTCATCGATAGGCAATTAATGAGCTATAGAAAAATATCATGTGTAATAAAACGTAAAAAAAGATTAATTAAAAATAGGATTGGGGAAAATGTGATAAAACTAAAGTTTTTCAACTTCAACTTTTACGTTACCGGTATTTTCTTTTTTAAAATTGCTTTGAAAATTTAATTGTTTCACCTCTTTCAAAATCACAAAAATTGTTTTTTTATTAAAAAAAAGTCACTAAAATTGTTCAACAGAGGCATGTGAACTTTGCCCTAGCCCCCAGACCCCGTTTTTTCCAAGGACGTGAGCTTGCAAATACTGGATACGGCACCTTAAATCATTTTAAAAACATAAATTATTTTACTCTATTTCGCAATACTTTTAGATAATAATATCGTAGTCGCTATACCATGTTTGAAAACTATGATAACATTTTTAAAAATCTACAAAAAGAAGTCGTTCAAACAATAAAGGTTCTTTTTGGAAAAAGTACTAAAACGGTGGGGATGAGAGATCCATAATCACTCAGAGGACGTTTACACTGGGGTTTTAACTGATGAAGTTAAGGTCTTAAAATTGACCGTTTCCATGTTCAGAAGTTAGTTACTCTCATTTCGCATAACGGTCTTAATTGTATTACTACCACGATACCGCTATGGAACGTAACCGAAATTGCCGCTAACGCGTAAAACTTCAAAATAACGTTCGTTATTTTTAGAAACTACCATTTTCAAATTATCATGAAAAACTGTAATGTCTTACACTTTCGCGCTTAAAAACAGTCAAAGTTTGCCGACTATAGCTTTTTTTAAAATTTTGTCCTTGGCTTTGGCCTCGACCAATTCTGCCCTTGGCCTCGAGAGGGTCTGTACTTGAAAAGCCGGTCCTTGGTTTTGGCCTCGGATTTTTTTTTCAGTCCTTGGCCTCAAACATTGTGTCCTCGACTCCAGATCTGCTTCAAATATCGAACACGTAACGTGCAACTTGAATGTGATGATTGATGACCACCACAATGAAAATAATTTGTATTAATGTAATCGGTGATATTATAGAAAAAGTTTTGATTTCTCCAAACATTGTTGAAGCTTAAGACATCACCGGCAACCTGCATATTTTGCTTTATTTTTTGCACTTTCTTAAGTAATCAAAAGTGTTCTAATTTATTCTTCAATTGTTACTTGCTTCGGATGCACCCTAGGGTTAGAGTTCACCTAGCACACCCATCAAAAATTGATTTTTACCAAAAAATGCGATTTTGCTTTTCATCAACTCAAAAAATATCGTGGTTTTGCAAATTTTGACAAAAACTTCATATTGCAATTTATATTGTGACGTTTCATTCATTCGTTACGTTTTTTTGTGACGTCATCATTGACCGGTTACGTCATTTTAAAAGTACCCTCATCAAAAATCCTGTTTATAATTGTGCAGTTATAAGTTGATATACTTATTTTAGATATTTAACAAGCATTTGAAACAAAACAAGGCCCCAAAATAAATAAATTTTTAATTTTATCTGTAGCCCAATGCTTTCGGAAAAGTTTATGTTATTTTTGTACGTTCAAACAAATGAAGTAAACTCCTATCGATGGTTAATCACTGAAAAATTAGGGGGAAAATTATTAAAAGCTTAAATAAACACAAAAGAAACATTTCGCCGCTAGTAGTGCTAGAGAGCGCTAGGGAGGATTGCTTAATTTAACTTTAAAACCAAACTAGAAATTAGCGCATCTGAAAAATTGTCAAAACAAGCAAATAGAAATGATAAAAGGATTTAAACTTGCACATTATGCGGAAAATATGTAATTTTTAGTTTTGAAAACCCCCAACTTTACCCCCCATTTGCTCGAAAACTGCTGGGTAATTTTTGGAGAACTTTTTATATAAACCTCCTAGGATGAAATACAGTCTATCTGCATCAAAATTTTTTTGCCACTCAAACTTTTTTACAAACTCGATTTTTAAGCGTCCTAGAATTTACAGCAAACGGCCTAGAATTTCAAAGAAGCAACGTCAAAATTTTTACATTTTTTGAATTTTGTTGAGAAGCCCTCTAGCTTGTAATTGTTTCTGAGATCTTCGGGTTGAAAAAACGTTTGCAGCAAAAAGGCAAAGTGAATCATAGTTAACGTAACAATGAAAATGAGTTACAATCATAAAATCGATCTTGGTACATATAATTGAAAAAGTCATCTATTATGTCACATTAATGTAACAATCGCGCAGAAAAACTTGATTTTATTAAAACAAAAATTTAGCCACGTTGCCTTTTTGCACCGCAGCGTAGAAATAAAACCCGTAGATTCGGAATTCTTGTATGGTCAGTGTTGATATTCATTGAAAGTTTTCGATAATTGCGTAGCCCGTATTACGCTGTCTCGGAATGATAATGTCTCGTAAGCATACCGGGAGAACGCGAGGAAAACGCGAGGAGAACGCCTGCATTGCTTTTCTGGGAGAACGCAAACAAGGCAGAAAGCAGCGCAATTTTTCACCAAAAAAACGCTATCCATTTTGTCTCAAAACACATCATTTTCCAAAAAGTAAAATCAGATACCGGTAAGAATTCGGGACGGCCGAGAACTGACGTGTGTTAGTTTACGAATTAAATGTCACCATAATCAAATCTTATTTCGACCCTAATAAATTTCGCGAAAATTTTGTTTGAAAACATTCGGAAAAAACACTAATTGCTGAAGGAAAGCAAATCTCTTTTAAAAAAATGACATTCCATATATCTTTAACGTCAAAATTGATTTTTTATTATACTTTATTAGATCCATTTTACCGATCACGAGTATTTATGCGTGTAAAATACACATGTCATTTGATTGCATGCATTTTGCCTGTTTTTCATGTTTTTGCGTTCACACAGCAAAAGATATCAGACGTAATTGGACTAAAGCGTCTTTTGCAAGCCTACATTCAGACGAACAGACTAGAAAACCAGTGTGCCTGAAAAACGGCGGAATCAACGTTATAATGTTCAAAAAGAAAAATCTTTTCCGATCAATTTCTATGTCCGCATATTCAGTGGCGGATTTAGAAAATTTTGGTGGGGGGGAATTTTAAGCACAAAACCTCAAAAATTCGGATGTCTTCACCGAAATTGAGAGTGATTTTTCGGCCGAAATCGGAAATTCAAACGTTTTTTTCGCCCAAAATCAGGTGGTCTCCAAAAAAAAAAAAAAGGTCTCCACCGAAATTGAGAGTGATTTTTCAGCCGAAGTCGGAAATTCAAACGTTTTTTTCGCCCAAAATCAGGTGGTCTCCAAAAAAAAAAAAAAAAAAAAAAGGTCTTCACCAAAATTGAGGGTAATTTTTCGGCCGAAATCCTTAGGTTGAGGCTGGTGGGGGGGATGCATCCCGAAATGGAGCCGAATTATTCGAAATAGAGGCTGATTTTTCGGCCGAAATCGTTACTTTTAGGCTGGTGGGGGGGATGCATCCCCCCCCCTAAATCCGCCACTGCGCATATTACACCGTATAGCTGTGTTGATTTGTAATGGTGTTCTCATCTATCAGAGTCGCGACGTTCTTCAAATTGTGTCAAAGTTTAATCTGAGTGAGTATGCTGGTTGCGAGCAAAAGTCGCACATACGCCGTCCGCCTTTTCCTGATCTACACCGTGCGTAAAATCGTGCGCGCAAAAGTTCGTCTTTAGTTTATTTTAAACCGAAATTTGATACGTTTCAAATTGTTTCAAACAAACTAAGGACATGCCCGTACGTTCGCGATGTTACGCACAGTGTAGGCCGGGCCGAAAAAATCTCTCTGGAAGCATCCTATGCAGTTTTCGGTGCGAACCAATTTTCGTTCGCAGGCTTGCTTTATAAATAAAGCCATTGTACTTAATCATGACCGTTTTTCCGCGAACGCGGTGTTCAGATTCGCATTTGATTGAGACAATTAACCGCACCTAAGGAATGGTCGATCGCTATCGCATTGTGTTTGCCTAATGCTAGGATCCTTTTGATTTTGCTTAATGCTAAGATCCTTCTTTCCCACCAACGACAACAATAACAGTGTAGTAGTCAATTAACAAAACTTTGTACTAGAAAACCACAATACTGCGCATTTTTTTCTGTTTGAAGATAGCAAGAAGTACGAGGTGTCAATTAACATAAATAATAACACGGAGTACCTTTTCAAAAACCAATCATTTTCGGGTGTATGTGGGGGTTGTTCGTATGTTTTTGCAAATTGTACATCTCATTTGTTCTTAATTTGTTACAATATACTATATTGGAAAGTTGAAGTATTATTATGCCAGCTTGCCCGAATAATAACAGCAGTCTGCGTCTTTGTCGTACAGCCTACGTTAAGAAAACGCGTTTTTTTGTCTTTATTATTTTTATTCTCGTTTAGTTATTTCTTTATGCATCTGCTGCATGAACGACGGCAGGACTCCTGCCTGTTATCGCTAAACCTTTGTAATTTGCTACAATTTGCCTAAATGACAACTTTCCGATTTGCATATGCTTTAATCATAACATAAAAAAAATTTAGTCCCCCCTTTTTTTATTCCTGGCTGCGCCTGTGTCCATGAATAAGACGTTTGCTTGGTGGCTTTCAACAAGCAGCAAATTTTTATGGGAAGAAGTCAACCGCAAAACTTGGAAATTGGTCAACTTCTAAGCGGGTGCGGATTCGTCCAAGGGAAAGCGCCACCGTCGCGTACACATAATCGCGATTTGAAAAAATTTGCTCTCACAAGGGTTGATAGTCGCAGGGTCAACACAAACAAGTCAAAGTAACAACAAAATTTAATGCAAACAAACATAAAAAACTATTTTCGAGTGAAAAACTTTTCCATAAAATCGGTCGGATCCTTGACTTGGGTTCCGAAATCGAAATATTGCTGGACGTGGCAGGGCTGTTTCCATTGAAGCAAAGTCTCCTGCAAATCCATTTCGCCCTGGAAAACAAAACTTCGATCAGCGGTTTAAGAGTCATTTACAACCATATCTTGAGCAACACAACCCAAAGCGAAGATAGCGGTTTTCAACTCTTTCAGGTACAGCGGGACATATCTTAACCCACCAATTTTTTGGCGTATGTGCTTACGGGACTCTTTTCAACCCACCTACAAAAAGTCTTCTGCTTAAACGCTCAGCCGCAAAGAAAACATCCCGTTTCGCTAGGCATGTTTTAATAACATTGACGTATTATTTTAACCTGCTAAGAAGTTTCAAAATGTTAGGAATTTCTCATAATTAAAGCTAAACCTAGACTTTGAGTGAAATTGACTTCAACAAGAATTGAGCAATGTTCGGGAGTTCGACAATCTGTCAATTATTCAAGAAATTGCTTCTGTATTTTTTCAATAATAAGCTACATTCATAACAGATAACACCGCTACCTTTGGAGAACGAAAAACACTAAAATGTGGTTAGTTGAAGCGAATTTGTAGGTGGTTAAAAAATGTCCCACCGTGCAGTAAAAGCAATTCAAGCGCACGTAACGCATGTATTAGCAGCAGCCAAAATTAAAAAGAGTAAAGGTCTTTCCAAATATCATACTATGATGCCTCAAAAAGGGGTTGGGGGAGAAGAAAGCGTTACTTCCAATGCAAAACATGGGCTATGACGTCATAATAACGTCATCTGACACGATTAAATTTGGCAAAAAGCGTCTTTATGACAATTGAACAGCCTCCATGTTGCATTGTATCAGAAATGTTAGATCATGAGTGGCTTGGCTTATATTTTACAAGTTATGACAAAAAGTAGAATATTTACAGGTAAACAAGTTTTTAGGGGCCGTTAACAGAGGAAATTTTAGAAGAATGGAGTTGAAGACCTCGTTGGCTTTCATTTTGTCACTTCCTTCCTTATATTCTGCAAATTCATTTGCAGTAATCTGCAGAATAGGAAAGCTGAACTTGTCATTTTTTCGCTCAGAATATAATAAGATCAATTAAAATGAAACGTTCGCTTAGATTACGTGATTTAGTTGTTGGAAAAGACAAGCGAACAAGTTCAGTCAATAACGAAAGTGAAATATCGTAGTTTGATATTTCAATTTTGGATTCGAAATCAGATGTATCATAGTACCCAAGTGACGGAGAAGGCTCAAGTGTATTGCGAACTTCTCAATTTCATTAAACCTCGTTTTCTGATTCATATTCGTAAAGGAATGAGCTACCTGTCGCCAATCTTGTAGCTTCAAATCAAAAGCTATCAAGCAATGACAATGTGATTTGGAGTAAATCTGGCCTTCCTAATCAGTCGTATCCGTTCATCGCACCGCATGGTCCAACTAATATTGTTACTCATACTGATTGTTCGTGTGACTAATTTTGTCAATTCTGTATGGTGGGACATCATATTTTGAACCATTTCTTAAGTTTATAGATCACTTCATTTCTGCTTTTGTAAAAAAAATTCTTGATAAAAATTTTTGTACATTTTGAGCATTTTTTTTCCGAGTTTCGCCGTACCTGAAAGAGTTAACCGACGAAAACCAGGTTCGTCTGCGGAACGCTACATCGACTTCGAAGCAAAATTTTCTGAGGTAAGCAAAACTCGCACTTTTGCGGGCTAAATATTGCATTCACAAGTAATTTTTATTACAATGGTGCCAATTAATACCGTTTATCCGTCATTCTAAAAAATTAGAGGCTTTGAACATCCAAGCTTTTTTTTTTTAAATCAGTAACGTTTTGGTAAAAGATCATTCAATTGCCCAGAACCAAGAAAACACAAAGGCCACAGGCAAGAATCGCAGGCCGAACGCTAGTCAAGAATTTCCGATGTGGGTGAGCGGGTCCCGGCTTCTAAGGATAGGATGACATGACTTCTGCACGCTCTGCTATTTAGTTTGAAGAATTGTAATCATTTGCTTTACACAACGATGTTTAATAGATGACTAGAGTAACAATTAGTAAAAGCGAAAAGGAACCAGGTTACAAAAAAATAGTTAAATTTTTCCATACACATTCTTCCCACAACCTTGTAGGGGCTACCCTCCAATCGGATGGGGTCAACTCCTTGGTCAAAATAAAATTGTACAAGAGAATACACCGAGAACCTTCACTTCGAAATCTACAATTTACGGGACCAACTGCGAAGTATGTAGCAACAAAATTAAGCCTACTTTTGAGCATTAAACTCCATCAACACCGTTTACAAACTCATCATGTACAGGCCGGTTGGCAAAATCGCAAACGCGCAAGATTGAACAACAGCGAATCTTACAAAATCCAAACAAATGTTGCCGACTAAACGATTGACCACAGACCAAGACTAAACGCCCCAGTTTGTATAATCGGTCCGTGTAAAAAACATATTATACCATTTAGAAAAACATAGAAACAGCATAAAATTTAGGAAACAAAAATGGACCGTATGGGTTCCAATTTTTTTGCCATACGGTGCCCGATCATCGAGTAGTGTGTAAATGGCCACTCTTCTCTCCCGGGTTTTCCAGCCCAGCAGGCTTCTGTGGTGGAGCATTCCTGCACCATCCTGCTCTCATGCACCAACTGTGCAGCGAAAACAACACTGTTGGACAGTTTTAACTTTATCGGCGTCCTGTTTGAATAAGAACGTACATGTAACACCGTATCACTTGCTCCTAACCACTTATTTACATCGACCACTTACTTTTATAACCAGCATATCGATGGCGCGGATATCTCTGACGTGAGAATTTTTAAGGAATTCTTCGCGGATTTTGTCACGTATTTTCGATCGATTATAAGGTAAATCAAACTTTTCAACTGCAAAGATAAGTGTTTGTTGTCAAACATTTCATGCTTCATTTGGCCACACAGACAATTCTCCATTCCACAAGGGTAGTCAAAATGAAACAAGCGAAGAAGCAAAGCGAAATAGGCGAGGAGATCCAGTTTGGCCCTCCTCATCTTCCGAGACAGCGCTACCGACTCACGATTCTACTGTGCGTAATTCTTTGGTCTCGAAACTTGTCGAACGCCAGGCTGATCACCGGCCACTTGCGTCACAAAAGACAATCAACAATGAATCCACTCACCCATCTCCGGAATAGCGCGAACCCATTGTTTGTAGTGAGTCAAGACTCTTCTTCTCGCTTCAACGGCGGAGAGGGAGACGACGGGCTTCACTGCCACGCTCCGGCCCAGACCCGCCCCACGGCTAACAATAGATGACATCACCTACATTAAGCTACACACATCGCTGCAAAACAAACAAAAGAAGTTGAAAATCGCAGTAGAATTAAGATAATGACGTCCATAACCAAGTGTTTACAACAGCATTATCCCAACGCTCATGAACTGATTCGTTACATTTTGTACCGCATGACGAAGTAGCGAACTAAATGTTAACATCTAGGGCTGGAGCATGGAGGCAACGATTTACTGTAGGAGCCCCCGACCTAGTTGGCAACATTCCAGCACAAGTTTGTAACCAAATAAAGACAAAATTTAGTAATTCATATGAAGAAAACAACAGCGGAAGCAAAATTCTAAAAGAGGTTGTCAACTCAGCCCAAGTTATAATCAAAAATGCTCAGTGTGACTGAATAAAGCTTGGATCACCTTGTTTCGTAACAAACATTGCATGGAAGAGTTTACGGAAGCTTAGCGACATTCTCACGAGCAGTGCTGAAATGGACCAGATCGCATGATCTTTTTTAAAGTCTATAGTTTATGACCTAATAATGCGAATAAGCTACGAATTGTTATGAACAGTTGCGTTAGATAATATGGCTGGCTAGAAATTCATGTTGGAAGCGAAAACACGCAACAGCTTTGGAAAGATTGCAACCGCTTAAAATTATTCAAAAGACCAAATCATCGATATAAGCAAACCGAGCTGTGAGCAGCCTACACCGCAAGTCCCAGCTTCACCGGTAAGCAGCCATTTGATGGGATAATTATCTTTGACCCTAGAGTCAAATGACATCACGTCATGCTCTTTCCGCTCAAGTTTTGCATTGCAACCAGACACGTTTCAATGCAAAGACAGCAACAGGTAGACAAGGACTGCGCTGCGTATGGTGGCGCTGGCTGAACGTTGTAAATAGTTGTTTCAAAAGGTGATAAGCCTCCATCAAATCGCCCCACCACAGGAGGAAACCCTCCTGGAAAAACATGAAATCTGGAACACAATCTTTTCTGCTCTTACGGTGCAAATTAACGCCATTCGCCAGTCAAATACTTGCTAGGGCAATCGTCGGAAAAGACAGTAACGTTAGGGTGACCATGCGTCCTCCTTTTTAATGAAATGTGATTGATCCTCCGAGGACACTAACTAATACCCAAATGTCCTCCTTTTTACCATTTAGATCTTTTTACGCAAGGTGAGAACAAAAAAAAGTCATCAGATCGAAAACCCTCAATTTTCAGCGAGTCTTTCTGTGATATCCAAAACTTTGGTCAGCTGCTTATTGTTTTTCGAACCTGTCCTCTTTTCGAGCAACTTGTTGCGTTGATAATAAGGTTTGTCAAAACATATCCTCCTTTCTGGTGGTGAAAATATGGTCATCCTAAGTAACGAGAAAGCCAACAATAAAACATTCTTACACAATAATCTACATTATTAGCGGCAATATTCCACAGTAACGATGCAATATAATTGCGCCATTTAACTGTAACATGAGTCAGGAAAAATTACTTCTAATACAACAGATTTGTATCAATGATAGAATAATCCTACAATGGTATTACACTTTTGGAAATGTGATTATCAACGGGGCTGAACCTAGCTAAAGCAAACCCTACAGAGCCAATGTGACCTGAAATACGCGAAAAGTGCGGAACTTGTTTGGAATCATAAAAAATGGATTTGAGAAACAGTTTTACCGGGAATAAAAGAGTCAAAACTGTCGTAACATTTTATATAAAAAGAGACGTTTCGATTAATTACTAAAGTTGTCTATTATATTCAAATAGAATGTCAATTTTGATTTGTTTTTCTTAAAATGATTCAACTAACGTGCGGCAGAAATTTAAGCAAATCCACAGTGAATGCTTCCTTTAGTTTCCTCTTCCGTAAAGAGACTTTACGAGAACCAACCACCGAATTACTGGTCTCAGTTGCAAGGTGAAGCGTTATAGAGGCTGCTTTGAGCGGGTGGCTGGAAAGTTTTTGCGCAGCAAACTGGAGCTTTCCCGCGCACAGAACTGCATTGAGCGCACCTTCCGAAAACGCGCGTTTTGCTGATTCTTTATCACTTTTTTAATCGATGTTGAAAAAAAAAAGCGTGCGTAACTTAGCATTCTGCTTGCGGAAAAGCTGCCGACCGGTAAAACAAGCGAAAGCATTGAGAACGTTTTAGCTAAAGACATGAAAACAATAAGAAAAACGACAATAACTTACAGACATTACACAATGACCTTAGCTGCATAGTGACAAAGCAATCTTGTTAATAGAGAAAATCAGATCGCGAGATTGTGCAGTTCGATTCGAAAAAACAACAAAAGAGTTACCGCTCGACATGGGCAGTTCCTGTCCGCTGCTCAATTGCTTTTATTGCATCATGAAAGAAAAATGGTTGAAAACATCAACATCAACTATCCACGTTCAGCCTCGGCACAGAGGCTTCAAATTTGGTTTTTAAGTGGAAGCTCATCTACTGCGAGCACTTAGTTAGCTATACGCGTTTTACCCCGATCGAACACCAAACTAGTCAAGCTTGGAGCAGGCAGCGTCTGGCTCACAAAATAAATACTACAATTAACAGCATAGACTGGGCTTTTCAGTGGGCGGCCCATGCACCACTTTCAGTTGGAGTTTCAGCTAAACAACGCTTCAGCATTCTCACATGCGGTAAAAGTAACCGTACCAGAACCTAGCTTTACTTCAGTGATGACGATTTCACGTTTAGTCCAATTATTATCTAAAACGTCATTTTCTCGACTGGCAATTGGCGGTGTTTCAAATATCGTCGACTTTTTTGGCATTGTTCGGTGGATGCGCCGTTTTGTCGTCGCCGATTTGGCAAACGTTCTGCGACTTGCTTTGATTACTTTAGTCAATTTAGTTCGCTTGGAATTCGTCGGCACTGGCTTGTGATGTGACAAAGCAGTGCTGTTCTGTGGACCAGCTGGCAAAGCTGAGGTGCAAGGTGCGGGTTCCTCCACAGCGGCAGGATTGCTATGGTGGTCCTCCTTAGTAGGAAAGTGGTCATTATCGATGGGATCTGGAAGAGGTAGCTGGGAGTTTCCAACTTGGTCCTCCACATTTGCGACCTGCTAAAAGGGTTCTACATGAGAAACGTTGCAGAAGCAACTCAATAGATGAAGTAGCCGAGCAGTTATCATGCTCACTACTGAAACAAGTAAATCTCGAGGTCGATTCCTGGGTCGACCAAGAGGGACAGTTTTGCGAAAGGCTCCTCGTCTTTTTTGGTAGAAGCTGTAAACCCCACGCTCCAAGTGCAATGCCAATGATATGGGCTCTGTCAACCCTCATCATATGGTTCGGTGTAATTCATCGAGTATCAGTTTAGAGGAATTTGGACGTTTTGGAATTGATTGGAATTAGATACATAGTTGGCTCAGTATTAACGATTAATAAAAATTGCATTTGGGGTTGTCAATAACACTAGTTGCCAAGTGCAAACCAGACGGCTTTTGTAGATTGACATTTTTGTTCAACACTAGACCATCAATGAGATGACTGCATTTGTTTAATCTTGTTGCAAGACACTCTTTTATTTTTACCAATCTGAAGTTCAGCAAAAATTTCTTTTTCAGTACAATGACGCAGTTAAGTAAGTAGGTCATTGAACTGAACCAGTTGTACCTGAGTTGATGAGTGTCGATGCTTGCGCTTCCTCTTTCTTGCGCCACTTTGCGATCTTCCTTCTCTGCAATTCAATAAATCAGCTTTAATATGAGGTACGATCAACCTTCTATATTTAACTTTTTGGTACATTTGAAAAGCAAGTAGTGCCTCTTTCTACTTTCGCTTCCATGGTGAGTCAAAGTGCACTTAGAACTTAACAGAACCACTATTATGAGTTTTTGGGATTAGACAACTGCTAGAATTTAATGACCAGTTAATTATGATGTTGCTCTCAGATCAACATTTTATATCATTACTTCAATCATTAAAGGCGGTGAACCATCTAGCCAATTCCGGTGGCTTACTATAGCTAAAATTGAATCTTGTTTTGATTTTGGGGCTGTTGTAAAGATATTCAACAAATACAAAAAATCTCCCGAAAAAAGTTTTTGGAACTCTGAGTTTTGTTCTTCCAGCCAAAACCACAGTTAGGCCTAATAGTTTAGAGAAAGTTTTTGGAAACTCTGAGTTTTATTCTTCCCGCCAAAACCACAGTTAGGCCTAATACTTTAGAGAACTGTGGTTTTGGCGGGAAGAACAAAACTCAGAGTTTCCAAAAACTTTTTTCGGGGATATCTTTTTGTATTTATTGAATATCTTTGCAACCGCAGCCCCAAAATTAAAACAAAAAATATCAAAAATTATAGTTCAATTTTAGCTATTGTAAACCACCGGAATTGGCTGAATGATTCACCGCCTTTAATACATGCTATGAACATATTTTGCAAAAGCATGGAAATTCAATCGTGGTGCAACACAAATAAACTTACTCAAATAATCGAATTAAATTTGAATCCAAAATATTTTCTATCGGCTCCCAAGTGCTGTGCCTGGAAATAATACCAAAGTTATTTGTAGCTGCAGATCTCAGACTGTAACATCATGTCATTGGCAGTCAGTGGCACAACCAGATGGGGTCAACGGGGATTCAGCCATCTCAACTCTTTTAGCCGAGTCACTAAGAACATCTAACCATGACATGCAAATATTTAAACTTGACCTTTTAAGCAATGAGGGGCTGAAGTGGATAGGCAATCTAACTAGAATATGACATCGCAAGCGATATCCAGGGACTTCGCGAAAGTATCTAACTTTACTGAACTAAAGAACTTTGCAACTGCGTTAAGCGTGTTTATGGTTGTTGATAGTCAGATCTGAAACACATCGTTTTTGAATTTCATAATGTTCCATTGACTTGATCAGGTTTGTGGTTAACGGCTTTCAAAATTTTATTGTCTACAAAAAGGTATCCATAAAATGACAATCAAAATTTCACAACTCTGCTCGTTTCAACTTTTAAGGAGTTCATTGAATTTCTACTTAGCAGCGCAATTGTTAAAATTGCGGCTACGAACAAAACCATCGTTAAAACAAATATTTCGACAGTAACCTTTTGCCAATATGATTTTCGAATTTGCACTTACATTATCTTGACCAGAAATCGGACACACTATCCTAAATATCAAATCTACACCCTCAACTGCCTACTGCAATATATATTTTTAAGAAGAATTTAATATAAGCACAATGCCCATTGAACGGTTCTACAGATTTTCTCAAATTTAAGAAATTAAAACAATGCCTGCCTTAGCAATTAGCATGGAAAAAGATATGTATACACACAAAATTTACAAAACAAAAAAATCAAATTCTTGTAAATTCATACGTGATATTGCAGAGTCTAACTTCACGATGATTTCACATTGAAAGCTTAAAATAATTTACTCAACTCAATGCTTTCCAGAACCCTAAGTGTAATGTTTCAAGTCAAACAAGTATCTACCGAAAATTATTGACTTTTTTGCTCAATACGCTCTTTTTAGTTCATTTTAGCAGCTTTGAGGTTAGTCGCTCTCAAAGTTTAAAGATCTCAAAAAGTTATTAAAATAATCAAGTAAGGTCATTCAAAAAGCTATTAGGAGTTCCTTACACTTTTTCGCTTAGTTATGAAATAACATAGAGCGATCTTTTAAATTCCAGCGACTTCATTACATCAGCAAAACTTAACACTTACCACGGCTGGAAATATGCACACATTTTACAACTTTTCTCATTCTGAAAACGCTATTTAGCAGTGCGACCCAACGGCCAACATGTTGGATATTGCACAGTCAATTGTATTTCATACATTACTCAGCACAAAAGTTTCTTACAGTAATAAACTTGTTCAAAAACTTTGAAGAGCAAGTGGAAGATTTTTTCAACATCACAAGTGACAATTTAATTAAGAAACTCGGCCATCCAGCTCAAATCCAACAAAGCCAAAGAGCTCAAGTACTTCAACGTCTCAAATGTAGGAGTAATCCCATAAGTTTTACTCTTCTATTTTTCTGTGATACCAGTTTATTGTGAGAATTCATCTTATAGGTTGAAGGTTTATTTAAGGGCTAATTGTCCAACATGGCATTGCCAAGTTTGGCATGTTTCATCTTTTTCCAATATTAGCCTAGCGGTACTCTTAAAATTTGATATGTTCAGCTCAGTGGTTCTCAACCTTTTCGAGACTGTGGCCCATTTTGTGTTTCTTGAAAGTTTGCAGATTTGTAGCCCGGAATTTGCAAGGAGGTGGCTGTTTCAAAGGTGTAAACCAAACTGAAACAGTTTACAATTGGAATTGGAATGGCTTTGTGCCCGAAATTAAGTGACGACCAAAACATAAAAATAAAAAAAGATCTTCACCTCTGGGAGAGCAATCTTTGCCTGCCTTGATACCCCTAAAAAAGCTCAGCGCATCGAAGACCCCAACTTTTGTCAATTCTCCAATAGATATAACTACAATAAAACTTTTTTGAACCAAGTATCCAATTTTTCGAATAGCCCTGTGGCCCACCACAAAATCTCAGGGCCATGGCCCACTGGTTGAAAAACCCTGATCTAGTTGGAGGACTTCGTAATAAAGTTTAAAAAATTTCAATGGGTCCATTTGGCATGGTCTTCTTAATGTGGCCGACCAAATTTTGTTATCTTGAATCTTTGATCATATTAACTGATCCAATAGATTTAATCTGTTTAGCTTTTGTTGTCAATGGGGGGAAGTGTCAATATAATTGGAGTACTCGTATAGTATGACATCCTCATATTTTTTTACCAATCTTGAAAATTTTGAAGAACCTGTTCGAGGAGGACTTCCCAATTGTGGCACCTGAAATTCGTCATATTTTATTTATCTATTCTGATTTTATCTCTCTTTTATATTTATCTATTCTGAAAGTTTAAGTGTCTAGCTTGAATGGTTGAAAAGTTTGAATTTTGAAGAACCCGATTTTGGGGCCCCAAATTTTATCTTTCTTTCATATTTGCTTGCGTATCCTGAAATTTTGATGTGTCTAGCTCACCAATTGTGAAAATTTCATCAGTCTAGCATAAGTGGCTAATGTTTAAATTTTGGCGTCCTTGTTTGAGAGAGTACCTTTATTTTGGTGCCAAAACTTTGTCAAATATTATCTTTTCTTCACATTTGCCTATCCTGAAAATTTCACGTGCCCAACGTGAGTGGTTAAAAAGTTTGAATTTTGGCTGCCTCATTTGAGGGGGAGCCCCTATTTTGGGGATCACGTCTTTTCGGTGCGACCATTTCGGCGCCAATTATTTCGTTGCCGTACGTTTTCTACACAGATCGTTTCAGCGCCAATTCGGTGCTCTTTGACAGTTCACTTATTTAGGGTTTGGGTTAGTGTTAGTAAAAAGCACAGAATATTGGCGCCGAAAATGGCCGCGCCGAAAAGTCGTGGACCCCTATTTTGGTACCCCCAAATTGTTTCAAAATTTTATCTTTCTGTTACATTTACTTACCTCAAAAATTTTATGCGTCCAACTAAAAAGGTTAAAAAATTTGAATTTGGATGGTCCGTTTGGGGGGACCCCCCATTTCGAAACCCCAATCTTTGTTTGGTTTATTTTTGATATCTATCCATTCCAAAAATTTGATCCATCTAGCATTAATGGTCTAAAAGTTCAAAATTTTAGCAGTTTTTGTTAAGGGGGACCACCCACTTTGATGGGATCACGTCTTTTTGGTGTGACCATTTCGGCGCCACCTATTTCGTTGCCATACGTTTTCTGCACTGATCGTTTTGGCACCAATTCGGTGCTCTTTAACAGTTCACTTAATTAGGGTTTGGGTTAGTGTTAGTAAAAAGCACAGAATATTGGTGTCGAAAAGGGCCGCGCCGAAAAGTCGTGGACCCCACTTTGATACCCTAAATTTTATCTTTTTTTCATATATTTATACCCTGAAAATTTCAAGCGCCTAGCATGTGTGGTTAAAAGGTTTAAATTTTGGTGGCCACATTTCAAAAGAACCTCCATTTTGGTACCCCCAAATTTTGTAAACTTTTATCTTTCTTTTATATTTACGTACCTTACAAATTTCATGCGTCTAGCTTTAACGGTTAAAAAGTTTGAGTTTTGGAGGGTCCGTTTGGGGGGAAACCCTCATCACGGCACAACCAATTTTTGTTAGGTTTAGTTTATTTTTGATATTTACCCATTCCGAAAATTAGATCCATCTAGCACTAATGATGTAGAAGTTTAAAATTTTGGAGACCCAATTGAGGGGTATCCCCCAATTTCAGTCACACACTAGTCCCCCTGATATCTTCAATCGCTCAAACTTTGAATACAGTGCGTTTATCGGTTTAAAAGTAGATAAAGGCAGAAAAAAAAAGAAAAAGATGCAAAACAAAAATAGGTTTTAAGTTGGGGTAAACGGACATAACCAAATGAAAGGTGGTTGATAGTGTGCTCAAAAATCACAAACTATTTTCATCAATATTGGTAATTACCGAGATATATCGGTTCAGATTCGTCAACTTTTTGCCCACTTTTGGCCAAAAAAATTTTGGTCACGTGACCGGGCGCCCCCAAACTCGATTTGCATAAAGCATTGATAAGCACCCACATTGTGTCCAAAATTCAGCTTTGCACATCAAGTGGTTTTGGAATTGTAAGCGAATTAATAACTTTTTAATCCAAAATTTGCCGTTTTTTTAATGCTTTTTGGTGCTCAATTTACAATCACGAGACATAGAATCCTCAAAATTGGTACACATGACGCTTTCATTAATTCTTATGTTGAGTTCAAATTTCAACTTTCTAGGTTTTATTGTTTGCTAGTTATAAGCAAACCAATCCTCGTATGTTAAAATTCGCAAACCAAAACAATGGTACTATGCGCTCAAGCGAAGTCCCACTTAGGTAGCCCTGGGGTGCATCTTCCACATTTGTAGAACTTTTTTTCTTAGTAACTTGTTAGTGCATTTGGTAGGCTCCAAAAGTTTGCTAGCAACACCTGTATTTTTAAGATGGCAAAATAAAAACAAAATTTTAAATACCGGTACGACTTTCAATAAAGTTGATTTCATTTTGCTTTTGCAATAAACTTTTCGAACAGAACTCTTCAGTTGCGATCTCTGTCTGGTTTGGTATGTGGTGAGCAAGATCTTCTAAAAACCAAATGCACTAAGGAGAAATGCATTTTAAGGAGATTGCAAAATCAATGGTAAAGAGAAATGCAATCCATCTAGTGACAGCAGGCTTTGAGCTTATCAAAACAGGAGCAGGGTAACTACGAACTGCTTATGCTTGCACAATCTGTTTTTTTGGGGGGGAATATATAAACCACTTTCAATGGGCTCAAGTGGAATTGAGAACGAGCTGTAGTTTGGATTTTAAAGTACGAATCAGAATAGTTGCATAATCACTGATTAGATTTCAACAAATGTTGGCCAATTGCTGAATTGTTCTCTGATTAGAATTGAGTCTTACTTTTTGCTTTGCATTTTCTATTTGGCTGAGTTCTGGTTGAATGGGATCGGTGGGTTCCCTACTCCTGAGTAAGAGTGGTTCTTTGAAACTTTGCCTTATTACTTTTTACTTTTGCAACATGCTGCTTAATGTGCTCCTGAAGCCTTTGGGTTGTGCGACCTACATACTGACTATCACAGTGGCACACGTATTCATAAATAACCATACTTGATTGATTGGCAGGTAGCACATCCTTTTTGGCAGCAGATAGCATGCATTGGCTTGAAAAAATCAAGCGAGGTGATACTGCTCTGTAGCAATTTTGCTCAACACCTTTAATTTGATATTCTAACTGCTAAGAAGCTGAGCGTATCCACGAGGTTCTGAGATACATAGGACACTTTTCTGGTTTAAAGGGTTTGGCTGTAGAAAAGTGTGCAGTTTTCTGGGATATATGCTTATGAACTTTATGTTCAGGGTACCCATTGTCAAGCAAGATCTTTTTGATAAAATCAATTTCTTGCTTAAGCTTGTTTTTAGTACATATCATAAGTGCTCTTTGTAGCAGCATGGCGATTAGGTTCGTTTTCCATTTTCACAAGCTGAAGGATTCTCAGCAAATGTATGACCAGAAAAAGTGGGCTTTTGGTTAACACTAGTCTTGAAACCAAGTTCAGTTCTTTCCACTAGAACGTCTAGAAACGAAAGTTTGCCATCATGTTCTTTTTCAAAGGTGAACTAGAGAGCAGGATGTAGATGATTTAGTGTGATCAGGAAATCGTCAACTAAAGATGGCAAAGGTGTCGTTAACATATCGCAAATAAATTGTAGGTTTTTGAACTCGAGAAAATAGTTTGGAGTAGTAGTAGCCAACAAAAATGTTCGCTAATGCTGTCACTAGATAGATTGCATTTGTCTTTACTACTGACTAAGCAATCTCCTTAAAATGTATTTCTCCTTACTGTAGATTGCATTTCTCCTTAGTGCATTTGGTATTTAAAAGATCCACCTCACCTCATACCAAATCCCACAGATATCGCACCTGAAGAGTTCTGTCCGAAAGGCTTATTGCGATGAAATCAACTTTGTTAAACGTCATATTCAAATTCTCCACCATCAAACAATTAAATTGTTCAAAAAAACACTGCAAGAATTATGCGGTTATACACAGTACCACATTAAAATAATTCTTGTTACAAACGGTACTTAGCAATAACTAAGCCAAGCAATATAACATGAGCCAAGTAAACTGATCATGAACAAACTGATTGTGAACCAATGATTCATCACAGTGATTTTGTCACAAAGTGAGAGTTTGGGCAAGATGGTTCTGGGGATAGTAAAATATTTTTATAATCACCCTTCTCAACCAATCGGCGTCATTTGGTTTACGGTCCAGTTTGTGCTGGTCGGTTGTTGTGGACCCATATAACATCATGTATAAAAGTCATACAATATCAAACTTAGCTTGAGAGACGTTATGATGTTCTCCTCTGTCTGCTTTTCAAGAATATAGTATTGCAGAAAAAGAAATTAAAATGCTGGAACTGAAAACTTTGTCTAAATTGGTGAATGCTGTTTTATACAAATATTACCCAAAAAAATGGGCAGACCTCCATCAAAAGGATTTTTGAAAAATCTTTAAATTTTAAGACTAAGATAGAGAATTTTGACCATAATTTCAAAATTGCGTTAGTTAGCTACATGGTTCATCATTGAGTTGATAGGAATGGGGGCTGCCCCAGATATAAATGAACCACAAGCTTTCAAAAATGTTTCTTTGCAAATGATGCTCAATTAAAGATTCACTTTTTCATCAAATATTTTTTAAAAAATTGAACCACATTCAAGTTTTGACATTCGATATGACTGGCCAAAGCGGAAGCGGTACCCTTTTACAGCTTCCACGATAATTTATCGTTTCCACCGCTTCTGCTTCCATATCCCTGGTTGAAATGGTAATTTTTTTTTCTGAAAAATTTCAAAAATTACTTAGAGTAGGGTGTTGCAGTTGCCCCAACCTCTTCGAATTTTTTTCTACCCTCTTCAAAATAGGAGGTTGCCAAAGAAAATCAAGAATACTAAGTTTGAGAAAAAACATTGAGGTTTAGGGGGCGCACAGAGACCTTTTTTACCCAGGATTTAGTATTTGTTTGGTTTTGTGCCGCTAGATGGTGCTATGTGAAAATATTGCTACTAATTGAGTCACTGCAAAATTGAACATTTACTTTTGCTTTTATTCATTCAAAAAACTTTACTACAACTTCTAGAACTGTTACATTTACGTTTTTTGTTTGTTTCTTTCAGAATTAGTAGTTGGCAAAATTGATCACGTTACTGTGCTGAGAAACTGCAACAGAAACTCTATTTGAGTTAGACCTACAGTATCTATTTTGGCTGACTGTGTAAATCAGAGTGAAACATAGCCTACAATGTTACTTTCTTAAGAATGACGATGCAGATTATGCTTTAAGCCTAGTTATTGAAATCTACTAAATCGCTGTCCTAATTTACTATACTTACAGCTGCAACTAACTAAAACCATGTTTTGCTGTGTAAGATACACAGTTTAGTGCAATCTACTTAGTACAAGCTCTATAAAACATGAACATCAGTAAACCTACTAGCAATATACTATTACTAGATTTGTAAATTCTCGCAGTTGGATGCCAGGAACTATTTCTAGGCCTGATGACAATACTATTAAAAGCACATGCTTTCCCACCATGAAGCCAGAATTCCTACAATTCGTCAATTAAAAATAATCGAGGAAGTAAAGAAGCTGGTAGATGAAATCAAAAATTTGTACAAATGCAACTTTAACAGAACAAACAGTAGAAAAGCAAACAAAACCATTGAAAAATTCAAGAAAAAATCTCTCTCTCTTCATTGCCCTCTTTTCCGTGAGGGTTGCGGAGGGAGCACCTCGAAATTAAGCCACCACACTTCACAGTCTTCCATCACCCCAATCATTCGCTTGGGTGAAGTCCCAAGCAATTCCACCCAAGTTCCTTAATGTAGTATTCATTCATCTTTAGTAGTTCTAGGTCATCCAAGTGTTTTTTTTCGCATCTGCTTTGGCAAGTAAAGCTTGTTTGGAAGTTTTTGCTGATGCATTTTGCTTACATGGTCAAACCATCTAAGCTGAGATCTTTTAATTTGGAGAAGTAGGGGCTCTAGGGATTTTCGAATCTCAAGAGATGCGCACCTTGTCAATAATAGAACTCCATTGATTTTTTTGAGAAACCTCATTTTGGACGCTTGCACTTGCGATCGCACCCTTGCAGTGATTATCGAATTTTCACAACCATACAGAGATACAGTAGGTGAGAAGGGACTAAGACTGTTTCAAAAATTGAGAGTTTTACCTTTTTTAGACAACTCTCATCCAACAACTGAATAGTGCAAAGCTATCTTTATTGCAATTGCCTTGCCAATTCGGATATCCAGTTCTTCATCATGCCTTTCATCACCCATGAATGCAAGATACTTGAACCTGCATACTTCAACTTGTATACCGGTACTTGTTTCTGTGTCGCTCCATTCAGTTGCAACAAGCACTGATTAGTGTTTCTTGAAACATGAAGTACATCAGTTTTGACCGTGCTTATTTTTATTCCTGTAGTGTCATAAGCAGCTGCAAACCTATTTAATGTGCGCTGAAGGCCAGATTCTGTAGAAGCAGAATCAAATCATCAGCATAAAGCAGTCAACTGATTTTTCAATTTCCTATCGTGGCATACTCATCTGCTTGGTTGCATTTGTCAATCCAATTCATGTAAACAATGAAGAAGAGAAGAAACAAAACGCACTCTTGCCAGAGTTCAATGCCTATATGGAAAGCTTTGATTGCTTGCCATATACTCAACTGCGAAACTCCAGTCGGCACCATAGAATGCCTTAATGGCATGTAGCAACTGACCATCAACTCCATTCTTCTGCAGACCCTCCAAAGTTAGAAAGATAATCATATTATACTTTTCCAAGATCACCAAAGCATGCAAAAAGATCTTTGCCATATATCCAAGATTTTTCAAACATTGAAAATAAATTGAACACAACAATGAAATCTTGGTCATCAAACCAACGCCTTAACATGATTGAAAAATGAAGAAGAAAAAACTATTTTGCATCGCATGATGTCTGGTTGAAAAACCAAAATCGAGAATAAGGGAAAAACTTTTGCTGTGATTGAAGCTTATTCAATAAAATGTTTCTTGTAAACACAGCTGTCTAGAATAAAAAAAGACTGACATTGGGGAAATAACAATAACGAGCACTTTTCTGTTTAAAATTAGAACCAGATATGAAATTAATTATTAAATTAGAAAAATATGCAATAATTTGGTATTAATTATGCTTGTGTCAGTACTTCTAAAATGCAACTTTTGATAACTTTGATTTAAGAAATTCGCTTGTTGACTGTGTACTAAGCAACAACTCCAAAAACAGTACAAATGATCAAAATTGATCACAGGTTCAACTTATAGCCCAAAAACATTCATAATACAAAAAACATTTATTTTAAAATTGCTAAAATTTTGACGTCACTGTGCGACCCCTAAACATTGACAAATTTTTATGAAACTTGACCAAAAGGGTCTTTGTGCGAAGCCTCCAACTTGAGCTAAGGTAGAAGTTGCCACAATAAAGTTTTCAAATTTATGGGGCACCTGCAACACCCTAACCCAGAGCTCTATTTATATTATTCTTGAGTAGCATCAGCTCAATAAGCCATCAAATTGAGAGATCTTTGGTTTGAAAAAACCTAAAATTTTCACTTAACCCCCCCCCCTCCTTACCAAAATCTTAGCAGGTGTCTGTTTGAAATAACAAATAAGCTAATGTCAGGCAGTTTAAGAGCAACGAATAAAAATTAATAAAATATCTTCACGCAGTTTACTTCCTTACTTGATTGAAAACATTTTAGGATTGAATATTTTATCATAAAAGAACTTAACAGGCTGCAAATAACTAAATAAAATTCATTGTAAAATGGTTGACTGCAATGCACACAGTTTGTGAACTTTTATCTACAACGTTAGAACCGATTTCCCACTCTCACAATTATTATTCACATGAAGTTCGAAAAAGGCAGGGTGTGAAATGCAATCTCAAGTCTCTTAAAATCAACACAGCTTACTTCGGTGACCAATCTTTCCATTTCACATAAAACTCTTCTCTTCCCTGTCAAAACAACATGGTGAAATAACCTTACTCGACATACTTTGACTAAATCATGTAGGTAGTGACTATTTCACCGAAAATTTTCAACTTAAAGAGAATAAAACGAGAATGAGAAATATTTATTCGCGCTTTTTTCATTTGCTTTTTTAGGGGTTAAGATTAGGGTATAGGTTAGGGTTTGGGTTCGATTTGGGAATAGTTTTAGAGTAAGTATTTGAGTTTGTGTCAGATTTGAGTCAGAATTAAGAAAAAACTAGATAAAAATTTCCGGTGAAATAAAGCCTTCCAATAATGTAATGCAAGTGTTATCATGAAAAACTGAGATTACCTCTAACAGTCTTAAGTATTGTGGAGTGAGTGGGCACCAAAGAAGTCATTGGGTTAAAAGATGTTCAGCCTTTTACATTGTTATTTGGCAAAGTTTTATGATTGATTCTAATTTTATGCCAGATGCCACTACTTTAATCAAGTCTCAAAATAAAATGTGATGAAAAAACTTCTTTTTGGCTGGTTTCAAATTGCAACAGCAGCCACTTTGGAAACGTGGTGAAAATCGTCTGTTTTGCAACACTCAATATTTTCTCAATAATTAATTAATTTAAGTTCACTTTATGACAAGACCACCGCAAGATATGCAGAAACTTCAGATACCAAGTTTAAAAACCTAAATTAATTAATTACAGAGAATATATAGGGCAGTTGCAAAAACAGTCCAATCAGATTTTTAAAGTGTCTGTAAAATGGCTACCCAACTGTCAGACTGCATCAGTGTATACAAGTGCCACTCGTATACCAGACACCTACAGTAGATAATTACAATTATTGAAACTTGAGCATTCAAATTGTTACTTAATCAGGCATTATATCTGATATTTCTAATAACATGAACTTTAAAGCAGAAATAATCCACTGTTGCAACATTACATAACACATAAGCACTGATACATCTGACATCCAATCAAATCAATCATGATATCAACACTAGCTTTAAAACATAAATACACAGAGAATCAACTGACCTTTCTTAGTCGTTTTTTGCTGATTCTTTCTGCCACAAACACATTCTCCATTATTATATCTGCAGCATTAACCTTCAGAATTAGCCACAGATGATTTGAACCTATACGCCAGATAATATAAAGCCTAGATTTGGCAGTAGGCAGGTACGCCTATTGCAGTAATTGATAGCTCATAAATCACAATTAAGCTAAAAATGTATCGTGATGTAAATCACAAGTAAGCCTTCTCACAGGCTTATTTTAGCCTGACTCAATCACAGATCAGATTTGTTTAAAACGAACAAGATGAACAAGACTAACTATAAAAACTTTGCTTTCTGCTTTATTTAGGAAGTAGGTCTAGCCTATACCAATATATACGGCAGGAGCACCAAAGCTTTCGAAGTGGCCCGTTAAACTTTCTACATTAGTTAATTGATTTATCCTTACACCCTGACACAATATTGTGAGTTACAGACACGAGTTCTTAAATAAATGTGGCAAACTAAGTTGTCCCATCAATGATATGGAAAACACAGCAAGGGCATGTGCAATTGTCAAGCCAAGTCAACTGACCACGAACCAACGGTTTCGTCACAGTGATTTCGTCACTGATTTAGTCATAAAGTGAGGGTTAGGGCAACATGGCTCTGGGGATTGTAAAATATTTCTATAACCGCCCTTCTCAGCCAATAGGGGTCAGTTGGTTCGCGGTCAGTTGTTGTGGACCCGCAATTGTGCATGTACACACATGCAGCACCCACACTGTTTGTTTCAATGATTGTTTAGTTTAATTAAACTTGTGCTTATTATGTCATCATAATGAACATGCTGTCACTCGTAAGTGATTACGCGTATAGTGCTTTCATTCTAGATTTAGCATTAAGTATGGCAAGCAAGAACCAAAAAATTAGCAATAGTGGCCGAATATTTTAATAGAGATGGACTAAACAATATGTTTTTGTGCAAGCCAGTAGCAAGCTGATCTGCTTAATTTGCAATGGCGCTGTATCAAGTTTAAAGGAGTATAACATCGGACAGCACCATGTCACTAATCATGCACAGTATACGACAAATTTAAAGATCAACTCAAAAGAGACAAAGTTGCACAACTAAAAAACAGGCTCGTCGGACAACAGGCTGATAATGTAAATATTTCCTCTCAACAGGAATCTGTTGTTGCAGCTAGTTATATAGTGGCAGAAGTGATTGCAAAAAGATCCAAAACGTTTTCAGGCAGAGACTTTGTGAAGGAATGTTTTCATTGCGTTGCAGATGTTTTGTGTCCCCAGAAGAGCAATTTGAACAAATAAGTCTTTCTAGGCAAACCACTGTACATCATATTGAAGAGTTAGGGAATTCCATAGAAGTGAGTCTTGCATCAAAAGTGGGAGATTTTAAATTTTATTCATTGGCACTTGATAAAAGCGCAGACTTCAAAGACACTGCTCAGTTGGCCATTTTTGTGCGTGGAGTTGATGAAAGTTCCTGTGTTATTGAAGAACTAGCTGCCATGGTCTCACTTAAAGGCACCACCAAAGGTAGTGATTTATTAGAAGCTGTTATGACAACGTTGCACTGTCAGAAATTTAATTTGAAAAACATTTCAGGTGTAACAACAGATGGACCCCATCAATGTGTGGAAGTTGACACTTGAGGATTAGTCAAGCTATTACAAAATAAAGCAGGCAAAGTCGGAAATAATTCTGTTATGCAGTTTCACTGTGTACTTCTCCAAGAAACTCTTTGTGCAAAAATCTTTGAAGATGGAAAATGTAATGTCCGTTGTAACAAAAATGGTCAAGTTCATTTGTTTGAAAGACTTATTTCACAGACAATTTCAAGATTTACTATGCAGCATGAAAGCAGATTTTGAAGATGTTCCGTACTATTGTATTTAGAGCGAATTTTTAAGCTCAAGGACGAAATACAACAATTTATGGAAGAAAAAGGTAATCCTGTTGCTGAATTTAATCATACGTAGTCAGGTAGGCGATAAGCGATCTCACTTTTCTTGTTCATATAACTTCCCATTTAAATGAACTTAATTTTCATCTTCAAACAAAAGGGACAGCTAATTAATTGCACGTTTGACCGTGTCAAAGCCTTTTTGCTCATTTTCCCACTTTGTTAAACTGTTAAGATCAAAATACTAAGAAGAATGCAAAACTTATTTCAAAACTGAGAGAAAAATTTGAGAACAGGTTTTATCAGCTCATGACTTCAAAGAAAAAGCTTCAAGTTTTGAGATTTTTTCATGTTGTTCTTCTGTCAAGCCAGATGATGACCTCAAAAACTTGCAAATGGAGTTAGTTGACTTTCAGTGTAATTCCAGCTTGAACAATAAATTCAATAGTAGTTCTTTATTAGACTTTTACAAGAATTATGTCTCATGAGAAAAATATCCAGGTATTATGATTTTGATTTCGCTATTTATGATTTTGCTATTTGGAAGCACCTACTTTGTACTTATTTTATGATTTCACTATTTGGAAGCACTAACTTTGTACTTATGTGGACAAGTTTTCTTCATGATGAAATACACTAAATCTCCCGAGAGATCCCAGCTATCTGACTCTCACCTGGAGGATTCTTTGCGCATTGCCACAACAATCTTTGAGCCAGATATCATGAAGCTTGTACGTAGCAAGAAATGTTAAGTATCACATTGATGTTTGAATTGGAAATAAACCGTGATTTTTTGAATTATTGTTATAGTCGTTTAATGCCGCCAAGAAAATTTTGGCCTGTGAATATTTTTGAAATGCAGATGTGGCCTGTTACTTAAAAAAGTTGGATCCACCTGACATACAGTATTTGTGGTCAGTTGCCAGAAGATTGGCCCTACCTGGTTATGGAAGTTGCTGCAACGCAGAAAAGGTCATTAAAAGATTCACCACACACTGATGGGCTGTAACCCTAACCACCGTGGAATTGACATGTAGCAAATCTTCAATCAGCATCGAGTGATTGACAAAGGACAGGTGTAGACACTAAACTGGCATTCATGACTGCAAACTGAAAATTTTTGTTCAACCTGTTAGCCCACTCTTGTATGGCAAATCTTCTGATCTCACACTGCATATTTGGCACAATAGCTTAGTTTATAAGTAATGTCTGATGTTGACTCTGTTAAGCTAATCAGAAGGCCTGATCTCTGATCTATCGTGAGCAGCATAGCTAAGAGGGAAAACTTGTAAAGCATCGTTTTTATGACAATCTTGATCGCATGATCACAATTCAACCAGCACCGAGGCTTAGCCTACTCATTCTGCATTTGTTGCATCCTTGGATATGACATTTCAGACTTTATGAGATCATTATCTCTGCTTGGTGACTTTGATGTTTGAACTAGCAGCAAATTCATTTGACGAGAATTTGAAGAAATCCACAGGAATGTTGGATCACTAGAAACTCTTAAGAAGGTCCGGATTACCCTAAACACAAAGCAGTAAGGCTACTGCAATGAAACATATGCAGATCATCCAATAATTAGAGCTTGACACTGTCCAGTGACAGGAGGATAAATATGCACTACAACATCGATCATCCACCACTAAACGACTGGTGTAGGTAACTTTAGAGCCATAGCCATGTGCTAGGCTAGAAACAGAGCTGGGCACTTGCTACTTGAAAAGTCACACCACTGCTGCTACCGCTGTTTGGCAAAAAAAGTAGTGGCGCTGCCGCTTATCACTACTTAAATAAAAAAAGTGCCGCTGCTTACATGCAAAACAGCGGCCACTGGAGCTTGTTCCTACTTTAAAAAAATAAAATAGTAAAAAGAATGATGGCATTCAAATGCGGTACCTAATGGTGAAATTTTAATTCTATTTACGAAAGTTAATTATTCAAGCTTTTAAAATAGGTCGACACAGGTTGCAATTGGCATCAGCAGGCTTAAATGGTAGGCAAGTAAGCAAATCACAATTCAATTGGTTGATAGCATGCTCCTTTCAAAAATACAAGCATTTCAAAATGTTGGTTGGTCAAACCACCACTTCGAAAATTACTTAGGAAGTTAAATTCCTTATCGCATTTTCTACACAAACAAAAGGCAATTAAAAATAGTTTAAATCACTATTGACTCAAGGTTTTAACATTAAAGCACGATGGCATACAGTATTCTGCTTCTGTGCAATTCTGTATCGAACCATATAGCTTTGAAGTAGTTGATCTGTTTATTACACGCGCAGCTCTCAACCACTAAAATAATCCCTTGTGTAGTGATCCGACAACAAAATTTATCAATCGACTGAGTTAAAAAACATTTCTTGGAGTTTTGTAGAAATGGTTGGTGATTCACGCTCCTGCGATGATTTTGTCTAACTTTAGCAGTTTGGTAGAAAAGTAGATTGAGCGTTCAAGAACTGGTGTTTACAAACTCGAAGGAGATGCGTAGTAATGACGTATTCTATAGCTCCGGCAACATGCTATACTTGTCGCCACTATATACAATAGACACTTGCTAAGCAAATGAATCACAATGCGATTCACATTACACTAAGTATTTTTTCTATGAGAGTAACTACATAACTAAATTGTCTTTCAAGCTTATTTATTGCCTGGTTCAATTTGTTCTCAGCACACTATAAATTCAATTCTTAGTTTTACTTTTCACTGTCGTAGCAAAATTTATTTTACAATACATGGATGTTACTACTCAGACCTGGCACCATGGGGGCATTTCGGAGCCGTGCCCCCCAAATCACTGCTTGTTCCTCCTAAGCAAGAAATGCATCCCTCCAAGTGAGATTTGTGCCTCAAAAGTAATTAACAGGTCTGTCGCCAAGGGGAGCGTTTCAGGGCTGTGCACCTTAAATCACTACTTGTTCCCCCTAGGAAGGACAAACTTTTGTACTAGCGCTAAAGGACCACCAAACTTTTGCCACAAAACAGGTCACCACAAACACTTTTTATGAAACAGCACGACAGATTGAGTGAACATGATCAAGTAGCCTAAGATTTTGCGATGGAGACTTTTTTATATTTTTTTGGTCTTTACCCCTAAATTTGAAGGCAAAATCCGTATCAAAGGAAGCTAACATAGGATTTGGAGCAAAATATTCACCAGATTAATGCCACATTCCAAATGTATCGGGTCTTGGCTGCATAAGCACACTACTTAAACTTTGCCACCGGCCTGTTACTACTGTCTTACTTGCAATACACACACTATGCAGTGATCTGTAACCAACAAATCATCTTCCTTTGTCCCACCAAATCCTAGATTTTTGGAAAAATATCGCAAAAAAACGTCTTTGCGATCTGCAAGTTTACAGCAATTTATTGGAAAGAACTCATATATCGCATTTTTGTTAAAAAGATAATGCTCGAAATCAGTTTTATCAGTTCAATTTGGCCCACTACCAGACCACATTATTTGTTGAATCTAGATTCAGAAGAAATAGGACCACGTATGATAAAACTCGCCCATAGATAGGCTATACGAGCAACAACTAAACGTCACAAACTGACAAAGGTAGCATTGCTTGCTCTATTAAACTAAAATAACGTGGTAACAAGAGCAGAGTAAAAAAAAGCGAAAATGACTCCAAACGGTAATATGTAAAAATGTGAATCTAAAAAAGTGTTAGAAGTAGTTTATTTGCAGTAGTGGCAGATTATTTGCTGAAAATAGGACGCTGAAGCGCAGCCAATTTTTGGTTAAAAAAACAGCGGTGCTGTCGCTTGTTGCTAGTGACAAAAAAAAGCAGCTGCGCTGTCGCTACCACTACTGAAAAAGTAGCGGCGCTAGTAGCAACGCTGTGCTCATTACTGGCTAGAAAGCACATCAAACTGAAGAATAAACATTAAATAAACAACCACAGAACCTAGAACAGTGAACATGCAACAAACAGAACATGAATTATTGATTTGACAAGTCAGTCTTACTCAAAACTTGTGGCCCAACTACCAGTATCATCCAATGCCAGGAGTCTGCCACTGAAATGATAGGCTAGACTCTGGTTTTATTCTTCAATTCAATCAATTTATTCTTAAACGCCAATTGCGCAGAAGGAAGCATGCGAAAGACTATGTCAGTCGTCTAGTCTATAGCTCCCAACATCAAGCACACGAGAGAAAAAAAAAACACTCATACACACACACAAATAATACCATTCAAGTTAGGCACATCTATATACATCAGTTTCAGAAGTATTAAACCTAAAGCAAGTATCCAGGCAGCCTATAGCATCCTAAATTAGGCAATCATTGCTTGTGGTTTGTCCCAATACCAACACAGATCTTTAGATTTGCCCGGCTCTACATCAAAATTTCATCATCAGTAGTGTACGGTGCTAAAGATAACAGCAATTTTTATTTTAGAACTGTTTAGGTTGCAAAAGTTTATGGTAATACACATAAGAAAACAAGTTTATTTGTGAAAGTAATATCCAAATTAAATGCAAAATACAGGGTGGCCCATAAGTCACTTTACATTTCAGAAATTAAATAATTTTTTCTTAAATGACTATATTTAATTAATTCTTTTTTTATTACAAAGTTTAGAGTCTGTAAATTAGTTCTGACTTAGATACGAAAGATTATGTCTCTTAAATAGCCTCCATTCTCGGCTTCACAAACTTGAGCTCTTTTTAAGCTATTCTCCATGACACTTCTTAACATCTGAGGTGGTACTGAAAGAATTTCCTGTCGTATGTTTGACTTAAGTTCTTGAATAGTTCGGGGCTTATTGACATACACTTTGTCTTTAAGATATCCCCAAAGCCAAAAGTCTGATGCTGTCAAATCAGGAGAACGTGGAGGCCATTCAAAATCGGAATTACGAGAGATTATCCGATCCTGAAACATTTCAGTTGTGAATAAGATCCTGAAACTTGTGAATAAACTCATTGTCATTTCTTGCAGTTCTCTGAAACCTGACAGCATAATTTAGTCGTTTCTGAAAGTCTAGTGGTTGTAAAGATTGCACTAATTGAATTTTGTAAGGGTACATGTGCAAGTCTCTTTGAATACGCTGCAGAGAACTCCGTGAGATGCCAAGTTCTTGAGAACGCCTTCGAGTGGATGTGGTTGGATTCTCTTCAATGCTACGTTTCGCAGCTTCAGTATTTTCACGTGTACGTACTGAACGACCTCGTCCACTTCTAGGCTTATCACTTACAGAGCCATACTCTTGAAAACGCGCCACTAAGTTCATTATTGCAGGCCTACTAGGGGGATGTCGAGCATTGAAATTGCGCATATACGATCTTTGCGTTGCAACAATTGACCGTCCATTTTCAAAGTAAAATTCAATTATCTTCACTCGTTGTTCTGTTGTAAACTTTTCCATACCAAAAATTTACAAGGATTATATTTTTAAATTCTGAAAAGAAAAATAGAAATATATTAATAGAAAAAAAATTATTTAATTTATAAAATGTAAAGTGACTTATGGGCCACCCTGTATTAAGAAAGATTACAGCTCTTAAAGAAAATTACAGTTCTTACAGAAAATTTCATCATCAGTAGTGTACGGTCTTAAGTTAATGCAAAATGTTAAGGAAGATTACAGTTCTCCACTTAACTATCCTTTGCAGCAAAAAAGTGATTTGTTGATTTTTTTGTAACAGCTTTTAGGCTTTAAGTATACCGGTAGTTTTTAAATTTGATATTTTCGGAGGAATTTCATTCCAAATCTTAACTCCGACAAATTTAATGCTACACTTAATGGCTAAGGACGATTCCCTTCTTGGTAGGAACAAATTTTGGTCTTTTGATGACCTTGTGTTACTGTATAAGAATGGATTTTATTAATATTATCATGCATTCTTGGTCGCAGCTAGGGTCAAACCATACACCAAAAAAATAGTATTTACACTTTACAGACACTACACGATACAGCTTTCTTCCTAACGTTCAGCACAAAGAAACAGTGTGAAACCTCCACCATGTGTCCAATGGGTGTCGTTAAGTATTAGCCGTCAGCTTTATTTTGGAATCTCTGCGACTCGTGTATGAGCGTGCGAGCGCTTTTGCTCCTCTCGTGCTTGCACTCATTACACAGGGCTAGATATGGGGAATAGCTTAGATCGGAGAGGAGAGAACGCATACGTGCTCATACATGAATCGCAGAGCTGCCGAAAATAAAGTGACGGCTCATACTTAACGACAATTGTGTCCAACTGTCCATGTGTGATGAAAACTATACAGTTGGCGACTTGAACCAAAAACCGAAAAAGTATCTTGCCTGCGCTGTCTCCTGGATGGTGATCACTGGCAAGACAACATTACATTGCTCATTTATTGGTAGGTCTACTGCAAATAGCCCAAATAAGGTTAGAGAAGGCCTAGGTTAGTACAATTAGGCTACGTTTAAAATCATTACGCTAATAGATTGATAGATTCAATTCAATTCAATTTATTACGACAGCAAAAGACTGTTCAGTCATCAAAGTCAACTGTCAAAAATTAGCGGATTAACATCATTACCATTAACAATTGAAAGTAAAAGCAGAAATCAGACTACCGTATTTACAGCAAATATACGGTACAAACTTGTGAAGAAAATATCGGCATGTACTTCAGCTCAAAGTCTTGTCATTGACAGGAACCTCCCCCCCCCACCCCCCAAACGATAATTATTTGTAGGCACAAATTAATTTCCTTTTAAATTCTTTTTTGAATTTACAGAAGTTCATCTCTTTTAGCTGTAATCTGGCCTATTTCGTTCCAGATTTTTAGTCCGTTATACTGCAAATACTTTTGGGCTTGTTTCGATGAAACTCTAGTCATGAAGTAGTTTTTTTGATGTTTTCTTCTGGTGTTGTGTGAATGGATGTTATCTAACAGTGTATAATTATTTGTTAATGCATTGCAGATGTTTAAGGCTTTCTTGTTTAAGGCTCTGCAGTGCTTGTTTGTTTGTTTTTATTGTGCGACTTTTGTTGTTGTTTTTTTTTTTGTTTGTTTTGCATTGTTTGTGGTTAATATTTGGTTGGGTAATCTTACATTTGTAAGGAGTAGGGTTATCTTATTACTGTGGTTGTGTTAGTTCGTGGCTGGGTTGAGTAAACCCTACTTGTGTGATACCACATGCTAGCAATGCTGTGCTTCTGACTTGCCTGTTTTTGTCATGCGCTATTTGCTTGCTAAAATTTCTGTTCTGCCTTTTGTTGTTTGTTTGCTTTAATTTGTCCTGTTTGATCTTCAATGTTTAACGGACTTTAAACATTAGGAACACGGCAAAGAGTTGATGCTGTTTGTACTAAAAGTACTTATATCTTAAAACATTAAGATAGAAACAAAGTAATGGTACAATATTCTCCATGGTTGATTTTTATATTGTATTTCGGCTTTTATCTGTGCACGTTCTTAGGCACACACTTCTTTTGTGACATTATATATATATAAGGCTTTCTTGTGAACTTTTTTAAAGATAATTTTTGGCTGCTCAACTAGGCGTACAAGCAGTGGCCAATGCTTCTCAGTAATGATAATCCAGAAGATATACGCCTAAGCCTGCCACCTACTTTAAGTACGAACAGTACCAATACCTAATCTTGAAGCAGTTTTGGAAGCAGTAACCCCCATTGAAAAGTTCACATGATGCGCCAAACAATTTCGGCGCACAGCTAACAGTGTCGCAAAATCTTACGCCAAATTGGCGCAGAAAACGCAAATTCAGGTAATGTCTAAAACACCAAAATCTATCCTCCACTACAGCATGCCTTTTTTCTTTCAAATTCCACATCCATTTATAAACAAGTTTTTGTCCTGTGATGTCACCATTTGAAATATGCTGAGGCGAGAGAAAGCGAGAATAAAGCTGTAAAAATACTTTTTTTCTTTTAAATTCCATAGCCATTTATAGACAAGTGTTTGTTCTTTGACGTCACGATTTGAAACATCTCGTGCTGAAAAAGCAATAATATTAGCTATAGAAAATAATAATTGTTAGCTAAAGAAAATAAAAATAACAATGCAGCATTTCTATTAGAAATGCTGCATTGCTTTGAAGTGTAAATGTTCCTAATTAGCTTTGCCATTGTTTGTTTTAGTGTGAATAGTTAGACTGGATGCAGTGTTATTTTTTTGTTGTAAGGCAAAAAATTATCTCTTCGAAACAAAAATCATACCATTAAGAACTAATTTTTGGACACAATGCTTTTTTTTTGTTGCAGGACAAAAAATATTTCTTCTAAATGAAAAAAGCTTACCTGTAAGAAATCCCCAAAGTTTGATACTTATTTCAATGAAAACCAATTAAAATTTGCTAATAATGAAATCAGTCTTTTAGTAGAGTTTCTCAAGATGACACGGTCTAAACCAAATACTGCCAATTGGAAAGGGTGAAGTCTAAGGGATAAGTTCTTTAAAAAAGTCTAAAAGTTGTGAATCATTCCATAATTTACATTACAATCATGTCTGTCCGGGCGCGCCACCAGAACTTTGCTAAGAACGGGGAGGGGGGATTTAAACTACAAGTTTAATTTTTTTGGAGTGAAAAATGCCTCAAACGGCGCCGTGCTGAGCAAACTAGTGCAACTTAAACGCATTACGCACAGAGATGTGGAAGCGGAGCCTTTGCAGCAGCGGAAAACTGCGAATAGAGTGACACAATTGTTATTGGCCTTTATTGGCGAATAGAGTGTCACATAATTATTGTTTTTTTCGGAATTATTTATTATTGCTTCTCTAAAATTTGTCTTTTTATCGTACATCATGGCTAATGTTAAACAAATGAACAATGGCAGAATAAAAAAGGCCAAAAAAGCTTTGGTGATTACTTACAAATAACGTAGGTTGTGCTAGACCAGTGGCGCAAAAAAAGGGGGGCTATGAAAGCTTCAGTCCTCTCCTTAGCCAAGTCACTTTAAAAAGTTACGCAAAACTGAAAGCATTTAAAAGTGTTTTGGACTTGGCCTGTAATTAAACAGCGTTGTGAAGGAGCTGGGCAATTTAATTTTTTAAGTGACTATCAATTCTTAGCAATTTGGTTTGTTTCAAACGGCCAAAAAGTCATGCAAAATTTGATCCGAATGGCGTTAAAATAATGATTTTTCTTTAAAAAATCGTCCTTCTGTCTTCAGACCTCCACCTGTGAATGTGATACCCTTAAGTTACATAAGTTCGCTCGGTACACTGGCCAATTGAAACATTTTTCAAACAAAAAAATTTAACTTTGTGTTCAAGCTCCTCCACTCTTGGCAAAATCTTGATTACGCATGTGTTAGCTCATGTTCTTGATACGGTCGGGCCGCGTTCGGCAATACGTAGAAATTTGCTAGTTGGTTAAACTAATTCTGTAATTGCCCAGACTCTACTTAAAGTTTAATGTTTGGATTTACCCATTTAGCGAGTTCGTGTGGTAGCGAACTTGACATTGAACTGACGCTCTGCATCATCACTGTAGGAAAAGCTTCTTCCATAAAAGAAAATCAAGTTTGTCCAATGGAAAACTTTATTGTTACAGGATAAGGGGTACCCTTTTTATACGCAATTTATGCTATGTCCTGTTGAAATAATTTCCCCGAATGAAAATAAAACTTGACTCGATATTAGTATCACTTTAGAAACCGTTGGCTACACTGTTGAATAAAACAACTTTCACCGCACTAAATTGATTGCTTCAATTAACCCTCTGAATTTTTATCGTTCAGTAAATACTGAAATGCTAATCAAATTCGTTAAGATCAAAAAACTTCCAAATGTTTCGAAACCAAATTCGAGTTGAAATCAAAGTGATAATTGGATTTCCTCATTCCAACGCGGTCGAAAATCTAAGTCCTTCTTGATTTGATCACAATACAAACATTATATTTCCAAGTCTACTCAACAATTTCTTCGCTCCGTGCTACGCGGAAACAGTTATCTGTTATCTGCATGGTTGAGAAATTCCTAACACAAGTCTAAACGGACAGGGAAAATTAATGAACTTTATCGTTGTTTCATTATGACACGCGTTACGGTTGACCAGCTGCTTGCATCGCAGGTATGTACGTTGAAATGGCCAAAACATTTGATGCTTCAAATGCTGACGTCACAGAACGAAAAGTTCACTATATATAGCTGTGAAATTTGAAAGAAAAAAGGCAAGCGTACTGTAGTGGAGGATAGATTTTGGTGTTTTAGACGTTACCGCAAATTCACTTTTGCACGGTGCAAAAGCCCCTTAATTAACGTAAATTGTTGTAGCTGTTATAGCGCATGTTTATCCTCTTGTCACCGGACAGCGCCAGACGCTAACTTATAGATCGATCCGCACACTTTTCCTGGCAATGACTACTTCGAGGTTGGAGGAATCCGCACCTGCTAAGGAGTTTCCGACGATCGGATGTTCCTGTGGATTTCTTCAAATTCTTGCCAACAGAATTTGCTGCCCATTCGAAGCCACTAAGCAGAGATAATCATCGTAAAGTGTCTTATCGAAGGACGCAACAACGTGTCCAGGGTGTGGTTTGAATCCAGATCATTCGATCATGGTTGTTGTAAAAACGACTCTTTTTCCTTATCAGCCACGCTGTAAATCATAGCGTGGATGGTAAGAATATCTAAGAAATTTTCTGCGATACTCTTTTAGTTAAAACCTTAATATTTTTGTTTAGAAATCAAGTCGCAGAGCTAGAGGATCACCGAAATTTTTGAAGCAAATTTTATTCGTCAAAATCGGAGCGCTTCTCGCACTTTGGTTTGCAGTGGTGGAGTTCTCGAGAACACATTTTGAAGTCCTTGGCCTTGGTCTCGAAGCCTCAAGTCCTCGAAAATTGGCCTGTCCTCAGCTCGAGGACAGCACTATTTTTTGAATTGTTAAAATGTTGTGGAGCGCCTGAAAAATTTTTTGGAAGACGTTTATTTCTGGAAATCGCCTGAAAAATTTTGGTGAAGACCTTTTTTTTCGGAGATCGCCTGAAAAAAATTTTTTGAATACCTTTTTTTTTTGGAGAGCACTTGCGCTTGTGTCCTTGGTCTTTAGCCTTGGCTCGAGCATTTCTGTCCTTGGCCTCGAGAGGGTATGTCCTCGGTAGGGCTGTCCTTGGCCTCGGATTTTTTTTTGTGTCCTTGGCCTTAGCCTCGAGCCTTGTGTCCTCGATTCCACCTCTGTTGGTTTGCTCGGCCCAATACAGCGTGGGCTTTAAGTTGGCGCAAAAATCCGGCGCACTGTAACTGAACTTACAACCTAGACAGTAACCAGTGCTGCTTTAAATTCGACTGCTACTATACAGGTTATCACTGATCGACTTCCCATTAACTTAAAAACGTACCGGTATTTTTTACCCTTTGAGATGGTGCTGCTTGCTTTGCACTACACAATCATGGATTAAGCTCTTCACGTTTTACCAGTAGGCTACGTTCTCATTGAAAATTTAAGATTTTTTGTGCCGGATATTTTTTCGGCGCAACGAATCACGAGAATTTATTAATTTAGTATGAAGTAGCTAACTAGCTATACTGCATAACATAAGTGCGATGCAAAAAAAAACAAGCAAAGCCCTAGCATAACTAAATTTTGGTGTTCACAGCCAGTGACCTTCCAATTTTTTCTCGCGCTCGAGTTACAGTAGTTATGGTATTGAAAATCTTTTTTTTTTGAAGTTCAGTAGATTTTTAAAATTGCAGAGATTTTTATCAAAAAATTAATTTGTCTGAATCGGTAGCCGGGCTGTAGTCACTCTATCGGCGTGGCTGATGTAGCGCAAAACTTGGTGCAAAAATCCGACGCAGTGTATTCAAACTTTCCAACGTAGTTTAGCTGGCGCCAGCGTAGCCTGCAAATTCAGGCTATATAGACCATTTTTAACGTGCTAATTGTAACGTTCCGCATTAAAGAGTGATTTACAAATAACACATAAAAGCATATAGCTAATTCGTAGCAAAAATAGAGCTGATCAAACTTAATCCGAACTTTAGCCAAAAACGGAGTTGGCCGATTTAAATTCAAAGCAGTCATTCAATGCAATCTAATCTATTTATTATCATGAAAGCAATCCCAATGTGTCACATTTCAAATCAACGTTGCAAAACTGCAAACTGAGTTATCGCACTTTGAAATATGATTTTGTCACATTTTGAGCAAATTTATGGAATAACTTTCTGCTATGAAATAAACAAAAATCCTACAGCAGCAACTTTGCTACGACACAAACGCCTTTTATGACTGCATCACAAAACAAAAACATTAATGACATCGTCCGCATCATCAATCACCTTTTCAACGGTAACACATTCATAATATTGCACCCCAAAACCGACGAATAATATGCTTGAAGCAGCCACGCATTGCGTTGATTGCTGCTGTAGGGGCAATATTCAGGTTGATAAGAAAGCCAAGGTCGTCATCAGAAAAGCAGTTCGTAATTGAGATTGGTTACTCAAGCACCACCAAGCTCTCATCAGTGGTTTTCGTGTTTGCAAACGGATCATATTCGCAGTTAGCACATGCGCACGAGACGATGTGAGGAATGACGCGTGTGGCGGTGCCTCCGTCGGGACAAGTGAATGTCACGTTGCGGTGCTCAACAGTCGCTGGTTTGCAGCAGTGGCAGTTAGTCTAAATAAATAAATTTATTGCGTTAAGTTTCTTTATACTGCTTATAACTGTTAACATCAGACCATTGGTGGGCACAAGTCCGTTAATCCGTTATAACGAAGCCAACTTTTTCATTAACTCGTTAATTCGTTAAAAAGTTTTTTCATGTTAACGGACTAAATTAACTTCCGTTAAGCTCGGTTAACTTCCGTTAAGGTTTTTATCGTTAATATCTTGCACCAGAGTTCTCTATTAGATAATAGAGATCTAAAAAGAGATTAGTTCTCAATTAGATTAGATTTAATTCTCGATAGAGAACTCTGTTTGCACAATTTATTCGTCGTACCAGTACAAATCAGCTTGCATTGCTAACACTTGTTGCGTATTGTCACGAGTTTTATAGAAGAAAGCGAAGAAAGGAGCTCTTTTTTGTTGCAAATAATAAGCTGCAGCCTCATAGGTCTATTAATTATCGCTGTTCGCAATTTTCAAAGATTTTTCAATCGCAGCTTTGTTTGTGCATTTGAACTTATTTTTACCTTAAAATTAGACTCTAAAATGTAACTTCCAAAACACAAAAAGACCACCACAGCAATAAATATTTCCTTACAATCAGCTCAACAACGTCATTACGTGTTCTAGAAGTAAGTGAATAAAAATTACAAATTACACGCAAAATATTAACGAATTAACGGACTTCATTTACTTCCGTTAATTAAAGCTGAAAATAGCGGATTAACGTTAACGGAGGAGTGAAGTTTGTTAACGGACTAGTGGTTAACAAAGCTAACGTTGTGCATTAACTTGCCCACCTATGCATCAGACTGATCAAAGGCCTGCGGGACCCAAAGCAAAGCCCGCTTTTTCTAAAATAGCGCCTGGTCAAGATATTTAAGGCGGAAAACTACGTTAGATAAAAAAAAAGTTTTTTCACGAACAGTGCGGGGTCCGGCCCGTTTGTTCAGTTTTTCTGTTCGTCGTTCAGATCCTGTTGCAATATTATTTTTCTTGATACGGATTCTGTTGTACAGCAATAATTGCATCATATTGCTGATCGTATGCCGTTTGGTGTAAACGTGTCTTGGTACCACAGGTCTTGTTTTTCGGTTCGTTTGAAAACTCAGATAAAAATTCAACGTTGAAGATGGGCGCGCACAAGATTTTGTTAAGGGTGGCGAGAAGGACTTGGGCCCAAACTTAAAACTTTTTGTTCAAAAAAGGTCATTCCGCGGAGTGCTGAGCAAACTATCGTGTAACACTAAGCGTATCAATGACGGAGAATTAAAGGGCAGAAAATCAAGCCGCTGGAGGCCATAGGGGTCTGGGGAAGGAGCCCCCACCCGCTGGGCCATTTTTCTGACTTTTAGGCAAAAATAGTTATTTGGATAACATTTTGCACGTTTTTAGAGCTATTTGAAAGAACTAAATCGTTCAAATCTGAAGTTATTTGCAAGAATTTTACTGCCCAGTCCCTCCCTTACTTAAGGGTGAAGTCCAAAACACGTTTTAACGCTAGTATTTTGGGAGAAATTTTCTAGGTAGTTAGGCTACGGGGGTTGAACCCGTTTTAGCTCCCACTGATTGCGCCACTGGTCGGAGGTCTTATGGTGATGATCCATTGTTCGTCTTTTACGAACTCAAAGCTACATTAGGCTTACATCTTGGACAAATCTTAACTTACTAAGGCATTTGCAAGTTTTTTGATTGCATAGTTTGGCAAATTTAACTGAAGGTTAAGTTGGTATTTTCAACAAGAAGTTTTACCTGAATGAATGGAGGTTGAGAAATCATAGTGACGTTTGACTGGCAAGTTCCCTGACATGTCGTTAGTTTGACGTCATCATCCGAAATGCATTCGTCAAATTGAAGTGACGTCTCAATGACAATTGGTGCGCAATCAGATACTGGTTCCTCCCGTTGAACTGGTAAAAACAAAAAAACATAAACTGCATTACTTTTGAATTGATGGCAAGTCGGTTTCTCGAGACAAACTCCGTACGCGGTCCTCGCTGTCCCTATCATCGCTTTATTAAAATCCAACAACGTATGGAAAATGCTACGTCATATTTTCTCCTGTGCTTAATCGTGGCTGAGGAAGATAGAGGCGAAATATTCATGATAAAGTGATGTTTTAAAGTTAGTGGCAACATGACCGAAAACCCTTACAATTATTTACTATTAGAGTGCTGCTTTTCGATAATTACGGTGTCGAAAAAAGTATTTTGTATCCACACCAAAATCTTTCTGACATAGCAGTCACAATGATGATTACGTGATTGAACCAACAAAAACTGCCAACTCACCACAGACGGGGCAACATTCTCCTTCCACATACTCGGTGGTTTCACTCGCAGGGTCACACGTGACGTTGCACGATTGCATGGCGTTTCTGCAGCTTACGCCTGTGCTGGCGTTGATGCACGAGCACGTCACACATTGGTCAACATCCCAGGATTCACCGAATTCTCGATAGACTCCCTCGTATTCACAAACTGAAAAAAAAATTCAACTAAATTGTGGTAGTCAAGAGAAAGTGAAGTAAGCGTTCAATCTTCGAGTTAAATGTATATTCAATACACCTAACCACAGAAAGCAGCCACTACCTTGAGGAACACATCTGCAGCACTCGTCGTCCGGGCGGATTAGAACTTCACCAACTCCGCAATCAGCCTCCATGATCCAGCAAACCTTCGAACAATCCCTCAACCCATCCTCACATCTGCAGACATCGCATTCCTCTTCCCAGATGTTGTTTGGCTGAAAGATACAAAATTTTAGAAAAAAATTTTTCTTTAATTTTAATCAGATACCTTACCGAATGTAACCACAAGCATCCCGACCTAGCTACTGTAGTTAAAAATTATCAGCGGACGTTACACTAGCTCGTCAATCAAAATCCATTACGACAGCGTTATTTTGCTAAAATTTACACGCATGAGTAGAAGAAATAGGTTAAAAAGGAAATCGTCAAGTGCAAGCTCTACCGTAGAATTTAAGAATAACAGCTGCTTATTGACAACGCATGACCACATCTTTGTACCTCAAGCTGCATCACATTGCCTTATTATTTCCAAGCATAATTTTTATTTCCTCTCAGGGAAGGACAAACTGCAGAAGAATTAGCCTACAGTGTATGCGCATACAACATTGTTTTTGCACCTTACTGTACAATAAAAAACAACTTTTTTTTCAACTGCGTAATAATGCTGTGCCAGTAGCAGATCTTTATTGGTCTCCACTCGCGCTAAAAGCACACAAAAAGAAAACAACAAAAAAACAAGTCCAAAGCAACCCCTTTGAACAACCGACGCAAATATCTACAGATTTCAAAACAAACTAGCACCCTAGCTTACGCCGTTCAAAAAATTGACCTTAGAGGGTCCATTTACGAGGTTCCCGGCGAGATGGTACCCTCAAACTATGTCAAAATATTTCTTTATCAAACATCTACAGATATCAATAAAAACTAGCTCTATAGCTTAAACCGCTCAAAAAATTGATTTTTGGGGGTCCATTTGGGGGATTCTTGGGGGGTAGTGCCCCCCAAACTATGTCAAAATATTGGTCTGTTAAATATCTACTGATATCAAAAAATTGGCACCCTAGATCAAGCGATTCAAAATAATTGATTTTTAGGGAGTTGGGAGTCCCCAAGGATCCCCGAAGTATGTCAAAATATTTGTCTGTTAAATATCTACTGATATAAAAACTGATGCATAAAAACAGATCAATATCTACCGATATATTAGTTGAGCCTTTCAAAAAATTGATTTTTGGGGGGTCTATTTTGGGCGGTTGGTAGCCCCAAACTATCTCAAAATATTTGTCTGTTAAATATTTACTGATATCAAAAAAAAAACAAAACTGGCACACTAGGTTAAGTTGTTTAAAAAATTGATTTTGGGAGGGCCCCCGTGGGGTGGTACCTCCCGAACCATATCAAAATAATTGTAAAATATCTGCGGACATAAAAAAAATACTCGCACCTTAGCTTAAGGCGTTCAAAAAATTGCTTTTTTGGGGCCTTATTTTAGGGGGGTTCCCGGGGGAGCGGATCCCAAAAAATCTGGGAGACAATACTGCGTCTGCAGGCTCAACAACTTTACACAAAAATTAGATTTTGATGTTTTGTGGTTAAGGAGAAGAGCGTACAAGATTTAGGAAAAAAAAAAGAAACAAAAAAAGTCTTACAGCGGCCAAAAGTGGGTTAGTAGGGATGAAAGGGTATTTTAAGACATACAGTCATGTGAAATATTTTTTGCCGTACTTCGGCCGTTCTCGAATGAGACCGCAGTTTACGCTAAACTTTTGGGGCGGTTTTCGGATCCTAAACCCGAAGGCACGTGACAAATTGCCTTGAAATTTGATACAACATACAACAAACTGCTGTCAAAATTTCATGTAGCTACACCAAACCGTTCTCGAGTTATAAGCAAAACTCTGAAACTTCGAACTCGTTCGTTCGAAAATGGCCGGGTAAAAACAAAGGAAAGCACGATGCGAGCATCGGTTGTTTCTATAAGTTTGGTTTGCTTCAACTTAGTACTATGCTCCTTTGAAGTTTAAAACGACTTTATTTTAATTGTAAGAAATTTTGCTAATTTTTTCCACTATAATATATGTTGTATATTTCAACCAAAGAAGAATCTGACATTGTCACAAGTGCCTCAATGACGACACGAACGAACAGCAAGAGAAATTTAAGAAAAACAGTCAACTTCACTATCCTGTCAGCGGTATCAAAATTCTTTATTTGCTACGTAACCTACTAGGGGTACATCTAGGGTTACCATGTTTTCATCACCAAAAAGGAGGACACCTTTTTTAATGAAATTTATTAACAGCAAGTTGTTCTGCATCGCCTATACGGCGAAAGACGAACGAAAGCAACAATTATTTAGCTATAGGTTAAGTGTTATTACATTTAATTTTTCGACTTAGCCCACGAGTACTTGGCGGTTTTAACAGTGTAGAATCAGCTTTAACAATGTCGTAAAACTGGTTGCACGTAACATCATTGAAATTGTACACCAACTTCAAGATGCAACTGAATCAAAAAGAAATCGCTCTCTTTCTTTTGACCATTGTGGCTGCATCGAGGAAAAAATACGTTCAACATTAGTGTTATGAGCTATATATCATGCTGAAGTAAAACTGTGCAATTTTTAACAGGTCGCTAAACAATTCAATTGTACTGCACGTGTTAAAATAAGCCAGTTAACACTTAGCTGGATCTGGATGTCTTAACAAAGCTTAACTTACAGTAGAGTGGCTGCGACAATTGCATCATAATTCATTATCGAAAGAGAAATTTGTTAGGTAATAAACACCCCCGACTGTCCTAGAGTAACCTGGTAAGACGGAAGCTATAGCGCGAGTGCTATATATAGGCCTACTTTTAATGATCTAACTGATGATATATTTATAAAGCAAAAGGCTGCTTGAGTGGACATGTTCTATCTGTTCAAAATGCCGAAAAGAAAGACATTTGGGCATTTTTTAACGTCTTCGGAGGAAGAATTATTTTTCATTAAAAAGGAGGACATGTCCTCCAAAAAAGAGGACGTATGGTAACCTTAGGTATATCTCAATCACCACTCTCCACCGCACTATCCAGCACACACGTTTGGAGGATTCTTCGCATACTTACAGCAGGCCTGTTGTAGTCGGTGCCGTTGTAGATGCACTCGCTGCTGGGAGAAACAGTTGTTTCGGTCGAGGCGATACTTGTCGGGAATGTGGAGGAGCTTGGTGATGGAGTGCTAGTGGTGCTCTGGCGTCCAATCGCACTGGTGCTGGTTGCTTGGCTGGTTGTTGTAACCGGGAACGTGACGTTGTATGGTGCGCAGTAGCAGCACGTACCTAAACAATAAGCAGTGGAATCGATTAGTTTTTTGTGGGTGGATGTTTAGTAGGGAGCTCTGATAAAACCATTGTTGATCTTAATCTTAAGAAATGGAACTAATTATTTTTAATATTTCAATTTTAAACCTTGGTCAGTAGAATAATCGGAAGCAAATAAGTTTCTTGAAGGCTGGAAAGGAGAGTATTTTCAGTGCTTAAAACTTTTACTTTAAAAAATGATGTTTCTCTTAAATTTGACTTTTGCAAACTATAAAAATTTGGGTTTCAAAATATTCAAAATATAAAAATTTGACTTAAAGCAGCGATCGTTTAGCAAACCTATTTCAGCAACTAACCTGGAACCTCAATGAATCGCTGGCCGAGTTCATCGCAGTTGTCTTGCGTCAGTCTGCAGAGCCCACTCTCGCAGTGCTCCTGCCCGTCCAAACACTGGCAGTAGATGCAGTCGCCCTTCCAGTAATGCTCGCCCTCCTAGAAAACGATGACACACTAGTTGCAATTCATTAACTTCAACACGCCTAATAGTAGGGCTATACCATACGTCCTCTTTTAGAAGGATTTGTGTTCTTTTTTTTTTTTTTAAAAAAAAGTTCTTTCAAATTTCCACTTTTTACCATTTAATTTTCATTTCTTATAACTGCTCTATTGCAAAACCGTAACCACCCATTGTTAATTGTTCATTCTGTAGTTACATCACAATTTTATGGTCACGTTAAAGAAATACTACTTGAGATTGATTTTATTGATGAAATGAGAACTACTTGAGATAACAATTTAAGAAGTGCTCCAAAGTCCAAACCTTGTTCTACTATTTCCTTTATCTGCAAAAATAGATTATGCGGTTTGACTCCGTACTATTGGTAACCCTATGTTTTGAACTTTCGTAACATTAAAAAAGGACGACAACGCAAAATTTCTTGCAGAACAATGAACGCGGTGTTCGATAATCGAACATTAGGTTGCTAGTTTCGCAACAACTTGCCACTTTAAAAAAATTTTTGCAGAATAAGAAACGCGATGTTCAATAACCTGCAAGAAATTTTGCAGAGTCATCCTTATCTGATGTCAGAAAAGTTTGAAACGAAGGCTTGCCAATATTACGGTGTCAAACGGATTAAATCTATTTTGCGGATAGGGGAATAGTGGAATAAGGTTTAGGGCACCTCTTTATTACCTCATAGTAAGAGTTATCTCTTCTTCAATAAAACTAATTTTAAGCAGCATCTCTTTGAAGCTGATCCTTTCTTGTTGAAAAAAGTTCAGGGAACCGCATGCTTTAGCCCAGTCTTTTTGTTTACTTGTCATTGCCTGGAATCAAACCTATTTCTTTGTTGTGTTTCGTTAAAGCGTTATTGTTCACCAACACTTCTAATTTATCACATTCACGCGTTGATGCGAGCAGCTCGAAATTTCAGCTTGTTGCGTCGCAAAACTGAATCTAATTTACATATTACTTGATCATTCTTTGCTTAAATTACTGCTATTTTTAATTTTTATTCTTTGCTGATGGCAATCTCTACCGTAAAAATTGACTGACCTGACACCTGGTTTTAGTTGTTTCATTCCTAATTTTCAAGTGTACTGTCAACACATGGTAATTTTAGTTTTCTAATTTGTTTCAACTAACCGAACTTCAGTTTTTTTTTTGCCGTGTGAAAGTTTGTTTTTATTCTGTTTAATACAATATCATATCACAACTGAAAAGTTTCCTGGTTATTTTGTGGAAGCAGACCGAAACGATGAAGGCCCTACAGTTCCTCTGGGCCACGCGATTGTTTCTTAACACCGCAAAATATTCATGGGCTGAATCTGACAACTAAATTTTTTTTGTTTTGTTGTCTATTTTTCACCGTAGGCGTAAAATTTGCAGAATATAGCCTAGTGGGATGGGCTGGCATAACCTGTCCTCCTTTTAGGCAACGAAAATATGGTAGGCCTACGTAACTGCTATTGTACTTTTGATTTAACAAACAAGCTTTAGTCGATAGTCATTCAAATATCATGGCAGCTGGGTTTTAGAGGAAACCAAACGTAGGACAATAAATTTTATTATGTATCAAAAACCTAGAAACTTGTTGGCTTTGCCTACTTTGAGGGCCAGTCTACACTGTGCATAAAATGGTGAGTGCACGAGCGTATCCTTTGTTTATTTTAACCAACTGGCAGTTTTACGCTGGTAAGCGGTACGATGGGCGTACCGAGTTTCTGTTCAAAATAAAGTAAAAATACGCTCGTACATTCGCAATTTTACGCATAGTGTAGAGTGGCCCTAAGTGTCGAAGACTAGGCGATAAAAAAGCCGGAGTCGTGTTTGGATTTTAAGTTGGCATTTACCTCGAGTCAAAATCGATCTAAGCCTAAATTTGTTCATATTACATTTAACCTGAATCCTACAGGAAAGAAATGAATTACCTCATAAGTCCTTCCATTATACAGACATCGCCGCTCGCACCCGGTTTCGTACTGCACGCACTTTCGCGTTTTCGGATCTTTGACGTAACCTTCTTCGCAAGCACACAAATCGCATTCAGCGACAGGGGCGCTGCCGCAGCGAGACGGAAGTTCGCCTGAACAAAATAATAACCACAAAGTGACGTTGAAACGCCAAATTATACCACAGTAACAAACTGAGAATTAATTTACTTCAACCAAATCAAAGAGCGCAATGCCTAGCAATATTTAGCTGCAACGAACAAAAATGCGGAGGCGTCAGCTCTGTTATTGTAGCGTAATCATCAAAAGAGAAGCAACCAGAGAGACAACAGAGAAAACCACAGCCTAGTTTTGCCATTGACGTGATATGATGATGTTGAATGAACGAAAGGTTGCCGGTAATTAGTTCGATTGCCTAACTCGCAATGCCTCGTTGCGACCTTGGATAAGACACTTAACGTGATTAGCGTTGGTGTGGTTAGACAGATGCTAGTGGTTAGCGTTGGTGTGGTTAGACATTTAAATGAATGCAGAAGACAAAGTGTTACAAAATTTTTTATTGTTCAGTTAAAAGTTATCTTTTGTTGTTGATCACGATAATTGAAATACTTCAAATAGATACTATGCAACAGGGATTTATTTTTTGTTATATTTGGCCCCTGTTCTTGTTTAATGCCGAGAGAGATGTTGTTTTTAATTTGTGGTTAAAATTTTCAGAAAAATTGAGCCTCGGGTTTCTATAGAATTGTCTTCATAAAAACGTGCAAAAAATTGAAATATTGCTTTTACCTTCTTCGAGAACAACTTGGTTCTGGCAAGTTACGAAGCACTTGCAATCCCAAGAGCAGGTTTCGGTGACCGACTCGGTAGTAACCGTAACCAGAGTGGTGGTTGTTTCAACAGCCTTCGATGTTGTGGTTTCAATTCCAACAATTCCTTCGGTGGTGGTTTCACCAGCTTTCAATGTAGTGATTGACACACCAGCCTTCGATGTTGTGGTTTCAATTCCAACAATTCCTTCAGTAGTGGTTTCACCAGTCTTCAATGTAGTGATTGGCACACCAGCCTTCGATGTTGTGGTTTCAATTCCAGCAATTCCTTGAGTGGTTGTTTCACCAGCCTTTAATGTTGTAGTTGATACACCAGCCTTCGATGTAGTGGAGTCAATTCCAACAATTCCTTCGATGGTTGTTTCACCAGTCTTCAATGTAGTGGTTGGCACAACAGCCATCGATGTTGTGGTTTCAATTCCAACAATTCCTTGAGTGGTTGTTTCACCAGCCTTTAATGTTGTAGTTGATACACCAGCCTTCGATGTAGTGGAGTCAATTCCAACCATTCCTTCGGTGGTGGTTTCACCAGCCTTCAATGTAGTGGTTGGCACACCAGCCATCGATGTAGTGGTTTCACTAGCCATCAAAGTAGTTGTTGACATGCCAACTATTTCTTGGTTGGTTGTTTCTCCAGCTTTGCCTGTTGTGGATTCTACCATTTCTGGAGTGGTTGTAATCACTGGTTGAGTTGAAAATGGTGCGCAGTAACAGCAAATTCCTTCTCTTTGAATCAATTCCATGTCCTACAACAATGAATAATTTTATACAGGGTGTTCCAGAACTAGCGCACCATCTAGATTTTCTTTAACTGGGAATCATGAAACATCAAATTTTGCATGTAGGGTGTTGTACGCCAGAATTTTCCAGAAAAATTAGGTGTGAGTTGATTTTGTCATCATAATTACGTCAGAGCAATGTTTTCCAAAAATGAAGTAATTTTAATGACGTCATAGGTGGTTCAAATTTTGCACATAAATTTGTTTTTTGGTATTGAATCATAAAATAACCACGTCGAATTGATTACGTCACAAAAGGTTCTCATGACGTCATTCAAGTTAAGTTGTTGCCATTTTTTAACCAGTGAGACAATTCTTTTGTCGAAACTGCATTGAGACAATGCAGTATCAACTCATATCGTATCACACAGAAACTTACGTCGGGACACTCGACGTCACAGTAGTCCCTGCATGCGTACTTCTGGTCGACACACGTGCAGATCGTGCACGAGCTCTCCTGCTTCAGTTCCTCCCCTTCCTGAACACAAAACAATCTGAAATTACCTAAACAGCCTGTTGAGCGGGGATGAAGAAAAAGGGTCCAACTTGATTAAATGAACAAAAATTTTCGAGCAGGACAAGATACTTGTAAAACTTCTTGTTGGCACATCATTGACAACTCGAATTTACATTATTTTTATTTTCAAGTGAATGAAACAACAATTCCATCCATTTTGATTCATGCAGAGAGCTTAGTGCTTAGATAAGTATATAGAAAACTACTGGCAGAAATCTTCTTTGTACCGTATATTGTTTTCACAAGGCATGCTTTTTGCTGGGCAAACATAACGTCCAGTTATCTCGTTGTCAATCGCACTGATTCTACTTTTTAACCAAAGAGGGATTGGCTGAGATGGATCAATGGAAACCAGGTAGACGTCCATGGTGACACAACAATGTATTGCATTTATATACTACAGTATTATTGACATTATAGTTCTATGCGAGGAACATTTTGACATTCCCTGCTGTTGTCAGTTGATGTTTGTTTAGAAGTTGACGAACCACTTCCATTACGGTCACCCCTTGCAGACATATACCGTAATAATTGTGCTCATATAATAACGGTTACGTCTTACCGAGCAAACGGCGGTGGTGGTGGTGATTGGTGCGGGAGCTGTGCTGCTGCTTGCTGATGATGTAGTTGATCGCGGACCCGTTGTGCTGCTTACGTATGCGCACTTCTCTTGAGGAGCTGTTCTCGCACATCGCCCGTTCACTCGGATAGCGTCGCTGAAATATTTTCAAGTTACATAAGATTTTCTACTGGAAATGCAGATCTTCGCAAAATTTGATTTAAAGGGGGTGAAGCATCCAGCCAATTCCGGTAGTTTACTACATCTAAAACCCAATATACATTTTGAAATTTTTTGTTCTTATCTCAGGGCTGCGTTTGCAAATATATTTAATAAATACAAACAGATAACTCCCATAAAAAGTTTTTGGAAACCATGAATCTATTTTCTCAGCATAAACTTCGACAGAAAAACAGAGACGTAAATAATATTTATCCTTCCAGTAACATTAAATGACTTATCCAATTTTGGTAAACCCTCTCTTTTTCTGGAAATTCAGGCTGGAGGAACAAACTCAGAGTTTCCAAAACTTAGGGGGATATCTTTTTGTATTTGTTGAATATCTTTCTAATCGCAGCCCCAAAATGAGAATCTAAAATTTCAAAAATTATATTTTAATTTTAACTATTTTAAACTACCGGAATAGGCTGGATGCTTTACCCCCTTAAATGAACTGTTAAAATCAAGCTTTCGCTAATTTTATTTTGAAAAATTTAAGGTAGAAAAAAATTTATTACCTATCAGCACACTTGCAGTATCGAGTGCATCCTTCCCTGACAACACATCCATCTTGTTCTCCTCCACATCCCAGCTCACAGCCACAGTCCGCAATGCAAGTAACGACAGAACTTGTCGTGGTCTCAACCAAGGAGGTAGTAGTGAGGCCGCCCTTTGCAGTGCTGCTCGCTACAGCTGCAATTGTTGTTGTCGCAGCAATTGTTGACGTTGCTCCAGGCATTGACGACGTCGATTCAATTGATGGTGAAGTTTCTCCTGATGTTGATGACGTTATTCCGACCAATGTTGACGTGGCTCCAGAGGTTGTCTCAACAACTAGTGATGTTGCTTCTGGTATTAATGATGTAACTCCAGGTAGCAGTGATGTAGATTCGACAGCTGGCGACGATTCAATGGGCTGCGTTGAAGTGGTTTGAGCAGCTGATGAAGAAACCGCAGCAGTTGATGACATAGTTGGAACCATAATAACCGTGGTTGTTTGCACGTCCATGCACCTGCAACACAATCGAGTTAGTTCTTCCTATTTCGGCTAGAATGTCAACACTCGTACTTACTTGCAACAAACTTCATCGCTGTTGTAAAGAACCTTGCCCTTTGCAGCGCACTCTTCCTCAGTCAGAGCGCAGAACGGCATGCATGTCTCGCGGAAGAGTCCCTCGTCGTAAAAGCACATGCATGCTTCACATCCTCTGATGTAGGTTTGATTGACCTGAATAAGCAGAAAGCACTGCTGTCAAAGTCGACTCCCAAAATTTCTTAGATAACCAAAACTGGATAAAAAAATATTATTGAAAAAAGTACCGCACGTAATTCACTTTTTCTTCATACATTTTAGTTGAAATTTTACAATTGTTAAGAGTTGATGAATTCGAATTATAGTTGTTCTTTACATCGATTACCTGCAAGTTGCTTCTCAATAGTGGTAAGCGTTGATGATGCAACCATCAGAATATTTTCAATTAGGTTTCAAAACAGTTAAAATGTGGGTTATGGTCAGCTTTGAAATTATTGACCCACAAGTAGAAATTCGAAGGCAACTTAACAATCTAAGCACCGAACCATGAGCCCGGTATTTTCACGAGATGCCTTTCTCTGGTTTCAGTAAAATGAAAAAATTTAAATTGCTGATCATCTCAATTGAATTGCTGAAGTGGGATTTACTCTTGCGCACGAAAATGTAATTCGACCGGTCACGGGTGGCCCAGCTACAAGGTCGCAGATCACAAAAACTATCACGGATGCTCTGCATTGCTACAGTGTGGTGTGCGATCTAAGTAGAAACACATACGGGTGTGAGGCCCACTGTTTGCAGCAATAACGTTTCTAGCACACGCAGTCTCACCGGATACGTAACGTTTCCAACCGTGCATGGTTCTTCGCACGGGGTCTCGAACCGCAAGCACATTCCGGTTCCCCACATTGCATCATCCTCAACAGTGCCCACTGAGCATGCGCAGCCTGAACATCCTTCAATAACGTCAAAAGTAGCCTCATCACCAGGTACGAAGTTGGCCTGAATTAGCGAAAAAACGTCGTGATACCAACACAATTGGCCATATCTAGCAATGAAATTGGCCTCGATTATGCATTACAGTCAGCTTTCGACAAATTTTAGTAATCGCTGCAAATTTTAGGTTAAGTTTTTGTTATTGGTCAATAAAAACCTTTTGTTTATATATTTTTTGTTTTCGTTTTAGTTGCCATAACATGATCACAACACACTTTCATGCTGCTTCTAATTTTTCTTCAAACTTTAAAAGTTATTCAACCACTAGCAACGCTTCTAGACCTTACCTGCTGTTTGCAAGTGATGGGCACTTCGCATGATTGGTCACAGATAGGGCCGGATGGTGTCGTAGAAGCTTGTGCAGTACTGGTTGATATGGTGCTAGTGGTTGGTACTGGTTTGCAGTAACAACAAGTATCTTCGCTGTCCACTAGGACCATTCCTTTCTGTGATATGAAGAGATGTACAATTATTATGTAGCTTTTCTTTTAAAGTTTGTGTAATACATTGCAATCAAAAGTACAAGGTACAATCAGGAAAAAGTGAAATTTTAATCGTTGGAAATTGATTTTCTCTTCAAACTCCAGGTGCGATTATGCGACCTCTCAAAATATTTTGACCTCCCACAAAATTTATAACAGGTTATGTACAACAAGAATCTAGTTATCTTTGATTAATTCTAACCCCGCCCTCTGCCGACAAAAGGAATTCGTGTACAGTTTAAAGATTGTGCACTAATGACGCTCTCCCATTGGTCTTTTTGCAGCCAATAAAGGCTCGACTTTCTCCTATAAATAGCCGCTCCTTTTCCTGCGCTCTCCATTCTGACTATTCTTCTTGACAAGTGTCAGACGAAAAGTTTCGAAAATGTAAACATTTTAATGAAAGCAATTCTCAAGTTCTGTACCACCAATCAACTTTTCATCTAGTTACCAATATGTTGCGCAAAGTCAACAAGCACACGGTCCACAAGAATTGCTCAATGATCAGGCGTATGGCGACTGCCAAATGTTATTACAAGCTAAATGCTAATTTTTGATCTTAAGCTTAAGCTGCAAGGACTTACGTTGGTGCAGTCGTACGTCCGGAGGTTGCAGGATGGGTAGCACTCTGTGGTGGTGACCCCGTCAAACAACAGGCACTCGCACTCTTCACAGGTGCCCTGAGCAAACTTGGTACCGACTGGGTAAGTAGCGTTACCATGGACGCAACCCTCGCATGACGATGGATATTTCAAACACATTCCCGTCTCCCACGCGTCATCTAATAAAAGTAACGAGAATTTAACAATAATAGAATAAAACAAGAGCAAAACTTTATGTCCAACGAAGGCAATGATTTCTTAAATATATGACAACGCTAATACGGTAATAGTTTACACTTTCTTTTCTAACCGTTATACAGCCATAAAGTTCCTTTGAAAATTCAAGCCAAAGCAACTGGAAAAGTCAATATGAAATAACATTAATCGTCACTGTCACACACACAAAAAAAGAAAAGGATGTTTCAGCAAAACTCAACGTGCTGGACAGCTGGTACCTTTAGAAGTTCCGGCTGGGCAAGGGCAGGCCATACAGGCAAACGGATCGATATTGAGAGCGAAGTCAGGGATTTCAAATGGATCAAAGTTCCTCATTTCCTCACAAGAAATCGAGTAAATACAAGACTCCTCACAAGCTGGAAACAAAAAAGCTAAAATGAACTATTAACAAAATAAGTTACTTATTAGCTATGCAATCGAAACAACAAACTACTCTACAGTTTGCATGTTCTGTGTTCAGTATCGGTTCCTTTTAATCAGATGCCTTAATTTCTTTTTTTTTTCTGTTCTGAAAAGTAACCTACAGCGATGCCAACGTAGTGATCATGTAAAAGGGAAAACGTAATTAGTTGTAAGAACAAAAAACTAATCCACTTACGCGAAGAGGTTGTAATAACTCCAACTTGGGTGGTTGTGGGAGGAGCTGTTGAAGTGGTGCTAACTTCAGCAGCTTCACTAGTGGTGACCCCAGGAACCGCCGTGGTGGTAGTGACAGGTTCCACTCCACACAGGAATGCAGGTGGAGCGAGGATACAGCGCCAGTTCGCGCGGTCGTAATTGTTGTTCTCACTGTTCGGGCAGATGCATCTGTAAAGCGATGCATGAAGATGATTTAGACAACCCGCATTTTTATGCAGTTCAATCTGTTGCAATCACAGCTCAAAAACAATTAAAACAATAAAGTAATTTCTGCAACTTTCCGAAATTTAACTTACGAAGCTGAGCATTCTGGCAGAGGTCCGCACCATTCCGTTCCTCCGTCACAATCAGATAAACACAGACAGTCTTGCGAGCAGACGGTGGGAGCGCTGGTTGTCATTGCAGCAGAACTGCTGGTTGTTTGCACTGGGGCAGCCGATGTAGTTGTTGGTGACGTCACAGCTAAAACAAAACGATGTATTGCTTTCCGGGTGCAATTCGACTACTGTGCAATGTGCATGTCTGCAAGCTCAGCTACATATTATACGTTAAAGCTTACCTGTTGTGCTTGATTCTTCCACTGGAACACACGAACAGCACGAATCTAAACAAAAAACGCATGTTCGACGAAAAACTTGGCAATTTCAAACTGAGGCATATCCAAACTCATCATGGCAAATCGATTTGTCCTTTAGTGAAAATGAAAAAAATTCCTACAAGAGTCAATAAGACATTATTTACCCAAATTGTTGCCAATTACATAGTTGGAAACAGACATACAAACCTCTATCATATGTCCCTGCAAACCTTACACGTCCTCTAATATTTCAAATGCCTGGTTATCGCAATAAAACCCGCTCATCAATGCACTGCAAGCACCAACCTTCGCTGGATTCGTTCAAAATCATTCCATTCTTTTCACAATCCTCTGGAGTAAGGTTGCACGTGAGGCCGCACATTTTGCGGTTGTCCTCTGTGCAGTTGCACACCAAGCAATCCCCTTCCGTCCACGTACCAGGTTCTACAGAAACCGAAAAGTTTTTAAGATTTCCAAGCATGTAAATCAATTCAGAATTACAATTTGCAAGTGATTTATAGAGATATAAAAGGCTGGTAGTTTAGTTATCACTAATAAACCCCCGAAACTAATGAAGAATTTACCAAACTGCCAAACTTAATCGATTTATCCAATTTGTCAAAAAAGTATGATTATTTATAGGTTGAGGATTTTCGGGCAATCACCTTCGATCATGAAGAGCAGTTCGCTAATTTGCGGCTTTCTTCGGTCAGAAAACAAAACAGACTTGGGCGTTCCCATGACGCGTAGGCGGAAGATCTGCGCTGTGACGTCAAACAGGCCGGAAACCTCTGGCACGAAATCATCGCTTGCTTTGCATCCCAACTCAGCCACTTCAACCCACGTGAATGCGCCGCTTGGCTGCTCCTCGTATGCCTGTTTGATGAATTAATAACGCATAATCATAAAAATCACAACTGCGATATACAATTGTACAAAACTATGAATAAACTCTCAGTGCGACATTGTCCGGGTAGTAATTGATGGAAATATTGCGCTTAACACTCCATGCATTACAAATCCAAACATTATCATCGCACTCAACTATCATCTGCGCATGGAATGTTTAGACAAAAAGTCAAAAGTTATCAAACTTTATTAAAAACTCTCGGAGTTAAACAGACAAACACTGTACGAGTGTTGGCCTGGTTTATCATTCAAATAAGTCAGTACCAAGAACAAAACCTCACCAAAAGCGTGGCGGCATTGGTCACGTGATCCATCACGTCAGCTAGACGACAATCTATCCTGAACCTAGTCACGTGATATGCATCTCCCAAATCAAACTCCATATCTCGGTTGAAAATATCGCCTGAAGAATTCGTAAACGTAACTAATACCGCCATTTCAAAGGTACGGTATTCAGGCTGGTTATTTTTCGCCCCGTTTTCTCTCGAAAAATTTTGACAGATCCGTAGACTAACTCCACCAAATTTGAGCTTTCTACGACGTTCTATTCCCAAGGTATACCAGTTGAGATTTCTCCGTAGAAAGGGTCTTTCCCCCATAGATGCTATGTCAGAATTGCCAATTTAAACGAAATTTCGGAAAGTTATTGCATATTTTCAATAAGCGTTTTGCGGCAGAGTTGTTGTCAAAACAAAGTGAAGAGTCAAAATTGAAAATTAGCTGCTTTCCGGTAAATATAATCTAGCTTTCCAAAAGTTAATCTTCTCTCACAATACTGATAAAGTGGCAACACTGAAGTAAGAGGAAAATCGTTAACTTTGAGCTGTAATATCATGAAACAGGCATGACGTAGAAAGCCCAAATTTGATGAGAATGTATTTTAGGCATATTCCAACATTTAGGACTACAGGGATAAACTTGACTCGTTAAAGAGATTTAAGTGACTCTTTTACAGAGATACAATACTTCTCGAAATCAGTTTTATTGAAGTAATGAAAATTACTTGAAGTAATAAAGAGATGCCCCAAACCTTTCCGACAAGTCCCCTTATTCGCGAAAAACGTTTTAATCCGTTTGGCTCTGCACCATTGGCAACCCAGCATTTCGCAATTTTATGACATCACAAAAGGCATGCTTAGCTGTAGATAAGTTCCGGTATAGATCTTCAAGTACCAGCAGTAGCCAAGTTCTCAGATTCGGTTAGGCTACTCACTGGTTCACCAGTTTCTAAGTTAAGGGTATTAGACTAGGCCAGTACTTAAATTGTACCATCGAGAGTTAACGTCCCCCATCGAGATTTGAGCGCTGGATGATCAGAGGAAAAAGACCAACAAATTCCGGTTGAATATAGCACCAAATTCCGCGGGAAAAGTGATTCAGAAGGAGAAACACTTCAACTGTCGGCGAAGACCTTTTTTTTTGTTTTGTTTGATCTTTACCTAATTTTGGCGAAAAAACATTTCAATTTTCGGCGAAGACCTTTTACTTTTCTTGGTCTTTATTCAATTTCGGCGACGGAATTACGTAATCTTCACTAAAGTACTTTCGCATGCCAAATGCGTTTGGTCAAGGCTGCAAAAGCGTCCCCCTATGCAAAATTTTACAATTTAAGTAGTGGACTAGGCCTACAGCATTATATTGCGCCAGTTTCTGATTACAGGTCTGAGATTAGCCTACAGTATATTGTTATTTTATTGCGTCTGGTACATTAACTTTGCTTAGTGGAAAAGCGTTGGCAAAAATAGGACTGGTAGAACAGGCTGGTGTTGTTTTGGGGCTGCTATAGTAAGCAATAGCCTAGCAAGTCTGCGAGAAATTTTGCAAAATCAGCCTTTTGTGATGTCACAAAATTGAGAAAAGCAGGGTTGCCAATGGTACGGAGTCAAACGGATTAAAGCGTATTTTCGCGAATAAGGGAAATTGTGGAAAAGGTTTGGGCACTTCTTTATTTCCTCAAGTAGTTCTCATTTCTTCAATCAAGCCGATTTCGAGCAGTATCTCTAAAAGTCACTATGACATCATCGTACCTGCAGGATTTACATCCCAGAATGTATTGGGACTCTCGTCCAAGGCCAAACTTCCATCTACGCTCGATTCCTCTCCTCTCTCGTTGATTGATTCGGCAAGGCGGGAGTCGACGCCATTGGTCCAAATCCTCCCGGGCATGTACAGCGTCTTCGAGAGCCACGATTGTTCAACGTACCAGCCTAAAATCGAGAAACAACTGGTCCCAAAACGCGCAAAAGAATTCACCATAAACAAGCTTGATGCTAATAATCTGTTTAGATAACACCTTGCGATTCAGGACAACTTATACAAGAGCAGTAAGTACCAGGCCACTTCTGAGCTTTCATTTTGCATTTTTGCTCTAGGCCTACTCCACACTAACCGTAGATATTGAAAAAGTTGGCCCAAACTTGAGGCTGTACAATGCACCTCAATAACAATGTGTTTGATTGCTGAAATTTGGTTGATATTGCGTTATCATTGTCAGTTCAAATAGTTTATCCAATACATTTCCCTGCAACGACTTATTACAAAATATATTTAAGTGGACGATAGAAAGAATTTTAGAGGTATTTCATTTATAAGCATTTTAAGACCTCGTCTTGCATACAACCAAAAGCCGCAGCCAAACCACTTCACCACCAGCTTAACTAACCGCTTCCCATGATCCTTCCCTCCATCTGGCACGGGCAGTAATCCGCCACAGCTACCAGGCACACGCGGAGTCCAACATGCCAGTAAGTTCCTCTCGGGCACGAACAACTTCGATCCGCCGGGCATTTTTCTACGGAGTCGCACTCTGGGAGTGGAGTGCCATCACAATCCGTAGCACATACACAGTTGCACGCTAAATAATAATCATAATCAAGTGTGTTGTTGCTATGACGATTTGATGAAGATTAACTTTTCCGACGGATTTCTACATGTTTAAATAGCAAATTGAAATGAAGTCAAAATTACAGATAAATAAAAAATTTTATAATTCTTTCGCAACCCAAGTAAGAACTTGATTTTATAAACTGTTTGATATGAACCTTCGACACACTCCGCTTCGTCCCTTCCATTGCTGCACTGAACCTTTCCGTCACATTCCATGCCGACGTCTGGGAGGCATTCCCCATTCCCGCAATCGTAAGCGCACGTCGAAAAGGTGGTCTGTGCAGGGAATCAAGGTTACATTATTTTTTCACAATAATTCAAAATTGTTTTGGCTTAAGTCTAACAAAATAGCTGCCCCTATCAAAATGCTTACTAAGCAAGATTGGTTTTGCACATAAACATTAATCCACACGTACATAAAAACTGAGAAGTTAACTTTGTTTTGCACGGATTGGGTGGCATTTTCCGAACTCTGAGCATTTTTTGCCAAACTTAAACGTCATAAGATGTTTTTGTGAGGTAACTCACTTCACTTAGCATTTAGTGATTCAGTGTCAAAAAACAAACGTATGCACAAAATTTGAACCACCTGTGACGTTATCGCAAAAATGACGTCATTAACTGAAAACCAATTTTTCGAAAAACTTTTGGTGAAAACCACCCGCATATCAAATTTGATGTTTTCATGACTTTTGGTTAATGTAATTAAATCTCAATGCATTTCCGCTAATTTTTCGACGAATTAAAAATAAGACGCGTTATTTTCAATTACTTGTATAGAAAGTAGAGACATTAAATAATATGATAGCCTACTGCACTAAAACTTGTTGGCATAGCATGTCTATTGTAGTTACAATTCTCAAAAAGGTACAGCTCAAAATCGGTTTTATTTAAGAAATGAGAACTACTTGTAATAAAGTGGTGCCCCAAACCTTTTTCCACAATTTCCTTTTTCGGGAAAATACGATTTAATTCGTTTGGCTCTGTATCAGATTGGCAACTCTACATTTTGCAGTTTTGTGACATCACAAAGGCCTATTAGTACCCTACCCAAGTTCTACAGGTACCAGTACCCAAGTTTTCAGATTTAGTTAGGCTACCAGTTGGTAAGTTATGGGTATTAGAGTAGCTTATAGACCTACAGTAGTGTATTATATGGTATTATTGCTCTAGTTTTTGATTACAGATCTGAGATTAGCCTGTAGTATACTATGTATTCAGTTATCATATTGCTTGTTATACAATAACTTAGCTTAGTGAAAACGAGTTGACAAGAATAGGACAGGTAAGCCAGGGTGTTGTTGCTTTGAGGCTGCTATAGTAGGCAATAGCCTAAAGTCAGCGAAAAATTTTGCAAAATCAGTTTTTTGTGATGTTATAAAAGGGTGAAATGCAGGGTTGCCAATGGTACGCAGTCAAATGGATTAAATCGTATTTTCGCGAATAAGGAGAATAGTGGAAAAAGGTTTGGGACACCTCTTTATTACCTCAATAATTCTCATTTTTTCAATGAAACAGATTTTGAGCATTATCTCTATAAGATGCTGGAATCAATGATTCTGATTTATCCACTTGCTCACCGTTGGTTGGGTTGGCTGGATAGTTGACTGTGCGGTAGATGCTGGTTGGCTGGTGGTCTGCAAGCAGGTCTCATCCTCGCCTCTTACTATTTGCCCTGCGTTGTCGCAGTAGACAAAGGAGCAGCTCACACCCGGAACGGAAACCACGACAGTGGTTCCTGGAATAAAACTTACTAGAGTTTTGGTTGCAACTTACAATTTTTTGAAAAAGCACCTACCGACTTTTATGTTTTACTATTTTGCAGTAACAATGATGATGGAAGTGAGATTTAATTAAGAGATAAACGCACTTTATTTAGATTGATCAAGGCAATAGATTTTTAAAGCAGCTATAAGTTAGCAATCATCAAGCTTCCTAGGGAATCTCGGCAACGCAATTAGCTTTGTGGGGGCGATAGTCGTTCGGGGTTTTACAGAGTTTCTACCTGCGGGATAGAGCTCTCCGTTGTATTCGCAGTAAGATGGTTCGAAACCAGACGAGATGGTGGTGCTGGTCTCTGGTGTGGTAGCGCAGTCGGCTTCATCCGAACCATCCTGGCAGTCATGTCTGCCATCACATCTAAAAAGATTCAAGTTAGATTTGGACTATCATACATCCTTTTTAAGAGGATTTGTTCTCTTTTTTACTTTAAAATGAAATGTCCTACGAGGACACCTAAATGTAGCCAAATGTCCTCTTTTTTACGATTTAGATCTTAATACGTGAGTTTGAGACCAAAAAAAAAAAGGTCTTTAGGATGAAACCCACAATTTCCAGGAGCTTTGAGACCTCCAAAATAAAGGTCTTCCAGCTGAAAACCTCAATGCTTTTAGAGTTTGGAGGTGATCTCAAAAACAAAAAAACTCTTCAGTCTGAAAACCCACAATTATCTTCGAGTCTGGAGGTGATCTGCAAAATAGGAGAATGGTCTTCACTTCGGGTGCCACAAATTTCCGCGGGTTTGGTCGGTTTGCAATCGTTTTTAGAACCTGTCCTCTTTTTGGTCAACGAAAATATGGTAGGTCTAAGTTAGATGGTCTGATAATAATGTAATTACGATGTTTTGACGTTTGCAGGCCAAAGTTTTATTGTTTAATTGTTTTCCGTACTTCTGGCCTAAACGCTACCAGCAAGGAAGCCCAGGGAAGAGCCACCAGAACGGCGACTACTTAAAACAAGCAACGTAAAAAAGTTATCCTCCTACAGAATTCGAACCTGCATACGTTATACTAAATGGCCTGGTTAAAGTCGAAGCAAACGTTGACTGCAGCCACATTCTATAACAGATCGGATTAAAATTAAACAAAATATAATTTAGCATTAAAAAAACTTGTCGGACACAGCAAAAAGACCTCTGAGGTCATCCAAGCCTACACTGGGGCAAGTGGTTGATTAAAGAAAAGAATATTTTCTACAAATAACGGTCAACTTTGCGTGACACATTATCGTAAAAGCATAGGTGTGAAGTAACGAAACTAACTCTACTTAAGTAACCTACTCAAGTAGAATTTATCGATAACGAGCACTTTTAAAGTACTTATATTTTTGGATACTTTCTACTTTCACGTGCTTACTTTTAGCGTGAAGTAACGCTTCTTAAGTAGTATTTTTATTCAGAAGGCTACAAAGTATTGCAGTTTTAAATTTGAACCACAAATTTGTCAGAACGGTTGATTTTTCTACCGGCAATAGTTCAATTAAGTTAAGTTAGCAAAGATTTTACGAAATGATTCCAAGTAAATTCTGCGTGACATGATTTTCATATCTCAAAGTGTTGCGTGTTGTTTTTTTTTTTATTTGAATATAATAGCAAAACTCTGCATCAATTAATAATTCAACAGTGCTTGAGAGAGTGAAGGGTTAGAATACTAAGCATTATATGGCAGTGATTTGAAGGTAGTCGACTAGTTGTCATACACTACAGTCTGTCGATTGAATAATTTGTTTATTTTGCCCAAGTACTTTCAGAAATACTTCTACTTGAGCATTTTCAAAAAGACTACTTTTTACTCAAGTACCTTTTTTGGTCAATACTTTGTACTTTACTTCAAATACTTTTTGGTTCAAGCACAAAACTTTTACTTGATTACACTTTTCGAGTACTTTTTACACCACTGTGTAAAAGCAACGTACTTGTCGTACAGTATGACATTAAAGTAGATAGCTTACAAGGCACTTACGTCCAACTGAGAGAAACACACCGGTTTCCATCGCAACGAAGAGTTCCAGGTGGACACGATGCCGGTGTCGTCACTACACAGAAAAATATTACAATAAGTAAAAGACACGATTGCAAACAACACCTTGAATCAAACCTTCAGCAGTTGTCTCTTCTCCAATTGGTGCGACTGTAGTTGCGATTGGCGCAATTTCACTTGTACTTGGTACGGTGGAGCTTGGCACAGTGTCGGTGATGATTAAAGAAGTGGTGGTGGCAACATTGGTTCTGGGCGCGACCACCTCGCAAGCCGGACAACACTGCCCAGTGTACGTCACGGGTTCGGTTCCCTCCGGACACACATTGCATGCCTGGTCAACGCACCTCACCTGGCCAGCAAGAGTGCAACTGCAAGTGCGGCACAGTCCTTCCGCCCACGTGTCGCCAACCTATACAAAAGTAGGGGTGTTTACATTATTGTATTTCGTTGAAAAACAGATGCGGTATTTGAACAATGACTGAACAACGTAACTATTAAAAATGGTAAATGTTTATTATCCAGCGATGATTCATTCCAAGATCCCGCGTCTCCTTTCAAAACCAACTGCACTGTAAAATCTTTTGTATTACAAAGCCGAGTAAAAGTAAGAACGATAATATTCACCGAGATGAATTTTCTCTTCTAGGTTTGTATAAAATGTAACCCCAATTTGCAAACCAGTAATAATCTATTGTACTTCATCACACTCGTATTAATCAATAACCGTTTGGTAGTGGTTTGCACTGAAAAGATAACTTTTCGTTGTGACATCACAGTAACAATATAATGTAATCTCACCTTTCGGAAAACGCCTGCTGGTTCCTCGCAAAACTCCGTGGTGATTGGTCTGCAACTGCAGCACACACCATCATCAGCGTCGTGGTTAACCAGTTCGAAACCATCTTCGCACTGCACGTTGCAATGCTCACCACAGTTGGCTGTGCCATCCGGGTTACATTTGCACAGTGTGCATTCGTCCTTCTCCCACACTTCGTCTAGCTGTAAGAAACGTTTTGAAGTTTAGACAAACCAGAGATCGCAATGCTTTCAAAACGTTTTCAGCCGCTAAAATGTAAAACCATGGTCTAGCCTATCTATAGCCCACTTGGATGAGATTTGAACATCATTGTTGAGACTAAAGTTTGGGCGAGAGCAGCAAATCGGACCATCTTCAACTTTGCTTCAATCTGTGGTTAATATCAGGGTTTCAAAAAGTGCTCGATAGCAAAGTTACAGAAAGTATCACAGTAGGTTACCACTGTATTAAACTTTAATTAATGATGATCTCATTTACGGGTGAAATAGACTACTGGATTTTTTTTGTGGTAATTCTAGAAATAAGAACTACTTAAGGTAATAAAGAAGAGCCCCAAACCTTGTTCAACTATTTCCTTTATCTGCGAAGATGAATTTAATTCGTTTTGACTCCGGATCATTGGCAACCGCGCGTTTTAAACATTTTTGTGACATCAGAAAAGAATGATTTTGCAAAATAAGGAACTGATCATGATGGACGTATCCAAGACCGAATAGTTTAACAATTTTACTATTTTGAATAAGGTTTTACTGTTTTTAATAAAAGGGGAATAGTCGAAATAGATTTTGGACACCTCTTTGTTACCTCAAGTAGTTATCATTTCTTTAATAAAACCGATTTCGAGCAGCATCTCTTTGAGAACTTACATTTTCTTTGCATCGCTTTTCCACACAGTAGCAGCACCTGTCTATTGCAGAAGTGAGTTGTTGGTCGGGCTCACACACCGTGGAGCACGATTGCGTGCAGTCGATTCCTTCTTCCGCGCACACACACGACGTGCAGTTGTTTCGATCGAACACATCGCCGAACTATGAAATTATTGATTTTAAACTTGGCATTGAAATGTTATAACAAAGATCTTTTTTTGATAATTTCCGCATACTCGAAAATTATCTGTAATGCTTTCTAATAAGCCCAGAGCAATAGCACCGGTAAACAAAACAGTTCAGCAATTTATTTTTAGTTTCTACGACAAATAAAAAAAAAATTATTGGCCAAATTCTGGGAGCAACTTTTTGGGTCTTTTGTTATAATACCTAACTGCACTATAATTTTTGCACAAATAACAAACTGCAAAATAACTACGGTACTTACTGAATACAGCGTTTCAGTTTCTTCGTCGTAGCAAGGACACGAATCAGCAGGAACACAAGCGTTATTGTGGAAGAGCAACCCGTCGGGACACACACAACCAGACTTGCAAGTAGAGTCACAGGAATCCGGTTCATCACAAGTGCGGATGCAAGCACATTCACTGGGCACCATCGGATTCGCACAAACCACTGCAACAACAAAAAAGTTACTGCCATTGTTTAGAAATGCCCTTCTCTTGGCTGTGAACAAGAACGTGGTGCGATGTAAAATCTTTCCGGTCTGAAACTCTTAAAGACGAGACAAGATGTTTAACCCCGAAAAAGTGGCCATTTCTATACACACGAAAAAGTTGGCACACGATTACCGCACATGCGACCAGTGCTGATCGATGGAAATCATCGATTACCATTTACGACTCGCTGGTGAGGAATTTCTTTTTTAACTCCATATAAGCAAATAGATATGTTATTGTCCTAATTGCACTTACATGATGGAGTTGTAGTTTCATCAAAAAGTTTTGTGGTTGTTTTTTCCGACGATGGTGAGGTGGTTGAAACAGGCAGAATATTTTTGGTGGTAGTAGCTTTTTCTGGAACAGTCGAAGTTGTAACAATTCCGTTTTCCCCCATCGTTGTAGGTTTGATGACTGCAAGTGTTGTTGTTTCAGTGCTAATAACACCTGTGGTAGATTTTTCAACTGGCTTCATTGTGGTGGTGTCAATTACGGAGTTTGTAGTCAATTCACCAGGTTTGGACGTTGAGCTCGTTAAAGAGCTTGTAGTTGTTTCACTGGCCTTCAATGTAGTGGTTGACACACCAATCTTCGATGTTGTGCGGTCAATTCCAACAATTTCTTCGGTAGTTGTTTCACCAGCCTGTGAAGTAGTAGTTGATACACCAGCCTTCGATGTAGTGGTGTCAACTCCAACCATTCCTTCAGTGGTGGTTTCACCAACCTTTAATGTAGTGGTAGACTCACCAACCTTCGATGTAGTGGTTTCAATGCCAACCATTCCTTCAGTAGTTGTCTCAGCAGCGTTTAATGTAGTGGTTGGCACACCAGTTGTCGATGTAGTGGTTTCAATTCCAACCATTCCTTCAGTAGTGGTTTCACCAACCTTTAATGTAGTGGTAGACACAGCAACTTTCGATGTTGTGGTTTCAATTCCAACCATTTCTTCTGTAGTTGTTTCACCAGCATTCAATGTAGTGGTTGGCACACCAGCCTTCGATGTAGTGGTTTCAATTCCAACCATTCCTTCGGTGGTGATTTCACCAGCTTTCAATGTTGTACTTGATATACCAGCCTTCGATGTAGAGGTTTCACCAACCTTCAATGTTGTACTTAATGCATCAGCCCTCGTTGTAGTGGTTTCAATTCCTACCATTCCTTCGGTGGTGGTTTCACCAATCTTCAATGTTGTACTTGATACACCAGCCTTCGATGTTGTGGTGTCAATTCCAACCATTCCTTCAGTGGTTGCTTCAGTAACCCTTGCGGTGGTAGTTGAAATACCAGTCTTTGAGGTGGTGAATTCAGCAGCAGCCATTGTTGTACTCTGTGGAGTGGAAACCCCAGCAGCAATTGTCGTACCTGCAAAGAACATGAATGCAGTTGGATGGATAATAAATCGGCACGCAATCCTTCGTACTAGATTTTTTAGCAATGTTCAGTTTTGCGTAAATTACATTTTTGAACCATTCGTTGCATCAAATTATCATCCACACAAAACGCAAGTAGACATCATCCATCGTAGTGCCAGGGGCCCCCGCGCTTGATTGGTATGACCTTTTTTCTTTGATCTTCACCTACATTTGGCATGAAAATGCAACGAATGTCCCAAAAGAGCTACGGACCCCACGCAATGTAAATTCGGCCCTGATTTGGAAGGGTATTTTGAAATTCGCTAAATGGATTATTATACTGTATTTCTTGCTGCTCACCTGAAGCTGCTGTGGTGGTGATTGGTTGTGTTGCTGGCACCTAAAGAAAAACGGTACTTGGTTTTGGTCGAGATGTCGTGTTAGTTGATTTTGTAGTCAGTCAGAACACACTGTTTATGGTTACGTTGGACATCGGTTATATAAACAGCGGCATCCCTGACCATGTTCCTGGATCAACATCAACGTTAACAGTACGGCTATGGTATTTATCATCAAAACCACCGCCCACAATTGCAAAAAATTTTTAACTTACCAGGCAGATATCCCGAGTTTTGCAGACTTCCTTGTTGTTGTAGCAAAAGCATTCAATGCAGTCGCCGATAAACCATTTCTCCTGAGGTTTGCGAATCATTCCTGAATTTATTCATTGTCATTAAATGAACGCTTACTGTAGATAAAGAATTAACTACGTGAGAAATCAGCAACGAAGAATCAACCACAATTGATTGTTCTAACCATTTCGTACGGAACTTGGCTCCCAATACTTCAATTTGAGACTTTTTTTTAAGCTAGAACAGTAAAGTACAGTACGCAGTAGTTCCTTCCTGGTTAAACACGATCTGCAAACTGTTTTGCAACTAAGAATCAAAAAGAATAATAATGCCGATTACATAGACAAGAGCAACAGCACACTGCTGTAGCTTCTAGATGAAATACTTTGCACTGCAATCTCACTAGCAAGTGCTGTAAGCAGTTCAAATCAATAAATTAGGAAACATTGCAGAGTCAGGCCACAAAAACTTTTACCTTCTTCATCAACGCACTGACACGCCAGAGGTTCCACGCACTTTTCCCCGTCATACACCAGCTCACTACCACACTCGCAACACGTTATCGATTCGTCGTCGTTGCTGATGACGTCATTGTCAACGCACTCGTCCTTGAGGCTGTGGCATACTCGCGAGCGACAACTAGAGCAGTTCGCTTCGGTAGTCGGTGGAGTGCAAGCCCCTGGTAAAACATTCATAGGCACCATGATATTTATTCTATTTTTCCATCTAAAAACTGACATGTTAAAGTTTTACTTAAAAAATAATCTTTCCGTCCAGAAACTAAACATTGCACAATGTTTGGTGAACTTTTATCAGATAATATTTGATGCTTAATAGAATCTGCCAATATCTCTTCAAATGTTTTTAAAGGGCATTCAGAACGTCATTTCAAAAAATTTTACTGTGAAACCATGGTAAAACAAATTTGGCAATTTTTCAGAAGTTTTTTAATTAATTTTGATTTTCTTCGGCCGAGAAATCATACGGTATCGCAATTCTTTTTCATGTTAGACGAAGAAGAAACGCTTTCCGAACATTAACAAACCAAAAGCAAGTGCGTTAAAACCTTTCCAAGTGACTGACTACAGCTGCTGCCTTGGTAGTGGGTTCGTAGGTACCTGCTGATAACCATAACAAACCAATATAAAAAATGTTAGACTTTTGGCTCTGGCTTTTCTTCTGAATAAATATCGACTTGTTTTCGGAGACTCGAAGTAGATAAACATTGAAAACATCTAAAGTGCTTCCCATTAACGTTCACAATAACATAACTACGTTAAAAACTAACTGGACTTCTGACCTTTAGGCCAACGCTAACTGTGTTTTAATTGCATAAAACTTACTGGCTTACCAAAAATTGGAATCTTAAACTAAGATCTAGTCAGCTACGATGCTTTAGCCTTCAACATACAATCATTTCTTCGGATTGGTTATCTACAGTAAGCAATAGACACAATAGGCTATTTCACCGAAAGCACTAAAACCTTACCTTGATTCCGAATACTTTGCTAGCTCTTGGCAGCCTACAAGCTCTAAAATATCTAACCTTCCTGATTTCAATCTACAAGCCTACATCTAACCTTCCTGAATTCAAATAGCAGTTGTTCTACTAATTCTTTTACCTATACCATCAGCACTTACCTAGCTCAGGGAAGACCGGTACTTATAAAGACTCGAAATAAGAGAAATTTACAAAACTGATTTACTGCGCAATCCGCTCGAAACAACATGGTCAAAACTTGAATTCCAACAAAAAGATTTCCAAGTGAAATAATTTTCCTTAAACTTTCTTAAAGGCGGTGAATCATCCAGCCAATTCCAGTGGTTTACAATAGCTAAAATTGAACTATAATTTTTGATATTTTTTGTTTTAATTTTGGGACTGCGGTTGAAAAGATATTCAACAAATACAAAAAGATATCCCCCAGAAAAAGTTTTTGGAAACTCTGAGTTTTGTTCTTCCCACCAAAACCTCCGTAGGCCTAATAGTTTAGAGAACTGTGGTAGGCCTAATAGTTTAGAGATAGTTTATTTCTAATATAGTTTAGGCCTAATAGTTTAATAAGATTACAGTAGGCCTAATAGTTTAGAGAACTGTGGTTTTGGCGGGAAGAACAAAACTCAGAGTTTCCAAAAACTTTTTTCGGGGATATCTTTTTGTATTTGTTGAATATCTTTGCAAACGCAGCCCCAAAATCAAAACAAAAAATATCAAAAATTATAGTTCAATTTTAGCTACTGTAAACCACCGGAATTGGTTGGATGATTCACCGCCTTTAACCTGATGAGTTACAAGAATCGCAACGGGCTGATATTGGTAAACTATTTTTTTGTTAAGATTTTTTCCCAGTTCTTCAAAAATAGCGTTCAAAGCACTTTTAACACTGTAGGGCAGACTCAACACATTTCTTATGTTAACATTACTTATCGACACATACAAAAAGGAAGCACGTTTAGGCCTATTTACATCATCTAAAAAAATACGTTGATTGTTTACCCGTCGTTGCAGTTGTAATGTGAACGGGAAGGGTTGTGGTGGTGATAGGGGTGGGGGTCGTAGTTGGAGCAGTTGTGGTGGTTTCCGGACAGTCATATTCGTCATTTCCGTTCGCACAGTCCGCCTTCCCATCGCAAGTCCATCTCATAGGGATGCAAGTAGTGGCGTTACATGCAAATTCACCAGGGCAGCTCTTGTCTGAAATTCAATATTCAGTAAATTCCACTGGAGTTTCAGGCTGGAACAATGTGCATTACGCAAGGTTTGACCAAACCAAATGATCAGTTTTATCTAAATTGCAGCGTGTTTATAAAAAAAAAACAGCATAAGAGAGTTGATGGAAACGAACGCTTGTGGATCGGCTTATGTCTGAAGCAAAAGTTTGAACTGCCTAAGAAGTGAACGGTGGACATCACAAAAATGATTGATGAGAATTTAAGTCCGAACAGCTCGCAAGCTTGAAAGGTGCTGATATGGATTGACAAATCGAAACAAGTAGTCCTATACAGCTAGGTGAATGTATAAAAAATAATTTTTGAAATAAAACCCAACGACTGCAGGGCTGTGTTTTACTCACCACACACGGGGCAACACTGTCCTTCCACGTACACTACGTGGTATCCACTTTCGCACGGGTTAGGTGCACAATTCTCGTGGACACAATCGATGCTTCCCTTCTCGCTCTTACAGGTGCATGTGTCGCACGGACTCGTCTCCCATGATGAGCCAACTGGCATGCACCTGGACAAAACGAGAAATCATTTAAATGTGTCATTTTCTGACGGTTTTTGCCGAAATTTGTGAGGACTCATCAGTGGCGAAGTTCATCAAGACAATTCAGTTACGTCATCGACTTGTTGTCAGCAAAAGCTACCTTGCTGCTTTCATCGTCATAACAGTACTGGAGGTTATGCTGCGAACTATCAAGCAGCAGAGAGGCAGCTTAGTTGATAGAGCGTCTGCAACTGAAGGGTAGTAGACTCAGGTTCGATTCTGAGCCTGGGCCCACATTACAGAACGTATTCGCGAGACTTGTTAAGGTCATTAACTTCGTAGACAAAATGTTATTTTCGAACCGTCTCGCCCAATAAGCGTTAAAACGGTTCGTTCGAATTTCTTTGCAAGATGTTACCTAATCTACGTTAGTACATATTAAGTGCATTAATTGTGACGTCAGATCATTACTGCAAGATAATTCGTTCAAGCGTATGTACTGCAATTGTTAAAGAAAAAGATACTACAGGCCATGCGTTAATATTCTAAGCTAGCAAAATCCTCGATTGATAATAATCAGTTTAGAAACTACAGCAATTTAATCACAATTTAGGATCAATGTAAAAAAGAACTTTTCCATACTTCAATTTTTTAAATGGCGAAAAGTGCCCTCGAGGTTGTTGGTGGAAAAGCTTATGTTAAGTTTTAACGTTTTTCAAAAGTGAACAAATCGAAATATACACTTTTAGAACCAGTAAATTTTGAGTTGAGACTGGCCGTTTTTAATTTTTTGCCGAGTTTCAGCCTCATTTGTTCTTAATTTCTTTTTAAATTTCGAGAGCATCGACGTCAAGTTTAGTGACCATGTTTATAAAACTGTTTAATTCTCAATGCTCCATCTGCTTGAGTAAAGGCTTTTTGCTGCTTTTGCAGCATCGTAAGATTGAAAAAGTGTGCTTTTTTCAACTTGAAGAACTTACTGCCAAAAAATTTCTCAGGTGCTTGCACAGAACAACAGCTTGCTGTAATTTCAGAATAGTTGTAATTTTGCTAGCAAACACAAAAAATCGCGAAAGTTAATGTATCGTTTTGAATCAGTACTGAATTTAGTTTCTTTCATTGATTCGAAATTCATTTTCTTTTGTTTATTTTTAATTTATTTTCACTGCTGAGGCTGGCATTGTTTTAATTTTTTTTTAATTTTGAGCAAAAATTAGCCTCGTGTTCTAATAAAAAAAATAGGGTGCCAATTACTATGTTTGTCAACTGCCGCTACTCAATATTTCTTTAACTCAATAACTCAATTTAGTCGATAGGCCTACAGCAAATGGTTCTCAATGCAATTCGTTTTCTTCTTTGCAGTTTCATAGCAAACATGGCGATCGGTTTAATTAATTTTCAGCAAAAATTGGCTTTAGTTACAGTTTTCAGCATTTTGCCTTTAAATTTTTAAACAAAAAAGATTTCTCGCACGCTTAAAGAGTGATTCAAAATCTTTAAGTTGGCGAAAAAATGTGACGTTTTTTACGCGAGCTGCGTTTTGCAATCGCTCCAAGCAACTTAGCCAGCAAGAATTACGTTTCCGAGCTCGCAGACCTTCACATGCACGTGCAAAAATAACCTCTTGCCATTAACCTGCAGAGATGGAGTTCTCGAGGACGTCCTTGGCCTCGAGGACACAATTTGAAGTCCTTGGCCTCAAAGCCTGCAAGTCCTCAAAAATGCTCTGTCCACGGCTCGAGGACAGCACTATTTTTTGACTTGTTGAAAACGGGCCAAGGTCATGATTAATTTTGTTTTGTCTTGAAGAACGCCAGAGAGCTTGCAAAAAAAATTTTGAATACATTTTTTTTTCGTGGAGAATGCTTGAATTTTCCAAAAAATTTACGAAATTTTGGAGCGAAGACCTTTTTTTTTGTGGGGGATAACTTCCGCGTTGTGTCCTTGGTCCTTGAGTATTCCTGTCCTTGGCCTCGGAATTTTTTTGTGTCCTTGGCCTTGAGCCTTGTGTCCTCGACTCCACCTCTGTCAACCAGCATTTCGTTCGGTAGCACCTCTTAAAAAATACTCGTTATTATTGCGAGAAAATTTTTGTAATGCGGGCATTGGTCTACCCATAAAAATTTCGCATTTAAATTTTATCTGTTCACATTTAGCGTTAACGAGTGTGAAACTTCAACCGCACGTGATATTGATATACAGATGGGTCGCTCGAATTAAAGGCTGAGCAATTCTTTTGCTGTGATAAGCATTGTAAATGCAGTTAGTTACTGTATGGTAATTAGGCTTCACACCAGGGCCCAGGGGCGTATTCTCCATGCACGCAAGGCATGCCTGGTCATTTAGCCAAAAAAAAGCAATAATAATTTAAACAAGTACAGTACATGTAAAAATTTAAAACAACATCAAGCTAAGTTGCCACAGTAACAGGCATTTGCATTCAAGACAAAGTAGCAATAAATAGTCTCGCTTAATTCATTGATTATACTTTTTGCTTGGTTATAGCATGTCGCTAAATTACAAAAAATAAATGGCAACACGCATGCAATTTTTAAATTGCTTTCAGCGGTTCAAGAGATTGCTTTGTTTCGATGAGATTACGAACAAAATTAAATAGATTTGAAAACTTTGATTGGCTCATTATTTGCTGTAAAAGTTCTTTTATAAGTCTAGCTTGTTGTTTTAGTAAAATGTAATCTTTATTTTCATTTTAGATTAGTACCAGTAAATTGGCATAAAACAGGCCACAAACTACGCACCAACGCAAGCAATTTTAAATATTGCATACGTGTTGCCATTTATTTTATGCAATTAAGCAATATGCTAAAACGAATAACTAAGCAGTGAAACGAAGCAGTGGTAGCCGGTAGGTATTAGCGATAGGTAATATAAGTCGTAGAGAGTTTTTGATATGGTACTCTTCACACAATTTAAGCTAAACGTAACCTATGAGATTGAGAGCGAGTTGTTAAATCCAAGTAAACATGGAGTTACCGGTATTTGGTCCAGTTAGTGCTTAGTAGCCTAGTTGTAGAGTTTGCAAAAAAGTTTTTAAGGCTACCAATGAATTTCCGGTAGGTTGTACACTGGTTGTTAAATAAACTAATCTTAGAAAGGCCTAACCATAGTTGCATTGAACTAGCCTTGAGCCTACCAACATGCTTAATATTGCATAGCATCGCAGGCTGTTGCCAGGTCACGGTATGTTATAATGACATCAGGAAAAGAGGCTATGCATTTGCTATTCAGCAAGTTGACTCAGCTTTATTCAACAATTAATATTGTTACTTCAATGTTATTAGACCGACATAATACTTTACTGTTAGCCTAGTATGGTACTGGGCTACTGGCTCATAGACCTGTCACTGTCTGCAATAACACAAGGTAGACTTGTACACAATAATGTGTACTGAATAGGGGAGGTCTAGTTGCACTATTGGAACATCTAGCAATGTAAGTTCTTTTTTATTTTATTGCCTAATAACCAATGACATCATCAATCATAAATGCATGTCTTATCTGAAATGTCACGCTAGGCCACTGCTTCACACTCGACTGTATTTTTGTTAACACACCCGAAAACATAACAAGACTCACATTCCGTCGAGTTCGCATCCAGCGCAGGGCAAGGCCGTGGTGGTTTCAATCTCTGGAGTAGTAGTCTCCATCACTGAGGTAGAGGTGGTCACTTCTCCGATTGCCTCCGTGGTAACAGGAGAGGTGGCCACGATGCTAGCCGTGGTGGTAGAAAGCGTTGCGTCCGCTGATAGAACAGCCACATTAATATTGGCTTGATGGTATACTCGATACGTACGGCAGAAATTTGCAAGTCTTGATGCAGTGGAACTGAGATTTAAATTGCTGGCAAATTTAGGAACTATTGCTACTTAATAGGCCTGCTATAAATCGATTGTTGTGTTTGTATTCGCATTAACAACGAATTCCTAAACAAAATAAAGCTCAATATATTACAAGAATGCTTTAATACCAATGGTCACAAACGGTCGCGTCTTTACACACAACATTTGAGTTTGACGCATTCAACTTGGAAAAATTCGATTATATTTTATAGGTTTAAGAAAACCATTAGGAGCTGTATGATGTGATCAACCTGAATAATAAGCTAGTTAGTTTTCCAAAAATATCTTGCCATTGCGTCAAAACTGGCATTGCTTTTCAATACTATTTTGAAACATCAACTTTCCTACCTTCTTTGCAGTAGCAGCACCCTCCGTCTCTTGGGTTGAGCACAAGCACTTGTTGGGTGGCGCACGTCAGCCTGCACTCCTTTTGGCACTCCGCTTCTCCCTCCACACACTTGCAACTGGTGCATTTGGTAGGATGCCACAAGCCTCCACTTGGGTAGCTGCAAGAATGCGAAAAATAGTTTTAAGCAGTTGAAATGAAGTTGATACACTTTATCGATACGTAGCAATTGTTTCTCAGCAATCTTCTTATTTTTTGCGACCAGGATCATTGGTTTTGTTGTTTCAAGGCTTGTGTGCATCGACGAATCAATCTACCAGGAGAAACCAATCAGGGTCTGTCACGTTGGGAAAGTTGCGGAAAAGCCAGCTAAGCTATTGAACAAACTTGTAAAATCCAAACCCGATGCAATGAAGTAACGCTTCCGTTATAATGCAACTTAATTTGTCATTCAATCTTTTAGAATCTCCTGCATGTCTTGGCCGAATTGCTTGTTTTAAAACCTTTACCGTGTTCCATTGTAGAAGCATGGACAGCGTGGAGCTTCCACACAGCGCGACCCATCCTGGTACATTCCCTTGGGGCAGAAGCATCCAGGAGAGCAATCGTTACCGCAGTCCAACTCATCTCCACATGTAACGTTGCATCCACAGTAGTTTGCCTCCAGTGGAGCCCGACAGACTGAAATGAAGAATACAGCGGAGTCGAGTCGGTGAAAATACGCAGAGTTATGAATTACAAGAATATGTTCGCAACAACGACTATGTGAGCAAAAACTTGGAAAGCAGAAGTGGCGGCCAAGCTACAATTTTGTTGCTGGACTGTGGTGTATTGAATATTTGCTAAATGGCTGTGAAACCCACAAAGCATTTTAATTTGTCTTCGAGTAACGGCGTTCGTCTTTGATAATGCACAAAAAGGATGATGGTAAAGGCAGTCAAGTTTTTCACTGTTGACCAAAATGTTGAGAAAGTCCTAATAATGCATTGCATTTCTCCCAAATGGTAACTTTCTACGTCTTCCGTTTATTTCAAAATATTACAGTTTAAAGTTAACAATTTTTCACGTACTTCAGTGTTGCCATCTTTTCAGTATCGAGACAAATTAACTACTTGAAAACTAGCTAAGCATTTACTTGAAAAGCAACTAATTTACAAATCTGACCCTTCAATTTATCTTTTCAACTCTTCACAAAACATATTGAGAATTAGGGATACGAGTATGACTCGTTGAAATGTTGTTTCTGATAATATTCGCAAACCTGGGAAAATTTCTACGAAAAAGCCCTTCCAATAGGAAATTTAAGCTGCTATATCTTGGAAAAGAAAGATCGTAAAAAGTTTAAATTAGGTGAAGTTAGTTTTCAGATCTGTCAAAATTTTTTGAAACAAAACGGAGCAAAGAAATTTTCGTTTTTGTGTATTTTTAAGAAGGGTTTGATGAGAATTTAAATTGAACAAAATGTTACTTCCCGCGGCATAACTTACCGATAGGTGTGGTACTTTCGATGGTTTTTCTGGTGGTTTCTGTGACGACAGAGGTTGGCGTGCTGGATTGAGTGGCCTGTAAACATTGGATAAAGCGGATACAGACCAGTAGCGTACGCAGGATTTTGAAAAGGTGCGGGGGCCAGGAACTTCAGAAAATTTGAGATGAACAAAGATCAGAATTAAAACTTGCTCCTCCCAAAATCTGTCCGATTTTTTGCCCAAAATTAGGTGAAAAGCAAAAAAAATAAGGTCTTCACTCAAATTTAGTCCAATTTTTTGCCCTAAATTAGGTGAAGAGAGAGAAAAAAAAAGGTCTTCACTCAAATTTAGACCAATTTTTTGCCCAATATTAGGTGAAGAGCAAAAAAAAAGCTCTCAAATTTTAGTTCCAAGTTCCAGGCCAAAAACAAACGTCTTCGCCAACCCTTTGTGTGCTCAAAGCTTCTGCCCAACTTACAAAGGGGAGGGGGGCATGCCGTAATTTTGCATACTTTCTATGCTAATTATACTATTCTGGCGACCCAAAGGGGGGGCCATGGCCCAATGGCCCCCCTAAATACGCCCCTGATACAAACATATTGAAAACGCAGCCAAAAACTTTCTCTTTCGAAGTAATTTCCTGAAACTTCTCCCAACGTTATTAATGCCAATATATTTTATCAGTATGCCATACTTTTTGTTGTTGATGTGACGTTAGTTGAGTTGACCACTGACCAACGAGTCATCGCTGCTGAAACACAACTTTTGCAACAATTCTTACCACGGTGGTGGTGATATCGACGAAGGATGGTGTTGTGGGTGGTTTCGAGGTGGTGGTTGAAGTTGTCGTTGAAACGAACCCGGTCACAGTGGAGGTTGGCTGAGTAGACAAGGTGGTCTCTGATTCTAAAACAGAGGTGGTTGCCATTATGAACATCATAACTGTATAACATCCTTTAAAATGTGATGTTTGGGATAACCAATTCCAACTCATTAGCGAAAAGCAGAGTTACGAGATGTTGCCGGACGATTTTGTTTCTAGAGGTGAATGCGATGTAAGAGTAAGAAACAAAAAGTTCGTTTTTTTAAGTTTTTTTGTCGAAAACATTGAAATATGCAGGTGTTTTACTGCTACAAGCCTAAAACTGTAACGTGAATTCTATCGAAACTCGCTCGCGTATCCGAGTCTAAACTTCCTGCTCTGTGTTTGTCACAACTTTATCTTCGTTGTTTCAGGATTGCGCTAACGTGAAGATACAGCACCAAATGCAAAAACCCAGTGTGAAATGTGGAACGATCTTAGTGTGCTATTGGATATTGATGCATCGGCACAGTAAAATATCGGAAATAACTTAAGTTGTGCAATGGTAGCATATGCACTAATCATTGATGTTTTTAGCGTAAATGAAGTCGAACAAAACTGTAACAAGGTCACCTCTTTATATCACGGTTGGCTGAACGTAAAAAGATAGCAAACATTCAACCTCGTCCAGAATAGCATTAGATTACTTATTAAGACATATTTGGACAAGAATAAACTTTGTTTGCCCAATAGCAAACTAATCGTGTGGAAAACACGCGCTCATATAACTAAGACGCCAAATGAATCCTGCGTAAAAAGAACCAAACAATTAAGATGACAGAATTAGGACTTCTTGCAGAAGAGTTCAGGCTTGCAAGAGAAATGAAAGAAAAATATTGCGACGAGGCAGGGAAGGAAATAGAGTCAACTAAAACAGGGGAAATCATCCACCATATTGGGCGGATTTATCGAAGTAGAAGCCCTGACAAAATCTCCCTGATTCAAAGTGTTGGACTGTTTAACGCTGCTATAGTGAGAAACCCCCCAAAAATTTCTCAAATCAAATCCGAGCTTGACGACTTGTGTGCGCAGATTCTCCAACTGGCAAGAGCAAGAAATCAGAAAGAGAATCTGGTGAAAAAATCAGAGCAAGTCAAAGCGTCAATAATTGAACTGAGAAACGAAGTTGACGATTTCTTAGAAAATTCCGTTCCGAAAATTCCAACAAATATTAAATATGAAAAGCTGGAAAAGTTAAAAACAAGGAAAATATCAGCAATTCGACACCTTAATAAAATCATCGCTGAAAAGTACAAGAAAATAATGGCACAATTAAGCAAATACTGTGAATACGTCATGATGCAACCCCCTTGTAACTATGCTGTAGTGGGGTTAAGTTCACTTGCCCGTGAAGAAATTACACACTACTCGGATTTTGAGCACATCATTCTTCTAAGTGATGATATGAAATCCTATTATCAATACCTGGAATATTTCCGTTGGTTTTCGGTGATTTTCCATGTTATAATTTTGAACATGCAGGAAACAATCCGGCCGGGGCTCTGTGTTACAAGTTTGAACAATTGGTATGACCCCTTACCATATTACTTGTCGGAAGCATTTACACAAAGCAGAAATGATTTTAACTTGGGAAATTGGTTTTATGATGACATAACAACACCAGGAATTTCTTTTGACCGAATGATGCCTCATGCATGCAAGTTTCCATTAGGAAGAACACAGGGAACCAAATACAAACCATTTACCACTGAACTCATTAAACCGGTAAGTGAAATGTTGGACTATCTTACATATGAGCAAAATTTGAAAAATGGATATCATTTAGCCGAAATATTGACACAATCTTGCTTCGTTTTTGGTAACGAACATATTTGTCAAGAGTTCAATTATGGCGTACAAAAACATCAAACAACCAATTTTTCAACTGTAGATGCAACAATCGACGAAACTTGGCGGCAAAAAGAAGATCTAAATTTCTTTTCAGCAAGATCAGAACTAATTCGACTCAAGGCCAAGACATTTCATAGCAAGCGGGTTTTCTATCGCACCAGCACACTTTTCATTGGGGCACTGGGCAGGATGAACGGCGTCTTTGCGAACTCAAGTTTTGATATACTCGACGGATTGGTAGAACGGAAGAAAATCTCACGAAGCAGTGCGGACAAACTACGTTATGCTGTCGCTATCGCGTGCGAAATACGACTGAGGATTCACATGCAGAATAAGTCTCAAAAGGATGTAGTTTCAGATCGAACAAAAGCTTTGCTAGATATCAACATAGCGAACACTGTAAGATACTTCCAGATCGCATACAGCTTACAATGCGAGGTGGCAAAGCAGGCAAACATTTCTGAGTACCTCTTCACCGACCCTAACCAATTCAATAGTCTAATATGCTCAGTGTTCGAAATCCCGTGTTTGCCTCGTCTCACAAAAACCACTCCAAAGCACTTTTGGGATGTTCGAAAATTTAACTTTGATAGATACATTGAAGAACTTGAAAAAGGAGTTGAGTTAAACCCTAGCTTATTTCAAAAAATATGTTACCATTTTGATAAACATGGAATCAACCTTCCAAAGTTCTTAGACATCGGCATTTACATTTTGACCGGCATCAACTTTGACGTGAACAGTTTTGCATCAGCACAGTGTGGCGTGCGCATTGGTGAAACTATTTTACGCAGCTTCAAGAAAAACCCCGCCCGGCCATCCTTCCCTCTAAGTGCCGACCAAATCACAAACATCTCGAAACACTTACGAGCAGGGTATGTGTTGTAAGCACTTGGGCGCAGATGCCGTAAAGAATTGGTTGTAGCAGAGTTGTAAACGGCCCAACTAGTTCAGACCCGAACCCAAAAATATAAGCCCGAACCCGGCCCGAACTCGAAAACTAATTTGAAACCCAAATCATGCCCGAAAAAAAGCGAAAGTTAAGTTAGGTCTGAAAAACGTAAGCGTAATTGCAAAGATATTTTGGTTATATTTTTGTGCACCTAAGACCAAAAGCAAGTCTCAGGCCCAAATTCAGCACAAAATTTTGTCAACTTTAGGTCCGAACCCGACCCGAAAAGCCCGGCTCGACTTGCAACTCTGTGTTGTAGTGCAAATAAAATTTCCCACTGTAAAAAAAACACCAACGTACAAAAAGAGTACAGAGATAGTAACTGCTGGAGATCAGTTTTATTAAACAAATGAGAACTACGTGATATAATCAAGAGATGCCCCAAACCTTGTTCCAATATTCCCATTATTTGCGAAAATAGATTTAACTTGTTTAATTTCGTACCATTGGCAACCCTGCGTTTCGAACTTTGGTGACATCAGAAAAGGACGACTTTACAAATTTCGGGCAGAATAAGCAGCGCGAAATCCTGCAAAAATTTTGCAAACTCATCCTTTTTTGATATCACTAAAGTTCGAAAAGTTAGTCTACATGTGCCAATGTTACGGTGTCAAATGGATTAAATCTATTTTCGCGGTTATGGGGAATAGCATGTTACACAATCTTCATATTTTTTACTGCTTTAGACTTTATTTTTACTGATGATGACCGTACCAAAGTCCGAAATGTTTAGAAATTTTGCTATTTTTAATAAGGCTTTTATGTTTTTAATCAAAAAGGAATTGTGGAAAAAAGGTTTTGAGCACCTCTTTCTTATCTCAAGTAGTTTTCATTTCTTTAATAAAACCAATCTCGAACAGTACCACATTAAGAATGCATTCAAAAATTATTTTGTAATATCAATGCTTTAGTACGTAGATGCCTTTAAAAGTTAGGCCTACCATTTTTGTTGCCCCAAAAGAGGACAGGTTTCGCCGGCTGCAAGTAAAATGCAAGTAGGATAAGAACATCCCACCAGGTAGACTATATTCAGCAAACGTTACGGAAAAAAGACAGACACTAAAGCAAGACAAACCGAATTTATTTGTCAGATTCAGCCAATGAATATTTTTCGATTCCTTTAACTTTTTTCAATAAGATCAGCTTTAACGCGATCATAAAATAGCATACACAAAATAAGATTGGAATTGCACACAACTTAAAGATGCTAGAAACGGATACATCTAAGAGGCTGTCTCTTTCCTTGCACGATTAGTTTTGATTTGCAAATACTTCCTTCATTTACAAACCTACACACTCAGAACTCAGATGCACAGCCAGAATTTTGCTAAGGGGTGGGCTTCAACCAAAAGTTAAAATATTTTGTTAGAAAAATGTGACATTTAGACAATGTGCTGAGCAAACTACACTGCAACTCAAGTCTATCACAGACGGAAGTCTGCTTTAGATAAAATAACCATTATAACGCTATTTGGAACACATTTCGCACGTTTTTAGAGCTATTCGAAAGGACTAAATTTCTGCAATTCTAAAGTAAATTGAAAAAAGTTAATTGCCCAGCCCCTTCAGCTTCACTGCTAATACTTAAAGTCAAAAACATGTTAAAACACTTGTATTTAGGGTTATATTTTCTAAGTGACTTGGCTAAGGAGGAAGCTGAAGCCCCCTTAGCCCTCCCCCCTGGTTGCGTCACTGTACACGTTACACCCACAGACCACAGTTACCATGCACTGCTAAATACTCTCTCAATTCAACACGTTTACGTCTGCCAAGCGAAAGTTATTCGTGAAAATTTACGTCAATTACAGTAGTACGATTGTGATATAACAACAGAATGAACAATTACCAATGGGCATTGAGGTTTTGCAATAGAGCAGTATCTTTGAAAATGTTAATGCTAAAAAAAGAACATTTGGCCTCTTTTTGAATGTCCACGAAGCATCATTCATTTTTTTCAAAGAGGACAAGTCCGCTTTAAATATGGTAGCCGTACAAAAGTACCTGATGGTTTGTCAAATAAGAAATCATGTTTATTACAATCTGGTTTTTCTGTTTACTGCACGCCTATGCTATTTGCAGTTTTGCATTTGTATATTGTTTGCCGACTTTTTAGTTTTAACATAATCAAATTTCTAATAAATCGATACCTAATTTCTCCATGCATTTATTGGGCGAAATAGTAAGTTACATCATGGAATAATCGCTTTCGTCATTCTATACGCTTGGGAAGTTCGAACTGTGCTGTCTTGTCGCGCTATTGTTGCTATTTCGTTAGTGTGCTGTTGAATATATTGTCACATCACCAAGCTATGTCTGTCCTTAGCCGATAAGCTTGCTCAGTAAGTTTGATGATCTCCAAGCATCAGACCTTAACAGCCAAATCATGTTCTACGTTGGCACCTGCACAGAACCAGCAAACAAGTAGTGTATTGGTCCCACCTGGTGAGGTCGTGGTTTCGAAGGATGGTTTGATGCACTTGCAACATCCTTCATCATCATAGCTCATCTCCCCACCCGCTGTGTTGCAATCACTATCCTGCAACCCGCACACTCGGGCACACACAATTCCTTGATCCGTACACCTGCACTCGTCACACGACGCTTCACCGTAATCCGGAATAGTGTCGCTGAACTGAAAACAATCAAAAACAAGTAATGTTCAAGTCGTTACTTTTAAATAGCAGGCCACACCACGAATTCACAATTTTCTTCAAGACAAAGCACAAGACTTGCTAAGCATAAACACGTTTTTTAAACAATAAACTTTGACCGAATTTTGGTGCCAGCAAATATTTGGAAACAGTTAAATTAACTTCAAAGTAGTTTTGAATTACAGCTAAGAGCACAAACTTAGGAAGTGAGAAATTGCGAGCGATAGCTTACAACCTTGTTTTTCTGTGTACTGTACTGACAATTCTCAATTATAAACACAGAACACGTCAGATATAAAAATTTATACCTGAGGTTCACGTCACATGCTCAAAAGTTAAAATTTAAAACCCTACAGTCAATTTCACTCATAATTGGGATCATCAAGGGCGTCTTATTCAAATTCTATGGTATTCTGTAAGTTGCGATACATCGAATGCGGAACACACACAAACCTCATAGAACCGCCCATCGTAGTAGCAGGGGCATTCTTTGGAGGGGATGCAATCCCCATCATGCTCCACTGTGCCTTGCGGGCACACACAACCGGGGGTGCATTCTTCAGGTGCCAATTGACATGACGCATTCTTCGCAAGATCACTGCAGGTCAAATAGCACGGACACGGATGGAAAATCTTGTCGCCCTTGCACACTAAACATAACATCGAAACAGTTTTAATAGGCATCAAAAAACTTGTCTTCTACACACAAAATGTTAACTATATACTGTATATGCATATGCAGCTTCTGCTGGTACCACTATATCTTACCACAATAATAATTTATAATTCAACAGCTAAAATCGAAATATAATTTATGAAATTTTTTGTTTTCATTTTGGGGCTACAGTTGCAATGATATTCAACAAATACAAAGAAATATTCCCCTAAAAAGGGGGGAATACCAAGATTTACCTAAAAGTTTCCTAAAAAAAGGGGTTTACTAAAATTGGAGTGGTCACGTGATGTTAACCCACTGGAAGGGGAAATATTACTCCGTTTCTCTTTTTTTCGTGAAAGTTTAGGCCGAGACTAAATTCAGGGTTTCCAAAAACTTTTAGGGGGAATATCTCTTTGTATTTGTAAAATATTTTTGCAACGGCAGGCCAAAATGAAAAAAAATTGGTTTTAGCAGTTGCAAACCACCGGAATTGGCTGGATGCTTCATCCCTCCTGCAATGAAAAAGAGTTGACACTGATAAGAATGTATAATGTGAAGTTGAATGGATCTAAGTCACACAAATCAGCAAGGCTTTAAACGTACCCGGTGGCAAAGTGCTGGTGGACGCTGTGGTGGTAACTGGTGCGGAAGAACTGCTCTCCACAAGTCTTGCGGTGGTGCTCATCTCCAAGGGTCTGGTGGAGATGGTCGTCTCCAGTGGTTGGGTGGAGGAAGGAGAGCTTGTTCCTTGCGCCGGGCATTCAGGGTAGTAGGCACACCTTCCGTTTGCCCGATCAACTCCGTCAGGACAAGAACACAGCTGAAGACAGAGGCTATTATTTTATCAAACACAAATTTAAATCTTAATTTTCATGAAAATTGCATTTCGCATCGATTATAGAACATTAGGAAATGAGCAAGGCTTTCGTGCAATATCGTTCCTGAAAATGCTCACTAATATTTTCCAAAATTCGTTAAAGCCTTCATTAAAGTACATTTCATGCTTTGTTTGACTGATTACATTTGCTCCTTTAAGTTGCTGGGCAAAATCTTACAACGAGTTGGTAGAAAATTGACGTCGTTTGAGTGAGTGCGAGTCAACGAACAATATTGCAAGATCTGCTCAGTCAAGAGGCAGCCACTTTTGTCACGCAAATTTAATAAGAGCAAAATCCTCACATCCACACTGCATTGCATGAGTGGCAGGCAGTTCCCGTCATCCTCACAACCCAGAGTACAGTTGCACTCCTCCGGGCATGGTTCGGGAGGAATGGTGATTGGTTCAAACGTGGTTGTTGATGGTTCACTGGTTGTGGATGCGGAGGGTAATCCAGATCCAGTAACAGCTAAAAATAAACTTTCATTTCAAAGGAAACCGACATGGAAAACTTTGCTACCTAACTGATGTAATCATAGTGCTTAAGTTCATTACAAAACTTCACGCTACATTCACCTCCCGGCCTAAACGAACGCAACAAACAAAACCAATTAACATGATTTATCGTTATTCTTCAAAAGAATGCTCAGGCAAAACCAGATTTCGACTACAGGCAGGTTTCAATACATCTAATAAACTGGACTGCGTGACTTTAACATTGTATTAATTTAGTTGTGTAATTCAAATTCAAGCGTGTAGATTTTTCACCAATACTGCAAATTTCTTTTGGTTAAATTTGAATATTAATTAAATAGGCAATCAGGTCAAAAATTATTTTGTTCCATTTCTCTCTCAAAAAAGAAAAAAAAAATTGACAGATCTTACACAAACTTCACAAAATTTGAGCTTTCTAGGACCTTCAGTTACCGAGATATAACAAATTAGATTTCCTCTTAAAAATTTTACCAGGGTTGCCAATTAGAAACACAATTTCAAAACGGTACTGCATATTCCTGATTCTTAATAAAGGTTTTGCGACTGAGTTATTGCAAAACAAAAAAAAAGGTTTAAAACTGCAAAATTAGCTGCTTTTCAATAAATGTAAGCCATCTTTCCAAAAGTTTATTTTTTATCACAATATTGACAAAATTGTAACCCTAAAGTAAGAAGAAAATTGTTAATTTTGAATAGGGAAAAGTATAGAACACCAACAGAAAAGCAGTCAGAATCAAGACGCTTGAGTGATTTCTTGATAATTGCATGACTTAAATTCACGAAGCTCCTTCATTGTTGCATATTGTTTACTCAAAAATACTTTTGTTACATTTTCCGAAAACTTTCAAACAGACACACGAAATCAAAATATCACTCAAGCGTGTTGATTCAGACTGCTTTTCTGGTGGTGTTCTAGACTTTACCTTTGAACAGCACTATCTTAAAACCGAAAAGACGTAAAGTTCAAATTTGGTAAGAAATCATTTTTGGCTTAACCTAACAGTTTGATCAACAGTGAAAACCTTCCTCTGAAGCATTTTCAAGTAATATAGAGCGCATAATCTTCGAGTTTGGCCCAGTCATTTGTGGCCAATACAAGCTAATTAAAGATGCATTTTAAGTTGTTTGATTGCGAAATTCCCCATTTTGGAATAAATGTGAGCAAAGTGCCTTTACCGTCGTTATTATTCAGATAATTACACTCCTACTAACCAGTGGTTTCTTCCTCGTATCCCACGGTTGTCCACTCAGGCAAGCACTGACGAGATTGGACCAGGAACGCGCAACGTCCTCTCAGCTTGAAGGTGCCCTGGTTGCACAAACACTTGTGCGGGCAGTCGGAAAGCTGTGGGCAGCCAGACTCGTCTCGCTCGCAGCCGTACATACAGTAGCAGGACAAGTCGCATTCTGAAATCAAGTGGAAATTGGTATCCACAAACAGGGATTGGGCCTTAAGCTGCATAATGTATATATCATCAATTGATAAAGAACTAATTTATGTCACCACCCAGTAAAGACGAATGTACGAATATATTACCATTATAGTGTGTATCCGCTGCTGTAACCGTTTGTTTGAAACTATGATGGTACTCTGAACATGATGTTATACTAGTACTCATTCATGATTCGAGAAAAAACAAAATGCAAAACGTTTGGACAGAGAAGGCTCATCGCTTACTCGGTCCTGGCTCCTCAGTGGTTGTGTTCACTGGCAGGGTGGTGGTTGGGAAAATTGATGACGATTCAGTGGTAACCGATTCACCCAGCGTGGTGGTAGCTGGGATTCCATCAGTTGTTGATTGTGTTGTAACAGATGCAATTCTAGTCGTAGACTCCACTACCACTCCAGACGTAGTGGTTGCAGATTGATTGGCTGGAGTTGACGTGGTGGCGACAGCAAAGCACTTGGCGCAGCATTCGCCTTCAACCTATAGAATGTATCACAAGTACAAGAACGAATTGAATGTTAACTTTATTAATTACTTAACCTTAATTCTTTGTGTTCTCACGCAGCAATTTTCATATGCAGTCAAAGCAAAATACACGTACACAATTAAATATTTACACTTAAGCTTAGGGGTTCACCCACCTTGATAAGCTCCTCTCCAGGACGGCATGATGGTGTGATGCAATCGGGCTTGTGGCAAGCCACCTCACCCGCGAGACACATGCATCGGGAGCAGGGGTCAGCGGGGTCTATCCACTCGTCATTTGCCTACATAGAAAAATGAAACATCCATGAAGCAAAAACAAGACTACTTCCAATGGCGTCTGACGAACAAAAAAGATTCTGCAATTCAGGTTGCAAACTAAATTTGAGTGATGAAATTATGTAAATGCAACGTCAACTGAAACCTGTAGGAGCATATGGTGCAATTCCAGTTACCCCTTCTTCATCTTTTTCAACACATTCAAGTTTCCTACTTGGTTGAGTTGAGTTGAGTTCCGTTCTTATTAAGTTGGTTGAGTTGTAAATCCTCGGTTAATTTAATTAATTTACTTTATTGACTAGGTTCATTCATTGACAGCGATATACTGTATGCCGGGTACTTTCTTTTCAAAAGGATTGAAAGGAATTTTTATTCTAGTGACCAAGTTCTATGCAATGTTCTATGCAACCATAGAAGTATTCTATGCAACTTTAGATTAAAGATTCTATGCAATTCTATGCAACCATAGAAGCATTAAAGATTTCTTAACATGTTTCAATAGAAGCATTGCTATAAAAAGTTATTACGAACGATCGTCCTGCAAATGTTTTACTTCCCACAATATAAAATAACTTTCTGAGTGAAGTGGTAAAACTACTGCTAGAAGCAAAATTGACATCTATTGCGTTAATCTACTGTGCCATAAGACACTGAGCAATGAACATTCACATCACCTCATATAAGTCGTCGCCCACTCTGCAAGGGCAGTTGCCAGGGGCAACACAAACGGCTCCTTCAAACAAGGTGTTGTTTGGACACGCACATCCAGGAGTGCACGGCGACTCGTTGCATGTCTCAGCCAAGTAGGGACACAGTTTATCGCATGAATTGCTGCAGTCGGAGTATTTCATCGGCGACTCGCACACACTAACAATGAACATTTACTCGAAAAAGTTCAAATTTTTTGTGGTTTCAATAAAATATGTTAAGAAGTTTGGTTTCTGCAACTACTAGTTAACGTTTGTCACTACAGCACAAAAACGTTGTACAAGTTATGAGCAACCTAAGAAACAATGCGAATACGACAAAAAAATCCAGAGTTTTGAAAGTTATTCGGTGCATTTTAATAAATCATAAAAAATTGCTCCATTTTCTGACACGCACCTACACTCCTGCAGTAAATTGTTGTAGGACACAAACATCGCAATAGATTTAGTAGCCATTTTCAACTTCAAATAAGTCATTACAAACATTTGCCATAAAATTTAATCACCTCTTCGTCGTTACCACTGTGGTAGTCCGCACTCGTGTCGTCGACGTCACAGGTTGGCATGAGCAACAATCCCCTGACCTCACCATAACGTAATCAGCGCTGCAGGTACTGTCACACGATACCTGAAAAGATTTGCGGATGTATAATTGCGTGTCATGCGGAAATGCAAGTAGTTTCACCAGCGATAATTTCGATCACAAAAACTTGAATCGAAATTTGAGTCAAACAGCAAAGGAATAAGATGGTTTTCATGCGGTTGACATTGATTATTTTTACCTTCTACTAAATAGCACAAAATAGCAGTGATCATACGGCAAGAACTGAAACATTCACAAACCTCGCACTCTGTTGGTCCTGGCGTTGTAGTGACAGGAGCCACGGCTGACGTAGTGAGCGCTGAAGTGGTTTCTTTTGAAGAACCAGAGGTGGAAACGAATACGACATGAGATGTGGTAGTGGTTGGAAAAACCGTGGTAGTGGATACCATTCCTGCGGCCTTGGTGGTCGATGAATGCGTCACCGGTTTTCCAACTTCTGCTGATGATGTAGTCAATTCCTCGATTGGTGATGATGTAGTTGACGAAGCAATGAAGCCGGAGGTGCTTGTAGAGACTGGTGCAGCAGTGGTGGTGGTGACTACCTCCTCCACAACCGTGCTAACTTCGTTGGTTGTGCCAGGTTCGGTTAGTTTTGTTGGGCCTGCTAGAGTGGTGCTTTCAGTGGAGAAAACACGACTGGTGGTCATAACAATTGCCGAGCTGGTTGTTTCTGAAAAAAGTTAAATGGTGTTAAACAAAAAAGCGATTATCAAATATCAAGGTCAATCGAGTTTTATTACATAGGCGTTTAGCAACGTCCTTGATCAGTGAGCTTACCAGACGATTCCAAACTTCGTTCGTCTTCGTTTGGCTCTTAGTCTTTCTTTCGCGTGTCGGAGATAGCAAAAACCCAAAATCACACAAAATATATTATGAATAGAATGTGTGAAGCAAGAATTGCACGTCATAGAAAAATTAAACAAAGAAAATGGACGCATGTACAGTATGGCCGAGTCATAAGATCACCAAAAGAATATAGTAAAAATCGGTCACGAAACTTGCACTGTATACCGGTACTCTTAAGCTCTTACTGTACAGTGTCTAATCTTATAGCTCTTATAACGTCTAATACTGACACTTAACTGGCAAAGCCAACAAAATGTGCATTGAGCCTTTGGCAGTCACTTTCTTGCATCAAACCAGTGACGTCACTTTGGATTAAAAACAGTTCCGCCGTAGCCTCACAGTCACAAAATTCCAAACAAACGTGGCAAAAAAACGTACAACATCTGAAACCGCTTTTTTTTTTGTTACTTTTGATAGTTGTTTCAAAACTGAAAAAACACGGTCAATTTCGTTGGCTGACGTTCATGACTTTCAAATGGTGCATGAATTTTCCACTAACGCCATTGGTTGAAAAATATGAAGTTCGCATATGTTGTGAACTCGGGAGCTGTTGTTGCGATTAAAGCACATATCCTCTGAAAATAGCGCGTAAAAAATGAAAGCAACAAAAACGTTGCATTGTTCATGGGAAACCAAAAAGCGGTAAGGTCCTTTTCCAAAGGAAATCAATTCCTCAATCGCGACAGGACGAAAACGCGAAGCGGCGTAATGAACGTGAAGAACGTAGATCAACTCGGCCGATACCGCAGAAGCATGAAAATCGCGATCATGATTGAAAACTAATAATAAAACGCACTACAGACTTCAGGACAATTATCAATTGTGGCGATGCTAGACCAATAAGAAAAAGTTTCCTCACCAAAAAACTATGAATAAAATAACAGATCGTTGGTTGAGTGGATAGAGCGTCTGATACTGAAACGGTAAACCCCGGTTCGATTCCAGGTCAGTTCAAACGAAAGACTTTAAAAATTGGTATTCACAACTTCCCTGCTTGACGATCAGCAATTGAAGGGACTGTGTGAATCCTCCACCGTGTTTGGTAGACAGGTGGGCAGGTGGCAGCTTGACTCAAAGACCGAAAGGCCCTTTGCTGTCCCCTGACCAAGGCAGCTTGGTGAATAAAATGTAATTACAATTACTAGCGTCAGAGCTTGACTAACTCGTTTCTACTTTTGAAAATGCTTTGATGATATCATGGTTATGTTGAGTAGCTTTGCTTCCCTCAAATCCTTTATTCAAATCCCTCAAATCTTTCTATTGCTTCCCTTAAATCTCTTCTCAAAAAGGCTTTGCTGAGTAGCTTTGCTTCCCTCAATTCTTGTTATCGTTTCCATTAAAACGTTTCACTAGAACCTTTGACATTTAAACGGAACTTGGCTGTAATATGCTGCTTGTTGCCATAAACCGGCAAAAAAAATTATAAGTTCGTTGCAAAAAAAAAAACAACACGAACTGATATTCGCGAATTGCAAAAAATGCAGAGATATTTCTATTGGGCAAGTCGGAGCTCTGTGTATTTCACAGATATTTACTATAGCTAATCATTTTAACTTTTTTATCTTTATGTGCATTATCTGTCTAGACTTTGATGTGTGAAAGTTATCTCTAGAATTCAGAACCAATAAAAGCAATATTTCAAACTAAATTTAGTTTGGATTTCAATAAATCCATTCAATTTTCTACGTCACTTTCCTGCAACTTCAGGCATTTAAAACTAGCAGCTTCATGCCAATGCATTCTGCCAAACAATATGCAGCTGACAGTACCTGCCCTCTTTCCAGATCGAACTTAACGTCAACTTCCATGCAGTTGCTGCAACTCCAGTGCTTATATTGCGTCGTTGCAATGTTTTGTTTAAAAGCAAAAATTTTTATTTCAATTTCGAGCTAAACCTCAATCTTTCTTTAACTATAACCTTAAAAACTTTAAATTTTCGATGAAATTTCTGTTATGTTCTTTCTTATTTTTGTAAATGAGATATTTACCGTTAGTTCAGCGTTTCAAGAGCTTCAAAAATGGCTGACATATTTCCACATTATTATGACATTGCAACCTATTTCTGAACGATTCTACATATTAAGACGCCAAATAGTACCACAACTACAATGCACATTTTCGTCGGTCTTCCAGGGAGTTCCACTTTCTTCTCAACAAAATCTAAAGGCTTCCTCTTTTGTGGCACTTTTTACATACTTTTCAGTTCTGTAAAATCTGTACACTGTAGTTTATAGCAACCGAGTAAAAAGAAATCATAATACTTTAACATCTAAACCGTTCACATTTCTCCACCTAACTATTAACTGCAAAGACACAGCGTAGTTCAATACTACGGTCAGAGCTAAGACTTACTCCGTTCCTATGGCCATGAATTCGCTTTCTTCTATCTCTGATTATGTAAGTTTATGAGCTTTTTTCCAACGACGAATGAAACAAAAGCAAAGCCATAAAAAAGTAAAATTTGAAAAGAATCAAGAAATCGTGGTTGATTTGACGTAAACTCGTCTACAGAATGCTCAGAAATTCAAAATGATCTCATACTTTTGTTCTATCGTACACTTTGAAACTGGATTTAAACTACTTCTATTATGTCATAGTTACCTGCTTCAGTGACTGGTCGCTTGGTGGTGGTGATGGTCTCGCTCGATTGCTCTGTGGTCATCTCGATGGTCGTCTCAGGTTCCTGCGAGTAACAACCAACCAACTCCACCTGCATTGCTGGAGCGTGCTTCCATGTTACTGCACGGACTCGAACTCGCTAAATACAATCGTAGAACACTTACAGTATACTCTTCAAAGCAAAAGTGACGTGAGAATTTATAGAAACACATAATCAGGAAAACCCTACCGAAAATCTTTAAAATACTGAATAAAACAACACTCCACAAATTTTGCAATAAAATTGTTTCAGAACACACAAAGAAGCATTTCTGGGCTTCTACTCACAAAACGAAGCAAGGCATAACCTTTGAAACGGTTTCAAATACGCTAATATCGTATGCAAATCATCTTGCAATGAAATGGAGGGGTCACATAACGCTAACATTTTGCTGTTTTTTTATGTATCCGATTCGTTCTCTTTACGTATTATAAACACCTCCGCTAGCGTTTTAATAAATGTTATAGTCAGAGGATCGCGGTCTTCATACCTTGGTAGCAACTGGGTTAATTAAAGCGATGAGTCTCTCTTTTGACGCATCATCGTTCGCTGGGAGAGCGCTAGGAATCTGCTTCCATCCCCCATCTGCGTCATATTCAACGTTGATTGACGTTACGTAAGCTTCCTCTCCGTCTGTACTCAGCCCTCCCTGCATGAGAATTGCGGTAACCGTGACAATATCGGAGAACTCCACCTCAATTGACTTTTCGGTGTCGTCCTCATCAGGAGTCCACACAGGAGTTGGAACTTCATCTTCACGCTTAAGCAATCTCGCATTATCTGTGTTCTCCATGTTGCTGGACACACTGAGCGCGGGGCTCCCGATCACATTGATGGGAGCAACCTGAACTCCCATTTCCTTGTCACACAATCCTGAACATAACACCTGTTTTTTACATTTGATAAAGAATTACAATTATAAATTTAGTTTCATTTAAAAACAATTTTATAGTGAGACAATAAAAACTATAGCAACAATATAAAAAACACTTGAAGACAAAGATTGCACAAACCTGCTGGGGCAGCAGTGGTGCTGATCACTTCAGTGGCTGTTGTAGTCGTTTTTACTACGATGGACTCAGTCGTTGTCGATTCGTGGATTGGAGTGCTGCGAGAAATTTCGGTGGTTGTCGTCTCCACGGCGGCTCGCGACGTCGTGCCTTCAACTGGTAGTTGGGTGGTTTTCACTTCGGTCTTAATGGTAGTTTCAACAAAGAATGGTGTTGTCGTGGTTGCTGAAACACCATCACAGCCACGCAACTCAATGCGCAGACTTAGTGGTTGGTCCTCGAGCTCGCGAATCGGAAGAATGCGGATCACACGAGTCAGGAGTGGAGTTTCGAGGATATTTTCACGGATTGTGTGGTCATCTCGGTTGCCAGGAAGCTGAGCAACAACTTCTTCGACTGCAGTGTTTCCGTCAGAATTCTCGACCTCGATCTTCATTGTAACATCCTTGAAATGTTCCTCCCCTTCAGGAAGATATTGCAAGGCAAACTTCTTCACCATTTCCCCATTATCTCCGCCCTGGGTAAGGATTGAGGTGATTGCTTTCAACGACTCAAATTTTACTTCCAAATATGGAGATGAGTCGTCATCCAAAGGTGACCACGATTTGCGTCCAGTGACACGGGCGTGATATGGTTCGCTGCCTTCCTTGAATGATGATGCACTAATGTCGTCATCTCGGATAGCATAAGTCTCCATACCCATTGCTACATCACAAATACCTAAACGCAGAATAAAAGGGCTGAAGAACACAAACCAAAATGTTTCTTGTTTCGACATGTGGTAAATAAATTTCAATCACTTTTACAGTTTACACGAATTTTCGGCAAATTAAACGAAACAAATAAACTATGAAAGTTTGTTGGTTGGTAAACAGCAACCTGGAAAATAGAAAATTAATGTGTTCCACTGCCGGCTGGCAAAGTTATACTACTCCATGCAATCACTTCATATTGAAATGACAAGTTCATGAAACTGTTTGAGTTTCCATGAAAGCTTTGGTCACCGCCCTCACCATAGAGTTGCCAAAGTTATATGTTGAAGAATTTAATAAAGTGAATCATCCTCAACTTTAAGAACAAGATAAAAACAATGATAAAATGAAGCGGTAGCTTAGCTGTCGTGTTATTAAATCAATGCTCCCAAATGTCTTAGAAACCAGTCTCAAGTATGTGCTTGTGGCTGGTTCCTTTGCACACTTTGGAACATTATGTGGTCACAGTAAAAAACACAATCAAAATGTAAAACGATATGTTGCTGCAAGTACTGTAAAATACTCCTGTTAGTTTTTGCAAAATCACTGGTCAGATACTAAAAATGTCATTTGGTGAAAAATTGTTAAAGAAAATTTACCAAACTAAAGCCAAATTTGAAACAGCCAATTACATTTTGTGCATATTTGATTAACTGGAAACTGCAAGTTTTTTTGTAAACTGTTCGGAGCTTAAGCTATTATGTTCAGTCTAATGTAAATAATTTAGTCTAGTCTAAATAACAATACTTCTAGCGCCTTCAATTGAATTCAAACACACACGCGACACACCTGGTGGTGTTGCGGTAATTCTTGTAGTGGTTGTGCTGCTCCTTGTGGTGCTGGTTGGGGATTCGCTTGTTGTTTTGGTAACTTCTGCTTGGGCAGATGTGGTGGGGCTTGGGCGCGCACTAGTGCTGGTTGTTGCACCAACCACACCAGGGGTGGTGGAAACACCAGACATGCCTGTGGTGGTCGACATACCAACTCTACCAATCGTGGTTGAAACACCAGCCATTCCAGATGTGGTGGAGCCAGGAACTGCACCAGATGTGGTTGAGAAAATAGCGGCAGTGGATGAGGTGGTATCAAATTTTCCGTTGGTGGTAGAGATGATCTCCGCGCCTGCAGTCGTTGACAATCCAGCCAAACCAGAAGTGGTAGAAACAAGGGCTACAGGAGCAGTTGTCAATCCAGCAACCAGGCCGGAAGTGGTTCCACCGAGTGAACCAGCTGTAGAAACTTCAGCCATACCAGAAGTGGTGGAACCAGGCAGTATTGGTGATGTGGTTGTAACACCAACAACACCAGGACTGCTCGTGGACGTGGACACTGGCTTGGTGGTTGAGAATGATAACGAAGTAGTTGTCATAACAACAGTGGAGGCTGGTGCAGCAGGAATGGTGCTCTCTGTAACCACTTTCTCAACAGTGGTCTCGCTGGGTCTGGTGGATGATGGCAAAACAGTTGTGGAGATGGTTTCTTCCTTCGTAGTAGTGGTCGGCTCCAACGTTTTGGTGGTGGTCACTTCAACCACAGGCAATGAAGTGGAACCAGCCTTCTAAACATTAATTCTTCGTTTAATGGTAACAGGTGCAAAGCGAATTAAGAGGCTAGGCAGCATCTGTTTTTCGTCCGCTTTTTGGCGTTTTTTTCTCAATGAAAAAATATGCTTTTTTTCGTTGGCAGTTTGTTAGTCCAATTTCGTTCTAGCCAGACTGCCACATACCAGACGTAAGTTTTCCGAAAAAAATTTTCTACTAAAGGGGGCACCAGCTTCATTTTAAAACTTCACACTCATTGTTTACACCTAAAATTTTGAATATATTTTTTATCTATGTGTAACGGTCTACTTAGTGCGGATATGGACTTAAAAAAGTGCGGACCGAAAAAGTAATACTTTTTTGTGAAGAAGCAAAAATGTCAAAAAACGGAAACTGTATAAATCCGCCTAAGTCTGTGTGAGTAAATGTGTATAAAAAGTGTAAATCCTGCGAAAACAATTTCAAAACACATCGCGGCATCACATTTGCCATCACAAAGTTTCTGTTTGCTTGATAAATTCATGGAACGTTTGCAACGTGTAACAAACCGATAAAGTTATCATGCAGTGAACAAAAAATAGCCACTGGTCACTGCAGTCAGGATGTTAAAACTTTTTCATAAATTTTAACCGCTACACTACAACTTTTAACATTGTAAAACTACACTGAACATTCTCACCTGGGTAGTGGAGGCGACTGGTCTTTCTGTGGTCTGAACCGATCCTCCACTGGTAGTTGTGGTTACTGTGACGACAGTCGTTGATGTACCAACTACCTCATAGCAACCGATGACGTCAGCGCGTAATGCCGGCACGTCACCACCGCTCCAGGATCGTGGAACGACTCGAAGTGCATAAACGCCAGGGATGGGACTGGGAAGGGCGGCAACGACTACCCTGGTGTCGTCGGCGTTGCCCTCAAACACCTTTCAAAAAATGCAATTGACATTAACCAGTTGACTGAATTTTTTATCGATGGGAGCTGTGAGTCAAGCTTTATGAAAGGTGTCTCCAATCCTGCGGCACAAGTTCGATTCTTCCCTAAAATGTTTTGATTTTTGACATTTAGAGTAAATTGATCTTTTATCAAAACATGGTGCTGATTACTAGATAAATTAGGATTGTAATTAAAATCAGTAAAAACATCTACACTAGCAGTTTATCTAGCTCGCGACAAAACACTTACAGAGCACTGTAAATGAACTTTTAGAATAATTTAACTAAAAACAAAAAGCCAAAACACTGCAGAGAACATTTATTTAGAAGTTTTTTGATTAACTTCTTTAAACCATTGTCGTTAAACATATTTACGGCAGTACCGTTTTTGATTAGATGAAAATTGGTTCTCAAGGTTTTGTTTCCAAATTCGCCACTGCTGTACAAGCTCAAATGTTCAAGTAACTTACACAACTTACATTACGATTACAAACGCGCTGACCTTTATTTTTCCAGACTCTGCATCTCTCACAAATTCAAAGTGTCGATGCGGTTTGGGAGGTTCGATGGAGTAACCCAAAACATAGGTGTCGGTCCACTGTTCCTTGCCCAAGCTTCCTTGCGTGAGGATCTCCATCACCGTCACCGGAGTTTCAAACTCAATCGAGAGCCACGACAACTTATCGTCCGATTCCGGGCTCCATACGCTGAGGTCAAAGGACTTCTCTCCACCAGTGGCGCCTTGCAAATCCACCTTTGCATTTTGTGCTAGCTCAACGTTGCTGGAAGCTCCATAACTCGAGCCAGGGACTGGCACGCCTAAATATTTTGCAAAGCAATTAGTGTATAATAAAGCAAACTAATTTATGACACACATATTGTAACATACATAATGACAAAACAAATGATTAATAAAATAAATATGATGAAGAATTTCAAAACTTGATTATTACATTTGAAGACGTCATGCTAATTTCACTTCATTCTACCTTTGTATTGTGTCAGCATAAACTTTTCATTTTCACACAATTCAACTGAGGACGTAGTGGACGAGGGGGTGCTCATTGTGTGGGTTGTGGTTAGAACCTCTTCCTTTTGAGTGGTTACTGTGGTGGTCTTGAGGGAAGCGGATTTTGTTGTGGACTCCTCAACCATTGGAGTGGACGTCACAATACTGGTGGTAGTGGTTTCCAAGCTTGCTTTCGATGACGTCATCTCGCCAACTGTTGCACTGGTGGTGGTGGACACCACCTCGACTGGTGTAGTGGTTCGAACCACTTTCTCAGTGGTTGTTTCCACCAAGACAGGAACGGTAGTGGGCACACCCTCTTCGTAGGGGCACCCATAAAACTCCACACTAAGGCTAGTGGATGGGGCGGCATCCGAAGAAACGGGGATGATACGAACCACCCTGGCAACCAATGGTGGGTTGATGGGTACTTTCACCATTGTAAAGCTGTCGGTGTTGGCAGCGAACGTCTGCAAAGATAAAAGTGGTCAAAATGTGCCCCACATTCAAATTAAAAGATGAGGAAACCATGTCCAAAGACGCATCTTTAAAATTAAACAAATACATTCTGACTACTCGCGGGAATTTTATGAGAACGATAGAAATTATCATAGTTAGTATCTAAATTTTGAAACCTTGAAAACAAAATATCTGCATTATGCCCCTTTTACCCAAACACTACGTCAGGGATAAGAAATCTTTCCAAAAAAAGTGAATCGGTTTAATTTTTCAAATATGATTAAACCGATATGGTCAATCCTCGTTCCTCAGCACTCTGATTTTCATCAAGAAGAACTTCTTGGTTATAGCCAAATGAAATCAAACTAATAAGTAAATGATAAAACTTTGAGTGCATTCCCAAAATCAGTCAGAATTTAATAAAAGCACAAATAAATTTTTAAATGTTAAAAACTACAAAAATTTAATAAAATGATGAGAAAACCAATTTTATCATTTCATGAAATTTTAAACAAATTTTTGTAGTTTTTAAGAATTGTTGACTGATTTTGGGAATGCACTCAATGTTTCATCATTAATGAGCAAATTCCACAAAATTGTCATTTTGTACTTCTTTGGTCTGGGTTTGATTCTCCAAATATCTCTATCAACAATCAGGTCGATTAGACAAATTATCATACTCGATTAATCAGATAGTTCAAATTAATTTTTCTAGGCCTGGGTATGATTATTATCGGTAGCTTTAAATTTCAAGAGATGCTATGCAAATACAGTAGATTCACAGCTTATTTCTTGCAGCAGATTCTTCTTTACAGCTTATTTCTTGTTATCTACAGCTTCCCTGCTTGACGTCCAGCAATTAAAGGAACAGCGTGAAGCCTTTACCGTGTGTGGTAGACGAGTGGCAGCTTGGCTTGAAAACCAAAACGTCCCTTCGCTGTTTCCTGACCAAGCAAACTTGGTGAATGAAATGTAAGTACAATCACAAGTTCCTATTGAAGTTCGTAATGACAATACTGATGAAATCAATTTAACCAACAAAGCATCGCAGTACCCATTAATTTCCTTTCTACCTTGATAACTTTAGTCTCCTCTTCTCTGACGTACATCAGATTACCATCACCAAGCGAATACTGGAGTTGGAAGCCGCGGACGTATCCGCCGTCCTCTCCTCCCTGTGTGGATATTGATGTCAGGGTGGTGGGAGAGGGGAGGATAACCTGGAAGTAAGGGGATTCGTCTTCGTTCAGTGGAGCCCACGATCCAACTCCAGGCCGCCCTTTGTATGCTTCGCGTCCCGACTTCGATGATGAAGCAGTGATGTCGTCATCGGAAATTTCCTGGCTTGTCATTCCCATTTTTTTGTCACAATATTCTGCAACAACCAAAATAAGTGAAGAAGTGACACAATAATAATTCTTCCAACAAGACACCAAATAGATAACCAAAGAGTATAAAATTAAGTGAGAAATTACATTACAATAAAAAATTGGTTACCACATAACAATTAAAATTGGCTTACTGCAAGACCTTAGTCAAGTCGCTATGGTTGCTCTGGCACAGTCGAAAATGTGCAACAAAAATTGTTCCCAAGACTCGACGACGCAATCTCATTTCGAAAAGTAAAGTGGTGGCCAGCACCCTTTCAAACACCAAATTCTCCGCTATCTGCTGTTAGCCTCAACTGTGAAATCATTTGAACTGAACAAATATTCCACCCTCTGACGTATCAAGACCAACCTGGCGTGACAACTTCAACCGTTGTGGTAAGGGTGGTTGTAGTTTTTACCAGCGCTGGTGTTGTGCTGGTTTCCACGATTTCTTCCTTGCTGGTTGTTGACACTGATGACGTAAGCAATTCACCACCAGTCGATGTTGCAGCTGGTGATATTGTTGATGATGTCATGGTAAACGATGAAGACGAAGACGAAGATGTCATTACCGGAGAAGTAGAAGATGGCGATGACGAGGTTGCGATAGCAGCTTTTGTGGTTGAAGAGGAAATTGTCGATGAAGCAGATGTTGTTTCGATGTTGACTGGCTCAGTGGTTGAGATAACCGCAGAGCTGGTGGACTGAAGGGGTAATGAGCTGGTGGGCTGTGTGGAAACGGTGGTGGTGCTTTCGCCTGCTGGATTCACAGTCGTCACAATCACCTCCGTGGTGGCTGGGAGCATCTCTTTAGTGGTAGTTACTTCAACCAAGCGCGATGTGCTCTGTTCTGGAGAAGAACTGCTGGTGCTGCCAAGGCTCAATGTGGTAGAAACACCACTTGGTTCCAAAGTTGTTTCAACTGGCGTTTTTGAGGTAGTTACCACTTCCACAGTTGTCTCCTTTACCGTGGTGGTTGTTAGCGCTGCTGTTGAATAGCATCCTCGGAGGCCAACGTTCAGCGCGGGCACTGCACCAACCCATTCGATCGGCCGGATTCGAATTGTCGTCACTAACACAGGAACTGCAAAGTAATTGGTGCGAACTGACAAAGCATCTGCATTTCCACCAAAGAATTTCTCTGGCTCTTCAGACGGTTCAATTCGCTTCCAAGACTCAGTTGAATCGTCCGAGATAACTTTCTCTTCAACAGAATATTCAGTCACATACGAAGCTTCACCATCGCCTTGAGTAAGAATTCCAAAGACGTATACAGGATCTGAAAATTCAACTGTCAGCCAAGCACCCTCACTGTCGGAAACATCCTCCTCAGTAGGAATCCAAGCAGAAGGAGAGTTAAGTCTTCCTGTATTCTCATCAGGATTATTGCTAGATGCTGTAAGGATAGGGTTTCCAATCTTTTTGCTCTCCTGCCATTCAAGTCCCATTTTTTCATCGCAAATCTTCGCTGTTGACTCTGTAGTGATTGGAGCACCTGTAGTGGTCGACGATTCGACAGAAAATCCAGTTGTAGTGGAATGTTCTGCCACTTTGGTGGTTGTGGTTACGACACTCATTATTTCACTTGTCTCGCTCTTCTCAGTAACAATTGTGGTGATTTCTTTAGTGGTGACTACTGCTGGACTGGTGTCTTCCGCGCTGGTGATAGTGGTAACCACAGGGCTGGTCGATTTAACAATGGTCTCCGTGGTAGTTTCAACCACTGCTGGTGCAGTTGGGCTGGATTCAGTTTCACTTCCTGCAAAATTATATTCTAAATTAAAACATTATGGCAATGTTGCTGGATTTTTAGTGCTTCAAAAACGGTGTGCATAGGTAAGCAACTCTAACGCAACAGATGCTTGGATGGATCGATTTCTATTATTTCAATAGTTTTATTGCTATATATAGGCTTAGGTTGCTTACTTTAATTGCGACAGCTTTTAAAAGCGCAAGCATGGCTCCTATAAAATCACAAAAGCTCGTGTTTTGAGGTCCAGATATTTGTAATAAAAGAAAAAATCAGTTTTAGCTGTGCTTAGTATTTATGGCTTGCACTGTCACTTTAGAACCTACTATAATTGGCAGATTACTGTAGCCCATAGCCATACGCTTAGGATTTGAGTAACGCAATTAAATTTTATAAAAGCTATAATGAAAGCAAATTTAGAAATAATAACAACAACGCACGCCTTATTCAAGGCTTTTGTTCGTACGCAAAATAAATTGTTGAAAAAGATTAGTTGATGTTACGCCTATGAAGATATGTTGAAGGTTGACTGAAAATTTTGCAAATAAGCAAATAAAATTGACACTGAAACGATGGACTAAAGGCAAGATCAATGGGGGTGTCTAAAGTTATGCGAATTGTATTAGATTAGCTGGGCGTTGACTCCATCCTTTTTGACCCAGCCGTTCCAGAGATATTCTACTCTAAGCATGACATAGGGCCTGTAATGTTATAATTTTTATTGGCAACCTTGACGTTGGTAGCCTTAGCGTCATTAGCGACACATCCCAGTTCTAACCTGACGCAACGCCACTATTACGGTACTGGATTGAGTCGTTTCGCTGCGCACTAATCTGTTTGATCTTGTCAGCACAATCAGATCCGAGCAGGAAAAAAGAGTAGACTGTTTGCGTGTTTAGTGGCCTAGCGATTTCAGTATAAATCAAGCTGTCAGATACATTTTAATCTAAATCATAGCCTAGCCTGGGAATAAGACTTTTATTACAAGGCTACCAAGTACAAACTCATACCTGATAATACGTAGAACTATCAATACCGGAGAAGGCCTATTATATTTGCTTAAAAGTAGCGAATTAATTAGTGACCCCAGAAAATACCATTCCAACTAAGCTGCAAACAATGGCATACTACTCTACTAGCCTTACTTTGCTTGTTATTAGACGTTTGTTACCTAAGCTACTGTACAGTGCACTTTTTTTCCTGCTCGGATTTGTTCTGCTGACAAGATTAAACTGATTAGTGCGCAGCGAAACGACTCAATGCAATAACCTAATAGCGGCATTGCTTTAGGTTAGAACTGAGATGGCGTCGCTAAGGCTACCAACGTCAGGGTTGCCAATAAAAATTATAACATTAGAAGCCCTATGTCGTGCTTAGAGTAGAATATCTCAGCAACGGCTGGGTTAAAAAGGATGGAGTCAACGCCAATCTATTCTAACGCGATTGACCTAACTTGAGATAGCTCAATTTATTTTGCCTTTAGTCCTCGTTTAACAACACAATTCGTAATATCTGCGAATAAAACTAACCTTCAGTAGCCACGGTTGTTGTTACTGACTTGCCAACAGTCGTAGTGACCACTGCAGTTGTAGGAATTCCTGAAGCAGCAGATGTTGTCGTGCCTGGTCCCTGAGAAGAAGCAACTGCTGAAGTATGGGTGGTTTCACCCGCAGGTGAAGATGTACTTTCGGCAGTCTTCAACGTTGTAGTTTCTCCTGGTCGCAGGGTGGAGCTAGAGCTAACTGACGTTGTCATGACTGCAGCTGTCGAGGTTAAGCTTTCGCTTGCTGGAAGTTTCGTAGATTGATTCACGGTAGATGAACTGATGCTGGCTTTGGACGTCGTTTGTATACCAATAGAGGAGGTGGTTTCAATGGTAGGAAGCGATGTAGACACGGATTCTGTTGATGGAGTTGTGATATCGCCTACCGCTACAGTTGTCGAAACAAAAACTGGAGAGGTGGCTATTACTTGAGATGTAGTTGACTGAATGGCTGGTAATGTAGTCCTCCCTTCTAAAGATTCGGTTGAGGTCAGGCTAGCTTCTGTAGTTTTCAAAGCGGAAGTTGATGTAGTTCCATGTATGCCACTTGTACTAGAACCAACTGTGCTAATGAAAGATTGGCTTCTGGTTGTAGATTCAGTGACGTCCATCCCTGGTGTGGTAGTGGTGGTAACAACTGGTGCAGCAGTGGAAGTCGTTTCCAGGATGTTGATTGTGGTTGTGGTGGTCGTGCTGGACACTGGCATTGATTGTGTGCTGGTAATCACTGATGCTGGTGAACTGGTTGTACCAGATGCCATACCAGTGCTCGTTTCCACTGGTGACTTGCTGGTGGTGATAGGTGCTTCCATGGTGGTAGTCGTTACCATGTCAGTTTGGGTGGTGGTCACAGTGGTAGTCGACACGAAAACGTAGCAACCTTTGATTTCAAAACGAAGAGCAGGAGCAATGTTCCAAGCCACAGGTTTGATCCTCACTGATTCAACAGATTCAAGTCGAGGAAGAGGAATCTGAACTGATGCCGAATCAACGACGATGACTGGGAAAATCATAGGTAGCGAAGTTGTTTCAAACAATACAGGTGTCCACTCGTTGTTATCAGTGGTTGTGTAATCAAGCGTGAATTCTCTGACGGATTCCTCCGATCCACTTCCTTGGATGATGATGGACGTCATAATCACCGGATGTTGGAAGGAAACCGAAATCCAAGGTCTGACGTCATCATCAGCAGCGCGCCACGACGCAGGGTTTCCATCGCTGTCGATAAAATTCAAACGAGCTTGATCCGCGATGTCCTCGTTACTGGAAGCGGACAAACTCGGCTGCAAAATCACGTTGCTCAATCCGTATTCTATTCCCATGGCATCATCACACAACTTCGCCTCCTCAGTTGGAGCAACGGTGGTTTCGGGTGGAATGGTTTCTACTTCAACTGCGACTGTCGTGGTGGAATCTCCTCCAACTTCTGGTGTGGTGCTGCTTTCTAATCCAGCCTTTGATGTGGTGCTGGTTTCTACTTCAATCTTTGGCGTGGTGCTGGAGCTTGCGATCGTTGCACTGCTGGTCTTCACAACTTCTTTCGTGGTTGTTGTTGTTACAATTTCAGATGGAATGCTAGTGGTTGCTTTTCCACTCGGTGTGATCACCTTTGTCACTGTGGTAGTCGTTTCCACAACAACTGGTGACGTCGCTTCTGATGCACCTGTTGTCACTGATCCAATCGTTGTGCTTGTAAGAGCTGCTGATGTGGTTTGTTCGACAGCAACTGGTGTTGTGGTAACCACTTCCTTCACAGTGGTGGTCTCCACCAGGGCGGGAACCGTGGTGGCTTCCTTCAAACAACCACGGACCTCAACTTTCAAGCTCATTGGTTCCTCAGGTTCGTTTCTGATTGGATAGATCCGAATTACAGCAACAACGATTGCTTGATCGAGCACGTGACGTACTCGCGTCACGTCATCATCATTTCCGGTGAAAACTTTGGGGACTTCTTCAATTTCCCCGGATGGAAGTCTGGTAGAAACAGCAACATCTTCCGGTTTATCATCAAAATTGGGGGATGTTTTTAAAGTGAATTTAGGGACGAATTCTCCGTTCATTCCTCCCCCGGTGATGAGAGAAGTGATTTTAATTGGCGAGGGGAATCGAAGTTCAATGAATGGTGTCTCATCACTGTCCATTGGTGACCATGACGTCGTTTCTTCTTCAGGAGTTTCCCCAGTTCTGATGAGGACAGATTCAGGTTCGCTTCCTGGTTTAGACGATGATGCGACAATGACGTCAGCTAAGTTGACAGTGCTCTCGAAATCCATTCTTTCGTCGCAGATTTCTGTAGAATACATGAAGTTTTATTATGTTTCGCTTCAAATATTTATATAAATTTATTTGGTTGCAGTCTTTTGTGTTTAACTGCAGTGTATGAAGCTCTATTCACAAAGAGGTTAACCTCGTTGAAGCGAAACTCGATGCACTTATTTTTTGGCAACGTAATGCACAATGATGCTAAAAGTATTGCAAGTTTCAGACTTGTGATGAAAAGAAACGTAGAGCTTAGCTGTACTGTGTAAAGCAATAAGCAGGGATATGTAGAACTGGATGGCAAGCATCAGCGGCATACTTTCAAACATGGGCTATTTGAATATTGGGTCCATTAGACGCTTTTTGCCTGATGTTTGAAACTTTGTGACATAAAAGCGTTTTTGAGGTCCCAATATGAGAAAAATTTGGAAAGCTGGGCGGTTTTTAGTTTGGACGAGACTTTCGCCTTTTTCATGCATCGGTTATTATGTACTCGAAAATAATTTACATGAAAAGGTAATGCAGTACATTTATGTTATGTGATAGCCATAAGAAAAAGTCTTTTACGATTTTCCTTTAAGAATGTCAAGCAATTCAACATCAAGATATTAAACACTGAAGTAACCCTGCGTACTTAAACTTCTTACCAATAGTGGTGCTTTCAGCTGCACTTGTGGTTGTTGTGGTCTTTGATACAACTGATGTCGTGGTAAATTCATTTGATGGTTCTAAATACGTCAATATTAATGTTCCGCAGCAAATTTTCTTCGGGCAAAAATTAGTATCTTATTAGCACTAGTGTTGCAATGAAAAAATTGTGGGGGGTAGTTATTACGGAAAGATGGCTATCGTTGTTAGGCACTATAGAAGCTGGAATTACTGTTAAGAACAATTTTAAATTTTTGTTTTTACTGTACATGCCTTTATTTCGTTAGAGTAAAAGATTTCATTCATTGGACTTGCTCGAGACAAAGTCGTGTAACTCAATGCCTGCAAATATTTTTCGTTACGGCAATGCTGCGATGGTAACAACTATTTTTAGCTGAACGCTTTAAAAGTCAAAACATAACAAGCGTACTTCAAATCATAACAAGGGTTTGATTCCCAGTCTGGTCAAACCAAAGACTATAAAAATTGGTATTCACAGCACCCCAGCTCGACGTTCCGCAATAGAGACAGTGTGAAGCCTTCAGCGCAAGTGATAGATAGGTGGGCAGGTGGCAGTTTGACTTGAAGACCGAAAGGTCCGATTGCTGTCTCTTGGCCAAGGCAACTTGGTGAATAAAATGTGATTACAATTACGATTGAATCCTGAAAAAGAGATTGGCCTAAGTTCATAACGGTTAAGTAGCTGAATGGTTCACGTAGTTCAATGAATAGTCACACACCTGTAGTCGGTTGGACCCATTCTGCGGTAATGGTGCTTTCATATGGTGTTTCTGTTGTCGTGGTTGAAACAACTATGGACTGGCTGGTACTTAACAAAAATGGTAATGAAGTGGTACTTTCAACTACTGCCTTGGTGGTACTTTCAGCTGGTGCCTTGGTGGTACTTTCAACTGGTGCTATGGTCGTTGAGCCAATAACAAATTGACTCGTGGTCGATGATGGTGTCGTGGTCATAGAAGATTCGCTGCTGGTTGAACCGACAATGGATCGGGTTGTTGTGGAGGAAATTGGTGTTTCAGTGGTGCTCACCACTGGTTGTTTGGTGGTTGAACCAACCACAGGCTGGCTGCCGGTTGACATGAATAGTGAAGTGGTGGTACTTTCTGCTGGTGATTTGGTGGTGGTCATGATGGCAGATTTTGTAGTTTCAACACCATTCGCTTCTGTTGTGGTGACCACCCGGGTGGTGGTGGGTGGGAAAACCTCTTTACTGGTGGTGGTTTGTACGGCAATTGCTGACGTCGCTTCGCCACTGGCAAGTGTGGTGAACGTTTCCTAAATGAAAGCATTGCTATTAAATTCTTGGCATCATCGTACATAGGAAGTTTAATAATCTTAATTAACCTTTCACATTTTTAAATAAGTCTAATGAAGTAATTGGTAGACTTTCAACAATAAGTACAAAAAAGTAACAAAAAAACATGAAATTCGTGTGTTCATGCGATTAAAACCATTTTAGATTATACATTTGTTGCGATGCAACCGCACATTCGCAAATTTTTTGATTTGTAAGGAAACGGAGTGACTTGAGAACAGCTGTAGGAGTGCAGAAAGAAAACGTAAATGAAAACATGTCTCTGTTCTGATTACTACCGTGGCATTTTTTTTAGATAGATTGATTATATTGAATAAATTTGTAGATTAAACAATCAACTACATGGAAGCCGGGTCACAATCTGAATCTGACAAGATTTCCAAATTGATGCAATGAAAAATAATTTCACTAATTTATATTCTCCTAACCTTTGGCTTCGAAGTGGTGGTTACCACTTCAGTGCTGGTTGAAGTCTCTACTGTTGTCTCTACCTCCTTGTAACATCCCAGTAAATCTGCACGAATTGCTATGCTCCTATGCCACGCCATGGGCAGGATTCGAATCCCGATCGCTTCGAGTGGGAAGGGCAGAAGAATCTGTCAAAAAGATTCGTAAAAACATTCAACGCGCAATCCACGAAATCATAGACTGTAATATCCATCTAACAAAAAACAAATCACGACACGAATTCGTTCCTGCATATGAATCAATGAAGTGTTTGCGTCTGTCTAATCACACCAACGCAGAGACATCTTTGGGTTCTGTTTGTAAGTCTGTTGTCTACCTGGGCCACCATAACGGGAGGACTGCTTTTACACTTACTACACGAACAAATAAGACACTAATTTTAACAAAAATTGACTAGCGCAAGCGATTGCCCCACCTCAGAAACGGAGTTTCCGTCCTCATTTCCACGGAACACAAGCGGATTTTCGTTTGCCAATCCGTCTTCGACCACATATCTCCACTCCACTCCGTCCTTGCTACCCTGAACAGCAAACTTAGTGACCCAGCCATGTTCCCCTTCGCCTTGAACAAGCACTGATGTCACTACTACTGATCGTTCGAAGTTGATCTGAAAAAAAAAATTGTTGAACCAAAAATATTTCCACATCTTTTGCTGATCAATTCACCAACGAGAAAATTTTATGCAGAAAGCTGGATAACGTTGTTTCGAGCTTTCAGCTCTCATCGGCAGCCTTCAGCACATCTACACCAAGAGTATTCCCAGCCGTTCTGATCTCCCGGGAATCAACCACGAAAGACGCCAAGCCTTTTCAGAGAAAACTTTAGGTAGATTTACAAGCATGTCAAATCTATTTTAGTAACTTTTCCCAGAATCAGGAAATTATTGTAGTATCGCATCAAAATATAACCTCTTTAACATTACACACAACTATAAAAAGTCACAGTAAAAGGTTAAAAGCACAACAGTCGGTTTTGTCCTGAGGACTCGTCAGGTGCTACTGTAATCTTTATCAAATTTTCGATTCCGCTTCTCGCCTTTATCGCTTGTTGAGCACTCTAGTTAAATCCACTGTTTTAATCACAAGAAGAAGATTGACTATCAACAACTTTCTCACGTCAAACTCAATCGTCATCACCGTCAACTTAACCAACCTACCTGTAAATATTCCCCAGCCACATCAAGCGCAGGTCTCCATGCAACAGGTTCTCCATTCTCCTCATAATTCAACCTCCCATTTTCGGGTGAGCTGTCCTTGCTGCTGGAGGAGGCGGACAGGGTGGCCTCACTCACAGTGGTGGTGGCCTTCATGTCCAAACCCATGTCGAAATCGCACACCTCAGGTGGAGTGTTGCTCACGGAACTACTTGTCGTTTCAACAACTGAATATAATGAAATTGGTACTAATGAAAAAGCGATGATTGGTGAGGAAGAACCATTGCTAAATCGCAACTTTCTAAGTAAAAAATTGGGTAGATTACCTCAAATTTGAAGGTTTCGAAACCCTCACCAACTTCTGATTTTAATCGCAACATGGGAATGAAAAGCATAAGGGTACAAAAATGGTTTTTCCATAATATCTTTAAAAATAACTGTTTATGCTTTACATCTACGTGGTATTGACGATAAAAACGTAATTTTCTCTGAGTATTTCAACGAAAAGAGATAACTACCAAAAAAACTTCGCATTGACACAAATGTTTACTGATAATATTCGTAAGCAAACATGACGTAAATTGCAATTACATTTTATTCACCAAGTTGCCTTGGCTAGGAGACAGCGAAGAGACCTTTCGGTCTTCGAGTCAAGCTGCCACCTGCCCATCTGTCTTCCAAACACGGTGGAGGCTTCACATTGTCCCTTTAATTGCTGAATGTTAAGGAGGGAAGCTGTGAAAACTAATTTTTATAGTCTTTGGTTTGACCCGACCGGGAATCGAACCCGAGTCTACCGCTTCAGTAGCAGACGCTCTGTCCACTCGACCACTGATCAGTTAACGTAAACACATAGCATAGCCTATATTCAATCCTTCTAAAGCGCTATACCAATTTTAACATACCTGTTGTGGTTGTTTCTATGGTAACCGTTGGTGCTTTGGTGGTTGAACCAGGAGAGCTTGTTGTTTCAACTGGTTTAGATGTGACCACTTCTTTGGCTGTTGTTTCAACCACTTTCACAGTGGTTTCACCTGAACATGTTGCGTACCTGTTACGGTTTTACCAAGCCAAAAATTACTGAGAACAGATTTTTTTGTTTGTTCAAAAACAGTAACAGACTTCACAGAATAGTGTTTGAAACATCGATACATTTTTATACACAACACGACGCTAAAACTACGGAAAACTTTTAACAACGTGAGAGGTATTTTTTGCAAATCTGTAAGTTTTGACGTTGGAATTTTACTTTAGAAACTACTTATTGAAATTGTGTAAGTTGATTGTTGAATAGGCCTACCATATTTCCGTTGCCCAAAAAGAGGACAGATCTCGCCAGCAAGTAAAATGCTAGTAGGACAAGAACATCCCACTAGGCTGTGTTCAGCAAACGATACGGCAAACAAAAATAGACACTAATGCGAGACAAACCGAATTTGTTTGTCCGATTCAGCCAATGGATATTTTTCAATTCCTTTAACTTTTCCCAATAAGGCCAGCTTTAACATGAACATGAAATTGCTTACACAAAATATGATTGGAACTGTACACAACTTTTAAGATGTTAGAAATGGACTCAACTTAGAGACTGTCTTTTTCCTTGCACCATTGAGGTATCATAGAAAATATGCGTTCTACATTTGCATTTTAAACCCTAATGCACAAAAATTGGGTGATTTTTGACAGTTTACTACAAAACCTTACAGTTCTGCAGTGTTTGATAAATTCTGTTCATTCGGCTGGTAAATCTGAAATATTGTAAATTGGTTTTTGCTTTGCAAATACTCCCTTCATTTACAAACCTACGCACTCAGGACTCAGGTACACAGCCAGGATTTTGCTAAGGGGTGCCACTTGAACCTAAAGTTAAAATATTTTTGTTTGATAAATATGTCATTTAGGCGATGTGCTGAGAAAACTATAGTGCAACTTAAGTCTATCACGGACAGAAGTCTAAGCCTCCAGTAGCTGAACAATTTTGTGATTCTTGAGATAAAATACCCATTATAACTCTATTAGGAACACATTTCGCACATTTTTAAAGCTATTCGAAAGAACTAAACTGCTAAAATTCAGAAGTAACTTGAAAAACTTAAGTTGCCCAACCCCTTCAGCCCCTCCCTGCTTACAGGTCAAGTTCAAAATATGGTAAACGCTTTGTATTTCGGGTTAAATTTTCTAAGTGTCTTGGCTAAGGAGGGAGCTGAAGCCCCCTTAGCCCTTCCCTGGTTGCGTCACTGTACAGTGTACACTAGGGTTGTTCAAAAAAAACTTTTTTTCAATTTTAACCCATCACCCCCGCAAATTATTAGGTTGGTGATAGAAACCCTTCATACCAAATTTCAGCTCATTCGGTTCATACTGGAGAGAAGGCACGCAATTTGGAATTTGGAATTTTTGTTGAAAAATATGGACTTTTGGCCCACTTCATCATTAATTTTTTCAGTCACAATATCTGGTATCTATGTCTTTTTTGATTTAATGTTGCTCAAATTACATATTAGACCCAGTCCAAACCAATTTGTGGCGTTTGCTTCATAAATTTATTATCAAAAAATTTCCTGGTTTTGCGATATGTTAACTGAAACATGTCAAAGTGCTTAACAGCTTAAATCATCTCGACTGCTTTCTAACACCAATACTGTCCTACAAACCACTGCATAGAATGAGAAAAAACGCGATTTCTTCCTACAAACTCATCTAACGTCTCTCTTCAAAGTCTAGGCGATGGCATAAACCAAGTTATTGAAACTATGTTGGGCAAGTTCAACCCGTAAGCAATATGATTTGTCGTTACAATCACTACTGCTGTAATGTGAGTCAGTCTATTTCACCCCAGTAGCAGTTGATGAAACTTCGAGTATTATTTCCTCTCGATCCAGCATATCTGTGTTAGTTGTTCTCATTGTTAGCAAGAACAAGTTCATGATCGTCCCATTTTCTGACTCTTTGGTTTTTCAAGTTGAAAGTTGGAATAATTCATTACGAAATGTTGCAAAGTCTCACGACCAAGCACTAAATTATCTACCATTCTAACTGAATATATACAATAATTTGGTTCCGCAAAAATACGGGAAATACTAGTTTTTGTGTCGTTTTTGTGTTACTGGTTCCTGATATAATAGCAAAATCAGCTTGGCAACCAACCTCTTATTTTTTTCTGGTTCAAACTAACGCCTTATATCTGAGTGGTGATAGTGTTTTTCCACAAAATGAAACTGTTGTTTGATTAGATGGTAACACGTACCACCTCGATGGTAACACGCACCATTAGATGGTAACACACACCACTCGCACCACCTCAAAACAATTCTGCTACCTCGTCGCGTACTCATTTTGAAAAGGCACATGCAACATTTGTTGCTGAACATAATATTATAAGCGCGATTGTACTGTGCATCATGTGCATCTAAAAACCAGCCTTCAAAACCAACAAAGCACAAGTTTACCAATATTTGTGTCTTGTTTGTTAGCAACCAAAACACTATAAACTGTTGGGCAAAATTTTACTCAAAATTGTTCAGTATAATATCCTTGATAGTCACACATCTGAGAAGCACTACTAACACTCTGTTATTCTGCAATGTTTCAACAAGAAGACCCCAAGAGGTTGGTTATTGGGCTGACTAAATGGGTTGTAAAAAGATATTTTGTATGCCGCAGATAAAACGTTGAAAACCCTTCAGTATATTTCACCCTTAGCTGTAGCCGTTTCTGGAGTTAACCTCTAAAGATCTCACTGAGTTATGAAAGGGAAACAGTACGGTTTTTAATGTTTTTACTTATGATGTGCTAAATAAAGGGTGGCCACAACTCGTACACCGAAGCATTTAAAACAATTTTGAATAACTTGTAACTAATTTAACTGGCACATACGTGCAATGCTTCAATGCTAAACGAAAGCACACCAGGTGACAAAAAACATGGTCTGATATAGATTTTATATTGTTTTACACTCACATGATTTTACAGTCACACTCCACGTGATTCTTTAGTGTGCAACTTATGGCCAACCCTGTATATGAATGGGCTCTAACTATAACTGCTATTGAGCTCGTCTCAAGCTTGATTGGTAGCGGATAATGAATGCTCTAAAAGCCAAAACAAAACGTATCGTGCATTTGTGATGGTTATTCGATTCATCAAAAACATAGACGATATGTATCTGGCCAGCTCTATCAGTGGGAGCAACCCTGGATGAATAGAATTTAGGCATTACTAACCCTATTTGTACCGCGGGGCGGGGACAAATTTGCCCCCTCTTAGTTATTTTAATATAGCTCCTAAACTAAAAAATGTTTGCTTTGATGCACCCCAACTTTGAATTAAACTTAATAGCAAACATTTTCAGAAACTTTGGGGTCAGCCGGATAACCGGAAGTGACGTCATTCTGCCTTTGTCAGAGGCACCTAAGAAGTTTCATACAGTTTTAAGCACAATGCATGCTTATCAACGCACTTATTCTATTCATTCTCCTGCGTCTTCATTATTTATGCTGGTCTTTAGCTGGAATAAAATATTTTATTTGCTAATAAATGTGTTGCATCATCATTACGTCATCGATGTCGTCATAATTCAAAACTATTGCTTTTTCTGCTGTTTCTCGAAATCAATTGCGTTTGCATAAAAAAATATTCATTGTCATCAGCTGTTTAATGATACAATGAAAATAATACTGCAGTATTCTAAAATTTAGTGAATGCTGCTATATCTCAGTCATGAAAAATAACTGATCATAATCAATGCAATACATTAAAGATGTCGTCATCGTTTAAGTGACGTCATCATGTATGTGACGTCATCATCTGCGGTGACTTGATCAGAGATGTCTTTGAAATAACAAAAGTCCAAACTGAAACTAATATTTAGCAACATTTTGAAAAATTTGCCTGCTGTTATAAGGATTTACTGGTTTTGATGACGTCATCATTGCTTTCGCAACGTCACAACCTCAAAATATTTTATTTAAAAAATTTAACAAAAAATAGCTTCAACAAGCAAAAAATATTACTTCTATGACTTACCAAACAGTTTTTAAACAGGGGGGCAAATTTACCCTCCCCTCGGTATAAAATGGGCGTGAAAATAGCGCGGTAAATACAGGGTTAACTGAAGAACGGTCAGGTTAGACACAAAACTTTGTAACATTTCGTAATAAATTATTCCAACTTTCAACTTGAAAAACCAAAATCAAAAAATGGGACGACCATGAACTTGTTCTTGCTAACAATGAGAACAACTAACACAGATATGCTGGATCGCGAGGAAATAATGCTTGAAATTCAATTAACTGTTAATAGGGTGAAATAGACTGATTCACATTACAGCAGTTGGGATTGCAATGATAAATCATATTGCTTACGGGTTGAACTTGCCCAACATAGTTTCAATAACTTGGTTTATGTCATTGCCTAGACTTGAAAAGAGACATTAATTGAGTTTCTAGGTTGAAATCGTGTTTTCTCTAATTTTATGCAGTGGTTTGTAGGACAGTATTGGTGTTAGAAAGCAGTCGAGATGATATAAGCAGTTAAGCACTTTGACATGTTTCAGTTAACATATCGCAAAACCAGGAAATTTTTTGATAATAAATTTGCAAAACAAACACTACAAATTGGTTTAGACTGGATCTAATATGTAATTTAAGCAACACTAAATCAAAAAAGGCATAGATACCAGATATTTTGACTGAAAAAATTAATGATGAAGTGGGCCAAAAGTCCATATTTTTCGACGAAATTTCCAAATTCCAAATTGCATGCCCTTCTGTTCCTGTGAACCGAATGAGCTGAAATTTGCTCTGAAGAAATACTTAACTAAAAATTAGCAGCAATTTAGAATCATTAAAATTTTTATTCAATGATTGTCAACCTAAAACTATAGGTTTTCGAGTTTCGACCAGTAACTTAGGCCATCTTCACGGCTAACATTTAGAGGTATAAGTTATTCGTCTATACAATTTATTATAACAATATACATTTATTATTATTGCAATATACAATTATTATTGCTGCTAATGTTTGCTTCCAAATTTTTAGTTGCAGTTTTATATCATTGCATGTTTAAATGTGTTATTCTTTTTGCCTGATGAGACCCTTGAGCAAAGTCGAAACGCGTCGCGATAGCTCATTCGCACTGTATATTGCAATAATAAATTGTATAGATGAATAACTTATGCTTCTAAGTGCTAGCCGTAAAGATGGCCTAAGTTACTGGTCGAAACACGAAAACCTACAGTTTTAGGTTGACAATCACCGAATAAAAATTTTAATGGTCTGAAGAGTTTTCATCAATTTGCGGGGGTGATGGGTCATATTTGAAAAAAAAAGTTTTTTTTTAACAACTCTAGTGTACACGCTACACTCACAGACCAAGTCACTATGCACTGCTAAATACTCTCTCGATTCAACACGTTTACGTCTGCCTAGGGAAAGTTAATTGTGAAAATATACGTCACTAAGTAACTTTATAATGCAACAACAGAATGAACAATTACCAATGGATGTTAAGGTTTTACAATAGAGTATTATTTTAGAAATAAAAATCTAAATGGTAAAAAGAAGGGACATTTGGCTGCTTTTGAGTGTCTTTCGAGGCCATTCATTTTTTCGAAAAAAGAGGACAAATCCTCTTAAAAGAGGAGGTATGGTAGCCCTATTTTGAAACCCATCAAAGTAAATCCGTGGCGTATTTAAAAAATCATTTTTACCATTTCGTTTCGTCATAAAAGAATGAAACAAAAATATCTTCAACTAACCAGCTGGTTCAGTTGTGGTTGCGGTTGGTTTCGATGACGTAACAGTGGTGGTTTTAGTTGATTCCACAGTAAACGCAGGAGTGGTCGTTTCGGGAGTCGAACCCTCGCCACATCCGAACACTTCGATACGGAGACTGATTGGAGAATCCTCCTCCAGCACCGGAATTATACGGATCAACTTCACAATGATTGGTGCAGGCAAGCGGTTCTTTACCACGCTGAAGTCATCGTTGTTGCCTGAAACGTTGTGATTAAAATAAAAATGTTGAACGTTATAGCACTCTTAATGATCTTAAATTAGTTTTCTTGTTTTTGCAATCAATTACACATACTGAGTTGCATTAAAATCTAAATATGATAATAAGGGGGGCTATGGGTAAAACACAAAATTCAAGATATGATCAATATGTATTCATTACCTTGAAACAACAGAGGTCGCTCTGTCATAACTCCATCCTCTCCCATCACTTCTTCATTCACCATCTTCACCCCTTCACTATCGGCGTACTCCACCATGAACCTCCTCACGAACTTTCCATCGCCTCCTCCCTGGGTGGACACGGCTGTGATTTCGGTGAAGTCGAGGAAAGAAACTTCCAGATACGGGCGATAGTCGTTGTCTTTGGGCGCCCACGACGATTCGTGTCCGATCCTTGCAAACTCCGGATTCCTCCCAGGAGTGTAGGAGGAGGCCCAGACTTGGTTGTTGGTAATCTCGCCGGACTCCATTCCGAGCGCGCTAACACACAGTCCTGGAAGCGAAACATGACTTTTATTCACTCTATTCATACTTGCAAACTAAATTTAGTATACTATCGAAGTAAAGTTACTGCTACCCTTGACCAAGCAAAGGCAACTCAAATTTCTTAAGCACTTAAATTGAAAAGAAAAAATCAAAAACTTAAGCTAAAGTGGAAGATTCAATGGTAGACGTGATCAAAGATGTCAAAAAACTTTTTTTAACAACTTTAACCTTGAGACATTTGAAAACATTTGGCAGCTTTCGGCTAACCGATCACTATAATCAAATGTGAATCGTCAAACATCGAAACAATGATGGCACCATGAGAAGGAAATTTAGTGTTTTGGCTGCATATAGCAAAACTATAAATTAAAAAAAAATACGATATAGCCACAGTTCTGTAGCAAGTTTAGTTAGAAAATTTTGCTGTAAGTGTAAACAATTGGCAAACTGAACTTGGTCTTGAACGTTTTGCAGTGAGCAATATGCCTTTTCACAATTACGTTTAAATGGCTGCATCTACACAGTATTATATGACTAAACAAATTCCGATAATTAAGAATTGGATTTACAGACGTTCACATACGATCGCAATTACAATGTTGGGTCGAATATTTTCTCTGATTAGATTAACAGGACGTTAATGTCATTAAATACGAGCAAGTTTTCTGGGATGTATCGTCGTAACGCTAGTTCAAATAATTACTGTTTTCTACGTGACAAACTGTCAATGTCCAATAAAATTAACAGTGTTAATGCGACCAACTTGCATTGTCATTCACAACTAACCTTTCGTAGTTTCTTCGACTGCGGTGCTGCTGGATACGGTTGTGGTTACGATGCTGCTTTCACTACTGGTAGATACCACTGGGATGGTTGAAGCTGGAACAGAGCTGCTGGTTGATTCAGACACTTCTATGCCTGATGTAGTACTGATCACTGGAGCAGAGGTACTGCTGGTGGACCCAGTGACTTCCATGCCTGGTGTGGTAGTGGTGGTAACAACTGGTGCAGCAGTGGAAGTCGTTTCCAGGATGTTGATTGTGGTTGTGGTGGTCGTGCTGGACACTGGCATTGATTGTGTGCTGGTAATCACTGATGCTGGTGAACTGGTTGTACCAGATGCCATACCAGTGCTCGTTTCCACTGGTGACTTGCTGGTGGTGATAGGTGCTTTCATGGTGGTAGTCGTTACCATGTCAGTTTGGGTGGTGGTCACAGTGGTAGTCGACACGAAAACGTAGCAACCTTTGATTTCAAAACGAAGAGCAGGAGCAATGTTCCAAGCCACAGGTTTGATCCTCACTGATTCAACAGATTCAAGTCGAGGAAGAGGAATCTGAACTGATGCCGAATCAACGACGATGACTGGGAAAATCATAGGTAGCGAAGTTGTTTCAAACAATACAGGTGTCCACTCGTTGTTATCAGTGGTTGTGTAATCAAGCGTGAATTCTCTGACGGATTCCTCCGATCCGCTTCCTTGGATGATGATGGACGTCATAATCACCGGATGTTGGAAGGAAACCGAAATCCAAGGTCTGACGTCATCATCAGCAGGGCGCCACGATGCAGGGTTTCCATCGCTGTCGATAAAATTCAAACGAGCTTGATCCGCGATGTCCTCGTTACTGGAAGCGGACAAACTCGGCTGCAAAATCACGTTGCTCAATCCGTATTCTATTCCCATGGCATCATCACACAACTTCGCCTCCTCAGTTGGAGCAACGGTGGTTTCGGGTGGAATGGTTTCTACTTCAACTGCGACTGTCGTGGTGGAATCTCCTCCAACTTCTGGTGTGGTGCTGCTTTCTAATCCAGCCTTTGATGTGGTGCTGGTTTCTACTTCAATCTTTGGCGTGGTGCTGGAGCTTGCGATCGTTGCACTGCTGGTCTTCACAACTTCTTTCGTGGTTGTTGTTGTTACAATTTCAGATGGAATGCTAGTGGTTGCTTTTCCACTCGGTGTGATCACCTTTGTCACTGTGGTAGTCGTTTCCACAACAACTGGTGACGTCATTTCTGATGCACCTGTTGTCACTGATCCAATCGTTGTGCTTGTAAGAGCTGCTGATGTGGTTTGTTCGACAGCAACTGGTGTTGTGGTAACCACTTCCTTCACAGTGGTGGTCTCCACCAGGGCGGGAACCGTGGTGGCTTCCTTCAAACAACCACGGACCTCAACTTTCAAGCTCATTGGTTCCTCAGGTTCGTTTCTGATTGGATAGATCCGAATTACAGCAACAACGATTGCTTGATCGAGCACGTGACGTACTCGCGTCACGTCATCATCATTTCCGGTGAAAACTTTGGGGACTTCTTCAATTTCCCCGGATGGAAGTCTGGTAGAAACAGCAACATCTTCCGGTTCATCATCAAAATTGGGGGATGTTTTTAAAGTGAATTTAGGGACGAATTCTCCGTTCATCCCTCCCCCGGTGATGAGAGAAGTGATTTTAATTGGCGAGGGGAATCGAAGTTCAATGAATGGTGTCTCATCACTGTCCATTGGTGACCATGACGTCGTTTCTTCTTTAGGAGTTTCCCCAGTTCTGATGAGGACAGATTCAGGTTTGCTTCCTGGTTTATACGATGATGCGACAATGACGTCAGCTAAGTTGACAGTGCTCTCGAAATCCATTCTTTCGTCGCAGATTGCTGTGCAACGTGGAGAAATGTTAGGTCAGTTTTCAAATTTCGTTACAGTTTATGTTGTGAAAATTTGGTTGTATTTTTTCTCTGTTTAATACGACATAAAGTTGGTCACAGAATTTCTGTTGGTAAATGTTACATTATGCTTACGATGTTTAGCGCAAAGATTAAACTAATGAGACTTAATGATGCTCAGTTGGAAAAGACATCGATTCAACTTCAAGTTTTATACTAATACAAAAATGCTTCTTACCAACAGTTGTGCTTTCAATTTCACTTTTAGTTGTTGTGGTTTTTGATACAACTGATGTTGTGGTTACTTCACCAGATGGTTCTAAAAAGTTATAAATTTGGTTGTGGTTAGGTTTGTCTCGCTTCAGATCCGCTATTTCAGTACAATAACGTTCCTTAATCACTTACTACAGAAGCGAAAACAGAAATTGATGATTAGGTAAACCACTTTCCCCATTTCGTTGTCAAAACTACTTTATTTCGTGGTATTTTTACTTTATAACGTAATTAGTTTAGTGAACGTACAGAAACATTCCACGTTAGAAGCGTTAAGTTCAAGAACATTACAAGACCAAAATCGTGACCAACTTCATAAAATTCTAGTAACTGGACGTCTGAAGCTACAAACGAAAACCCGTGGCCAGCCGAGCAATAGGGGGGAGTTAATAATTTAGATTACCAAGTGGGCCAAAAGTTTGGCATAAAACAGGTATTTATCGCAATATCGTAAACCTGGATTTATGGGAAGAGACCAGACCTCTCCAAAATTTTGAAATATTTTAGCACAAATTATCACAATATCGTAAATTTGCAGGTTAAAAGCCAGTGGCCGGAGAATGAAAAATACTTTAAAAGTAGATTAGGTGATGCTAGCCACCGGAAGCTCATATGAGCTCAGACAAAGCATCTCGGCGGCGCTAAACAAACTTTATGTTTAATATAATTCATCTAAAAAAGGTATTGCATTTCCAGCTTTTCGAGCTCTTAGAACAAAGCATTCAATGTTAGGGCCATTTTTAGAAGTTTTTGCCCAAATCAGGCAGTAGTTCGAAGCTAACGTGAAGAAAGTTAACTGTTTCACATTTTCCATTGCCTTATTACATAAATATATTGTCTACATTATGGCAAAAAAGTTTCAACCCTTTTCTGTTCTTCGTTGCGAGCTGCTATCAAATGCAATTGCAGACTTACAGACATGCAGTACTTTTGACTAAATTTTCTGCGGGAAGGCCCAATTCTGCGGCGATTGTTCTACCACCCAGGCATTCCACCTTAACTACACTCTTACACAAACAAGCCTTAATTCTATTTAGGAACGAATAACCCTGAAGTTATACTCTTATTCCATTAAAAACTAAAACAAGTAATTTTCATCCAAAGGAATTTTTACTATGTTTAGATTATATATTCATGAGGTTGACAATGGTTAAAGTGTAAACCGAAGCGTCTCCCAAAATGTACATACAGTAATTGCATCTAATCAAAGTTAATGCAAATTTCATCTTTCTTACTACAATATTTTCAAATAGTTTAAAGTAGTCTTGCACCTGTAGTCGGCTGAACCATTTCTGCAGTAGTTGCACTTTCGTATGGTAACTTCGTTGTCATGGTTGAAACAACCATGGACTGACTGGTACTAGACACAAATGGTGATGAAGTGGAACTTTCAACTAGTGCCTTGGTGGTACTTTCAATTGGTGCCTTTGTGGTACTTTCAGCTGCTGCCTTGGTGGTACTTTCAACAGGTGCTTTGGTGGTACTTTCAATTGGTGCCTTAGTGGTACTTTCAGCTGGTGCCTTGGTGGTACTTTCAACTGGTGCTATGGTCGTTGACCCAGTAACAAATTGACTCGTGGTTGATGATGGTGTCGTGGTCTCAGAAGATTCGCTGCTGGTTGAACCAACAATGGATTGAGTTGTTGTGGAGGAAATTGGTGTTTCAGTGGTGCTCACCACTGGTTGTTTGGTGGTTGAACCAACCACAGGCTGGCTGCCGGTTGACATGAATAGTGAAGTGGTGGTACTTTCTGCTGGTGATTTGGTGGTGGTCATGATGGCAGATTTTGTAGTTTCAACACCGTTCGCTTCTGTTGTGGTGACCACCCGGGTGGTGGTAGATGGCAGGATCTCCTTGCTAGTGGTGGTTTCCATGGCAATTATTGATGTAGTTTCGCCACTGGCAAGTGTGGTAAACATTTCCTGAACGAAAAAACATGTTGCTGATAATGACATCATCATGTGGACACAATAGACTGTATTGATCTCAAGATTCTTGCTGTTTCCGGTGTTATTTGGTTAAGTTTAAAACTCGACTACGAGCCAGAAACAAATAAACCTTCTACGGTGCTTCAATTAACCTCTTTGGATTGAATTGGTTGTGATGTAACCAAATACAATGATCCCAAGCACATGTGTTTATACACGAAAGATTACACAATCAAAGGTGTTCTACAGCATTTTTCAGCAGTGGTAGAGTCGAGCAGTAAGTTACTTGAAACTGCAGGATTGAAGACTAAACAGTGAACACTGATCTGTACAAGCCGGGTCCCAATTACAATTCAATAAAAACTCCTCAAGCGTTGCAATGAAAAATAGGTTAACGTGAATTCGCACTACCTTTGGCTTTGAAGTGGTGGTTACCACTTCAGTGCTGGTTGAAGTCTCTACTGTTGTCTCCACCTCCTTGTAACATCCCAGTAAATCTGCACGAACTGCTATGCTCCTATGCCACGCCATTGGCAGGATTCGAACCCCGATCGCTTCTAGCGGGAAGGGCAGAAGAATCTGTCAAAAAGATTCGTACATCGTAGTGGTTTTAAACTTTTGATATGCGCCGCAATAATTTATATCATCCATATAAACACATCAAATCCATAAGAAAGTACTCACGACACATGATTCAATCTTACACTAATTTGTAATAGAAATCGAGAACATCAAACAATCGTCCTACCTCAGAAACGGAGTTTTTGTCCTCATTTCCACGGAACACAAGCGGATTTTCGCTTGCCAATCCGTCTTCGACCACATATCTCCACTCCACTCCGTCCTTGCTACCCTGGACAGCAAATTTAGTGACCCAGCCATGTTCCCCTTCGCCTTGGAGAAGCACTGACGTCACTACTACTGATCGTTCGAAGTTGATCTGGAAATGAAAATTTATTTTCACAACTTAATTACAGTATTACAATCTCAATTTCCATTGTAAAAACAAACCTGGAAAATCAAGCATTATTATACTGCAATATGGGTCCATGCAAATGATTTCAATCAAAGACAAACTCATGCCAGCTTGTCTTCTGCTTTGCTATTCCTTTCTCTTATAGGTTATTTCGAAGTTGACTAACCTGTTATTGCACACAAATGCACGAATACAGTAAGTAATTTAAAATAAGCAAGTAAAGGTGTACAATTCGCAATTCACCATTAACGTCCAAACTTCTGAGGAGCGATAAGCCACATCATCAACCATCACAATTAGGGATGAGTATTTCAGAATAGTTGGCTATTCCAGAATTATTCCAAATAGCTACAACCGAATCCAGAATACCGAATCCTATTCTAATTTAAATTAACTTAATTTGCTGAAAAAGTGAACAGCCAGTCAACCACCACCGATATCCAGAAAAAATTGATTCAACAATTCGGTTAATTAAAGCAGCACTTTATTGCAGTGCATGACAATGAGTGCTTCTAAATCTTCACCACTTAGTTGCGTTCTTAATTCGCTCACAGTCAAGCCTGCACAGGAGAAATATACCTTTCGGAAAAAGCTGATGCTGCAGGAATGCAGAGGTATTTTGAAGCAAGTTGCTTCAAATGGGTAAGCTGAGAATTTCTGGACCACCATTTATGTGTGTCTAGCTTAAAAGGTTAAAAACTTTGAATTTTGGAGGGCCTCGTTTGGGGGAACTTTTCTTCCTACTAGCCTACCCTGAAAATTTCGTCTGTCTAGCGTGATTGTTTAAAAAGTTTGAATTTTGGCAGCCCCGTTAGAGGGGGAAAACCCAATTTTGGTATGTCCAAATTTTGTCAAATTTTATCTTTCCTTTGTATTCACTTACCTTAAAAATTTCGTGTGTCTAGCTTAAAAGATTAAAAAGTTTGAATTTTGGATGGCCCGTTTGGGGGAAAACTCCCATCGTGGCACCTCCAATTTTTGTTACATTTAGTTTATTTTTAATATCCATTCATTCCCAAAATTTGATCCATCTAGCTATAAAGGTTTAAAAGTTCAAAATTTTGGAGGACCCGATTGAGGGGGATCCCCCCAGCCTTGCACCCCCAATTTCTGTCGCACAAAAGAGCTCCCTGATATCTTCAATCGCTCAAACTTTGAACGCAGTGCGTTTGGCGCTTTAAAAGTAGATAGCGGCAGAAGAAAAAGTAAAAGTAAGAAAAAAGATGCAAAACAAGAAAAATAGTATTCAAGTTGGGCTAAACGAACTTAGCAAACGAAAGGTGGTTGATAGTGTGCTCAAAAACCATTTTCATTAATACCGGTAATTACCGAGATATATCGGTTTGAATTTGTCAACGTTTTGCCCATTTTCGGCCTGTGAAATTTTGGTCACGAGATCGGGCGCCCGCAAACTCGATTTGCAGAAAGTATTCAAAAGTACCCACATTGTGTTCAAATTTCAGCTTCGCACGTCAATTGGTTTTTAAGTTATAGGCGAATTAATAAATTTTCAAGCCAAAAATTGCCGTTTTTGTATGTTTTTTGTGTCTCAATTCGCGATCACTTGACCAAGGATCCCTAAAATTGGCACGCATGACGCAATCATTAATTCTTATATTGAGTCCAAATTTCAACTTACCAGGTTTTATTGTTTGCTAGTTATAAGCAAATCAATTCTCATCTGCCAAAATTCGCGAACAAAAACAATGGTACTAAGCGCTCGCGCGAAGTCCCAATTACAGAGCAATTGAATCACTACACTTTTATATAAGGTTTAACTGCAAACTATTTTTACCAACGTAATTGTGTTCATTTAAAACCGGTTCCAATTATCCGGTTTATATTTCGATTTGGATTACGGATAGTTTGGGATTCGGATTCTTCTGGATTAGGTATTCTGAAATGCCCATTTCTAATCACAATAACTCCTACACGATAATCAACCAACCTGCAAATATTCTCCAGCCACATCAAGCGCAGGTCTCCATGCAACAGGTTCTCCATTCTCCTCATAATTCAACCTCCCATATTCGGGTGAGCTGTCCTTGCTGCTGGAGGAGGCGGACAGGGTGGCCTCACTCACAGTGGTGGTGGCCTTCATGTCCAAACCCATGTCGAAATCGCACACCTCAGGTGGAGTGCTGCTCACGGAACTACTTGTCGTTTCAACAACTGAACGAAAAATTCACTGTTTAAGAAAAGCTTTTACCGGAATTGAACCGGCTCGTTGAAAATCGCAACTTAACGTCATCATTCTGAAGTGCTGCAGCATGTGGATAGCAATAATGAGATTGGGCGAAACAGCTGTCTAGTGTCTAAGGCATGCTATTGGAAACTATTTTGAATTGAATTATTATAATTATCTCTTGTAATTTTATGATTACTTAATATTTTTGGAAGAAAAAAAAAAAACTAAAAAAAGTATTGTGTTATGATCTGGTTAATTTGTGATTCCTTGCCTTTCTGCGCTTATGTTCATACCTGTAGTTCTAGCTATACTGACGAGGAATAAAAGACGAATGTCGATTCCGAAACAGTATGTCTTAGGCTGTTAATCAAAGGTTTGATTGTTCCTATAAAACTCTGTATACTGTCTATACCTTATTATTAATTTTTTTAGTACATTGTTTGTAATAATGTCCAATATATACATATCATTGTTCATTTTGAGCACAAAACTCGATATCGCGATGATGAGACACTGGCATGACGTCATGAGCAACTTGGATCAGCATACCTGTAGTGGTTGTTTCTATGGTAACGGTTGGTGCTTTGGTGGTTGAACCAGGAGAGCTTGTTGTTTCAACTGGTTTAGATGTGACCACTTCTTTGGCTGTTGTTTCAACCACTTTCACAGTGGTTTCGCCTAAACAATATCAGTGGCAAGCCATATAGCCTATCATTAACTTCTCAGTGAATTGTTCTTAATAAATATCAGTGGTATTTCACAGAAATGTTCGCTCTTCACTCAAAGCAAATAAGTGTGTTGGAATCTTCAATCCGGTATTTGTATATTGTATTTGGCGCTTTTTGAAAATTATTTTTATGAGTCTTTTGTTTCGTCATAAAAATGAACCAAAAAATCCTCAACTAACCTGCTGATTCAGTTGTGGTTGCGATTGGTTTCGATGACGTAACAGTGGTGAATTTTGTTGTTTCCACAGTAAAAACAGGAGTAGTCGTTTTGGGAATCAAACCCTCGCCACATCCGAACACTTCGATACGGAGACTGATCGGAGAATCCTCCTCCAGCACCGGAACAATTCGAATCAACTTCACAATGATTGGTGCAGGCAAGCGGTTCTTCACCACGTTGAAGTCATCGCTGTTGCCTGAAACGTTGTGAATTGCCAGTAGCTAACGTTGAAATCAACTAAAAGCTTAATTCTATCAATAAACCTTCAACAAAATAACTAAAGGTAAGATCACATTTCACAGTACATGATTGATACAAGCAAAAAGATTTTGATACCATTCACAAATCCAGACCACAGTTATATTTTAAAGTATTTGAAACTATTTGTTTCATTCTCAGCTGCACTTGCAAATCTACAAAATCAAGTCCGCTGAAATGTGATTGAAAAGAAGTTATCGGAAATATAAAACTTGCACTCATACAAATCCACATTCTGTGGTATTCCTCACCTTCGAACACTACAGGACGCTCTGTCATAACTCCATCCTCTCCCACCACTTCTTCATTCACCATCTTCACCCCTTCACTATCGGCATACTCCACCATGAACCTCCTCACGAACTTTCCATCGCCTCCTCCCTGGGTGGACACGGCTGTGATTTCGGTGAAGTCGAGGAAAGAAACTTCCAGATACGGGCGATCGTCGTTGTCTTTGGGCGCCCACGACGATTCGTGTCCGATCCTTGCAAACTCCGGATTCCTTCCCGGAGTGTAGGAGGAGGCCCAGACCTGGTTGTTGGTGATTTCACCGGACTCCATTCCAAGCGCGTCATCGCAAAATCCTAAACAAGATTTTGTAAGTCGTTACAAAATACCCGTGCGCTGTTATCGGATGCAGCTGCTTATTGTGAATATTTCAGCAAGTTTCCAGGACGAAAATTGCTGTATTTCAATTTCCATTCTTGTTCATAATAAACTAATTTTTTTATATGAAGATAGAAACACTTGAGAAGATTTAACAGCGTAAGTTTTTTTTAACTCTGCTTTTTGTAGAAAATCAGAAAACAACTACAAATTTGAACCATGTATTATGGGCATCGTATTATTACTACTATTTTGTTTATTCACAATTAGCCGGTAAAAACCACTGATTGATTTTGGGAGAGAGCAAGAGGTCATCAAATCGTGTAAGATGAGCAAGCACCTACAAACCAACAAACCTGGCGTTGTTTTCAATTCAGCGGTTGTGGTTCCTTCTGAGGTGATGGTGGTCTCTATTCCTTCTGTGGAGGCAAGCGGAGTTGTTATAGGAATGGAGCCCTCGCCACATCCAAACACTTCGATACGGAGACTAATAGGAGAATCTTCCTCCAGCACAGGAACAATTCGGATCAACTTCACAACGATTGGAGCAGGCAAGCGGTTCTTCACCACGCTCGAATCATCGCTGTTGCCTGAGACAAACAAAAAATGATCACAGCAGTGAAACATTCGTAGAACTCACAATTTTGTATTAAGCTAAAAAAAACAAATTCAAACAGCAATTATTGATTAACAAACATCAAATTTCTACCTTGAAACAACAGAGGTCGCTCTGTCATAACTCCATCCTCTCCCATCACTTCTTCATTCACCATCTTCACCCCTTCACTATCGGCATACTCCACCATGAACCTCCTCACGAACTTTCCATCGCCTCCTCCCTGGGTGGACACGGTTGTGATTTCGGTGAAGTCGAGGAAAGAAACTTCCAGATACGGGCGATCGTCGTTGTCTTTGGGCGCCCACGACGATTCGTGTCCAATCCTTGCAAACTCCGGATTCCTACCAGGAGTGTAGGAGGAGGCCCAGACTTGGTTGTTGGTAATCTCGCCGGACTCCATTCCGAGCGCGCTAACACACAGTCCTGGAAACGTTAATTAAATCCATGAGTCATTGAACTGCTACAATAATTTTACAATTGATACATCTTTTGCAATAGTGAACCAGTGAAGCACAAAACTTCTTCGGCGATTTTACGGCAGCTCATCGTTGCGTCATTCACCCGAAAATAAACAAGCGCAGTAGATTAAGGCTTCAGATAAAGTCAACCCTTGAATTTGCGTTGCAATTTTCCAGTCCAATATGTTTGATGGATATGAACATGAACAAGCTTCTTCCGCTGGTTTGCGTTGAACAACATCCAATTCCAAACATACTGGGAATTTAAAATAAAGAACTTTGCAAGTTACGTTTATACTTCACAAAGCGCGGAAAATCTGGCTCCTTACCTTTCGTGGTTTGTTCCACTGAGGTGGTCGTGGTTATTGTGGTGGTAACGATGCTGCTTTCACTGGTGGTGGACACCACTGGGAGGGTTGTAGCTGGAGAAGGACTAGTTGTAGTTGTGCTTTCTACAATTTGAGCAGAAGTGGTGGTGGCCACGGTCCGCTCACAGCTGCAGCATCTGCGTAAATATCGCGATTAGGAAACCATCGAGAATTCAGAACCATTTCAAACTATTAAATGAAAAGACGTTGAATTTATTTTGGAGATACGCCTTTCTACGTTTGGGTTTTCCCTAAAACCGGAGATGTGCGTGGAAAACAGCTGAATGATTTGCTTCAACCAAAAATGTATCCTCGAATAAATGTTCTACCATGGGAAAACTTCGAGTAAAAATATTAGACTTTACATGGAATGTTCTAGAGTTGCTACGATGGCAACAAAAAAGGTTATTGAAAATACTTAAAAAGTAGAAACGATTTGTGAAAGACGACTCAAAACCGCAAAAATGACACAAAGCCAGAAGTGGCAATCCAACGCTTGACACAACCTACCTCTCATCGTCATACATCTGCAGGTAGAACCCGGGTTGGCATGTGACGTCACACGTCTTGTTGCACACCACCTTAAGGTTTTCGCAGATGCATTCTTCACACTCACTGATTGGCCAAATCGCTCCGTCCTAAATACCGTGCACATCGATTACAAACTTTGAAATTTTTGAGTATGGAACCACGAAATTTATTGGCTTTTACTGAGTTAGACCTTTTAAAGAATAACAAGTAATGATAGTCGGAACATAGTAGTAAGTCGCGCCGGGCTTTTCGGGTGGGTTCGGACTTAAGGTTGACAAAAGTTCGGGCTTTATCCCGACCTGATACATGTCTTGTGTTTTGAGTGGCTAAAAAACACAATTAAAATAACTTGACAACACTAAATGAAGACTTCATTTAAACACCAATAAAACTATTAGCATACAACCGCTATTATTACATCACAATTTGTCAATATTTAATCAAGAAGCATTTTCATTTAGTCACAGCTGACTCAAATTATTTAAAAAGGAGCAATTAACCGTATACGTTTTTTGACTTAACTTGACTTTTCGAACTTTTTCAGGCCTTTTTAGGCTTTAAATCATTTTTTGGGTTTGGGCGAGATTTGGGCTTATATTTTCAGGTTTGAGCCTGGACTAACTGGCTCGTTTACAACTTTGAGTCGAAGACGACAATCATAATTCAAAAACCGCACGCACCTTTTTCAGCTCCCCGTTGTATGCACAAGGACAGCCTTGTTCGTCAGTCATATCCTCACACTGATTCGATCCATCGCAGACTTGCGACTCCGCGACACACTTCGTGCATGAGTCGCATGCGATGTAGCCCGGTTTGCAAGCGCAAGATGTTGCTGTGGTGATAGAAATCTAAGAAACAAGGAGACGTAAACAGCAAAGAAACTACAAAATATTACCTCAAATTAGCACTAAACATTTGCGACGGGATGAGGGGATCGAAAACCTGCACAAATCGCCAGTTCCAAATATCATGTCATTTGCAATCTTTACATCGTTTTTTCTACTAAGTCGGTGACATCTTTATTGTTTTTCTCTTTCTAATTTCAATGGAAACCCTCCAATTCGAAGCATAACCTCAACCAAACTCACCGGAGCTGATGATGTAGCCGCAGTTGTAGTTGGAACGTTGGTGGCTGGTGATGACGTCATAGCAGTTGTGGTAGTAGTCCATTCTGGAAAATTATCAGAAAATTAAAGACTGGCAAACCTGATGCTGAACATTTTTGTCGATGATGAAGTGATATTTGGAAGCGAGGCCGAGTGTAAACACGTCGCTTTACAACAACCTGGATCGCATGATCTGGGTTCAACCCGCACTCTGGTCACGTTGCTGTGTCTTTGGATAAGACGTTTTACGATAAGTATTTCTATTTAGCGGCTTAAAACAAGCAGCAAATTCAGTGGTTAAAAATGCGAGGAAATCCACAGGAACATTGGATTACTGGAGACTCCTACGAGGAGCTGATTCCTCCCAGTGCGAAGTAGTTATCGTGATGAAAAACGTGCGAATCACCCAATAGCAGCGACTGACGCTGTCAGGTGACAGAGGGATAAATTAAATAACGCAATACAACAGCAACCTTACGTCATAAACTGCTTCAAAAACGCCCTAAGGGTAGTCCTCACAAAAGCCTTACGACTACTTTTTGCATGTTATTGAATATATATCAAATTATTTTTTAACTTCTTAAAATTGAACTTGACGCCCACACCAATATCTTGCACGCTACACAATTGATACTCGTAACACACCTGTGGGGGCACAGTAGCAGCAACCTTCGCTGTCTGTGGCCATCGTGTGGTTTTCATCGCAACTTGTTACTGTACAGTAAGCGGCGCAACGAAGTTTGCCAGAAGTGCAGCGACACCTAGTACAAGTTCCCCGTTCCACCTGTTCATCAGCCATGATGACGTTGCCTGCAAATAAGATGGAGAACACAATTGTTATATTACCGTCGTATTTCCTTTTCCTCTAACAAGATCATCACAGAAGGATTCCAGCGCAGCACTACACCGCTCACCATTCTCCTCCACACAGGCACAATTCTCGATCGGGATGCATCCACCAGTGACGTCATCGCGTACCATGCCCTCCTTGCAGTTGCAACACATGCCCGAAGAATCCTGTTCTTCTTGACAAGTGGAGCTTCCGGATGCCACATCGGAGCAGGTGGGTGTGCAGGAGCAAGCTCCGTATTCCTCGTCTGAAAAGTTGAAGCAAAATTGTCGAAATTTTCAGCTGCAATAATTCAGCTCTTTAAACTGCCTTTGAACAGAGCAAAACAAACAAGTATTTTCTTCGTATTTAATTCGATTTTGCAACCACAGAAAGTCTATCGAGTTAAATCAGAACCTAATTTTGATTTTTGTTCCATTTTTCTAGAACAGTATATTTAAACATTATCACTTAAAGCCTATCAAACACATTTTGCTTGTTTCAACTTTTTCTACTCTGCACTTACTTTTAGCGCATTCGGCAGGAGCAGTAGCTGTGGTGATAGGGGCGCCCTCCGTGGTGACCTCGGTGGGAAAGGTGGTAGTGGGGACGCACACTGGGCAGCACGACCCGGCTACACTCGCCATGGTCATCCCCTCCTCGCACGCGACAGTCGAGCACACCATTGGCTCGCATTCAACTATGTTGTTGAAGCAAGTGCAGCGGTCGCACTCCCCCCTCTTCCATGAGCTTCCAGGCTAGAAAAGGTCATCAAGTCAACACGGACTTTTTTGAAGCAAAAAACCTGGGTTTGATTCCAACTTACTTCAAAAATGACATTTATACGCAACCAAATCTGCTTATTGACTGCAACGGATATAACCGTCACACGGAGGGGTCTGTTAACAACTCATCCTAGTCGTTTAAAAAGGTAATAGACTTATTTAACATCTTTCCAATGAATTATAGCAGCAAATTTGGTTTTAGAAGTACTGCAGTTGCTTCTAAAAAACTAAGTTGCTCAAAATGTATGCATTTCAAAATGCTGGTCTGTTTGAAATACGGCGCCACGGCATTCTGAAACACTTCAAAAACTGTGAAGTCCGTGTGGTTGACTAAAAATCGAAAGATCATCTTTCATTTATTTACCCAACCATTCAACTTGCGTCGGGCCAGCTGCGCGGTTTACCTCGTGAATGTTCCCGTCCATATCCGCGCAGGAGCAATCCATTGGTTCAACACACTTTCCATCTTCGTCCAGCACCTTTCCGCCAGGGCATTGGCACCCTGGAGAGCACTCAGCCGTGGTGGTGCACTCCTCTGTCAGGTAGTGGCACCGATCTGGGCACGCATCAGCACACTCCGTAAATTCCATTCCACCAGTGCAGTCTGGATAACCATAATTTTTCTTAATGGATGAATAATGAATCACGTTTGAAAGCCAAATCTTTACGGAGGAAAAACTGCTGTGGGCCACAACAACGCTTTACCAGCAACTACTAGCAGGAACAAAACGGTTGAATCGTAATATACTACATTGCTATGACTGGATTTTCGTGAATTCTGTATTCGAAGAGTCGGTTGGTAGTTTAGAACTGGAGAATTTGTTTCTTTAAACAGGATTTTTATTTCTTCGAAGCTTTTCGCCTCTGACACTTGCCATTTCTTCTTGGCAAGTGTCAGACGAAAAGATTTTCAAATGAACATCTTGATTGAGCGATTCTGTATTCCACAAAGCAAATTTACGCAAAACTCACAAGTTGCGGTGGTGCTCGCGACTGTGGTGGTGGCGACTCCTTCAGCCATGGTGGAAGCGATCATCTCCGGAGTGGTAACAGCAGCTGTGGTTGTAGAGACCATTTGTTGCGCTGTTGTGGTTACCATGCCACTGGTGGACGATGCTGGAGTTGTAACCTGAGAAGTCGCCAGTAATTTTTAATACCTTTCAGAATCGCCCAACTAAAATCTTCTCTACGCCAAGCTCCAGTTTCTTCGTCTGCAACCCCGTGTTTGATGCAGGGTCAGAACCAATAATCAAACAGGTTCAAACAATTATGTCGCGGATTAGCAGAAGTCTTTTATTTACAACAAATTTTTCTGATAGCTTCTATTATGCACTTGCTTAAAAGTTTTACATCAAAATAGCCACCAAACCCGTACAAACCTGAAACTCTTAAGACAGTCAGTTGGGATATGAAACATAACCATGGAAAGCATGATACTCCTCTCGGGACTGATTCTCATCAAAACAATGTCAATAAACACTCTTTGGAAGTTTGTTGCTTTTTTTTTTAGGTCAAATCTTTTACTACATCAACCTTTATAAAACCTCACCTCAGCTGTGGTGGATACAAATGCCGTGGTTGTTTCCGTTGAGCTCGTAAGCGGAACTGTAGTAGATACTGGAATGGATGTTGTAGATCCTACAGCAGGTGAAGTGGACATTGGAATGGATGTTGTTGTCAATGGAGCAGTGGTGGTCATCTCAACTTCAGGTGGGAGTGTGACTCCGCCGCATGGATTTCCAGTGGGAGTGCATCGCAGTTTGCTTCCAGTGCAGATGCTGGAGAACAAATTTAAGGCAGAGTAGTGAAAAACCAACGAAGCAATAAACCGATATTTCCATAGGTGGGCACAAGTCCGTTAATCGTTAATCCGTTAATAACGAAGCTAACTTTTTCATTAACTCGTTAATCCGTTAAAAAGTTTTTTTATGTTAACGGACTAAATTAACTTCCGTTAAGTTCTATTGACTTCCGATAGGTTTTTATCGTTAATATCTTGCACCATTCATTCATGGGACCGGTACAAACCAGTTTACACTGGTAACACTTGTTGCGTATTAGCACGAGTTTTATAGAAGAAAGCGAAGAAAGGAGCTCTTTTTTGTGGCAAATAATAACCTGCAACCTCATAGCCTTATAGGTCTATTAATTATTGCTGCTCGCAATTTCCAAAGATTTTCCGATCGCATCTTCGTTAGTGCATTTGAACTTATATTTATCTTGAAATTAGATTAGACTGTAAAATGTAACTTCCAAAACACAAAAAGACCACCGTAACAATAAATATTTCCTTACAATCTGCTCAACAGCGTTAATACATGTTGTAAAAGCGAGTGAATAAAAAAAATATAAATTACACGCAAAATATTAACGAATTAACGGACTTTATTAACTTCCGTTAATTAAAGCAAAAAATACCGGATTAACGTTAACGGAGGTGAGAAGTTTGTTAACGAACTAGTGGTTAACGAAGCTAACGTTTTGCATTAACTTGCCCATCTATGGATATTGCATTATGCTTCCAAGGCGACGTGAACGTGTATGAAGCACAAACAGAAGTTATTTGCGGAACACCTATTCAGACAATTGTGAGATACAACTTTACCAAATTTTAAACACATAATATTGCGCTTCAAACTCGCACAATCTAATGAGTACCGATATATGGACTATTTTCAGCTATCCAAATTTTGAAAGAACCGGTTCTCTACACTTAGCAACCGGTTCTTTCGAACCAAGAGTACGGGATATCTATGCAAGCAATTTTAAACAACCGGTTCTCTTAATCTAGGACCCGATTAGCGCGAACCAGCTGAATAATACCACTGACTATAGAGCTATTTCTACTTCCAACAAGTTTGTACTAATTATTTGCGGTCAGCTACAGTTATGAGCCCCAATTGAAGCAGGTAAAATTTTACGAATCAGCATTTAGCTTTGATTTCCCACAACGAATCTGCGTCAATCAAAATATAGTTTTTCTTACTACTTTACTGTAATGTATAATTTTTTTTAATGTTGCTTAGAGAAATCCGAAACTAAATGCTGGAAATATCAAAGCCATCAACAAAACACGTTGCAAAACTCACCATTCCATGCACGGATACGACAGTGATTGCCCATTGGGAATGATAAGACCTCCCACTTTGCAGGGGCACTGCTGCCTCTCAATACACCTTCCCTCGTGGAGGACCGTTCCGTTCCTGCAGTGGCAACCTTCAACACAGGTGTTGGTGCACCCCTCATCTTCCGACTCCGCCCAGCACTCCGCTGCACATGTAGTTCCACACTCTTGGTACTCCATTCCATTTTCACACTGAAGTCCTGCAAGTCATAACCGTTCTTTTAATCCATGTCCCAAAGGTGATAGCACAATATGACAAGCTTACGGCAATAAACCTAAACCAAACAATCCTGTACAAATCGGCTTAAAGACGGTGCATAAAGAATGATTACTTGTCAAAAATTGATGAGATTTGGACTGTTTGCAGCAACTGCAGAAAAGTTGGAAATTTATTAAAGCAAAATGATCTAAGGTGAATTAACGGAAAATTCTACTTACACTTCCATTCTTCATACAGTATACAACAAGCAATCGTACAACGTACTTTACATTTTGATATAAATTGACCGATTAAACAACTTTAATTTCTAAATCAGACTTTGAATCTCTCGCAACTAGGCAGTTCAGACAACTCACCGCACGTCCCAGTCGACCTCCATCTGATGTGGATTCCCATTTCGTTGCATTCGCGCGCGTACGCTGCAATCGCCGTGCACAAACACTCGCAATCGCCGCCCCTGTCGCAACCGCACGAGTCCCACAAACATGACTCGTAATACGGCTCCGGGTCAACGAACGCGTGGCACTCGGAGAAGGGGGATTCCCTGATGAACCTGCACGAGAATCGAGCCCAATCCGCCCGCTGCGGGTTGGCGAAGCAGGGGTGGATCGGATCCTCCTCAGAACTGGGGCAGGAGCTGAATGCCTTCCAGCTGTCTCCGAACACGTACGGGAGCGATTCAATTTCACCTGAATTCAAACAATGTTGTACAAAATCATCCATCAAAGTTTGTACATGGCCTTCTATTGGCATGTAACCCACACAGTAGCAAGAAGATGTACGATTTAACTATTTGTAGCACATGAAACTCGATTTCGTCCAAAAAGAGCATAACAATTATTCATCAAAAACTTTATTCAGCGTTTGATTTTAAATTTGCAGGTACAGTAGTGCCCAATCCTTGAATAACTTCAGATTTTTTTTACTAGCTGACTTTGTCAAACTGTTGTGATACGAGTTGTAAGTTACCTTGTCTGGTTTGGAAATCGTTCAACGCATTTCCATCAAAGTTGCCGCAAAGACCACAGACATGACCTTTGAACCTCGGCTCCAGCTTCACGTAGACCCGAGTACCAATGTCCCACAAAACTGTCAAGCCGATCTGAAACAATGCGCATTGTTCATTTCCAGTGACGTCAATGCTATGTCAAACACATCAAATCAACCTGATCAGGACGGAGTGCACGAGGCGCCCCGAAGTACACTTCCTATATATTGGAAGCTTCTTTGCTGGAATTGGTGTTCTCAAAAACTCTTGCAGCCATTTGTTGGGCTTCGTCGAGACCATCTCTTTTGTGATTTCGAATAGATCTTTTCGCCACAATTTTATCCTGATCCCGCAATGCATTTTATAACAATTTAGTGAGAATGACCAAAATTCATAGTGCATAGCGTTACAAAAACTACCGAACTCACAACCGCCTTACACAAGCTGGTTTAGGATCCATCACTTTTAAGTTTGCCTAACAAAATCACAAGTTGAAATCGACTATTATATATGCAGACACAACATTCGTATGAGACGTTTCTGCGTCTAAGAATGCACTATAATACTATACCATAGCATTGGCAGAGCCAGGGAGCCCGCTCTCCCAATCGAAATTCCACCAATAATAAAAATGTGGCAAAAAAAACTTGTTTTTTTCGGTTTCGGTTTCCCTTAAGCATCTTCGCGTACAACAGTACACGCGTACAACAATAATTAACAATAATATTGACAACTAGGAAGCCCGGGCCCCCTTAATTCGATTTCTGCCAACCAATTTAAATGTATCCCCGGGTGAAATTAAGGGTTTTTGTCCTAATAGTTGCCACCTATCAGGCCCTCATCTAACCTTGTTATGAACGTAAAGCAATAACCAGCGTCGGATTTACCCTATGGCACACTGGCACAGTGCAAGGGGCCCGCGCTCAGATGGTAAAACTTTTTCTTGCTCTCCACCTATATTTGGCAGGAAGATGTTGTGATAATCCCTGAAGTCCCAGGCGCCCCCAGCAATGTAAATCCGGCCCGGGAATAAGATGGTAAGTTGCCAAACTTTTGAAAAACAAATTAGCTAAGGGAAGTGCTCATTGAACAAATCATTGAATTTGAATTGAGGGGACTTGGGCCTTCTGGCCATACGTGTACTCCTATAACTGGTTAATTTCATTACAAAACAAAAATCTTTAAGAAAAATCTTCAAGTGAATTATTATTTACTGCTAAAATATTGCAGTGCACCTTACTTTCCCCTATCTGCGCCATATCACTTACAAAATTTAACGCCAAAATGCAAGATTTCAAACGTGTTTTGGACTTAAATTGCAAGTAAAAGGAGGATTGAACAATTTAATTTTTTCCAATTGGCTTTGAAATGTTAAAAATCTAGTTCTTTCAAATGGCTGTGAACACGTGCAAACTAGCTTTTTTTTCAAAAAAAAACTACAAAAAATCGCTTTGCCCCTAGGCCCCATAGCCTCCGGCGGCTGGGGGGTCCACCCCAGACCCCCGTCTGTGATGCGTTTGAGTTACAGTAGTTTACTCAACACTTCTACCAAGTTAAACATTTGCACTTTTTAACTATTGGTTTAAGTGATTTTCCTTTACTAAATTTTGGTTAAGAGCCAAACAGAAGCCACAGCTTCTGATCTTCCATTCTATAATATCTTTGCCCCACAAAAAGTTCCTTTTTTGAAAATTTTTGATGACGTCATTCTATGTGATTTTTGGTTTGGGTCCCCCCAACCAAAAATCCTGACTACGCCTACGTACCATACATTACACTTACTTTGGTTTTCAAAATTGTAAACAATCCGGCTCTACTGATTTTGAAATCCGCTTTCGGAGTTCCTTCTTTCGCAAACGGATTTTTTCCAACAACGGGATCCACTCCACGGATCATTTGAATGAATGTGTCGTACAATTGAACCTGGACCGGAACAATCGGTTATTAGCTTCAAACAAAGTGCACCATGGTTAATGTGGCCCCGCGAGGAGGTTAAGGTTCGAGCGATAGCGGGTTCGTTTCTGGAGCGGATGGTCAGAGGTTTAAATCTCGGACCGGTCAAATTCAACACAGTATTGCCAACGGCTTGTCATCGCTACATTTCTTAGAAGAGATCTGTGTTGACAGGGCACAATGACGCGGAGATGGGCCCCGCAAACTCGTTACACGCGGCGGCGTAGTACAGTGAGAAAAATGAAAAATTCGATTATTATCAAAGACCATCACATGCGAGATTGTGTGTTTTACTTGGAGTTGGATCACCATAGATTTTAAAATTTTTCGCAGAGTTTTTTAATAAATTGTAATAATTATAACTTCATTTACTAAGTTGCGTTAATCAAAAGGCAGCGAAGGGCTTCAGTGATCGCCGCGTCAAGCTGCCCATTTATCTACAACACAAGAAAGAGAGCAGCGGTTATGGACAGTCGGACACATTTTAAGGTGGAATTATTTATAAAATTGCTAAGTCATTGGAAAATTTTGTTTCATTTGTGCCGCCATAGTCGTTTACACATTTACGTTTTTGTTTGGTAGTTTTGATTGTACTAGCGACAAAAGATGCTGGTCACAAGACTAATGCACTACCAAACAAAATAAGCCACCTCAGAAAAGATAGAGAACCACAGCAGGGGAGGCTCCGGGTGACCACTTTAGCGTTGAACGTCAAGCAGGGAAACTCGTGTCATTTATGAACCAGTAACCGATCCTACGCGACAACAGAACACCAAAGCTTAATTAATCCAACTTCACACGCCCACAAATACCACGAGTCTTGGTTCACTCAACGCATATCCTTTACCTGGAAGATGGGGGTTTTTCAATGGAAATGTGGACGTGTTAATGGCGTCATCACACTTTCAATTTCAAAGAAGCAAAACCAACCTTGACTGCCTTTGTGCAGGTTACTCCGCCAGTGCTGCACGGGACATTCTCCACCGTGATCCTAAACGTTCCGACGCCGTCCCCGCAGAAATCTTCAGCCAACACATACGTGCAATCTCCGTGGAATTCGTACCTCTTTTTGTCGAAGGTCTCGTAGTGAGGATCCCCAAAAGCGGAGCAGTAGGCTGGACATTCCCGTTCGGTGCACTGCCACTCGGTGTTTTTGCAACGGCTAAAATAAATAGCTCAGTGTAATTCTTAGATTGAACAAACGGTAAGTAATGAAATTTTTCGCTCAGAATTTCCAGCTTTTGGCAATCTAGCTAATAATTCGCGCTGCTCATCTGCGTGATCTGAGAATACCCCAACTCATTGCTGTTGTAGTACAGTGTTACGAGTATAAAGCTTTTACGAAGCAATGGGTTGCGTTTATAGACTTCAAATTAGTTTTTGCTAAAAAAATTTGAAGAAAGTTTAAGAAATTTTTGTTAGGTTTGGGTTTGGCGCAATTATTAGTTGTCAACTACCAACTGCTGACATGTACAATACATGTAAGAACATCTAGATCTAATACTGCCATCATCGCAGAGTTAAACAGCGCACAATTTACTTAGACCAGAGATGGAACCAGTCAGGATATTCTCGACCCGATCAGACCGGTAAATTTCAAATTTACGCCGGCTGACAGGCCGGTCGACCGTTTTTTTTTACAGAAGGTTTTTGTTCGCGGTTCAATGCACCTAATGAAAATTTTTCAAAAGGGGGGTCATGGGTGAGTTGTTAAAATTTGTGACTACGGACGGGGGTCTCAGAAAAAAACGCAAAAAAATTTTTGCGTTTTTTGCAAAATTAACTCAATTTTAATATCTTTTTAGGTTAAATTTCGGTTTGAAAGACCCGTTTTGAGCAGCGCAAAATAAGCATAAAAGGAACTAGAGGGCACAAGCTAAATTACTGGACATTCTTTCAAATGATATTATGCGTAAGGCCAAGAAAAGAAGTTAAAATTTTTAAGCTATTGGAGACAGATTATTTGCATTTTTCCGAGCAGCAAACACTAAACTGTTATGACATTGGCTTGAAAATATTCGAAATATAATTTGCCCCAGCAGTTTGCAGAAATGCTGCTGCTTTAGAACAAGTCATGGCTACTTAGATATAAAAAACTAAGATCTATGTCTTTCTTGCCCAGTGTAGAGTTAGAGTGTGGTAAATTGAAGTTGAAAAAACTTTTCAAAGCGGCTAGATTTTAGCTTGTACTAAAAAATCTGAATACAGCGCCACTTCTACTCTCAAGCTGATTAAAATGATGCTAAAATGCCAGGGAGCGTAAGCTTCTTCCACATGCATGCTTTATTTTAATCTGATCACGCGATTTTAACGTATATTTTGCACTTTTTTGCTTTGTGCCGTGGTCCAAAGGGGGGGAGGGGGCATGGCACAATGCCCCCTAAATACGCCCCTGGATGTGCATGTCTTAATGGTCACAGCATATTAGTCACAGCTTGAAACCATTCAACAAGTGTTTTCAAAAGGTGTGGTTTGTTAATGCTGTTTTCTTATAAAAAGTTTTATTTATAATAAAATATATACGTATATTTCGGTTGGTGCTTAGATGTCTTTTAGTTGCAAGAAAGGAGAATTTGACCGGTTTTTTAACCGGCTTGACCGGCCGGTCGAAGAATCTCGACCCGACCGGTGCCGGTCGACCCGACCGGTTTCCATCTTTGCTCAGAACACATATCTCAAATTTGTAGGTATTTATATTGTACAGTAGTTATGTTTATATATCAGACAATTCATGCACAGTTAGGTTGCGTATAACCGGATATACTGTACACCTAGCGAGTTCCACTCTTCCTCTATCTGCTGTCCGCTCATCGCTAGGTCCGCTATTATTCACTTTGCGCATAACTGATCTTCCCTTGGCATCGAATTTTTCTGCTCCTCTCTATGCTGACGGTACCTACTTGGCACTTACAGATAAAAATTTAGCGCAACTTGAAAAAAAGTCAATGCTCAATTGCAGTGCGTCAATGCTTAGTTGCAAAGAAAACAAGTTATCGCTGAATTATTTCAAAACAACATATTTGTTGGTTAACAAGCACTCCCACCAATCAAGCAGTTACAGCAGTTCCGAAATTAACAAAAATCTGAATCAAAAAGAAATTAAAAGAAGTCAATTTGCAATGTGCCTTCGGCTCTGCAGTGACCAAAAGTTAACTTGGACTGAACATATCAACAAAAGTCTCTTTGCAATTTGGCTAAGTATGGTGCTGTGTTTGTATCAAATTTGTAGTTTTTTTTCCACGGCTGTGAGGTAGCACTTACCTCACATATCTGCTTTCCCATTAGGCTAGTGTTTCATCAGCATCTGAATTCACACATAGCCTATCCTGGCATCCCACCCCAGGATAGGCTATGTGTGAATTCAGATGCTGATGAAACACTAGCCTAATGGGAAAGCAGATATGTGAGGTAAGTGCTACCTCACAGCCGTGAAAAAAAACTTTATGATTCAAGTCTGCTATGTAACTTCTGAATCTGTAGTTTTGTTAACGAAAATACTTTATTATGTTTTCATAAATACTTTAAAAATACTTTATTATGCTTTCATATGTAGCCGTGTACAATATGAAATTTCGGTTTGCGGCACAATAACTAAAACCAAATTACGTGAATGCGAAATTCGACTAAATGATATTGAGCAGACAAACACTTGGAATAAAAGATTCTCTCACGTCACACATTTGTATAAAAAATTAGGTCAGTTGAAATTATATGACATCTACAAATTATAGCTTGCTAAATAAATTCATACATAAACTTCTTAATAACAAATTGCAGCAAATCTTTCCTAATCATTTTCTAAAAACTATTCAGGTTCACTCCCATGAAACTAGAAGTTTCAAAAACTGCAACTATATTTATCGCGAATAAGCAAATCTGCTCGCCAAAACTTCTCGACTTTTCAAGGAAGCAAAACGTGAAACAAAATTGACGAGAAATTAAGGAATAAACTTTAAGCATTTCCGAAACAATGTTTCAAACAAATTTTACTGGAACAGTACTAAAACCAAGTTTTCTGCGTGGAAATTACAAAAGCATACTTAAATGTTTAGCATACCGCGTCAAACTGAAGGATTGCCATAACTTAACCAACACCTTGCGGTTTTGATGACGGCAAAGTACCACGTGACCTTATAAAAATCAATCTTTGGTTCAACTTAAAGTATTGTCTCAAGTAATTCTCGAAATTAAATCGTGTGTTTCTGCTGATCATATGTTAGCAAAATTTTTCGGCCTGGTTTAACTGTTATGTGTTAAAAGGGGGAGGAGATTTTACTCAGAAAACCGAAAGGTTTTTTTTGTGCCCAGACCTTGCAACTATTTATTTACTCTGTGTGTGACTTATCTTAATATGTGCGTTGGCGAATAAAATACTACCCGAACTCACCAGAAGTTGCAGTCCTGTTTGATCCAGCTTCCCTCCCGGTAGCTCCTCCCGCGGAAGTGGCAGGGGCAGCTCTCAGGAAGGATGCACTTTCCTTCACTCAGCACGGTTCCTGTGGGGCAGGCGCACCCCTCATGGCACCCCCCTTGTTCACACGCCACATGCATGTTGTCGCAAGTGCTTTGACACTCCGTACAATTGCTCCAAACCATCCCCTAAAAGCGGATACAGTCATTAAATCGGCTAGGCACAGAGTTGGTTGCACGCACTCACATCACTGCAAAGGTTCTCCTTGGTACACCCTGTGATAGCCGCGCACTTCCATTCTCCATTATTACATGTGCATTCGTCACAAAGTGATTGGCGCTTTGATCCTGGTCTGTAAGCCACGTTTCTGTAACAGATTAAATTTCATTTTGTTATCATCTAAAAACTAAATTCACTGCACAAATACTGGCAATTAACGTTTTTAAGTTACTTCAATTGCTAGTTTTATCGATAGTTTGAAGTGCTTTCTTAATTTTTTGGCATTTAGTATTTGATATAATCTGCTTAGTGAATTACCGCCCACACTGAACGATCGGGATTGATAGTTGCAGCCGTTTACAGGAACACTAATTGCATTTTGTGTCCCTACACTATGTGGCCCATCTTCAAAACTTTGTTAGCCACGACAGAAGAGCAAGATTAGCAGCCTCTGCGTGTGATCAAAATAAGATTTCAAGTTTCAGGTTACATTGAACCTCCGTTCAACAGGAGCCACGCATCTGCCTCGCTACAATACACAGCTGCTACACACACACACGAGCACCACCCACCTGTGGTAACACGAACACATTGAGAGCTCCACACATGAATCAGCGGTTTCATCGAACACAGTTCCATCTGGACACGTACAACCCTCGACACATTCGTCGATCTGAGAAAACAGCAAAGTTAATTTCATGACGCGGCAAATTTTCAGGCCGGAAGTTGCGCGGAATGGCTTTGAAACTTTCAACGTTTTTCCGGTTACAAAAAGATAGTACCGGATGGCCAACTAACTGTTACACACTGCAAGTCACTTTACAATCTCATTACAGGTCAGTTTTTCGACCCTCACGACTCAGCAAAAGCAATTGAAATCCACATCCGGATGTTGAGTCGTGTCGGCCTGATCGATATCTCTATTGTTTTTGAAAATCAAGAAATTGGTTACATTAATCATTGTACTATGCCCGCTACATACCACCCCCACTTACCGCATTGCACTGATTGGCTGTTCCGTTGCTGATCATTTCGCACGTGACCTCACAGGCTCCTCCTCCGCATTCATTCCACATCCGGCCCTTGTCACATGATTCCTCACACTGAGCTGCTTCTCGCCACGACGGGGAACTAGAGAGCGGGCTACCTGCCAGAGCGCACGCCCGGGCGTACGCGCTGAATATGGTGCACTTGCACGCTTCAGCATTGGCGGCGAACTTGTGGTAACAATGGCACACGTCATGCTGGCACATTGTGATGTAGGGATCCGGTGAAACAATGGAGTTGCATTGTCGGAACGCACCTGCATCATAAACAACACTATCATGACGAAGTTCGTGCCCGAGGCAACTCTAAAGATATTCTTTTCAATCACTCAAGTAACTTTAGTGATCCGTAATCTTTTTGTAACGCAATGGAATTAAAACTCGCAGTGCGGAGTTTCGACTTCGAGGCTGCCTCCGCTTATTAAGCCACGTTGTAACATCGACCCGGCAGAGGCATCTGCCTCTTGGCACAATAAAGCAATGAAGATGCCTCAACGGGATCGATACGGAACTGTTAAAACCCGAAGCACAACGGCGAAATGAGAATTTCATAACGGCCCGACGGTCCGCGAGAACAACCCACATGTACAGCAAACAACACAATATTTCGGAAACTTACCCAATTTCAATTGAGCGCAGGTGACAGATGCGTGGGTCGCGTACTCGCTAGCGATTAGGCACGCGTCCACTGTGACGCCGGTTGAGGCTTCGTTCATGCTGCAAAGTGCGTTCGTCTTCCATCCGTTACCAAACTCCGCCACGTCGATGGTGGTAGCGCCAGAGGGCAGAGTAAAGTCGTCTACTTGATTGAGATTGTACAACCCACAAAGACCTTGAACCTGCAAAAAAGGTTGGGTTTATGGGGTGAAGGCCGCAACTTGGGAAATAGAAACTGGTGTGCAAAACGTTGCTTTGACACGGTTAGTTTTACTTTCCCAATATATTATTATGCTTATTAGGTTACACAATTTGCCTGTTTCATATAGAATTTACATTTCTTATTTTTTGCAAGTCTGCAAACATTTCTGTAAAATTTGAGTGAAGCGATAAACGCGTAGCTTTGAATCCATTCCTAACCTTGTTCTTGTGCGACGGAGTCAGTCTAACATAGATGCGGTGATTCCCGTCCCAGATGACGTCTATACCAGCATTGGTTGCCATGGTGAGGAAGGTGGAGGAGAGCCTCCGGAAGACGGCCCCAGTGTCTGGGTCACGATAGGGGAGTTGAATTGTTTGACTTCCCTGCATGATGTTGCCGTTGCCAAGGAACCTTAAAATCATGACACCATGATTCCTTTGCTTGACTGATCCATATTTATTTTCCACTCACAAGAAAGCGACTGTGGCGCTTTTATTTGAACGAATCGTCCTCACACGGTGAGGAGTTGACAGTCCCAGGCTTTCAGGTTGACGTTTGACTACTTTCCACAGAAATTTGCTGCTTGTTCGAATCCAGCAAGCACAGATAATCATCGTAAAGCGTCCTATCCAAGGACGCAAAACAACGTGACTAGGGTGCGGGTTGAACCCCGATCATGCGATCAGGGTCGTCGAATACACGACGATTTCCAATTCGTTCGAAGAAATTTATTAGTTCTGTTATTGAAAACATAACACTAAACAGTACAATAATTTGAAAACGAAAATCCACCCATCAAGAAAGCTGAACCAAAGATTCCAACTAGACTTCGAAAATTGTTAAAAAGCCTGACTATAGAGCAAGCATATTCTAGGCAGGCGTTTAACAATAAATTAAAACAACTATAATGGCTATTTCAGCCATTTTTTACCACCCTTGGTCGTAATTCCCTCTACAGTGCACCAGGGCTGCGGTGCCGGGGTCTTTAACTGAACTTGTTGCAAAGCTGGAGCCAGGGCCACAAAAACCTTCACAAGCTCAAACTCGGACTTTTCTCAAACAAAAACCTTGCCAGAGCCAAGCGAAGGCCTACATAATTGTTTAAAACCTGGAATTTTAACTTTAGTTGTTTCAGATTGTTAGATACAGTTTTTCAATGTGGATGACTACTAGGATATATTGGTAGTCCATCATCGATGAAATCGGGAGAAGGGGCTGATAAGGAGGCTGAAATCACACCACTTAGCCAAGTAGCTTAAAAAATTTAAACCAAATTTTAATGCTTTTCAACGTGTTTTGAACTAGATCATCAAGCAGGGAGAGGGGCTAATAAGGCTGAGAAAATTAACTGTCAAAGCGCTTCCAAATTTTATCAATTAGTTTGTTCAAAATATTTCGACAAACGTGCGAAGTACCACTCAAATGACAATTTTTTTTTTTAATTTTAAAAATCGCTCAGCGGTTGGAGGATCAACTCGAAGACCCGTCTATGATACGCTAGAGAAATTTTAGCTTCGAGTTACAGCTCTCCCTCCTTAGCAAAACCCTGGTTGCGCGTCTGTCAACAGTTGACTTTAACAGTTGTAAACGGTCCGAAAAGTACAGGCCCAAACCCGAAAAGTGATTTGAAGCAAAACCCAAGCCTGAAAAAGCCCGAAAATTGGGTTGGATCTAAAAATGCGTACAGATTATTGCTCGTATACGATTAAAATAAAACATAGCTGATAAATAGTGACGTAATAATACCAACTGTAGAATAATAATCGCATAATACAGAAACGAAGTCGTCATTCATTGCAATAAACTTATTCTAATTTACTCTTTTATAGCATCCAAAAGAGGAAAACACAAAGCAAATACTATATTAAGCCCGAATTAACCCGGCATTTTGTCCATCTTAAGCCCGTACCCGGCCCGAAAAGCCGGGTCCGATTTACAACTCTGTGGTTGAAGTCATGAATTAGATAGACTACAGGAACAAAACTTTCCGCCTTTATTGAAACTGGCAAGTGACAACGAAAAACTTGCAGTTCCTGAGCCGGAGCCATAAGGTGTGAAGAACGAGAGCTCCGAAGCGATGCGTTTATTCGAATGGCTTCGCAGACCTGCACTGCACTTTATCAAACAGTTCTGTACTTCAATGATAAGAACAAACCATTGGCCGCAGTACTGTGTCAACGTAGCAAAGCGCATATTGGAAATTTCTCTGGAAATTATGGCGTGAAGCCAATACATCGCTTCTGAATGCTGTAGATAGCGCTGCAAATCATTGTTTAAAGTACCCGTTCTCTTCATTTTGCACGTCAGATGTTGTACGTTAGTAAGGCATATCGGCTGTCAAGCTAATAGATCACTCCGCTCCTACCTGAAACTGGCTCCCATCCACAATCGCACGGATATCGTTTTCCGGCAAGCTTCGTTGTCATAAAAACCGCATCCTGGATTTTGAACCCAGATAGCGAAGGGTTTTTCCACGGCGGGCCTCGATTGCGCCAAAACATATTCACAGCCGCCGGAAAACTAAAAAAATTGGCCAAGTCAGTATTAGTCGAACTGAGGAGACATGAAAATTGAAAGTGTGGTCAATTATAGCGTTGATGTCGTTTTTGTGACGACCTTGATCGCACGATCAGTGTTCAACTCCTACCCTAACCACGTTGTTGCATCCTTGAGAGACGTTTTACGGAAATTCCATCTGCTTTGTGGCTTTGAAAACCAAAAAAATTAAACTGTAATAAGTCAAAATCCAACCGAAAAAACTTGAAAAGAGATCAACCGCCAAACAAGCGTAGATTCATATATGGAAAATTGAGCATGGCTGTCGTCGCTTTTTGACAAAAACAATTTTCACCACTCATCAATCAATGCACAAATAAACGTCTTTCATGGATATCAATTCATGTTCAATTCCGCTTGGCATCGGCGGAAGTTGATTTTCATAACGCTTCCCATTTCTTTACAGCAACATACCTACCAAAACGTATTTCAAAAAATCGAAGCAAAATGATTGGCGAATAGTTCTAAGTTTAAAGCAAACGGCCAACATTTCGTATACATTCTATTTTTTTGGACGTTTCGAGACTCAAATTATCTCATTGTCGAATAATTTAAAATTTCTGAAACCCTCAACTGAAACATCATCCTGTTTACAGCAACCAAACCAAGTCCTCCCTAGAAAAATGTCACATCCTGTCACGAACCTGAAAGTGCTTCCCGTCAAACGTCATGTAATGATCCTCCCCGATGGCGGAGCAGATAGCTGGGCACTCCGTGCTGGTGCAATTCCACATTCCGCCTGTGCACGTGCTGAAAAACAATGAAAAGCTGGAGATTGATGAGGGAGAAAATGCAACGTTTGATGTTGTATTTGTTAAAAAAAATGCTTTGCCGCTTTCACTTTTAAGCAGCGCTGTGAGCCTGTTCAAGATGCATCCAGCAAACAGGATATGACGTTAATTAAAAAACAGGACGAACATAGATTATGTAAAACATTCCAAGATATGAGCTACAGATAGGTTTTATGTCTTAACTTCAGAAAAAAGATTATAGCCAACACACTCACAATCATTTTGCAAACGTTTCGGGATTTACTTATACCATCCTCCGTGAAACCACTTTGCTGCTTAGACTAGTGCGATTTGTAGTATCACGTTTCACTAAAGATGGAACGTGTAAATTTTGAAACGTTTAAAAAATGATTGCGAGTGTGTTGGCTTTGATCTTTTTCCGGAAGTTAAGGCAAGGTCTTTTTATAACGACATCGATGATCGGAGTTCGACACTGCACGCCGAATCATTTTAACATCCTGAAAGAGGACGCTGAGGCTCGGTATAAGGATTACAATTTTGATTGACGTAGTTTCAAACCGGAGCTCCTCAGCAAGCCAGTAACCGCCAGTTCGCAGATTCAACGAGAACGCAGAATCCTGACGCTTACCAGTTGTTGCAGTCTTGCTTGATGACGTCACCGGTGTGGTAAACCTGGCCGCCTCTGGTGCAGGGGCACGCTTCTCTACGAACACAGGTTGCGCTAATGGTGTCCAGGACCATGCCTAACAATGCGAAAAACAGATTAGCTAACTCGTCCAGTAGCACACAGAGACCGCACGCCTTTCGAGCGCAATGGTAACATGCTCAATATTCGATCAAGCTAATAAATGCGATCACAGAATTTATTTGGTTCACACAATTTTAATAAGATCTTGTTTTATGCAAAAGGAGAAGAAGCGGGGAAGCAATAGCTGATACCAGGCTTTATTTTGTTACCACGCAGCAGAGTAACGATGTTATAAACATTGAGAGCATTCAGCTTCTTGCAACTTATATTATTAACTAAACGAAAAATAACGATTTTAACTCAACGCTAATGAAAAACAGCTAGTGCTTAAGAAGCAGATGAAAGATGGGAAATAAATATTTCAATTTTGTGATTTGCTGCAACATCAACTCCAGGTTTAATTTTGGTTTTGGGAGTCGCCCAAAACGTTTGTGAAGAAACAGTATGAGCAATTTTTGGCAATGCTTTGCGTCACAAAACATAGCTGCAAAGAATATCTTACCTGCTGGGCAGTGACATCCATCTACACACATGCTATTCGCACACTCGCTCGTGTATCCAACCGAGTCGCAGGTTTCCGGACACGCAGTGCCGCATTCTGTGTAAACCATTCCACCCTGGCATTCTTGGGCTGAAACAAAAAGTGGAAATCAATCACATGTGCTTCTCCATAATATCTGCAAACAATGTTTGAGCCACGCTTCTAACAACCACAGAAGAAACGGAAGCTCATCAACAAATACATTCTGTTCGCCACTCGACTAAATGTTTTTTAAAGCAATATAAATTTAAATTTTATAAACAACATACTTTGCGTAACTAGGGAAATCGAGCTTGAATATAGGATTCACACTTGGCAGTTCCACACGTGAATAAACAGACCAGTGGTTGAGTGGATGGAGGGTCTGCTATTGAATCGGTAGACCCGAGTTCTATTCCCAGTCTGGTCAAACCAAAGACTACAAAAATTGCTATTCACAGCTTCCCTGATTGACGTTCAGCAATCAAAAAACAATGCGAAGCCTGCACCGCGTGTGGTTGATAGATGGGCACGTGGCAACTTGACTCGAAGACCGAAAAGTCCCCTCGCCGTCACCTGGCCAGGGCAACTTGGTGAACAGAGATGCAATCGCAATTTCGTGAAGCAGCCCTAAACCTACCTCCCTGTCGACTGTGAGTTTACATTTGAAATTTGTTGGCCCCTTTTCTATCAGGAAAATACGACAAATTAGAATATTCAAAATTTGCAGTACTTAAATTGTAGGGGGTACGCGTTTCCCCATCTAGATTTAGCGACCGTCACACCAAAGAAGGCTTCTTGGACATTTAGACAAAAAAGTGGCCGGTAATACCAAAATTCCGGCCAAAGTCAGTACCGATTTGCGGCGAAGACCTTTTTTTTGTCTTCACCGGGATATGAGTGAATCTTGTTTTATTTGCTGCCGTACTCCAATTGCGTCTGGACACGGCTGCGAAAGCGTCCCCCATGCAATATTTTACAATTTAAATGCTGAATATTTGTGACATGCACGACTCACCACATAGCCCCTCGCTCCTCCAAGCCAACACCACCCCGTTGTACGAGCAGGTCCTCGAGTATTGCGTGAACGTGTCGCACGCACACGCACGGTAGTTGTCGCTGTTGCAGGCACACACGTCCATCAAGCAGCGTTCAATGTATTCCTGTAGAAAATTAGAGTCATATTAAAATTAGCACCTGAGCGAACGAACAGCATTACAGTACGTTGGGAGGATCAAAATAAACTCATGATCACCTCAGAGTTGCGACTCTCAGCGATTGAACTAACAAATAATGTCTTCTCGAGATCACTCGGCTTGACTGAAAAGGAAGACCTTTAAATTTTTTTTTTTTGCGTCGGCGTGCTCATAACAATCGCCTGAATGAAGGCATTGTTGCATTTATTTTGCTACGAAATTATACCTAGATGAACAAAACTTTATCTATTTTGAAGCTTCAAAATACTTTTGCTTAAATTGAACTTTTCGGACATGAGATTACGCGGTTGGAAGCATGTTTCTATAATCTTTTACCTGCGGATTGACCACGTTGTGGCACGGAGAAAAAACCTCACTCCGTAGCAAGTTGCAGTGAGTCTCCACAACGGAGAGTTCCTCTGGGGAGAAAGCGGAGCAGGGATGGGGATTGTCTTCGGGCACGGGCTGACACGGCTCCTCGCCCATTTGGACGTGGTGGTAGTTTCCGAAGTGGTTTGCGCTCGAGAATTCCTGAAGCACAGACCCAGTTACGTTTTAAGAGTTTCAAGTAAAATATTTGCTAACTAGAATATACTCTGCATGTCCAGGGGTAAAAAATGAATAAAGTCCATTTGAAACTACTCAGCTAATTACACAGTAAATCAAGATGACGCAGCTTGCAAGAACTTTTGTATGATGATGGCTGCCGCAAGGATATAAGTTTGATCGATGTAAAAATTGTATTGGCAGACTGAAGGGATCCAAACATTACCGCAAAACCTCGTCAGTTTTACCACTCTTGTTGCAAACGATTCAACAAACATGCAATGAGCTTGAAACACTTCTGCAAAGTTTTCCGCGACGATAGTTGTAATTTCAACTTTATTTACTTCTGTAAGTTGTGCCTTGGCCAGGAGACAGCGAAGAGACCTTTCGGTCTTCGAGTCAAGCTGCCACCTGCCCATCTGTCTACAACACACGGTGGAGGCTTTACACTGTCCCTTTTAATTGCTGAACAGCAAGCAGGGAATCTGTCAATACCAATTTTTATAGTCTTTGGTTTGACCCGACTGAGAATCGAACCCGAGTCTGATATAATGTGGCTGTAGCGTCATCGACCTAGCGTCATCGAGCTCTTTGTTTGGTTCGCAACAAAAACACATATTAATGTTGCTGTATATTCATAAGCCTCAGAGCAACCTGTACTGCACATTTTGCACAAAAATTTAAATCTTAAAAGTTCGATTTGGCTGTGGGAAAAGGAAGCGGCTCACCATTTCATTGTTGACGATGAAGTCATCGTCTGCTGCACCGTTGTAGTTGCCGCACAACCCGCACATGTCCCCGGCGAAGCTGTCCGGGACGGCCACGTAGACCGACTGGTGGTTGTCAAAGAACACGCGCACACCTGGAAAGGGTAATGAGCCGTTTAATAAAACAGAGCGGACCTGAAGAACGCAAGAATTTAAAACAATTCCAAACAACATATGGCCATAAGATTTTGCCAAAATCGATCTATTTATCCCTGGATATTATCACTCCAACGTGTGTAATGAAACGGCAAGGCAATCTTTGCGTTATTGCTCGTAAACAGCAGCATACTTATTGCAATAGTGTGTCGTGATGGGAGCTTTTGTCGCGACTTGTGTCCTGGAATTTCACTTTCGTTTCAAAAATTTGTGGCTACAAAATTGAACAGAAGCTTTGCTAACCAAGTTGCTTAGAGCGTCAAGTTGGTAGCCTTTGTTACCGCTGTGGATGCATCGCAATTTACAAAACGTTTTACCACAAAATTAATCTATTTAGAAATGTAGAACAACTTCGTCTTACATTCTCTTTTATATAAGAACAATTTTATTAGAACACAAGGCTCATTTTTGTTCAAAATTTAAGAACAGATTAACAGCCTAAGCACTAAAAAAAATTAAGAAAAAACGAAAACGAAATAAATTTTAAACCTAAAAAGAACAAAATTCTGTACTGATTCAAAATGATTAAATTTCAGTGATTTTTCAGTATTTGCAAGCAAAAATGCGACAATTCCGAGATTATATAGACTATAGAATGCTGCACAGGCAACTAAAAATTTTTGGCTGTCGTTCAAATTGAAAAAACTCGCTTTTTCGCTTTTGCAATTTTACGATGCTGCAAAGGGAGCAAAAAAGCGTTTACTCAAGCTGCAGAGCATTGGGAATTAAACAGTTTTTCAAACTTGGTTGCTAAAATTGACATCGATGCTCTCAAAATTTAAAAACAAATGAGGCTGAAAATCGGCAAAAGAATAGGAATAGCCAACTTCAACTCAAAATTTGCTGGTTCTTATAAAGAGTGCATTTGCACTGCTGCATGGTTACTCACCAGACAAGAGACGTACCACCGTGTGGACTCCGAGTTTCTCCAGGATGATGGTCTTGTCAACCGTCTTCGGCATGTTAATGAACTTGCTGTTGTAGGTCGCAGTCCCGTTGGGGAAAAGCATGACTTTATGGGGAACTCCCATTTCCACTAATACCGCCCGCTCGCACACCCCACCTTCGCACTTGAAATCGTTGATCACCTGAAAAGGTCCATAAACGTGCTGAGTAACAAATTGATCAACGCTGGAATCCAAGGTAAAGTACCAAGTTACTACACTAATCATCGCCCCGAATATCCTCTTCTCCCCAGCTGGAAGACGTGCCTAACTGCCTGGTACAACTTATTCCAAACTATCAACTATAACCCGAGCGACAATCCAAGATATGATCTCAAATGATGTTCATTCAATTCGGTTATATGACAGGCTCAATTTACTTCGTAGTCAAACGAGAAGTAACAAATTCCGATAAGACTGCACCCACAGCTCCTTCGAGAAGCCGAGTTTTGCCAATGTATGAGGGGATGCTAATTATGTCCAAATAAACAGTTAAAAGACCAACAATGTTGTGATTCTTAAACAGTTCCTTCTAAAGTAACACTTTATCCTCGCAACTCACCGTAACACTGAACACACCACTGCATTCGAACGCGAGTTTGTAGGCGCATTTTCCCGGAAAGTAGAACGCCTTCCCGTCGAACGAGATATAGTGGCTGCCTCCCCACGCCGAGCATACCGACTCGTGCTGCGTTGAAGCCAGGCTACCGGCGTCCACCAACGGGACCTTACCGGCAGAATCGTCCTTGATTTCACACTGAGCGCCGGTAAATCCGTCCCGGCACCCGCACACTTCAGGCTGGATACACTGGCCGCCGTTCAGGCATCTCTTTGAGCACACAGCTGCGTCAAAAAAAGGGTTAATAAAAATCATAAAATTTTCAAAAAAATCAGATTGCTTTGATTAATCGAATTTTTTTTCATTTAAGTCAGAGTTTTTGATTTGTAAATTTTTCAACCTTTTAGGGGGAGGGGTGCGGTACAAATCCTGCCCAATGAGTGATGTTTCAAATCAATTTTAAACATTGGTTGAATAAATTTTAAATTATATAAAATTAAAGTCATACTAGTTCATGCAAAATACTTCACAAGAGTAGCAACATTTATTTGCCGAAATGGTTACGGCGCATTTGAATCTGCCTAAAGACTAATAAGTTAATTAAAAAAAAATTCAACAGCTACTGATGAGTACTGTAAATAAAATAAGCTCGTAATACGACACATCCGCTGACAACTAATTACATACCTGTTTGACAATGATCTCCAATGTATCCATCCGCGCATGAGCACGTGTCCTGCGCTACACATCTTCCTCCGTGGAGGCACTCGCTGCCGCACTCGAAGTCAACTGTAGACAGAAGGAATTAGGTTCAATTCCCGGCCTTGGCACACAACAAAAACTTACTGGTCTCGCAGAAGCTTCCCGCCCACCCGAGCAGACACGAGCACTCGTCAGGTCCGATGCACCTGCCGCCGTTCATGCAGGAAGGGCTGCAGATCGCTGTAACAAAATATGACGTCATAGCGTTTCCAAAGATGAGGTAAGAGGCGGCTGGAGGTTGAAAATTTTGTTTTCGAACAGGCGCTGCGTCAATCGGCAGCACCGTAAGATCATGAACAAGGGATTGATCACAAAAGAAGAAACTCGTCAAACGTAAAATATTTTGCAACTTACATGGCTGATAATTAAGTAAAAACTTTGCAAAAATGTTAGCATAAAAAACATGCAGCGCTGTCAGCCAGTGGTGCCGATCTTTGTTAAGCATTGGGGGGGATAATTTGCAATTTTACCCCAATTTTGCCCTATTTTCAACATTGGAGGGGATGAACCTCGACCACGATTTTGTCCAGGTGTGTAAATTTAGTGAAGACCAAAAGAAATAAGCAAATGGAACACTTTTTTCCCCAAATTCAGGTGAAGACCAAAAAAAAACAAAAAAAGAAAGGTCTTCATCGAAAATAGAACACTTTTTCCCCAAATTCAGGTGTAGACCAAAAAAAAAAAGGTCTTCCACAAGAATAGAACACTTTTTTCCCCAAATTCAGGTGAAGACCAAAAAAAAAAAGGTCTTCCAAAAGAATAGAATTTTTTTCCCCAAATTTACACGCTCAGATGTACACCCATTCAAATTATTGGGGGGGATGCAGATGTGGACCATTTTCAAACTATTGGGGGGGATACAGCCAAATCATTGAGGGGAGAAATCCCCCCATCCTCCCCTTGTTTCGGCACCGCTGCTGTCAGCATCAGAACCATCCACAAATGAGTTATTCCATGGTGATCTTCTCTGCACCATGGCGCTTGCTACAACGAGCAGTTCAAACTTCATTGCAAGCAACGAAACGCAAAAGAGATCAAAGCCGATACAGCGCGGTAAATCGCCAAGATTCTACTCACCTCGATCGCACTGGGTTCCTTCCCAACCTTCTGCGCATGCGCATGTCTTCGGCGCTACACACGTCCCTCCATTGAAGCAAGTAGAACAAATTGCTATAAAAAATCGTTATGACGTATAAAAAATATTATGAAATAGTCATGAACATTATTTGCGTCACAAAGGTCACAGCGATACAGATAAGAGTATTATTTGGGGAGAATGTCGCCAAACTTTTGAACCCATTGTCGCCGTTCTGTTTTTGTAAACAAGTTCCATTTTTATCCTTTTTATCTCCATTATGACGTCAGTATCCGTGTTGCAAAAGCAACAACAGTGAGATGTTATTTGTGAGATCACAGAGCACATTTGCTGTATGTAACAATGACATGATAACACAGTCAACATCAAAACTCTCAATTTCAAGGGTTTATTTCTTTAAAATAACGTCAAACTTAAGAACTAGTCGTGGTAAAGACAGGTTCATTGATTTCGCTCGATTTAAGCGCAGCTGAAGTTAGTTCTTTCTTTTTTAATTTGTCGTAATTCTGCAGCTCGCTTCAGCTGCTGCAGAATTGAAAACGGGCCGATTAGCACAGGCCCGAACCCGAAACGGGATTTCAAACCAGCCCGAAAGTTGAGCTAGGTCTAAAAAATGTGTACGGTGATTGTTCGTATGCGGTTGATAAAACTACTTAATTAAATGCTCATCAATTATGATGCAATAATAATAATAATAATTGCGCAGTAATAATCGTATTGATCCGCGAAATCGTTTATTAGTGTTTCAAGATTTTTCAAAATTATTTCAATTGCGCTTTTGAAGCACCTAAAAGGCAAAACACAAAGCAAGTATACGGACACCAAGTCCGATTAAGCCTAACATTTTGTTTAATTGCCCGAAACAGATCCGAAAAGCCCGGCCCGACGTACAACTCTTAGCCGCTGGAATGCGCAGGATAGAGGTGAAGAGATATAAAGCAGTGACTAACTTCAGCTCAGTACCGTCCAGGTCAAGCATCATTAAACCGGCCTTAAAAAAGTTAACCTCAATGATATAGACTCAACCTGATCGCGTGCAAATCCACACGATCACAACCGCAAAAAAATTAACGCAAAATAATTTTTTAAGGAAATGGCTAACGTTACGTAACGCCAATACAGAGAATAAGAGAACAAAGAGTAGGCGCTCATTTGCTATTTTTTATTTTTTGAAGTATCGTTAGGGTTTGGGTTTGAGTTTCGGTTAGGATTGACGTTAGAGTTAGAGTTTGTTTGGGTTAGGAGAGCGATTTTTTATTCTTTCGCAACGTAACAGCAGCCTCTGGCTTTTTTTAATAACACCAAAATAATCAAGATGACGAATTCAGTCTCAGAAATGTTCAAATACTAGTTACTCACGTGTTTCGCAGAAGTTTCCGAAGTATCCAGTGCCCGAACAGTTGCACGTGTCCCTACCCGCACACACACCTCCATGCTGGCAGGCAGACGTGCAGTAGGCTAAACAAAACAGGCAATTGCTTCAACGAAAACGTAAACCCCGCAACATCTAAGTCCACCACAGCAAGACTCAAACCAATGACAGAGGTTTTCATCACTTCAGTATTATCATTAAATTTCCTAGCTATAAATTCTAACAAAATGTTGAAAAAATGCAACAATATTGGCCAAAATTTTAGTTCTTAGATGATCTGCAACCCAGCAGGTTCTGAATAACTTTCCCCGCGTCATTTCGCGTGCGCTTTTGTGCGGTAATTTCAATATCCGGGCTTTCTGGTTTGGCAATTCGATTGCTGATGCCTTTTTTTTTCAGCCTCCACGAAAGCAGAGGTACAACCGCACAAACTACACAAAACACTGACCAAAATATAATTAACGTCAAGAGCAAACAAGATGTCCCGAGCCAATGAGCAAAAAATTATTACAAACTACAGTAATTCAGATGGCACTTTTTGCTACGGAAAAAAGCAAGTTTTTCTGGGGTAATAATTTTTGCCACCTTTTAATTGGCCTATTTGTTGGGGAGGGGAGGGGGGCGTAAAATTGAAAGGGTACTGCTACGAGTGTTTTGAATCATTTTGAACACAAATGTGATACACGCAGCGAGTTATCTACCCTACGAGCATCGTGAAATTCGTTAACTCTCTTTTACACCAAAGAGGAACAAAAATTCCCCCCTCCCGGCTTATTGGTCATATATTCCTTCAGAAAAAAGTTTTTTACTTCAAACCAATTTAATTTTAAGTCAAAATTATGTTTAAATCAAATCACCCCTGAAAATTTAAAGTTATTAAAGAAAGGAAAGTTTCCCAACTTCGAGGTTAGCCGAAGTTACTTTACGAAATCTGAGAATTTTCCAGCCCATATGCTTTCTCGTATTTAAACAATTGTGTAAAAACACCAGGCATATTTTTGCTCAGAATTTAAGAACAAATTAAGAATAATGTCAGGTTCGGCTTGAAAAAACTTACTAAGAACATGGGGCTAGCACAACGTATTTGCAATGCCGCTCTCACACTTTGGCGACTCCACTGCGAATCAAATTTGTAGTGCAGTCTCAGCGCAGTCTCCGTGGAATCTCCATTCGCAGAGGATTCGCAATGCTTTGGACTCTATGGAGACTCCACGGAGGCTGCGCTGATACTGCACTGTGAATTATTCGCAGTGGAGTCGAAGTCAAAGTCGCCAAAATATGATAGCGATTGCCGCCACTTATCATAAAATTTCATAAAAAATTCAAAAATCTCAAAAAATCATAAAAAAGTCATAAAATGCAATGCTGTCATAAAAAATTATTATTTTAAATTGCATTACGCGTTCATTTACAATGAGCTTAATTTATTTTTGCTTGCTATGTGTTGTATTGTTGGGACCAAAGCCAAATCATTTAACTTGGTTAACCTAACTCTCTCCATTACATACTTGTGGCAACTTCTTGTGTCATGCCCTTTACTCTTAAGTCTGTTATAGCATATTCCATAAGTTCCCTTTGATTCTAAGCCGGTATTGGTACCCAGGCGCGTAGCCAGTAATTCGCAATGGGGGGGCAGTTTTGGGGTCTGGGGGCGGAGCCCCCAGCCGCCGTGGGTCAATGGGGGTCTGCCCCATCGCTCGAAAATTTTGCATTTTTTTGCAAAAATAACTTCATTTTAGGGCTATTTTGATTAAAAAATAAAGCTTTTAAAACGTGGCTTAGATATTGACAGTGCAAACATGATTAAACTGGTGGCATTAATGGGCTATTTGGGAGGTGGCTAATGGTAAGATGTTAGTTCTCTTGTTTAGATGCTGGTAAATTATAAATCGAGTAGTTCAATAAAACTCACACGGTGTAATCTATTTCGCATACAGTTTGTAGAGAAAAATAATTGGGGGAGCTAATGAAAAGAGATTTGAGAGAAATGATTGGTAATTAACTAATACTGAGTAGCCCTCCCCCCCCCCCCCGTATTCCTTAGTTTGCAGTATATTTGTTGATGACGCCTATGCTTAGGATTTTTACACTTGCGATCAAATTTGATTGCTTATTTCTTACCATTTTTCAAAGTTTTCATTTGTTTGTAAATTTTATTTTTGACAAATTAGTCCCCCCCTGAATATATGTTTCAAAAAATGTTTTAAATCACTATTTAGTCCACTCCAGTATATATAACAGTCTCAAAAGTGCTAAAAACGTAGTATTTTTCCCACTTTGCAGTTTGGTCGTCATGCCAATGGGGGGAGGCTATAGCCCCCCCCCTGGCTACGCTACTGTCGGTACCAATAGTTTTTACAAAAAGTAGGTTACCACGGTAGCCTGTGACAGTACTCGATATGGTACTGGAAAAAATAGGTTGAACTCGACTTTTCTCTAAAAGTTATGATTCCTTGTTTGCTGAAAAGGTTGTGGTAGCTTTTTCGAGTTTTATGAAAATGACAAGAGTTCTGCGAGTTCGAGTTCGCGAAAGTGGCCAGTGGCACAAGTGGTTGAAAGGACTTGAGTTTTTTGGTTCTATCTACCGTAGCGCGCAATCCAGCTTTATACGGAGCTACGCGTCAGTCCAGACACAGAGATAGGCAGAGGGTAGATCAGAGAGGGAGTCTTCCGCTGCGGCCTTTCTGTCTGTATGTGGGTCGTGTCTGGAGCAATCACTATAATCTCAATATAAGTCTAATATCCGAAGAAATAATAAACAATAAAAGTCGATTTATTGTTTTGTAGTTAAGTAATTGTCATTTTGAACGTCTCTGTATTTTGCTTTTGACTGTCCAATAAGTGTTATAAAATTTCATAAAAACTGTTATAAAATTTCACAAAAAATTTAATGTATATTTTCATAGAAAATCATAATTTTTTTGCCCTCTTTGTCATAGAATCATAAATAAAATGGGTGTTTTTTGAGTGGCAGCCCTGGAGAGCGGCATAAGTAATCAGCAGAGTTTTTTAAGCCTTTTTTATTTTGCCATTGTTGATTATTTTACCAAACAATAGTTATTAATTAATAATTATGATAATCAACCGCAAAAGACAACTTTTATCAAGCAAGAATAAACTACAGTAGTGTCACTGTATCGAATACAGTTAAGAACAAATAAGACTAAAAATTAATGAAAATTTGAGAAGAGTAGCCTCAACTCAAACTTTAGTGTTTCTTATGACAAAAAAAGTGTAGCGCGTCTAAAATAAGGTTGAAGATAAACAAGAGCACCGCTAAGCTCGTTCGCTTGCGATGGTAGGCTAAATGTTAGCCGGTATATCAGCCATAAAACCAGTACTTAAATTGTTGGGGGGACGCGTCCCCCCACCGATATTGAGTGTCCCACCATCGAGATTTGAGCGCTGGATGATCAGAGGAAAAAGACCTACAAATTCTGGTCGAATTTAGCACCAAATTCAGTGATTCAGAAAGAGGAACACTTCAACCGCCGGTGAAGACTTTTATTTTTGGTCTTCACCTAATTCTGGCGAAAAAACACTTCGATTTTCGGCGAAGACCTTTTTCTTTTTTGGTCTTTATTCAATTTCGTCGACGGAATTATGTAATCTTCACAAAGGTTTGGTGAAGGCTGCAAAAGCGTCACCCCATGCTAAATTATTTTACAATTTGAGCACTGCATAAAACTATGAAAAATAGTTAAAGTTCATTGATTTTTCTGGGAATCTTTGCTCCTTTTTGAATTTAACCCCAGTAGAGATCACAATTTTGATGAAAACCCTTTCAAAAAAACACAAGGCTTACTTTTCATCAAAATCAGAAGTATACGTCAACAAGACTCAAAGTCAATGCCATCTTTGACATGGGCAATATAATTAGAAACAGGGGGCTAATGTGAAGATCAAATTAATATTCAACTTCAGTAACACAACACTGTCCGTATGGAAATGAAACAACCAGATTTTTGCATCGGTGGAGGATAACTGTTTTATTCTTGCAGGTTTAACAGTCAACCAACTTTTACGCAACACGTTTCACCAAGCAAGAATAAATTTTTGTCCCTAAATTCTGCACTACAATTTGAAAAAAAATGAGGTTAAATCCGTGAAAATATAAAAATAGCCAGCCTTAGCCCAAATTTACTGGTTCTTTTAAAACAAAAAGTGTATTCCAACACTTTTTTGTTAGTTACTCTGAACCACGAGCTTCTCTGCAATATCTACGCATGACACCCAATCAACACCTTCTCCTGTTGAGCAGGAGCGCTAATATTGTCCTGACAACGACCGAATTGCCAATAAATAGCAAAAAAGGCAACGTACTTGCATTGCGTTAACTCCCGGGGTCTTCAAGTTCAACGGATTTTATCGTAACTAACCTCTGTTGCGTCACAACCATAACAGGTGCTTCTTGCAACAATGCAGCAAGTTCAAAAAGACTTTCGCAGCGTTTTTTTTTCGCCGGGTTTGTTTTTTTGCGGGAATTTTATCATCCGGGCTTTTTGGTTTTGACGATTTTTTTGCTTTTTTCTCGAAATTGCGGAGCTCATTTTTGAGCAAGGACATCACTCCGTAACTAAGTCAAGGTTTCATTCACATTCGCAATATCCTCGCTATTTGGCTCACCTTCCTCGCATCTGGGACCCCGGTAACCATGGCAACAGGCATCCACTTGCTTGGGAACTTGGACGAGTCGCTTGATCAGCACCGGCCGCTCGTCAGTCCTGCGGTGAAAATGAAACGTTTTTGTTTGAATACCTCTCGATACATCAAAGTCACGTCGAGACGTGTGACGCGTTGGCGGCAACTAATATTTCACCGACCCAAAGATTGAGCGACAGAAGTTCCACTATATACAACGATAAATTCGCTTATCAGCAGAGCCGCAGCTGGGACGAGAGACCAGCAGGCGAGCGAGACCTAGGGGCCAAAAGGCGAGCGGGGCCTAGGGGCCAGCAGGCGAGTGGGGCCTAGGGGCCAGCAGGCTGGTGCGGAGGCGAGGGGGCCAAACTCATCCTGTAAAATGTCACTCAGTATCACTGCTGCTGTAAGGGTGCTTAAACTGTTCACTAACATTTCAAACACCGCTTAATAATGCGACTGGCTACGGCCCTGTCGATCGTTGATCAATCAACCCATATTTGTTTCAGGTACGGTTTTGTACGGTATCCAGGGGTGTATTTAGGGGGGCATGATGACATGCCCCCCTTTGGGTCGCCATTACAGCATAATTAGCATAGAATAGGATGCAAAATTGCGCATGACCCCCCCCCCCTTTGTAACCTGGGCAGAAAGTTTGGGCACAAATACGGACAGATCTGAGTAAAGACCTTTTTTTGGGGGTTTTCACCTAATTTTGGCCAAAAACCGAAAAATCTGAGTGAAGACCTTTTTTTTGCTCTTCACCCAATTTTGGGCAAAAAAGCGGACAAATTCTGAGTGGAGACCTTTTTCTTTTAGTCTGCATTATTCTCAAATTTCCTGCCCCCCCCCCCCCTTTCGAAAATCCTGCTTACGCTAGTGGCGGTATCGTAGTCGATATTAGTGACATAGGACTGAAGTGAATTGAAATTTATTTTGTTATCTGTTACAGTAAAACAGCACAAAGTAATCTAAAATGAAAATGCATTAAGTACATTTAACGAAAAGTAATCCAAGTTAAAAATTATAACCAAGCAGGCACTAGAAGACTGCAAAGGGACTGATTTTGTCTTTGTCTAGGATAATATTGAAGACTAAGATCTAACGATGAGTAAGGCATAGATACTGCATAACTGCTAGAGTTTTTGTTCCGCCTTCTTTCGGACTTCTGAAATACGTATTTATTTCTTTGTTTCGAAAAAATTTACAAAATCGACGATCGGGCTTTCGAGCTGCTAGGCTTGCTTTAGCTGCCTACGTCATTCCGCGCAGGAACAGTTGGAGGAAGCCTGGCAGCGGGAAGCGAACTTGGGGAACTGGTTTCGTTAATACGTTAAATTCGATTCTGGATTTGCTTTATCCACTTGCTTTTGGCTTCATTCTTCAAGTGCACTTATCGCTCAATATAAAAAAAGGTTGAAGAACGCGATGCTCAATTGCTCACTTCTGCTCGAAATTTAGAAGAAAATTGAATAACAATGCCAGTACCAGCAAGAGGTTATTAGTCAGGAGTAAAAGAAAATTAAAACTTAAGTCAAAAAGAAATATTAAATGAGTTGTAGAGCTACTAAAGTGATGACATTTTAGTAGTTGTCCTGCAAATGTCAATGTTGTCTGTTTCTCAGAGGACAGAAGCAGTTTTGGCAGTCGTTTAAGTTCACAATCACCTCTACAATTTGTGGAATGCACAAACGCTGTTCGCAAAAATGAGTTTGCCGAAGCAGGCAGAGTATACTGCATACGGGAAGTGTACGGTCATCTAACTCTGGTCGCACAAATTTGAAAAAATAAGGGAAAGTACTCTACGTTCATCAAACTCTGGTCACATCAGTTTATATCGACACTATTAAACAGAACTCCAAAATAGATTTAAGCTGAAAATTCTCTAGAAATTAGGAACAGGCTGCCCTAACCCCAAATTACTGGTTCTTATAAACAAAGAAAAGCAAAACTTGCTTCAAAATGTACAGCCTCTTGGTTTATCGAACAAATTATTTCACCGCAACCTGATCTCGACCTCGACCTGAGTCAAACAAATTTCCAAAGTAAAATCGCCGCGGAAACGCGATTCGAGCTCCAGCTTTGCGTCTTTTTTAAGTTAAAACTCGCGTGAATTGCTTACCACGCCACTTACCGGTTGATGCTGCAATACTCGGTCCCGTCGACAGTAAAGCGTTCCATTATGACGTCGTTTTCACGCTTGGAAGCGCAGTCCTGATAGGTTTCCAGCCTCCAGATCTTCTGGATCACTTCAACATCGACAGTCGTGTTCGTAAGCGTTGTAATCGGACAGATGCTGCGGGCGAAAGCGAGATTAGCACTTTAGGTCGAGTTGAGCGTAGCGTATAGCTGAAGTTAGTTTATTCTTCCAGAATTTCTCTTCAACTCTCATCAGGAAATACAGCTGCTGAGGCGAGTTGAACAGAGCTGAAGAGAAATTGCAAATAAACTGATTCCAGCTGCTACGTTACGCTCGACTTGAGCTAAAGCGCTACATTATAAAAGCTTAGAGAATGATGGTTTAATAAATGAGCATTGCGCTAATTATTTCAGATTTGAATTCCTTTTTTCTCTTTTTGGCAAAGATTACCAAAGTAGATCTGTAATATTACTTCCCTTTTCACGCAATTCACAAGAACTAAAGTGGAAAGCACATGAGCGTTATTAGAAAATAAGAATTGAAACCAAAATTATTACTGTCGCTGGCATAAGGCTTGTCTTAAACTCCCATTTCGGCCTGGATTATAATTTGAAAGTATGATGGTAATTTTGACTAATTGCAAAAACATAGAATTTTTGTTAATGATGTGAATCAATATGACTCAGTGACTCCGAATCCGTTAGCAACGCGTCTAGCCGTTCCGTGTTGCATTGAAAATGTTGAGTGGCTCCAATGAAAAGGTTGAATGATGAATCATACAAACGACGTTCGATTTTTTTAAATGCATTGTAGCTGCGTTATATTTCAAAGTTAGCGAAGAAGCTGAGGATTTTGTTAAACCCTGCGTAACAAGTAAAAAGTGATTTTTCCTCACAAACGTTTTTTAACAGCTAAATGTTTCAAATTTTTACAAAGTTTGCAAACATCTTACTGCTCTTCCGACGCTGAGCTTGAGAAACATAACGTCAGAAGAAGTGTTGCCAACATAAATTCGAACATTGACTTATTTGAAGCCATGTTAAGTATCTGACCCAAATCCCCAAACAACTATTATTCTGAGGATTCGTTAAATTTCTTGATCTTGATTCGAAAATTGAAACGGCTTTCACCGTTGAAAATGACGTCTCGGCTTGAGTCTTCCGCTTTTATACTCGATTTCGATCCGCTTTCATTTTGTATCCGGTTGGAACAAAATCTTTAAAATAACAAGCCATGTCCAGCGCTGAAGAGTCGTTTGATGTTTTGTTGTTTCAATTCAACTTTCGATCAAAATCTCGTCGACCGACTAACAAGTTTGTTTGTTTTTTTTTTTTGTAGAAAGGTACCGCCGCGGTTTTGGAAGCCTTGAGGCACTGACCTGTTTTGCCCCCGTACTCTTGGAAATGAGCAAATGCATTAAAGGTTAAAGGTCAAAATTAGGTTTCAACTTTTATTGAAAAAACAAGCCGGTCTGTATAACGTCATCTTCCAAGATTAAATTTTTTAGGTTCGTTTGAAAAAAACTTGGCTCAAAAGCAAATTATTGGTTCGAAATAAAACACTTTTTCCGCAGAGTTGTCGCGAAAAAAGGACATTTTTGCTCCTCCCTCCGGGTAAAACTAGCTAAAAATTGATTAAATCTCTTCCTGGCAAGTTTCTTAAAAATAAAATTAACATAAAAAATAACGCCACTATCTTTCAGTGGAAACTAATTTTAATTATCTTATTTTACTTTTTCCACGCCACGTTGCAGCACAATATTAAGTTTTCAAGACCATCTGTTTATTTTGGGACACTCAGTATTTTTCGAATATCAAAACGGTAATACCTAAATACTGTAGGCTACTGTAATAAATTGTAACTTTGTTTTGGAATTTTAATAGATAAAAGCATTTTAAATGCTACACAATGTACGTTATGGTGTATACGTTGACATTGTTGAATTGCAGATCCAGCCGCCGTAATTTTTTTTATCGGAATATTTCAAAATCCTTTATCGAAATGGAATTTTTTCCTTGTAAATCGATCCTTGAAGGTTTTGACTCTCCGATCGGCAAACGCCCATCTCACCAGCACTGAGAACCACATACTGTTCTGTTAAATTCTGCATCCCTAAGTTTGTTTTTTGTTTTGTTTTTTTTTTAAGCGACACACACACAAACTTTAGAACTTTAGTTACATAAAGATTGCTGAGTCGGTACCGGCAAAGAGAATCGAACCTTCGGCCTCTGACCTCAAGGCACCCGTCCTTGCCGCCATCCCCAAGTCTGGGTGGCTGACATGTAGTTTATATATATCTTTGTACAAGTCCTATGTGTTTGGCCGGACTAAGGTCGAAAGTCAAGTGTCGCCTTTAATCCGGACTTAACCGCAGGCCTGGCCTTGTCCGCGATGTTCGACGCAACAAGCCACTGTCTATCAAAACATCCTGGTTACTTTGCGTCAGAATCGCAGCCATCATTGTTGCGCAATAGCTTTTCGTAGAGCTCTCAAGAAGCGATCAACTATTTAAAGTCGCGGAAAGCGAACTTGATTCGTGGGAACCAGGAAGTACCGGGATGTGAAAACTACCTGGATGTATGAAGACCTTCAATTTCAGCGAAGTTGGATTCTAGTTCTAAATGCTATAAGGATGGCTGCATTGTCTGGGTGCTCGACCTCAGAGAAAGCTACATAAAATGCAAATCTATTGTTTTCGATAGCGGAAATTCAACATTGATAGTCGTTTATTTTTAAATTATAATCAAACTTATCGAAGACTTTTGAGCATGGAACTTGCAATCGTAATTACACTGTATTCACCAAGTTGCTTTGGCCAGGAGACAGCGAAGAAACCTTTTGATCTTCGAGTCAAGCTGCCACCTGCCCTCCTGTCTACTGCACACGATGGAGGTTTCGTACAATCCTCTTATTGCTGAACGTGAAGCAGGGAAGCTGTGAATACCAATTTTTATAGTCTTTGATTTGACCACACTGGAAATCGAACCAGAGTCTGCTGTTTCAGCAGCAGACGCTCTATCTACTCGACCACTGCTGATCAGATTCAACTTCAATGCAAGTCTAAACTACTATCACACAGTGTAGGCGGTAGTTAATCCAATAAATATTGTAATATTTAGTGACTATGGAGTCAATTTGACGTTCTTACCAGCAAGCTCCATTGAAATGCCGAAACATTTTAGACATGGCGCAAAATTGTCGATGTAATCATTATTTTTGAACAAAGAGCTCGGGATGCTCGGCGTGCCGCGGCTTACCAGCGTAAAATTTGTAGCAATAAACAAAAGATACAATTCAATGTTTTTGGCTCCACCAAACTTTGGGGCCTCATATGTCTAATTATTTCGTTAAATTTTTCCTCTGGCCGGGCCGTAGACTCTTTGTTTAGTTGACTAGAAACAGACGTGCGGAGAAAAAGAGAAGAGCATTGAAGAAAAAAAGTTTGGTCTTGTTGTTGAGGTTTTTTGCGGTCATCACGGGTATTCGATTGATTTGCTTGGGCATATTCGTAGAACAAGTGAACCGTGAAGAAAAAAGTCACGCTGATTGGACGAATAGGCATATTTTAGAACACACAAACCGTGAAGAAAAAAGACAAAACTGTTAACTTCCAATCTACTAATAAAGAGTCTACGCTCGGACCATTGAGATTGTTATTGCACATGGGCGCCACCTAACCATAACAATACAACCGATAGCATAAGCGTAGCCAGGATTTTTGATTGGGGGAGGAGATAAACCAAAAATCACATGCAATGACGTCATTAGAAATTTTCGAAAGAAGGGATTTTTAAGGGACAAAGATATCGTAGAATGAAAGATAAAAACCGGGGCCTGTTGGGTTAGCGAGTAAACAGGAAGGATTGAAACAAACGTTAGGTCGTGTGTGTCAAAAAATGTTTAAATTGTGCAACGTGGTGAGCAAATTAATGTAACTCAAATGTATTAAGGACGGGAGTCTGGGCGATTTTTTGTGATATTTGGTAAAAAAATAGATATTTCATTGCCATTTGAATTACATTTTGCACATTTTTAGCCATTGGAAATAACTAAATGTGTAGGATTTGAAAGCCAATCCAAAAATTAAATTGTTCAGTCCTCCCATTACTTACAGGTTAATTCTGAAACACGTTTAAAACCGAGCATTTTTGGACTAAATTTTGTGACTTGGCCTGGCTGGGGAGGAGTAAGGTACTTTATCTCATGCAATATTTTAAGCAGTAAACAATAATTCACTCAAAGATTTGCTCAGATTTTTGTTTCGTCAGCTTTTCCCGAGCTAATTTTTTAAAAGTATATTCTCGTTAAAGTTGCGAGGTGGAGGTGGATTGTTATAGTTGGTGCAGTAGGTGGTTACTAACCGTGTTATTGCAAAAGTTCATAAAAAGTTTAGCTGAGGGCCTGAGACTGCAACTTTCAGGACAAAAACTTTGAATTTATCCAGGATTATACTTTTTGAATTGGTTGACAAAATTTGAATTGAGAGAGCCCGGGTCACTGGTCGTCATTATTATTATTATATTATTAGTTACTGTTGTACGAGTGTACTGTTGCGAAAATGCTGAAACTCTGAAAACAATAGGCTTCATTGTCGTCATTTTTATTATTGGGGGTGGGCCATAGAGGGTAGAACCATGGGGGCAGGCCATCCCACTTTTATCCAGGAGGGGCCCCGGGGGGTCTAATTTACGCGTTTATTTCTAGAATAATACCTTTAAACAAATGTATTTGGCTTTGCAACTTAATTCGATACATGGTTAACTGTGTGGGAGGGTAGCAGTGGGCCCAGTACTCTTTGCCAGTGCTCCACAACCGGTGTGCCACAGAGTATTAGTAATTTTTCTAGCAAACTGACAAAAATGCGGTTTATCTTTTTGCAAATCTCAACGTCTGTCTACCTACTATTTGTGACGTAACAAGTCCCAATTTTACACAACGTATTTGTGGGAACAAAGCTTTTCATCACTATTGCTAATCAAAAATGATAAACCAGGGGTTCTTAACCTCTTTTGTCTCGTTTACCCGTTACCATATGAAAGAAGTTTAATTTACTCCCATCTTCTCACTGCACCACAAGTTTCAGTGAGTCTTGCGATGATCTCAAAAAAACAAACTCTCCAGTCCGTGAATCTACCAATTTCTACACTTCTTGAGGTGATCTCCAAAAGAAAAAAAAAATTCTCCTAGGTTTTTCTGCGAGTTTACCACAAATTTCCGCAAGTTTGGTCGGCTTGCTATTAAATTTCTCATTGACGTACAAGATTAAATCCACATTGTTTTTTGCATTTTTTTTTTTGTTTTTTACTGACATTGCTTGTTGCCGTGTGCCACCGAGTTATGCAAGTTTTGTAAGTGTGCCGCAAGATCAAAAAAAAGGTTGCGGAGCACCGCTCTAAGCACTGACCTTTAAGACAATCACTCAAAATAAATCCATTTGTGGCGTAATTTCTCGTAATGGGCCGGCCTTCCACGAGATCAATTCCATTTCCGAGTGTGATGCTCGTGTAAAGAATACGATGACTTCGGTTTAATAGAGTTGTCGTTTTAACAACTATGATGTTCACGTTAGTTTCTTAGATAATACCTGATTTCACCCATCACGCTTTTTTGTCGCAACGTTATTGAAGCCTTTCAAATTTTCTTTGTTTTTGCTGCTAAAAATGGCATTCATTGTTATCATTTACAAGCACGCGACGAATTTACAGCCATCATACCCTATCAACTAATCATTTACAATCACTCTCGTCTAATAACCGCAGAATCATCTAACTGTAAAGTCGTTTGTGGTGCAGCCCAAAACAACACTGAATAGTGAAAAGAACAAAAGACACATTTTGATAAAAACGTGATCCTTTTCCTGATGAAAATGCTGGTCTAGAATTATTCTTGAACACATTTTACAGTCAAATGCTTTTGATATAATTTTTCAAGGCTAGTGGTTTGTTGTAGATGTACAAACAATAACACAATTATCGGGCTATTTGCCGGATTTCGTGTGTGCTTTTACAATGTATTTATCAACAACATATTAATTTAAATTGTTCTGTCATTACATTTGCCGCTGTAATAATTGATAATTTTACGACAACGGGTTTTTTGATGATGAATTCACAATTACGGTTTGGAATGATGTTCACGTGCACACCTTATTAAACCGAAACACATTGTGTCTGCATGTTGGAGAGACTTTATTCAAGTGCAATAGCTGGTGCTAACACAATGAAAATCGAGTTAAGTACACCCCTAAGGCAAGTTACTTACAAAATTTAACCTCAAAATGCAAGCATTTAAACGTTTTTTGACTTGACCTTTAAGTAAAGAATGGCTGAAGGGGCTTTAATTCAACTTGCTTCCAAATTTTAGCCTTTAAGTTGTTCCAAATGCCTGTAAAAACCTGCCAAACGTGATCCCAAACAACATTAAAATGGCTATTTTCCCAAAAAATTACCAATTCGCTTAGCGGCTGGGGCGCCCCCAGACCCCCGTTTATGATATGCTGAAATTGCACCGGTTTCCACATCAAAATTTCAGACGTATTTGGATTCAAGCCTCCACTTTAGCAAAATCCTGGTTGCTCGCCAAGCAACAAAAAATATGCGCTGTAGGCGAAAGAAAACTGATAACTGCGTTTGGGCCCCCCACTTAAAATGTGGCTTCGCCATCGCTCGCCCAGCCACCCCGCTACGCCTATAACCAATGGTGAATCGAATCAACCGGAGATATTTTGAAATTTTTTCGAACCATAGAAAACGCGATCTTCAAGTGATATAGGTAAGTTAAATATTTATCAAACCTGAATCCGAATTAAATTCAAAACTTGAAGTCCAAGCCCGCGATAATAACTCGATATGTGCGTAAGTCGCTACGTAACAAGACAAGAAAAAGGTAAATCTACAAATTAAAATTTCGATGTCGCCAAATTAATCACTTTTTTCGTGACCTTGTCTGAAGATTCCGCATGCAAATTGTTTGTTTTGGGGATCCACTACCAAATAAAAAAAAGAAGACAAAGCGAGAAAAATGCGCAATGTATTTGCTGAACCTTTGTCACGATTTAAATAAATCATCGGATTCTATCTGTGACGTAGTTAACTCGTTTTCGAACTTCATGGTTTTGATTATCATATTAATTATCGGAACGTTGCCTTGTCTTTCACATCTTAGCAATTGGACACTGAACAAACTGCGATTTTTAAAAGAAAATCTTAGAACGAACATTTTGAATGACACGCGTGTAAGGTTTCGCAGGGTATTTTGATGACGTCACAAAAAGTTCGGACTATCCCAATTTGAAATAACAGAAGCGCGTAACAACAGCGAGTTGAAAGCGAAAGTGGGCAAAAAGGTTGGAATTTTTGAAACATAAACACCAAGAAATTGTAGCCTCTCAAAACCACTTTATTTCATTGTTACATCACTAAGCGCTAAATGCACTGGATGAAAGGCTGCCGCTTGAGACGGTGCTTCGGCAGGATATTCCAATTCGACTATTTTAGTTTCTCAAATTCAACTTTACCAATAGAATCCGCCTGATTAATGTCGGGCCCACAAATGAGCGGAATCGCGGCGGATTCTCGGCCATCCCAAAGCGGATCCGCAGCTGCACTGCAGGCTGTTGCCTCAGCACCAACCAGACCAGCGACAACTGAAGTGCGAATGAAATTACGCTTTGGATGTTGGGAGTGAATCACGACAACACAGTAATTTATACGCTCGGGTGCTAAATTTGCGCTTGTTAATGGCCATGGCAGATATAGCGAAGTCAAAAATCTATCGTGTTATTTAAAACAACGCACTTGACAGCTTTAACCCCTGCTTGATGTCGAGCATTGAAATGCGAAGTCTTTCCTGTGTGGTAGACAGGTGGACAGGTGGCGGTTTAACTTGAAGACCGAAAGATATCACTGCTGTCTACTGACAAAAGCTACTTGACAAAGATGTGATTACAATTAAGAACAATCAAACGTGCGCAGGGAATTTGAACCAAGTTCAGCTCTGTTTGAAGGTAACCCACCTGTGATTGAAGCTTGCCAATTTTTTCGCCACAATCACCGGCAACTTTAAAATAAAATGGTTTATTGCAACCAATGTCATCCAACAAGTACAGGTTCGATTCCGCACAACCGCATAAAGATGATGTCGCACATTTTACAGTATTATATATTTCCCGCGTTTACCCATTTCAATTCGCCAATGCTCGCTTCAGTTAATCAAGCTTTGAAATTAGTTAGTAAAATCGTAAAAATTAACCTATTTGGAAACCAAATAAATGCTAAAAGTTTTAGTAAAAAATGGAAGCCAATTATGGATGGGGTTAGTTCGACAACTCGTCGCAACTCGACGCGAATCTTGCTGAGCTTGAAATGCAGCTGGCTAATTACGCAGTTCAGGGGCTCTTTCAAACGATTAGCATTAATCGCATGATTACCAAACTCAAGGAAAAAACCTTCCCTAACTTGAAACAAATGGGCGAAATGACATATATAAAAACAGTGACCATAGAATACATAGTGAGTCTTAATATGATAACAGCAGTGGGCTGGTGTGGAAGAAACGATGAAACTGTAGAGAAAATGTTAAAGCCGTTTCTCCTGCGAACTGTGACTATGCCAACTATATGGACAGGGCGATTAACTAGTTTTCGCGCCAGCAAGCCCAACTATTGCGCAAATGATTGAATGGACTAAAACTTAATTATTAAAATTAGCATTAGCCTGGTATAATTATTTGGCCGGCATATTAAATCAGGCATCACATAAAAAAATTAACCCCACCAAAGTAGGTTCCGTCAAGAAAACCGTAACAAAAACGACAAAATTTGGGCAGAAAAGCGCCAGATAAGCCAAATCATAGCTGCATGAGCGAACGTATCATATTTGTGATCAACGTTTATTCCACACCAGCACGCCCTAGCAACGACGTCAAACAATCGCACAAATTCTCTTGGTGGTAAATGTGAGCCCAAATCACGTTAAAACTTTGCTCAATCGTCGCCTCAGACCATAAACTAAATTATGCAGGGAATACTCAGCAATATTCGGCTACAGTAAGATGATGGGTTTCGCACGCGCGCATGTTATAAGTGCTCGCTCGTCAACGTCTGACCGACCTGTTGCTACCCGAGCTAACGTGGTGCTCGGGAGACGAGTCCTCCGATACCTCGTGGTACATGGGGAGGGACGAGTTCGGTTGTCCGTCCGCTGGGGGTCGCTTGATCGGATACGCGTACACATACCCTCCAGCAGCTCTCTGCCGGGCCGCGTCGGCGCGCGGGTCGACGTGCGATGGAGGAGCCTGGAGCCATTCGCTGTAATAACCGGACTCGACTCGACCGCCGCGCGGCAGCAGTGTTTTGCTTCCACTCTGGTAGCTCGACATCGGCAACGCTGTGACGTAATTGTCCTGTGTCCTTGGTAATGATGACGTCATTTTGGTGACACTGGATTCGCGTTTTCGTAGCTTTTTTTCTTCAGAATTGAAGTTGAAGCCGAGGTCGTTTGGGGGATAACGAATGTCGGTCCCAATCCAAGAGGGGTCGTCGTCTCCCCGGTATAACTCGACCCCTTCGTCTGGCAAACTCAGTGTTGCCTCCGTCAACTTGAGCTCCTGCAACCTGTGCTGCCAGGGGACGCCACCAGGATCCGAACTTCGGGCTTTGTGGTGCTTGAGCATAGCGTCCCTGCTCACATACTGGTTCGGCACCGCCTCGACACGGCTGCTGTCCAGGTATCGATGTCTAGAAGTCCCGGAAATTTTCGACGGCGAACTCGATTGGACGGCGTCTAATTTCTCGGGGATTTCGATTTTCTTCAACTTCAATTTTTGTTCGAGCTTCTCACCAAGTTCACCGGAAGTGATGTCACAAACTGGCATAAGACTTCCGGTTTTGGTTGAGCCAATGGAGCAGCGGACGTGCACAAGAAAAAAGTCCATCCCAACAAGAGTGAGCGAGTCGCGCCAGCTCGCGGTCGACCAGGTTTGTTGATGGAACAAATAGGTTTGGTTGGGTTGGTGGTAGATGTAACCGAGCTTCGCCATCAATTGTTGCGTCACTGAAGTACCGAAATTGCTGCAGACAAGATGCTGGAAATGGCCGCTGTACGCCTGTAATGATTGGTCGTGGTGAAACGACAGAAGTTGAACCCATAACACGATCGCTAAGCTTCAGACAGCAGTCAATTCACCAAAAACTAATGCAGTATGAAACCTGATGGGCATTCTGGTCTTGTTCAAAACCAAAGCTAAGTATCTAGTAAACCGACACCTACATCGCCAGAGCATATCCCTTTTATGTTTTGAATTTGCTTGTGTCAAAACAAATCGCCAAAAAACTCTTGATGGGCTAGGAAAAAATCGGCAATAAGAGATTGCACAGAGCCAGTATAAAGCATGCTAATTACGCGGTACTACGTAGAGTCGCAATTTGTTTCCTTTTACCTAATCGTAACAACTTCAGGTCATAGCTTACTTTGATTTTAAAGTAGGATTTTCTCCACGGAGCTCGCAGAATGCGCAAGGAATACCAGGTTAAAAGAAGGAAGACAGAAGAAAGGCTGCCCCAAGTGTTCGTCACACCTTCTCTTTGGTTCCTACGCGTAAAATAAACTCTGTTACGTTGCGAAGTTGAAATGCGGACATTAGCTAGAAATTGCAGGTTTTTTTGATTAAGTTCCATTTCCTTAATCGAATGCTTACAGCATAGACGCGGTTTATGACATCAACGACGAGTTTACTTCATGCACGATGCAAAACACTTCTTATCTCATGGCATTAATTAACCGAATAGACCAGTAATTGGCATTTCGACATGCAGACGTAACTGAAATGAAGATCATCAAGCTTAGCCTTATATCAAGTTGCTCAAGGCAACTTTGGTCTAGTTGTATGTTTGAAATACAAAAACACTCGATTATTGTACAAACAGCTAAAAAAACGGAAGTTTTCACCGGTTTAACCATTGAAAGCTAGTGAAACGATTAAAAATACGGTAGGTGCCATCAATACCAACTTTTAATGAATTCAAAGATTGGTTTTTAAATTTCTAGGAATTAGTTCGCAAAGTTTTCATCCAACTGCTTCTTGTCACTTGCGATGAACGCCAAAAATTCACTCTTTTCAGATGCTTTTCTGAACACTCTGCGTCATTTCATTAGTCAATGAAAACACATCAACCTACTGCTTGATTATCGAATTAAAATCGTGGCTGACGGGAAATCTCTCCTTGTCGTTATGCCCGGAACAAAACGAGGTTTTCTTCAAGTAACTGTCGCCGGCGGCAAAAACCTGTTTGTAATCTTTTGCTTCGTGAAGTTCTTCGTTGTCTGGCCAGCAGGTTCCAAGACTGCAAAGGAATAATTCGTAAAAACACCTTTATTCACAAAACCGGCTAGTTGGTCAAGCGGTAACGCGTTCGCCTGTGAAGCGGGAGGTTCAAATCTCGGGCCGATTAAATTGGCCACTGTGTTGCCAACGGCTCATCACAGCAGCAAAATTTTTTCGAAAGGAGCTGTGTTGACCAGGCGCAATGACGTGGAGATGGGCCCGCAAACTCGTTACATGCTTCGGCGTAATACAGCGAGTATAATGAAAGATTTTGATTTGAACTTTATTCACTACGTTTTCCTTCACCAGCCCAGTGCCCACCTGTCTACCACACACGATGAAGACTTTACACAGGGTTTTCACAGTTTTTGAAAAAAAAATTCCTGGCTTTTTCCATACCAAAATTTTGCACAAGTCGAAGACCTATAGACTTGGTCGTCTGAAATTTAAAACAACACGACTGTTACCATCATACGATGAAATTTGCTGAATCGCAACATAAGTTCTTACACTGCGACTTGAAAAACAACTGCTAAAAAATACAACCAAACAAAATGGAACTTGTTGATAAAAATTTTATTTATCTGCTTTATTTCTGCAGAAGAAAAATCACTCATAGATAGATTTTCTGCTGTGTGACCAGGCAGTCAAGCACGCAACCAAGATTTTGCTAAGAGGGACTTGGTCCTAAAGCCCCCAGCCGCTGGGCAATTTTTCAGACTTTTCGGCAAAAAATAGCCATTTTAACGTCATTTGGATCACACTTCGCACGTTTTTGGAGTCACCTGAAATAACTAAATCGTTATAATCGGGATCTATAGGCAAGAATTAAACTGCTCAGCCCTTTCAGCCCCCCTTTTAACTTTCAGGTCCAAAACACGTTTAAACACTTGTATTTTCAGATAAATTTTCTAAGTGACTTGGCAAGAGAGGGGGGGCTGAAGCACCCTTAGTCCCACTTGGCTGCGCCACTGTCTGTGACTACAGGTATTCATCATAGTAGTCATCATAGGCTAATAACTGATCGTGTCTTTCACTAAGCCCATTTTACTTGCACAAAGGACAACATCTCGTCTACCCTTCATCTCTGTAACATGATCATCTAACACTAACTAAATTAGCAACAAGGCTTTGCTTGCTCCAAACGAGTGGACTATATTCTTCTTTATTCACACTACATGCAATAAGCAGCAGATGCAGCTTTAGCTTTCAACATGTGATCACATAACATTGCAGAATTAATTTACCACTAGATGCACTATTTCACACTTTGCCATACATCCCCAAGACCTGACCTGAATTACTGCAAAAAGGATAATAAAAAAATTGTATTCACTTTAATCAATGTACTTTCTGCAAACTTTTGTGTCACATTTCTGCAGGACAATTTTTCTTACTTTTTCGATACTAGAAGCAGAAAATGTCTCTTTTTGTTACTATTTCCTGGTCGGGAAATGCCATCATAAAATTCCCTACTTTTTGCCGACTGCGTGGGATCCCTGTTTACACTGTCTCTTTTTATCGCTAAAAGTCAAGCATAGAAGTTCTAAATTTCAATTATTACAGTCTTACGTTTGGCCTGACTGGGGATCGATCCCTGTTTACACTGTACCTATTTATTGCTGAAAGTCAAGCACAGAAGTTCTGAATTTCGATTATTCAAGTCTTAGGTTTGACCTGAGTGGGAATCGAACCAGAATTTCCAATCAAGCATAGGTGTTGCTCCAATGCTTTACTAATGATAACTTCAGCACATCTAAATTTAAACCATAGTGTAGTGATGAGTACAATGCAGTAACTAAGGCACCACAAGGTTACCAAATCTTATGTAAAGATCAACAAAGAAGTAATACACCAAAAGCTTGGCTTGTATATTCACTGAAGCTTAACCAACAAACAGATGGTTATATTTTGAACATGGACTTACTTGAACTCTTTGTTGGCAATAAATTGTGCTTTATAAACTGTTTCATATTCATCAGTGATCATTATTACATGGCATAGCTCATTGATGACTAAACCTTGTGAAAACCGATTCCACGTAAGAAATAATATTGCTACTGCTACTGGTATCATAAATCTAATCACAAAAAAATGTTTGTAACATCTAAGGTGTCAATATCAAAATTGTCTTTAAATATAAACTTGTGCAATAAAGGTAAAAAACAATTAAAAAAGAACTGCATACAAGGTAAGTGCATAAAAACCAATTACCTAAACCTACTTCAGAGAGAAAATATCTTTAGTAAACTTCTGAAGCAGTGAGAAATACTACCATTACATCATTTCATTACGGCAATATGGTAACAGTAATCACCATTTAACTTAACAAACATTTTGGAAGCCATAAAGTTCAACTGATAAATTGAATAACAACCAAAAATAGTATTGTAAGGCAAAATGCTAAGCAAAAACAGAGGCAAAATGTATAAGCTACTAGCATATACAGAACAGCTCAACAACTGTCATGCTCAAACTACTTGCATCAGTGCACAAAAATCATTTTCATCACTTAATACAAGAAATTAAACTATAATTGTAAAAGCAGGCAAAAAATGCATAGCAAAAAATGCAATTTCTCATATTTATAACGACAATTATAACAAGTCACAATTAACAATGACACTATTTCATCAAAAAACATTAAAATGGAAAAGAAAAATTCTTATGTTGTCGTTAAAAATATGAGAAATTGCATTTTTTGCTTGTGCCAAGAGGCCCTTGCAGATTAAGATTTTTTAATTTCTGCTGCACACCATTATCACAACTTTGCAAAAGGCATGAAGTGAGCTAGCGAGCCCTTGTAATGTTACCAGTGTCCCCACCAGGCCGATTTTTTTTTCAGTCAATCAGTGATTTCTGGGAGCAAGAGCAAATAATTTTCGGCAATATGGTAAACATAGCTTTAGATAGGTAAACACCACAAATTAGTGGAAATATGACATTTGGTATACTTTAATACTCGATTGCTATGAAAAATAAGGCACATAAACATCTTTTTTAAGCTTTGGGCACAATTGCTTCAAGAAAATTTGGGCATTTGCCGATTACCCATTAAGTCAGAGGGAACACTGAATGCTACACTATATGAACATATTTATGAGACTGTGTAACAGTTGAGAAGTGGAAGAAAAAGACTTGGTGTGAAACTCACATTACAGCACTACATTACTTTATGAGAAAATTTCAACAAAAACAAATCTGAAATCCTTTTCTTTTCTAAACATTTCACTAATGAAAAGCTTCCACGCATTTGTAAACACCACCAGTAGTACTAGTACCACAGGTTGAAAACCCCTATTATACACCAAACTTTGAGACCCCTAACTAAGCACATAGCAGTTTAGTCTGTAGCAATAACCATAAGCATTGAATTAGGACAAGACATTATTTCTGAAGCTACTGATAACTAAAGTAAAGATGCTAAGGGAGGTACTTTAAATCTCTGAAATACACTTACAGTAGGACACTATCTCAAATTTCCATATAGCAACAATTTACAAAACCATACACCAACTGTATTTGTTTGAGTATAACTCGCATGCATGTATAAGTTGCACACCCATATTTGAGAAGAAAAATAGTACTATACAAAATTTCTTTAAACATTTATTCATCGCAATCATGAAGCAAAATATTAAAAACCATCAAAATTATCACTGCTGTTACTGCCCTCAAATAGGCGCAAAGCGCCATCTAATGGCAAGTGCACAGCTGCAGCATACATGCGCATTCATGCACACACATGATGGCACCGTCATGCAGCGCATACGATGCAATGTAATCTGTAATGTGACTCACATCGGTAGGCAATAACTAGTGTGATTGATTGTGATGACAAGCACAGAAGTGTGTGGTTGAGTGGCAGTCTTTTAACGAGCCAAGTCAACTGACCGCGACAAACTGACCGCGAACAAACTGACCGCGAAGCGACGATTTCGTTACAGTGGTTTTGTCACTGATTTCGTCGCAGTGATTTCGTCACAAAGTGAGGGTTTGGGCAAGATGGCTCTGGGGATAGTAAAAATATATTTAGGATCGCCCTTTTCAACCAATCGGCATGGTTTGCGGTCAGTTTGTCGCGGTCAGTTGTCGTGGACCCGTCTTTTAATGGTAGCATATTAAACGAAAGTGAATGCAGTTGACAAGGTGAGGACTTACTCTTTCACTGCATCCACAGTGTGCATTTATTATGGTATATGGTAACACCCCCTTTGTCTAAATCGCTTGTTTGCAAATGATGAGTGTGCCATTTTATGATTTTAACTGCATACTGAAAAACAAAAATACTTGACTTGATCATGAGAAAGGCAATAGTGTAGAAAGCATAACATGACTCGCATGAAAAGCAATAACTAACGTGATCGATCGTGAGAAAGGTGATAGCACAGAAAGCGCAACACGTGGAATGCAATAACTAATGCAATCGATCACGAGAAAAGCAATATGCAGAAAGCATAAGGTGACTCGCATTGAAGGTCATAATTAGAGCGATAGATTGTTTGAAAGGTGATAGCACAAAAAGCAATAGCAGGGAAATACCTCAGAAAACTTTTATATCACATATGGTGCACTTCATGTACTCGTGTATAAGTCGCACCTGACTTTTTGGGTGATATTTCGACGCAAAAAAATGTGACTTATACTTGAATAAACATGGTACATAATTGTTTTATGTTTTTGATCGATAATATAACAATAAACAATGAAACACACACATCAACATAATTACTGAAAAAGTTTATATCATTATGAAGAGACAAATCTAACAAACATGCAGTTAACCAAACATTAGAAAATACCTACTGCAACAGAGCAACTAACAATTACAATGTCTACCCTCAATGGTCACTAAACCCAAGCACTATGAACTCAATAAATTATCAATACAGACTGAAAACTATTTATTAGCTATGAAATGCAGTAAACTAAATAGACGGGTATCATAAGTTAGCCAACTTACTGCTACGTGCTTAGTCAATGACAATATCTAATTGGAAGTGGCAAGTGTTACGTTATGTAATGCCCATAAAGAGAATAAGAGAACAAAGAGTGAGTGCTCAATTACTCTTTGTTATTTTTTTAATTATCGTTAAGGTTTGGATTAGATTTTGAGTTTGGGTAAGGATTAACATTAGGGTTAAAGTTTGGGTTAGGTTTAGGGTTGGGGTTAGGATAGCGATTTTCTCATTTTTTTATCATGTAATCGCAGCCTCTGCCTATATAATGAAGGAAGTAGCTATTTTGCCTCTGTTAGTGTTAAGGCTATTTTGGCACTAGTGGTTAATTTTGCTTCTACTGCCAAAATAACCAGTGCCTATAATACAATTAAAGCTAGAGGCTAATGTGGTGTCCTAACTCTCTTCTCTTTTTTTTTAGTAAGAATGCCATCAGCATACCCATGAACTCAACTAAATTGGCAGGTAGCCTCCTGAAGTGGCACAGAATAAGCTTGGATTTTTTTAGATTTTACTTTAGGCCTGTTTATACAGAGAGCGCACACGGAAAGCGGCACAAATGAGAAGGAGGTGTTCACGAAAGAAAAGTCATAATAAAATAAAATGAACTTATTTATATAAAGCACGAACGCGAACAAAAATTAGTTTGGGTGGAAAACCGCATAGATTGCCTCCAGAGCGAAAAATGAAAAATCTTTCTAATAACTCCTTTAAATATCAATATAAGAGACGATTGCTTGACTGCTATACTGAATAATTAGTGATGGAAAATTGATTTGGCTTGTTATTAGCATTTGGTCTTCTGTTTTGCCTTTCTATTTATTTATCATTATTATTATTACTATTTTTTGTTATTTATTTATTTATTTATTTTTTTTGTTTACAGTAGTTTGTTTATGATTTTTTTTGTTTTTGTTCACTTTTTTTCTTGTGATTTTTTTTGCTAATTATTCTGTGTGCTATGTTTGTTTTTTATTATGTTCATTGTTTAATATTTGCTAAAACATGATATTTTTATTTGAAAAATCTCCAAATTTACAAATGTAATTGGCATGAAAAGTATTTACTAAAATATTAACCTTTAGTAGGGTGGCAGCTGACACTGATGACCGTATGGTCTTTTCGTTGTCTCCCATTTTTTTTTTGTATTTATCTGTGAAGTGCTTAAATTTAGTATGAACAAATAAATCTGAATCTGAATTAGTTTACCATATTGCAACACAACTCAAAAACACCACTCCATTGATCATGTTAGGCTAATTTTATTTTAAGTTGGGCTAATTTCATACTTAATCGAACGTTTTCGGCGTTCTACAGAGTGCCCTCATCAGGAAACTAAAAATATGGTAAATTAATAGCAAATATCACTTTCAAATAAACTGAAACATAGTTAAAAGTCTTTTTCTCAACTTGCAATAATAATAAATAAAAATAGCCTAACATAATCAGTGGAGTGGTGTTTTTGAGTTGTGTTGCAACATGGTTACTGAAAATAACCTTTCTACTGAAGCTATATATGAATTAGTTTAGTTTTAGGAAGTGGCTATTTTGCCTCAAGAGGCAAAATAGTGTTTTTCCTCTGTTTGGGTTAGGGTTTAGGTTAGGGGTAGGGTTGGGATTAGGGTTAGAATTAGGGTTAGAGTTTGGGTTAGGATGAGGCTTAGGGCTATTTTGGCACTTGCGGCAAAATAGCCGTTAGAACTATTTTGCCTCCAAATGGCAAAATAACGTGGAGCTATTTTGCCTCTAGAAGCAAAATAGCCACAGCCTTAGTTTTAACGCTTGAGGTTACTGTCTGACTGTAGTGTAGGCTACCGTATCTATTTTACAGTGTAATAAGTTGATTCTTGTGTTCCTAAACTGTACAAAGTAGGCTAATTCAATTTATTTAGGCATGCGAAAAGACTAAGCACAGTCATCAAGGTCTGCAGCCATACCAAAACTGAGAAAAAACAGAAACAACAACAACAAAAAAAAGAAAAAGCTTCCAACTGTCAGCTCAAAAAGTAGGTACACTACAAAACTTTAAAATAAAAAAAAACCTAACAAAACTTTTAAAAAAAAATAATAATAAAAAAATAAAAAACTTTAAAAAAATAAAAAAATAAAAATACTTAAAAAAAAACAACTGTCAACAAACGAAACAACACACCAAAACTAAATACTGGTAAGTCCTCAATCTAACAGGCCCAAAACAAAACATAAAAAATGTTATGTGGGGGCATGGTCAAAACTGCAACGACTCAATGTGTTCCAGCATATTGGGACAACAAATTAACTTTTAGTTCTTTCTTGAATTTAAAGAAAGTATTTTCTTTAATTGGTTTTGGTATTTCATTCCATAACTTTGCACCATAATAATGTAATGATTTTTGAGCTTGAAATGTGTGCATTCGAGGCAAAAAGTAGTTTTTCTTTGTATGTTGTCTTGTGTTATGTGAATGAATCTGGTCAGTTATTACAAACAATTTAGAAATGTGAGAATATAAACTGTTGGAAATTTTATGCATAAATTTTCCTATTTCTAATTTATACATATCATTTATCTTCAAAAATTGTAGTTTAAAAAATAAAGGTTTAGTGTGTGATCTAATGTTACTAAAAGTAATTGTTCTTAGAGCTTTTTTTTGTAGTTTATTTATTGGCATTAATGTAGAAGCCGAAGCACTGCCCCAACTACTAAGGCAGTAATTTAAATGAAAGTGAATTATACTATAGTAGACCATTAATATTAATAATAAAGTTTTACAATCTACATATTTTCGTAGGTGATATAACGCCCAGCCTAAAATAACTTACTTATAGTTAGCCACATCTAACTTACTTGCATACCGATACCAGATATGATAAAGCATACCAATAGCACTGAGCATAAAATAAACTAGGCCTAGCAATTTGATTTTGAGTAGGATTATAAAAATTCAAATCAAATTTTAGTCAAAAAAATCAGTTTAAATAATCAGAATATTATGTGAGGGTAATTTGGTGATGAAAAATGCATTTCAAGTAAAGTTTAACAAGCATACGGTAGCAGTAGCTACAACACACAAACAAACCAAAAACCAAATACATTACTGGTAATGGATAGGCCTACAACTCCATTTTGAGTAAATTACTAGGCCTACCGGTATCGTACCTACAATTGAATTAGGCTACAGATTAGCCTAGCTAAAAGCTGCTCTTAAAGTCAAATCCTGAAAACACCAGTAGCACTAGGCCTAGATTACTGTACATACTGGCACTAGGCCTAGCTCACTGTCAGCTACCGGTCCGAATGTAGTTTTTCAGACAAAGTAGGTAGGCTAATGTTTACAAGTAAACCTAAACCAGTAAATCGAAACCAGCCAACCAAACTCAAAGAAAAATAAACATCAAAATGGCATCTTGTAGACTACGCTGGTCAGCTGGTTACGGTATTTTATCGGAAATGGCTAGTGTTACGTTACGTAACCAGGTAACGCCCATAAACTGATACAGAGAAAAAGATAGCTTTGTTTTTACGTCCCGTAACTGCAGCCTCTGCCTATTTTATTAGCCTGGATGTAAAACTTTTTCTACTACACAAACTGCTGTACAGCGGCTGAGTTGGCCTATCCCACATTAACCTTCCTACATCCCCTATCATTTAAATTGAGTTGGCATCACAAGCTTATCTTCTTTTTGTTACTTAAATAAACTATTATGGTATTCGCATGATTTTTTTAAATATTTATCGGGTAGAGGAGGGCTTCCCAAACTTTTTTGCTGGCGACCCCCTTTAATCTTGTAAAAATTTCCGCCACCCTTCTCGGTTAAAATAATAAACAATGTGAGTTGTGTATTTTTGGTAATTATTCAGCAGAAAAAAATAATAACAAGGCCTGGCACTCAACGCGTACAAAACCAAACACATTTGCAAACACTTTGTTTGCATTTGTCTTTACCGCTGCTTCAACATCATCTGCAGTACGCTTATTGCCAGAGGTGGAGTCGAGGACACAAGACTCAAGGCCGAGGCCAAGGACTAAAAAAAAATCCGATGCCAAGGCCAAGGACAGCCTTTCCGAGGACAGACCCTCTCGAGGCCGATGACAGGAATTGTCGCAGTACCTGCTTCATCCAGTGGCGATGTGGAAACTAGCATGGATGTAACCACAAGCGAAAGATAATTCTAACCGATGGCTTCTTAAATCAACAGATCATAGCAGCTCTAAGGTTGTACAACCGAGCCGGTTTACCGCAATCGGAGCGCGCTCCCTTTTCTCACGCCACAGAATGCTCGAGGCCAAGGCCAAGGACCAATGACACAGCCGCAAGTGTTCTCAAAAAAAAGGTCTTCAAAAAAGTTTTTCAGGCAATCTCCAATTCATAGGCGTAGCCAAAATTTTTGATTGGGGGAGCCAAACCACAAATCACATGCAATGACGTCATCAAAAATTTTCAAAAGAGGAAGTTTTTATGGGAAAAAGATATCGTAGGATGGAAGATCTGAAATTGCTGCCTATTGGCATTTAATCCGGATTTTGTAAAGAGAGAGGGCTTAAACTAATAGTTGAAAAGTGCAAATATCTAACTTTGGAGACGTGTTGAGAAAGCTAGTGTAACTCCTCATCAGACGCATCACAGACTGGGGTCTGGAGGCAGGGCCCCCAGCCGCCGAGACTTTGGGGGTCTGAGGGCGAAGCTCCCAGCTGCTGGGCGATTTTTTGTAATTTTTTGGAAAAAAAAGCTATTTTAATGCCATTAAATCACATTTCGCACGTATTCAGAGCCATTTGAAAGCCCCAGATTTTTGAATTTTGAAAGGTAATTGAAAAAATTAAATTGTTTAATGCTCCTTTTAGTTGCCATTTAAGTCCAAAACACGTTTAACATCTTTCATTTTGGAGTTACATTTTAATTGTGATTTGGTCCAGGTAGGGGGATGTAAGGTGCTTTGCTTCTGGCTACATTTTAGCAGTAGCCTAAATAATAATCCACTCAAAGAATTTTCCTTAAGAGATTTTTGTTTTGTCATAAAACTAACTAGTTAAAAGAGTATATTTGGCCAGGGTGCCCAGGTCCCCTCAATTGAAGTCAATGATTTTTGGTTTGTTTAATCAGCATTTTCCTTGGCTAATTTTTTAAAAGTATTTTGTGCGCAAAAACTGGGAGGTTGGAAGTGAATTACTGAATTGTTATTGAAAAATGGTACAATAGATGGTTACCGGTACACCTACTAACTATGCTATTGCCGGGCAGGATTTACATCGCGCTGGGCCCTTGGCACTTTGGGGATTTTTGCAAGATCTTTCTGCCAAATATAGGGGAAGACCAAAGAAAGTTTTACGACTTGAGCGCGGGGCCCCTAGCTGGTTCTGCGCCATATTACAGTAAATCCGGCCCTGGGTAAGGCATTACGTTCATAAAAAAGCTACCGGTATATGAGGGTCTGAGATAGTAACTTTTACGACAAAAACTCTCCATTTCTTCTGGGTTATACGTTTAAATTTGACTGGAAAAAAATTGAATCGAGGGGTTCCCGGGGCCCCTGGTCTTCCATATTGTTGTTGTTTACTGTTGCAAGCGAAAAATGCTGAAAAGAAACTGAAGAAACAGTAGACTTTTTTTGGCACATTTTTGTCATTGGTGAAATTTCAATTGGAGGGGGGGGGTTTCTGGACTCCCTCTTCTCCCTTGGCTACGCCTATGCTCCAATTGAGAAAAACAAAAAAGGTGTTCGCAAATTTTCCGCGAGGTTCCTGGCGTTTACCAACAAAATTTTAACGGTTCAAAAAATAGTGCTGTCCTCGAGCCGAGGACAGAACAATTTTCGAGGACTTGAGGCTTCGAGGCCAAGGACTTTGACCTTCGAGGCCAAGGACAACGACTTCAAAATGTGTCCTCGAGGTCAAGGACGTTCTTGAGGACTCCACCTCTGCTTATTACCGCTATTGTGCAACTTTTTTACCAGCTATCTATTGATTAGAATGTAGGCTAACCAGTAGTAGTAGTATGGTAGTTATACCTCTACTCAACTATATATTACACTCCTAATCCTCAATTAAACTACCTGTACTACAGCTAGGCGCGTAGCCAGAATTCTGCAGTGGGGGTGAGCTGTTAGGGCAGGGGCAGGTTAGTTGATACATATTTTAGAGAAAAAGCATAGGTGGGCAAGTTAATGCAAAACGTTAGCTTCGTTAACCACTAGTCCGTTAGCAAACTTCACACCTCCGTTAACGTTAATCCGTTATTTTTAGCTTTAATTAACGGAAGTTAATAAAGTCCGTTAACCCATTAACATTTTGCGTGTAATTTACATTTCTTTTTATTCACTCACTTCTAGAACAGGTATTGACGCAATTGAGCTGATTGCAAGGACATATTTATTGCTATGATGGTCTTTTTGTGTTTTGGAAGTTACCTTTTGCAGTCTAATCTAATTTCAAGATAAAAATAGTTTCAAATGCACAACGAAGCTGCGATCGAAAAATTTTTGCAAACAAAACTCGTGCTAATACGCATCAAGTGTTACCAGTGCTAACTGGTTTGTACCGATGTGATAAATGAATGGTGCAAGATATTAACGATAAAAACCTTAACGGAAGTTAACAGAACTTAACGGAAGTTACTTTAGTCCGTTAACAGAACTTAACGGAAGTTAATTTAGTCCGTTAACATGAAAAAACTTTTTAACGGATCAACGAGTTAATGAAAAAGTTAGCTTCGTTATTAACGGATTAACGATTAACGGACTTGTGCCCACCTATGAGAAAAAGCGATTATTCATAAACTACTTGGCAAAGAAGCATAAGTTTATGTGCATATGAAAGCTAATTTATAGGGCTAACTTTTCATAAAAGTTTTGTGTTTCATGTTTCAAAAGACTTCGATTTATACATCTCTAAGTAAACCTTTCCAAATTGCATCAACTAACCTTTTGAAAAGGTTAGTTGATACAACCATGAGGTTAGTTGATACATCAAAGATTTCTGTTGATTTTAGCCAAAGTTGCCAGATATATCCTAACAATGGCAACATTTGTAACGTCTGCAAGCTAACAAGGTGAACATAATAGACTTTGGTGAAAACTTTTAATACCAGTAGCCTTATGTTCTATGCAGATTGCACTTGTAAGCATCATGACTGTACTCGTTCTGTAAAATTAATGTAATATTCTTAGTAGCTCATAACAAAAGATTACACCATTGACCACTACAGTATGCACTGTTTCATTCAGCAACACAGAAGAATCTTGCATCCAAATGTCCATCGAGTATTTTACAATATTGTTGACATGAACAGCTTAGTAAGCCAAATACCACGTGCTAAAATCAAATGAGAATTTGAGATAATTGCTCCTTCAACAAGATCTTTTTAAAGCAATGGAACATGGCAACATCAACAAAATGTCTGCCGCAGTAAAATAATACGTAGATTCATTATTAATTATGAAACTCTGACTCTCGCAATCTTCTAGTTTTTGGGGGGGACTTTTTCCAGGTTTTAGAAAAAGTGGTGCAAATATTCCACAAAAATTGCAGCACTGGTCTAACCTGATGGGTTTGTTTTCCCAACACAGCTGATCTACGAAATGGTAGTTTGCAAACTGTAAAAATAGTCCAATACAAATACCCAGAATAATAACCTTGCTAATGCAGGTTACCGTATTTACTCGTTTTACCGCCCGATCTTGATTAAGGGCCCGTTTGAATAGCCGCCCGTGTGAGCAGAACAAAAAAATAAATAAGGGCCCGTGCTTTAATACCCGCCCGGTGCAAAAGCTGATTTTTCAGTGGTAGAGAACAATAGAAAATAAGAAGCTGCTAAGAAACGCTTGTGTCACAACGCTGTTGAATTTTAAGCACTAGTAGACAACAGTCACGCCTTAGACGTCCAATTGCATAACAGATAGCATTGATTACGTTTTGGCAGACAACACTAACGCCTTAGACGTCGAATTGCATAACAAATAGCATTGATTACGTAACAGGTAGTATTGATTACGGCTCCCATTTGTCTACTGCTCATTCATTCAGAATATTGAGTGAAATATATATGGAGGAAGATTAAATGTCGTGAAATATTTGTCTTCAACGATAATTTTTGTGGTAATTTTACTTTGAAAATAACAAGCGCCCGTGCTTAAATAAACGCCCGTTTGAATAGGGGCCCAGCAGTGAGTAAGGTTGAAAAAAATAAGGGCCCGGGCTACAAAACGAGTAAATACGGTAGTTGATACAGTGTCTCAACTAACCCACATGTGAGTGTATCAACTAACCTTTTCTTTAATTTTCATAAAACATGCTTGCCTTTGTGCCAGCGCAACACTAGGGAAAACTTTTTGAGTTACCGATTGCTGGCTTACCTCAAGGTAGTAACTCTCGCACATTAATTAATATTTTACTTCATTTCAAATTTTCGAAATAAATAAAATGGTAATTCTGATAAAAAATTGCTTCAAGCACTATATTTTCAACTTTAGTTTTTCATTTCTAAACTAAGCAACCAAATTCTTCCAAACCATCATGCGATAATTCTTTTGCCACAATTCACCAACTGGTGGCGGTTTTTCGCCAAAAGGTCATTTATTTTTCTTGGTTTGCAGTATCAACTGACCCTTTGTATCAACTAACCTGCCCCTGCCCTACGGGGATCTGGGGGCGGAGCCCCCAGCGCTGGAAATTTTTTTTTTTGCAAAAGTAACCTAATTTTAGGCCTAATTTGATAAAAATTAATGCTATTTAAACGTGGCGTAGAAGTTAGCAGTGCAAAAACATGATTATATTGGCTGCGTAAATGGGCCATGGAGGATTGCTAGAATTTCAGCTCTGTTGTTGGAGTCTCAGTTCTCTTTTTGCAAGCTGGTAAATCACAAAATCCTGTATCGGTAGTTCAATAAAACTTTCAAGGAGTAATCTATTTCGCTTATGTTTTGTTGAAAAAGATATATTTAAGGGGGCTAATGGAAGGAAGTTTGAGAGGTTTGGTAATTAGCCTAACTAATACTGAGTGGTCGCCTCCCCTACTTCTGAGCTTATATTTTTTTTTTTGATGAAACCTATGTTAAGCTTTTTTCAATATGCGATGAAATTTGAATACCAATTTTTGCCCATGTTTTAAAGTTTTTTTTCTCTGATTTATGAGTTTTTTTTAATTAGCCCCCACCCCTCTAATTAAATGTTTCAAAATATGCTTTAAATCATTCTTTGAGTCTACTCTATCCCGCCCCAACCCCCCATCAAAAAAAAAGCATCTGATTGCTATATCAAATTTTGCTGAATTTTGAGTTGAACTGTTTTTCTTGAATGTTGACATTATTCGACCCTTCACGCTGCTGCCTAACACGCGTTTCCGCGAAACCACCCAACTGCTAAGTAGGGATGTGAAAGCGGCAGTTTTTGAATCGCTTCCCTTTCCACCCTCATCGCTTCCGCTTCATTTTCGCGCGAAATTTTTTTTCTTGAAATTTTTTTGGCAAGAATTTTTTCCAGATTTGTCAAGCTTAAACGGCTTTATACTATCTCCATCTTAAAAAGAACATAATATGAAACCAAAATGTGAATTCAGTTTGTCGTCGCAAGGATCTGAGCGTAGGCGTAGCCAGTGGCGGATTTAGGGGGGGGATGCATCCCCCCCACCAGCCTAAAAGTAACGATTTTGGCCGAAAAATCAGCCTCTATTTCGAATAATTCGGCTCCATTTCGGGATGCATCCCCCCCACCAGCCTAAACGTAACGAATCCGGCCGAAAAATCACTCTCAATTTCGGTGAAGACCTTTTTTTTTTTTGGAGACCACCTGATTTTGGGCGAAAAAAACGTTTGAATTTCCGATTTCGGCCGAAAAATCACTCTCAATTTCGGTGAAGACATCCGAATTTTTGAGGTTTTGTTCTTAAAATCCCCCCCCACCAAAATTTTCTAGATCCGCCACTGGGCGTAGCCAGGAATTTAAACTGGAAGCTAAATATCCAATATATCCAATCCATAGCAAAATCGAAATGTCCAATCACTTGGTCTCGTTTCAAAATAAAGAGCGATTGCTTAATGGAGTCTCGATATTGATTTCCAAGCGCTCGGGATAATAATGTTTTCATCGGATCATCTGCTGTAGCGTGTAATGTTTGTGTGGCTATAATTAAGAGAAACCTGTTGGGATTAAACCCCAGCAATCGCAGAATTTTTTTAGTGTTTCGTTTTTATACGCGGCTTTGCTCTAAATTTCTGCGTAGTAGCGTGTATTTTTAATAATGCAAAATAAAAAACGTTGCGAAAATGTTGTGTTTATACATACATATCATACTAGATAATTTTTTTTTGATTTAGCAACTGTATAGACTACTCTGCAGTAAGACATACAATATATAACATATCATGTTCAAAGTTTTGTAATATTATACTTTGTTTGAGACATTATGACGCTTTCTCTGTCTACTTTTCAAAGAATTTTACATTGTCACAGTGAGAAAAATTATAGGCTGGAACTGGAAACTTTATGTTAATTAGTGAATACTATGTTATATCCAATTTTTTTTAATGGGCAAAGCCCCTAAAATTTTGGAGAAAGAAAATCTTAGGACTGAAACAGGAATTCTAAAACACTACCTAGATTTGAAGATAAGTTGGTAGGCTGCTTGGTTCATCTTTGAATTGATAGGGGCGGGGACCAAATCGAGTGAGCCACAAACCTTCAAAAAGGTTTCTTAGCAAATGTTGTTTTCTTGCACTAAAAATTTTGTCTTCTTTTTCACAAAAAAAAACTGCACCACATTCAAGTTTTTAACGTTTGATATGAAAGACCAAGGGATTTTTTTACCGATTTCGTGTCTGAGTGAAAAAATAATCAGTCAATAAATAAGTGCACAGGTTATCGATCTAGCATTATCCCCGAAACCGGTAGAAGAGGCTCTCATCAAGGGATACGATACCGAACTCTGACTGGAAAAGCTTACCAAAAAACAAATCAAAAATTTTTCTAAAAAGAAAATTTTCGCTTCATCACTAATAAATCGATTTTGCACGTATTTCTAGCCCTTCATATTTCATTTACTTCAACCAGAGGTGGCGGAAAGATCCCTACAGGCCTACATGTAGCTTACAAGCCGCTGAATGATTTGATCGATTCTGTGTTTCGAAACGAGACGTCAAGCAAGAGTCGAAAGTTATTTAGCTACAACATACGAGAAGTCAATAGTACCAGAACAAAAACGTTTTTTTTGAAAAATCTTTTTGCTTGCGACCTGCAAATCACTAAAGTTGTATTCGAATCTCGCTATCAACGCAATGGGATAAACTTTAATCCGTAACACTAATCCACTATCCATTGTCCAATATCTATCGACAAGTCGAGCTCAAAAAATAGATCAACTTTTTTATTGACAAAAAATGCAACCAGATCGAAAGAAGTACAATCGTATTTGGCCAAAGATCCTTAACAACTAGTTTTATTTGTGATCAACAAACAAAATTAAGGAAAAAGCAAATACTTTAAGGCCGCCATATTTAGACTTCAAAAAAGAATTATTTCAGCAAATCTTGTTGTCTAGATACCCCTCCTTCAAAACGTATACAGTAGAATTTTTTTCCAATCCGTTGGGTAATTTGCATTAAAAACAGTTCGAAAAAAATCAGAAATAAGCACAATAAAGCATAGTAAAAAAAATACAAAAACCATTCCTTTAAGACAGTGACGGTGGCACATTCGTTTGTCCGCAAACGTTTAGAAGCTGGCCGTGCCCCTTTAGATTTCTTTCCAAGAACTGTGGATTAGTGTTGCACCGTTGCTTCGAGTGGCAAGAACAAACAAAACGGCAGCAGCGGTTCATCGAACTGGCAGAACTGACAACGCAATGGCAGATCAAAACTGAAGTTTTTGTTTCGGGTCGGCCATGGTTGGCTCCATCCAAACCTGAAGCAGCTCCTTGATTTGCATAGCGGAAGGGCGGTTCTGCGGCAACTCCTCGGAACAAACCAGAAATAACTCGATGATTGAGGAATACGACGAGTCGTAGTCATAGTCGAGCAGCGGGGGACGAGTCCCTGCCAAGAAAATAGGGTGTAAGAAATTTTGCTCACGCCAAACTTGGCGAAACGCAATTACGTCATCACGACTCTACTGATCTGACTGAAAATTGCTAACAAACCGCTTTAACTTCAAACTTCAGCACTCATACCGTTGGTCTTTACTCTGCAGAAAAGTCTACAAGTTTAAAAGGATATGTTTAATTGTTTATCCGTTGTTTCTTCATTTAACAATTCACGTCCGAGCTGCGATTAGCTAAACAAAATTAGCAGTGGTGAGTTTAAAATTTTCCGCGAAATGTAGATGTTTCACTTTTTTTTGATTAGTTAGTCTTCAATACACTGTACGTGTAGCATACCGCCGAAGTGTGTAACGAGTTTGCGAGCCCATTTTCGCGTCATTGCGCCTGGGCTACGCAGCACCTATCGAAAGGTCGCATCGGTGGCGGGGGACTGGCTACACCGTCCGGTTTAACAGGCCCGGGAATTGATATCCATACACATTGGCCCCAAAGACTAGCGCACTAACCCCTCGACCAAAGTGCCTACTTAATGAATTTGTATCAGGCGGAATATCTCCTCTCTAGCTCGCCTAATGGTCTGCTTTAGTCTTCGTCCAGAGCCATGACATCCAAACCTAATAAAAATACGAAGTTCACGTTTACCGAGGGACTGTTGGTATTCATCTTCCGCCTCCTCCCATGCCTCCTGGGAGCTCTGGTCCACCCCCTCGAAGTCCTCCTCCTCCGGGAAGACGTGCATATGGGGCATGCTGAGGGTGAGCATCTCGTAGATCAACATTCCGTACGCGTAGATGTCCGACTTGTTAGTCACTTCGCCGCCTGAAACAAACGTTTGGAATAGAATTTCGGGTATTTTGCTATAGATGGGTACGTAGACTTTGGATCGACTCCCAGTCCGGTTAAACCAGACTTCAAAACTTGCTATTCACAGCTTCCCTGCTTGGCATTCAGCAACAAAGTGAAGCCTCCACCGTGCATGCTAGACAGGTGGGCTCTCAGCGGCTTAACTTGAAAAGTAAAACGTCACTACGCTGTTTTTTGGCCGAGACAACTTAGTAACAAAAATGTAAATACTGCATCAAGATTCAACAAATAAATAACATTACCTTGCAGCACTTCTTTCGCAGACCAAGGTTCGGTTCCCACGTACACCACATCTTCCCCGCAAACCACAAGGTTTTCATCGAGCCTCAAAGCGACGCCGAAATCGCACAATTTTACCGAAGCAAAATCGCCCTAAACAAAGCAAGTCCAACAGCGTTATTACCGACATCGAGACGAAACGGGGGAAAAACATAAATGCTATTCTATTTTATTCAATTTCATTTCGCCGTAGCCATAAAGGTGGGCTTAGATCAAACTTCAATCGAAGCCAACAAATACAGCGGTAAAGAGTACCTGGACTAGAACGTTACCACTCTTCAGATCCCCATGCAAAAGCAGCTTCTCGTGGTGGAGGTAGCTGAGGGCCTGCGCGACACTACGCGCCACCGTGGTGATAGCGGAGACCGGAAAGGGACCTGAAATAAGATCAGTTAATTTAAACTCGAAATCCCAATTTTTTTGCTGGTTTTAACAAACTGCAGCTCGTGACTGGCTGCTTCCTCACCAGCGCACCAACTGCGTTTGGTTGAAGCAAGCTAATGGTTGCACAGGTGCAATTGCGATTGGAAGTCACGTGAAGATCGAGCCTTAATTTAATCGTGAGCACCAAGTAATTTTTCAAAACGAATAATTTATCAGATACCTGATCCTTGCTCCACTCTCTCTTCTATCATGGATATGAGCGACCTCTTTCCGTCCTCCATTACGAGCGCACATTCCCCGTCACCTCGATCCATAAATCCCCGAAAACCAACTATGTTTCTGTGGTGAAGTTCTTTCAATATTGAAGCTTCATCCTTCAACCTAATGTAGCATTATCAATGATTGCCAATGAAAACATTGAAACAACTATCTACCCAATTCAATAAACTACAAGTATGGTCGTCACCGACTTTCAAAAAAAATGACTACATTACCACAAACGTATATGTTTAAAGCTTTGGTTTAAATTATGCCAAGTTACGAACTTACAACAAATAAATAGATACTTACAACACTCTTATCTGCATTTTACAAAAGTTGTAAGGGCATAAGAGATAGTTGCGATGCGTACGTCCACAAACGTAGTTCCACCACAAATCCATTGATAAAAACTCATTACCAATTAATCATTATCCAAACTTTATTCTTAACTTGGCTAAAATTCATTTCTTCTACCAAAGTTGATTCATTTTATTCATTTGATCAGAGCCAAACCTGTACGCCAATGTATACTGTTTTGCGTTAAGTGAATGTACGTCAACAGCGCACATGCTTGTCATTACACTGGTGAGCACTAGTAATTCAGAGAGCCGGTGTTTTAAGAGCTCAATACAACATGCAGCCAGTCATGCAAGCAGTTTTTTAGCAATGAGTAGTTGTGTGCTTCTAACCACAATAATGCAGTGGAAGCAAATAGATCATTGTCTATTTATAGTTCAATTTGCAGATAATTGAGGATAAATCTCTCTCGCTTTTTTGGCAGGTTGGCCACTCAATTCGAAGACTTATGTCACTTCGCGGTCTTTCTTCCAATTAATTACGATATTATTATGTTATGTTTTGTGTTTATTTATCAATTACAGTGATAAAAAAGTAAACTTACTCTACTCTGTGACCCCACCTTTGTCTGTAAGTTCGCTTATCTCCACCACATCTTTTGTTGATCTTTTTCACAGCCCAAGGTGATCGATGATGGCCATGCTTTGGAGAACGCTCAACCAAGTACACATCAACGCCTGCAAATAGTTAATCGAAGTTGTATGCCAGATGAGTCATTGCAAAAATGAAATCACAATAACTTAAAATTCCTTAAGTTCTTCCGAAGTTGTACTATACATAGTATGCAAAAACCACCACGGTGCCACTCAAAACCTAACTTTATAGCTGACATTTCGCTAGTTAGAAGCAATTGGCTTCTTTACAGGATTATCATCAATAATAGGTAGTGATAGCAAATCGCCATAACTACTACTGACAACAGAAAAAAAAAAAAAAAGAGACGCAATCCCACGCGATACAGTCGCAGAAAAAATCTATTGTTAGGATGAACTATGTGATACACTACAGATAAATATGAAGGACGATGCAAACAAATTAATCATGGAATGAACAAATTTTAAATAAGCACTGCAACAATATTGCAAAAGTGATCATACTTAAGATATACAATATATACCAATAAATAAAATAGAAAAAACTTGCAGTAGTAATTACCGGTAAGTAATTTTTTGTGAACAGCGGGGAATTCCAACACATTGTTTAGCACTGTTAGATTTCTCATTAATACATTTCATTTCATCTGCTAATACAATGAGCCATGTACCAATACCTCATCATGATAGGTCTACTAATGACAGAGAATGGTATACTCATCATCACAGACCCTGAAGCAACAAACTTAAATAAATCAGAAATGTCTACCTGTCCCAAAACCAAGTCTCTTCATAAAAGGAGATGGCGGAATTTCAAGGCATGGGGAACAGGACGAAAATTTCTTGACATGAAGAACTTGAGGGCTAAAAAAACTCATCAAATTCACGATGCTCTGTGCTCTGTCAGTAGGCAGGTCTGTGTTAATGCTAACCAGTTGATGATATAACTGATAAAACTAAAGCAAACTAAAAAAAATTCAGGGTCTGTACAGTATTAGTACAAAGCAGAGAGTCTGGAGTAACCTAAATAGTAAATATTAGAGATAGACTTAACAAGGCTAATGACGCACGAAGCAGGACGTGGGCAACACTGTTTTGAGCTTTTAGCATTCATCAGCAACCCTTAGCACAACTAAACCAAGAGTACTCCCCAGCCACCTCTCGGTCAAACCAGGTAAAGTTAAGTCTAAGAATGACAAGGTATCAGGTGCATAGCCACAAATCTGCAATGGGTTGCTGTTTTGGGGGGTCTGGGGGCAAAGCCAATTTTATTGCAAAAATCACTTCATTTTAGCCTACTTTGATAAAAATTAATACTTTTAAAACATGGCGTAGAGATTAGACTTACAAGAGCAAGACCAAACTAGCTGCATAAATATTAAATGGACTATGTGAGACGTGAGCATGGCTAATGAAAAACTTTCAGTTCTTTCATTTACAAGCTGGTAAGTAAATCATAAAATCTTTTAAATACCAAAAAATCACAAGGGTTAATTTAATTTGTCGATATTTTATAAAGGAAGACAATAGGGGGGGCTAATGGAATGAGATCTAGATGTGATTGCCAATAATTACTCATTGGGAAGTTCGCATGTTGTGCCGAAGAAATCTGGCACATAGAATCATGAAATCTTGCACCAATTTCGCGCAGAAAACACAAAAACAGTTTTGGCACAGCACGAAGGCCCCACAACATCAGACATAAATTATAGTGCGAACGGTGGGAAACCTCCCAATATTTGCAGTCCCTAGGAGTAAAGACCTTTTTTAGAGGTGGGGTAGCAGATCAAGAAAAAAGCGGGAATTCTGAAGGCAAATTTTATTTGTTTGAATTAGCGCACTTTTTGCACTTCGATTGACATGGCGCAAAAAAATTATATGCAAGCTGGCAGCTGCTAGGAGTAGGTTGGCGCAAAAATCTGAACTTTCCAACCAGAGCTCCCCTGAGACAATTCTTCTCTAAACTGTCTAGAATGGAAAGTTTCTCCTAGCGTTCCTAGAAGTCGCGAGTGGGTGTGGATTCAAATGAACGTTAAACCCAGGAACCTCTTCTTAATTGTGATCTAACTGTTGTCTTCTTTAGCACAGCATTAAGAACTCAAAACATTAGAGTTTAATGCAAAAGTAGCAAACAGATTGAACAGCGACTCATTTCGACAGATAAGATTCGGTTGCGAATATTATTACTTCAAGCCTACAATGCGCCCGAAACTCACGAATACACAAAGTTGACAGGTCACATGCTGGAATAATGAAAATTCCAAGATTCACGACTTATAAATGACAAATAAGTTTTAAGAACTTTTTGCTAAAATGAATAATCAGGCGCGGCCATTTCCCAAACGGAGAGTTGTGATTGGCTAGAAAAGATTTTGTAACTGGAATTATTCGACATCATCAAAGTGAAGGTTAGTCAGAGAAAGCAGCTGTGTTCGCTCGATGATGCATATTTTGGGTCTTCAGAAGTTAGTTTGCATCACAACAAAATACGAACCCACTTTACCCGCAGTATTTTCCCACCCATGGAATACGATTTCACTTCGTTCCGCATAATGTTACAACTCAAAACAAAGTTGTCAGGAAAATCACTGCTAATATAGTTTCAAAGAACGGAATGCTACTTTTATGAAAAGAACATACAGAACACGAAAGTTATCCAGCCCTATCCCTAACCTTATATTTTTTGATGAAATCTATATTAAGCATTTTTCTACAAACGATTACATTTGATTGTTCTTTTTAGCCATTTTTCAACATTGTTACTAATTTGTGAGTTTTGTTTTTGACAAATCAGCCCTCTCCTAAACAAATGTTTCAAAAGATTCTTTAAACCAGTTTTTGTCCATTTCACTACAAAGACTAGCTCAGAAGTGCAAAAAATGTGGTAGTTTTCTTATTCTGCATTTTGGTCGACATGCCAATGGAGAGGGGAGTGGCTACACTACTGTATGATATACTGCTAATTGCTGAAAATCAATTGACTAAGGCTAACAAAGGTAACAAGCAACAATCACGAATTGACTGGTCTGCAAAAGACTTTATTCTGTGATCACCTGACAACTGAATTACTGAAGCATTTATTTATTGGTAGTGACTATTTCACCGAAAATTTTCAAGTTAAAGAGATTAAAACGAAAATGAGAAATATTCATCTGCCCTTTTTTCATTTGCTTAGATTAGGGTTTAGGTTAAGGTTTGATTTGGGGATAGTTTTAGGGAAAGGATTTGAGTTTGGGTTAGATTTGAGTCAGAATTAATAAAAAAGTAGATAAAACTTTCCAGTGAAATAAAGCCTTCCTTATTTGTTTGTTGTTGTCGTGAATAGTGGTGCTTTGTAACAGCGGTGGTTTATTAGCACCATAACAAATTGACGGAAAAACACAAATAAGTATATGAAAGTCTGGCAGCGTTGACTGATTAAACTGAAGTAAGCAGTACGGTACTCTGGTACTTCGGCAACTGACACTCATACTGCATAGATCAAGTTAAGAATGCCAAGGATCAATAAGTGGCTGGTCAAGGGAGTAACCAATTTTTGTATCGTGTAAGCTATACTGATACTCTAGTCAGCAAGCGACAAACCTAAATACTGTACCTGATACACTGCAGTACTGAGTAGGTTAGTTCAGCCTAACCAGACCCATAATCATACAGTGTTCCCACTAACTTTTTGACTAACCGGCAGATGCCCAAATTTTCTCAAAACAGTTGTGCCCAAACCTGTAAAAATACCTTTAAGTGCCCTAAATTTCCTACCAATCCACAAGCCTATTAAAGTAGGTGGGCATATATCTGATATCAAAAGTCGTGTTTCCAAAAATTTGTTGTCTTTTCTAAAGCTATGTTTATCAATATCAGACATCGCATCTGATTTAAAACATTTTTATCAATTTGTAACAAATTGCTGATTTGCTCTGTGCTGAAAAAAATCGGCTTAGTGAGAACAGAACACTATTACTTAAGTACTGTACCCTGAAGCAATCTTTTGACATTAGAAACATATCATCAGAATTGTTTAAAAATTATTTATCAAATCGCATACAGTACACTCGTGTAAACAATAGCCTACTCGATTAACAGCATCAAAACTTACATGTGGGGTGCCCCAGGGTTCAAACCTAGGTCCTTTGCATTTTTTTTTTTACGTATAAATGACTTACCAATCACTACCACATTAGAAACCAAACTATTTGCTGACGATACCCATGTATCATATGCTTACGACTTGTTGGAAAAACTGGAAACTGAAGCAAATCTTGAGCTTAAAAAATCTCGATTACCAATTAAAACTCCATTTAAAATTACATGGAATAACAATGAAATCACTTTCACTACAAGTGTGAAATACCTCAGCCTATGGTTCAAGGATAACCTAAAATTCGACACTCATATAAAGAAATTAGAAACAGATCTAGCCAAATATGCCAGTGTACTCCAAAAAATAAGAAATTTCCTGAACATCAACACCTTAGAAAACTCTTTATTACTCTCTAGTATACTCCAAATTGCATTAAGGAATAATTGTTTGGGGAACTGCTAACTAAACATCTTTGCACAATTTGTCAATCATCATAAATAAAATTATTAGATCAATAGAATAAGGATGTCATTTAGTGTGAGCCTTCAGCTTTTTTTGGAAGCTCTACAACCCATGTATGAGTGCGCGCAAGCGTTCTCGCTCCTCTCATGCATCCACTTTATAGGTGGGCACAAGTCATTAATCGTTAATCCATAAATAACAAAGCTAAGTTTTTCATTTACTTGTTAATCAGTTAAAAATTTTTATCATGTTAATGGACAAAATTAACTTCCGTTAAGTGCGATTAACTTCCATTAAGGTTTTTATCGTTAATATCTTGCACCCAGTGGTGTAAAAAGTACTCGAAAATTGTACTCAAGTAAAAGTTTCGTAACTGACAAAAAAACTACTTGAAGTAAAGTACAAAGTACTGATCAAAAAAAGTACTTGAGTAAAAGTAAAAATGTAGTCATTTTAAAACTACTCAAGCAGAAGTATTTCTAAAAGTATTCACGCAAAATAAACAAACTATTCAATTGACATATGACAACTGGTCGACTACCTTCACATCACTGCTACAAGCGCTTGATTTTATAACTCCTCACTATCTTAAGAAGTAATAAAATATTAATTGTGCAGGTTTTTTGTTACTATATTCTAGGAATCAATTCATAAAATATTTGCTCAAATACTCATTCACTGATATTGTTAAATTTATATGCTGAAAAGCAAAAACACCGTGAAAGTGCCTCATTAGAGAACAGCCTACTATATCATCAAAGTGCGCCAAAAGTCACGCACCAAAGCCAATTTAGTAGTCTGCGATAAACTTTTTTTGGATTAAAGAAGAAAAAATTATTGTGAATCTTTTTTAATTGATTTTATTTCACAACATGTGAAGGCAGATAAAAACCGGTCGAAACATAACTGAAACTGTGAGTGAAGCACAGTCACTCATTGATAGATACCAGTGTCCTGTCACCACATTAGTAGGTTAGACTGCACCTTAATTTAATTCCAATTCAATTTACTTGCTGCACTTTAGAAAACCTGCCTTGACGAAGTTTATCATGCAATTCCTGAATTCCACCATGTTTGTTTCCAGTTTTACTGATTTATTCACCGTGTTGCCTTGACCAGAAAAACCGCAAAGTGATATCAGGGTCGTTGAGGCAAGCTGCCACCTCTCTACCATACCAAGGTGTAAGCACAGAGCAGCACATTATCACCTTCAATGCAGAATGTCAAGCAGGAAGATGTAAATACAGTTTGCAGTAGGCTACCTATTTTTGAGTCTTTGGCTTGACTGCACCAGATTTGAACCCAAATTTTCAGCTTGATATACAGATGCTCTAACCACTAGGCTATACCATCTTAGCGGCATATTTATTAGTTCAACCCCAGGCCCTCAAACTACAAGACACTGTTCTCAAGTACAGAGAAACTAAACATTTCATCAGTTTATTACTCAATGATGAAGTTTTACTGCTACAGTGCTACTTAGCTGAGGTGGAATCCTCGAGGACGTTTTTGGTCTCGAGGACACATTTTGAAGTCCTTCGCCTCTTAAGATTAAGCCCTTGGCCTCGAAGCCTCAAGTCCTCAAAAAATGTCCTGTTCTCGGCTCGAGGACAACAGTATTTTTTGAATTGTTAAAATTTTGTAGTTCGCCAGAAAAAAATTTTGAAGACCTTTTTTCTGGAGATCGCCTAAATTTGGACTGTAAAACCCACTCAATCTGCGTGAAAACCGATCAAAATCTGGGATAAGATCGTTGGATGTTGTTTCCAGCCTCTGAATTAGCCTTCCCATTGCAAATTCCTGGCTATGCGCCTGCCAGGATCTCATATCTTCACTTATCAATAAATTTCTGCAATTGCCTAATCCTCCAGTCCTACAGAACAGCAAAACGCGAGTGGACCTTTCACCCTAATTACGAATAGCTCGATTGTAAATGCACCCTAACCTACTAACTCTACTCATGACTAGGGTTGTACAAAGTAGAATAATGCAGTATTCTAGAATAGACATTTCGAATCTAGAATTTCGAATCCTATTCTAGAATAACTCATGGCAAACTGTGACAATACAGTTTTATTGCAAAAATTAAAAAACACAATCCTGACTAAGTTAGACAACTGCCACTTGAGTGCGTGCCCGCTTGTTTGAGTGCAATGCACTATCAATGAAATGCGACTAGACAATTTGGTTGCTTAAAATTGTGTGATAAGCACCACTCTTTGCGGTTTGGCAGCCCTTTAAAATTTTTTTTCGAATCCAATTACCCGATAAAAAATGCGTTTTGAGATTCGTTTCTCCGGAGATTCGAATCTCAAGGATTCGAAATTCTACTTTGTACAACCCTACTCGTGACTTCAGGAAAACTGTCGATTCGTTTGCATTTTATTGCTGTTAAAATGGTTAGGTTAACTAAGGGTGTAGCAGGCTAACTATTCGGTAGAGCTTTGGTTCCTAGTTCTGATTAAGAAGTCGATGTAAGCAAACACAAATCTTATCCTACTGTTTTATCGCTTGTGTCATGTCCAACAGCTTACCGGTACCTGATCAGAAAAAATGCAATCATTTTCAAAAGCACATGAGCGCAGTCAATCGTGGAGCTCAAAGAAAGAAAGGACCAGGGGAGAATAGCCTGACTACGAGTTTACGAATGATTGACTGCAAATGCCCTCAGTCAAAGTGCAGTCAACGCTGCGGCTCAAATTTTAAAACTACTTTGTACTTTTATCAAATAATAAGTACTTAAGTAGCGTTACTTCAGACTAAAAGTACTTAAGTAAAAGTAGTTAAAAAAAACTACTCAAAAAAGTACTCGTTACCGAAAAAAACTACTTAAGTAATCTACTCAAGTAAAAGTATTTCGTTACTTTACACCACTGCTTGCACCAGTCATTCATTGTACCAGTACAAACCAGTTTGCACTGGTAACACTTGTTGCGTATTAGCACGAGTTTTATAGAAGAAAGCGAAAAAAGGAGCTCTTTTTTGTGGCAAGTCTGCTGCTTGCAATTTCCAAAGATTTTTCGATTGCAGCTTCGTTAGTGCATTTGAACTTAATTTTATCTTGAAATTAGATTAGACTGTAAAATGTAACTTTCAAAACACAAAAAGACCATTATAGCAATAAATATTTCCTTACAATCAGCTCAACAGTATCAATACATGTTCTAGAAGCGAGTGAATAAAAAGAAATGTAAATTACACGCAAAATAATAGCAAATTAACGTACTTTATTAAGTTCTGTTAATAAAAGCTGAAAATAACGGATTAACATTAACGGAGGTGTGAAGTTTGTTAACGGACAAGTGGTTAACGAAGCTAACGTTTTGCATTACTTTGCCCACCTATGGTGCACTCATCAGGGTTAGGGCTAGATTTGGAAAACAGCTTATATCAGAGAAAAGGAGAAAGCGCACGTGCGCTCATTTGTTGGTCGCAAAGCTTCCAAAAAAAGGCTTATAATTAAGGACACCTGATCAATAACAGGTACAATAGTACTGGTAAGTTCTGCAAAATTACAGTTTACTAACAACATAACGTTTTGAAAATAACTGAAATCTGTGAGTTAAAATTAGGAAAGTTAATGTATAAAATTCACAATGGCCTTGTTTTTACAGCAGTAAAAAAAAATTATTGCATCCACATCTGACATCTGTGCATAATCACAATACGCGTCTCCAAAAGAAAGGAAGCTAATATTTGCTTCACACTAAAACATCAAATGGACAAAAAACATTGGGGTTTAAAGGCACTAAATTTTGGACAAATTTAGATCCTGCATTAAAAAATGCGACTTGGTACATACATTTTAAAAAAACTGAAAAATCAGCTTTTTCAAACATACAATGCATAACCAAAACTATGAGAAATTTTTTTAAAAAAAGCGTACTTGTAACTAGCTATGACTGATCTTTTATTTAACTTAATGTGTTTATCAATCAAAAGCTTGGGAAAACATTTACAAATAGGCTATAGCACATGCAGTTGTATTCAGGAGACACTAGACTTGTTAACTGCAAAGGTTTACCGGTATTTGGTGCCTCCTGGCCTTAATTTTCTTTATCTGCGTTGTTGGTTGTTATTGTTTCGTATGAAGTTGTTGGAAATTTGGCAAATAAATTCTGTTCTGTAGGCTAATCTGTACTGTGTACTGCACAGAGTCAAAGCCTCGAAAGGTTCAAACTTCAAAGACCTAACTCAGTAGCTGAGTGTGGACTTACCAGCGCACCAGTGGCGCACCCAGGGGGGGGAGGGGGAGTTGGGGGTTGAAACCCCCCCCCCCCCCCTTTTTGGAATTCAAAAAACAACATAATTTTGTTGATATAACTCAGTTTCTAACACTTTGCTATATTTACTTTTCCTTAAATAATCATTCAAGTTGTTATTAATCACTTAACCTGTTGTTTAAGGGTTATAATTTGATACTGCACCTATTTACCAAGCAATTGAAATTTTTGCATTTGTCTCATCTACAATATTGCTGACAGAAACATTGTGTAACTAATGTTTATTTGATATATCCATGGATATTGAATAATGGATATATTATACCCGTTCAAAACTTCTGAACAGAACAGAGCTTGACATTAAAAAGAGACGGACGGCCATTTACTGAAAAAAGTCGCCTTTGTTTAAAAAAACTACCGGTACTTAGCCTTTTGCAAAAAAAAAAAAATCAAACAAATCCACTGTTTGAAGATGAAAGTTGCAACAAAATTACATTCAAACATCAAGATTTCTATTCTATGACTGTATTCAGGAATTTAAAAAAACTTTTAATGGCGTCCGAGCTATCATTTCCAAATAATTTTTTCTGTATTTTTGTCTCAACTTTGTAGTATTTTAGATGGTTTTTGCAGCATCATACGTCATAATAACAACCCATTGTCTATTTCAATGTAAGCAGCCTCTATATAAGGCTGCCCAACCCGTGGCCAACGAAGCTGTTTTGTGAGGCCCGCAAGGTCTTTTTGCGTGGTTGATTTCCTCATTGAAAGGCTTACCATTTTGTGGCAAATATAACGTCGGTCTACACCAAAACCTTCTTCTGTTTGGTTTTCCCAAAATCAGTTCGGATTTGCGGTGTCGATCCTTTTTTTTTGGTCTTCACCTACTTTTGGAAACAGATTCCCATAAAACTGGACGAAATCAGCACCAACTTGCGGTGTAGACCTTTTTTTGGTCTTCACCTACTTTTGGGGAATGATCCCCCAAATACTAGCTGAACTGAGCACTGATTTCGTGCAACAAACTTGCAATTATTTAGAGTATAATCTTGGTAAAAATGCATGTGGCCCACAACTTTTCTCTCGTAAATGTGGCCCATACCAGCAAAAAGGTTGGGTAGGCCTGCTCTATGTATACCACCGCATTTTAATTTTTCTTCATTCCAGCATAGATTCATGAAGAGAGCTGAACGAAGATGTACAATTTAAAACAGTCTTTTTCAAAGCTACCCATTTCTCAAAGAGTAGAAATGATCTCTCCCACGCTATTTAGAGCTATTTTGAAATTCTGTACCACTAACAAGCTTTTTGAATTAAAAAACCCATTCACTTAAAAGATTTAAGGCAAATACGCAATCTTTCAGCATTTAAACGTATTTTGGACTTGATCAGTATGTGTGCAGGGCATAATTAAACTGAGCAAAATAAATTCTTTCAAATTCTTCCAAATCTTAGTAATTTAGCATTTCCAATTGCTCTGAAAACATGCAAAATGTCATCCAAATGGTATTTTCCGAAAAAATTGCAAGAATTGCCTAGCAGCTGGGGGCTTCGCCCCCAGGCCCCTATACTGGCAACGCGTTCTCTTGCGCACAATCTTTCACAACCAACAACTTTCAAAATCATTAATACAGGATCTGTGAATAAACAAATGTTACAACAAAATGCAACTATTACCACGAAAGCCTGCTTGGCTATAATAGCATGCATTCTCATTGATGGTTAAAATAAACTAACCACAATTGGGTACCTTTTAGTTTTTGAAAAATTGAATACCCCCCTTTAAAAGTTTCTGGATGTGCCCCTGCAGCAAACTATACCTTAATTCATAGAATAAGAATAGCCATGATAACTCACAAAGCTTTGCTAATTAAGTCAGAGGGATCCTATCACTGATCTCAATTCAACTGAAGTTCGACATAATAATAATAGCAGCTGATCCAGTGCAGAAGCACCACAGCAAAACACATACAAACCACAAAATGTCCATCTGATTAGCAAAAACAAAATAAAGACACAAGAAACAGGCGTCAAATGTAAGATGGAGCACAGCAAACAAAGTACCATCCATTATTGTAAGCAGTGCCAGCAGAAAAATTCAGATTTAAAGTTTTCCAGTATTAAGTACATATACGATAATGTAGATAACAGTAGCATGTAAAAGCAAAAATAAGGTTAAATATATATATAGCCTATTGAAGGATAACGTACACTAGGTAGAGAAAACCAAAAAGCACTTAACTAGCATCCAGTATAAGCTTCAATGTACAACCCAGTATCATAGTGGGTTTAAGTTTTCTGATGAAAATTGCTACAGCAAAATTTGAAATAAAATGAAAAGAAAAACAAACTAAAAAAACTTCTATAAAAGGTCTACAGAACACATACTAACAGTTTTGAAATGCTAGATCACAGTCAGTTCATCCTTAATGTAGCAGTATTGAAAAGTACAAAATTAGTCACAAAAAATATGATACCAAGATATACCACTGGGAGTAAATGTCATTGAATAATACGGTGTCACTCATTAATCACTTAATAACAATAATACTGTACAAAAATGTCACTACAGGCACAGCTTTATAAAAAGGTCTTAGTAAAGTTATGAAAAAATAAATTTAGCTGAAACGGTCACAACATGTTTTCTAATCTAATCCAAAGTTTTTATTTCTCACATGTGGCCTATCAATCTACTATGGCTGAAGCAAAACAGATGTGCTAAAATATCTCAAGCTTGAACACTAACAGTAAAGGATACAACCACCCACTAACTTAAGAGTGTAGATCAAATAGCCCCATTGATACCACATATGCTGTAATAATAATAAAAAGCTGGCAAATCAGTGTAATATGATACAAATCACAATCATTAGTTAATGGCATGGCAGAATGTTTGAAGAATGATGTGAAATTGTAGGTAATTTGCAAGGTAGGCATGTACCCAAGCAGTGATCGTAAGTAGAGAAATCAAAACAAATTTTCAAATTGCATTTCATCCATTCAATTATGAACACGTAAATTCACAAACAATTTGTCAAGCATTATTATTTCCCAATTAATACTGGTACTACTATAGAATAACACAAAAAAGAAAAATTAAGTGTGGCTACAGACTTGAAAAAAAAGAAATTTAATTGTAAGATGTCACTCCAAATTTGGGACATAACCTTCATACGAATATACCTGTATCACACTTTAACATAATCAGCAAGCAATAAGAAAAGAACCTAGTCAGGTTTATACATGCTCAATCTACAAATCGTTCCATTATGATAATGGGCAAAAAAAAAAAAAAGTTAAAAAGCAAGATCTAATTACTGACTTTAGCATAAAACAGCTCTGATGCCGAAACACTCACAAGCAAACTACACGAGTACAAAAATAAGAGTAAAAGACATAAAAAAAGTAACAAGGAAAGCAGAAACACTTACGCTATAGCAATAAACAAAGCAATTCCTAATTTTTAGGTCAGATCAGATACAGATTAGCAGCACTTACATACCTTGATGAACATAATATCACCACACTTACTCATTACTGGTACACGCCATACAGTAACAGTCAAATAGTTTTTGCAATTGCAACATACCGTAACATAGCTAGCTGACCAATTATACCAGCATGAATCTACCTAGGCTAGAGCAAATAATGGGCGGTTTGAAGATGGTGCCCAAGAGGTTGAAAAATGTTATACACTCTCTAACAACAGCTGAATTAATCAAGGTCATTTCGTCAGTGTGGAACAAAAATTGCTTTTGCCGTAACTAAATTACTTATGACATGTGCTACTCCAGCTCTAAGTCCACACCAACAATTTATGAGCCAATGAGATAAACTAACTAACTGGTACTGAAGTAGGTTAGGTCATGTCAACTTAGGCTATGTAAGAAGAGACTTTGCGCTTGAAGCTATACAGTGAGTCACACGAGACAATTTCATCTGGCAGCGCATTCCAATCATTAACAACTCTGTTCGCAAAGAAATATTTGCAACAATCCAAATGAGAATATTTTTAAGCTAATTTATACTGATGACCACAAGTTCTATTGTGCTCCACAAAAGAGAAAAAATCATCAAAGTTTAATGGCGAGAGGTTGTGAACGATTTTAAAGAGTTCAACCAAGTCGAAAACACACTTTCTTTGCTGTAAGGAATCAATGCTTAGAATGTGTAGCCTTTCTTGATAACTCTTGAGTTGCATCGCATTTATGCATTCAGTGGCACAATGCTGTACCTTTTCAATATCTTGTTTTAGATGGGGGTTTCAAACCAACACTGCATATTCCAGATGAGATTGCACCAATTGTTTGTATAGTTTCAAAAAAATGGCTTTATCACAGCTAACAATGGTTCTTTTAAATCTAAGCACTGCTAGGCACATCTCCGCACACTTTACAATTTGAGCAATGTGGCTTGATGGCTTAAGAACATTAGATATAAAAACACCAAGGTCTCACTCACAGTTTTTAGATGTTACCGGTATGGCCTGGCAAGATACAAAATATGATGTGCAACATTCCAGGGACCAAATTGGAGTGAGGAACATTTGAATGCATTAAATTTGAATTGCCAATCACAAGACCATGTACTGAGAGAATTTAAGTCAGTTTGCAAATGATCAGCACATACCTCCTTTTTGCGTGGTGTGTAGCTACAATAGATTTTAATATCATCAGTGTATTTCAAAATATTACAAATCTGAAATGTCAAACAATCATCAATATCGTTTACAAATGCAATGAACAATAAAGGACCTAAGCAACTACCCTGTGGAACTCCAGAGGTCATTGCACAAGGATCACTTTTTGCATCCTCAACTACCACAATTTCAGTTCTTTCACTCAAAAAATCTTTAATCAAGTGACAAAAATTATCTTGGATACCTAAGGATGACAGCTTTCAAAGCAATTGAATGAGGCACAGAATTGAAGGCTTTAGAAAAAAACCAAATACACCACATCAGTCCAATTTTTGTTGTCCACAGCAGATGTCAAGTCCTCCATAAATTTAAGTACTGTAACTGGATCGTGGATCAAAACGACCAAGCTTATAGCCTGTAATTTTTCGCTTAAGTCAAAGTCTAATTCTAGCATTGACTCACAACAGCTAAAAGCGAACTGCTAGACCGAAATCAGTTGGTACAGTAGCCTAGGTAAAGGTAGTTGGGGGCTGTAGACTAGACGACCGACATGGTCTTTCGCGTGCTTCCATCAGCGCAATTCGCGTGTGAGAACAAATGTTGATCATGTTTGTAACCCCATTAAAAAATCAAAACAAAAAATTTCGCGCGAAATTCTGACAAACCAAACTCCGTATAACTCCGTCTCCCAGCCCATTCCCATTTTAATTCAAAGTAAAAGTTGGTCATGCAAACGCTCACGCATGTGCCATTGCCTTTTTTTCATACATTTGGTTTAAATACGACATTTTGTCACTGCATTGTTGCAAGCTGGGCAGTGCAGTGGTTATCATGCTTAGCTTGCAACCCACCGCATTCGGGTGTGATTCGCGGTGGGGTTGTGCATACGTGGTACAGTATGCAGGAACCTGGAAGGAAACACACAAAGATGTCTTTTTTTGTTTCAAAACCTTGCATTACAGTTAGGGTTTGGGCAGCGATGCCAGCCTGAGGGGATAGCAATTACGTGGTAGCAGCTTTTTTGCTTACAAAAGCAACATACCATTACGCTTGAGTGCGGCTCCCTGCGTAAGTTTTGGACGACTAGCTACTTATTTAATTCAAACGAGAAGCTAGTCATTCAAAACTTATGCAAGGAGCCGCACTCAAGCATAACGGTACGTCGCTTTTGTAAGCGAAAAAGCTGCTGCCACGTATGCTATCCCTCAGGTTGGCATCGCTGCCCCAACTCTAACTGTAATGCAAGGTTTTAAAGCAAAAAAAGATTGCTCCATGCATTTTTTTCCTGCTCCTGTGTACTGCGTCTATACTCCGTTTGCTTCCATTCCACGCATTCGTAACCCAAGCATGAATCGAACCCAAGTGCGACGGTTGGAAGGCGAATGCATTAACCATTACATTACGCAGATCGCAGCAATGCAGTAGCAAAATGTCGCATTTAAACCAAATGTATGAGAAAAAGGCAATAGAGGGTTACGCTTAAATGTGGCTGCCTACGTGACTTTTGCATGACTAGCTTCTACTTCAATTCAATTGAGTGGCTATCCCACAGAGTTGTCCAGAACACTAAATCTTTGTTCCTAGTCCATTCGGTTCCTAATGGCTTTTTTGTTCCTATTCCTAACCTGTTCCCAAATTTAACAAAAACATCATTTCAAAATTATCAACTAAAAAAATTAGACCTATACAGGAAAATAACAAAGCTTTATCAAAATATCAATACCATATTGGCGTGTCATGCATTCTAAAAATATTTGAAGTTTGTTTGATAGTTTGAAAATAGAAACTATTTCAAATATGAACTTTTACCTTTATCAAATACTACTTCAGTTCATTTTGTCTTTTGAAATACTGTCCGTGCGTGACGTCTGAACTGACACGCAAATGCAAACTCATTTACGACATTTGGTAATCAAGTCAAGTCAATTTTATTTAACCAAACGCTAAAAGTACGCAGGAAGGAATCAGTGAAAAGACCATGCGGTCATCCAAGTCAACTGCACCCATAGCAATACTTAACAGTAACAAACGTAAACTAAAGCTTGGCAATAAATAATAATACAAAATAGCACGAAGTAGGGTTAGCACTTAAACAACACAATCTCCCTGTAATGTTCTTGGTTCTGATCCTTAACTCAGCCAATAACGATCCACGAACATACGAGTTAGTGCTATGTACAGATTTATTAATAACGAATGCAATTAAGCTTGTGAACTCCGAATCGTACAGGTGTGAACTACTTTGTTTATACTTAATCGCTCAATTTATAACCATACAAAAATACTTCCACCGATATCTACGTCATAAGAAACTACAACATTGTTTACGACAAGTATGATAACGTCACCAGAAATCTTCAGGGTTTTCTACGTCATGAATACTAAGATGTTTACCCCTGAACATGACTAACATTTGAATGAATAATATTTCCCACAGCAAGGAGAAAATAATACGAATTGTAAAGTAAATACACTACACTCCCCACCCACAGGCACATCCAACGCCACTGGCCGAACAACAAAACATACTAAATTTAGGTTAAAGTTACCCACCCAACCCTAATTACACCAACCTCAATCAAAAACAGCCCAGTCCGAGGCGGGCCTGCAACGTCAGATGTTGCTGTGGGCGAGAAAAAATTCAGACCCAAGCGTCCACCCACAACTATATATCAAGCAGGCGCTTAGACAGGATTTTGCAAAGAGGGGGGGGGCTTTTTTGGAAGTTTGATACAACCTTAAACGAACTTGCCCAAAATTTTGATTAGTCTTGAATTGGATTGAGACGATTTTTCAGCAAAAATTAGGTGATCTCAAAAAAAAAAAAAAAATTCAAGGGTTTTTTCGGCCAAGAACAAGTGATCTCCAAAAAAGAAAAAAAAGGTCTTCACCAACTTTGGCTGAGCTCCAGAATCAAAAATCGCCACTATTCTGGTGCAAATGACGGCAAGTCCTTCAGAGCTTCGGCTCCCAAATCGCTTGGGGGGGGCTGTTTTATTTTTGGAGCAAAAATTGGCCTCAAAAGCACAAAAAACGTGCTATTTTGCATACTTTTCAGAACAATGGAGGGGGGACTCGAGCCCCCCTGGCTACGCTACTGATATCAAGCGATGTTGTTAACTGAACAACGTGTCGCAGTTCCTGCTTCATCCAGTGGCGATGTGGAAACTAGCATGGAAGTAACCACAAATGAAAGATAATTGGAACCGATAGCTTTATAAGTCAACAGATCATAGCAGCTCAGAGGTTGTACAACCGAGCTGGTTAACCACAATCGGAGCGCGCTCCCTTTTGACACGCCACAAACGTTTACATAAAAAAATACATTACAAAAAAGGCACTGGCATGCTACAAGTCGGTCCCATTAAGAAATCACCGACGGCGTATCGTTAATTTCAAGGTCAAGCCAAGGATCGGCTGCACCTATTTCCCAAAAGCCTATTTCCTAATCGCGCACCCTGCTAGTAAGTTACTTGAAAACTGCACGATTTACTGCCAAAACCTTTCATGAACAAAATTAACCTGAGATTTAGGAATTCCTGTTCCGGTAAATGGATAATTGATTCCAAACCGCTTCGGTTCTAAAAAAAAGCAAATTCCGCCTGGAACTTGTTCCTGGTTCCGGTCCATGGACAACTCTGCAAGCCGATCAAACAACAGCAATCAAGCGTAACGGTACGTCACTTTTACCTTGCTTTTGTATGCGAAAAAGCTGCTGCCACATAATTGCTATCTCTCAGGCTGGCATTGCTGCCCGAACCCTGACTCTACATGCATGGTTTTGAAGGAAAAAACAAGAATGCAACACATATTCCCACCTCTGTTCCCAACGCGAATCTCCATTGACCGTGAGATGAGCCAGACGCACTTAATGCGAATCGAACCCGAGCGCGAAGATTGCACGGCCCGTGCATAAACCACTACATCACGTCATCTAAACAGTATCCAGGGTAAAATGCCGTATTTAAACCAAATGTATTAGAAAAAAGCAATAAAGCGTTACGTGTGAATGTGGTTGTTAGCATCAGTTTTATCGGTTAGCCACTACTTCCATTCAAAGTAGTGGCTAGCCAATAAAATTCATGCAAACAACTGCAATCAAGTGTAATGCTCTATTGCTTTTTTTCTCATACATTTGATTTGAATCCGACATTTTGACATGGACTAGCTGTGGCCGAGATGGTGTAGTGGTTAGACTACGCACCTTGCAACTATCTCGCTCGGGTTCGATTCGCGATAAGCGTGTCTTGCTCATCTCGTGGTCAATGAAGATTCGCGTTGGGAACGCAGGTGGGAATGGAGATACGCGTTGCATTCTTTTGGAAGCATGGCCAAAAGACTAAAGGGCTAGTTTTTACGACTACCCTATATAATCGCATGAACTAAATTCAACTCGCTCGGTCATACCGAGGGCAGTGACTCAGTGATTACGTTGTTGTGTCCTTGGCTAAGGCGCTTTGCAATGATTGGCTAAGGCTGCTATGAACAAGCTGCAAGTCTAGATGGGTGGAAGTTGAATATCAACAAGAAAGCTTGTCAAAGACAAATGGTCAACTCCTCAACGGGTTCGAACTCCAATTCGTCCTAACTCTTGTTTCAAACTGCAACCGTATTGTGGCAAATGTCGAATTTTTAAAGAGATACTGCTTGGCATCGGTTTTATTGAAGAAATGAGAACTGCTTGAGGTAATAAAGAGGTACCCGAAATCTTTTTCTACAATTCCGCTTATTTGCGAAAATACTATTTTAATCCGTTTGACTCCATTCCATTGGCAAACCTGCATTTTGCAATTTAGTGACATCACAAAAGGCCTCCAGTAGATCAGCACTGGTAGTCTAAGTCTATAGATACCAATAGCAGTCGTCAAGTTTTCAGGTTTGGTTAGGCTACTCACTATTACCAGTTGGAAAGTTCCGGGTATTTTATGCCTATAGTAGGCTATTGATTTATTGCGCAAGTTTCTGGTTACAGATCGTAGATTACCAACACAATGCAGTGTATTCTGGCATTTTATTGCTTGCTGTACGTCAACTAATTAGCTTAGCGAAAAAGAGGTAGTAAGAATAGGACTGGTAGGCCAGACTGGGTCTGCAAGAAATTTTGCAAAATCAGCCTTTTGTGATGTTACGAAATTGCAAAATGCAGGGTTGCCAATGGTACGGAGTCAAACGGATTAAATCGTATTTGCGAAAATAAAAAGGAAATTGTGGAAATAGGTTTAGGGCACCTCAATAGGATCGATTCTCGAGCAGTATCTCTTTTTATGAGAATTACTTGAGGTAATAAAAAGGTGCCCCTAACCTCTTTCCACAACTACTTTTCACGAAAATACGATTTGTTCCGTTTGAATACGTACCATTGGCAACCCTGCATTTCGCAATTTTGTGACATCACTCACTAAAGACTGATTTTGTAAAATTTCTCGCAGACTTTAGGCAATTGCCTACTATAGCAGCCGTAAAACAACACCACAAAAAATGGCACTACGGTATGGTACGTTCAGAATTTGCGTACTTCGTACCTCGCACCTTTAACCGTTTCATACCAACGTACCGTAATTTTGTTCAATTTTTGAAGCATACCGTACCTACGTACCGTACCCTGGTACGATACGTTTTTTTGAGTAATGTACTGTAGCCTCACACTCCAACGTAGCCACAAGTTAAAGTTTAATCGGATCAATTGCTTATAAAGTCGAGCTGGAAAGTGTCTCGATAGGTTAATATGTTCAACCGAGCCTGTCGACCGCGTTGGGACGCATTCTTTAGACACGGATGTTACAATGGAGAGCACGCCTGGACGTTGTAGTGGTGGACGCTCTCCCATGTGCTGGTTGGAGACGTTGAAGAGCCGTCGCCAGCGTAAAGGGAGAGGGATAAATGTAGCGTCACTCTCCAACGTAGCTACAAGTTAAAGATTAGTCGTTAAACTTTAATCAGATCAATTGGTTATTAGTAGTTCGATAGGTTATTTAACCGAGCCAGTCGACCGCATTGGGGCGCGTCCATTTGACACGGATGTTATTGTACCGTCGATTAATCTGGTCAAACAACAACTACATCCCAGGGATAGTTGTCCACAAATCCCAGAAATATACATTAAAGACATATGCGACCAGTGTTAAAGTGGTTTTTGTTTATATCTGATTCGTATTATACCGAAAGATAAGCCTAAGACAGCGTTTCATAAAAGAGTGGATGGTTCAACCCAGGGTGACTTAAATTTTTGTGAGGGTGTACCCAGTACTTAAATTACAAAATTTTGCATGGGGGGACGCTTTTGCAGCCTTCACCAAACTTCAATGGAGATTACGTAATTCTGTCCCCGCAAATGAATGAAGACCGAAAAAAAAAGGTCTTCGCCAAAACTTGAAGTATTTTTTTTCTTCCCGAAATTAGGTGAAGACCAAAAAAAAAAAAAGGTCTCCACCGCAGTTAGGGACTACATTCGGCTGGAATTTGTTGGATTTACTCCTGCTGGCTGGCTTTTTTTCGTCTGATCATCCAGCGCTCAAATCTCGGTGGGTGGACGTTTAAATCTCGATGGGAGGACGCTAAATCTCAATGGGGGGACGCTAACTCTGAATGGGGGGACGCTAACTCTCGATGGGGGGACGCGTCCCCCCTACAATTTAAGTACTGGGTGTACCAGTACAAAGGGGCGAACCAAAAAAAAAGGAAACTGGTAATTTAATGTTAGTAACAATGGTAACACGCTTTTTGCTCCAAGATAATGTCTCGAAGCAGCAATTTGTACAAAAATAGACTAAAAATTGAGCTGTTTTTGTTGGAAATCCATTCAAAATCTCCGAGCCTTGATAGCTTGCCCTCATACTCCCAGCTTTTTGAAATTATTTGTTATAATCAATAAACGTGTTTTCATCAGGGGAGGATGAAATGAGGAACTCTTTAATAAGGGTGAACGGAACCTAAGTAGTTAATAAGCACTGGATTAAGGAGTACTTGTGCTTAAAAACTGTTGAGCTTTATATGCCTATACTTCATTCAAGGCCGTCAAAATCTCATAGAACAAAAAATAATGCAACATCTAGAGGCGATTGTTTATGCTTCAGGAATAGTTTAGTGATAAAAAAATGACAATTTGTGTGCGAAAATTAAGTTTTATTAAAAACAAATATATCGAATAGGCTACCACCACAATGATAACTTATTTGTATTTTCTCGTATTTTTGTACAGCAAAAATATCTGCATTTTTTAGTACTTTTTCCTCAAAATTGTACGCAAATTCAATCACCGTACCAACGTATCGTAACCGCACCATTACAAAAAATGCGTACCGTACTTCTTAGCAAAAATTAAGGCGTACCGTATCGTGCAGCCATCCTTGAACACCAGTCTGGCCTACCATTCATATTCTTGCCAACTCTTTATCACTAAACTAAGTTATTGTACAACAAGCAATAAAATAACTGATTATACTGTCTACTGTAGGCTAATCTAAGATCTGCAATCAGAAACTAGCGCAATAATATAGCAGCCAATCGTAGGCCTAAAACACCCAGAACTTAGCAACTAGTAGCCTAACCATATCTAAAAACTTGGCTACTGGTACTGGCTGCTGAAGACCTAGGCTGTCCAGTACTGATCCACAGCATAAGCCTTTTGTGATGTCACAAAATCTCAAAATGTAGAGTTGCAAATGGTATGGAGTCAAACGGATTAAATTGTAATGGGGGCACCTCTTTATTACCTCTTTCTTCGATAAAACCGATTTCGAGCAGTACCTCTTCAAAAATATTAGGGGAGCAACTGCACTGAGGAAGTCTTCCAAACTTGCTTTGCGCTTTTTTAGAAGTTGTGCAACTTCGCCAAGCACAGAAACAGGATTTTGTTAAGGGGGAGGAGCTTGAACCAAAACTTAAGTTTTTTACCCGAAAACTATCCAATGTAGGCGGCGTGCTGAGCAAATTGATGTAACTCGAGCGTATCACAAACTGCATGGGATGTGGGGGCGAAGCCACCCCGGCAATTTTTCGGAAACATTGCGTTTTTAATGTCATTTGGCAGAGGTGGGCAAAGCACAGCTACCGCAACCTCCGTAATTGTGGAAGTTATGTTGCGGATTAAAGTCTTTAAAATGTGTCGCGCTTTCAAGTTTTTTTTCGGTTAATAGCGTAATTCTATACATTAAACTGAAGTTTGTTCCATTTCGATGATAATATTGTTAAATGTCGGCCTTTTTAAGCAAATTATTATTTACTCTTTTTCTGTCTAAAATCGCAAAAAGGCGGTATTTACATGGTGCTTTGAAATATGTTACTTTGTGCTTTAACTTCGTACAAAAATGCCGTTCAGCAATTGCGGACGGAAGTTGCTGTGCGTTTCAGAAATTTAATAAAACTATATTGCGCAGGGCTTTTTCTGGTTGAAAAGATGGTTGCGCTTTTGATATGATGTTATTTGGGTCCACCTCTACCATTTGGGTCACGTTTTTGGAGGTATTTGAAAAAGTGAAATTGTCCAGCCCCCCTTACTTACAGATTAAGCCCAAAACACGTTTAAACGCTTGCATCTTGGTTAAATTTTCTGAGCGACTTGGCGAAGGGGGTGCTGAAGCCCCCCTACACTTAGCAACAAATTCGATTTTTTGACCCATTCTCGAATTGTACCTGCGCCCAGGCATCCAAATGTAACAAGTTAACAACTGATACTGGTGCGATGACAAACGTGACGAACTGACCGGACTAAACGACTTGGTTCGCGACCGAGGTGCCTGCCTGGTACTAAATGAGCACGTAATGGTTGCTTCAGAACAACTTCGTCAAAAATTGTAATTAAAAACATAAAAGATCAAACATTTTACAGTGGCGAGGCATAACACAAAAGAACTGCAAAAAAATCGCGCTCTGCCGCTTCATCGTTTGTTCGAGTCCACTGACGTCCTGATGACACTTGGCGGCAGCGAGACTGAATCATTTACGATTATGATATCACAAAATAAATTACGAAAATAAATAAAATCTATGCTGTGAAGGCTGCTGATGTAAGAGAACGAACTGCTCGAGATTCAAATGGCAGTCGGTGAGGGCGCCGATGACGGCAGAAACACTCAATCCACAAGGTTGAGCTCTTGAGCAATAAAGAAAATAACTTTACAAGGTGGAGCTTTTATAACAGGGTTATCTGTTAGATTCTTTGCACCGACATCCCGGTCTTAAGTACTCGTTACACGCATGACACATTCGGACACAACCTCTTGCAAGGGGGTAACAGAGCAGGCAGGGTAAAATAGGCGTTAGCGCAACGATCGAGATCCAACGCGAACATCGGTTAGATTTTTGGCAAGAGCAGGGCTTCACCGTGCAAACCTCGTCAGTTTCAGGGTTAGAACAATGATAGAAGCACGCACGAACACAACAAAAGCATGTGACAGCGTCAATAACAGAGTCGGCGTTACATAGACAACGTCCTCGACATAACAATGGCTGTCGCGACGAATCGCGCTTTTCCCCTTTGCAACGGGGACACATGCACTTCCCACACCGGGGACAGGGATACGAATGCTCCCCCGGCTTTAATCGGCCATCAAACCCTTCCATCAGGGCATGGTCAGAATCGGCGGAAAGTCTTCTGTGAGTTTGATTAGATTTTGATGACGTAAGAGGTTTATCGAGCTTTTCGCATCGCCATTTCGCTGCAGAATTCCGATCAATTTCAACCATAAGCTCTTTCTTTACTTTATCGTCTGTTTTCAAGGAACGAGGTTGAACAAGAACGGGTGGGGTGACTGATAGGAGCCCCCTTCCGGTATCCCGCAAACCCGTATTCTCCACAGACTTCGAGAAATTGGAACGAGGATCGATATGACGTTGTTGAGCATTGTGGGAGGAAATTAAGGAATAGCGGGAAAGTTTGAAAGTTTCAAAGTGAGGAGTGCCTACTTCAGGCAGTGTACGGGAGGTCATGAGGGGCTGCGTTTCGTGCAGCCTCGCCTCTCTTGGGAGAAGCGATGGAGGAGTTTCCACCCTTCTAGCGAATCCGGGCTTCAACTCCCTTGCAATGGGTGGGGGCTTGGTAGGGTTGTGGAGAACTGAGGGTTGTTGCGCCCACGATTCCATTCGACTTCCATTGGTGAAGCGACGTGGCATTATATGATTGGTTGATGTCATCACTTCACAAGTCAATGGAGCGGAGATAGGTCTTTCAAGATTCTCGCAGTAGTCATTCTCAACCGCGCGCGTACGCGTCGATTTGAGCGCGTTTAAAGTATTGTGCGATGTCCGGATGATGTCATCGCGCGAATCGCCGCGCGCTGGTACTGGAGTGTTCCGATCCATCGTTCAAATTTCCATTGCATGTAATAAAAAGTCACTAATTACTTCTATTAATATCTACATTAAAGTACGAATCTGAAAAATAAGAATTGAAAATTTATCGATAGTTCGAAACTGCCAGAGCTTATTGGTTCAAATCTCAAACGAAATCCCTATGATTTAAAACTGAAAGTTCTGGAACATTTTCTTGGTTGTGCGCAAATACTTAATTTCATTAATTCACAGCCGAACTGAAAATCCAAGTGCGCGGCAAAAACCAATTGTCTAGAGATTCAGTGAACTACTGAAATTGTGATTTGTGGTGAATGCCAGTATAGAATAGACGGTAGTAACAAGGCACTACGAAGTTTAGACTCCTTTGGCGACGAATTAGCGTGAGCAGGCTGGCCAGAAAATTGCCCCATCTGGTCCACATTTTAGCGGCCCATTAAATTAATTGAAGTGATGCAGAGTTGTAAACGGGCCGACAAGTTCAGGCCCGAACCCGAAAATTAATTTAAAGCCCGAATCATGCCCGAAAAAATCCGACAGTTAGATTAGGTCTAAAAAAATTTAGCAATATTGCCATATAATTTTGATTATTTTTTAGTACACCAAAGACAAAAAGTACGTCTCAGGCCCGAATTAAGCCCGACATTTTTGTCAACTTTAGGCCCGAACCCGACCCGAAAAGCCCGGCCCGGCTTACAACTCTGAAGTGATGAAACGTCGTCACCTGAACTAACGTCAGATTGATCTGCCCCAATCCAAGTTTGGTGCCCTCCAACCAATTTTATTGACCGAACTGAGAATTACACAATTCTTGACTTTGATGACGTCAAATAAAAGCTTCGCAGCGAACCGCATTTTCAACAATGCTCGAGGCGTTAGCGCGGCATACCAACGTGATACTTATCGCGTTCTCATTTCCGGCCATATCATTACCATGAATCAGCGGCGAGTTAATCACAAAAATCCACAAGGCTCGGTCTTAATTCGACCATTCCCGGCTTAACGGAGGAAAGCGTTTAGGCTGGCTCGACACGTAGAGTACATTCATTGAATATTTCAAGCAATTCTTTCGCAGGCAAAAACTTTGCCAAGGGCCCGAAAGAAATGAAGTTTATTGTGCGAAATATGTATCCCGTCAAACAACTGCATTGAGGCATTGCAACGTCACAAGCGGGGTTTGTAGATTAAGAGCGTGATGATAAGCGCCGGAAATGTTTGTAATTTCTTGTGACAAAATAGCAACTTTTAACCTCATGTTACGACATTTCGGACGTATCTAGAGCCATTTGAAAGAATTAAATTGCTGAGATGGGAAGTCTACAGCCCCTTTAACTCCTCACTTAATCAAGTCAAAGCCACGTTTTAATATACTGTAGAGAATGCCGGATAGCTGAAGTTTCAAACCGGAATAAGTGCATTTGTTTGTGAAAGCAATTTACAATTCCCTTCCAACACCTTGACATGGTTGCTGCGACAAAAACAAAATTTTCTCTTGTAAAAGGAAATACATGTGAATGAAAAATCAGATCGAAAGCTGCGTCTGAAAATAGAACATCGGATTGGAGCCGCCAACCCCTTCACAATTACAAACGCACCAGAGCTCATGTGTTCAAGTACCTGCCTTTCCTTCAACTTCGACGGCTTTTTTGTTTTTGTCAAGGTAAGCTATGGGTATGAATGAAGCATTATGCACCAACAATGAATGCCAGCAAGCTGCCTCGGATTTCGAAGTGCCAGAGGTAGTTCGTAAACGTCCGTCAAACAAGTAGCTGTTTGTAAACAATGAAAGCGATTTGACAAACAAACAATTTAATGAAGGCCGCGCCCGTGAACAATCATCAAAATCATTGATAATAATTTAGCACGACTTTTCGCCAAGCAATTATTTTGTCGTAATTGCTTCAATTGCGTCATAGCCGGCCAATTACGAGAGTAGCGGAGATGAATAGCGACAGTTTCGCCGCGATAGCGCGCAGAGGAAACGATATCGATTAGATAAAAACGCATCCTCGTACTACGCACACTCTCGGATTGCATTATGCGAACGCACACACACGCTCAATGCAGCATTCTTCAAATTTTAACGACCAAGATTGGATTTCTGTGACATCCCATTGTTTCAAGAAGCAGCCATCTGTAACTTGTGATGTAACAATGAGATCGCGTGCGTTGCAGCTCTGCACCTCGTTATCCGGAATTTTACATGTTTGATAACTTAAGCTGGTTACAAATTGCACGCAAACAGTTTGACATAAACTGAAGCGAACGCTCATTGAAACATAACATATGACACGCAATGGACATTTCATATTTCGTAAAAATGTGGAGCTATGCTTGACTCATTGCAGACGCCATATTAATAAAGAGAAGAACGAATCTAGCTTGGGCAGGTGGGGCAATTTTTGTCGGTATAAAATATCACTAGGAAAGGAGCTCTGGTTACCGGCTACTCGTCGAAGGAGCAAACGCACGCATTTAATTATGCCGCAAGGGGCTTAAAAGCCCCTTTCCCAACAAATGGACCCGTAAAACTTAGTTCTAGTACTGTTTGAAACGCCTACTTGGAATCCAAGAAGTTTTACGCGGATGAAGACTTTAAAGTCTCAAAGTTGTCCGAATATAACAGACTAGTACAACGTGTTCCAATTTTTGCATTTTAGCGTAACACCAAGACCTGCGGAATAACATGGAAAGTTTTCTCGATGTGACAGAATATTTTGGTAAACTAAAATATCTCAAATAGTTCTCTAACTCTGCGCTCACGCACTGCAATTTAACAATGGTGGTATACCTTTAACTTTTCGCTTCTGTGAAAGGTTTTTCTAGCAAACGCCAACTACCATGATTTAGATACAGGGCTGGATGACCAAGTGATCAATTCTGACAGAACACTCCAGAGTTTTAAGTCGAGCCGGGCTTTTTGGGTCGGGTTCGGGCCTAAAGTTGACAAAAATTTCGGGCCTGAGACGTGCTTTTTGGCTAAGGTGCACAAAAATATAATACAAGCAACTTGGCAACATTGCTAAATTTTTCAGACCTAACTTAACTTTCGCGTTTTTTCGGACATGATTTGGGCTTCAAATTAATTTTCGGGTTCGGGCCCGAACTAGTCGGCCCGTTTACAACTCTGGAACACTCGAAAAAAACACAAAATTTGGTTGAAAGAGCTTACATATTCAGTCTTTGTCAAAAACAACAAAAAAATAAAAAAACAACTTTAAAAATAGTTTTGCGACATCGCTAATCCAGCATTCCAATTGTGATCCGGTTGTTTTACCTGGCTGCAAGAAACCTGCGTGGAAATCGGGAGACTCAAACGACCGAAAGGCGATTTATCCTTTCTCTACTTGGGGTGTCTCACTCATTAACTCAGCTATTTGCCTCGCTCAGTCACACTGCAGGTGTCATATCACATATTCAGCTGACCAGTGATCAAGTTTAAAAAATCAGCACATTTCAAAACGCAGAACGTATTTTTTGCCAAGCCCCGCACGCATGGCACCGCAAACGCTAAAGATCATAACGAAGCACAGTGCTCTGTGAATCGCTGACTTCATGTAAACAAGGTCAAGTTCTAAACTCCACAAATTAACCGGTCGAAAAAAACAACTAAACATTGTATGACGCAAAACTAAGGAATCAAGATCAACGTAACTTCTGGTTTCAAGTTTATCGATTCGCATGAACTTCGCGTCGGTCGACCCCTCTCCACATCAAATGCAGCTCTTTTTAAACGCCATTTGTAATCATTTCGTCCGGCCGAGCAACCACGGAGGCTACGGGGGCCCGGTGGGAATTAAGCAATAAGTGTCATTTTCAATAACAGGACGACGTGTCACTGCTTCGGGAATCGAACCGAGGTCAGAAACCTTTCGATCACTGATCCGACGCTGAACCAAGCAAGCTGCATCACAGAGCATTGGTAAATGCTTTCGCGACGTTGCGAACTACTTTACGATTTACTGACCTGTAGCAGCTATTGATTAGATAGATCCTTTTTTTAGTATTTAATTGATTTTATTTACTTCGTACTAATCACAAAAATTGAATCTTCATCATAATCGCTGAATTCGCCGAAGCGTGTAAAGGACCTCAATCGGGGCCCATCGCCGGTATACTGCGCCGGCAACACAGCGCTTCCGACTACATGTCGTAGCCTTGGCGACTCTGTATGTTGTGTCCGATTTAACCGGTTCTATAATTGAACCAAGACGTCCGGTTCCAGCGGCGAATGCGTCACCGTTCAACCAACCGGCTGGCAACTCACTAATGATGAAACTCAATTGTATAGCGGTCAATTTCAGCAACAGCTTACAGACTCTTCCTTTTAAATCTAATACACAAAAACCTCACTACTCTACAATATATACGAACTTCAATTGCTTTGGAAATTTTATGTCACAAGAGCTGACATGTGGCTGGCTGGTTATTTTGTTATAATAGGATAGGAACACTTCATTCTATAGTTTCACATCGTAAATTAAGACTAAAGATAAAAAATAACTAAATATAACACGAAAAAAAATAAAAGCAATGATTCTAAATGAAGTAACATGACCTGTCTACTAAGAGTCACTGTCTGTTCTATGAATATTTTAACGTTGCGAAACTCTCCTTTCTTAAAACGAAAAAAACATCAAGAAATGGGATCGAGGTTTTGTTGGGTGTTTAACTCGGCAGAACATCTAAACTAACTTGAGGAAGGCAAAGCATTAAAACAACTTTAAATTCTAATAAAATATAATAATTAAACCAGATAACGTTCAAAACGTTTTACATTCGACAAAAGTGTCAATTTAGCCGGCGGAAATACAGGATGAGAAACCATTTCAGTAGACGCATTAAACGTATTTCCGTTGTTCTCGGCTAAAATACGCAAAAGGGGTATCAGAAGCAGGATATTAAAACAAATCTGTTTTTAGAAAAATTTTAATTTGAAAATAAATCTTTTTGAAGAATAATAATTTTCGGAAAACTGTTGAAATCAAAATTCTTGAAGAAATGTTTTATTTTGGAAAAGCAACAAATCCGAAGTTTAGTTTGCTCTTTCTCCTTGTTCGTCGAATCTTGATATATGAAAATGCGAATTTAGAAGCCTAAACTTGTTGCATTTTCTTACTAAATCAACCATCACCAAACAACATCGTCACCGCCATTAGTTCATGCAGTAGAGGCTTGAAACCCATTCCTTTTACATCATGAACTACTCTCTTTTAACTTTTCTTTCAAAAAAAAATCTTTTTGAGAGAGACCACAAATTACCCACGGTTAATGATAACACAGTAAGACGCTTAAATGCTATTATCACGTTTGGTGATAATAAAAGTGAATTTTTTGAAGTTTATAGTACCGCAAAGTTGGCGTTACTAACCAAAAAGCTTTCAGCACGGGTATGAACTGCTCCACCACCAAACTAAATAAAACGTTTATACATTCATACTGTGCGCGATCCACCGCGAGAAATAACAAGCAACAAAAGTGGTGTCATAAATGCAATTGCTGAAGTGAAAAGTTCACGTTGTCAGTTTCAACGGTATTAATTGGACTTGATCGGGAATCGAACTCGCAGACGGACGCAAATCGACCGAATCGTAACCGCCAGGTACAGCATTTGAGGAAATACACATACGAACGTGAAACCGGGAGAGACTGCCGGGGACTTCAATTCGAATTTTCGCCTACCGTGATATGAAACCAGAGGCCGCAATCGAAGCCGTCGGAAGCCAAAACCAATTTTCTAGGAGCCAGTTGAAACCCCAAAACACGATTACAAATGACAGTAACCAACTCAACCAAACAACATTTATGCCAACCACACCGTGTCGGAAAACGACCCGCAGATTACCTAAGTTACTGGAATTTAATCTCGATGCGTTACCAGCAAAATATTAGTGGTTGCTTGCTAAAGGCCAATTTTTTGGTTACCTGACTTTCGCATAATACCTAATAGTTAGGCAATTCGAATAATAGTTGTGGTTGACAATTAAAATAACACAAAAAAACAATGGAAAGCAGGGGTGCCGATCTTTGTTGAGCATTGGGGGGGATAATTTGTAATTTTACCCCAATTTTGCCCTATTTTCAACATTGGGGGGGATGAACCTCGACCACGATTTTTTTCAGGAGAGCAAATTAAGAGAAGACCAAAAAAAAAGTTTAACCAAAAATGGAACACTTTTTTCCCCCGAATTCAAGTGGAGACATGCGCTCAGTTGCACGCAAGAGTCAAATTATTGGGGGGATGCAGATGTAGACCATACCCAAATTATTGGGGGACATATCCCCTCCTGGTTTCGGCACCCCTGATGGAAAGTTTCCGGCTCATTCATCATGTTGATATTCGACGTCATCAAATATTGGAGAAGCCCTAAAATTTATTCTAATATTTTGCAGACGCTGTCAAAATCAGACAATAGCACGCACAATCGCACATACTTGCTCTCGATTCGGGATTATTACAATTTCCGACAACGTCAAAGAATTACAAGTTACAATTTTTTGATTTCTTCAACTCTTGTTCCGAAAATCCATTTGCTTTACTTTACTGCTTTTTATAAAAGCGTTTTCATTAAATCCAGATAATTTATGAATCCACAAACTTCGAATTTTTTTTCAACTGATAAATTCGAGGCAGCCCTTGAAAAACTTCCTAGTTTTACACTCAAGAACTCTACTATTGACCTGCAACATAGCACTAAGTTAGCCCGCTGAAAAATAAAGTTTTAAAGCCTGAGATAAATGCTGAAACACACGAATGCGAGGCCGCGCGATAAGCGTTGCTTTCCCGCTGCCTGCCTTCGATGATCGCGGTCTCAACGGAGAAGAACTCAATCAAATCTCGACTGACAGCTCGTTTCCTTTTTCGCTTTTCAATGGCGAGTTACAAGTATGCAGCTCAAGCGCCTGGGGCGCGGAAAAGAGAAAGAAAGAGAGAGAGACTCGATAAGGAGCGGAAGGAAAGCGGAAGGCGAAACGGATAAACAGTCTACCAACTCGACGAAATAACAACTTCCTCGCACTAAAGTCCCTCAAGGCGTAGCTCTACAGCCCGTTGTATCCGGTTTAATGCGTCACGCTCCGAAGACTTTCACTGTTTTTAAGCAAACGCGTTTTCGAGCGCAAACCGCGATACATTCGCGCCATAAACCGCGAGATATTACATCTGTAATATTGATAATGAACAGCGCTGAAATATTTGGTCGGTTTCCAGCCCTGCAGCATTGTAAATGCAGTTAGACTAGACGAAGTCGCGGGTTCAAAACTCAGCCTCATCACGAGCACCATGGAGGCCCACCACAAGCAAACAATTTGCATTTACTGCGGCGATTAGTCGAAGTTTATAAATTACTCCACTGCTTTTCTGTTACCGATATATCTCAACCATTACTCTTATTTTGGGTTTTCCTTTTTGGATTTTATATCATTTATTAATTTATTTTTCACTAAATTTACTTCAGAAAATTTCAAATTTGAAAAGAACGGGTGGCGAAAATTTAAGCTGAAATAAAATGTTATAAACTTTTAAAAGAGTTCTGCTGTTAATAAACCAGCCACAGGGGCGTAGAGTGCTGAAATGCTTCTGCTGGTTGAAATAAATAAAAGAACAATGCTCTATGAGAGCATTTAAATTATTAATTTCTATTTTTAATTCATTAGTTATAAGCTTGTGTGGGGTTTGGTTTTTATGTTTTCGAATTTTGAGCGGCTCGAAACCTCAAAGACATTTCGGTTGAAACGTGACCGAACATTGGTTGTCAAGGAAACCCGGAGAATAAATTCTGAGGAAAAACTAAAATATTTCAGGAGGAAAAACTATAATTTCCGAGTTAACAAGCGAGCACAATTTTTTTTTTATTTACCCAGAAAAGGCTTTCCTACTCAATTTGCTGGAAAAGCGTAACAGGAACCACAAAAAACATCAGTATATTAAAAATAGATCAATATTAACGCCAAAAAGCGCGACTGAAAAATAAAAAGAGGAACAAAACGCATTTTCCAGCTACAAAACCACGGCAATCAAGTTATTACATGATTTCAAGCGTGCCTCCACAGCAACTACAGTAATCCAAGTTTCGACTAGATTGGTGCAAATTTCAAAGACAATATAAAATTTTCATCATAACCAGTTCGTGTTCTACCACAGAAGTCTGCAAACTGCCGCTGGGAACGATGATACAAACGTTTTCCGCAGCAAATACAAAGACAACCTTGTCAAACAGTGCGTTATTTTAATTTCCCTATAAACCGGAAACGATAAATGACGGGAAAAACATAAGACAAGAATATAATTAAATAACCAGGACCAAACAATGCGCGTGGTCCTCTAAGCACAAAAATAGATTCAACTTTGCAACGTTTATGCTTGGAACGTACAACAATATCTACCCATCATGGCTGACGTGACAAATAGCGTTAAGGGAATTTCTCTGTTCGTCTAACCAATAATCCCAAGCAAAAACAACATCAAAAACCCCAACTGCACAAATATAATTTCCCAACTGATGAAAGACATGAAGTTGATGATGAAACCTTCATCAAAGGTTTGACATCATAACTTTGGAGTGAGTATTTCACTAGAAAATTCAAAATTGAGAAAAAAATGGTAAATTTTTATCAACAAATTCTTCTTTCACAAACTTAAGGGCTAAGGAACCCAGCTTCCAGTCAGGGTTGAAGTTGAAGAACCATAATGAAAGAAAAGATAAAATTCTTCAGTTAAATAAGTTCGTCCAGAAGTTCCGCCCGGCTAACTCGATAACCAATGCAGACGTTCATAATAGGCCAAAAGAAATGGTCTAGATCGAGCAGGAGGCTCTGGCGAACAAAGAAGTAACGAATTACGAGAAAAATTAATTCTCTCAAGAAGTACCATTGTTTGAGAATAGATAGTGTGTACCTGACAAACATTCCTCTTTCTTCACCCCCTCACCCCTCAAGTACCTCCACCAACGCACTACGTCTGTTATTTCAATCTAAGAGCTTTTTCTGCATTGAAAATTGGCCGCCTTTCTTAGCTTAACAAAAGTATACAGTCCAGTGTTCCAGAACAATTGAAGGCGTTCACAAAGTCTACAATTTCTGGAAAATGAAGTCGACTTTTCCACAAATTGCCTCGGCTCGGAATCCGATATTTACTTTAATGCAGCGAAAATTGATTTTATAAAGTTCTATGTCGATCAGGACTTCATCTGCGGTGGCAATAAATCATCAATTTGCACGAACGAAATTTAAATAACCAAGCTCTATTCAATCGATGTAGCGCGGTCAAAGCGCTGCAGCTAATTTTAAGCTCATGACGTCACAAAATAAATCGCGTTTGACGTATCAAGAGCGGAAGATCAATATTTGGAAGGCAAACATCGGGCTTGTCGCGTTCGCGGTGTTGCAGCGCTTTTTGTGAATGGCCATCGAGCGTCGCGAGCGTTCTAATCTTTTCCGTTTCAATGAAATCGAACAAAACATTGACAAAAATCGATGTGAATGGGGAGCGGAAACACGCGACAATGCGCGCGATCACAAAGCGTTTCGCTCGACTGCACAACGTAATACAAAACCTAGTTCGTTTAAGAGTCGCGAAGCAGCGAGCTTTTTAATTGAAACGAAAGAAATGGCCGCAAAGTTGCTGAGCTTATTAGAAGTGTGGACAGAAAAAAGAAGTTCGCACGCAACCATTGTTACCCCATAATGAAAGTCATTTTTATAGCGCGACTCGATCATGAAACCGCGCGTCATTACCCGCACAGCTTCCGCCGAGGCAGCTTTTATTTCATGTTATCATCACTAAGCCTCTGGCGCCCAAACTGACGCCTCCGAGTCAGTTGTTGGCCGTGGATTGGACCGCGGCGAGCGGTTATCTCAGGATTTCTGGTGCTGCAGTTCTGCGGCCCTAGTGATGCGCAAAGCCATCAGGTTAATTTTCTTTTCGGTGAGAATAAGTAAGGCGTAACTATTTGATCTATACCAGGCTGAACGTCGTTGTTTTACTCAAAAGATTGCCTGCGACTCTGCCTGACTTACAAGTTACTTCTTTTGTTCCGCCACCAAAGCTGAAAACCTCGATTGTAAAATTTAGTTAAGCACTCAAAACACCCCTTCTCAAATTGTTGGCTCATATGATTTGCTTTTTCTTGCGCCGATAGTTTTCGGCTTCTATTTTGTTTACTTTTATTGCAGCAACTCGGGAGCATTTTGCAAAAGCGGAAGCACAAAGTTTATTCAGGAAGCTTTGTGGAATTAGATCCGATAATCTCATAAATTAAAACTGAAATTCTACTAACAAGCACTATTATGACTTGACAAACACGTTGTTAAGCACTGAGTCGGATGTTTATGAGGAAACAATAAAAATACCAGTTAAGACTGTGAAACATTGCTTTGAAATTGTAATGTGCATTTATTGCACGTTTTTTTGCAAGGAAAATGCTGACTTGGACTGCCCAAAGAATTCGTATTTTACTGAATTTGTTTAAAGAATTTGTTGGATGAGATTTGGGCTTTACTATTGCGAAGTTTTTTCATTAAAGCGAATGAGCCAGCCACTCTGCCTTTGCCCAACCACAACAAAGCAGACCGCCCTTTTTTGGGTTCTGTTTGCGAGCCTAGTGAATTTGTAAGAAGCGGAACAAATTAAACTAAATTACTTATTACGCAATTGCATATTTTCTCGGAATACTTGGCAGTTGGTTGATACATTACCGATTTACCCGTTACCAGTGCCTATTGCTGCAAGTACGAAGTGTGATGACGTATAATTTATGCTTGTATATTTTTCCCTCTAAGTACGCATTTGTGTCTGGGACTGAAGGTTTGAGGTCCAAATATCGGGCCGGTCAAATCGGACACAAAGTTGCCAATGGCTCGCCACCGCTGCTAATTTTGCTTTAAAAGAAGCTGTGTCACCTGCCGCAATGACGTGGATATGTGCCCTCGATAAATTAATATAGCGAGTATAATTATCAATACATTTAATTTGTTTTATTGGAAGCAACATAATTGAACCGCCCTGGAAGTCACTCAATCAGATCCAGATACAATTGCTAACCCTCTCTGCAACAATTGACACATTGCCCTAAATTGATGGTAGAGAAAAAATTGTTACTGATTAACTGATTACGCAACAAGAAGGGCCGGAGATAGACGTGTAGTTGAGGGGTCTCAACATATCCAGGCGGGTCTCGCCTATCCACCCCCTTTGGCAAAATGTGTATTGTATGATTTTTTTTTCTAATCTGAGATTTTTCAAAGTTTTTTTTTTACATCGTAACATAAAACATAAAATTTTCGCTCAGTACCATTGTACAGCTGCAAAAGACCATTGGTTCAAAACATAAATTCACAGGTACAAGAGCATGTAATGCGTGAGAGATTCCTTCCCCAGCAGGCCTGCGGTTGGTATCAAGATTACAAACCTAATACTGCTCGGATTACTAACTGTTGATCCCGAAACTGTTTCTGCGAAGGAAGTCTGTTTTGACCAAATATCACAGGCGACTCAGAACTTGGAACAACATTATTACGTAAACAATAGAGCGTAAAAAGGCTATGTAAACAGCAATATTGATTTGGTAGAAAATTGTCATTCATAACGTCAATCCCGACCACCGCGACGCCGAATTGTTAACATAATGCCCTTGTGTCTTCCTCTATCTGTGAGCTAATAAATAGAAAGCAAAGCAACAGAGCGATTATTTATGTGGATACATGCAATACGTTTAATTTGGGCAATATTCTTCTCTTCTCAATCAATTTCGCCGTTTTAGTGTTCTACGCTTTTCCTCTCCTGGTGGTTTCGGACATTTAAATCAGTTTTGCTGAATGTTTCGCAGGGATAGGGAAGATGGTTCATTGTCTGCCCTTCTCCACATCTGCCTTTCGTTTTACCCATTTCCCATTTACCCATTAAAGCTTAATAGCGTCAATGACTTTGTTAATAAACGTAAATTTGGGATGGGGGTTGGGTAACATTGAATGGTGGGGGTTGGGTAACAGGATGTTTGAGGGTATTGAGTTTGGGGTTGGGCAATATTAAAACTGGAGATTGGTCAAAAAAGAGCTCTTAATTAAAACAATTCAAAATAAAACAAAATAGACAAAACTTGAGCAAATATTTCACTGAATTATCAAGACATTACTTGTCTCATCATCAACAGATTTGTTCGTATGAGGCAGACATTCTACACCTGACCAACCACACCAAAGCAGAGCACCTTTTGTCAGGCTGGGCCACCACAACGAGTAGACTGCTTGGCCTCAATGGGATACATAGGCGTAGCTAGGGGGAGGGCCTAAGCCCCCCAATTGAAATGCTACCAATGATAAAAATATCACAAAAAAGGCTATTGTTTCTTCGGTTTTAGTTTCTTTCAGCATCTTCGCGTATAACAGTACACGTGTACAATAGTAATCAACAATAATATTGATTCAGGAGGCCCGAGCCCCCTCAATTTAATTTTTTCCAATCAATTTAAATAGGCCCCCTACAAGAATATTTAAATGGCCCCCAATTTAAATGGGCCCCCAACAATAATATTGTTTCAGGAGGCCCGGACCCCTTCAATTTCATGTTTGCCAACCAATTTAAATGGCCCCCTATAATATTATTTAAATGGGCCCCAATTTATATGGGCCCTCAACAATAATATTGTTTCAGGGGGCCCGGGCCCCCTTCAATTTCATGTTTGCCAACCAATTTAAACGTATAACCCGAGTAAAATTAAGAGTTTTTATCCCAAAAGTTGCTAACTGAGGTTCTCATCTAACCTTTTTATGAACGTAATGCGATAACCAGGGACGGACTTAACATATAGCACAGTGCCACGGGCCCTGCGCTCAGATAAGACTTTTTTTTTTGTTTTCTCTTGTATTTGGCAGGAAAATATTGCGAAAATCCCAAAATGCCAGGGGCCCAACTCAATATAAATCTGACCCGTGAATAACATGGTTTGAAGTCGTAGCTATCTATTGTACATTTTTCAATAACAATTCACCTTCACCTCGCCAGTTTTTATACAACAAAATACTTTTGAAAAAAATAAGCTACAGTAAGGGGGAATAAATTTTGAATTGAGAGGACCTAGGCCCCCTGGCCGTATATGTACTCCTATAACTGGCTGTTTTCATGACAAAACAATAATCTCTAAAGATAATAATCGACTGGATTGTTATTTACTGCTGAAATATTGCATTAGGCAATGTACTTTACTTCCCCTTTACCTGGGCCAAATCACTTGCAAAATTTAACCCCAAAATGCAAGATTTTAAACGTGGTCTGGACTTAAATTGCAAGCAAAAGGAGGACTGAACAACTTAAGTTTTTCAATTGGGTTTCAAATGTTAAAACTCTAGTACTTTCAAATGGCTCTGAATACGTGCAAAATGTGATCCAATTGTATCAAAATAGCTTTTTTTTCCAAAAAATTACAAAAAATAGCCCAGCGGCTGGGGCTTCGCCGCCAGACATTTGTCTGTGCTACGTTTGAATTACAGTACACTGTTTTACTCAACACACGTCACTTAATTTAAACATTTTAGCATTTTAAGCTCTCTCGGAAGGGCTGTCCTTGCCCTCGAATATTTTTTGTGTCCTTGGCCTTGGCTTCGAGCCTTGTGACCTCGACTCCACCTCTGCTAAAATAGACTGAACTTTTGTTTAAGCTCTCTCCCTTGAAGGAGTAACTAGTTACGTGCCAACACCAGGCCACGGCTTCTGATCTTCCGTTCTGCGATATCTTTGCCCCCACAAAAAATTCCTCTTTCGAAGTTTCTGATGACGTCATTGCATGTGATTTGTGATTTGGGCGCCCCCAATCAAAAATCATGGCTACGCCTATGATAGAATATTAACGTAAATTGTCTTTCCCAAGGACATGATGATAAAATAAAAATAAATATCTGGTCTCTCAGCTGACGGGACAAGTGCAAGTCTTTTTGAAGAAGTTCAAATTTTTATTTGGGAAACAGAAGGGATGGGCCGTGCAAACGGCAATTTGGTGGTTGGAATTTAAACTTTAAACATTATACCGTGCTCCAAATGGGTTTGGTATTTGCCTAAATGTCACAAAAAAGGCCTCAAGAGATCCAGTGTTTTTGATCGTCATTAACGAGTTTCAGCTTCGAAATCGCACTTTGGAAAATTTCATTGATTAAACAAATAGACTGAAACACCCGATTCTTTGAAAACCTGCTCAGATCTAGGATTTTGCTTGGGGGGGTGGAAAGTTTGGGTAAATGGAGGTCCAGTGATTACATTCTCTTTTCCAATAATTGCATTAAACCTCTGGTTTCTGATGGTGTTTATCAAGACAATTTGGAGTAAAGTTTTTGGTGCCTAATCCTTTTTTGTACGCTTTTCCCGCTCGCGCTTTTAACTGCATTTTCATGCCGATTTGTCGGGAAGCGATCGATATATTTTTTAACCCTTCGAGCGGTAACGCGTTCGTCTCTAGAGCGGGAGGTCTGAGGTTCAAATTTCGGGACAGTCAAATAGGGCATAATGTTGCCAACGGCTCGCCACTGCTGCAGCATTTCTTCCAAAGGAGTTGTGTTGCCGGCAGGCACAATGACACGGAGATGGGCCCCGCAAACTTGTCACATGCTTCGGCGTAGTACAGCAAGTATAATGATAGATTTGGTTTCATGTTTCTCTTTTTGACTAAGCGTTTTGGCTTTGGGCAAAATTATTGTTGAGTCCTGTAAACGTCGAATGGCTTAGCCTTTAGTGGGACATGGGACCGGGCAAGTGGTAAGATAAACTTTTAAAAATTTTGTACTTTTATGAACAAACTTTACAAGTAGCATAGAGTATAGCACTGGCAAAGTTTGTGCAACTCATCCCAGCGGCCTGACGGCAATATTACAATTTGCAAACCTTTATGCAAATTTCAGTCCAGATAACAGTCATAAGCAATAAGCCTACGTTTTTCGCTTGAAGCTACAAGCTTGCACGGCGCATTGCGCTTGTTAGAAGGAGGTATCGGGTTCGATTCTATGAGCGCTACAATTTTCTGCAAAGCTAGACAATAGCAAAATCGCGGAAACTCAAAATTGCGCATAGGTCTACAAATTGTATTTTTGCGGTCTGGTCTTGTAGCTCTCTGCAACCTTAGCGCAAACGTCAAATCATTGCCAACGCGGTTACAGTATAGATGATAGAAAATATTTGGGATGAAAAATACTCGAACCAAAATGTCTCCTATATTATCGATAGCTGATGATGCGGACACACGTAAACTTTCTCAACCCACAGTGCATGTTTTAAGGCTGATTCCTTCGTTACTGTGACAAACTCTGTCTCTAAAATCTCAAACTCAACAGCGAAAGAGCAGGTAAAAACAGGAGTTCGACTGCATGCTTAGTTTGACCTTCGCCCAGTCTCTTATCTTACAAAATGGCAGACAAGCTTTAATTAATGATAGTTATTAATAAACTTCCCATGTTGCTGTCGTCGTTTTAGGACAAGCAAAACTTATTCACAAAACTAATTAACTTCATCACTCGCGCGTATCAGCTTTCCATCGACTTCCACGTCTATTGTGAGGTCACAATGTGCTCTTTGTAAGGCTGCACGAAATTCGACCCCAGCGTCCATTCACAAACGATTCTTCGTTTCCCATGCTGTGCCCCATTGAAAGATCTCAAATGGCAACATTTTAGTGACCGATGAAATCACGAAACCTGAAATTGACGTCATTGGCCAAGTGCCACCAGCTGAATTTGATCAAATTTGCGACGAGAAACCCGAACATCGTATTTGATTGGCGCCTAAGAAGGGAGATACTTGTCATACTCCAGTTTTTAGCTCTTGGGCGCCCTCTAGCAAAAGCATTGTTGAGATATTTTGCTGATTTAGTTGCAGGTCTAAGTATTGGTCACATTGAGCACTTAAGCAATTTTGCATGCAGGCGCGTAGCCAGAAATTTGTAATGGGGGGGCTGTTTTGGGGGTTTGGGGGCAAAACCCCCAGCCGCCGGAGGCACGGGGGTCTGGGAAAGGAGCCCTCATCGCTCGACAATTTTCCATTTTTTTGCAAAAATAACTTAATTTTAGGGCTATTTTGATAAAAAAGTAATACTTTTAAAACGTGGCTTAGAAATTGGCAGTGCAAAGATGATTAAACTGGTTGCATAAATGTGCTATTTGGGAGGTGGCTAATGGTAAAATTTTAGTCCTCTTATTTAGATGTTGGTAAATTATAAAGTCGAATAGCTCAATAAAGCTCACACGGAGTAATCTATTTCGTATACAGTTTATGGGGGAAAATAGTTGGGGGGGGCTAATGAAAAAAATTTTGAGAGAAATTGGTAATTAACAATACTAAATGGCCCCCCCCCCCTATTCCTTAGTTTACGGTATATTTGTTGATGACACCTATGTTTAGCATTTTTACACTTGCGATCAAATTTGATTGCGTATTTTTGACCATTTTTCGCAGTTTTTATTTATTTGTTAGTTTTATTTTCAACAAATTAGCCCCCTCCTAAATATACGTTTCAAAAGATGTTTTAAATCACTATTTAGTCCCAGTACATTCAACGGTCTCAAAAGTGCTAAAAACCTAGTGTTTTTCTGATTCGCATTTTGGTCGACATGCCAATGGGGGGAGGCTATAACCCCCCCCCCGCCCCCCCTGACTACGCTACTGTTTGCATGAGGTTTTGGCTTTGCAGTTGATAATGTATTATTGAAAAAGTCCCACATCATTTCGTTATAGATGATAGGTCTGACTATTACATCACACAAAGTGTCACAATGCTCATTGGTCATTGTAACCAAGACCAAGTGCGCAATATTGTGCACCTAAACTGATTTTGGGTTGAATACTTTTTGGTTGTTTTTGACTTTCGTTAGTCGTGGTTGGAGTTTAGAAAATTAGAAATAGAAACAAAGAAAAAAAAAAATAGAAAAAACCGCCATGCTTTTCCCTAACCTTATACTTTTGAATACCACGGCTAAATCTAACCAAAATTACTGGCAATTTTTGCTGATGGCGTGGCACATTTTTTATGAGAGCAAATTTATAAGAACACGAGCATGTTTTTGCTCAAAAAGTTAAGAGCATATTAAGAAAAATGCAATCTTCAGTATGTAAAAAATAATTAAGATCACGGGCCAAAAATTAAAAAAGCATAGTTTTCTTAGCCTTTTCCAGAATGCCATTGTTGATTCATACAAAGACGGTTCCAATAATCATGGTCAATCGCGATTTGACTTAAAAAGAATGGATTTGGGTTGTTTCATTCTCCGATAAAGTTTAAGAGCAAATTTAGAACAAGAATGAGGCTGAAAATTTGTAAAAATTTAAGAACAGGCAACCCAAGATTTACTGATTCTTATAAAAAGTAATTGTAGTCAAGTGCAAAAGCTTTTTCATCTACGAAGCAATAGCCTCCAATACTTATAAGACTTACCTCTAGTGAATACAAAATTGCATAAACTTGTTTCACAATAACGACAATTTAATAAATTTACAAGCAGAAATATTTTTCTAAAATTTTCAAGCAAATTGTCCTGGCCATTCCAGCTCTTTGCGTGGCTCAAAGCGACTTTGTGCGAATGAAATTTAACCTTTACTGAATTTCCCAGGTGCTAAGAAGGCTGAAAGCCTATCCTGCATTTGGTACCTTGTAGCTGCATTTCAACAGAATTACCAACCAGTACGGTAAGTGCATAGGGCGAATAGACCAGTAACACTTCGATCGGTTTGTGTTTGTGCTGTCTATGCAGAATATTTAGCAATTGAAATATCGCAAAATTTTACTTAATAGTGATAGTAATATTTGCTCGTCCTCTTCCGAGGCTGGACAAAATTTTGCTTCGCCCGAAATGCCCGTGCAAACCAGTTATGGTCCCTGACTGTCATCTACCTTTGTTGTTAACTTTGTATTTAACCTAAAAATCGTTTTATCTAATAATATGTTTGACATGGCCCACAGAAGCAACTTGTACCCCCCTCCTCTGTTTCAGCCAGTTGATCTCAGCACTGCTTTTTCAAAGTTGCGTTTCATTCGATATTTTGCTAAGCGCGGGAACTTGAAAAGAACAACTTGGATGTCTTTTAATTCAAAAACGACGCCCATCACATACTGTAGCAGAGGCGTTGCTAAGAATGGTGGCACCTGGGGCGGGATTTCGAGGTGCCACCCTTTGTGATGTGACAACCTTTATGAAAATTATGCCTAAAGGTTGGCGAAGATCAAAAGCAAAAGATCTTCGACAAAAATTGGGTGGGTTTTCCGTACAAAAGTAAGTGAAGACCAGAAGAAAAAAAAGGTCTTCGCCGGAAATTGAGTGCGTTTTCGGTCCAAATGAGAATGGGGACCAAATAAATTAATAAAAAAAGTATTCATCACAAATTAGTGGAGTTGTGGTTTCACATCATAAAGTGGTGTCACCTCAAAATGGTGACACCCCGGGCAAGCCGCCCCCCTCTCCCTAGCGACGCCAGTGTACTGTAGTTCAAAAATATTTTGCTGCTGATATTGGACAAACTTTTCCAGTTCGAGATCCTTGTGAATTATGCATTGGTGAAAATTGCGCGCTGAATATTTCATCAACAATGGATCATCTTAATTATCATCTTGCGCTGGAGGGATAAAAAAAAGCGAGTGTTGCGATAAAAGCCCGCTGGCTCGCGACCTATTCAGAGTGATAAAAACGCAGCAATGAAGACACTAATTTTCATTTTAGTGTTTGCAAGCTATGCCTCTGGCGTCACCAATGGTAAACTTGAGGAAATCGTTTTCGATGATGTGATTGAGCATGACTTCATAAAGCGCATGCGCCGAGAAGTAGCAGAAGAATGCGACGAAGGTAAAACAATGATGACCTCACATAATATGTGTGATTTAATATTACCAATTTACCACACAATCGGGGGAATTCCAATTTATTTATCCAAAGTCCACAGAAAACTTACTCAAAGATCAATTAAAATATGTGGAACCAAATTGTGGAACAAACTTCCAATTCGATTGCTGAATTTTGCCATTAAAGGACTAACCGCATTCTCCCCCCAAAAATTCAAAATTGCATTTCTTGAAACTTTGAAGATAAATAATACCTGTTTCACATCTCAGCTTTATTACCTCAATTTTTTACTAACTATGCCAAAAACTTGCCTTTGTTTAAATTTACGGTACCACTAGCCTACTGCAAAACAATATTTTTGTTTTGTGTTTTTTTTTCTTTTTAGCAACAATTGCAGGAATCTATGTTATCTCAAACATTGCTAACTAGAAATAAATTTTTGTGTTAGTTTAATTATGAGAGGCTGTAGATTCGACAACCATGCCAGTCTTTTCAGAACGGCACTTTTTGGCTTCAAGAATTTTGTACGCTTTAAGTTGCTATTTTATCCTGTTAGCTGTTTTTCCTGCAACAAAAAATTCGTTATCGTATAGTAAGCACGGCAGGAAACATGTTACCAAGCAAGTCATTATTGCCTCTTTACAGTTGCAATTAAAGAGACTTTAATTTTAAAAAATGTATAAAAGTTTTATTTGCAGAAAAAAATTAATCATTCTGATTTTTATAAAAAATAAAACCCAAAACATTTTGAAAATTCACGCGAGATTGAACTCATCCCATGTTTATCGTGAATCCTCGGCATCCAACGTTGGCCAGGGGTGCCGGAACGTCGGAAGGGCAAGGGGGGAAGCTTTTTTAAAGGGCACTTTCAATATTGTACGTACAGTCATTACCAGTCTCACCTACATAGATCTCTAATACTGTCAAACAATTAAACTTCAACAAAGCCAGAGTACTGAGTACGTAGCATAAGCACTAAAAAATAACAACAAGCGATTTATTTGAACAAGGGTGGGTTCAGCCGCAGGGGCCAATTGGGGATAACCGCTGGGGCAAAGGGATCTGGTGGCAGAGCCCCTCAGCGCTTCGAGATTTTTCAACTTTTTTTGCAAAAATAACTTAATTTTAGGTCTATTTTAGCAAAACTTAATGCTTTTAAAACGTGGCATAGGAATTGCCAGTGCAAAAACATGATTAAACTGGCTGCGTAAATGAGCTATGGGGGCGGTAGTTAACGGTAAATATCAGCCTTTTTATTACAAGCAGGTAAATCATAAAATAAAAAAATTGCAAGTTTGAACCTAATTGGCCTGCATTTACAAACAAAGATAATTTTATAATTTTGGAGATGTTCATTCCCACCCCACCGAGTATTTTACTGCTAGCCTAGACAAGAAATGGGATCTTGCTCCAGATGTTGGAATGAATTTTTTGTGTTGGAAGTTTTCTCCGGTTTGAGCAGGGGGTCCGAAATCTTTAAATCCGCCACTAGTAACGCCAGCGTCGATCGTTCCAACTTGGGCTACAAACAAAGTTAAAAACTTGAATGTCTTAGACTGATAAACATAGGATTCTTGAGTTCTAAATTTGAAATTTTGTTGCACTCTATCTTCCTAGTTTCAGTTTAAACTGACGGAACTAAATCGGATGTCACAGGCTAACCAAATTTATTCCACAAGATTGCTCATTTCTATAACGTTATTTAAAAATCATTTAACACACGCAATTTGTTAGGTAGTGACTATTTCACCAAAAATTTGCAAGTTAATGAGAATAAAACGAAAATGAGAAATATTCATCCGTGGTTTTTTTATTTGCTTTTTTAAGGGATAAGATTAAGATTTGAGTTAGGGTTCGAGTTAGGCTTGGGGTTAGTTTTGAAGTAAGAATATGAGTTGGGTTAGATTTGGGTTGGAATTTATAAAAACCGAGTAAAAATTTCGGGTAAAATTGTCTTTTCCAATTTTTCATTATTGATTTTTACGAACTTTTTAGCGCCACATAGTGGAGAGTATTTGCTTATAATAAAAAAAGATATTTTTTCATAAATTGAAAATTGCAATGTATTTTTGGATCGACAAATTTTTTTTACGTTTCTTTATTTCTAGAAAGGGCTTTTTTAGTTCACAAAACACTAAACTTTAATATCTAAAATGTTCTTGTAGCTCCAGTACTCTTTTCCGTGTCGTCAGTTTAGTCAGGCGGTACTACCTCTCTTGCCCCCTCCCTGGTAAAAGGGCAGGGGGCAGCTGCCCCCCCTGTTTTCCCGTTTCGGCACCACTGACGTTGGCAGAGGGAAAGGTTTTCGACCAGTCTTAAGAAACCACTAAATCAGAACGACAACCACTACACCAGTGCTGTACACCTAACCCTAACCCAGTGAACGACCGACGCATAGCTAATGCTCTGATGCTCAAAAGTACTTTATGTCTACCGTAAAATCAGCAATTATTCAAAAATATCTGATTATGGAACCTCCAGAAAAGTTGAGTCAAAAGATTTGTCAGTTAAATATCTCCTGATATCATAAAACACTGGCACCCTAGCTTGAGCCGTTCAAAAATTGATTTTTGGGGGTCTATTTTGGAGGTCCCATGGGGGGTGGCAGCCCCAAACTATGTCAAAATATTTGTTTGTTAAATATCTGCTGAAATCAAAACACACAGGCACCCAAGTTGAGCTATTCAAAAAATTAATTTTTGGGAGGTCCATTTGGGGGGGGTTTCCATGGGGGTGGCACCCCCAAACTATGTCAAATTATTTGTCAGTTAAATATCTGCTGATATCATAAAACACTGGCACTCTAAGTTAAGCCGTTCAAAAAATTGATTTTTGGGGGGTCCCCGGGGGGGTGGCACCCCCAAACTATGTCAAAATATTTGTCTGTTAAATATCTGCTGATATCAAAAAAAAGTAGAACTCTAGCTTGAGCCATTCAAAAAATTGATTTTTGGGGGGTCCATTTGGGGGGGTCCCCGGGGGGTGGCACCCCCAAACTATGTCAAAATATTTGTCAGTTAAATATCTGCTGATATCAAAAAAAAGTAGCACCCTAGCTTGAGCCGTTCAAAAAATTGATTTTTGGGGGGTCCATTTGGGGGGTTCCCGGGGGAGTGGCACCCCCAAACTATGTCAAAATATTTGTCAGTTAAATATCTGCTGATATCAAAAAAAACTAGCACCCTAGCTTGAGCCGTTCAAAAAATTGATTTTTGGGGGGTCCATTTGGGGGGTTCCCGGGGGGGTGGCACCCCCAAACTATGTCAAAATATTTGTCAGTTAAATATCTGCTGATATCAAAAAAAACTAGCACCCTAGCTTGAGCCGTTCAAAAAATTGATTTTTTGGGGCCCCATTTTGGGGGGGTTCCCGGTGGAGTTGCCCCAAAAAATTTCGGGAGAAAAAATTGCATTTACAGCTCAACAACTTTACACAAAAATTAGATTTCCATGTTTTGTGGTTTAGGAGAAGAAGAGCGTACAAAAATTAGGAAGAAAAAAAAGGAAAAAAAAGAAATAAACCTCATCGCGGCCAAAAGTGGGTTGGTAGGGATGAAAGGGTATCTTGAGACATACACCCTATGAAATATTTTTTGCCATACTTAAGCCGTTTTTGACTGAAACCGCTTTTTACGCCAAACTTGAGGGGCGGTTTTCGGGTTCTAAAACCGAAGTCACGTGACCTATTGCCTCGAAATTTGGTAAAAACATACAACTCATTAATCTCAAACTGCTGTCGAAATTTCATGAAGCTAGACCCAACCGATCTCGAGTTATAAGCAAAAGTCTAAAATTTCGCACTTGTTAGTTGGAAAATGGCCGAGTAAACACTGAGGAACACGCGACGCGAGCGTCGGTCGTTCCAATTACTTTCAAGCAGCAATATTTACCTTGTGACGGTTCGTTGCACAAGCCAACCTGCAATTAACAGTGTTTTGAACGCTTACACACTACGTGCAAAATAAGTTCATCTTTCTGCAATCTGCAGTTTTGTTTCAACCCAGCGACGTCATTTTGGACGCAATATTTCCTACAGCTGTACGAATCAGATGGCACAACGTGGAAGATGCTGATTGGTGGGTGGATGATTTGTCTGAAATAATGCAATATAATGTTTGCTTAGTTATGTCTTAACATATGATTTTGTTACTTTAGAAGCAAGATGTTCCGTCACTACTTTTTGTGCCACTGTATAGTGTTGTGCTGAACTTGGACAATTGTTTGTAATGTCTTCGATTTTGTTGTTTAAGTATACTGCTTGAAATCGGTTTTATTGAAGAAATGAGAACTACAAGAGGTAATGAAGTGGTGCCCCAAACCTTTTTCCACAATTCCCCTTATTCGCGAAAATAGATTTTAAAGGCCAACTCTCTACAGCAGATCAGCTCTGGTAGCCTGGAACTTCAGGTAGCAGTAGCCAAATTTTCAGATTTGGTTATAGGCTACTCACTGCTGCCAGTTTGTTGTCGCGTTTCTTAGTCTTCGAGAATTTTTGCAAAATTTTGCCTTTTGTGATGTCACGAAATTGCGAAATGCAGGGTTGCCAATGATACGGAGTCAAACGGATTAAACTGTATTTTCGCCAATAAGGGGAATTGTGGGAAAAGGTTTGGGGCACCTTTTTATTACCTCAAGAAGTTCTCATTTCTTAAAAAAAACGATTTCGAGCAGTATGTCGTTAATACTGTTATTCGTAAAGTAATCATTACTAGTAAAAAATATTGTTTGCTGCTTTTTAAGATCGTTTAGCTTTTGCTCAGTGGTGGCCTTAGGAAAGGGGGGGGGGGCCTGTGCAAATTAAGTGGGAGGCCCTCTTCTTGACACACCACTTTACCATGATTTATCTGCACATGCAATCAAGCGCAACAATGCATTTCACAAATAAGAAGACTAGATGACCTGTGCTATTGCTGCCCTAATTAAATCAAATGTTTGTTCATACGTTCCTCTCATCTAGCATATCCTCTCAATTAATTGTTGCAAGTTAACGTAAACTTTCAGCAATTGCTTTCAGTATGCTAGTGTTGTTGCAGAATATGTTGAAGTACTTAACAATAATATTGGAATGCATTGTACTGCTTAGCATATGATATACTGCATAAGTTAGTTAAAAACCTATTACTGCCAGTTGCTGAAAGCAGTTGAAAAAAACAAGTAGAAAAACGACTACCTGAGTCATAGGCGTAGCCAGAATTTTTGATTGGGGGGGCCCATACCACAAATCACATGCAATGACGTCATCAGAAACTTCGAAAGAGAAATTTTTTGTGGGGGCAAAGATATCGCAGAATGGAAGATCAGAAGCCGTGGTCTGTTGGCACGTAACTAGAAACTCGTTTAAGGAGAGGGCTTAAACCAATAGTTAAAATGCGAAAATGTCTAAATTGGGAGACGTGCTTGAGTAAAGAAGTGTACTTTAATTCCAACGTATCACAGACAGGGGTCTGGGGGCTCAGCCCCCCAGGCTCTGGGCAATTTTTTGTAATTTTTTAGAAAAAAAGCTATTTTAATACCATGGAATCACATTTCGCACGTATTCAGAGCAGTAGCGTAGCCAGAGGGGGGCTGGGAGATATAGCTCCCCCCATTGGCCTGAAGAATATGCAAAATACCCTGCTTTTAGCACTTGTGAGACCGGTTTTTGCACTAAAAACGAAAATAGCCTCCCATTAGCTTTGGCAATGAGAATTGGTCAAGGACCTGATGTGATTTCGACCAGAAAAACTGGGTTTCAGCCTAGCTGAAGACCTTTTTTTTTGGAAATCACCTAAATTTGGACACAAAAACCGACTCAATCTGATTGAAGACCGATCAAAATCTGGGTCAAAATCGTTTGATGTTGATTCCAGCCTCCAAAACAGCCCTCCCCATTGCAAATTCCTAGCTACACGCCAGATTCAGAGCCATTTGAAAGTACTAGAGTTTTAACATTTGAAAGCCAATTGAAAAACTTAAGTTGTTCAGTCCTCCTTTTGCTTGCAATTTAAGTCCAGACCACGTTTAAAATCTTGCATTTTGGGGTTAAATTTTGTAAATGATTTGGCCCAGGTAGGGGAAAGTAAAGTACTTTGCCTAATGCAATATTTCAGCAGTAAATAACAATCCAGTCGAATATTTTTGTTATAGATTATTGTTTTGTTATGAAAACAGCCAGTTATAGGAGTACATATACGGCCAGGGAGCCCAGGCCCTCTCAATTCAAAACTTTTTTCAATGAGCATTCCCCTTACAGTAGCTTATTTTTTTCAAACGCATTTTGCTGCATAAAAACTGGCGAGGTGAAGGTGAATTGTTATTGAAAAATGTACGAAAGATAGTTACGCCTACAAACCATGCAATTGCTCGACCGGATTTACATTGAGTTGGGCCCCTGGCATTTTGAGATTTTCACACTATTTTCTGCTAAAAACAGGTGAAGACAAAAAAAGTCTTATCTGAGCGCGGGACCCGTGGCACTGTTCCATATGTTAAATTTGTCCCTGGTTATTGCATTACCTTCATAAAAAGGTTAGATTGGGCCTTAGTTGGCAACTTTTAGGATAAAAAGGCTTAATTTCACTAGGGTTATATGTTTAAATTGGTTGGCAAACATTAAATTGAAGGGGCCCGGGTCCCTTGAAACAGTATTATTGTTGGGGGTCCATTTAAAGTGGGGGTCATTAAGATATTATTGTAGGGGGCATTTTTAAATTGGTTGGCAAAAATTAAATTGAGGGGGCATTGGCCCCCTGGATCAATACTATTGTTAATTACTGCTGTACGCGTGTACTGTTGTAGGCGAAGATGCTAAAAGGAGCTGAAACTGAAGAACCAATAGTCTTTTTTGTGACATTTTTATCATTGGTAGCATTTCAATTGGGGTTGTGGGCCCTCTACCCCCTCTGGCTACGCTTATGATCTGAGTAGCCTAACAGTAGCAAGCAAAAAAATGAGTAGGAAGTTGACTTTACCAGTAAATCGTTATTATCTGTTTGCTAAATCTGACTTAAAAGTTAAAATTAATATTGTCTAGGAAAAGGGGATATGTGTAATAACACATGAAACAAGTGTATCTTGAGTGAGGGGGTACATATGTAATGACACTTGAAGCAAGTGCACAAACTTTTTTTCATAATTTGCTTTAGTTTTTCACAATCAAATTTTTTCTGCGCGCGACAGGTCAAATGGGGGGGGGGCAGAAGTGGGGGGGGCCTGTGCATTTGCAAACTTCGCACATTCCTAAGGCCACTACTGCTTGTGCTAAGTTAGACAAAATGGTTGGCTGGTGTTAAAAAAAAGCCTAGCGAGTTAAAATGTTGGTTTGTTCAATCAGTTTACTCGTATCGATAACTATATCAAACATTACACAACTGATCAAATGCTGATATCGAAAGCCGATACCGATTCCTTGAAGAAGCAACCTTGACTATTTCGAGGTAAAATAACGAGGGTAAGTGATCATCCTTTTCTGCTAGATATGTTTTAATCTGAAACTAATCTATACTGTTCTATATACTGTAGGCCTATACAACGCCGTTCGGTCAAATCTCTGACTCAAAGCCTTTTGAAATATTTAGATACAGCAGTACTCCCAGAAGCACTTCTTTCGATATGTTTCGTAACAATGGTTGCGTATTTTGCAGGTATACGTTGGAGGGAATCGAACCCACGTCACGTTGCGTTCGTGGCGGGGAGAAGAACTTATACGAGCCCATGTTGACCTTGCGTGACCTTGATGCTGACACATCATACAAGCTGAGCGTAGTCGCGCGCAGCTCGAACGGCTGCAGCGATCCAAAAGAACTCGTCTTCAAAACAGGTAGGAGGGGGTTGTCTGATGGCTGCTAACCGGATCGAACCAGCGGCGTTTGTTTGAATCGGAATAAATCAAAGCGACGGAGGTGGAGTCGAGGACACTAAGCTGGAGGCCAAGAACATAAAAAAAATCTGAGGCCAAGGACAACCCTTCCGAGGACAGACCCCCTCGAGGCCAAGGACCAAGGATACAACGCGAAAGTGATCTCAAAAAAAAAAAAAATCTTCAACTTCGTAAATTTTCCAAAAGATTCAGGCGTTCTCCAAAAAAAAAACAAAGGTCTTCGCTTCGAAATTTCGTAAATTTTCCGGTAAAATTCTAGCGAAACAAAATTGGTTATTATCTTGGCCCATTTTCAACAAGTCAACAAATAGTGCTGACAGGGCATTTTCGAGGACTTGCAGGCTTCGAGGCCAAGGTCTCCAAATTTTTTCCTCGAGGACGTCCTCGAGGCCAAGGACGTCCTCGAGTCCTCGACTCCACTTCCGCAAAGCAATACTGCGTTACTGACCTTGCTCTGTCATCATGTCAAACGTATGTCGTGCAGAGTTCGGAAAACAAATTATCCAATTGCGGTATTCTTAACTTACCCTAATGGCCTAATCTAGGATGAAAAAACTTTGGCCCGCTTCGTATATGCTGACTGGAAATCGGAATGATGACGTCACATTTACGCCACTTGGCCCAACAAATTAAAAATGTAAAAGCATTACCTATTCTCGTTTTCGAAAGTCTTTAAGTTCATGGTTTGTGTTTTTAGTTAAACAAATGTTTCCATAGAATTAAAAATCGTGCACACGGACGAGATTCCAACGGTGCTTGGTGCAAACCATAGTCACTAAATGTATTTAGTGACTATATGCAGACTGATAAGTTTCATCTGGGAAATCGTAATTTTCCTAAAAGCGTTTAGTATTTTGTAACTTTAACTCGGATCTGAATTGCAAAGCTAATTTTAACTTTAATCTGTGTTCAAACTCAAAGTTTATACACCCCTCGATAAAAAAACTTGCAGTCAAGTATTTCTCATACTTGCGACGATAATTTCTGCTGTTGTTTTTTTTACATGATTTTTCGGACATATAGTCATCACTTCTTTTGTTTACCTACAATAATAAAAAGTATAATTAAATCCTTTCGATTCTGACGTAAAATTGTGTTGCTCAGGAGCTGGAAGTTGGAAATGTTCGGAAAGTTCACCTGGTAAGTTGCTATGATGTCACGCTGAATTATTCATAAGTCATAAAGCGAATTACTACGGTGTTACTGTCATATTGCAATTACTTATTCATGAATATTCGTAAATATAGGTCGACGAATTAATTTGGTGTCGGTAAAACTAACTGCATGATCGCTAAGTAATTTATAACATAAAAAAGAGAATATATAACCATGAAACCAGCGATACGATCGCAGGGTATATATGATGTATCTGTAGATTGATCATATATCATCATAGGTGGGCAAGTTAATGCAAAACGTTAGCTTCGTTAACCGCTAGTCTGTTAACAAACTTCATACCTCCGTTAAAGTCAATTCGTTATTTTCAGCTTTAATTAACGGAAGTTAATGAAATCCGTTAATTCGTTAACATTTTGAGTGTAATTTACATTTCGTTTTATTCACTCACTTCTAGAACACGTAATGGCACTGTTGAGCTGATTGTAAGGAAAAATTTATTGCTATTGTGTTCTTTTTGTGTTTTGGAAGTTACATTTTACAGTCTAATCTAAGTAGGTTCATATGCACTAACGAAGCTGCGATCGGAAAATCTTTGGAAATTGCGAACAGCACGATAATTAATTGTTCCAACTAGAAAGTTGGATTATATCCTGGGGGAGCCACACGGGTATTCGTTGCGCAGCTTGACTCCGGCTTACTGGCCCAGCGTAGACTTCTAAGACGTGGCTGCACTCAGTAACACTAGTATACAGCGAAGACTGTATTTTATCAAATTTTATTAAAACAGAGACAAACAGGCTACAAAATATATTCTAGATTTTTGCCGCTAAAATAAACTTCTTCCAAATTAAAATTCCAAGTCTTCAAAATAAAAATGTGAGCTGTTTGCTCCACAACTAAAATTCCAAAACTAAAAGCGACCAACACGCGCGAGACAGGCCAATGTACCATGTGAGTGTGACGTAATTAGAAAATACAGTGCGCAAAGTTAATTAAAAAAGATGATTGGCCAAAAGAACTTTGCAACAATTACAAAAAACCAAAACAGTGCGAAACTTTATGTAAATTAGGTGAAACGGCAAAGTGGCACGTTTCGCAATTTAAAGGTGATGCTGAAACATTAATAAAAATAGACCTATAAGGCTGCAGCTCATTATTTGCCACAAAAAAGAGCTCCTTATTTTCGCTTTTCCTTGTATAAAACTGGTGCTAATACGCAACCAGTGTTACCAGTGCAAACTGATTTCTACCGGTACACAGGGCCTCCGAGAGGGGGGGGGGGGGCAGGGGGAACAATGACCCCGGGGCCCATGGAGTTTAGGGGGTCTATCAGGGGGCCCATGGGCTTGAGGGGGCCCATCAGAGGGTCCAATGGCTTCATAGGGCCCATCGAAATGACACTGACAAATCAGTTTGTTTTTTTTGAGATCACATCAACATCCGGAGAAAATTGTGCCATTTTCATTCTGTTTTGGACCACACAAAATCAAAGATGCCTGATGTTTGAGCTGACCCCGGGCCCACGTTCGGCTCTCGGCGCCCCTGCCGGTACGATGAATGAATGGTGCAAGAAATTAACCATGAAACCCTAACGTATTAGTTAACGAAACTTACCGCGAGTTTATTTAGTCTATTAACATAAAAAAAACTTTATTGACGAGTTAATGAAAAAGTTAGCTTTGTTATTAACGGATTAACACCTCTGTGCCCACCTATGTATCATGTAACATATGTTTGGTGTGTTACGGTGACTGGCTGCTGTAAACTGCCAGGTTCTTTCTTGTAGGCGAAAACATGGTGCAGTGGAATGTCACCTGTAGGGCACCAGCGATGGGCTGGAAAACCTGCTGGGTGATAAATGAGTGGGCACCCTGTTACCGCAGTGGCGACCACCGCTGATGTGCACCACTTTGGTAGGGGGTGACATTGCGATTCGTTCTCCAAGAATTAGCTACAGCAGATTAAGAAAATCTGAGATAAATGGTTATCTAATCGCATTGAGTGCTATAAATGTTCGCCACAACCGCAAATATACCTGCTGTTTGAAGCTCTTGATGAGGGCGAATGTTTGACTTAAAAACCGGAATGTTTACTCGAAAGAATTGATCTTTGTTAAATAGAAGTATTGTCCGCAGTTAAGTTTTGTTAAACAAACTCTTATGCGCGATTCGAAGACTAAGAAGGTTTCACTGCTGGTGAAGTTTTCTTTTTTACTTTGTTTCAGTTCCTGGGAACGTACTTTCTTTGGAAATTCCCCCCTCAAACATCACGTCGCATGGGGCGGTGGTTTCATGGGCCCCTACGCCTATGGCCAAGTCGTACAAAGTAATTTTCAAAATGAATAATACGATAACATTAAGCCGTTGCTCAGCGTGAAAAGCTTCGCCGCTGAATGGTGGCACCGAGATTTCGCTGTAAATGGACTAAGATTGGCCAGGGAATCTGTTTTCAGGAATAACGTTTAATTTTATTGTGGGTATCGAAACAACATTCAGTGAACCCAGTTTTAGATTTAGTGTTTTTTCCAAAAATATTGCTGCCATACGATTTCCATCCAAAAGAGTGAATTTTCATCCGCGAACTCTGTGGAGTCTTTCAGGTCGTAGTTGTGGAAGCTATGAGCTCGCGGAAAAGATTTGAGAAAAATAACGTCACTGAGGAGTGGCTAGTGGTGACGAGACTGGAACCCGGGACTGAACATATTGTGAGAGTCACCTCAAAAAACGGAGAGCACGTTGGGGCCACCTCAGAAGAAAACTTCATCACAAGTAAGCTCACCATGTGGAAAACGTTTTTGATTAGTTGTTCCCACCGCATGCAAATTGGTCCAGGAGGCTGCAAAAAAATAGAAACGCTTATATTTGCCTGACTGTAAACATTAAACGTGGAATAATAAACTACACATTCCATAATCAGGCCAGGAAGCATCACCGGAGTCTGAAATTTTAGTCGGGATACTTCCTAAGTAAAAAAACGACAATATTCGGTCTTTACATCATACTGCCATCTGCCCTTCTGTATATCGCACACGGTGGAGGATTCACAATGTTCTTAGTATGGCCAAAAAAATAGGAAAAGAGCATTTCACCGGAAATTTTATCTACTTTTTTATTAATTCTCACCCAAACCCAAATCCTTACTCGAAAACTAACTCCAAACCTAACTCTAAGCCAAATCCTGATCTTGATCCTTAAAAAAAGTAAATAAAAAATGCTCTGACAAATATTCCTCATTTTCGTTTTATTCTCTAAGCTTAAAACTTTTCGGTAAAATAGTCTCTTCCTGCGTAATGACTTTAAAATTTGGTTTGGTACAACAAAAATTGAACCCTATTGGATTTCCGGTGCTGGCCCACCAATTCATCAGTAGCCGATAATGCTCTATGCTCTCATTGTAATATCGATGTTCTAATTTGTTTGTATGTCATAGAGCTGGATGTTCCCGCCAATTTCAAAGTATCCAACGAAAGCAGCACATTTGTACAAGTGACCTGGGATGACCTCGAATATTCCGCCAAATATATCGTGGTGTTGAAAGGATTCGACCAAAATGGAGACAGCTACGTGAGTCGTTGCATTCTCGTTTGCTTAAGAAACTGTTGAATAGAGGGATCCAAGTCAACAATGGATTTATTGTTAAGCGAGCTACTGAGTATAAGGACCTGCTTCCATAATCATATCCACGTCACCAAATTTGCTACAACAATATCTACATTATATTTAGTCTTTAAAAACACTGATGTATTTTTCAGCCTCTTGAGAGGTTGAACAACATAAGCGAGAACTCCGTCTACTTTCGCGATTTAACTCCAGCAACGCCCTACGAAATCTCACTCCAAGCCATCAGCCAGCGATCCAGTAGTGACGTCACATACATCAGAAACTACTACTCGAGTGAGTGTCGAACTTCGTTTTCTTACTCCTTAGGCCGCGAAAGATTGAAAAGGGACACTGAAATTGCAGCAAGTACACCGAAATTGTCAATACTCTTGACTCAATTAAACCTAACAAGGGAAGTACGTCTTGGTGATTAGAACGCATACCATTGCAGCTAGTCATTGCTTTTGTTTACGACAAAATATAAAACGCAAAGTACAGCCCATGGATGTTCGAAACGCAATGAAACTAAATCATTTGGATAGATGGAAAAATTTTAAGATCCTGTTGTGACACAGTTCAATATCAGCTGCGATAAGCTCAACTTGTTCGGTGTTTGCATTTCAGATTACGTATGAGCTTAATCATTCTTAACTCTCTTACAGAACTGCCCATGACCAGTGACATTATCATATCCAACGTCACAGAGAGCAGTGTTTTTGCACACTGGCAACCAGTACAGGGCGCAACTCACTACCAACTGATCCTTAAGAACAGCGACCGCGCTGAAGTCAAGGTAGAATCTGACAACCGCTTGCTTTGTAATAAACACGTTTCTTTGAAACTAGAAGTTTTATTGTTATATCGCAGAGTGGAAGCTAAACACAGCAGCAAATACAAGTTCATTTGTGATAACTTTAATCTAGAAATTAGCAACCCTTGAATGTCCTACACAGAATTTAGAATGAATGCTCTCTTACTTAGAAATGTCATATTTAGAATGAAAAACTGACCGCGACTTCTTTCTTCCTCGGAGACCTGGAAAGCGCAAGCGAATATTTTCTCACGGTGGAAGCTTTCAATAATGTCACCAACAGTCTTGGCAGAAAAGAAGTGGTGTACACAAGTAAGCACTTTCTGTTATGAAGCTCTTCAAAATATTAGGCTAACTATTACGTAACTGTAAATCCGGTAAGAAGCGAGCACAAAGCGCTCTCTTTGAAATCGAAGAAGAACAATCCCAATTACTGACTGGCGTAAGCGATTCGTAGTTTCGTACAACTTGTTTCGTAACACACAGGGCCGCACGTAAGTCTATCGACCTTATTTTTTCACTCAGTTTGAATGACGAGAATAATCGTTTTATTATGATTTCACAGGGCTTGATAAGATTGAGCATTTGAGCGTGGACAAGGAGTTTGTGGAGGACACCTCCGTGGTGCTTCAGTGGGAACCGATCCGGGGAGCGGAGTGGTATGACGTAAAGGTTCGTTGTTTTGCGGTTACAAGGTGCAACTCAGCCCAACACTCGCCAGTGCCATTGGCAGAGATGTACAGAAATATAGTCCTCTTACTCGAAAAATATTATACATCATCTTGGTGTATAATCACAATCAAAATCAATTGCATGAAATCGATCAAAATAGATGCAGTTTATATATCTTCGCTAGCACCACTGGATTAACTGAGGGGGAAAGAGGAGCATTTGCCCCCCCTCAGACGTGGCCAACTCAGAAATGGGTTCTCAAGTGCAACAAATTTACGAAAAAGAGCAAAACCGAATAAAGCCTTCACTTAGTTTAAACGGAAAAAAGTGACTAATCCGCGGTTAAGACCTTTGTTTTGTTTATTTATTTATTTTTGGTCCTCACCGAAATTCAACGGAAAAAAGCGATTAATTTTCACTTAAGACCTTTCTTGTTCTTTTACCAAAAATTGACAGAAAACAAAATACCGGATTTCTGGTTAAGCTTTGGTCCGCGGAACGAACCTCAAAATACGCCACTGCATACAACGATGAGTATTATAGCACGCACACTCGCTTAGTTCATAGGCGTAGGTAAGGGGGGGGGGGGGGACAGTGAGGGCCATGCCCAGGGGTGTCGGAACGTCTGAAGAGCAAGAGGGTAGAGGTACCTTTTTCAAAGGGCACTTTAACTACTGTGTACGTACAGCAGGGGTCGGCAACCTATGGCCCGCGGGCCGGATCCGGCCGCTGAGGAAAATCATCCGGCCGGCAGCCTTATTCCAAATTTAGAAAATTTTCTGGCAAATGAAATTAGTTGAGCTGCAGTGCAGATGTAGTAACGAGTAAAAACCAAAATATCACTTTTTGATGTTTTTAAAAATATTTTGATTTAAAAACAATCAAGCCGAAGAGGATTAGGTATCAATGTTTTGCAGCATTTAGACTCGATCTTTACTAAGCGTAAAATTGTGGGCATGCCGGACTATCCTTACTTTATTTCAAACAAAATTCCGTACGATCTTAGCGGCGCAGAAGCTAACAGTTGCTTCAATCTACTCCCTTAGCCAAGTCACTGGCAAAATTTTACCCCAAATGCAAGTGTTTAAACATGTTGCGATCTTGACCTGCAAGTAAAAGGTACTGCAGGGGCTAGGCAGCTAAATTCTAAATCTTCAACTGGCTTTCAAATTTTAGCCGTTTAGTTGTTCCAAATGGCTATAAAAACGTGGAAAAAGTGATCCAAACGGTGTTAAAATGGCTCTAATTTTTCGAAAAGTTACAAAAATCGTTAAGCAACTTGGGGCTTCGTCTCTAGACCCCCATAACCTCCGTCTATGATACGATAAAGTTGAGCCAGTTTGCTCAACGCCCCAAATTGAAAGATTTTGGAACAAAAAAGGTTCCCTTTCCCCTCCTACTTAGCAAAATCCTGGTTGCGGCATCGTAATTTTATGAATTTACGCTTAGTGTAAAGTAGTGACCTGGGTTTTTTAGCGCTATCATTTTCCAAACAGTATTTTTGAAACAAAATCTACGTATTTTAATAATTTATGGTCTCCGCGGCTTTGGTCCGCCCCCCAAACAATGTTGTGCGCAAGCATATTTGTCCTTCTTTATAAAAACAAATTTAACGATAGTTACGCTTTGCTAGCTTTATCAAAACCAGCAACAGAGTCACTCAAGTCGCATTCAGATAAATTACTTCGAATTTTCATAATACTAAAATGCGAAAAATCACACTTTTTAGGGCCAAGTGGTTAGCTAAAATTTATTTCGGCGCGCCAAGACCTTGGTTAGTTTGTTTTTGGCCCTCGACTACTAAAAAGTTACCGACCCCTCACGTACTATCATTACCACCAACATTATTCTCTAAAATTGTCAAGCAATTAAACAAAGTCAGAGTACTCAGTGCATCGCATAAACACTAAAAATAACAACAAACGAATTATCAATTAAGTGAGGGCAGGTTCAGCCTACGGAGGCTATTGTGGGTTTGAGGGCAGCGCCCTCAACCGCCGGAAGCAAGGGATCTGGGGGCACAGCACCCAGCGCTCGAAGATTTTGCAAATTTAAAAAACAACTTAATTTTAGGCCTATTTTAGCAAAAATTAATGCTTTTTTAACGTGGCATAGAAATAAGCAGTGCAAAAACATGATTAAACTGGCTGCGTAAATAGGCTATGAGGGCGGTAGTTAATGGTAAATATCATCCTTTTTATTACAAGCTGGGAAATCATAAAATAAAAAAAAAAATTACAAGTTTGAACCTAATTTGTCTGCATTTACAAACAAAGATAATTTTATAGTTTTAGGGATGTTCATTCCCACCTCCACCGAGTTTTTTACTGTTAGCCTAGACAAGAAATGGATATCTTGCTCCAGATGTTGGAATGAATTTTATGTGTTGGAAGTTTTTTTATTCTTCTCCAGTTTGAGCAGGGGGTCCGGACCATTTGAATCCGCCACTAGTAACGCCAGCGTCGATCGTTCCAACTAGGGCTACAAACAAAGTTAGAAACTTGAATGTCTTGAGAGTGATGCTTAAGCTGCATTCACACGGGTGACTTTTAGCTACGAGAATCGGCATTTTACCTTTTTTCTTTCTCAAATCGAGAAAGAAAGAAACAAGAGCAATTGAGAAAGAAAAAAGGCAAAATGCCGATTATCACAACTAAAGTAGCATGTGTGAATACTCTATCTTTCTAGTGTCAGTTTAAACTGTCGAAACTAAATCGGAAGTCACAGGCTAATCAAATTCATTCCTCAAGATTGTTCAGTTATCTTACGTTATTTTTGAAATCATTTAACAATTTGTTAGGTAGTGACTATTTCACCAAAAAATTTCAAGCTAAAGAAAATAAAAGAAAAATGAGAACCATTCATTGTTTTTTTTACTTGTTTTTTTACATGTTTTTTAAGGATTAAGATTAAGGTTTGAGTTAGGGTTTGGGTTAAGGTTAGGTTTTGGGTTAGTTTTAGAGTAAGAATTTAAGTTAGGTTAGATTTGGGTTAGAATTAATAAAAAACTAGATTAAAACTTCCAGTAAAATTGTCTCTTCCAATTTATTATTATCGATTTTGATGAAGTTTTTAGAGCCACTTATTGGAGAGGATTTGCTCATAATAAAAAAAAGAAATTTTTCATACGTTTTATTTCTAGATAGAGCTCTTTTGGTTTACATAACACAAAACTTTATTCACTAGAATGTTCACAAAACACAATTAAAACTTTTGCGTGTTGTCAGTTTAGTCGGCCAGTACTGCCTCTCTCGCCCCCCCCCCCCCCTGGTAAAAGGGCAGGGGGGCAGCTGCTCCCTCCCCATTCCGGTAACACTGGCCATGCCCCCCTTGAATTTTCACACATGATGCCGTGAGTCCTTGAACAAGCCCTCGTATTGCGAAACCATCTCAACTATCACCCATCGTCTAAGTTTCTTTCTTCGGTGCGCTGGTCTGCGCTTCAAAAGGGATCATGGTGCTACCCACAAAACGGTTAATTTTGTGAATTTTTTAAAGTTGTGTTTCGCGAAAAAATAATTGACGATTCAAATTTTGTGCCTAATCGCTAGCTGATGTTACATCCTACACGAGCAGTTATTTTGTCCACAGATTTTATGGCTGAAGTAGAGCTAATTGACATTATCCATATGACTGAAAAATTTTGCATCAACGCACTCATGTGGTATGATATTTGGAAGCACTCAAACTAACATGAAAATGTTAAAAAGCAGGTCGTTAGATGAAATAATAATTCGATACCGTAAGTTCTATTCTGCTGCTCGACATGCATTGTTAATTACTTTAACTTTCAATAATAAGTCAATTAAGATCAGAACTTAAATTGCAAAATTTTGCATTGGGGGACGCTTTTGCAGCCTTGACCAACTTTACAAAAAGTTTAGAGGAAATGATGTATTTTCGTCTCCGAAATTGAATGAAGACCAAAAACAAGAAAAAAGGTTTTCGCCAGAAAATGAAGTCATTTTTCCGCGAAATCAGGTGAAGACCGAAAAAAAAAAGGTCTTCGCCGCAATTTGCGACCATTTTCGGCAGGAAATTTGCGGGATCTTTTAGTCCTAGCTGGCTGTTTTTCCTTTGGTCATCCAGCGATCAACTCTCGATGGGAGGACGCCTAAAGCTCGATAAGGGGACTCTAACTCTCGATGGGGGGACGCGTCCCTCCTACAATTTAAGTACTGATTAAGATGTTTTTGACGTTTGCTGGCCAGAGTTATAATGTTTAATTGTTTTGCGTGCTTCTGGCCTCAAAGCTACCAGCTCGGAAGCCTAGGGAAGAGCCACCAGAACGGCGATTACTTAAAACAAGCAATGCGAAAAAATTGCCTTCCAAAACGAATCGAAACTGAATCGTATTGTTTTAAGTAATCGCCGTTCTGATGGCTCTTTCCTAGGCTTCCGCGCTGGTAGCTGTTAGGCCAGATAGCACGCAAAACGATTAAATGCTTTAACTTTGCCATCCACTACTTGTACTGCAGAGGGTTGTTTCAGCACTCTGAGGCGAGTAAAAACTTGGCTTTTAACTACCTCGGAGGAAGATTGCACTAGTGGATTGTGTATTATTAACGTACACAGAAACAAAGTCAAAGAAAACATGCAAGAAATCACTAAGTCATAAACGATTTCGCTTCTCAAGCTAAACGACTTCAATTGCTCTCGACGTTTAGGAGCTGCTTTTTAGCATTGGATATTTTTGACAGGGCCTAAACAAGATTGGTTCAACGGACACAACGCTCTCGGCTCTAGAAACGTCGGTAGCTTGGCACATTGGCATAGACCTAATCACTTTTCTTGAGAAAAGTGGACTGGTTTCAGGCGCACGACTTTTGGTTTTTATCATCGCAAATAATCATTTGTTTTACAACTTTTTCTATTAGGCTAAATGTTTGATCACCACAAAAGCTTCGGAGCAGACGGGGCAAGGCCAACTTTTGAAATTGCTTTTGAAGGTCTTATTTTATAAGCCTGGGCTAGAAAAAGTATTGAAACAAAGAGTGAACATAGGTCATCGCCTTTATTTAAAAGGAATATGCCGTTATTTCTTTCGTATTGTTAGTGTATACCGCTGTGTTGAAAACTTGTAGCTTTGGGTAGTTTTAAAGCATTATATTAATTTAATTGGCTATATTATGTTTAGCTGTACAAAAAATATTTTGCATCGAATATGGCAAAAGACATTTTTAGACGATAACATGTAGGGAAAAAATTTGTGGGAAACAAAATAGACACAGTCGGTGTGTTTAGTGCGCTCAAAGTTGAAAAAGGCCTTTTAAGGATTAAACCGCAAGATTTTATCAATATATAGGTATTCGAAACTATATTCGCAAGGCGGGCTTTGAATAAAATGATACAAGACACTTTTGTCTATAAAGAAAGCTGTTCATTTAAAAATTGATGCATATTTGCCGAAAGTTTATTACATATAATAGCTGCCGATGTAAAATTTTTATTGCTTTCAAATAAATTTATTCTGATTATGATACTGTATCGCAAGTTTTTTTGTTTTTTTTTTGGAAAAAGGCAAATGTAATAGTCTACTTTGAAGCATTTGATGGTGGTAGATAATTTGCATTGCTGATTGTAAATTTGATGAAATGGCTCAGGTCCTTGCATAGGCTCTCCTAAACCTCCCAAATTTCAAAATATCTTTCATTTTTGGAAGGTAATACTGTCTCTATTCTTGTTAACCCCCCTGAAAAATTTTCTTGGCTTATTTGCATAATTTTTTTTCTACTGCAAACAATGCACATTCCACAACAACTTCAGTGGAAACCTTCATTGTGGTGGAACAGTTACTCTTTCATGAAACGGAACTTTCATTAAAAGTAGAACAAGAACTACTGCGCCATCGTCGACAATGCGTAGAATTCGGATATTTTCAAAGTCTTGTCTATTTTTACAAATCTTGTTCAATCGCAGACGAAACCCAGCGATCCCAACATCGTCGTGACCAAAAGTAAGACAAAAACGGCTGTGAAGGTGGAGCGTCTCACCCCGGGTACTCTCTACACCTTCATTGTGCGAGCGATGAACCACCCCACGAAGGATACCGTCAGCCTTCCTGCAACTGTGCAGCAGTTCACAAGTTCGTTAATGGGTTTCACGCAAGCCGATTTTTATCATTTAATGTTTGAGCTTGGCATTTGATTACTACTGAGCTACAAGGATGAAACGATTAGAACAATATTCATAGATGTCGAGATTCAGTTATTAGCTCGCGCAAGTAGAGAAATGTATTTGCCAAAAAATCAATTTCTTAGATGGAAACATGTTTGTCCTCAATGCTCTAAGTCATAAACGAGTCAAAATTTCTCCGTCCAACACTGCAGAGTAAAGCAAACCCCGACTGTGGCGTATAATGTTTGGTAGTTGCACAATGCATTTCATATTTACTAGTCACATTCAGCTGTGGTTCAGTTCTGATCTTCTCGTCATTAACCGTTTTCGCGTTAGGGTTACGGGGAAGCAGCTTGTTGACAAGCCGCTACACCTCAGCATGGTCTTCCGTCTCCTTCATATCCGAGTGAAGTCCTTTGAAGCGATTTCACGTAGTACCTTTACCGAAAAATCCCATGTGTTTACTGTTGTAAACTACAATGCATTCTAGGGCTTTCCCAACCTATGAATATGACCGTAGAAGAGGATGACATCGGAGACCGTTCCATGGCTGTGTCCTGGCATCCTGTTCCACACGCGAGGACGTATCTTTTGCTTGTGTACGATTGCAGTGATAGAGGCTCAACAATCGACCACGATGCTCGACGAGGTGGGTGTTGAAGTGTTTTAAGCTCATTTCTTTTCTTTGATTTATTTTGCATTGCTGTTGATTGGAAGATATCTGCCAACAACTAACATAATTGTTTTGCACATCTTGAAGATCCTCTTAATTTAAACCGGCGAGTTGGTCGATCAAATTACCAACCTCTGGCTTTAAGGCTATCTATGCTTTTTGTTTTTGATTGCATGCTGCTTGTTAGTCTCGCCCTACAAAATAGCAAAGCTGTGTAAGGCCGATGCTTAGCTGGTCGGATCGGACACAGAAGTTGCCGACGGCTTAACCGCTGCAACATTTTGCGAGGTGCTGTGTACGGCGAGTGACTGGAGCTTGGACCGGTCGTTACACCCTGCAGCAAGTATAATGAAGATCTTGAGACTTTTTAATACGGTAATAGCAATTCCAGGTCACCCTCCGACTACGTCAATCGAAACATCGAGCCAGCCAGCAATCAACAGGAAGTATCAGAGCCATAACTTCAAAAAAGTAGAGCGACTGCATCTCCACTGCGCGGATTCGCTCCAAACTTTGCATGACTCCCGGAGTAAAGGCGAGTTTCAGCAATGTTCATGTTGTTTCGTCTTTAATGTTCATTTCTGTATCTCTGGTCTGGTATTACTGTAATCTCTCGGGTCTTGTGTAACTAAACACAGTGTTGCCAACGAATCATCTCTCAAATGAGGTTTTTCTGTGAATCAATTCAAAAATTTCTTTTAGTTAATCAAAAAAAAAAAACAAACAAAAACCACTGGTAATGAAATTAATTATTGTTGCAGGGGAAAACGGGTTTCCAAGCAATGTTTTGGGGCAAGGTCGAACGAATCAGACAAAGGTGTTGCTTAGCAACATGGTTCCCGACACTCAATATGAGATAATTGTGATGTCGGGCAGCGGTGATACACAGAGCATCCCCAGCAGTGTAACCCGCTTCACAAGTGAGTTGCAAGATATTGTACTGTAGTGGGAAAGCAACTGTAAAGGGACAGGGTAAAAATATGCGGTTTGCGACAAATATGTTTGTTTGGTGGCTTCTAACTAACACCAAATTCAAAAAAAAAGGCAAAGAATTTGATTATATCCAGAATTCGGTACATCGACAAATCTAAAGATGGTGTAGGCTCCTCTACTGCAATCCAATCGTGGCTTTCGAGCATGACAATTGGGCCGTCAATCATTCAATCAAGTGTTCATGCTCGTTAGTCTACCAACATGGAGATAACTTTGATTCATGTAGTGGAATATTGAGCAGATAGTATTGATTTTTACCGAAATCTGCGACATATTCTTGTTGATGTCGTTGCGTAATCATTGCAAAAAAGCAATTTTGTCGAGAGGAGTAAACTTTATTGTCATTGGTAAGACCAGAATGAGGAACAGAATTAAATTTACCGCAACGAATTTAACGAGAAGTTCAGCTCGTCGATCTGACCAGCTTGAATTTGCTTGGCAAAAAACATTATTATTTTCACCCTAAGCAAAGCTGAAATATTGATATTTCGCAAGCTTGTTGTTTCATAGCTCGCCTTAAATGGCTACGTCTCTAGCAGGCTGAAAGGCTCAAAACTAGTGCCAAAATTCAGACTAGAGCTAAACTAGGCTAACAATCTTGAGAAATGAAGCGCTATCAATACCCTCTGCTCGCCTCGTAGCTCGCCTAAAATGGCTACGTCTCCAACAGGGCAGAGACGGCTCTAAACTAGAACCAGTGACTCGCTGTAGTATGTATTGTTGAGTCACTCTACATACTACAGCGAGTCACTGGTTCTAGTTTAGAGTTGTCTCTGCCCTGTTGAAGACGTAGCCATTTTAGGCGAGCTACGAGGAGAGCAGAGGGTATTGATAGCGCTTCATTTCTCAAGCTTGTTGTTTCAGTTTAATCATAAGGCACACTTGTGACGCGGATAGTTGAAATGCTTTTACAGTGGCTATATTGCTTTGATTTAGTACATTTTTTCCAGAGTTATCTAACCTATCGTATTTTCGGTTCGATCCGATTACGCTCCTTCCATCCTCGGTCAAGCTGGAATGGGGAAAAGTTGATGACGTCGAATTGTACCAACTGGAAGCATTTTTCACCCCCAAACCTCACGCTAAATCAGAGAAAAGTAAGCACCATAGCTCTACACATGAGCGTAGCCAGGATATTTGATTGGAGGGGTCCCAAACCAAAAATCACAAGCAATGACATCATCAGAAATTTTCAAAAGAGGAACATTTTGTGGGGCAAAGATATCGCAGAATGGAAGATCAGAAGCTGTGGCCTGATTTGGCACTTAAGCAGGATTTTGCTAAAGAAAAAAAGGCTTGATCCTAAAGTTAAAAAGTGCAAATGATGTCTAACTTTGGAGACGTGTTGAGTAAACTGGTGTAACTCAAACGTATCATAGATCTGGGGGTGGAGCCCCCAGCCATTAGGCGATTTTTTGTATTTTTTTGGAAAAAAAAGCAATTTTATTGCCATTGGATCACATTTCGCACGTGTTCAGAGGCATTTGAAAGAACTAGATTTTTAATATTTGAAAGCCGATTGGAAAAATTAAATTGTTCAATCCTCCTTTTACTTGCAATTTAAGTCAAAAATACCTTAAAATCTTGCATTTTGGTGCTAAATTTTGCTAGTGATTTGGCCCAGGTATAGAGGGATGTAAGATGCGGCTCCTCCTGCAATATTTCAGCAGTAAATAATTTACTCGAAGATTTTCCTTAAAATTTTTTGGTTTGTCATAAAATTAACCATTTATAGGAGTACATGTACAACTAGGGGACCCAGGGCCTCTCAATTCAAATTCAATATTTTGCTCAATGAGCATTTACCCTAGCTAATTTTTTTTCAAAAGCATTTGGTACCGTAAAAACTTGCGAGGTGGAGGTGAATTTTTATTGAAAAATGGTACAATAGATAGTTACGCCTGGTAACCATGTTATTTCCGGGCCGGATTTACATTGCTCGAAGCTCTTGGTACCTTAGGGATTATCGCAACATCTTCCTGCCAAATACAGGCAAAGACCAAAAAAAGTGTTATATCGGAGCGCGGGGCCCCGGCACAGTGGCATATGGTAAATCCGGCCCTGGTAATTGCATTACGTTCATAAAAAGGTTAGATGAGGGCCTGATGTAGCAACTTTTAAGAAAAAATCCCTTAACGTAACCCGGGTTATAAATTTAAATTGGTAGGCAAAAATTGAATTGAGGAGCCCAGCCCTCTGCTTGTCAATATTATTATAATTACTGTTGTACAGGTGTACTGTTATACGCGAAGATGCTAAAAAAGCTGAAACTGAAGAAATAAGGCTTTTTTGTCACATTTTTATCATTGGTGGCATTTCAATTGGGGGGGGGCAGGCCCCCTGGGCCCCCCTGGCTACGCCTATGGCTCTACAATATGTGAAACATATAATGCGCTCCACAAAGGCTTTATTATTTGTTACATTATGAATAACACAAATGCTAAACTTTGTCTTAGTTAGATGACAATCAACCTACGGTTTGAAGTAAAAATTCACGGCGACCATTTTTCAAAAACGATTTTCTAATGGATTTCTTGTTGACCCCATTGGTTAAAACCCATGGAATTAAACCCAAGTTCATGCAACCTTTCATTAAATCTCGGTACATCTTTCTAAAAACTTGAGTTTGTCGTAATAGAAATTGTATATCGGGTAGCAGTGGTGCTACTTCAGACCGATTTCTCACATCGCCATCACTTAAATTGATAAATATTAATCCGATGTAGTTGCCTTCATTTGAAGAAACAAGATTAAAAATTTTGGATTCTTGGCCATTTGTCCACCTCCTCAGAGCATTGTTAGGTCAAGTTCATCTGTTTGTTCGTTCACCGAACGTCACATTCCTTTCTGTAGAGCGAAACGAACTGGTGAAGGTGGAGAGCAAAAGCGCGAAGTTGAACGGTACAAGCACGATCATCCAGCGGCTTGACCCGAGTACAAAGTACACGTTCAAGCTTACAGGTCGGTTAGAGATTAGAACGTATGTAAGCGTTTGGTTTAGTGTTATCGGTTTAGTGTAATTACACTGATCGACCTTCTCTTTCCTTTGGATGACAGCATGACGTATCGAAGTGTCTCACACCAAACAACCTCAGCGATATGCTGGAGAACTCGGGAGAGAGGTGACCATTTCACACCATGTACAGAGTGGGCACCCTGTCACCTCGCAGGTGACCACTGCTATTTATTGATGGACGTTCAACGGTGACCTCTATCCGCTAGGTGGGCGAGTGGCTTCCTTATTCCAGTTCGAAGAAAGGCAGGGCAAATAAGCACTTCATATATGCAAACCGCTTCATGCATTAAAAAGTACTTAAAACGTGTGTACAATGTGCATTAGCATATCACGAGATTGGTCGGTTAATCACCAGCAACGACTTTGCAACTTCTGCTGTGCTCAATGCTTGCACTTGCGTTGAAGAATTCATGAAAAGGTATCATCTTCGTCAGATGGAAAATCAATGTTTTGGGTAATCCTCCAATGACTATCACTTTTTTTTTTCATTGGAATAGAATTTCATTTATCTTGCATATCTCCTACACTTTCTTTCTGTGTATTGGCATCATTCATACAGGATTTTAGTTGATTTGAGCATCTAAAGCTTAGGTAGCAAATTATTTAGCACGCAACCGCAACACGGCAAGTTTTCCCATCTTCTGTTCGTTGTTCACCCTCCTGCCGAAGCCCTCCACCTTGAACATTGATCCAGAGAAGCGAGGCACCCACTCTATCTTGATCCAGTGGGGAGGGGTTTCCGACGCTCTCTTCTACAACGTCAGTTTCGTGGCGATTGGAAGCAGAACAAGGAGTAGGTGGTGTTTTTATTGTCATGGTATAAGCAACGTAACAATTAAAAAATAAGCTTTCTAATGTTTTCAAAGAAAAACTAATAAATTTTTCAGCCAGTGGTTAAAGGTAGCTAACGCTGGACACCGGTAATTTGCTACCTTGTACGCATGTTTTGCTTATTCGGCTGCTCTTGTAACTTCAACAATAAAACAAAAATGTGGTTTAAATGCTTTTATACTTTGTTCATATACTCGTATGTCGAAAAAGGCCTTGATTAGTAAAATTCTGAATCAGAAAGTTGTGGACGCTGAACAGGCTAGTCACTTTGATAGCAGGCAGTGGAAAACCTGACGTGGCTGAAGACAGTGTAATCAGTTTAGGGCATGGTGTAATCAAAAGGAATTAGCACTGACACTATGACCAAATTGTTGCAGGAGGAATGCCTCATCAGCAAATTGTGACGTCACCCACTATTCACTTGATGAATCTTACGTCAAATACGCAATATCGTGTCACAATCGTGGCGGAGAACCGATTCACTCGAAGCCAGCCGCTCAAGAAAGACATCTTTACTGGTATGACGTGGTGAATGCTGTTTGGATGTTCGAGAGAGATTTACCAAGATGCAACAAGAACGATATGTTCTTTTCTTAAGCCCTATTTAGTTTCGTGAATTGAAGTTTTTGCTTGGGGCAGGATTGCGCGCTGGGAAAGTATTTCGGAATCACTGAATCTACATTACCTTTAGGTCAATTTTGAGAGTTTTGAAAACAAATATTCTTGTCATAAGGTCAAATGTGCCAAAGTGGATTAACAAAACTTTTAAAAAATATTGAACAATTGGCTTGGCAAATTGTCGCAAATATTTTTCTGCATTTTGGAATTCAAATTATACCAAAATATTCAACGGTGTGAGAGATAGCTAGGCTGACAATGTGTGAATTATGTTGATCGTAGTTGGTGCATTCCACCTTGAATCAAAATAAACATCAAGCAAACAAACACCATTTGCTAGGTTGTTTGTGTCTGTGCAATTACAGTAACTTTTTATGGAAGAGCTTCGTTTTATCCACAAAGTCATGTGGACCACTTGAGGTGGAAGCATAATAGTGACATAGTTTAACAATTTATGATTTGCGTGAACTGAAAATATTTGCCCTGATTCCAGAACTTCCGCGGCCAAGTAACTTCACGGTAGTGAACATTTCTGACGACACAATTGAACTGGACTGGGGCAAAGTGGAGGGAGCAGACAAGTTTTTGTAAGTCTAAGTTCTCATAATAGTGTAAGATACTGTATGGCGCGCATAATTAATTAGACAGTCACCCACGTAACTGAAAACATGATAGGAGATTACCGTATATGCTCGTTTTACCGCCCGATGTTGATTAAGGGCCCGTTTGAATAACCGCCCGTGTGAACGGAACATAAAAATAAATAAGGGCCCGTGCTTGAATACCCGCCCGATGTAAAAGCTGATTTTTCAGTGGTAGAGAACAATAAGAAATAAGAAGCACTTTTGTCACAACGCTGTTGAATTTTGGTGTTTGGTGTTGATGAGGATGATAGCTTTGATGAAGAAAACAACATACCGGTACACTTGCTGCATAAATAAAAATTTTGATTTGTTGTTTCTTGTTAATAATATAAACTACGGGTAATATGAGAGAATTACTCTTAAGACGTGAATAATTTGTGTTTGACGTGAATAAATTGACATGGAAAAAGGATTAATGTCGTGAAATATTTGTCTTCAAAGATACCGTAATTTTTGTGCGTTCCGGTAATTTTACTTTGAAAATAACAAGCGCCCGTGCTTGAATAAGGGCCCGGTAATGAGTTTAGTTGAAAAAAATATGGGCCCGGGCTACAAAACGAGCAAATACAGTATTGATTGTAACGTGTTCAATATTTGAGCGATACACATGGTCACAGACGGATGGTTAATTGGATTGTTTTGATTTTTCAAATGATTTTTTCACAACAAAACAATAAGCGATCTATCTATGGTTTCGTAACTACCTCAAATACATTTTTGAAATAAATGATGCAATAACTCGTGCAGTAGAACTGATGGCGGCAGAAGGAATCGAACCAGCAACATTTGCATTCCAACCCCTTTCCGCTGGTTCATCCGTAATTTCTTCAGCGAAATGAATTCTGGTTGGTTTTCAGGCTAGCCATGGCAAAGTGTCCGACCACGCCTGAGCTCTACCGCGACTCATCGATAGCGTCCAGGAAAGTATTCAGCCACCTCGAACCCAACCAGTGCTATAGAATCCGAATCAAATCGTTCAATCCAAACACAGAGAGCAAGTTCGTCGAACTCACTCAACACACAAGTGAGTCTTGAATTTAATTGAGATACGTGACACGAATTTTATTCGACCCAGTCTAAACTTTAACCGAGAAATAAGTCGTGAACACTCAGCACTTGTGCAACATATTGTGACCGCTAATTTTTCCATTGATTATTGTTTTGTAGTTTTTGTCAGCTAACATCGCTCTCCAACAGTTTCAGTTTGATTGATAAAACAATGACAAAGTATTTGCTTTTAATGCAAGCTAATACGTTGATGTCACGCCATGGTTGTTGAATCTTGGAAAACGATTCAACAATGAGAAGTTGCGAAGGGATTTACAGTAGATTCCATTACTTAGGAGATCTGGCACGGGCGTTGAGTTCTGACAAACATCACCAATCCACCACTAACTTAACATATATGTTTAGAACTTTCCCGTCCACAGCAAGTGAGGCTTGTTGACGTAAGCAGTGAGAAAATCGAGGTGCGATGGCGGACTGTTGAAGGAGCTCAGTTCTACAGGTAAATGTTGGGGTGGGTTTGATTCCTGGTTGAAGCTTTGTAGTCGTTGGTCTGCACAAGATTAGTTACGCGATAGTGGTGAAGGGCCGTGTTTGTGACGACTGCTATTAAATACCCTGTGTTTTTCGTTAGCCTTGTATTACACCTACTGTATAGTTTGCAAGACAACAAGTTTACGAGCTCGTCATTCGCAGAGCAAATTTAAAACCGGAGTATAGCAGTTCGATTCTCAGTCTGAACGATCAAAACAGCAGCATCAAGACAATGATCACTTCTTTATCGTTTTACTTTAAAGCATTATTTGAGACTACAGTTTTATTATTTTATGATTGCATTTTGTGACGTCACTCAGCCTTTCCGTTCTCCCGCTAACCAACGAATCGCAATCAAGCGTTGAAGAGTTTCCAGCTGAGTTGAACAGTGACGTCATAATAGTGGGAAGGTCAGGCAGGAGGCGACGAAGTGTGAGGTAAGAGTTTTGTCCTGTTTAAGTTGCTGATGTAAATAAAAACAAACATTTTCTTGGTATCGAAATAAATTGAAAATGCTTTAAAAACGTTCACGACGTCATGCTAGAAACGTCTCGTGGCAAGGTGCTGAGGAAGTTTGGGTGGCAAGTGTTTGTGAGAGTTTGCATCATTTTGAGTAGTATGTTCTATTGGAAAATGGCTTGATTCGTAATTGTGACAACAAAAGTTATTAGTTCGCATAATCATATCCAGTAATTTTGCAAGGAAAATGATTGCACAATGCACAGCTGCTGTGGTCAATATTATGCTGTGATCAATATGTTGCCATGCAGTAGTCCTTAGTAAGTTTCCTTGACATTGTATTTCGTTTTCTTATTTACCAGAAAGCGACTTTTTTCCTGTCTGATTATTTTTGGTTTAGTTTCAAGCTCATTTGACTTAATCACACTGTTTCACTAGATTTTTTCCACTCCTGAAGAGTAAAAATTGGAAAAACTTTGAAAAAAATTGTTCTTAGAAGGTTACCTACCTTTTAGTGCGTAAATCTTGGACATCAACGGGGCACTGCACCCTAATTGTTGAATTTTAATATTAAATATATAAAATATAATTGAGATTACCAATGTTCTGGTCCCGTTTTATCATTATTTGCCGTTAAATAGTTGTAACGGGAAAGCGTTTGACTTTACGGGACAAAAATTCAGCTGTGGCAACATGGCAGCATCAAATTTGCATACGTGGTTTCAAACTGACTTAGCTATCTGGTTGGTACCGGGGTTAGGATATGTTTTTGCCAGCTGCTTCATCTGTGGATTTGCGAAAAAGGAGTGTTTTTAAAAGTAAAATTAGGCTTTTTGGTTTGAATTCTCTTCTTTAACGACAAAGATCTTCGATTTCGTGCAGTTAGAAAAAAGCTTGAAAAATAGGCCCAGGCCTATCGGAATTTTGGTTTGTGTCACATGGGCCTACGGAGTTGTTTTTTGTATTTATTAGAGTAAATTAAACCCGGTATGAAAACGCATGCAGTAACCTAGATTCGACTTTACAGCTTTTAAAATCTAAGTTATTAGTAGGCAACTTAACTAATGGTAGGCTAGTAGGTCTAGGCTAGTCTAAAAATTTGAAATAGTATAGAACAAAATTTAAAAGCGCTTTCTCTAAAAAAATTCTGCAAAAAGTACAAAAATAAAATTGTTTAAAAGCAATTAGTTTAAAAGCTCAATTGGTTATTTTGTTTGAATTTAAAATATGATTTAATTTCTCAATTAAATCTAAATTTTTTTATTAATTTCGTGGAGCTGTGTGACTCGAAGACCCCTCAAAGGTCACTTCACAGCTCCTTTGTTGACTTTATATAATTTATGTTATTTTCACCTCTAAAAACATTCTTTTTTGTGTATTGTTACAGTTAACAATAAAAAGTGTCTGTCTAGAAGCTAGGCTTTGTAGAAGGCCTAATGCAGACTGGTGGTGATTAGCCTATTTCACCGAACACTTTAAATTACAGGGAATAAAACAAAACTAAAGAATATTCATTCGAGCAGTTTTCATTATTTACTTTTTAAGACTTTAGATTAGGGTTAGGTTTGGGATAGTTTGTGCGTTCTTATAAGTTTTAACATAGTACGTACGCTTTTCTGAAGTTATTGCTCCATCCACTCGAGCAGCACCGAATGGTTGGTTCAAAATTATTTAAAATATGACAGGATTGCTACGAATAGCCGGAAATAGATATGCAAATATCTTCGATGTAGAAGTCGAAAGTTTTGAAATTAGACAAAATAAATTTTTTAAAAATGCAGTTTTTTTGGGTGGCAATAAATGAGTTAAAATTAGATCTCAATGCCCCTTTAAAAATTTTTGGCTATCTCCTACCCTTTTTTTTTAATATTGGATACGTTTTCAGAAATCACGCGCTAACGCGAAGGTCCAGTGATGTGGAAAGTCTTGATGCTTTGACGTCTATCCAATACAAGTCCGTGCAAGGGTCGAGAAAACAAGCAACCGGAGAATCCGGAAAAGTTTACCGAGATCTGCAAAATCGATACCGTTTCAATGTCACTTATACATACGTGATAATCAGTCATTTGGAATCGGGAATGAAATATCGACTTGTTTTGAAAGCACTCAACCGTGACACCAACAGCCTACCGGTGACAAAGCAAACTTTTACAGGTAATGCCTTTTTTACTGATCTATTTCGTTGTAGCTATGCTGTGGCCGCAGCCGGGTTATTGCTTCCTTGCAGATGACCTTCGAGGTGATTGCGTTCACCTCCCTGCCAAGCGCACGCAAAACTCAGTGCAACGCTGGTTCCATGCGACCATAAGTCAGTTTTTTTCTCGTTTCAGCCCTTTTTATGTCATTTGCTCGTGTTTATAACTTCGACGGAAACTTCACCTGGTAAGTTATAGTAATGTCACATTGAATTCAGCTGCTTCATGTCTGCCCCTTCCAGGATTCTCATTAGTTTTTTATTCAATCATTCTGTTTCATAAGAATATCATGCTCATAGTGTCGTCCATTGGTCATAAACCCCTCGCGCGAAGTTTTAAATGAATTATCTGGTAGCACCAAATTGATCTACATTTTTCGTCAATATTGCTAAGCTAATATATAATTTTTTTACATCACTGCAGACTTGAAGCGGCCGCAATCTCTCGAAGTTCGTGACGTCACAAACTCGACGATTTTGCTTCGATGGCGGCCCGTGGATAAAGCGAGTTACTATCAAGTCCGGGTAATCCCCGAAGTGAGGAGCAGTATTTTTGCTTCGGCGAAAGGGGCAATCGGAAACACAACAAAGACAGAGGTAATGCTGTCTATACGTCAACCTTTTTTGCATTTGCGCCTGCCACAATTAACCATTAGCAAAAAAGTAAGTTGACCTTATTAGACTAATGTACTTGTAAACCAGGGTTGCAGAGTCGAAGCAAAATCAGTTCGCCTCAGACTCCGATTCTGAATCTCAGCCATTTTTTCACTTCGACTCCAACTCTGACTCCAGGGCTTTATTTCCGTTTGACACTGACTCCCGACTCTTTAAAATGGAAAAGTTTCGACTCCGACACCGATCCCCATAAATTTTGCTGACATAAATTTTGATATTATAGTCTTATTCATTTGCCGTTGAACTTCGATATTTTACACAGTTGCACTTTTTTGTCACCCTATTGGCTTGCAAATTTTGTATTACAACCAGTGATGTGGAAGCGGAAATTTTTGAATCGCTTCCGCTTCCACCACTTGATGACGTAATTTTTTCCAGATAAGTCAAGATAAAACAGCATTGCTATCATCACCTTAAAAACATCGTATAGATCCAAATTATTTGATTGCATTCAGTGGTTTGTCATCGCAAGGATCTGCAGATGGGCGTAGTCAGGAATTTGAATTTGGAGTGCCCTAAGGCGAAAAGTCCTATCACTTGGTCTTTATGTTTCAGCTGATGCGAATTTCTCTGAACGTTCACCCAGAATTTTAAAATATCGAGCGATTATTTGTGGTCTGGAGACGGATTTCCAAGCGCTCAGAATAATAACTTATTTCAATTGCATCTGCGCTGTTAAGCGCAAGAGTTTGCTTGGCCATAATTAGATAGCGCTGGGGCAAAACTTCCACACTTGCAAAATTTTATTTCTTTTAATAACTTGTTTGTGTACGAGGTTTGCTCTAACTTTTTGCTAGCAACGTGTATTTTTAGGACAGCGAAATAAAAAAAAAACATTACAAGAATTATGCAGTTATACACAGTACCATATTAAAATGATGGTTATAGCAGACGGTACTTAGCAATAATTAAAACAAGTATTATTACATTATGTTTGAAAGTCAGTATTAAACTTTGTTTGAAAGACGTTATGATACTCTCCTCTGTTCGTGTTTCAAAAAGATATTATTGCAATGAAAAAAATTAAAAAACTGAAACAGCAAACTTTGATTATGTTGGCGAATATACTGTGTCCCAGTGCCGTTGCCAGAGCAAACTTAGTGAGGGGCACCAGCCGAAAGTGTGGGGGGAGCACTAAAATAGAGTGAACTTTCGCACATAAAAACTGAAATTTTACGGCTACAAATTATGCGCTCTTTTAAAAATTTTGTATTCAAGTTTGAAAAAAGAGACGTATAAGGCGGCAGCGTTAGTTTCGTATGCCAAATAATCGCTTGAAAAATCTGTCTGAAAAAGTGAATGCGACCAGAAGCGCAACCAGGATTAGGCTAAGTGAAGCTTTTGCTAAACTTTTTTGAACCAAAAATAATTTTTTCCATAAAATTGTCTTCTTTAGGCCCCGAGCTGAACAAACCGATGCAACTCAAATGTATCACAGGGGAGCCTGAAGGCGAAGCCCCAGCCGCTGGGTGATTTTTGTGATTTTGCGGCAAAAATAGCGATTTAAACGCCATTTCAATCACACTTCTCACGCTTTTGAAGCCATATGAATAATTACAGTAAATCGCAAAATTTCAGTAGTTATTGAAAGAATTAAATTGCCTAGCCCTTTCAACCCCCTTATAAGTTCGTAAGGTCAAGTCCAAAACACGTTTAAACGCTTGTTTTTTTGGTTTATGTTTTCTGAATGACTTGGCTAAAGGGAGCTGAAGGCTCTTTTGCCCCTTCCCTCTGGTTGCGCAACTGTCTACGACCTAAAAAATCTTGAGTGTGCTGTAAAAAAACAAAGTAAACGAAAATCGTGGGGCACAAGCAGTCGTTAGGGGGGCACAGCCCCCCTGGCCCCCGTGGCGAAGGCACTGCTGTGTTCCGTTACTGTACTCTACCAACATAGCCCCTGATTTAAAAAAAATAGGCAATGCCCTCTTTAAAAATAGTTTTGAGAAATTCTTTAAATTTTAGGACTAAAAATGACAATTTTTGAACGCTTGTAATTTTAATAATGAGTTGTTAGCTACATGGTTCATCTTTGAGTTGATAGGGTGGGGGCTGCCCCGGCTTTAAGTGAACCACAAGCCTTTAAAAATGTTTCTTTGCAAATGATAATTGATAAAATATCTACTTTTCGTCAAATTTTACAAAAACTTGTACCACATTCAAGTTTTTGACGTTCAGTATTGTTACAGACGCCCTCTGTAACTATAGCGTGAGATAGGTCTTTCCTAGGTTGCCCCAGCGATTCGAGACTGGGGCCGTCACCGTCCGTGCTGTTTCCACAAATAGCAGTTGAAGTCCAGTAGATAGAGGTTTATTGAAAAAAAATTGTAATAAATTAAAGATCTACACGGCACGGCACGGCAGTAAAATATATTTGAAAATTAACCCAGGGAACAAAATAAAAAGTAACGATGCCGCGTGACTAACCTTACAAAAAATAAAACGTCCGCTTGCTTCGAATCCCAAAACGAAATGAATGACTAAACGCTAGAACTCGGCAAAAAGCAAAGGAGCTGCGCGTTGTGCCGGAAATTTGGCGTTGAAACGAAACGTGCAAAAATTAAAAAACACAATGACGCGCAGACTAACACAGCAAAATAAGAACCAAATAAAAGAGCCGAGTTCGAAAATTAAGTGGGGCAAATAAAACAGATCGGTGCTGTAACAAGTATGAATGGCAAAGTGGAAGCGGTACCCTTCTACCCCTTCCAGCTATAGCTTCCACGAAAATTTGAAGCTTCCACCGCTTCTGCTTCCACATCCCTAGTTACAACATTACCAAATGCTGCATTTTCCCATAGAAAAACATCAAAAAGGCTAAAACTTCCTGGGCTCCGCCCGAATTTTTGTCAGATTAGCATAGTACGACAGCACACTAAATACAAAGATCACAAACCCATTCAAAATTGTGAAGATGTAAATATAAGCGTATACTGCTGCAGCCAGACTACGGCGTGCAACTGCTACATGAAACTTTACTACAGTTACGTCAACACAGGACGTAGCTAACATTTTAATCAGATTTTTGTGCAACAATGGGAGTCGGGAGTCGAGTACATATTTATCGACTCCGACTCCGGCAAAATCCTTTTTTCGACTCCCCGTAAAAACCTTTGACTCCCTCGACTCCGACTCCCAACTCCGACTCTGCAACACTGTTGTAAACAACGGCTAAAACAAATTTTACTTGTTCCTTAAGGGAGGAAGAGAGTGCTATCATCATTATAGGTTTTATCCAGTGTTCTCTCCTTGATCGAAAGTGGTGGATTGACCAATAAGTCGTACTAGCACCCTCCGCATCCTTCTTTCGCGTCTCCTTCCATCAACGCAATCATTTTTGCTTAGCTCATTGATCTTATGACTTTATGATGAAGCTTGGCGGTTTACAATCAAAGCGGATTGATTGCAGCGAGTTAGTTGTATATTTTGTTGTAGCTCGGATTGGTGTAAACCATTTCCAATTGTTTCAGATCGACATAATGGGACTTTCCCCAAACACCAACTACAAGCTAGTAGTTTTGGCGGGAAATATTCACGTGACCAGCTCGGAAAGAGAGATTTCGCAGATTACAAGCAAGTGGTGTTTTTCATATATGTTTAATTGGTTACGGTACTAATAATGATTAAAGGGGAAATAGGCCTGCTGAACATTTATGGATGTAAGGGAAAGGTCTGCATTATTTTCCAGTTTCAGTTGTTTTCTGACGAACAAAGAATTTGTTGAAATAAATTTTTTTGAAGTTCTATCCTATTTAGACCCTAAAAAATATTTTTGAGCTCTGCAAAATTGTATTGTAAAAATACGAATTACTTTTCAATTTACTTTCAATACTATAGACTGTCAGCGCATCTGACTCAGGAACGTTGGAAAATGTTGACATTAATAGTCGAGTCGGCAGCTCGGTCGAGAGGGTAAACACGTCGTTTTTTACGACGACTCTAATCGCATATTCTCGGTTCAACCCCCACCCTGGTCACGTTGATGCGTTCTTGGATAAGATGCTTTACGATGATCATCTCTGCTTAGTGGTTTTGCTCAGGTAGCAAATTCAGTGGACAAAAATTCGACAAAATCTAAGGAACGTTGGATCACTGGAAACTCCTGCGCAGGTGTGGATTCCTTCAAGCACAAAGTAATTATCCCAATGAAAAGTGTGCGGATGATCCAACAGTTAGCGTCTGATACTGTTTAATGACAGGAGAATAAATATGCACTGCAACTAAAACAACAAACAAATAGCGACACAAATTCTGCTACATCATCTTCTCAGCTTTAGATTCATAGCAGAGTGTGAGTCCAGGATTTTTCTGGCCTGGGAAGATAATAAATTAACTTTATCGTTGTTTTCCCCAGAGCTAACCCCGGTGTCGAACCTGCGAGTGTTGAAGCCGACCGTTACTCATGACCGATTTCATATTGCTTGGGAGAAAGTGACGTATGCGACTCGTTACGTCATCGACATTAGGTAATGCCTTATTCATCTTTTACCTCACCGTTTCGTTTGTTGGAGTTCGTCATGTTTCTACTCGAAATTGTGCAAGCTAATTAGTTAACATTATTCCTGAAGTGAAATAGGCAGAACTAATTTACTAGTCCTCAGAGATATAATGTCTTACAATCCTATTTGACTTGCCAACACCCTAACGCTGTCTCCATGACGGGTAATCGCTTCAAACCCGAGTGACGCAGGTGAGGTGGAGCACCAAAGTAGTGTAGTTTTGTTCTCATTACAAAGGCAGGCACGTAGCCATACCGAAAATTTTTGAAGGGAGCAAACGCAAAGCTTGGGGGTAATATTTTTTCGCTAATCTTTGCGATTGTATGGTTTTGAAAGCAATCGTTTTTGTTTTGCTCATGCAGTTTGCAGAAGCTTCATGTTTGTTTGTTGTCACAATGAAAACTTTCAATCGGATTGCTTTAAATCACACATACATATGTTGCATGAAATATACGTAATAAATTAATTAATATGCTTATCGGCATTGTTAGAAAGACTGACGGCAACTAAATCATGCAGACGACTGATAAGACTGTGTTGCTGTTCGCCCCGTCTAGTAACAGTAAGTAACTAGATGGGAGCTTGCTGAGAAGCAATCTCAGTGAATGACCGACGCATGTTGAACAATGAGATTCTCAAAAAAAAAAACTTTCGCTTTCCTGTTCAGAAATTGATGAGAAATATCTTTTGGGAAAAGGGGGTTTGGAATTTCAAACATTGTCAATATATATATTTAATTGAGAACATAGTGACTGATCATAATAAGAAAAACATCCTATCCAAATCTAAGCCGTTGGAACTATGTCAAAATATTTGTCTGTTAAGTATCTTCTGATATCATTTAAAACTGGCTCCCTAGTTTGAGCCGTTCAAAAATCCATTTTTGGGGGTCCGTTTGGGGGTCCCGAGAGGGTGATAACCTCAAACTATGCCAAAATATTTGTCTGTAAAATATCTGCTGATATCAAAAAACACTGGCACCCTAGGTTGTGCCGTTTAAAAAAGTAATTTTTGGGGGGTCCCAGGGGGGGGCACCCCCAAACTTTGTCAAAATATTTTTCTGGTAAGTATCTGCTGATATCGAACAAAATAGTGCCCTAGCTTGAGCTGTTAAAAAATTGATTTTTTGGGGCTCCATTTTGGGGGTTCCTGGGGTAGTTGTTCCAAAAAAAGTTTCGGGAGAAGAAATTGCGTTTGCAGCTCAACAACTTTACACAAAAATTAGATTTTGATGTTTTGTGGTTTAGGAGAAGAGCGTACAAGAACTACGAAGAAAAAAACAAAAGAAAAAAACCTCATCGCGGCCAAAAGTGGGTTGGTCGGGATGAAAGGGCATCTTAAGACATATAACCTGTGAAATATTTTTTGCCGTACTTAAGCCGTTTTTGAATGAGGCCGCTTTTTGCGCTAAATTTTTGTGGCGGTTTTTGGGTCCTAAAACCAAAGTCACGTGACCAATTGTCTCAAAACTTGGTACAAACATGCAAATCAATAATCTCAAACTGCTGTCAGAATTTCATGCAGCTGGAACAAACCGTTCTCGAGTTATAAGCAAAAGTCTGAAATCTCACTCTCGTTAGTTTGAAAACGGCCGAGTAAAAACAAAGGAACACGCGACGCGAGAGTCGGTCGTTCCAGTAACTGGTCAATTGTCATTTACTACTGCCTCATTCTTAGCTGTGCCGGATTCCAGAATAGAGGAGCTTTGTACGTTGCAATAACAAACCTTTAGGAAAACTTTAAAATATACTGTTCAAATTTTTCATTGCTACCGCATAAATACTCTGATTCATTGAACGGATAAGATTATGAAGTGCCGGTTAAACCAAATGCAAATCAAATCAAATCTTTCGTTATACTCGCTGTAACACGCTGAAGCGTGTAACGAGTTAGCGTAGCCCATCTCCGCGACATTGTGCCTTGGCAACACAGCTCCTTTCGAAAAAACGTCGCAACGGAGGCGAGCCGTTAGCAACACTGTGTTCGATTTGACCGGTCCGAGATTTGAACCTCTGATCTCCCGCTCCAGAGACGATCGCGTTATCCCTCGACCAACTGGACGGTTGCGAAAGCACTGTATCAGTGATTTCCGTCAGTGATTTGAGCACCAATTTTGGGTTTTCAGTGACTATTATGCAACTGACTGTAAATGATTTCTACAGCCCTTATTCTCTCCATCTTAAAATACAAACGGTCCAGTGAAATTTATTTGGGGGGGGGGCAAGGTAAAGTTTTTCGGGGGAAACAGTCCCCTCCACAGCCCCCTCTGGCTACGTGCCAGCACTATGGTAGCAGTACATTCAATTTGTTCGGTTACCCTTTTGCGCCTTTGCAGCCCTTCTGAGGTTCCTAATGTTTTACAGACCTTCGACTCTTAATGACATTGGACGAATTTCGGTAGAGACCACAGAGACCACAATCGATAATTTAAACGACGGAACGAGATATACGGTTACGGTATCCGCAGAAAACGATAAAACCGACGGAATGGAAACCGAAATTATCCAGAACACAAGTACTTTGCTTTTATTACGAGTTTGAATTACTTGTGGATTGCGTTACGGCAGCTTGAGGTGGAGAACCACTTCCACCATCCCCTTCAGCTCATTTGGAGGAAGTCTTTAGCGGTTCAAGCCATTGCTTGGAGTCATTGTACAGATCTCTTCTGAGGAGTCTCTGCAAGAAAATTAAAGATAGATGGAGGCTTTTTGAGGCATTTTTTTACCTGAAAAACTATTTTAAGTAATTTTTTGATTCAACCGGTTAAAAAATAAAATCGAGATTTTAAAAATTTGTTGCAAAACAAGACAATTGGTGATTAACGCCACGCCAATTGTATTATTATATCAGTTTAATTCATTTGTTTTTGTAACTCCACAGAGCTTCTTACTCCTAGTAATGTGACCGTTCCTAAGGTTACTGTGACTTCACAGAGCTTTATTATAACGTGGTTGCGAGTGCCACGTGCAAATCGATACAGGATCGAAGTCGATAACAGCTCCGATGAGAGGGCAGTGGTTCGGTTCGCTCCCAGGTGACATGTGATTTATTGAATCGTAGACTACGTTGTAAACATTACAGGCATCTTGGAAAAAATAACGGGAAATGAAGAGAAAATCACCTCAACCTGGAATTTTCCTCCACTGGGCTCCACAGGCTGAGCCAAGGCTCGAAGCCGCAACCTCATGATCTTAATGCTACCATAACATAAAATTTATAATTTATTTTTGATAAGTAATTCTTTCTTATTTGTCTGCGGTGTTTTTGGACCAAACAAAGACAAAACTTAGAGTGCGTTCGTAGGAAAAGTACTTACAATATTTTAATCATCAATCGTAGTTTTGGAACATTATTTTTTTAATTGAAGTTTTGCTCCCAGTTTGAGGAGCAAATTTCAGAAGAGAAACACTCACAATGTTTCTGATTTTTGGAGCAACAAGATGTTGCTGTTCTGAAAATGACCCCTGGACTGTCAGATAGATCAGCTTTAATAAAGTTGATGAAATCAATCGGAGAGGAAACGCAAAGGACCAAAACTACAATCAGATCGGAAAGTTGCCGAGTCTGCTCCAATATGATTTGTTTTTCTTGCAGAACAAAACTCCTGGTTCCCGACTTACAACCGGGGCAGCGCTACGAAGCGCGCGTCGTCGCTGAGAACACAGATGACTCAACGTTTAGCGACCCGGTTTCAGTTCAATTCTTCACTAGTGAGTGAGCTGAGTGTAAAGCAGAGGAGAAGTAGAATAGAGGACGCTTAGAGATTTAACAAATTTTTGAATCATTTCTTGAATCACGGAGATGCAGGCGGCCATGGAGACATGTACAAGATGCAAAATTTCCGATGGTGGATTCTCATATCGATTCAAGCTAACTTTTGGAAAGAAGTTCTTGAACTTGTTTATTGTGGAGGTTGTTTTTTTGTTTTCTGGCTTTTTGTTTTTTCGTGAGAAAAAAAATTTTTTTTCGATGTTATAGTCCAAACACGCTACGACCGCAGTAATAAGTAGATTCTTGAAGTGGTGTTGTTTTCTTTTTGATATTTCTTAGGCATTCTGTGATATTTTGTGACGTCAATTTATTATTCAGAACTAGAAACTCCGCAAAACATCAACGTAATCGATGATGACGTCACAGAATCGTCAATGCTGGTGACGTGGGATCCTGTTCCTATGGCAATAAATTACTATATTCGCGCCGGAATTCAAAAAAGAGATGGCGACCATCACAGGTGAGTTGGCTAATTTTTTTGCGGCGGCTCAGCGGGTGGCTACACTAGGGGTTGACCTTGTTTCGATATTCCCTGTTGCAAAAAATTGGGGAAAACTGCTATTTTCCGATTGCTATCGATAGTGTATCGGCAGGTATTGCAACGTGGCTTTCGGGCCACTGGTAATGACCTCATCCGTGGGGTAAATGTTGGGTTTCGTACAATTTTTTGAGATGAAATCCTCGAGGTGACTTGGAAAAGATTCCATTTTTACCAGTTTATGAAGACAAAAAGTAAGAAAAACGTCCCCAGCGTTAGGGGTTGGTGCAAGCCAGCTGCAGAAGATTGTTTTGAAGCAAATCGGTGGATGACAAATGATTGCTGCCGATGCCATGGCAGCAACCGATTTTCATAGCCATTTTTACAAGCCCATTTTGGCTCAAAGAATTGTTTCGTATTATGGCGTAGAGTATAATTAAAAAAACAGTTCTTTCTTCTTGTATTTAGTTTAATTTCGAGATATATACTTACCTTAGCTTTAATTTTACCCAATTTTACAGTATAGATCTAAAATTATGGCCAATGTTTTGACCCACTAATTTAATTTCAACGTTGAATAATTTTTATGGCAACATTTTTAATCTTTCCAGCATTTCGCTGTACTTGAAGAAGCTCGAATTCAACGTTGCCTCCCCCTCGGCCGTTCTAGAGCCTCTCTACTCCGCCTCCTACTACCTGATTGAAGTGAAGGCCACCAACTATGACACGGAGAGCGCCGTGGTGTTGTTTAATCAATTTACAAGTAAGCGGTAACGTAGGCTGCAGGTACCAAGTTGTACAAACGTGTGGAATGTGTAGTTGTGTACGAGAGAGAACAATAATCTTAGGCGTTGATTACGCGGTAAAAAGGTTCAACCAATGACTAAACTAAATTATTTTAGGCTAAAGTTAATTGATGATAAATTTACCCTCTCTCTCCGAATCCTCAAGTTTCCAAAACATTTTATGAAGAAATCTCCCAACTCTCCATAGTCGTGCGTTCACAAAAGCAGTTAATAGCCAGTATAGAGTGAATCATTGTATGATTTTTCGATTACTCTACCGGCATATACACTGTAGCGAGTTGAACTATGATAGGTTTAGTTCTACAGTATATCGCTAAGATATTAAATTCTTCTACACTGAGATATGAAAAAAATTGTATCATCATTGTAATGCACACAGACAATGGTATTTGTAGTACAAATTTTCTACAATGCATAGCACAGTCTCCCATTCCACATTCACTGCGGACCGATTGTTTACTTCTTTAAATTTGCTTTTCAATTTACTTTAGAACTTCCTCGGCCCCGTGGATTGGAGTTGAAGGAATCGTTTTATATGGATACGGAAGCGGAGTTGGAATGGATTCCGGTGGAAAAGGCGTCTTATTACATACTAATGGTACGGATAACTTTTGCGTATTCAGTTCTAAACTTGTTTTTGTGAGGAGATAACTTCTTGTGCTAATTTCAAATCTTTGTGTTTTTGTTTTGACTAATACGTACGTTTTAATTTCCTTGTTTTTCAAACCAAATACAAAAACAATATTGTACTTGCAGCTACAAAACTTGCCCATTATCACAACTCCAAAGGTCATATTGTTTTTTAGGTTTATCGGATTTTCAATACTTCCTCTGATGACAACACTGATGCAACATTATATGATGATTATGACGAAAGCAGCGGTAATTCAACTGTAGAAAAAGAAACTTTGGAACTTTTGGTATGACATCAAAATTAGTTTAGTGCTCTCAGTATAAAAGTGGAACTGGTTTGTTTCGTAACAGAACTCCACCCGGGTAGAAGGTCGCTACTACCACACTGTGCTGGGGTTGCAACCTGGAACGTACTACCAGGTCGCGGTGATCGCCTACAATGACGACACAAAGAGCGATCAAGCGCTTCTCCGCTTCACTACCAAAAGTATGTAGAAATGTGCAAAGTTTGTAATAAAAATTAGTTAGAATTATCGAGGTGGTTATTTGGTCAATACAATCCTTCGTAACGGCCACGATGACTTCAACATAAAAACGATTTCGCCTGGTGTTGTTCCCATTGAATGCTCCAATTGTTGAAACATTACGGTATTTCTGACGTCTAAAATGGTAGGCCATGATTTATTTAGTACTGTAGTATTTATTATTTTGTGGGGAAACACTTTTGGTCGGGTCTGTGTCGACAGTCGGAATCATTTTTTTCCTTTCGAGAAAAGGTCCAGCTGCTAGTTGTGTTATGGTGATGTCAGCATTGAAAACAATAGATGTATCTTGTGGTGTCATAAGATAGTCAGCTGCCGAGCTGGTTTCAAATTTCACTTGTTCAATGGGCTCTGAGCCTTCGCATATATAAAAGAGCTCATTACACACGATTGTTATATCAGAGCTGTCCAAACTGAAATTGATGCAGTTGAAATAGCTAGGCTAAATGACTGAACGATACGAATGCACGTTAAGCCCCGAGCTGTTGGACAAAGCAGTGACCGAGCTTAACGAGCCGAGAAATAACGACGAGCGACTGAACGCGATCGACCAGCTGAGAAACAGTTATGACGTTGCAAAATATGGGCCGCTAGTTCGAGACGATGACGCGTTTATTCTGCGCTTCCTTCGAGCTAAGAAATTCAAGCAGGAAAAGGCGTTAAAGGTTTTGCAGAATTATCACTCGATAAAAAAGGAGCTGAAGGATGTGTTCGAGAGAGTCCACAACCCTGTGTTGCTGGAAGCGGTCGTCGAGAAAGGAGTTCTCTCCGTATTCGATGGGAAATGCCTTGACGGTTCCACGGCTTTCATGTACCGACCCGGGCTCCTTGGTAAAAGCTCCAATCTGCACGACTTAATGGCCTACGGAGTCCTCGCCATGGAAAAACTACTGGAGGAGGAAGAAATCCAAATTTGCGGAGTCTCGACGATCGAAGACCTGGAGGACTTCAACATCAGCATTTTCTTCCAAGTCTCCCCGTTCCAACTCGGCAAACTGAACTCCATTTTCCAAGATGCGATGCCTGTTCGAATAAAAGCTGTTTACATTCTTAACGAAGGAAAGGTGTTTGATGCATTGATGATGCTTTTCAGGCCTTTTATGAAAAAAAAACTTTTAGAAAGACTTCATCCCTTCGGAAACAAATACTTGAAACTTTATGACTACATCAGTCCTTCCCTTTTGCCCCCATGTTATGGAGGCACTGGCCCAGACCTCGACACACTAGTGCGCACGTGGGTTGAGAGACTGACTGAGGACTGGCCTCAAGACACGCCCCTATAATTGAGAAAGTGCCGCTGTACTGCGCTCAAAATTTTCCATTCGCATGGTGTTCTAATGCTGGTCTTGCGAGCTCAATAAAGTCCCGAACTCACAAAAAAAATAGAATGAATTTGCTTCTAAAATTGTTTAATTCAATTCCCAGCCGTTTTGCGTTTTATTATTTTGCTTTTGTGCTTTGCGCTCACTTTCAGGATTTAATAGCCAACAATTTCATAAGAAGTTTTTGTAGGTAGAGACTGTGATATTTTGCGCGGATTTTTGCAGATCTCTGCAAAGATTTAATGATTGGTCTTGTACATGGCCGTAGGAGCTCAAAATGATTTGGGGGGGCAGCAAACTTTTGCCCGAAAAATGACTTGATGCATTGCGTTTCTCTGTCAAAATTGAGACGTTTTTTTCTGCCCAAATTAAGGTGTTCTCCAAAAAAATATAAAAAAAAAGGTCTTTCCTGAAATTTGAACGGTTTTTCCAATCCAAATGAAGGTGTTCTCCAAAAAAAAAAAAGGTCTTCACCGAAACTAAGACGGTATTTTGGCACTAGTGTGCCCAAATATCCAGACTATTTGCCCAAATAAATTGACCATTTGCCCGAATTTTCGACGTTTTGAACCGATTGGGGGGGCGACCGCCCCCCCTGCCCCCCCGCCTCCTACGGCTATGGTCTTGTACCTTCTTTTCTTTGATTTTGTTTATTGCATTTTTTGTGTTATTCATTTGCGCTGTATTTTGTGCAGAAAAATCAATAAATCCAGTTGCAATTGATGCACTGCTGTAAGATCTGGTGGGTTTAGTATTTTTTTTTTGTGAATATTGTATTGATGGCGTTCTCTATACTCTCCTGCTCCCATCCTTATACGCAATATTATTTTCTTCCATGTTTTGCTTCTAACAAAGCAAATTGCAGGTAAAATAACCAAAAAATATTATTAAATTGGCTTTGTTAGCGACTATGGAGTCATATTCCTATTTGTTCTTTCATTCACGCATATATAACTGTGGCTCTTTTCGTCCGTCCAACTCACCATAGGGCATCGTTTTTGGGTTTTGTTGGCATGGTTTTGTCTGGCTGGTCTGTTGGTCAAGCGGTAACACGTTCGTCTCTGGATCGGAAGGTCTGAGGTTCAAATCTTGGACCGGCCAAATAGGAAACAATGTCACCAACGGCTCGCCATCGCTGCGACATTTTTTCGAAAGAAGCTGCGTGTTGCCCGGGCGCAATGACGCGGAGTTGGGCACCACCAACTCTTTACATGCTTCGGTGTAATACCGCAAGTATAATGAAAGATTTGATTTGACTACTACAGCAAGTAAAGACGACAGCATAAAAAAAAGTAATTTGGCCCGACTTTGTGCCATCAGTAGCCAGCATAAAATAAACAAAAATAACGTGAACATAATTCGCTCTCTATCTGACACCGCGCACTGTCACAGGGCAGTCGAAACCCGACATAAGGGCACAGGACATACTTTCGCAAGAACATATGGGCGCAGGGACATAAGGGCGAAGAGATGTAACTCTGCAATCTGCGCTAACATTTTCCTGCTTCGGAAAATAATTATGTAATCAAAGAAACGATTTTGAGTAATGAGTATTTAATTTTTGAAAGAGAAGTTTTTTTGAATTCGCTTCGTCCCTTCAGTTCTCAATTATCGCACAAAGCAGTGAGAAAATGAAAGATTTGATTTGAATTTGCTTTGCAGCGGGGCATAAAACTAATTGTAATTGTTTGCTTAAACGGATTAACTACAACCGTTAAATGACGGACTTCGATTAAATGACTGCGTTTGAAAACAGTTAAATGATTGCGTTTGAAAACAACCGCTGACGTGGTTTCGTAAAGCAAATAAACTCATTAAAAATAAAACTTTCTTTTTAAATGTTTGTTCAAGATTAGTGCACCGCGACCTAAAAACAGTTTAAGGGTAATGTTTTGTGCGATAATTGAGAACTGAAGGCAGGAAGCGAATTCAAAAAACGTTCTTTCAAAACTTGACTTTCAAAAATTAAATAAAATAGCTATTAATGAAGTTTGTTTCTTTGATTACATAATTATTTCCGAAGCACGAAAATGTTAGCGCAGATTGCAGATTTACGTCTCTGCGCCCTTATGTCACTGCCGGTATGTCCTGTGCCCAGGGGTGCCGAAACCCGGGGGGGATATATCCTCCCCAATAATTTGACTTATGTCTGTTTCTGAGCGCTGGATGATCTTAGGACTTTTTTTTGGTCTTCACTTGATTTCGGGGACAAAAACTCTTCAAATTTCCGTGAAGACCTTTTTTTTGGTCTTTAGGTGATTTCCTTACGTGAAAATAATAGTGGTCGAGCTTCATCCCCCCAAAGTTGAAAATAGGGCAAAATTGGGGGAAAATTGCAAATTATCCCCCCGATGCTCAACATAAATCGGCACCACTGCCTGTGCCCTTTTGTCAGCGCCTTTATGTTGTAGATCGCAGGGCCCTAACCAAGCAGACATCGAGCGGGACACAGTTCAATTTTCGCTCAGCATCACTGTAGCAGCAAATAGCAATTACAGATATGCTGATTCCCGCCTGAACATTGCGTCTTGCTGCGGCCCTGCACTGCCAATGCGCTGCTCTCTTCTGTTTATGCCGGTTGCTGATTTGATTGGAAAACGAAGTCAGCTTTAGGTTCAAGATTCAGTCAGATTTACCTTGCAGCCTCGTGCGACGGGGACTACCACGACTTTCCGAAGACCCACCTTTCCCAGGCACTCCCATCCACGGTGGTCACCAACTCTTCGGTGGACTACTGCAAGGAGCTTTGCTGTTCCGAGCGGAGTTTCAAGTGCAGCTCCATATCCATGCATCTGTCGCTCCGCAACTGTTTGCTCTTCGCTGAGAACCGAACCTCGGCTCCTCCGCTCACAATTAGCAAGGTGACAATATTTTATATCAATGTAGTAGGATTTGTTTGAATTATTGGCCGGTGTTTAGTTTTATAACGTGAATAATACGCTAATTCCGTTAAAGGCCAGCTCGTGCGTCGTGACTCGTAATGGCACTACGCAAAATATACGGTAAAATCTATTAACATCTGAATTGACAGATGATCGATCTCTTAACTTCTCATTGTTGTATTATTTTTCTCCGGCATATCAAGTCTTTTTGGTTCAGAGTAATGGCCAGCCTGATCAGTGGTCGAGTGGATAGAGCGTCTGCTATTGAAACGGTGGACGCGGGTTCGATTCCCGGTCGGGTCAAACCAATGAGTCTAAAAATTGGTATTTACAGCTTCCCTGCTTGACTTTCAGCAATTAAAGAGACAGTGTGAAGACTCCACCGTGTGTGGTAGACACAGTGCCGTCGCCAGAGCAAACGAAGTGAGGGGGCACTAAAATAGATTGAATTTTTGCACATTAAAACTGATCTTGTACGGCTGCAAATTTAGCGCAATTTCAAAATTTTGTATTTACGTCTAAAAATGATACATATATGGTCGGTAAAGCGTTTCTGAGCTCTTTTCCTGTCTGGTTCATGATCACTTGAAAAATATATCTGCAGCAGTGACTGCGACCGAAAACAACCTTAGTGCGCTCTAAAAAACAAAAACAACTGGTCTTTTAAAAAACGATCTAAAAGATTTTGTAGATCTACATCTCTACTTCTCGACACACCCGTAAACATGCGTGCAACCAAAATTTTGCAAGAAGGAAAAACTTGAACCAATAGTTGAAAATTTTTCGTTTCAAAAATGCCTCAATTGGGAGGCGAGCTAAGCAAAGTGGTGCCACTCAAGCACATCGTAGACGGGGTCTGGGAGCAAAGCTCTCAACCGCTGGGCGATTTTTTTAATTTTTTAAGAAAAAATAGCCATTATTTCAACGCCATTTGGATCACAGTTCGCACGTTTTTAAAGCCATTTGAAAGAATTAATATGCTAAGATTTTGAAGTCAGTCAGTTGAAAAAATAAATTGCCCAGCCCAATCAGCCTGTATTTTACTTACAGGTCAAGTCCAAAATGCGTTTAAACGCTAGCATTTTAGGGTAAAATTTTCTAAGTGACTTGGCTGGGGGTGGGGGCTGAAACCTCCTTAGCTCTCTAGTTGGGCCACTATCCGTAAACGCTTAGCGGCCGGATGTGCATCCCGACCCAATCGACCCATGGTTTGAGAAACACTGGCTTCGGGCTTAGAATGCTTTGAATTGCCTACGATGCAAACGTTCGAGGTTTTGAAATTGATATGACTAGTCTAATTGCACTTGATCACCTAATGGTTCCGAAGTAGAAACTTTGGAATGTTAAAGGTGGTGTTCGAATCTTGAACCACTAAACTTTCAGTATTTAAAAACTTCGATATACTGCTAATGTAGGTAACTTTAGTCAAATAGGTATGATTGAATGTCAGTACTCCTTTTTGCATCGTTGTCGGTTGTCTTGTCGTTTCATGATGTTCCAAAAAAGTATTTTAGTAAACCAAAATGGGGGGCACAAGCAGCCGTTGGGGGGGCAATGCCCCTGGCTCCCCCGTAACGACGGCACTGGGTAGACAGATGGGTAGGTGGCAGCTTGACTCGAAGACTGAAAAGTTCCTTTCGCTGTCTCCTGGTCAAGGCAACGTGGTCAATAAAATGTAATTACAATTAGCCTGTTGGGCCATCGTGAGGTTCGTAGCATTCCAATGCACTCAAAAGGATGTACAGTGGGTAATAATATATCATACCAAAGACTCGTTCGGCCGCCTATGTGACGTGACAAATTCCATAGGATTACGACCACTTCGAGCGGAAGTTTTGGCGGGAAGTGTCGGGATTTCAAATCCGCTCTATCACCCACAACAACGTGGCAGTCATGAACGAAACCGTCGAACTGACGTTGACCGTAAGCTTATACTGAGATCGTTATGCCAATGCGTTGCATCAGGGGTGTGTGTGTTAAGCACCTATGTATTGATAGAGATAGGAAAACAAAGTGCAAGAATCCGAGCAGTGAGAACTTGATGCAAACAACCGGCCGAGTGATGCATTCATCGTCCTCCGTTTTCGCAAAAACCAGTTAAAGCTAGGGGTGGCTATTTCAGAATACCGAATCCTAAGAACTGGTTCCAATTTGGAACCGGTTCCATTTTTAGGATTCGGTTTGATTAAAGAACAAAACTGCGCATGCTAAATCTTAGCAAACTTTTTAAAGCTTGCGAAACGCAAATCTAAGCAAGTGTGCGACGCCATCTTCTTCACTGCAACAAGGCATTATTGGATACTTTGTAAAGCTTCTGTTTCCATGTACACACTATTAACGACTGATAGATTGTATGCTGCAGTAATTTGCGTGCAAATAGCTGTTTGATTGGAAAGGCTTGAAGCATTGCAGGGTATTCAATAATGACTTGAATCATTTGGTTTAGGCTATGGACTAGGGTGCTTTATTCGTTAACCTGGCTAGAAATACTGTTAAATTGACACAAACTGTGGTTTTACTGAGTTGAGGGCTAATTTAATACCAAAATGATACGGAGTGTTATTCTGAAATTTAGGATTCGGTTAGGGATTCGGAATTTTGGATTCGAAAAAAAAGATTCGTAATTATTCTAGAATACCTAATTATTCTGAAATGGTCATCCCTAGTTTAAGCAACCCATTCCTTGCGATATACTGTACTGAGTGAACAAAGTTTCATCATACAGCCCGTCCAAACGGGGACTCTCCGGAGTTTCAGGATCTTAGATTAATTTTTCACTGAGTCCTATTTGGTAAGGCGGAGTCAGAGACCAAACTCTAGTTTAGTTTGTCCACTGCTGGTGTGTCAAGGGTTGCTAATATTCAACGGACATTTGCACCATTTTTGATTGGATGCGCTGCACCTTTGAATCTTTGTCTTTCCAGTTCGTTTACCTTGGTAAATCCGGGTGTGTGGAGTGGGACTTTGGGGATGGAGGGAAGGCGTTCCACTCCATATTAGGAACCGATTGTTCTCACTTTTGTGAGGACGATGACGTGGAGGAATGCTACGTCAACGATACGTCACCAAACGAAAATGGAAACCGAATTGTTGTGACGTAAGCAATGCTTTAATGCCTTTGGTAGTCCCAATCAAGTGGTGCTGCAGACGGTAGCCAACGCCTCCAATAATAAGTCAAGTCCAAGTTAGTGTTTCTGCACACTGAGAACCAATGATAGGAACTAAAAATACAGCAGTAGGAAAACTCTATTTATATTACTGAAAAATTGCCCCGAGGAGTAATAAATTTGAAATAGGAGCAACTTCTCCAATTTTTTTCAGTATTTTTTTCAGCAACAAATGTAGAAATTAAATTAATTCTACCTGATGCTGTTTTTTCAGACCGCGCATAATTGGTTCTAAGTCAGTATAATGAGTTGGCAGAGCCGTGAATGCAACAACTTCAAAAATACTGTTTCGTACCACAATACGTATGCTGTTGTTTCAAAGTTTTCAGTGACTAGCTGCAGGGGTCAAAATTCGTTCAAGTCGGTTTTTAACTGAGTCCAACCTGAAAAATGTGTTCCAGTATTTATCTACCAAGTATCTTGTTACAGCCACCTTTATGACATGGAAGATGTGTTCATTGTCTCCGTGAACGTAACCGACTTTGTGACGTTTGAATTGAAGAGCGAGAAGATCGCGATCAACGAGCGAGGTTGCATTTATCCTTCGATCATCATCGAGGACGAAGGAAAGGTGGGGTTATGTAGCTTTTAGTAGCTCATATAAAACTGGGAAAAATAATAGGGTTTAATAGGGTCATTGTGAAACGCATCGCAAGCGTCTCAATGTGTTATGGTCTTTCGAATAATTATTTCTGCATATAATTCCACCTCCAGATATCCAGTTCATTAACTTATGACTGCAACGCCCTAAATCATCGCAAATCTCTTCGGCTTAAATTTTTTGTACATACCTGTCTTTTACGTACAAGCTTCATCAGTGTTTAACATCTTTTTTTCATTTAGAGCATGATCAACCCAAAGAAACTTTACCGTTCACACAAACTCCTCCTGTCTGCCACCCCCACCATCGCCTGCCAGAGTTTTCCTGGGGTTGACTTCAACTGGGGCGCAATCAGTTACGCCGGTACGTACCGCCCGACTATAAAGTGAGACTTATCGGGCTACTGGATTGGTGTCAGACCAACGCATATGGATCCTTTTATTACAGCTTACAAGTTCTCTATCGTCCTTCAGGCCAAGTTAAGAACAAGCGGAAAACTTGAAGAAACTTTCATGCAAGCAGCGCTAATAATTATCTCAAAGAGGATATCACGTTGTCATAAAAAGAATGATTGTACTTTGATTTCTTGCTTTAATTCGAGAAAGCAAAGCAATTGTCTTGGCTGATGAAAATAGTTGCAGCTTTCAAGCACAACTTATCAAAGTTGTTGCTAACGGTTTTATTTCTAGACCAAATTACTTGATTTAAAAAAGAGTCTGTGATCAGGGTTTCAAACAGTGCTCGATAACAAAGAGTTAGATTACTGTTTGTTATCGAGTTATTTTGCTGTGATTTAGAAAATAGGTAACCAGTGCCATTCACTTACCTCGTTCCAAATAAACGATTCCTTCCTGGAATTACAGACGACTCGCAAACCGTGAAAGGCAGCATAAGACTGCAGACGAAAGGATCCGAAATTCTGGTTCCACCTCTCACGTTCTCCCTGGGCTTGTACTTGCTGTCGGTTCGTATCGAGGTGTTGGACGATCAGCACGACCTCAGAAGCAGCGACGCCATCTACGTAAGGGTTCAACCGTCACCTTTGGTGGCTAGAATCAAGTAAGATTTCACCTCTTCATTCATTAATTCCATTCAATGGCTTTCGTTGTAACTTTCAAGCACACTGCATAAGTCGTTTTCCCAGCGATAGGCTATCCTTCGCGTGCTCAGATGAAGTTTCCATTAATGATTTTTAATACAAGCGTAGCTTTCTGACATGAAAGACCAGCGCTTCCAACACCAGCCTAAATAGGCCTTTAGATCATTGCGTAATGCAGCAGTTGTAGTATCTTGTAGGATTTATCAACATCTACAAACACTTTGAATACCGCGAAACTTTGGGCCAAACCTTATCTCCTGTTCTGTATTCACAGGGGCGGAAGCATGCGCACAGTTGGGGCTGGGCAAATTGCAACCTGGGACAGCGCTTCAATGTCGTACGACCCTGACGTGGAGAATGATGACGGGACGGGGTTGAAGTTCACGTGGTTTTGCAAGAATCACACAGAGACTAAGTGAGTTGCATTGATGCTGGTGAAAGTATTGTTCTGATGAAGATCTATGTTTTAGGCCAAAAACTAAAGAAAAATTACCTAAAAAATTTAATTAATCTTCACATAGTTTAATTCATCGTAGCTGCTTGAAATTCTATCGTTTCATGAATTTAGCAAAACTATTTTTCGAAAATCAACGAAATAACTTTTCACATTGTTACGGCAGAGAAAATTGTGATTTGCTCAGATTTCGCTTATTCAATGAAGGAAATTGTTTTCGTGACATCACGAACATCAAATTTACATCAGACGGGATTTTCCACTTGAACACCAGCGTGATGGAGCTCTACCTGCCCTACGTCATCGAAGTGATTGTGGAGAAGGGGGAGAGAAAAAAAGAGTTTCGACAACGCGTGGTTGTTAAGGAAGGGGATCCCCCGGATTTCTACATTAGGTAAAAAGAAACAAATAACGCAGGAAGTCAGCTTTGCAAGGATTTTGAACGTAGAAATCTGCGTTTGTCTTTTCTCAAAGCATTTTCGGGATGTCCGTTTGGGTTTTGTCGATAGTCAAACAAAAGAAATTTGAGTTTTCGTGTCATTTCAAAGCATAAAAAAACTTACTCAAATAATAAATTCACTGTTTTCTAGCTTCTTTGTTTGACGTTTTGGTGTTCCAGCTATGTCAAAGTCTGGACAGTCTTCTAGTAGTCATTTGATGGCGTTCTTATCCAGTTATATAGTCTGCGCTTGGTACGGTAAAAATGTGGCAGCGGTAAAGTATGTGGTCTGGAGACCTCCTCACAACTGTTGTTAGCTACAGTCGTTACCATCTCACAGAGGATAACAATTAGATATACGGCTATTTCTCACGTCACTTCATAAAAGGTGTGTAACTGAAGCTGCATTCACACGGGCGACTCTTAGCTGCGAGAATCGGCATTTTGCCTTTTTCCTCAAATAGAGAAAGAAAGAAACAAGAGCAATTAAGAAAGAAAAGAGGCAAAATGCCGAATCTCGCAGCTAAAAGTCGCCTGTGTGGATGCAGCTTAACAAAAAACAGAGAACAATGTGGAAAGCAGCGCGGCGAAAAGGTAGAAAATTTGATGCAACAAGCAACGTTAAACATACCTTCTATTATACAGATGTGTTGACAACTGTAAAGAAAAAATGAATCCAACTCAGTCACTCGCCCTACAAGCCGTTTGCTACAACTGCGACCCCAGGCGCAAGCCCTCCTTCCAGTGGCAACTTTATAAAGTCGTTTCCCCGCACACTTTGGCAATAGAAGGCAACGACACTTTAAACACATCGCTTTCAAAAACTACCGGTAAGTAAATCAATTTCACGATTGAGGCCAGCGCTTTAGGCTTTCTCTCTGTATGCTTTTCCTTTTTGGTCTTCTAAATCAAATCAAATCTTTAATTATACTCGCTGTAATACGCCGAAGCGTGTAACGAGTTTGCAGGGCCCATCTCCGCGTCATTGCGCCCGGGCAACACAGTTCCTTTGGAAGAAATGTTGCAGCGGTGGCGAGCCGTTAATAACACTGTGTCCGAATTGACCGCCCGAGATTTGAACCTCAGACCTCTCGCTCCAGAGACGAACGCGGTACAGCTTGACCAACTGGCCGGTGTTTTGGTCTTGTACATTACTGTAAATATTTTTTTCTACATTACTGTAAATAATTTTTGGTTTTCTACATTACTGTAAATAATTTTTGGTTTTCTACAGTACTGTAAATAATTTTTCTGTGGGAGATTTATGGAGAAATTTGGTTTATCAATGAAGCGCCTTCCATGGAGCAACAAATTACCAAACATATTACGAATAGATAATAAACTTTCGTAAAGCTAAGCTCTGTAGCTAAGAAATCAAATCAAATCTTTCTTTATACTCGCTGTATTACACCAAAGCGTGCTACGAGTTTGGGAGGCCCATCTTCGCGTCATTGCGCCTGTAAGCAACATATTTCCTTCCGAAGAAATGTGGCGAGCCGTTGGCAACACTGTGTACGATTTGGCAAGTCCGAGATTTGAACCTCAGAAGTTCGGCTTTATCGAGGAACGCCATAAATAGCCCTTGAAATCGCAGTCAAGTTGCTTTGTTTGCTACTCAAGTTGTTTTCGGACGATTTTGCGTTGTTTTTTTGAATTTTTAGTCTTTTAACTGCTGTGTAACTTCTAGCACCAAGCCCAAGCTCCGACCGCACTTTCAATGCGACAGTCCACTAACGCGGCAGCCATAGCAACAAATTAAATTTAACTTTAAACAGAACCACAGTATGCCAAGTGCTATGTTTCAGATTCATCGATCGACTCTGAAGAGGTGGGGTTTGAAGAAGAGGTAAATATGATCATACATTTCAACTTCTTTATCAATATTTAGGCCCAGTTTACACTGGGCGTTAAATCGTGAGCAAACAAGATCGTAATTTCTTTATTTAAGAATTGCAACAGCGCAGCTTGTGCGCTGTAAGCTGCCACGCCAGACGGAATGAATTCCTCTTTTGAATTAAACTAAGCATCCTAGCTCACGATTTTACGCCCATTGTAGACGGACGGAACTGCAAAGCAGATATTTTTCGTATTCACAAGTTCCTGCGCACAGCTTTTTACTAGGAAAGAAGAAGTATATCTCATAAGAATTAGACACTGATCTACAGTTACGTTCAACTATCACAGTATTAAAACATTAAAAATTAAAAACCTGTAAAACCCAACAGCCTGTTTCGCTCGTGAACGGAATCATCATGATATTCCATTACAATAATTCCCATTTTTAAATCAAGTTTTGAAGTTAATGGAGAGGATCTAACTCGTCTTGACAGTGTTGAAAGATGGGTGTTGTGTCATGTGACCATATGGCAAGAGTTGCAGGACGATTGGGAAATGAACACCACCACCGGAGCGCTCTCCCCCATCCTGGTGTTGATGAAAAATGCTCTCCGTGGAGGACGTCGCTACGCGCTTCGCCTCAATGTCACAATGGATGGACTAGACGATCGAGTCTTTAGTTTTGCAGACCACGACATTCTTACAAATCTTCCGCCCTACGGCGGGACGTGCAGCACTTCAAGTTCATTCGGTGAGACGTTGGATTGTTAACGTCAAATCATTATTAACGCAGCATTGCAGCGTTCTGCCCAGTAACGTACGCAGGATTTTGAAAAGGGAGGGGGGGCCAGAAACTTCGGAAAATATGAGAAGAGCAAAGGTCTGAATCAGAAATTGTTCCGCCCGAAATCAGTCCGATTTTTCGCCCAAAATCAGGTGAAGAGCAAAAAAAAGGTCTTCACTCAAATTTGGTCCGATTTTTCACTCAAAATCAGGTGAAGAGCAAAAAAAAAGGTCTTCACTCAAATTTGGTCCGATTTCAAGCATGATGCCTAGAAGAAACGCACAGAAGATACCCTTGGTGTGATCAAACCTTTTGCCCAACTTGCAAAGGGGGGGGGGCCATGCCTCAATTTTGCTTACTTTTCTGTGCATTTTTGCAATCCTGGGGACCCAAAGGGGGGGGGGCCATGGCACAATGGCCCCCCCCCCCTAAATACGCCCCTGGTTCTGCCATTGTTAGAAAACAGACAATTTTGCGATGTAGAAGAGCTGATTAACTTGGCGTGTTTACACGAGATCGATAATGCTCTTCAAAAAAATTCTACTGGAAATTGGTTTTATTGAAGAAATAAGAACAACTTGAGATAATAAAGAGGTGCCCAAATTTTTTTCTCAGTTCCCCTTATTCGCGAAAAAAGGATTTAATCCGTTTGACTCCGCACCATTGGCAAACCTGCATTTCGCAATTTTGTGACATCCCAAAAGGCTGATTTTGCAAATTTTCTCGGTGACATTAAGCTATTGCCTACTATAGCAGCCCCAAAACAACACCAGTCTGGCCTACCATTCCTGTTCTTGCCAACTCTTTTTCACTAAGTTAAGTTATTGCACAACTAGCAATAAAATAACAGAATATATTGTATACTGTAGGCTAATCTCGGATCTGTAATCAGAAACTATCGCAATTATACACTACTGCAGGCCTAATACCCAGAACTTACCAACTGGTGTAGCAGTGATGCCTAACCAAATCTGAAAACTTGACCTCTGCTACTAATACCAGTATTGATCTACAGCAGGTCTTTTGTGATGTCACAAAATTGCGAAATGCAGGGTCGCCAATGGTACGAAGAAATCAAATCAAATCAGGTTGGTACGAAGTCAAACAGATTAAATCCTATTTTCGCTAATAAGGGGAATTGTGGAAAAGTGTTGGGGGCATCTCTTTATTACCTCAAGTAGTTCTCATTTCAATAAAACTGAATTCAAGCAGTATCTCTTTAAGCCCTTTTTTAAGAAGCTTGACTCCAGAACTCGAGATATATCAAGTTGAGTAAGGGTTAATTAATATTTTATTTCAAAAACCGCTTATATGACGCCACAATACAGTATTTTAGCGCTCCGTTTGATTTGCTGTTCCATCACAATAATAATCACCGATTCGCTGTTTAAGACACAGCATTTTATTTCCAGGAAATTGCTTTTCCTTCCTTCCACACCACAGCCAGCACCTAACGGGGAATTCCCACAAGCAGTATTTGACCGACAAGAGTTTGGAAGAGTGCCAAGAGCACTGTTGCTTGATCAGGTCAGTAAGGCATAAATCCAAGTTTAATGTTTTTCGGCTTTGACTTCCCAGGATCAGGGGAACGCTGAAAGGTGATGTAACACCAATTAACGCAATAAGGTAGAGAGGATATGTCACTACCAGAGGTGGACAAAGTAGTCGAAAAATCTACTTTAGTAGAAGTATTGTTACTTACTCAAAAATGCCTTTCAAGTAAAAGTAGAAGTATGGCGAAGCATTTCCACTTAAGTAAAAGTAGGAAAGTAGTCAAAATTAATTCTACTTAAGTAATGAAAGTAGAAAGTAATTTCGAATTTCACGTGTTTGTATATTCTTCGAAAGTTTGCTGTTGTGACGCTTACGATCAGTGTTCAAGCAAAGCCATACTTACGGTAGCACATCAAAAAATCAAAGTTTTATTATTCTCTTAAAATTACACCGAAGCGTGTTACGAATACGATTTAGTAGGGACTCTGGGCTCATCTCCGCGCCTGGACAACACAGCTTGAGAAGAAATGTCGCAGCGATGGCGAGTCGTTAGCAACACTGTTCGTTAACCGGCTAGGGAATTGAACCCCAGACGGGCCGCAGCAAACGCAACGCCGTTAACCGCTAATCTTTTTCGTATGAACCAGGAGTAATGCGCATGTCTAGTTTGTCTACTGTACCATGCTAATCAGGGTTCGGTATGTTTTTTTTTTTTTTAGTGAGACTGAGTCAACACCTGGTATTTGATGCAACGCAATAACACACTACCCTAGATGACCTGTAAATGAATCGGCGTAACTATTCAATAAGTTTCGTAGTACTGTACAGTAAAACAAACTCGATACGTACTTATTGTACACGTTGTGAGGTGGAATAATGTTTACTTCGTTATTGTACACGTTGTGAGGTGGAATAATGGCTAGGTGTTTACTTCTACTTTACATAAATGTCATTACTACTCAAGTAGCGTTACTTCGAGAGGATTTTACTTGAAGTAAAAGTAGAAGTATCAGAAATGAAAAATACTTAAGTAAGTCGCTCGTTACCGAAAATACTACTTAAGTAGTCTACTTAAGTAGAACTACTTCGTTACTGACCACCTCTGGTCACTACTGCTGAGAAAACCGTCATTAAGGCAAAGGATGTTAACCGTAAAGTCATGCGACACTCTTAGCCTTGTTAAAAGAAGAAATTTATTTTGGATAGATTACTCAATCATTTACAAACATACTAGAGAATTGCTCAGTAAAATGAAGGTTGATCAATGAATAAATCTAAACTGATCAATAATTTCATGTGCATGCCTGAGACAGCTATTTCGCCTATTCTCAAAGCTCATCAGTTTGGATAAGCAGGATTATGACAAAGGATTATTTAGAGCCTAAAATACTTAGGCAGTTAGGCTACTCTTAATCTTTTTGCATGTTCACTTTTTGGCAAGGATAGCAGTACGGTACGTTCAGAATTTGCGTATTACGTACCTCGCATCTTGAACCGTACCGTACCAGCGTACCGTACTTCAGTTCAATTTTTGAAGCGTACCGTACCAACGTGCCTTACCCGTACCATTACAAAAGAGGCGTACCGTACCAGCGTACCGTACTTTTTAGCAAAAATTGAGGCGTACCGTACCGTACTGCCATCCTTGCTTTTTGGTGCGTTTTTACAATAGCCGAAAAAAAAAGGGACTTGTGATGTCAAACCACTTTATTATGACATCATTTAATTATTTCTCCTGCTCACCCACTGCTCTATTATATTTGCAGGGATTTTGTTTGTTTGTCGCTTTCTCATAACTCAATGACGTCAGAATGTTGGTTGTTTGATCAGAATAAAAATACAGGGAGTGAAGAATTGGTTTATGACGTGCAAACGGACCATTATGAACGGTTGTTTTACAGAGGGGGAGCAGTTGTTGATGAAGTAAGTTGCTAATGAACGCTTGAAGTGTAGTTAATTAATCTACTTTAAATAATTTTACATGATCAGAGAGTTTGCCTCTGTTTCCCATAATTGTACTGTAAAAACCACGCAAGCAGAGAGAAACATCAGAAAACTGAAAAAATTGCGCTGTAAATTATAGGTTAGCCACTATATAGCCAGCACTGTTTTAGTGCACATTACAAACGTAAACGAGTAAATAGAGAACACTTGATAAAAATTGTCGGTTAACGCAAAAGTAAGAAATGTAACTGAGTAACTTTCTGATGCAGAAATATCTGAGTTAACTCCGAACAAACAAAGTTCGAGTAAATAGCTCACACAAGAGGCCAACCTTAATCTTTCCTCACTGACATTATGATGTAATCTTAGGTTATTGTTATTATGCCTTCAAAATTAAAATTGCTTTCTAACGTCATATTTAGATCGTGTTTGAGTGCAAAGACTGGAAAGATGAAGGGATGCTGCAATCCTATCCCATGCCAGGAGAGCGTGCCCCTCCGTCGTCCCTTACTTATAAATTCAGCACTATCCCTGATGGAAATTTGACAGGGCTATTGCTGTACTTCGGCAGCGTTCAGAGGACACCAGGTAAATCTGAAGTGAGCCAGCGCAGTTCTGATAAGCACGTCATAGAAGCTGTGGAGTTTGTTGTATTTGTTGATACACGGCATCAGGCTACAGTATCATCGAGGTGGTGTGGTAGCTAAATGATTGGAATTGGGATCTTGCTGCTACATGAACTGATTCGGCCATCATTCCGCAAGTTAATACATTCAAGTGCTGCAATTGCTGAAAACACGCGCAAGTTAGACCAGAGTAAACAAAAAAATAACGATTGGAGATTTAGTAACCTTGTACTACTGTTCTATTACTCCATCAAGTAGAGATTGATTGACAGGTTTGAAACAACGCTTCGAAAATCAAGGAATATACTTTCGTAGAGAATTTGCAGATGTGGAAATTACCAACCTAACGCGAGCGCCGAAGTTCACTTCATTTTTTTGCCAGGTGTTTCCATGGCGTTGGGTGACCCCGACAAAAATTATTCTGTTGACGTCATTGCTCAAGTTTGTGACGTTTTCGGCGAATGTGCACTTTCCAACGTCATTCCTCTCCAGGTATGACGTCATTATGAACTCACTAGCTCCATATTCCATGATACAACAAAAACAACGCGTCAAGCTAAGAATACCCGGGTTAGATGTTGAAAAAAGCTAAAACTTTAAAAGAAAGTTTCGACATGTTCGGTCACTTTCAGTCCGCATTTAACCTCGGCAAATTCTGTTGCACGATGGATGGATGGAGGATGCTTCTTCAAAGCTGCTCACTTGGGCGAGACTTCTTTTTTATAGTTGCACTATAAAAAGGTTTCGGTTGTGCATCTTTCAGGTTTTCTCCTGGAGGTTATTTGGAACATGCTGTACAACACTGTGTAACGTAGTAATGTTGGTTTGCAAATTTTCGCTTTTGATTTTGAACCCCTAATTCAAACCCTAGCAATTACTACTTAAAGATGCTATAAAAATCCTGAATGATCTTTTGAAATTTTGGGCTAATCCTCATCCATCTCAGATTGCTCCTCCGTCGTCCAACATCGGCTCCACGCTCACGCAAATGACAAGTGGAAACGCCAGCAAACTGGGAATTTTGTCGAACACCGGGAATAGTAAAGCAGCAGCCCAATTGGTGCAGTCAATATGTGAGTCCAATCTTGACTGCTTTTTACGGTATCCCCAGCTAAAGGAGTGTATTGCTCGAAGAACAAAAAAAAATATAACATTTTGTAATCAATGTTATGAGCCAACATTGTGTGATCAATGTCAAGTCGAGTTGTTTCTCAATGTTTTCTCTATGTACCAAAACAAATACTAAAAAAAAAAGTAAAACTTAGATACATTTTATTATTAGATCTTAAATTAACATTAAAATTGCAGAAGTTTTATCTTATGCCAACGTTTTGATGTTTGTCAAATTCATGATCTGTCACATGCTTCAGCTTCTTTAATTAATGTTGATGATGAAGAAGACGAAGATTTTGAAGACTTTTCTTTAAACTTCACCACCCCTCTCCCCTCTACCACATCAGAGTCGCCCACCACGTTTGCCCCCACTACTCCTCCTGTTGGGCATCGCAACGCCACCGGGAATCGAACAATGGGCATCGGAAAGAAGCAACGAAGCGAGGTATTATTAGCAAACAGGGGTGCTGAATGACTGCGTTGTGTTGCGATTAATTACATTGTTTTTCCCTACCTTTGTTATTCCATGACGTTGATTGAACTTTCCAGCTCCGCGCAAACGTTGTCGGCGCTTTGTCAGCAGCAACTAGTGGGGTGACGTCACTGGACAACCTGCAGCAGATGAGCAGTGCGATGAGCGCCATCACGCGGAAGCCTGATCAGATTGACTCCTCGGCACAGGTGGGTGCACTTGCAGTTTCATTTATTTGTAAGAGGGGCGCAGTGATAAAGCATCGGACTATGGCTCACGAAGTTGAAGATTCGATTCTTTTGTCGGTCGTATAATTTTTGCCAGTACTTATGATTATGCTCCAATTGATCTATAATTATGTATCGCTTGCATTGACTTCGTATTTGTCCAATCTTTTTTGTTTATTTTTTTGGAAAAAAATTTTCACGCGACTACTTCATTAGTACCAATTTACCGATCGCCCTGCTAAACATCGAACCTGAGTTTCGTAAGTTATTTGTGCGCATTAATGTGTTCACGTCCATTTCAGCGTCAAGCGTCGGCTGCCGTCAGCCAGATGGCAGGGAGTTTGTCCAAGTTCTCGGAGGAATCGAACAAAGAGGACGTTGCAGTGGCAGCCACTAACATCGTCGGCTCACTTGGAAGTGTCGCCCAGGTAAAAAATCTCTTTTTTTTTGCCGTCACAACCTTATATTTGAAACAAATTTGTCGTTAAATAAATTTTTGACTTTTTTCTGTTAAAACCTTGATTTGCCTTGAATTTAATTGGTTTATGGAAAATCTGTTTGAATTATTCAAAACATTTGAATAATTGTTGTTATTCAAAACATCAGAAGCGAAATTTCTTTTTTGATAAGGTTTTAAACAAAAATCAAAAATTTTATGCTTCAGTACCAAATTATAATCGTTTGCAACTTTTCTGCGACAAATATTAGCGGTATGTGACGTCATGCTGAATTATTTCAGGCGTCCATGACCGATATGACGTCGCTGCAACAAAAGCTATCGCGCAGCTCCGAAATCGACTTCTGGGTCCTGGACGCTGAGGACCTCTCGCCAAACGAGTGGGAGTTTTACAACAAGAGAAGCCTGCGGGAGGAAAAGAAGAGAGTAAGGAGGAGCGCCATGGGGGTACGTGGCCTAAAGTTTGGCAGGTTTCTAAATTGACGTGTCGGCTGAAACTCTCAGTTCGATCCTTTGCAAATGAATCGGGTACTTGCACATAGCTCCCTTCCTCCTCTTCCAGTTTCTCCGCATAAAGTCTGAACTTGTCCGCGAACCATCAAGCTTACCCACAATGGCCTCAAGCGGCGTCTCGTTTTTTCAATGGATTGGACCGTCGATTGTGAAATATTTCTTTGTTCTATTTTATGTATAGATTTCTTTTCTCCTTTCCCTACCGCATTACTAATAGCCATTGTAATGTTATGCGGCGATGTACGTGTATTTTTCTTGTCTTGATAAGCACTTGCAGATGACGCAGCAGTAGGGAATCAAACTCGCAAGGGTAACGATTCGATTCCGTGCCATTGCAAATTCCGCAAGTGCGTGTAAATACTTGTATTTAAAATTTTTCTTCTGTTATTTATGAATTTATATTCGTCCAGATTAAAAAAAATACAGTGAAATATTACACGGTAAATCTTCTGTCTTCAGCGATAATTTAGACACAATAAAAACTATTGCAATAGTTATTGTTTTTTAGTCTCGCGAAGTTGTTGAAAACGCTGTGAACGCAATGGGAAACACTGGCAAAGCATTGCTAGGAAAACAAATGGAAGGGGAACCCCCTGTTGACGTCAGCAGTGACAAACTGAAAATGAAGGTCAGTTGCTTAATACGATGTGATTGGATCGTTGCGAAAATCACAATTTTGAAATTTTAACGCAACTTTTCACAATCTTGCGCTATGCAAGTTAGTAGTCGTAGCGTAATTATTGTGTTTCGTTAATCTTTTTGCTTCCTTAACTCTTCAACCACACCGGCCAAAGAAGTTCTACGTATAGAGGGTATTTTGTTGTGTTGTGTTTTTTTTTTCAGATTGAACGGACCCCGCCTTCTGCATTAGCCAATAGGAGTATATCATCCGGGACAGGATCGTCCATAAAACTCCCGGATGCAACAAGTTTATTGGGGGCTGACGCAGCCAACTCTTCAACTCCAGTTGATTTGCAGGTAAGAGCGAATTGCGAGTTCCTGATTTTTTTGCAAACTGTATCGTTTCTAAACAAAAAATTATTTAATCGTTTGTGTGCTATCTGGCCTGAGGCCTACCAGCGCGGAAGCCTAGGGAAGAGTCACCAGAAAGGCGACTACTTAAAACAATCAATGTGAAAAAGTTATCGAAGAAATTGTGGGAGGATAACTTTTTTGCATTGTTGGTTTTAAGTAGTCGCCGTTCTGGTAACTCTTTCCTAGGCTTCCGCGCTGGTAGCCTTTAGGCCAGATAGCACGCAAAACGATTAAACATTAAAGGCCATCAGTCCACAAAGCAATGCCCTTAAAATGAAATACAAAAATATTACTTATCGAGCGCTGTAAACCCGGTTTAGATTCACGTTTTCAATTTCAAGAAAATGAATAGCCATTATTTACTCGGGATTACCTTTCGCATTTTTAAAAAATGACATGACGTCATCAGACCCAAGAGTTTGGTGCCTCTGACTTGTTTAGCGTGGCAGAGGATAGGCGATTTGCAAAGGCATGTGATAGCAGCTTATTAGTCAAAAAGTGTTGCGCAAAAAAGGCTAAGTTCAGAAGTCAATTACCCTCAGCAATCAGCTTTTATCACCAGTATTGAACAGCAGTTTTACTACCAGTAATGACTCTATCACTCAAAAACTCCAACTGTACAAAAGTTTTCTATCTGGCATATCTGTACCCAATACCGGTAGGCTACCACAGTGTAAAAATACATTTTAGACCCAACAAGAAACTATTGAAAGCAAGCTTATACCGTAATTATGTGAAAATATTTTACCTTTCTAATACCAGTAGGCTACTGTAGTTCACTGCGTAGGATTAGGAATATGCTGGTACCGGAGGAATAGTACGGTATGAATGATACAGGTACCAGTATCAGATAAGTAGCCTGGTTTAGTTTGTGTTTCACTGATTGATGTTGTAGAACAACAGAAAAAACAATGACCTAGTCAGATTGCTGAATGCTTGGGGAGCAGATTGCTGATAGATGGGTAGTAAGTAAGAGTATTGGTACGATAGGCTAATAATGGCAAGCAAATAAGTACCGCCTGAACCGGTATGTTACATTGGTACGATAGGTAAAAATGTTACCATTACAGGCAGCATTTTTGTACTACAATTTCATATTCACAATACTGGTACTTGTAATAAGTTATCTGCACTCACTGGTAGTTATCTGGCTGTGCAGATCTGAGATACCAGTACACCGATCTGATACCGGTAGCCTAATCCGGTACCGATAAACTATGGTACCCTCGCAGATTAGTCCAGCCAAATATATTGCCAGGAGTAAAATATTTACTGAAACACAAACTAAACCAGTACTGATCTGATACTGGTACCATTTCTACCGTACATATCCGTACCGGTATATTCCTAATCCTTTGTAGTGAACTACAGTAGCCTACTGGTATTAGAAAGGTAAAATATTTTCACATAATTACGGTATAAGCTTGCTTTCAATAGTTTCTTGTTGGGTCTAAAATGTATTTTTACACTGTGGTAGCCTACTGGTATTGGATACGGATATGCCAGATAGAATACGAAAACTTTTGTACAGTTGGAGTTTTTGAGTGATAGAGTCATTACTGGTAGTAAAACTGCTGTTCAATTATAATGGTGATAAAAGCTGATTGCTGCGGGTAATTGACTTCTGAACTTAGTAATGAAATTACTTTGAGCTAATTACGCCTTTTTTGCGCAACACTTTTTGACTAGTAAGCTGCTATCACATGCCTTTGCAAATCGCCTATCCTCTGCAACGCTAAACAAGTCAGAGGCACCAAACTCTTGGGTCTGATGACGTCATGTCATTTTTTAAAAATGCGAAAGGTAATCCCGAGTAAATAATGGCTATTCATTTTCTTGAAATTGAAAACGTGAATCTAAACCGGGTTTACAACGTTCGATAAGTAATATTTTTGTATTTCATTTTAAGGGCATTGCTTTGCGCACATTAGATGGCCTTTAAAAGCTCTGGCCAGAACGACAAAAACATCACAACTCAATTATTATTAAAAAATTTATGTTCTGCGGAATTTCTCTGCCGAAATATAAAAAATAACAAAAATTTTTGAACAGAAGTAAATACTATAAAATGAAGAAAATCAAAGAGCTGCGCGTATTAAATGCAATTAATCGAAACAAAAACTTGGCACCCGCTCAAAGCGGATCAAAGACTCACTCAGGCCCCATAAAATGTTGCTTCTAAATGCGGGATTGGGGTTTGGTTTCATCGAAGCGCGAAATTTTCAACGGTAGCCACATTAATCGGCTGCGAATAACTTACCGAACTGTGCAACAACTAGATTATTTAAAACTGGGACTTGAAGATGACTAGAAAGTGAACGATATTACATAGCAACAAGCTCCTCGGGCTCATGCGAAATTAGTCGCAAATTATAAGCTAGTATATTTTCAGAAGTTACAAAACAGATTTGAAACTTCAACTTTTCCACCACTATGAGGCAGCACTTCCTCACATATCTGCTTCCCCATTACGCTGGTGTTTCATCAGCATCTGAATTCACACATAGCCTATCCTGGCAGCTCACCCGAACCTTCAAACCACACACGAGGGCAATTTCTGCACTTGCCATCGCACCCTCTTCTCAGATTACTCTGATCAAAGTCTGACAACAAGGTCACCAGAAAGAGGATTCTCGACCAGTACCATACTGGCACTCCATTTTGGCAATCGCATTGCGCTAGCATCATATTTTATTATACTTTATTTGCGAATAAAATGTAATAAAATAATTAAATATGATTGAGTCTTTGATCCGCTTTGAGCCGGTGCCAATTTTTTTGTTTCCATTAATTGCATTTAATACCCGCAGCTCTTTGATTTTCTTCATTTTTATAGTTTTTAATTTACTTTCATTCAAGAATTTTTGTTATTTTTTGGAAATAATTGTTATAATAATAGCAATAAACAGCAAGACTAAAGTCATTCTAAGGATTTATTTTCAATAAAAATACAAACGTTTTCGCCTTTCATCAGGCCTCTTCAGGTATTACTTAAATTATAGCCATGTTAACTTCAGACTAACTTGAAAAAATGAAACACAAAAAAGAAATCTAGCGAAATCAAGGTATCGAGTCACCGGGCGTTAAAACAATAAAGATCATCAATCGCATTTAACAGGTCAACAGTTCATTTACTTACGGACAATAAAGAAAATCGAGGAGAAAAAACATGGCTATAATTTAACTAATACCTGTAGAGGCCTGATGAAAGGCGAAAACGTTTGTATTTTTATTGTAAATAAATCCTTAGAATGACTTTAGTCTTGCTGTTTATTGCTATTATTTGGCTGAATAAAATTTCCTCTTTACCGAAGTTATAATTGTTATAAATAAAACAGTATAAGCTTATTTTATTTGCAAAAATTGATTTCACCGCAGCAGAGGGCACCATCAGTTAAACCAGGACTAAAGGCAAAATCAGTCGGGGTATTTAAAGTTATAGGCGAATCGTATTAGACTAGATTGCTGTTGACTCCATTCTGACGACTCAATGAAGTAGCCTAATAGCGGCGTTGGTTTAGGGTAGAACATAAATACCCCGACTGATTTTGCCTTTAGTCTTGGCGTCGCTAAGGCTATCAACGTCAGGGTTGTCTATAAAAACTATAACATCAGAGGCCACTACGTCGTGTTTGAAGTAGAATTACTCTGGAATGGCAAGGTCAAGAAGAATGAAGTCAAATATTGGCCTAACTTTAGATATACCCATTGATTTTGCGTTTAGTCCTCGTTTAAGTCTTATTCTAATAGAATCAAGTAGTAAGAATATTTTATTCAAATAGAATCTTATAAAATTATTCAAGTAGAAAGTGAACGCCGTCAGTGACTTTGAGCTTCGAACACTGCTCGCGTGAGTCGGGCGGTGATGCATTCGTCTCTGGAGCGGGAGGTCTAAGGTTCAAATTTCGGGCTAGTCAAATTGGACACAGTGTTGCCAACGGCTCGCCACCGCTGCAACATTTCTTTGAAAGGAGCTGTGTTGCCCGGGCACGATGACGCGGAGACGGGCCCCGCCAACTCGTTACACTCTTCGGCGTAATACAGCGATTATAATAAAAGATTTGATTTGATTTGGGATTGTGTTTTATTTCATCTTGCTCTTTGTGCATCTACAAGACCAAATGAACGCTTCAGGTGACGTCATTCGACGATAATCCGTTCGGGTTCGGCGACGACGCGGCCTTCATTGACTCGCCGGTGACCATGCTCAAGATCGGGGAAGGGAGCGGAAATGGGGAAGACCGAGGTAACGGTCGCTTTGATCAGCCATGGCACAATATTGCATGCAAGGACTGTGACGTGTTGATGATGTTTAACTTCGCTCGACAAAAAAAGATTACCAATCACGCCTCGGGGGAAAAAAGTTAACAGCCAAATTTCTATTGCTAAAACCGAAGTACCGGTATCACTTTATTTTAACAAGACAACAGGGACAATAGCGTTGAAAAGTTAATTCTGACAATGACGTCTCGTTATTTAAGGTGTTACATCCAATCAGCTAAGAATTAGCCACCTGATGAAAGCTTTTTGCATGTTTGTCGACTCTTTACCTTTTCTGAGGACGTTTGTTAAAATAATCTGTAATTACAATTCTAATTCCGTTCCACAAGAACCAGTAATGATAACACTATTTGCGTAATTGTTCGATAATCTCTTGTTTTTTCAGACTCGAAGCAAGGGGTCGGGATATCGGTTCCCTCCAAGTTCGATCCCCATCGCGACATGGTGACGGTGCATGGTGACGTAAACGCGACAGGTCTGTCGATCAGCAAGTTCGAAGTGAAGTCGCGAAACAACGCGATCATCATACTGATCGAGCCGGAGGATGATAGGTGAGGTGGTGCATTCGCGATATGAGCGGCGGTGTTGTACAACACAACACAAAAGATCACGCATTTTGAGCTGCTCATTTCGCAAGAACTGAACTTTTTCTTCAGATAACAACTCGAAACTGAAGTGACTTTCAGATAAAAAATAGTTTTAAAAATTTATTATTACGTCTCAGAAAAACTCTGCCAGCATAGTGATGACTTCATACCACCGGAAACATTTGCAAGTTTAGTCCCTGAAAGTTCTTTTTGTGCAAATTTTAGCTAAATTTGCCCGACCTGTCTATCAAGGCGATTAGAACTTAATCAAGGCCCACAAAGTGGCAGCAACTTTATAAAATGTGTGGTTTGTTTGAAACTGAAAATGGAAGTTTACCATATTCCCTTGCAGATCGGAGTTCGAAGTTTTCTTGAAGCACGGTTTGAAACCGACCGAAACCGAGTACGATTACCGATTCGATCTTCCTCAGGATATTTGGGCAGTTGATGCCGTCGAGGATCGCTATAAGATATTCATATCAGAGCATGATGTCATAGACGTGGGAATTTTTTTTATCGGCATTAAAGACAAACGTAAGATTTTGTTTCAAAACGATTGTGATATCATAACTACGACATTAACGTTTTTGATCATAAAACTACTTGCATGGGCGCGGCAACCAGAGATTGAACCACCACTCTTCACGAGCTCCATCATATCCTTCATTTTACTGGGGTAAAGAACGAAGCGGATTAAATTCTGACCCTCAATGCAATTGATCTATCTTGTTTGTGGTTGTCCACAGATCTTTGCTAGCAAAGCTGCTTGTTTGCGAAGCCATCCTGTTTACATGTAGCACCGTAATGTTTTAGGACTTTTTGCAAAAGACCAACAGAACTTCAAAGAGAAGTTCCCAGTCGAGTGGGATTTTTGATTCGTACAATTCGATGAATAAATTGAGCTGTGCTATTGTCTTTGCAACACTCGTTTCTTATGTTTGGTTTGAAAAAGGGTAAGCAGCGTTACAAAAAGAAGAGACTCTGAAATGGCGTAATCTTTAAATCACCCTTTAAACATTTGTTATTTAAATAGGACGAATATAAATTGAAAAAGAACGCAGACAATTTTTTCAACACAGGTATTTACACGCACTTGAGGAGTTCGCAACGGCGGGAAACCGAACCTTCGTCCTTGCGAGTTCGAGTCCGAGTCTTTCCCGCTAGGTCATCCGCAAGTACCGCTCTTTAATTATTCTTTGCAGTGAACATCAGTGCTCCTTTGGCGCCATCTCGCGGGCGCGTGCGACGACGTCGTTCTGTGATGACCATTAATTCCACCACCTACCACCTGATGATAGCGACTCCTGGTTGCAGGAGGTTCGATCAGAAGACTAAGGCTTGGACGGGAGACGGATGCTGGGTACGTTCGAGTTCAATTCACGTCCTCACCACGTGAAATGTTACAGTAGTTTAGCACGATAATGCAATCTAAGATGATGCACCAACAATTTCAGGCCGTTACTCTGTGAGCAATGCAGCCCAAGTAAAACTTCTCTGCTCTGCTTTATTCTTTTATAATTTGTTTGTTTATCAGTATTGTTGATCTACGTTTATTCTGTTTAAAAACTCATCTGATGATCCAGATTGCGGGTGAAACAGAGTGTAGGGTTTTTAATTTTTGACTTTTAATTTTTGCATGAGACGAGTACTGTGCTATCAGAACGATTGACGCCATTTGCATTTCCTTGTTAGGTAGACGAGCGGAGTCGACCGGAAGTAACGGAGTGCATGTGCACGAAGTTGAGTCCGACGTCGATTTTCAGTGCGGAGTTTTTCGTCCCCCCGAATACCATCAACTTCGCCACGGTGTTCGCCAAGATCAACATCGCCGACAACCCGGCCGTGTTCTCGACCGTCGTCACGTTCGTCGGCGTCTACCTGCTCATGCTGCTGTGGGCGCGGAGAGCGGATGCAGGCGATACGAAAAAGGTTTGGAACTCGATGCAAAGTCAATTTAAATCCGTTTTGAAAACTGAGATAATGCCCAGGTCACCTTTTGTCAATACTGAAATATTTTCTTCTTGATCTGGGATCTGCTGCATGAGCTCCCACAAGGCCATTAGCATGATGTGGATTTAACGAGAAAGTCGCACTGGTAAATAACGACACCGGTTTCGTGAACGCTGATTACAATTGGACGTTCACATAAGAACCTATAATTGCATGAAAAGCTTCTTGCGAACTGGCCTTGAATGTGCATGTTTTCTTTGTGACTGATTAAAGCTGTCGAGTCAACTATTATTTGTAGTGGAAACTTCAGACTACACTCTTGTTATGCTGAACTTAAACGGTAAAGATCGCATGCTTTTACTTAGCTTGAAATTGCTTGACCCAGCTCAGGATCGAACTTGCATCTTCAGCTTAAGCAGCGTACGCTTTATACTTTACACCACTAATCAGCTCAATTAGATGAACCTTGCATTTCTACCCACAAAATATGCTTCCATTTTTGCGTCACAGTGGAGCTTGAAGCTGACACTGGACAACCGCAAGGAGGACCGCCACCTCTACCAAGTCACCGTGTTCACCGGGCACGGGCGGCACGCGGGCACCCATTCCAACGTGTCATGTATCATTTTTGGGGAGAAGGGAAGGAGCAGAGTCAGGAGGTTGAACATCCAGGAAGATAAGGTGAGTAAGTGAAGACTATTAAGCGTGTTCATTGTTCGGTTATAGATAATGGCGGCCGTTTGCAACGATCTATGCTCTTTTATATTTCAGCTACAAATAAACAAAACATCCATGAATTAATAACATGCAAATTAGGTAAACTTTGAAGGCTGATTCGCTCAAAGGAATGTTCAATCCAGTATTTAAATCAGGAGCGTCCAACCCGCGGCCCGCAGGCCATTTGTGGCCCGCAAAGCTTTTAAACTGGCTCGTTAAGCTTTCTACATTGGTTAGTTAATTCATCCTTACGCGCTAACACGATATTGTGAGTTGCAGATGCGAGTCCTTAAATAGGATGTTGGTAAGGTGTCCCACCAATGATATAGAAAATACATCACGTATATTTACACACATGCAGCACGTACACGGTGTTATTTTGACTGTTTAGTTTCATTAATTTAAACTTGTACTTATTGTGTCGTCATAATCAAACATGCTGTCACACGTAAGTGATTACGTGTTCGTATTTTTGCGCGCTTTGCACGTGCTATGATATTCTGCTTTAATTTTAAATTTAGCATTGGATACGGCAAGCAAAAAAAAAAAAAATAGCGATTGTGGCTGAAAATTTCAAGAGAGATGGACAGAGCAATATTTTTTTTGAGCAAGTCAGCGTTGGTATTTGAATTGGAAATATATGTCATGATTTTTGAAATTGCTTTTATAATCGCTTAATGTCGCCATGGTACAAAATTTTTACCCCGCGAAAATTTTTGAAAAATCGATATGGTCCGTTTCTCAAAAAAGTTGGACGCCCCTGATTTAAATCCACGAACAAACGAGATCAAAATAGAATAACATCCTTCGATTTTCTGCTAAAATGGTTTCTACTTGGTGAATTTACCAACTTAAACTATATAATTGCGATTACATTTTTGTACACCAAGTTGCCCTGGCCAGGAGACAGCGAAGAGACCTTTCGGTCTTAGAGTCAATCTGCCACCTGCCCATCTGTCTGTCTTCACACAGTCCTTTTTTATTACTGAGCGTCAAGCGGGGAAGCTCTGATAGGCATAAATATTAGCACCTTTTATCATCTGAATAATTCAACGATTCTTTTAATCAATCAATAATTCCTTCAATACCAACCAAATGCGCGAAGAAACGCAAAATTAAATTTAACATTGGCCTCCCTTCCAGACTCCATTCAAACGAAGCAGCGTCATCCATTTCCTCATCCACGAACCGAATCCTCTGGGCCCCCTCACCCATGTACATATGTGGCATGATAACTCCGGGAAGGGGGAGGAGAGGGGCTGGTACCTGGACCAGGTCGTAGTGCAGGAGGTGGCGACTGGAAAAAGGTGGGTGACCACAGTTTCTGCTTAGAAAAATGCAACAGGTTTAAATGTCTGTCAGGGCAGTCAGTTTACCAAACAGGGAAGAACGGATGATGACTCTATTCGGTGCCAAAATGCTTTTATTTCAATTTTGGCTGATTGTTAATTAATTAAATCTTACTTTTCGAAAGTGCTGTATTACAGTTGTTGATCAATGTGGTAATGTTGTAACAACCAATGGGATAATACATTTGTTGTGTAGGCAAAATAATTTATCTCTTAAAGCTTTGGTCTTTTGTAGATAGAAACAGTCAGTATTTTTCATAGCCCCTTAAATTCCCCAGGATTTGCAAGACAGTGGCTAAAGATTTAGGGCCCCATTTCGCGATCTTCCATCACGTCCTCCTTGTTTGCTCTTAAGCAGTTCCATTCAAAATTCAATTTGTTGCTAATGCCGGTGGATGTTTGCGTTATGAGGTTTTTCTAGCAAGAATATTGCAATCTAATATTTCTAATGCAGATACTTTTTCATCTGTGACCAGTGGATGGCTGTGGATGAGGAGGATGGAAAGGTAGATCGGATCCTCCCGCTCGCCTCCCCGGAGAACATGTCCACATTTCATCGGCTCTTCATTTCCACCACGGCTCAGAAGTTCACTGAAGACCATCTGTGGATATCGGTAAGATGGCAGTTATGAAGATGCACGGACTAACCCCACTGTGTATGGTGGACTTTTCAGCAGACTTTGTATAAATTGATATTGCCACAGACAGCTCAGTACAAGGTACGACAAGACACAGCCACCATCACTCCCGAATTCACAAATAACCAGTGGCGTAGGAGGCGGGAAGTTTGGGGGGGACCCGCCCCGTGCTTGTTTTAAGGAGTCAACCGCGCATCAAAATTACGGGCAATTTTGCTCAGCATTTATATTTTTATGCAATCAGTGCTGGCTATTTCATTTTTATGGTCGATAGGCTAGTCTAGTAAATAACCTAGTTTCTAGACTATTTTGCTGTATCGGTAAATGTCATGTCATTTTCTACCTTCATTGACCAGTAAATTTGGGGGCAATTTCTTATTTTCTTGGGCAGTTTTACTCAGTGTCAGTATTCAGCATAATTTTATATACCAGTATTTTTCGGCCTACAAGGTGCACTATCAATAAATGACCTTTATTGCTTTTATTTCCTTATATAAGGCGAACTGGAATATATGGCACACTAAATGAAATGGAACTTAAAAAGCTCTAAAACTGTAAAAAAGCTCTAGATAGCTCTGAATTAAATTGCGAAGAGAAAAGGTATCACCTGATCCATATATAAGGAGCACCTTTAGTTTTTTGAAACTTAGTATTTTAAGTGCGCCTTATGGTCCGAAAATTACGACAACAATTGTATAGCAAATAAATTTAATTCAAGTTTTTTGATGTGCACATTTTTAAGCAAAAAAATGTAGGTGACCAATTTATTTTTCGGGCAAAATTTAATTTCATCAATTTATTTTTCGAGCAAAAGTTTGGTGCCCCCCCACCCCAAAATCATTTTGAGCTCCTACATCCATGCAAATAACTGTCCAATCCTGACTAGGCTCCAGCTAACAAATTTTTGTGAACCCCAACATTTGATTTCTTTCAAATTTCAATGATCCACCATTGCAACCGTCCTGGTTTCTGTTTGAACTCGTGATGTTTGGTCAGCAGCAAACGATCAAATTTAGTGCTGCTCAGAATGGCCGGTTGGTATTTTTCCGAAGGGAACACAAGTAGTTATAATCTGTCGCTTTCTCTTTCTCTTGCCTTAAATGCGACATTTTTGATTAATCGGCAACGTATTTCTATAGCTTGTAATAGTAGTCAATGCGCGTGCCTGACTCTGCATCCCACAAATACTTAGTTCGATTTGCGTTACTTTTCGAGATCCATCAGCGGTGCGTTCTTTTGTTGTTTTTCTGCAGAATCTTTCATTACAGTTAGGGCTCGTGCAGCAGAATCAGTTTGAAAGACAGCAAATCGAAATGTTAAAAAAAGGTTCACTTCGGAAATATGAGGCTGGATAGACGAGCTTTTAAAATTGTTAAGCAACCATGTGAAATTTCTCAAAATGTCACAGATTATTGATTGCTTCACAATATATTTTCAGGTTTTTTACCGACCTACGAAGAGCAACTTCACGCGCAAGCAGCGACTTTCCTGCTGCATGGCGCTACTCTTTATGACGATGATCGCGAACGCGATGTTCTTTGAAAGCGGGTCGAGCTCAGCAAAGACTGGGAGTGCAACTTTCAAAGTTGGGCCTTTCGTGTAAGCGTGTTCTTGCTAACGAATAATTTTATTCACATTAGTCACGTTGTTTGAAATCCACGGCGACTTTTGCATGTTTAGAGAAGCCCATTTTTCCAGCGTGATATTTTAATGGACAGGTTTAAATTAGATTTTACTCTATTCTTGTCCAGCAGCATAGGATGCATCTTGGGGGTTCTTGAAAATGTCCAACCTTTTACTGTGAATGGGAGCGCGCCACATCATAAAGTGGTGGAACCCTGTGGATGTGTCCTGGAGAACCTGGAGAAACCTGATCATTTTCACATCAATCAAAAAGTGGGAGCCACACCTCCACACATGAACCATGTTTGAAAGAAACCCATTGGTAGTCTCTTACGATCCGCTGAGAGGATGACTTTAGTATTTTTACTCCAAAGAAGTTGGGAGTGAGGGAGCACCTTCGCGTCACGGTATGCTTTGAAACAACTTGTGTTGACCTTAACTGGGTGTAAGATTTCAGACTGTCATCGATGTTCTTCAGGCTGTCGCCGATCCAAATCTGGACGAGCTTCTGCAGCTGCTTACTAGTGGTTCCTCCCACCACCCTTATTATGACGCTGTTTAAACGCGCCAAGACGAAGAAGCAAGAGGAGATCGACCGCAAGGAGAAAGCGGAGCTGCACAAAGCCGTCGCAAAGTTCAACTCGAAGCGTAAGTGGAATCCTTGAGGAGAATTGGGGGCTGAGGCGCTCGCGAGGCATACGGTGTGTGAGGCGTCTTCCATTCTATTGGGCAATGGTACAATAATATTGACAGAAGTCCTGGCGCTCTTTGGTTTTCAGTAACTGACCCCCTCACTCCTTTTCAATTATGTTTTGACTTTGCTTTGGCTAGATCTGTCTTAGGAAAACAAACAAAAAAACTGCTTTAAACAAATTGAAAAGAGGAAGAATGATGCTTGGATTCCAGTTTTCATCGCTTCAACTATGCAGCTGTCAAACGATACTGTTTGTTCATCTCATCATCGCATGATGGTCATTGTAGAAAGCTGCAAACGAAGCGATTAGTGAAGAAAACGTAGAATTTTAAAATTTAGCGACTGCAATGCTCAAAAAATGATTTTGCTTACATCATTCTATGTCTACGATGTGGTTGTTTAGAGAAGCACCACAGCTGCGCGGCTACACTCCCCGCCCCCTCTGCCCTGGCCGGTCGCGATGCGGTCTACCAGATCAACGCCGATGGAACGATCAATGCGAAGCCGAACCTTCTCCGTAATGAGACGGATGAGCAGCGTCCAGTTGCTTTGTGGCCACATTACTGTGTATATATTGCATGGAGTCTGACTTGGATCGCTATTCTGCTCAGTGGTTTCTTTGCTATACTTTACAGGTAAATGATCCCATCACTTTATCACCAGATCAGATTTTTTAAATGTTTGACATTACAGCTGCTTTTAAAATCAATTCATTAGTATTAAATAATATACCATTCAACTACTAAAATAAAAGTATTGTAGAGGTTGTGCTTCTCATTGTAACTGTGATAATTTGAATTGATTATATTGTTGCTCCAGTTTTGAATGGGGTCGCGACAAAGCCGAGCGGTGGCTGAGCAATATGATGTTGTCGTTCTGGCAATCCGTGTTCATCGTCCAACCCATCAAGGTGAGGGTCGGCTTTTATGTTTCAATCATCCTAGAAATGATGACGCAGTTTGGCCGCTAATGAGTTGTATGACGCAAGGATTTTCAAGCTACGTCATGGCGGTTGTAGCAGGAATTGTAGGCTTCGACTTTTCGTTTCTTTTTTCCATTACTCTCTGTTTTTTTTGCTTTGTTTTTTCGAAAAAGGGCCAAAACGATGTGGAAAAGAAGTCCGACCATCCTCGCTTTGTTTAGCTCGCTTCAGTCCCACCCAGAATTTTGGTTGTTTTAGTGACGTGAGAGGTACGCTATGGTTGCATCACTGCTAGTTGCTGTAGGATGATGTGCATTGTGCAAGTATCCAATTCTCAGTAAAAGAAAAATATGTTTGATCCGATTTGCTCATATTCGCAGGTAATCGTGTTCGCGATGTTCGTGGCAACGATCTTGAAAAAGCCGGAGCACCAGGGGCTGGACTCGGTGGACGCCAGGGAGATCAAGGAGGTGGAAAAGAAGATGATAGATCTGTGCGCCCAAAATATTGGTTAGAGATGTGATACGCGATGCGTTAACATATCTGTTCGAAAGCATTCTGATTACAATTTGCATCAAGCGCTAATATCATAGGTTCGTCGCTGTGAAATTTAATTTTTTGTTTTTAAGGTAAGTATGTTGGCTGCGTAATATCGATTGGCATGCTGCCTCCCAATTGCAAATAATTGAAAATTACGCCATAAATGTTTCTTCAAGCTAGACTTCGGATGCCGTAAGTAGCCCCATACATTGTCAAATGTTGGGTTGTTTTGTTTTATGTGTATACACATTCATTGTTTATTATCTTTGTTTTAGAATCAGAAATGCAAGATAAAGAAATAAAAGCTCTGGCGCCGCCAAGGCCGCCAAGCAAGCGAAAGTTGCGCCGGGCACGCCGTTTGCGCCGAAAAGAGAAAGAAATGTCTGAGATAATCTGGGAAATCATCGGATATTTCTTCTATATCATGGTTCTGCTATTTCTTTGCCATAGCAACCGTGACGTCAAAGGGCAGCGGATTAATCAGCAAATTAAATCTACCTTTGTCAACGCCGCTTATGGATTTGACTCCGTACGTTCAGTTTATGAGTTTTGCCGCGTAGAAAAGAGTGAGAACTGAAAAATCAATAAAACTTCTAAGCTGGCAGCAGACTAATGAAGACCTATTTTAGTTTCTACGACAATCCTGCATCAAATGATCTAGGTTAAATTCGCTGCCTGGTTGATGTTGTTGCTTTATTGGAGTTAAGACGCATCACGATTATTATCTCCGTTTTTCGGAAGAATTCAGTATAATGAACTGCAAAACTTAAAAATGTCAACTCTAAGCTAATACAGATTCTTGAAATAATATCTCTCCTGTCGCCTCCTCGTGGCAGGAGGATAAGAGTGCAACAATCAAATGTTGATACCTTTCTGCTAAATAAATCCGCTTGTCAGTGCCAAAAATATCGAGCAACTATAGCAGCCATCCATTTTCCTGGTGTTTAGGTGACGTCCGTGGAGTACTTCTGGAGGTTCATGAACTCCACCCTCCTCCCCAACCTCTACCCCAGCCGTTGGTACAACGGGGCGCGGAAAGGCTGGCGGCACCGTAACTTCATCACCGACGAGCAATCGTTTCGGGTCGGGCCTGCACGGATGCGCCAAGTTCGAGTCAATCAATGTCAGTAGTCTATTTGTAGCTCGGATTCGTGTTTTTGAAGCAGCGTCATCACGTACAGGGTTTTACGTAATCATCAATCCACTTAATAACCAGCTAACCTCCACCCATATTGGATCTGTGATCTGTTGTTTCGATCGAAAGACCAGCATCACTAGTGAGAAATTAGAAAGCAAAGGTGATGCCGAATCTGAATAAAGTGGAAGTTTAATGCGCCAGTAAAAATTCAAAAAGAGATTTTTTCCTCTTTTGAAGAATCAAGTCGAGCTTAAAAAGTTCGGGTTTGGCTTTGAAAACTCAAGGTCGTGATAAAGTTAATGCAATTTCAAAACTTAAAAGCTTGTTTTCACTGCAACTTTGTTCTTCAGATTCGTGCCCCAATGTAGGCGCTGAACATCGCCCTGAGTGCCACGCTGCATTCGACTGGCATCGAGAAGAAAAGAGAGACTTTTTTCGCGGATGGCATTATGACGAAAACGTGACGTCACTCACCGACGATGACAAAATTGACGATCCGTCGTTGGTGGCGTGGCGCCATCAAAATTGGCTCCAGCTCAAAGGGGTACCGTTCGTTGGAAACCTGGGGGTGTACCCAGGAAGCGGATACTCCGCTGAACTCGGAGTTAATTTGGAGGTTTGTGTCATCTATCAAATGCATCTCCATTCTGCTGCACGCTCGATCGAGCGCGGAGAGGACTGCTTGCTCAATACTGCAATTGCACTAAGAATTAAACTTGAAGCAGTGTTGGACCCAATATATATCGTTATGAACTGTAGTTGCTACTTGGTTTTGCGAGTATGATGCTGGTTTGTTAAATCCTGCTTCTTGCTGCCCCACCTATGCTTATGTAAGATTGCCTTAGGTATTTGATTGATAGTTGCCATGTTGCCTTGATTATGCAATAGAACATTCTTGTAGTTTTTTGGAGTCAACCTGTCTGCCACACGGTAGAAGCTCCACATAGTTCTATTAATGCTGATTGTAGGACTGCTTCAGTGAATGACCAGACCAGGAATCGAACCCAGCTGCATAAATTATGCAGAAGGCACTTTATCCACGAGGCTTACTTGTCGGTAAATTGAAGTAAAATTTTTCAGTCTGGATCGATGATCCTCGACTCACTTCATCGCGACTTGTGGATCGATCGTCAGACGCGCGCGGTTTTCATTGAGTTCACGCTCTACAACCCCAACGTCAACCTCTTCACCTCCGTGCAGCTCCTCACCGAGTTTCCGCCAGTTGGCGCCGCAGTCACATTCACCTCGATTATAACGTTCCGGCTGTACCAGTACCTGGGGGCGTATGGAACATTGATGGTGATTGCACAGGTAGGCGGCCAGATAGAAGTTTGTTGATAGAGTGTAGAGCGGTCAGGGAGTAAAGATAGAATCCTTACAAGGATTTTGGTGATTTTTAGGGTCGTGGAATTTGTACGCAGAATGATAAGACCTAAAAAGATTTTCCCTTTCCCAGATAGTATTTTCATGCTTCCCAAAATTTCTAATCAAACTTTTAGGCGATCTTCGTTCTTCATCTTTTTCGATTCACTTACGTAACAATCAAACGCATTGTCAACATGCGACGCGAGTTCTTCAGGAATCCCTGGAATATTTTTGAACTCATCGTGTTGCTAGGCGACTGGGTGGTGACGTCACTCTATATAGTGCAGGCCGTGCTCACCAGTTGGACGCTGGACGAATTCCACGCAAACAAACGTGAGGTTTTCAACAGTGCGGAAGATTGTTTTTTTCACAAAAATTGCAATTTTGATGTTGCTTTTGTAATAGAGTGACTTTCAGAGTTGCCAAACTTTTTTTGGTAAGCGCCTTCCATGAATTTGCTAAACGAGCAATGTCGGTACAATTGCTACTGGATGGTTTTGCATGATTGAGCATATTTTCTGATTAGATTAATAGGATTTCATAATGATTTAAATATCAAATACCACGAAATAATAGTTTCTTATACCGAAAAATAAGGAAAAAACAGAATGGAAACTTGAAGTAAAGCCATCTTTTAAACTACCTTTGCAATATCATTCTTGATGACACAAATGACCTTGTCATAAGCTTAAGAACACTCTCCTATTTTAGAGGAGAACTCCAGAAATTGTCGCCCTACTTCGTGCAAGATGCGCAACAGTGGATTGCTCATTATGAGGAGCTCACAAACATGCGTACGTTCGAGTCTTGCAACTCCTTACACGCTCTGTTACGTTGCAGGCAAATACGTGAATTTTCAGCAGCTGACGATGATTGACAATGTGGTCGGAAACGTTCTCGCGATCCTCGCCTTCCTCGGGATACTCCGCTTCCTCAAGCTACTCCGCTTCAACAAAAAGGTTGGAATGCTGACGTCAGTGCTGCGCAACAGCGCCAGCCAGTGGCCGGGATTCTTCGTGCTAGCCGCTGTCTTCTTCATCGCGTTCATTCACATTGGGTGAGTAACTGACTAAACTACTCGGACTCGATTACCTGAAGTTTCACAGCAAAGACTATAAACATTGGTAATCACACCTTCCCTGCTAGTTGTCGAGCATTGAAAGGGACCGTAAGAAATCTCCACCGTGTATGGTAGACAGCTTGCTAATCATTATTATTAAAATGTGATTTATTTCGTCACAGCTACTTGGTCTTCTCTCCGTTCATGGAGGACTTTAAGACGATTGTATCCTCAATGGAGACGATGTTCAGCCTCATGATGGGTGAGTCGAGAAGAGCAACCTGAACTCCGCGGTAGCAAAGAGATTTGCCTAGCTGTGCTACAACTATATCTCTTTTGTCACTGCACTGCTACTGACCTTTTGGCTTCGGCTGCATTGTAAATGTTCAAAAAACGCTGCGTCGTTTCGTAAGCAGTTGATATAGCGGGGTGAGGGTCTACTATTAGAATCTGGTCCTATTCTTTGCCGGGTCATATTTAATTCTTTAGAAATGGTAGCCTATTTATTATCCACATCTTCCTACTTACCGCTCAACATCAAAAGAAAGTAAGAAACAACATATTGTGGCCGTGATAAGCGATCAAGTAGCATCTCCATTTCAAGTTCAGAATGTTGCTTTGCTATCTCGTAACTGCGCTTATTGGAAGTGATTAATTTCCGAAGCTGTTACAAACATCAGAAATTTATACGAAATGAGGAAAGTGACAGTTAAAAGTCGATTATTTTCTAAATACCGTCATGTAGTTGATTATTTTCTAAATACCGTCGTGTAGGCGTACCTTTAATTTAAAGAAAACCATTTCACTAGACCTTGATCGAGCTGATGCAGCAACAATTAAAAGCAAAATTCGTATTTGTTTGCACTTGCTGGTGGCGGTTAGGAATCGGATTCAAACTCTCAATCACAAAGGTTCGGTTCCCTGCCGTGTAAATGCCTGTGTTGGAAAGCATGGTCTTGTTTCCTCAATTTACGTCAGGTCATTGGACTCGAGATCCATAGGTTGAGGGTTCGATCCCTTTCGTCTTTGCAAATGCCGTTGGTGCATTTAAATGTCAGCGCCAAAATTTTTTTATATGTTTTTTTAAACCTTGGTAGTTTAGTTTCTACTTAAAAAAAACACAATTTTTTTCGCCAGGGCGGCCGCTTTACGGCCAACTGCGCGATTTGTACAAGATATTCGGACCAGCCTTCTACTTTTTCTTCTGCTTCACGGCCGCGTTTATTGTCATCAACGTTCTCATCGCCATCATCAATGAATCGTACGGGATCACCGCTGAGGTGGGTCACCACTTGTGGCGCTATTGCTTCGAAATAAGTTGCAAGTAGGATTGGAGCTATAATACGTGCTCCTCCCAACCCTATACTTCCAAAGTCCTCAATCACTACCATAGTTGAGCTTCATAGACGATGCTGATGCTTTTGTTCCATTGTCGTGGGTCTGGAATCGATTTGACTGTTAGCATCTGGGCCGGCCTGTATCGCTATCGGGAGATTACATTTCCAGTTGTTTCATAGTTATCCTCCAGTCACCAGACAGCGTCAGACGCTAAATATTGGACGATTCGCGTTCCTTTCATTGCGATAACTACATCGTGCTTGGAGGAATACGCACCTGCTTAGAAGTTTCCAGTAATGTAATGTTCCGATGAATTTGTTCGAATTTTCGTCCACTTAATTTATTGCTACTTCAAAGCCACGAAGCTGAGGTATTTATCAAAAAGCATCTTATCCAAAGACGTAATAAAGTGACCACTGACCAGGGTGCCGGTTGAACCCAGATTATGAGATCAGAGTCATTGTAAAAACGACGCCCCAACCCTCTTATGGCCACACTGCTGACAAAATGCCGAAATACCTTACGCGGCCTGATGAGACCTGCAGGAGAGCGGATCGCGACGTCGCGTTGGCTGCGGCCGTTGTCGTGGATCAATGAAGTTATGAGCCAGCTGCTTCAAGGATTGATTCCTGGTTTCAGTCGAATGCGATGGTCTTATTGCGCTGCGTCTCCAAAAAAATTAGTATTTGTTTTGCCTGGGTAGAGTTCAAACCTGTACCTACTGATTTGGCGGAGACGCTTCATCCACCTGGACGATCTGCCAACTCATCTTTAGGAGCGGTGATCGAGCTTCCTCTGCAACATTGTTACGCTTTAGGTGGTCAACATGAAGAAAAACGATTACGATATAATCGCGTTTATGATGCGGCGATTCGCGAAGTGGACAGGTCTGTCGATTCTACAATCTCCTCCAAAAGGTGCTGGCTAGATTTGTAATTTTCATAAATCTGTTGTAAGCTTTAGCTTAATGATAAATTAACGCATCCTTTTTGTTTGTTTAGAAAAAAAGAAACCGGAAAATGTCTCCCCCTCCAATGCGTCTCTGCCACCGTTGCCGTGTAAGTCGTATGTTGTGTTGTTGTACCGAGCAAACAAATAGCACACTGCTTTGATGTCCACTTTTAATTGGTTTCGATTTTTCAGTTTTTGGTACATTTTTGTTGGCAGTTCTTTTATCAAAAACGAACCGACAAACGACGCCACATAGTGGAGTAAAAAGAGCTAAATTGAAACAGGCTGAGAATTACCCGCTGTTCGTTTTTAGTCGAGCTGGAGGAGCCGAGGCATTCAAACATTGTGGAGCTCCAGAAGGTGATGGATAAATATGTGTTCGACCTGGAAAAGAAATATAACAAGCACCTCGGACTGGAGGAGCTCAAAGATCAGGTGGTGTCGGAGGTGGGTTGGTTGGAAAGTGGGTAATGGTTGGTGGACAAAATGTTGGAATGGGCCGCTTTGAAGAAATGTTTTCTCTGCATAATAATCAAAAAATTATAGAACGGTGGATTTTAACAACAAAAACATCTATTCAATCATTAAAATAATGCCCCCAATGGGCTGTTTTGCCGGAAGGCTCTTTTGGGAGGTAATAGCAAATCTAAACAGTAAACTTTAAGTAGAGTCAGGGCGATTAAAAAATCAGAAGTTAACCAACTGTAGCACATTCTACGCATTCCAGAACGCGGATGGGCCGGCGGGGCCGTGGCAATAACCGGCGCCCCCGCCCCATAAACGTAAGCGCGCCGATTACCGCCAGGCAATTACCAGCGAGGTACAGCTTGTCTCCTGCCACAGAAACAGTGATTGTGGCGTTGGTAGAACAACAACTTTTTTGTGGTCGAATTTACACTCGCTAAACGAGTTTTCCGGGGGACTTTTGCCTTTTCATCAAAATTTTCTGCATTTTTAATGCTGCTGCATCAAGGAGAAACAAAACAATTTAGTAAAAATGAGAACTCATCCAGTAACAAAGTTACACTCAGCAGATGCAGAAATTCGAGGTGTGCCCTAAATTACATTTCTTTGTTGCTAACTGTATCTTTAAAAAAATCTTTTGTGAAAAAGTCTTTGCAAAAAGATGTGAATTTGATTCAGCTCTCGACGAATCTTCTGGACAGTGCCACCTCGTTTGACGAGCAATTTTGGCTTTTAATGGAAATACTGTAAAAAAAATGCTAAAAAACATTTTAGAGGAACATCTGAACGATGAAAATTCAGCTACGGCAGTTCTACTAAAGCAAGGGCGTAATTATAACAGGCTTAGAATTTTTTTTCACCTCAAAAAATTCGACAATTAAAAGCATGCAACTGATGCAAGTCAAGTTTTTTACAGTTAATCAAAATGTTGGGAAAAGCCTAAAATGCATTCTCACCAAATTTGAACTATCTTCGTTATGGCGTTTTGTAGATATTGTGGTTCAAAATTAGCAATTTTCCTCTTACTTCAGTGTTGCCATAAACATTTATTGAGAGTTACAAACATGCATTAAATTTTGAAATTTTGTTTGCAGTTGGCAACCATGGCAAAAATTCTAAGAAAAAAAAAAACCTTTCTAAGAGAAATCTAGATTGTCATATCTTGGGAATGGAAGGTTGAAAAGAAAGCTCAAATTTGGTGAAGTTATTATTGTTGTTATCAATTGACAGCGGTGCAAGCGAATCTGCTACGTAGGCCTCATTTGTGCCCATTGCAACAGTTGCTGCTAAGTTGCTACAGTTTTGTTTGGTTACTGGTCGAACTCACAAAGCCTTCCAGCTTCGTTTAAGCACGTGACCAGTTTGTTAATGTTACATTTCTTTACCGCATTGTGAACAGTGGTTTTGGTGATTCCAAAATATTTAACACGAATATCGTGGTAAAGCTTGCAATTGCTTACATGATGATTTGGTGTTTCATCCTCTAGGCTACATTTTGGACACAAAGAAGACTCAGCACGACCTGTACTTTTCTTGTACCGCTGTAGATTGCAGTGTCCAGTTAAAACATGTACTACTCTGTTTAATTGAGGTCTTTTAAGGTTAAAGAGACGTATTGTTAGTCGTGAGAACGTCCCACCCACACACTCCTTCATCCTCAAGCAGTCCTTCCGTTCATTCCACATAGATTTCCATCTATCTGTGGACCAGTCCTTAACCGTGCTAACACAACCGGCATGCGGGACTGTAATAAAAGTTTCAGGACCATGCGTTTTTGATTTAAATCCTGATTTGGCTACATAGTCAGCCACTTCGTTACCATGTACCCCTGCATGACCAGGAATCCAGGCAATACTGACGTGGTTTAGTTTACCCAACTGATTTAGGTTTCCAATGCAGTTGAGCTCTATAATTGATGCTACAGTGCACTTTATGAGTGCTTTGATAGCTGCCTGACTATCAACCAGCACAATACTTTGTGCATTTTTTCCAAAAGCGGGGTCTTTGCCACTTCTAAAATAACTAAGACTTCTGCCTCGAACACAGTGCTGTGTATTCCAAGGTGGAAAAATGTTTGTTTGGGGGAGTTGCTTGGGTATTCTCAGAGGCGGGCAGCGCAAGTCACAATAGTTGCGGCGCAAGCGCGACCCCAAGCGCACGCGTAAATGTGACGTTTTAAAAATATAATTCTGATTGACTCACTGTTCAAACTGCACTATTGGCTAGGTACGAAACCAATATTCAAAACAAATTATACACTCAACCAAACAGTAAACAAAAAAATTTTGATTTCCTTTCAAAAATACAAGCATTTGAAAATGCGCATCGCTTAACTCCGCTCACTTTAGACCAGGGGTTCTTAAACTGGGGGTGCGAAAGATTTGCAAGGGAGGCGCGAATAATCTTTCCATTGTGTTTGTAAAGACGACGTAAGTAAATTAAGATACACAGAGAGAAATTGTATTTCGCATTGTCTGACCGTATTACTAATAAACTTTCTCAATGGGTGTTTGATTTGAGTTGTCAATTTCGTCTAAGCAAGTGCTACCAACACAAGTAGCACGTTCGCTGTTCGCTGGCGGTCAAACGGTAATACGTTAGCTCACGTTTATGCTGTGAGAGAGGAAGGAGATTTCTTGAATCTTATTGGAAACAGGATCTCATGTTGTCATTCACATCAGAAGAATTTCAACTTACATTGGCATACCTTGTGGACATTTCTGAATCTCTCAGTCATCTGAATCTGCTTTTGCAAGGCAGAAATGCTAACCGCATGAATGACTACAATGCAATACGTGCTTGTTTAGCAAAGTTGGGGCTGTGGCAGCGCCGAGTTCAAAAGGGAAATGCAGCCTTATTTCCCAGCTTTGACGCAGCCCTGGAGGAAAGAATATAAATGTTGAAGGTCAGCTTAAAAATGCATTCAACCCGAATTTTGAAAAATTGAGAAAAAATCTTATAAAATATGTTTACCAGCATGACCTCATTGCGATTCTTGCAACACATCAGATTAAGAAACAATTTCAGATTAAGATTAAGAATTCTTGCAACACATCTTACCCTACCTAGTCATTTAACCAAAAAAGAAAATAATAATTTAAACAAGTACAAGTAAAAACTTAAAACAAAATTAAACTAAGTTTCCACAGTTACAGGTATTCATTTTCAAGTCGAAATAGCAATAAATAGTCTTGCTTTATTCATTGATTTCGGTTTTAGCGTGTTTCCAGCATATCGCTAGATTACAAAAAATAATGGCAACACGCATGCAATTTTTGAATTGCATTCAACGTTAGAAGGGAGAGTAGGTGCGGGTTCTTATGCAGAATACCCAGAGGCACTTGAGCAGCAAGCTTGCGCCGCAGCTATTTTACTTGCGATAGCGCTAACGCTGCAACTATTATTAAACGGTTGCGCTGACGCTTGCGCCGCAAGTATTTCAGGAATTTTGAGCGCAATCGCGCTAGCGCTATTCAAATAAAAATAGGGTAAAGTTAGAATGCATATTATCAACCCTTCCAGTGACATCACGTGATCAAGCCAATTTTGGTAAAACCCTTCTTTTTTCATTCATTTTGGGTTTGGGGGGATGAAATAGAATTGGGGGAATCAAATATATTCTATATGATTTTCCTAACCCTAATTTGGACGAAAAAGGGAGGTTTCACCAAAATTGATTTGATCACGTGATGTGACTGGAAGGGTTGGTCATATGCATTCTAACGTTGAATTCAATGGGTAAAGTTAAAATGCATATTATCAACCATTCCAGTCACATCACGTGATCAAATCAATTTTGGTGAAACCTCCCTTTTTCGTCCAAATTAGGGTTAGGAAAATCATATAGAATATATTTAATTCCCCCAACTGTATTTCATCCCCCCAAACCCAAAATGAATGAAAAAAGAAGGGTTTTACCAAAATTGGCTTGATCTCGTGATGTCACTGGAAGGGTTGATAATATGCATTCTAACTTTACCCTATTTTTATTTGAATAGCGCTAGCGCGATTGCGCTCAAAATTCCTGAAATACTTGCGGCGCAAGCGTCAGCGCAACCGTTTAATAATAGTTGCAGCGTTAGCGCTATCGCAAGTAAAATAGCTGCGGCGCAAGCTTGCTGCTCAAGTGCCTCTGGGTATTCTGCGTAAGAACCCGCACCTACTCTCCCTTCTATAGTTTTGAGCCATCAGTATAAACCTTAACTGTGTTCTGATTTAGAACGCTTTTAGAACTGATAGTATTCTTTTTATCTTTAATTTGACATTTGAAATTTCTCTCAAATATCTTTGTTATCTTTATTTGGTCAGCTGACATTTGCAGCAGAGGTAAGAATCTTCTAGCTTCATTATAGAAAGCTCAAATTCGGTGAAGTTTGTTCTCAGATCTGTCAAAGTTTTTTGAGAGAAAACCGAGCAAAAATGTTTTCGACCTGATAATTACCCTTTTGAGCTATTGTTTTTATTTTGTAGATGGCCGACGTGTCTCTACAGAACAACGCAACACACGTTGGTGAGTTGAGTGAAAACATTGTTCGAGCTCTCAATAATATGTAATGATTTCGAGGATTGTCACTCATAAATGTACCTTATTTTTCGACATGATTGAAGTTATCATGATATTAAATCGGGAATACAAAAAAGACGCAGAATCAATCAAAAGATTTAAAATTCGTTTTAATTTCTGTTGAAAACTACTGCAGTACTATACCATCGGACTGAGATAAAAACAAAATTATTGTTGTCGCGTTTTCTCCTGCATTAGAGATGGCGCGGATAACAAAAAATGCATCCGCATGCTGCGCTGCATCCGCAAACTTTGTTCGCATGCTGCACCGCACCGCATTCAAACACAACTAAGTCCACGCTGCACCGCGCCGCACCGCAAGTTAAATATCTTTTAAATTTCCACTAACATCAGAAAAAAATTAGCTCTCTAGCTTATGACATTTAAAAAAATTGATTTTTGGGGTATTATTTTGGAGAGTTTTCAAAAGGGTCGCTCTCTCAAACCATGTCAAAATTTTTGTTTTTTAAATATCTGCCGGTATAAAAAAAAGTAATGCCCTAGCTTGAGTCGTTCAAAAAACTAATTTCTGGGGAGTCCATTTGGGAACCCCTGGGGGGGGTGGTACCTCCATACTATGTCAAACTATTTGTTGCTTAAATATCTACCAATAAAAACAAAAAACTCTCACCCTAGCTTGAGCAATTAAAAAAAATAGTTTTTTAGGGCCCCATTTTAGGGGGGTTCTGGGGAGAAGCCTCAAAAAAATTCAGGAGACAAAATTGCATTTGCAGCCCAACAAATTTACACAAAAATTAGATATCGATGTTGTGTGGTTTAGGAGAAGAATAGTGCATAAAATTTAGAAAGCAAAAAATGAAAAAAGAAAAAAAACTCAATGCGGCTAAAAGTGTAGGTAGAGATGACAGAGTATCTTACGACATATAACCATGTGAAATATTTTTTGCCGTACTTAAGCCGTTTTTGAATACAACCGCTTTTTATACCAAACTTTTGAAGTAGTTTTCAGATCCTAAACCTGAAGTTACGGAACTCATTGCCTTGAAATTTGACACACACAAATAACTTATGAATCTCAAACTGCTGTCAAAATTTCATGCAGCTAGACCAAACCATTCGCGAGTTATAAGTAAAAGTCTGACACTTTGCACTCGTTAACTTTGAAAATGGCCGAGTAAAAACTAAAAAACATGCGACGTGAGATCAGTCGTTTCAATTATAGGCCTTCAGGTTTAATCTGCCTTGTGTGTGCTTGCTATCAGTTTTTCTGCACCATGTTTTGGCAATCAAAAACAATCTACCCAGTACCAGTCTACCTGATGATTTCATGCAACTACTGTACTAATCCTGAACCTGTAGCTCAATTAATGAAATATAAGGTATCACGTGCTCTGCATGCTGTCACAAGCTACTACTCTTGTATGAAACTACCCTATGTATTAATACCTTTGCCGTTTACATGTGTGTTGGATTGTGGAATAAATTTTGCTACTACATATATGAGATAGGCTACAGACATAGGACCGAAAGCCTAGTTCTCGATGCCATGACCTGTTGACGAATAAGCTACACTTAACTAACTCTTTCACTCTGAAATGCAAGCGCATGTGTAGTAGAAACTGTTGTCTAGCCTTGGGCTTGTACCAATACCATAGGCATAAGCCTACTGCGTAAAGGGAGGGTGTGTCGCTAGGCTTTGTTTTGTGCCTCTACTCTGATGATTGTTTCCAACAAATCTGTTTCTTCTACTTTTGTCTGCTTTTGTTTCATCTTCTCACCGACATGGGTGCCGAAACCCAGAGGGGATGGGGAGATATATCCCCCCAATTTGACTGTATCTCCCCCAATAATTTGAGTATAGTCTGCACCTGCATCCCCCCAATAATTTGACTTTGGTGTGCATTTGAGCGCAGGTCTCCACTAGAATTTGGGGAACAAAGTTTTCTTTCTTTAGGTGAAGACCTTTTTTTTGGTCTTCACTTAATTTGCTCACCTGAAAGAAATCGTGGTCGAGGTTCATCCCCCCAAAGTTGAAAATAGGGCAAAATTGGGGTAAAATTGCAAGTTATCCTCCCCAATGCTCAACGAAGATCGGCACCCCTGCTCACCCAACGTCCTAAACCTTTCCTAGTCTAGCCTACCAAAACCAAAATCTTTTTGTTGGTGTCAAAAAAAACACGTTCAGCCGATCAAAACTAAGTTTCTTGTAGCCAAAATAGCCGATTCTAGGATGCTCCGAATTCTGAAAAAATAAACTTGAACTGAAGGCACCTTTTCCTGTTTCAGTAGCATGCATTGTCTTCAATTCATACCGTATAATAGTTACATCCAGACTAACCATTATTGTTCATAAAGAGAAAATCACCAACAATAATTGTAAAAAAAATGTATAAAAATTTTTGTACGCGGCGCCGCGCTGATGCTGTGACGTAATGCTGATTTTAGTTACCACGCTGCGCGGCGCGGTGCACCAACAACAGCGCGCGGCCGCGTACGCTGCGCTGTTGCCATCTCTATCCTGCATTACTCTGGTTAGTCCAATGAAATGACTCTTTGAAAATACTGTACATAACAAACTTGATGCTATTAGAGCAGAGTTAAAACTTACAAAAAATAATTAAATATACTAAGAACCTTTTCGTGAGTGAGACTAAATTTTAAACGCACAGGTCCGAACCTTGAGGAGGAGGAGCAAATTTCGCCCCCCCCCCCCCAGCCTCTGCAAATCGCAATATTGAATATTGAATGCGAACAAAATTGCTGTTGAGGAGAGCGATGGACTCGGCGTCGCCGTTAGTGGTCACTGCTTGACTGTGTTTGTTTCACAGCTTTTCGCCGGATCAAAAGATTGAAACTTTGTGCGAAAAAATTCAAATTCACTGCAACTTGTTTTTTGATTTGTAGCGTCTGCGATCAGTATTTTTCTGAAGAAAGATAAAGTGAGAGGCGGATCCTCGACATCTACACTTTGAAACGTCCTTGTTAATTTTCAGAAAGCGTAAAGTGTGAGATAAAACTATAAGCGTCGTTTTCAGGTGTGCTGCTAGCTCGCCAACGTGTTAAAGGACACAATCTGCGATCATCTGAACTGTGCCAGCGAGGGTCGACTGACGCCTCATCGGGAAACCAATGACCTTGTTGACTGTACGATGTTATAATCTCGAACCTTACTCAGAACCGAAACGTCGTTTTGCATGTTGTTTACTTTTTTTCTTGTTCTTTATATGACGTTACATTAAGTAGTTGTTGTGGTACAGAGCCCTCAACTGTTTGCCTCTACGTCAATAAAGTTCTTGCATTCATTCTGATCGACGGGCGAAACAAAATTTCCAACGTCAGGCAAAAAATAATCTGATAGGCTAAATATTGCACACCTTGATTAAAAATTTTCATTTCATTTTCACGGATAAGTCGAATGAGAATTTGCAGATGGCAGAAGAGACATTCCAGTAATTCGACGCTGGCTAAAAAAACTCGTTAGTCAATCTCAGTGCAATTAAAAACGTTTCAAGCTGTTGCAAGTTGAAAGCAGGTCTTAATCTTATAGATGCAGTAGTAAGAGAAGTTGCTTACAAATGCACAATATTGATGAAGGTGGCCATTCAGAGATCGGCACACGCTGCTACAAAAGTAGCGGCGCTTCGTACCCGTTAGTTTTATAACAATTACCGCACTCTATTAGTTTACTGTGTGGCGGGTGAAAAGAAGGCGTTCCGATTGCGGTTAACCGGCTCGGTTGTACAACCTATGAGTGATAGGCTGGGTTGCTTTATTAAGTAATGTTGCTGGAGTTGACCATTTCGATGCTTGATTTTATGATGTCATTGGAACGACCGACGCTCGCGTCGCGTGTTCCTTTGTTTTTACTCGGCCATTTTCTAACTAACGAGTGCGAGATTTCAGACTTTTGCTTATAACTCGAGAACCGTTTGGTCTAACTACATGAAATTTTGACAGCAGTTTGAGATTAATGAGTTTTATGTTTGTACCAAATTTCGAGGCAATCGGTCACGTGACTTCGGGTTTATGACCCGAAAACCGCCCCGAAAGTTTGGCGTAAAAAGCGGTCTAAGTCAAAAACGGCTTAAGTACGGCAAAAAATATTTCTCATGGTTATATGTCTTAAGATATCCTTTCATCCCTACCAACCCACTTTCGGCCGCGATGAGGTTTTTTTCTTATTTTTTTCCTTTTTTTTCTTCCTAAATCTTGTACGCTCGAGTTCTCCTAAACCACAAAACATAGAAATCTAATTTTTGTGTGAAGTTGTTGAGGTACATACGCAATTGTGTCTCCTGAAATTTTTTTTGGGCAACTCCCCCGGGAACCCCCCCAAAATGGGGCCCAAAAAATCAATTTTTTGAACGGCTCAAGCTAAGGTGCCAGTTTTTTTGGATATCAGTAGATATTTGAGAGACAAATATTTTGACATAATTTGGGGGTACCACCCCCCCGGGGACCCCCCCAAAAACAAATTTTTTTAACCATACAACCTAGGGTGCCATTTTTTTTTGATATCAGTAGATATTTAAGAGAGAAATATTTAGACATGATTTGGGGGTACCACCCCCCCGGGAACCCCCCCAAAATGGGGCCCCAAAAAATCAAATTTTTGAACGGCTCAAGCTAGGGTGCCAGTTTTTTTTGATATCAGTAGATATTTGAGAGACAAATATTTTGACATAATTTGGGGGTACCACCCCCCCGGGGACCCCCCCAAATGGACCCCCCCAAAAGCAAGTTTTTTAACCATTTGACCTAGGGTGCCAGTTTTTTTTGATATCAGTAGATATTTGAGAGAAAAATATTTTGACATGATTTGGGGGTACCACCCCCCCGGGGACCCCCCCAAAATGGGGCCCCAAAAAATCAAATTTTTGAACGGCTCAAGCTAGGGTGCCAGTTTTTTCTGTTATCAGTAGATATTTGAGAGACAAATATTTTAACATAATTTGGGGGTACCACCCCTTCGGGGACCCCCCAAAAATAAATTTTTTTAACGATTTAACCTAGGGCGCCAGTTTTTTTTTGATATCAGTAGATATTTAAGAGATAAATATTTTGACATGTTTGGGGTACCACCCCCCCGGGGAACCCCCAAATGGACCCCCTAAAATGAATTTTTTAATGGGTTAACCTAGGGTGCCAGTTTTTTTTTGGAGCTATGCGTCGGTCGTTCACTGGGTTTGCTGGCAAACTCCCACCTAGTTGGTTGGAGTAGTTGCGTGAATGTGACATACTTCCCACTTTTGGGGTTTCTTTGTTGGAGTCAAAGTGGTGGGGTTGGTCAGTGAAGGAGGAAGAGCCCAGAGGCGTGGCTTAAAAATGGTGGCACCCGGGGCGGGATTTCGTGGTGGCACCCTTTTTCGTACCAAAAATAGGTGAAGACCAAAAAAAAAGGTCTTCGCTGCAAAATAAGGGTGTTTTCGATCCAAAAGTATGTGAAGACCAAAAAAAAAAGGTCTTCGCCTAAACAATCAGTGGGTTTTTAGTCCAAATGAGAATGGGGACGACCAAACAAAGTGAAAAGAGTAAGGTATTCACCACAAATTGGTGGAGTTATGGTTTCACATCATAATATGGTGTCACCCCAAACTGGTGACACCCAGGGCTGGCCGCCCCCCCCCCCCCTTAGCGACGCCAATGTTGACTATGCTATCGTCAACGGTTCTACCTCTTTGCTATTTGTACTGAAAAAAAAGGAGACAAAAATTTGAATGAAATACTGATAGCAGGGTAGGCCCTAGTCTTTCTGTAATACACTATGGTACTAGATAACGACTAAAGGGAGTAAAGGACTATGTTAATACCTCAATAATGATAATAGGCTTACTGTAATGTGTTTGCCACTGGTTAACGTCATGGCCTGTATTGATACTGTTAGTAGGCCTACTGTGTCACCCTCTGAGTGTATCGGTAAACGGTAGGTTCTGGGTCCAGTACCGGTATCTCTTAATAGTCTAGATCTGACATGTGCAACACGCGGGCCTCACTGTTAGTGTTACTTTGTGATTTTGAGCAGCCCGCAAAACAATTAGCACATATATTAAAAGATGTTTTAAAGTTCCATGTAGCCAATCAATTATTTTTGAAATCGAGGACTAAATCACAGAATCACATGCACTTTAAGACTTTTTTGGAAGAACTTGACCCAGATTACCAGGATATACTGTATCTTACTTTTCATCAGTTTGCTGGTTAAGCAGGGCTGACACATTAAAAAGATTTTGGAGTCTGTGGAATTAAAATTAAATCAAGGAAGTGGCTAGTATTACGTTACGTAACGCCCATAAAGAGAATAACACAGCGAAGAGTGAGTGCTCATTCACTGATTTACTCTTCGTTTTTTGAATTATCGTTAGGGTTTGTTATAACTTCACCACATCAAGACCGGTACTCACGAATGTATTTACATAACCTAACTTAGGCTTTACATCACTGAAAGAAAAGCACATAAAAGTAACCAGCTTAGTAAACACATACTCTAGCCTATCACCAACTACTGGCTCTCGCAATGAAAGCATAAGGTGAGATTTTAGGGGAAAACCCCTTACTGATAATAAGGATCACAAAACGAATCGGGGAATGTTGATATTATGACAGGGTTTGGGTTAGATTTTGAATTTGGGTTAGGATTAAAGTTAGGGTTAGACCTAGGGTTAGAGTTTGGGTTAGGTTTAGGGTTGGGGTTAGGGCTAGAATAGCGATTTTCTTGTTCTTACGTAGCGTAACAGCAGCCTCTGCCTTAAATCAAATCATTTATCTATATAGTAGAAAAAAAGTAAAATGTGTCTTTCTAATCTGATATACACTACAGTGGTTGAATCAGTTGGCATTTGTTACTGACTGGTGTTACACAACATCTATCAAAATTAAATTAGCAACTGCAAGGAAGAAACCAACTGGCCAATATAATGCTTTGAACACATTGCATCATTTCAAAAAAGCTTAAAAAGCCATTCTAGTCAAGTTTTTCACTCTTGACCAAAATGTTGGTTGCACTCTCACCAAATTCGAAGTTTCTACGCTTTCCCGTTTTCAAGATATTGCAGTTAAAAATTAGCCTTTTTTCACTAGCCTAACTTTAGTGCTGCCATTTTATCAGTATTGTGACCGAAGATTAACTATAGGAAAGCTGGCTTGCATTTATTGAAAAGCAGCTAATTTAACAGTTCTAATCCTGTGCTTTGTTTTGCAATAACTCTGCTGCAAAATATTTATGGAAAATCAAGAACATGCAGTAAATTTTTGAAATTTTTTTCCTAATTGGAAACCCTAGCAAACTTTCCGAGGAGAAAAAGCCTTTTTCAGGAGAAATCTGATCCGCTATATCTCAGGAATGGAAGGTCATCAAAAGCTCAAATTTGGTGAAGTTGGTCTTTAAATCTGTCAAAATTTTTTGAGAAAAAATCGAGCAAAAATTTTTCCAACCTGAATGCCCTTTTAAGTTCAATTTAGTATGTCCATACCATTTCTCACTCACTTTCTGTGTCTAAAAAAATCAGCGGCATGAAGGAAAAATATAAACTATAATATCAAAAGTACAGTACTATGATTGATAATTTGGCTGTTGGTTTTAAAAGCTTGTTTTTTTGATTTGCAAACACTTGAATGCGATTTTGGCATTTTTTCCTAGGCATTTCAGGCAGTTACCCACCCATCAGAGCCCTTCCAGTTTTGTCTAAAATTAATCTTGTGACTTTTTACAAAAACTGTATTGAGGAACAATCCAAATCTTACTAAGCATGCTTTGAAAATTGTTTCACATTTTGAAAGCACCTATTACTGCGAATAATTTTTCTCAAAATGAAACATTGCAAAGGAAAGCAAAGAGGCCAGTTATCAGACGAACATTTGAAAAGTCAGCTTAGAACTGCTTGTAGCTCCACAAAAGTGAATATTAACAAAGTTGTGAGAGATGTACACCAACAAAAATCACATTAGGTGACTATTAAAAGTGATTGACTGGTTTATTTTCTTCGTGTTTATTGACTGCTTCAGTTTTGGATTAATTGTATTAAAGTATAATGTCAGAATGTGTGATGTAAAATGTGCCAACTCTGTTTTTAGACTACAAAAGTTGCTCTCTTCGTAAAAGTAATAATCTAGCTTTGGTTTTAAGTATTTGATGCGGCCCGTAGCATATTTTCATGTTTTACATTTGGCCCACCATTAAAAAAGGTTGCACGTTCCTGGTTTAGATGCTGGACAGTACTGTAGGGCTTCGACTACATTCATTGAGCTGTTGTGCTACTGGTTAATGGTTTTGGTAGGCTGGTAGGCCACAACTAATACTAATCGACTTCCTTAGATTTCTAGAGTCTATGCGCCTACCACCTGGTTGTTGGTAGCTTCTTGCGCTCTGTGTGGCCAACATTTTAGAGTTTTAACTCGCAGACTCTGGTAGTTTGGCAGTGGCAGCTAGGCATTCACCAGTACACTAGCTATTTGCTAACCGTGAGCCTCTGTACCTGGTGTGTAAACTGATAAAAGGATGGATTTGCCGGTGAGTTTGATATTGATATCCTACTGTACTTAGTGATCACAGCCTTGCTGTTAAATTATATGTAACAAGGTAGTAATACTTGTACAACTCTAAACAGTTTAGTAGACCTGTCCTGGAAGTTTTACTTGAGGTAATTCGTGATGCTGTGCCCATTGCTATGCAAGTCATTTCTTTCAGCTGGGCTATTCAGTATTACACTGGTACAGTTAGTTTATGTTTAGATTAGAGGTACATGTATCATACTGTTGTAGGTTATTCGTATGTAAGATCTGAGATTGGCAAAAAATTGAAGAGCTCAAGTTTATTTTAAAAAATCTTGACATCCAAATTTTGATCCAAAACTTTTGTGAAGGTGAAATTGAATCAAGTTATTCAGTTTTATTAGTTATTGTAACATGGTGTAAGTCATTCCATAAGGTATAAGTAATCTATGTTGCAGCATTAGGCTGTACACTTACACATTGCATCTTGATTAAGTGCATTTGCTGTGAAACTATATTTTTGATTTCAGAATTTTAATTACCCTAAGAACATCTTCAGAAACCAGAGCAACATTCTTAGTGGTTCGCGACCTCAACCTTCCCCATCAAAATCTGAGCAGTTTATGAAAGATTTAGGACTGGATGAAGTTGGATCAAGTAGTTCTTTGTTTAAGAGAATTCATTTTGTTATTGTGTTGTGCTGATTGCAAGTTTACTTTCTACAATATTAATAAATAGAAAAATAAACACAAAATACTCAGGAAGGCAGTAGCTATTTTTCAAGACTGTGCTAGAACTAACCCCAACTTTTACCCTAACCCTAAAACTAACCTTATCCCTAACATCTGCCTAGTTCTTTAAAAATTGCCAAGAAGCTATTTGGGCCATTTTTCATGAAAATATCTCGTGAAAATAGCCACTTTGATAATGGGAAGCTTTATTTTACGAGAAAGTTCAATCTACGTTGGGTTTTCACTAATTTTTATCACAATTGTAATGTAAATGTATTGATTCTTACTTTTGTATGAACTCCTTATCAACTTTTACAGGGGATGTGCATTTCGCAAATGAATATTTCATTGTTTCATTAAATAAAAGATGTTAGTGATTGGTCTCTCCTAAGTCCAAAATCATAACTTAGGCACTGTAAAACTATGGAGAATGGCATGAGTTAAATCAGATTTCTAGTTTATCAAAATATTCCACCTCCATTTCTGAAAAATTAAAAATTTACTGGTTCGTGCTTTTGTTAAACTTGCAGTATTACCATGTATTACTTCCTGAGTTACCACTACCGGATGTAGGTAATAGAAATAACAATGGCATCTTATTAACTAACAGTCTCGTACCTGCATACTTATGTGACAGCATGATTTCAGCTACGTAACCTTGACCTCTGAAAATTTAGCAGACACATCGACTTCAAGTGAAGAAGATGAAATTGATTCAAGGCCAAGTGAAATTGAAATGAGAATTTTACAGAAAGAATTAGATGCTTGCAATGAGCAAAGCCAACTTTTGAAGGAGAGAAACAGAGTGAGTTTTGATCTTTACTACTCTGACGAAAATCTACTTGGCTATTTTTGTTCTAGGTTTAAAATCGTGGTTATTCCACATATTTCGTTTAAATATTGAGTATTAGCTATGATGTATGTGATTGATTTGAATTGTAGTTGCAGATAAATTTTTTGAATAGCAGACTGGCAGCATGTAATTATTTAATTTATGATCCAATCCGCATTAGTGTGTATTCTTTTGCTTATTTTGCTGATTCAGTTCGGTTATTGTCTTCATGCGTCACAGGAATTGCAGAGCACAGTTAACCGGTTAAACAATCGTCTTAAGAAGGAAGAGAACTCGAAGCGGATGCGGCTTAAAATCTTGCAACGAGCTTTCCATGACAATATGAAAGATAAACAGAAGCTCATCGTTAATCTTCAGGTGCAACTTTGCTTCTCTATTTCTGATTTACATGATTTATTATACAATGCTCTTCCAATTCATTATGTTAGCATTCTTGTACTAGCTCTGAGCTGCTGCTGCAAAGTTGTCTAACAAATGCCTTGCGGCTTGCAGAGATGTGTTTCAATTTGTAACTGATATTATGATTTATGATGTGACTGATTTTGTGTACTAATTGGACAGAATTTAAATTTTTGCTTATTTGTTTATGTTCAAGATTAAAAAGGCTTTCATGCCTGAATTTAAAGGACAGGTACTGTTGGGGAATAAATGACTGAGCCAATGTAATTGAATAGGAGACTGCTTAGTGCTTATCATTTCACTTGGTGGGATTCTTGTGCAAAATTCTAAACGAGCTGCTTGCACTGCTATGTTGTAGGAGCTGATTGAAGACAGTGGGGATGCTGAATGTTTGGGACTAGTCGCAAGCATCGAGAAGCTACATGAGGAAAAGTCGAAGCTGCATCAAGAATTGATGAACGCGCAGCAAGATTATGAAGACAAAGTCAATGAGGTGATGGGGGCTTGGATGTTGCTGAAGTGGTGAATGCAAAATAATGGTAACTTGCTGTTATACGAAAAGTTTTTCTATATTCTAGATTGAAAAACGTTATTCGGAAACAGGGCGCCCTCTGGTGGATCCCGCGAGCGTTCAGGTGAGTTGATTATGCGATTGATGATGTCACAGAGGAATGATTGTTGATGCAACATTAACGTTTCAGGCGCTGGAGAAAGTAACGGAGGAAAAAGTTCGTCTGCTGATGGAAATGGAGAAGATGGAAAAGTGAGTTGGTTTAGATTAGTGGCGAAGTTCATCTGCTTGAACCAATCAGCCAGTATCCCGTCTAACCGTACCAACGCAGAGCAGCCTCACAATGTTCAATGCGCAATGCTTTCGTCAAAATAAGCCCCCATAACGAATAAATTGGTTAGCCTGTCTTATAAATAATGTTTAAAAGCTCCCAAGGACAACTATGCATTGCCGTTCGAGGAATCGAGCCACGTACCTGCAACCCTTTGATCTTCTCACCGACACTGCTGGCTCAATGTAGTCGCGGTACATTATATTCTGGCCACCAGAATGACGAGGAAACTGATTTTGCTTTGATTATTGAAATGCCATAAAGAAATTTAATGATGAATTTTGTATCATAATGTTGATGTTCGTGACTTTTTAACCCGCTTTTCCGATAAAGTCGCGGTGGCAGTCAGCTTCAGATTGAGCCGCCACACGTCACAGTTTGTGATCCATTCCTTTGTATCCCTTGGATAAACGCGGTTATACAAATACAATACATACGACGAAAACTACAGATAAATGATTCAGTTCCATATCTTGAATGTAAGCTAAACCATTTGTTGTCTACGCCGTACACACGTTTCCCTTACTCTTGCGTAAAGCCGGTTTGCGATATCCTTCCTGGGCTTCTGCATTTCTATCATTGTATGCTGTGCAACACCAGACATCTTATTCTTACATGACGTCAATGTTCGTTATTCCAGGGCTCACGCAGACCAAGTGACGTCATACGAGGATCTGCTGAAGGAGAAGGAATCGGAACTGATTCGCGCCAATCAGGAGAAGGTGGGCATGCAAGGGTGTTCTGGAATCTCTTGGCTGACGTTATTTTTGTTTAAAAAGCGAAGGTTTTTGGTTCATTGAGGTGGTGAAATACAAACGGGTGTATTGGTTTTTGCCGCAAAAATCTCCAACAAGATTGTTCAATGTCCATAATTTTTCAGTTCGGAGAAAGTTATCGGCATATTATTTTAATCTTGATGTCTCATATCGTAATCAAATTAGGTGTTGAGCGGCTTTTTCAGCACAACATTTTACTACTAAACAGTATATACCCAGAACCGATTGTATTTTCTGCCAATACGAGGTGTTTGTTGCCGCAGGAAAAGAAAAATCGCTCACATAACAGCATCAAATTAAAATTGGAAACACTGAAGAAAGAAGTGGATGCCAACAAAAGGTAGTGTTGATTGCTGGTTTTGTGACGATAAATGTGCTTCGGTTTGAAGTACAACTTTTTCTGAATTATGCTCCCGACATAAAGAGAAATTTATTGTTGCATGTGTTGATCAAGCTTCATTCGAGCTAGGATGCTCCACTTCAACTCTGTTTTGATGTTACCTGGAGCAGAAGTTCTTTTTTGGCATTTTTATAATAAGAGTAAAAAAAAATTGTCAATGCTACCGAAAAGAAATTTAAGGTTGACAGAATTATTTTTGCATTTTATATCAGCTCTAATTAACTTCTGTTAACAAAAACTGACCACAGAATTTTTTAAATTACCGAAAAAATGACGAGAATTAAGTTTTAGACATTTAATCTTGAACAACCAAATTCTGACGACCAAAAAATGTGAGCGAAAAGTAAACCTGGTTCGGTACTTTTTAGGACTCAGCACGAGAAGGAACGGGAGCTGGAAGGTTTGTTGAGGAAACAGAAAGATGAAAACGAGAGGCTTAAAGGTGAAAACGTTTTGGTAAGATTTTACAAATTTAAAGTCTTGTACTGCTACTGAAAGCTTGGAATGCGTCGAAATTAAAATGCAACCATAACAAGTACTTCAGGTGTATTTGGTCTGAATTGAGGCTAACTTTTGGGATTTAAACGAGATGTTGTATTTGCAGTACCGTTCTGTTTTTTTCAGCAGTGGCCTCGAGTAAACAATATTGTTCACAAAGTTCTTTCTTTAATGCAGTTTCATTTAGTAGCAAAACAAACAAACAAACCAAATCGCTTCTATGATTACAGGTTCAAAAACAGCTGGCAACCTTGGAAGGCGAGATGACGTCACGATTGAACAGCGAGTTGTCGGAATCGAGTGCAAAGTTGGAGAGCGAGAAGCGAAAGCTAGCCATGGAGCTGGAGAGGTGGGTGGAGCAAGAGGTTGTGGATTCAAATCTCCTTGGAGGAAACCGGTGCTACAGTTTTAAAACGCTTCGATAAGTCGCTGATCTTTGGCTCTCGCGAGTACAGACTCGTTTTTGGTTTATTATCTCGCCCTAGAACTGGAGGTTCAGGGTTCGATTCCCAGGTCGCCGGTCAAACTGAGCGCATTGCTGTCAACGTCTTGCCACCACTGCAGTGTTTCTTCGTTGCAAGCTGTATGACGGACAGTATGGGCCCTTTCTAACTCGTTACACGCTAGGCCGCAACACAGCTCAAGTAGTAAATTTTAAATCTGTTTATGGATTTGCGTATGTAGTTTTTGCTAGGAGTCGCGTGGAAGTGAATCAGCTGCAGCATAACAAAACTGAGTTGGCAACACTGCGTGAAGACGTGGAACGGATTAAAGTGGAGCATAAGCAGTTGAAAGCGGATCTTCTAAAATCCGAAGCGGAATTGGAGCGGCACAAAGCCTCAGCAAAGGAAAAACTAAGGTGAAACTAGCTTATCTGAGTGACGCAGTCGGGGAGGTTTTGTGTTAGTTGCCACGCCGTTTTTTGCGCGACAAGTAAGCCTACGTCTTAATTATTTTGTTTAACCGAAGCAGAGCGTTTGATTGGTTGTCGAGTCAGCCTTGCTAACGAACGTCACTGCAAGGCATTGTTCATCGGATGTTTGCTCCAGATGATTTTCTTACATGAACAATTGAACATATCTGGATTGATCTCGGAAGATAATTTTGGGGAGGGTTGCGTTAGTGGACGACTGCGAGACCTGCAAGTATCCTTCACTCATGTTCGTGCTTCTTTGGCTCCCGCTTTGCTAACTGAAGCCTCCATTTCAAGATTCGCTGAACACGAGCTGGAAGAGAGTCGGCTGTCACTGCAACAACATCGAAGAGCGGCGGCCAGTGACGTCAGCGAGCTGAAGCAGTTGATGGAGCGTAACGAGAAGCAGTTGAAGCGCGAAATCGACGAAGCTAATCAAGCGTGTCGGGACCAAAAGAACCAAGCGGACAAGTCCATGGAACGGTAGGAACTGCGATGCTTTACCTAAAATTACGTTAGTAGAAGTAAACTCTGTTAATACTAGAGTACCAAAGAAATCGTGAAAACCGTCAAAATTTCATTTCACAAAGCGACGGGTTGTTTGGCCAGAAACCCACCGATTAATTTTTTTGGTTCAACAGACAAACGAGTGGATTTAAAAAAGGCATTCAGGACATTTTCAACGATTTTACGGTGAAACAACTTTGGCAATTTTGTGGATTTTTTCGCACCAATTTTGATTCTCGTCGGCCAAGAAATCATAAGATAATCGCAATTATTTTCCCTTTAGACGAGGGAGAAACGCTTTCCGAACAAGACCAAACCGAACGGTAGTGTGTCAAAACCGTTCCAAATGACTGGCTACAGCTGCAGCTGTTAAGGCAGTAGCTTTGTAGGTACCTGCTGATAACCGTAGCAAACCTGTACGAAAAATATTACCGCTAACTAAATGCTTTCACTGAAATTTGCAGTTGCATAATTACGTGACTAACTGGCCTTCTGACCTTTAGGCCTAAACTAATTGTGCTATAATTGCCTAAAAGGTACTTGCTCACTGAAAACCGAAATCTTTGTCTAAAATCTAGTTAGCTACGATGCTTTAGCCTTCAGCATGCAATCATTTCTTCGGATCTTAAGGCTATCTATAGTAAGCGATAGCGACAATAGGCTATACGCTTTTTCACCTAAAGCACTAAAACCTTATTTTGATTCCGAATACTTTGCTGGCTTTGGCGGCCAAAACGCTCTAGAAAAACATCTAACCTTTCTGAATTGAAGCAGCAGTTGTTCCACTAATTCATTAGCCTATACCTTTAGCACTCACCTAGTTCCAAGAAGCCCCGGTGCTTAGCAAGACTCAAAATTGAAGAAATTTGCAAAACTCATTTATTCCGTAATCTTCTTGAAACATGATGGCCGAAATTTGCATTCTAGAGGAAAATATGAAAATTTTCCGCTTAGGCTGTCTTGACCCGCTAGAATTGCAATGGGGTTATGTTAGTAAACTCATTTTTAAGACTTTTTTAGTTTTTCAAAAAAAGGGTTAAATGCCCTTTTGAAGCATTTGCTAGTTGTGGAACTTATTGACGAATAAAAGGTGTTCGGGGTGTTGGCGGTGTTACAAAAACGAGAGATTGGGTCAAAAACTCGGTTATGGATTGTGGTTGTATTGTTGCAGCCTGGAGGAAAAACTACAGAAATCAAAGTCAAAGGTGAAGAACTTTGAAGACCAAGTTTCCGAGTTGAAAGGAGAGTTGGTGAAGAACACGTCAGAGGTAGATAATTGTAATTACTTGTTATTCACGATATTGTCTTGGCCAGGAGACAACAAAGGGACGTTTCGGCCTTCGAGTCAAGATGCCCAACTATCTACCACACACGGTGGAGGCTTCACACTGTCTCTTTAATTGCTGAACGTCAAGCAGGGAAGCTCTGAATAGCATTTTTTTATGTCTTTGGTTGACCCTACCTGGATTCGAACTCGTGTGGACCGTTTCAGTAGCAGACGCTCTACCCACTCGACCACCGATCGGTTAAAGGTGGATAATTTAGCTTGAAAAGTTGTTCCAATCTAACAGACACACGATGGGTGCGGTTTAGAGGTGTTTGGTTGCACGAGGAATCGAAATCGTGTTCAATGCGTACCAGTGCCAGTATCTGGATCACATTGCAATAGAGGTTTAGGGTTTACCGTCACCGCCACAGTCTTTAATTTAATTGAATTATGTTGTTAGATTGCCAGTCTTCTTCGTAACGTTGAATCTGCCAATGAAGAGACCCGCCAAGTGACGTCACAACTGAAAGAACAATCAAACCGTCTTGAAGCTGAGCGTAAGAAATGCGATGATCTCTCCGGCGACCTCCGACGGACGCAAGTTGAAAGGGAAAGCTTTGAACGACAGGTGATTGGGGCCGTTCATCAAGTGGTGACGTATTTTAATGATGGTCTTCATTTTCTGCCGTCAGCAGTTGGATGGAATCACCTGTCCCGTCTGTGAATGAGGGCATGGTGCAGAGGAATGCCACATCGTAACACCTCACTCGGGCTGGGAACCCCGGGAGAGAAGTAGCCATGCTGCCACTACTGAAGGACTTGGGTTATTGGGTTCGCAGGGATCGCTGCTGGTAGGTTCCCTCCAGGTGGGGCTTCGATATTCTTTTCCCGGCAGAAGCGCTGGAAAGTCGATGCGTAAACGTGGAGCTACGCCAATCACAATTTCGGTGGTAGATTTTTAGTTATGTTGAAGACAAAGCTAATTCGTACTAACTTGAACGCAAATCAGTAACTTCAAGCTAAACCACGAGCACTGTAGGTTCCGAAAAGCTAAAAAAATTTATAATAATGACAAGTAGTGCTAAAAAAGCGGACTTTTTAAAAAGAAGGCAAATGTTAACTGCCTACGTTACATTTCACAGCTCTCCGTTTTGAGCGGAAAGTCAGACTCCGTGATATCCCGGATGGAAACAGAGTCGAGAGAACTCCGCCTCGAGTTATCCGCAATAGAAGAGCGACTGCGTGTAACCGAGAGAGAAAAAGGAGACATGGAGAGGCGAGGTGTGGAGCTGGAAACGAAGGTAATGTCAGTTTTATTTAGCCACTACAATAAAAAAAATGTCTTCTCATAGCTGGATTTGAACGAAATTGGCAGTTGCTAACAGCACTGTTTTGTCGAGCAACTTCAGATATTGATGTAGTGGCTCAATCGCAATGCAACGCTACTCTACATTAGGGTGTTCGGGTTTTTCACTTTTTGCTTAAATCTTTTTCTTTATACGATTTTAAGGGTACAAATTGGTATGAAAAAAAATCGTGATTGTTTTTTTTGAAAAATTTTTTATCTTCATACCCTGGGGGGGCACAAAAGGTTTTTGGGGGGGCGCGTATGACTAATATTGCATAACTCAAAAACTACTGCACCTAGAAAGACAATTTTTACATCAATCGATTCAGAAACACAGGTTTCCTATCTGTGTTCAATACATTATATGGCTTTAACTGCTCTATTTTTCGAGTTATTTTCGAAAAACTGTTTTTACCCCTTTCGGCTTGCCGTTTCGCTTGAAATTAAAGGTATTTCTCGACACCGCACAGATGACCAATTGGTGGACGCACCTGACCTAAAGCCTGCCTGAAGCGAGAAATTCAATTTGATTTCTGGGTGGATACCACCTTAACACAAGTTACTAATGACTCAGCAATCGCTTCTACTTCGACACTGCACTGCATGGCTGGATGCAAGGCATGGAAATGACTACTCCTGCTCATTCCCTATCACTTTAAAAGTTACTACTGCAAGTCTAATAAGGATGTAATTTTCTATTCTGCAGTATGCAGCGTTGCACAAGACAAGTGCAATTATTGCACTAATTTTCACTCTTGACTTTTGTTTTCACTTTATTAAGAAACACCAAACATTTTAAGACACGACTTTCTTTTTCAGCCACTCATTCATTTTCGTCTTTGCTTCCGTGACAAACAAATCCCCTGATTCTGATATCAACTTGTCGTTTTTCTTCGGCTTTGCGAAAATCTTTCACTCAGGCATTATGACATAAGACCATCTCTCACAAGAGCGGTTATGATTGTCGATCGAATTGCAAAAAAACTTTGTCGTCAATCTGGAGGCAAGGTGCTGCTTTACTGCTGCATCTGAAGTGTGGCCTTGTAGGTGCTCGCTTCCATGCAAGTTGTTTGGTGTCAACATCACCAGGAAGTTGCTGATCGGGATCTTTCACTGTTTTGCTTGGAATGCAGGACTTTTTGAATGAATATTTAGGGTCACATTGATTGGGTTCATCCAAAAGCAGAAGAGTTTTACAAACACAGGTTTCAAACAATGATCAACCAGATTCGTATGTTGTTGGCGAAAATCCAGCGATAAATAACAAAGAAATATCATGTTTGTTGGTCCTTCTGACGCGCGTGGATTCAAATGAATTTTCACAAACATTGGCACATAAACCGATATGGTGTAGCTTGTAACTTGAAGAAGTTTGCTGATTTGAGTGACGGTCATTTTGGTGTCAAATAGAAGTCTCATGTTACCATTTGCAGTTGTTAACCACTTATAACGATAAATCTGTAATCAGTAAGTAATCTGTAATCCATCGAAGTTTCAACAATTTTTGTCTTACAAACACGAAAGCATTTCGTTTGCAAGGTAAGTGTTGCATATTTCGGTCATCTTCGCTTTGTATCTGACGTTACTGATGACAGATTTATCGTTATAAGTGGTTAACAACTGCAAATGGTAACATGAGACTTCTATTTGACACCAAAATGACCGTCACTCAAATCAGCAAACTTCTTCAAGTTACTAGCTACGCCATATCGGTTTATGTGCCAATGTTTGTGAAAATTCATTTGAATCCACGCGCGTCAGAAGGACCAACAAACATGATATTTCTTTGTTATTTATCGCTGGATTTTCGCCAACAACATACGAATCTGGTTGATCATTGTTTGAAACCTGTGTTTGTAAAACTCTTCTGCTTTTGGATGAACCCAATCAATGTGACCCTAAATATTCATTCAAAAAGTCCTGCATTCCAAGCAAAACAGTGAAAGATCCCGATCAGCAACTTCCTGGTGATGTTGACACCAAACAACTTGCATGGAAGCGAGCACCTACAAGGCCACACTTCAGATGCAGCAGTAAAGCAGCACCTTGCCTCCAGATTGACGACAAAGTTTTTTTGCAATTCGATCGACAATCATAACCGCTCTTGTGAGAGATGGTCTTATGTCATAATGCCTGAGTGAAAGATTTTCGCAAAGCCGAAGAAAAACGACAAGTTGATATTAGAATCAGGGGATTTGTTTGTCACGGAAGCAAAGACGAAAATGAATGAGTGGCTGAAAAAGAAAGTCGTGTCTTAAAATGTTTGGTGTTTCTTAATAAAGTGAAAACAAAAGTCAAGAGTGAAAATTAGTGCAATAATTGCACTTGTCTTGTGCAACGTTGCATACTGCAGAATAGAAAATTACATCCTTATTAGACTTGCAGTAGTAACTTTTAAAGTGATAGGGAATGAGCAGGAGTAGTCATTTCCATGCCTTGCATCCAGCCATGCAGTGCAGTGTCGAAGTAGAAGCGATTGCTGAGTCATTAGTAACTTGTGTTAAGGTGGTATCCACCCAGAAATCAAATTGAATTTCTCGCTTCAGGCAGGCTTTAGGTCAGGTGACTCTAAGAGGTATATGAGCCTGTTTATTATTATCGTTTATTGTTGATTATGTGAATTCTGTTACCGTATTATTTCGGATACAGACAAAAATAAAAAATGACTTGACTTGACTTGACAGGTGCGTCCACCAATTGGTCATCTGTGCGGTGTCGAGAAATACCTTTAATTTCAAGCGAAACGGCAAGCCGAAAGGGGTAAAAACAGTTTTTCGAAAATAACTCGAAAAATAGAGCAGTTAAAGCCATATAATGTATTGAACACAGATAGGAAACCTGTGTTTCTGAATCGATTGATGTAAAAATTGTCTTTCTAGGTGCAGTAGTTTTTGAGTTATGCAATATTAGTCATACGCGCCCCCCCAAAAACCTTTTGTGCCCCCCCAGGGTATGAAGATAAAAAATTTTTCAAAAAAAACAATCACGATTTTTTTTCATACCAATTTGTACCCTTAAAATCGTATAAAGAAAAAGATTTAAGCAAAAAGTGAAAAACCCGAACACCCTACTCTACATATTAAACAAACCGGTTAAGTTTACTTATGGGCCAGAAACACAGAAGTGATCTTGATATAAAAGTAGGAATCGGTACACGATAACGGCTCTTGCAAAATCGTCCAAAATCTAATTAATTTTTGGATTTCTTTGCGCCGTCAATAATGTCTTGCTTTGAAGATTTCCGACCTCGATCGTTCGTTTCATTCGGATGCCGATCGCCACAAGATAGAAGTAGAAAGATTATCGGAAACGCACAAACGAGAGTTGATGAAGTTAAAAGCGTCTTCGGCGATCGCAACGGAAGCTCTCACTTCCCGCAAGTCGGCGCTAGAGAGTGCACTTAGGTAATTATGAGCAAATATGGTATCGCCAACAGATGCTGCCGCCTCAAACGGCCGTCCCTGCCGGTTTGACAAAAATGTATTAGCGTACAAATACTAGTGGGAAAGTTTAAACTTTTAAGTTGAGAAAAACGGGAAATCAGCGGCAATTTGGATACAGGCAGATTCCTGGTGTGGCCAATATAGGCTTTAATAGTAGAATCAACTGTTTCTCTTTTTTGTCATTCACCATTGAAGGGGTCGCAAAGAGTCTTCAACGTGTGTGGTAGACAGGCTGCGACTTGACTCGAGACCGAAAAACCACTACTCTTTCCTGGTCATGGCAATTAAATGAGTTTACTGTGTTTAGTTGTCTATTTTGTTGACCAGATTGGCTCTTTCCACTTTGCATCAGATGTCACGTGACCGGAAGATGCTACGTAGCGAAGTAGAGAAATTTCCCGGGCTGCTAAAAGACGCCATCAAGCGGGCTGCTAAGCAGGTTAATACTTTGTTGCTGCGTCAGTTTTGCTTCGGAAGACCTAGCCCAGTTGTATGTTATGGTTGCTAATGGTAAAAAAGTTACCGAGGCATCGTTGATTGCCCAGTCCTTCAACCGATGTTCCCATCTGATGCGAATGCTGTGTGGATGGTGACCGCCAGTCTTCCACTACAGTGTTAAGGGCCGGTCTACACTGTGTACAAATTTTTTTGCACCCATTGCACGAGCATCGAAGGTGTCTACTGTCTGCGCTATACAAAAGGTCCCTTTGCTGTCTCCTAACCAAGGCAGCTTGGTGAATAATATGTAATTACAATTCCATCATCAAATGCTTTTTGACGAAAGACATCAAGTAAAAAAACTTAAAAAGTGAAAAATGATCTTCAGCCCCCTGCTAGTTTTAAATGATTATTTTAAATGAAAGGAAATGATTAAGATAAAACTTCCAAGTCTATTTTTTATGTGCATTTGAAAACGGCCTAAGTTTTTTAAAAATCAAATCACAAAGAACTGGTAAAGATTGTCAATCTAGGAATAATAACATAATAAGCAAAAATAACTAACCTTTGAAAACCTCGCAATGTCATTTTTGAATTGATTAGCATCCAGAAAATTTTTGAGCATTAAAGATCAACATTGTTTCATAAGTTCATCTATAGGTCTCTTTGAGTCTGGACCAAAAGTAACGTATGAATGATAAGTTTGTTACATTCCAATTCTCATGGAACTCACAGTTACTATTTGGTCACTATTTGGCACTAGTCAAATAATAAAAATTTGCTAGTAGATTTATAATTCTAAAAAGCAATTGTAGAATATAAAAACTTTTGATCTCACTATCACATTAACAGTAGACTAATGGCTTGACAGTGTCTGCAATTCAACTAAACTGTTTGTAAAAGTTTGATTAAAACCTACTGGTAACTGAATAGTAGATGTGGACTCTTTAGATTGAATCAATTTCACTTGTCTATAGCTGTTGTGCACTGCCTATAGCCTGATCAGTGATCATAGTAGTAGGCCTAGGTTATTGTATTTCAATTTCTGCTTTCATTAGCTATTACGGTAGGCTGTACAAGTTTTAAGTTTCATTAACTGAAGTAAAAAATCATAGCTCAGAGTTTATTGGCGGACTAATTTTTTAACTTTGTGTATTTTCTTACTAAGTTACCTCATTATTTGTTATACAGTACCAATGCACTACTTGGTTAAACTTTTTAAAGTAAACTAACCTACTGCTACCATCAAGCGAGGTTTGCCAGTGTGCTTAGGTAAGTAATGTGATAAATGCTGTTTACGAGTGCCCACAGACGTTGGCTTACTGGTTTAGGCCTAATCCCCCTGGTCTGGGCTTTGATCTGCGTTGCCACATCGCAGATCGATTTCAAATTTCTTCATTTGGACGAGACTACACTGATGTTGCAGCGAACAATTAATTCATCATAGGCCTATCGACTTGGGCCTCTTTTTTCCAAGGTTTTTTTTTTAATAGAGCCGCAAGTAGACCATTTTCATTCTAAATTAGGCGATTTCAAACCAAGACGCAAACTTTTACTTTTGAAAAGCTTTATTTCTACCAAAATTTATGAACCTACGTTTAACCTGCCTCGAGACCTGGTTTTGAAATTTCACCCTAATCGCGAGCTTACGAGCGTACCAGTTCAAAAAATTTGTTTTGTTTGCAAATTTTTTTGCGCCGGCGATTTCACGATGATAAGGTGGTACGCATTTTCTTGAATTTTTTTTTTTTTTAAACAAATAAATTTTTTCTTTAAAACAAACTAAGGTTCCGCTAGTTCGCTCACGATTTTACGCCCAGTGTAGACAGGCCGTAAGTGCCCAATTGCTACCTTCTCCCTTTTTCAGGTTTGGGCTAGATCATTAACAGAAAGGTGAGCTAAAGATCCCACGATGGGTTTTGCGAAGGGTCTGAGGTTAAAAAGATGCTTCATGAAAAGCTTTGCTCTACAAATAAGACCATTGTCCTTGCCTGCTGCAGGTGTCTGACGCGGTGGCGGAGATAAGCGAAACGAATAAGGAGCTGGTGCGGAGGTATACGAAGGAGATGGCGCTGCGGAAGAAGTACCATAACCAACTGGTCGAGTTGAGAGGTGCGTGGTTGTGTTTAAACGGGTCTGGAAAAGTTGCTAGCTTTAGAGAAAGCCTGTCTGTTTTTGACCTTTTTCCTGCGTAAAAAACGCGCCACCATGAACCCATGCATTAAGGTTCCATCACGTTGCTCAACTTGATAATTAACAGATCCATATCATTTAGGTAACATTCGAGTCTTTGTTCGCGTCCGTCCGATCATCTCCGAAGATGGTCGAAACGCTAAGAAGGCTATATCTTATGACATCAGTGATGACGCCATCATTTACGTCAATAATCCTCAAAAAGGTCGCAGTCAAACCTTCGAAATGGATCGGGTATTCCCCGGTGGCTCAACACAAGAACAGGTCAGTGTGACGTAGTTTTGACGTCATATTAATTTTTTGATCTTGCTGTTTGTGGTGCAGGTTTATGCCGAAGTGCAAGCGCTGGTGACTTCATGCATCGATGGATATCACGTGTGCATTTTTGCTTACGGTCAAACTGGTTCAGGGAAAACCTACACAATGGAGGTGAGGCCCATCTTGTGTGTTTCATAATATTGATGATGTATTTGCATAATATTTACATCATCAGGGCACGACGGAGCAGCCGGGGATCAACCAGCGCGCTTTAGACGATCTGTTCCGCTTGATCGACGAGAGGTCACGTGACTGGGAATACAACGTCAGTGTTTCCCTCGTGGAAATTTACAACGAGACGCTCAGGTGCGTGTGATGAAATCTTAAATTTTTGAAGGTTAATTCAAACTTGCCAATGGATAACGAAAACGATAACATTGGTATCTCTAGGCTAAGTTTGGTTTCTTGGATCGAGCCGAATCAAACTTCAACAGGTTTTTTTTAAGTGCTCCCGTCGCGGTGGCCTGCCCTGGCTACCAAAAAAAGTTACTCTGCGTATTTGTGTTCAGACGATGTGAAGAGTCTGCTTCGAAGCGCGGCTCAGCTTCAGTGTTCAGAGCGAACGCCATTCCTCCGTTTTGCCTTCGCTCATTTTATACCCCTGTTTCCAGGGATCTCTTGAACGCGAAGCCTGAGAAGTTGGAGATCAAGATGAACCCCGATGGCTCATTGTTCGTGCAGCGATTGAAGCGCGTGCAAGTGCGCAACCTCGATGACGTCAATCGCGTCTTCCGCACCGGCCACTCGAACCGCTCGACCGCGTCCACAAACATGAATGAGAGAAGCTCGCGGTCGCACGCCGTACTCATGGTAATCGTCGAAGGGACAAACAAAACCACGGAGCTGTCGACCACAGGTGCGACTTTTCTCCTATTACGTAATCAACACATGCAGCAGTGGTTACGCAGTCGACTCGGTGCAAGTGTAGTGAGGCTAACTGACCTGTCGCCGCTGCGATACTTAAGCATTAATTCGTGATAGTGCAGACGCAGTGAGGGATCGTGCAAACTCGTTACACAAGCTACGGTTTAACCCTTTACCAGAAATTAACAAATTGTTTAAATGCATTATTATGTTTTGTATTTTCAACCATCTGTTTGTAGGTCGATTGAACTTAATTGACCTCGCTGGATCGGAACGGGTCTCGAAGAGCGGCGCGTCGGGCGATCGACTAAAAGAAGCGCAGAACATAAACCGAAGCCTCTCTGCGCTCGGTGACGTCATTCACGCGTTGCGTAACAAGCAAGGTCACGTGCCGTTCCGCAACTCGAAGCTCACGTATCTGCTCCAGGATTCGCTCAGTGAGTTGCCTTCGTTGGTGCCCTCTGCCGGCGGGTGGGGTGCGAAGTCCCTGCCCCAGGATGCCACCCGAGGCCTGGTCGGTGCAAACCAGTGGTTGAAAAATCCACAGCTTCTGTGCTTAACGTTCAACAATGAAAGGAATAGTGTAAAGCCTCCATCGTGTGTGGTAGACAGGTGGGCAGGTGGCAGCTTGACTCGAAGACCGAAACGTCCTTCGCTGTCTTGTGGCCAAGACAAGTTCGTGAATAAATATGTAGTTGTACTAATATTAAGGTTATAAGATAAGGGTCAAGAGATTACCAAACCGAGTGCTCAGACCACTTCAGACGTAGTAAGCGTAAATCAAATTCATTAAAGAGGGTTCAGGGCAAGAGCACTTGGAACATTATTTCACAAAATGAATAATGGGCTAGTAATAATGTGAAAATGGAATTGAGTCGTCGCGAAGCGTTTCGTCCTTGCTCAAGTGACTCATCAGGCGACAAAGACCAATTTTGTTTTATTAGCCGAAGAAAATTGTAATTATATTTTATTCACCAAGTTGCCTCGGCCTGGCGACAGCGAAGGGACGTTTCGGTCTTCGAGTCAAGCTGCCACCTGTCTACCACACACGGTGGAGGCTTCACGCTGTCCCTCTAATTGCTGAACGTCAAGCTGGGAAGCTTGTGAATACCAATTTTTATAGTCTCGTGGTTTGACCTGATCGGGAATCGAACCCGAGTCTACCGTTTCAGTAGCAGACGCTCTATCCACTCGACCACTGATCGGCAATTGTAATTGGAGAAGGCTCCTTACCGTTTCTATACGTCTCCCAGTGTAATATTACTTCAAAACTCTTCGTCTACGACTACCAACCTCCGTTACCCGGTACTCACTGTCTGCTCAAAATCTTCAAAATTTACCACAGCTGGTACTGATTGGATTAACTACGTCTGCTTTCCTCAACCAATAACACGTTTTGGTACTATTTAGTTTAATTCCAAACTTGATGAAAATTCTAAACTAAAATAAAACGACGAAAACGGGTCAACAAAACGTTTAGCATGTAAGAAACTCTTATTAACACGTAAACGCAATAAATCTATAATGGAAGAAAGTAACATTAATAGACTCCAGAAGCTACCGGATGTGCACACAATAACTGGATTTATATTGCTTTTTTACTAGATCTTTAGCGCTGGTGTTAAAAACAGTAAACATTAAGATTAACCTCAAAGTAGAAAAAGAAATAAACATTTTACCAATAGATTTTAGACGCAGACGTAATAAATTTCAAAATTTGACTGGTATTGGTGATCTTGAACTTGCAACGACAAATTAACTGGATGATTTGGCGACCGATCCAAATAGAGAGAGAGGGAGAGTCAGCCAAATGATGGGCATGCGCCAACGGGCATCGACTGAGCAATAGCTCTTAGAAACTATTTCAACTAAGCTCTGAACAATGGACAGTTTTTCAGTCCCAATCTCAAGTCTCGATGACGTTGATAAAATGCTGCCCTAAACTTGGCTCCAACTTAAGAAAATGTGCTTGCTGACTCGATCCCTTTCAAAAGGGCCTCTGCACTCAGTGAAAACTAATCCAGACTTTTTCATTGTTATTATGGTGGATATTGGTGCTTTATGACTGCGTTGGATTAGTAGCACGATGACATAAATGAATGAAAAGCTCAGATATTTGGTGTAATTAAAAAAGAGCCAGTACTTCTGTAAACTTATAAAAAAAAAAAAAATAGCAGTTCATATACTATAACAGCACAGATCTACCAGAATATTTTATGATAAAAATATAGGATAATACGAGGGTCATTCAATAAATAAGGTGAATTTTTCAGTATAAGGAGTTATATTCAGATAGACCTTTGATTTTTTTTTCAACATTGTCTCCCATTAATTTCACACATTTTTTCCATTTGTTCACAAGCTTCCGTATTCCCTCAGTAAAAAAATCTTTCGACTAACAACCTCACTATTAAGGAAATAAGCAATATGAATTTGTCAGTCACACATGCTAGGAGAAAGGTAATTTCAAAAAATGTAATTTTTTGGGGAAAGGATTAACTCGGATTAATTATATTTTATTATTATGTACACTACTACCAAATTACTGTATATATTTATCAAACAAGAAATACAATCAGAGATGGGTTACGATGGAGAAAAATGAAGCCCAAACTGATATGCCGTTGCAAGTCAGAGCTTGCGAGAGACTAGAATTTGGATGTAAATTTTGTACAGAGTTTTTTTCGCACAGGAACGACAATCGAAAATGTAAATGACTTTTACGTCACAAAAAAATAATTAAACAGCTATTGAGCGAAAGAACCGGATTAAAAAAGGTGGGATCTGTTGCAAATCAAAAAAGATGTGCACCTAAATGTTGTTCAAATTCCAATAAACCGAGCCATGATCTTTATCTATAAATATGGGGATAAATGAGACTGGGTTCGAATCTTGATTGAAGCAAACTAAACAAATCGGCGCTACCAGTGCTATAAAGGTGCTGAAATCTAATACCTTGTACCGAATCTACAGGCTAGGCTTACTTACTGCTATCATTGCAATTTGGTCTGCTAAAGTTAAATTTGAAACCAATTTTAAGTGTAGAAATTTATACCGAATAATAGCCCATTCTCAAAACTTGTATTTGCTGACTTTTTAGTTTGAGCACTCGCTGAGATAGTGCTGCTATGTGGATAGAAAATTTTAATTAGAATAACGTTTGGGTCTCATTGAAATTTTCCATTGCGCTAAGCTCCGTACGTAATGTATTGCATTATTTTGTTGTTTTTTTTTTTCACAATAACGTCTATTATTCGCGATATACGACAAAAGGTCGCAGGACATGATATAAGGGCGCATAGACGTTAATCTGCAATCTGCACTAGCGTTTTCGCTTTTCGGAAAAAGTTACGTAGTCAAAGAAACGAACGTGATTAATTAGTATTTCATTTAATTTTTGAAGGAAGTTTTTTTAATTCGTTTCCTGCCTTCAGTTCTCAATTATCGCACAAAGCACTACCCTTAAACTGTTTTTAAGTTGCCGTGCACTAATCTTCAACTAACATTTAAATAAAAAATTTTGAATGAGTTGATTTGCTTTACGTAACCACGTCAACAGTTGTTTTCAAATGCAATCATTTAGCTGTTTTCAAAAGGGATTGTACGTAATCAGTTGAACAAACAATTATCCGCGGCGAAGCAAAATCGAATCAAATCTGTCATTTTCTTGCTCTATGTCAGCGCAGATTGCAGATTTACGTCTATGCGCTCTTAATGTCCTTTTGTCCCTGAGCCCTTAATATCCTTGCGCTCTTAATGTCCTTAAGTTTAAGTTCAAATTTGTTTATTGACGCCACTAAATAACCAAAACAGATAAAACAGAGAACGAATAGTGTTATTATTAATGAAGAAAGCAGCGCCTGAGTGACGGCGAAGGGACCGCGAGTCTGCAGCCACTCTGGAAAGCCATAATAAAAGATATGGCATCTTTTTTCGAGCTACAACGAATTGACATAAAAAACACAAGGAAGCAAAAACTAAAAAATGCACAAAAAAAGGAGAGACATCCTGCCTTTTGTCCCTGCGTCCTTATGTCGGGTTTCGTATTATTCGGTATTAATTTCTGTACTTGAGACTGATTTCAAATTTAACTTTATGCAGACAAAACTACAATGTTAACAGTAAGTAGGCCTGGCCTATAAGTTTTGGTAAAAGATAGTAGGTTTTTGCAGTAGCTTGATAGCAATGGTAAATTTTAAAGGATTTGAGTAGACCGTGAGTACTGGGTAACCGTGGTTGTTGGCGAAAAGTTTTGAAGTAGCAATATTGCACTGGGAGACAGATAAAAACGGTAAGGGGGTCTTCTCCAATTGCAATTTTCTTCGGCTAATAAAACAAAATTGGTCTTTGTCGCCTGATGAGTCCCTTGAGCAAGGACGAAACGCGTCGCGACGGCTCAAATCCATTTATTATCATATTATCATTAAATCGCAATTCATTTTATGAAACAATGCCCCAAGTGCTCTTGTCCCGAACCCACTTAACTGAATATTATTGTTATACTAATTAAATAATGAACCAACTAACTAGCAGTAGAAAGTGGCTTAATCTCAGAAAAGCGAATGTTTGGAAGAATGCGGGAGAGACATCCTGCCTTCAAGATGTATTGGCTTCCATTCGTCGCGAACAATTACAAGGGATTCTGATTCTAAGTCGTCGTAGCTCTTCAATGCACGGAAAGGATCTTCACAACTGTAACGCTTGTGCTGCTTAGCCACGTTTGCAACGTTATTTCGATCGATTGCGACCTGTTACTAACTTGTACATCCTTCCAATTACCATGTTTTTCGGAGCTAGCTACGTGTATATTTCAGGCAAGGAGAGCAAGACCTTGATGGTGGTCCAGGTCTCTCCCATCGAAGCCAGTCTGAGCGAAACTGTGTGCTCCCTCAACTTCGCGCAGCGGGTCCGCGCTGTGGAGCTGGGGCAGGCCACCAGGAAGACGAAGGTGCCGGCAGTTAGGTGCTGATATGCAGTATTTTATGCACTGTAAATTTCACAATTATTGTTTGCCTTGCTGACCAATTGTAACTCAGGGTGGGTAACTATCGGTCATTTCGTGATTCAAATTACCAAGTTTTCTTCTGACAATTCCAATCAAAAACGCGATTGGTCTTTCTAAAAGACTTGTTAACGGTGTAAAATCAAATCTATCCTTTTAAATCAATCTTCACTGCCAACAAGTATGTGTGCAATTTGTGTTAATCAGTCGCTTATTTTTTGCTGCTTTTTCACGGCGTTTGCATTTTTTCCAAACGCTACTTTATTACTATAAAACATTTCACTCATGCTGGGAATCTCGTAACCATATCTCTCAATCATATCATTCAGCCATGTAACTTGTGCAGTGTGCACTCTTAGGCGTAGCCAGGATTTTTGATTGGGGGGGCAAACCACAAATGACGTGCAATGACGTCATCAGAAATTTTCGAAAGAAAAACGAAGTTTTTGTTGCACTAAGACACTGTAGAGTGGAAGATCAGGAGCCGTGGCCTGTGCGCTTGCACCTAGCCAGGATTTTGCTGAAGGGAGGTGACATAAAACGCAAAACAAAAAGTGCAAATGTGTAAATTGGGAAATGTATGCGAGTAAAGTAGTGTAACTCAAACGTTATCACAGACGTGGGTCTGGGGGCGGAGCCCTCAGCAGCCGGAGGCCATGGGGGTCTAGAGGCAAGCCCCCAGCCGCCCGGTGAGTTTTTGTGAAAACTAGTTATTTTAATACCATTGGATCACAATTCGCACGAGTTTAGAGTCATTCCAAAGAACTAGATTTTTAACATTTGAAAGCCAATTGAAAAGATTAATTTGTTTTATTCTCCGCTTGCATACAATTCAAGTCCAAAACACGTTTAAAATCTTGCATTTTAAAGTTTAAATTTGTAAGTGATTTAGCCCAGGTTGGTGGAAGTAAGATATATTGCCTCCTTCAATATTTTGGCAGTAAATAATAATCTGGTCGAAAATTTTCCTCAAGAGATTTTTGTTTTGTCAGAAAAATAACCAGTTGTAGAAGTACATGTAGGCCCCGGCCCCCTCAATTCAAGTTCAATTTGTTCAAGGAGCATTTCCCCTCACTAATTTTTTCTCAGAAGTGTTTTGTCGCATAAAAACCGGCGAGGTGGAGGATGATTTATTATTTAAAAATGGTATAATAGATGGTTACGCTTACTAACTATGTTGTTGCCCGGGGCCCTTGGCACGTTGGAGATTTTGGCAACATCTTTCTGCCAAATACAAGTAAAGACCAAAAAAAGTCTAGCCATCTGAGCGCGCTGGCCCCTGGCACTGTGCCATACTACGGTAAATCGGATCCTAGTTGTTGCATTATGTCCAAAAAAAGGTAGATGAGATAGCAAATTTTAGGACAAAAACTTTCTATTTCTAACGGGCTATGTAATTAAGTTGGTTGGCATAAATTGAATTGAGAGGGGCCCGTGGTTCGCAAAATGCTCAAAGACAGCGTTGTATGCGAAAAATGCTAAAAGAAACTGAAACAGTAGACTGTTTGTCATAGGTGACATTTCAATTAAGGGGCCTGGCTACGCCTAGGAGTGCTCTTGACTATTTCTGTTCCTGGTTTGCCATTATTGCGACTGGGTCACTTCCCATTTTAGTCAAATGCCTTGTTACCAATGCAACGAATGAAGAAATTGCAATAGGCTCTAGCCATAAATTCACAAAACACAGCTGTATGTCAGCGGCCGGCGATAGCGAAGTTGGTTGGAGCGTCGGGTTAGCAACGTAAGCTCGTTACTTGGTAATCGAAAGGCTGCTAATTCCTGGGTTCAACTCCCGCATGTACTGGCTACGCGTCACTCCCACGTACGAGCAAGTTGGGGCCCCAGGCCCCCATATTTAATTGCTTGTGGAGGGCTTCCTGTTCTGGCGTGTAACAAGCGCAGAGGCCCGCTCGCAAAATTTTTATATTCAAAGCAACATGGGATGAGAACAATGAATTTAGGGTTTTTCAAAGTGGTGAAAACCAAACCGGCTGGGGTCGTAAGATTAGAACGGAAAAAGAACTACCTCGGCTACCCACCCTCGAGATTTTTTCGCTGCTGCGATGAAATGCACTTGCTATACACAAACGCGTTCATATATTTCTCAATACAAAAAATTGCACTTTAAATGAGTCGGAAATTACAAAAGAGGTAATCAATAATCATGTACGGTGATAGTTCATAAAGATGCGGAAGACGATGATCAAGTTTTTATTTTGCACTTCATTGTTCGTGCTTGTGAATGAAAATGAAGTGTAACATAAAAACATGTCTCGCTCCGAAGCGCAACATCTTTGGAGTCGATAACACACTGGATGACAAGGATTAGGATTTCGAGAATCCGGCCAAAACGGCGCCGGCGATTGTCAGTGAGTATGCGAGCGACATGATCAAGTAATTTCGAAGTCCCTAGAAATGAAGATTGTGTGGTTATTAAGTTTTCGCCAACTTCAGGACCCGCTAATCTATTCACTTAATTCGGAAAGCTAAAATTTCTGAATATTAGTTACTGATTAGGGGAAAATCGAGTCGGGTTATTATACCACTGCTCTGTTAGCGTACCCAAAACAGTTCTCAAGCAGACGTCAGAAACCTGAAATCACTGGAGTGGATACGATGTCGAAAAATTGTAGTTTAATCATATATGGAAACCACTTACTCTTATTTCGCGAAATACAAGTACACCCCATAATGACGCGACAATGCCAGGCCCAGTCGTAATAATAGGAAAACTGACGGCTTCAGTAAGGAAGTTGTTCGCGATGAACCAGCCGATGTCCGCAGCAGCCCACATCGCGCCCGATATGACGGCGGGAAGGATGACACGCGGATAGACCTGAATATTCACACGTGATCATTCGGACAGTTTTACTCTCGAATGGAGTGGCGAGTTGGTTTGATCGGTCTGGAAGTTCGTCCGGACCTCCTGTTACGGAGGAGCGAGGCTACCGCAAGCGGGGGTCTGCATATAACAGCTTTCTGTGGATTTTGCTCTCCACATTATGTCTAAACTGTTCACATTTAAACCTTTCGTAATATAAACTTACCATTACTGCTCAAACACAGTGTAAATGAAGTATGAGCTAACTTTAGCAACTTAGTTGGTCAGAGCCATATCAGTGCTCGAAAGATTGCTGGCTCTCGGTTTGATTTTAAAACTGGTTAGTGGTTACGTGTCCTTAAGAAAAACAACGCTATTACCCGTTGTAGTGGCAAAGCCTGACGAAAGCAAAACCCAAAAAGGATGCTCGGGTGAGTTTGGACCAGCGCAGAGCGCCAGGCTTATGAACTTATCAAAAGTGACGTTTATATCGCCTTACCATTGGTTGGTTCTTTTTGAATGCGCAGTATATGACGAAATACACGGTGCTTGTGAGAAAAATACCACAGAAGTGAGCGAATACGTAGTCGATATCTGAAAAGCGAGTAAGTGTGAAACTGATAAAATGAACTCGGAGCTTGGAAAGCAATGGAAGAATTGCAAGGCCCCCAATACAGTACGAGCAGTAAGTTTCCCACATAAAAAATTATACATATCAAGAGCGATTCAATTGCACGCTATGTAATATGCTAGGTTTAAATTAATAAAATCCTTGCGCGTTGACTAGTTCATCGCAAATTGCAAAAACAGCTATCCTATTGTCTTTTCCCCCTCTTGAGCAGCACATTCAAAATAACTTTGATGATGTTAGCCCAATACGTATCCAAGTGCATCCTCCACCCCCCCAAAAACACTTTTAAACATCAATCAGTGAACTTCATAATTGAATTGTTTTTAGTGATTGAATTGCAATTTTTGTGTGTTTTAAATTTCCAATAAAATCATTTACATAGCTCTTGAAAAAAAAATCTAAAAAAGTAAGGTAAAAGCTAGATAACCAATCTTTTCCCCTCACATTAAGAGTCCGTCTTCATTAGGCGTAAATCCGCTAGCAGACAAGCGATCTAGTACACAAAGCCGCAGAACGTAAGGTCGCATACATAAGGGTGCAGGAACATAAGATCGCAAGGACATAAGGGCGCAGGCACGTAAATTGGCAATTTGCGCGAACATTTTCGTGCTTCGGAAATAATTATGTGATCAAAAAACAAACTTGATTATTGAGTTTTTATTTAATTTTTGTAAGTCAAGTTTTGAAAGAAAGTTTTTTGAATTCGCTTCTGCCTTCAGTTCTAAATTATCGCACAAAACACTACCCTTAAACTGTTTTTAAGTCGCTGTGCACTAATTTTGAACTAATATTTAAAGAAATGTTTACTTTTAATGAGTTTATTTGCTTCACGTAACCACGTCAGCGATAGTTTTCAAACGCAATCATTTAACTGTTTTCGAACGCAGTAATTTTACTGTTGTACTTCATTTCTTAAGCAAACATAAAAGTCTTTTGTCCCGCTGCGAAGCAAAATCTAATCAAGTTTTTCATTTTCCCTCTCATTGCGGTAGTGCTTTGTGCGATAATTGAGTTCTGAAGGCAGGAAGCGAATTCAAAAACTTTCTTTCATAACTTTACTTTTAAAAATCAAATAAAAACTCATTAATCAAAGTTCGTTGTTTTGATTACATCATTATTTTTCGAAAGTCGAAAAAGTTAGCGCAGATTGCAGATTTACGTCTCTGCGCTCTTATGTCGGTTTTCGCAGACAAGTCATCTTCAAACAAAAATTGGATAAGCCAGGCTAGACGGTATACCAGCGTAACATTTGCTGTACACCAGGTGTAAACCGCGATTAAATGAACCACTCCAGTACTCACCATGCTTTGAAGCCTCAGGGTAGTTGTCTTTAATGTAAATGACCGGAATGAAATTCACGCCGTACATAATACCGGAGAAAATTGAAAGGGTAACGCCACTGCAACGGGAAGTACGGTTAGGGACATTTTACAGTGGATAGGTGCATGTAGCACCAGACTGTAAATTACAAAGGTAAATATGAAAACAGCTTTAAGAAAAGCTATCTGTGATGACCGCAAGGTTAAACGATACTGGCCCTGGAACGCCATTTACCTCTTTTTTTAACTTCTGGATTCCCGCTATAAAATAAACGTAATCGCTGAATCAAGCTTTTAAACCACTCCAAAATGGTGGCTGTCACATTATTAACATATAGAGTTACAGCTCGCGCTGCTGAAGCCCCAGTCAACCCAACGGATCGCAAAAAGGGACTGTTTTCGTAAGCGAGTGCCCATGAGAAGTAGTCACCAATGCGATGATGACGTGAGGTATGGTGAAGTGATGAAATACCCACTTCTCTCGCAGGTTCTCTACAATGCGGTATGTGGGGTTCTATGTTGCAATATTCTCTCACACAAGCTTCAGCCACAGAAAAGGGACGGGTAATTCCAACCAACCGACAGGCACCAAGCCATTAGCAAAAGCAGACATCACCGTCAAGCATAATTAATTACGCAATGAGTACAATAACCTACAACAGTCTTCGCTGGAAGGGAGAAAGCCTCATTTCCCACGGTGTGTCAGTGGTGGTGACATTCGTACTCACGTCCTAAACAATGCAAACGTAAGGGATAGAAAACACAGGCAACCAACTCAAGGGAACTGAGTCGTTCTTTTTCTTTCTTCATTGTTCGCTTTTCCGTATAGGTTGCGGGGGCAGCAACTCGAGATTAAGCCGCCACAATTTACGGTCTTCCATCACTCCATCATTTTGCTTGGGTGAAGTCCCAAGCGATTCCATAAAAGACCATCAATGTAATTGGTCCATCTAGCTCTAGGTCGTCCAACTGGTCTTTCCTCATTTGCTTTGGCAAGTAGTATAGAGCTTGTTTGGGGAGTCTTTCCTGACGCATTCAGCTTAACATGGCCCGCATGACCAAACGACCTAAGCTGAGATCTTTCAATTTGGAGAAGTAGCGGCTCGATGTTTGGAGATTTTCGAATCTTAGAGCTATATGCAGTTATGCACCTTGTTAAATCATGCATCTCCTTCGATTCTTCGTAAAAACTCATTCGGACGCCTGCACTTGTGATCGCGCTCTTTCGGTCATTACCAAAGATTTATGACCATAGGTGAGAATGGGGACTAAAAATGTTTTGAAAATTGAGAGCTATGCCTTTTTCGACAATTCTCGTTCGACGACAACCTAATAGTGCAAAGCTCGCATTACTGCACTAGCCTTGTCAAGTTTTATTAGCAAACCATTCTAAAAGTTCAACTCGCCACCTTTTGCGCAACGACACGCATGTCATATTTAACAATTTAAAATCAGGGGTTCGAACAATACAAAATTGCAGAGAACAGACGATATGCCAGGTATGCCTCACCCATCGGGGCAGCCAGAAATACAAAAAGGGGGAAACAATTTTTTTTCTTACCATTGTAGCATATGCTAATCCGAAAGTTTTACGCAAAATGTAACAAAGTAAATAACAAGTCCTCGCTATAACTGGCAGCAGTCCTATTCCCGTTTATGCAGCAGACTCATCAAACACAAAACGTCGAGAGAATACAAAGTGGCTTCACGATGCAGCAGATGCAAAAACCGCGTGTTCTTCAGCCGAACGATACGAGAATCGTAGGTTGCCTTAACCATATAGCAGGCTGGCGGAGTAGGTAATTAAGAATAAGGCAGACAATTCGCAAAAAAAAAACCGTTTCCGGCCAAAAATGACTAGTTCAAAAACCTCTACTGCATTATTTGTTGTCACCTCATACTGCTTGCTTTCTTCAAACAGACAAAAGAAATGTGTTGTATTTTAGTTTGTCAATACAAAGTCAAACGTATTTTTATTAAGGAATAGGGGGGCCTGATGGGGCACAAAGTAGTTTGGGAAGGGGGCCAACATATTTTGCTTGAAAGATGGCGTAGCTGATTTGTATAAATTTGCAAAGCGAGATAACTTTGTAGGCAGATGTTTATGGCGTGGTTTTTACGACGACCCTGATCGCATGATCTGGGTTCAACCCGCACCCTGGTCACGTTGTTGCGGCCTCGAATACGGCGCTTTATAATGATTATCTCTGCTTGGTGGCTTCGAAAGAGCAGCAAATTCAGTACGCAACAATTGGAACAAATCCAGACGAACAATATAACATTGGATCACTTTTAAACAAATTAAAACATTGGATCACATATTAAAACATCTTATGTATAGCACGTGGTAAGTGGGTCCACGCAAGATACACGGATAAGAAAAAACTTGCAGTTATTTGAATAAAAATTTTGTTCGTAAATGTAGAAGCGTGTTTAAGACTTCAAGGGGCCAGATGAAATACTGTGTGATGGTGTGGAAACTGAAAGCAAGTTCTCTTAGGGGCTGTTCATAAAAGACGTCCGCACAAAATTGCAAAAAATTGACCCCCCCTCCCCCCATGTTCGCAAAATGTCCGCAATGACTAAACCCCCCCTCCCCCTTGTCCATGCGGACACAAAAATGCGTTAATTAGACACCGACACACACAAAGTTTTAATACAAAGTTTGCACGGCTTAATTATGTACTAAGTTTTAGCACAAAGTTTAATTATATACTAAGTTTTAATACAAAGTTTACACAGAGCAAGCACAGCGCAACGTGACGTAAAACGTACGGTCATGTGATTTGTTTTGTGTGCGCTTCGCGCCTTTAAATCACATGACTGTACGTTTTATGCGTGGTTCACACTGGCCCGGAAAACCGAAAACGAAATAAAACAATCTGCGATTTTCCGTCGCGGAAAAAGTTGAAATATGGACGTCCGCATTCCAGAAACCCCCCTCCCCCCTTGTCCGCAAATCTATTACCCCCCTGAGTGCGGACGTCTTTTATGAACAGCCCCTTATCTAGGTGACAGACTGAATGCAAATGGTGGGTGCGAAACAACGATAACAGCTAGAACAAAAATTGGTTGGATGAAGTTCACGAAATGCAGCGAAATACTCAAAGTTAGAAAGCTTTCATTAAAGATGAAAGGGAAGGTTTACAAAAGCTGTGTAAGATCAGCTATGTTGTACGGAAGTGAAGCATGGTACTTGAGAGAAAAAGAGAAGGCAATTTTGAGAAGAACAAAAAGGTTGATGATTAAAGCGATGTGTGGTGTGAAGCTGAAGCTACTAGATCGAAGAAACAGCGAGGAGTTCATAGACATGTTGGTAATAGTCTCTAGATAGGATGACGTAAGTAGTAAGCGGTGGTACGGTCATGTTTTGAGGAAAAAAGATGAAAATGTGATAGTGAAGGCTTTGAAATTTGAAGTGAGTGGTAGTGGAGGAAGACTAAAAAAAACGTGGAAAAAGCAAGTGGAGAATGAAATAAAGAAAAATGGACTGGTGAGAGAAAATGCATGTAATCGAACAAAATGGCGAGGCGTGGTAAAGACAATGACCATACGAAATCCGGCCAACTCCGTCGACTGGGACAATACCGGATCCAACATGTGATGATGATCACTGGTAACTTCAAAGCAGTTGCGGACTGCGCAAAGCACTGTTGTCGCAATGAAGTTTGCGTATCGTTCAACAGTTAGCATTTCACGCAGTCCGGTAACAGAATAGATATGCACTTACATTGGTTACAACAACAACCATGGACCCGGGATCTAGAGGCAAAGTAATGAGGGTATGCGAACGAAGCCCTCTGCCGCTAAGCGATCTTTCCAATTTTCCACCAAAATAGTGCCCATTTATCAACGCTTTTGCGCTAAATTGTAAAATTATCTTTTAGTTCTGTTGCCAAAATATCTGAAATTATGTGGATAAATAAAAAATATACCACATAAATGCTTAGGCGCCTTGAAGTATGTTACAAAATCTTTTTGCCATTACCGCATGTTCTACAGGCGCTCCAGCGAAAATTTTCGCTGTGTTAAAAAGTAATCAAAAAGAAACTTAGTCAATTGCCCCCAATGCTCCCTTAATATGGTCCCGTACTAATTAATGACTTTAAAAGTTAATAACCGTTGATAAGAAATACGGATCTGAGCATTATGCAAGAATGCAACAGCATTCGATCCTTTCTTACGTACGGCTTATTCAACCAACAAGCAACACACGCAAACCCAAACCGGCATACTTAACAGACGTTATCGTTCCAAGACGGCTCATCACGGGCTATTAGAAATTATTTTGTTTCACCAGCCAATGATCAAACATTTTCATTTAATACCAACACTGATAGTGATCACTAGCCGTGCCCGGCTTCGTATTTTTAAGGTGTTTCGAGTTGAGAGCTTTAAATTTTTATTTTGACATTTTATTTTTAAATAATTATTAGAAAAAGTCGCAGACCGAAATGCCTCTCACATTGTGCAGCTCGTCAGTTTTCACGGGTAAAAGTAAACACGACGTAATCAGATATCGTGTTACATCGAACAATTCAAGCTCGACAACTTCGCATGTCCTTGTTGAAGTCACTTACCGGTACTGCTTATTTTAAGTCGAAGCCACGTTGCACTTAGCAATGGTGGGCCAGCCGGACAAAAATCTGCCCACAAAACTCAAGCAAGTGCTTTGCGATGACGTGGTAAGGCGGAAGCACATCGCCTGGCTCATATGAATGAATGGCAAAGGCTTAAAATACAACAGGATTCGCGAATGGTCCGCACGACTGTGCCAATGATGCAGAGGTCCATGGACGTCGGCAAGGGGGGGGGTCAGGGGGGCCATGCCCCCTTGGATTTTCACATACACTCTCTTAAACCTCCCCAAATTTCAAAAAAAATTCATTTTTAGAGGTTAATACGGCTCTATTCTTATTGGCCCCTCCTTGAAAATTTTTCTGCCGACGCCTATGAAGAGGTCCCATCTTTATTTATGGGAGCAATGCCAAATTCCACGTGATATTGCTTTGGGGAAGATTTTTATCCTGCTGACGTTGAACTCACGCTCTTACAATATAACCGGCAGTCCAAAGCATCGAACCTCAACTCGAGTTGTAATCATTGCGTCATCTTTCGTCGCACTTACGTCACTTAGCAACGGGGGATCGTCGTCATCGTCCTCCAACACGATTGGTAGGTTCGGTTGTGACTTGACAAACATCCAACAAACAGCACTGCAAACAATGATTTGTGATGTAACAGATGACAACGCATTATTATAAACAAATATACCTGAGCATTGCAAAGCCGATGGCGAGATAGTTGAGTATGACGTCATTGGGAACTTGCCGATGCAAACCAAACCAGCCAAACCTAATGAAACAATCAATCGTCAAAATCGGACAAAGGTCGCTAAGACTGAACATCATAAAATTTAACGAGCAGCTTCCTCATTATCACTTCACAATGACACAGACTGTTCATTGGAATTTCTTTAAAGTAAAATTCAAACCAACTTCTTCGCTATACTCGCTCCATGTAACGAGTTGGCGGGACCGTATCCGCGTCATTGCTCCAGGGCAACTCAGCTCCTTTCCAAGAAACATCGCAGCGGTGGCGAACCGTTGCAAGGCAACGTCCGATTTCACCGGCACGAGCTATGAACCACAGACCTTCGGTTACAGAGACCAACACATTACCGCTAAATCAATTTGATTTGATTATTGCATTACACAGTTAAAATATCACATTCAAAAAATCTTCAAAAATTGCGCTCGAATCGATAAACAACATCATGTAAATTGTTAAGTAATGGAAATTCAGCAATAAAATGCAAAAGTTATAACTGAACATATCTAAGCCACAGTTGCCTGCGAGTACCGGCGCAGCCAGGGGGAGATTAGGAGGACCAGTCCCCCCTCGCGCCGAATCGTTTGGAAATACACTAAACAATTTCTTTTTCATCTTCAACCCGAAATCTGTTTTTCGGCTCCATTGACTGTTGTTCCGAGTTTGAGTAATAAATAGCATCTTACATGATCATAACATTCACAGCATCAAACTTCTAATACCAATTGAACACTCCAGCGCTGGGCAAGTCCGCAAGTTAGCCCACAAATGCGGAATAACGAAAGAAATTGCAGATTTGCGAACTTTGGCAGACATGCGGTTGCGGACTATTTTTATTTTAGTACGCAATTCCGCAACTTTATACAACAAATGAAATTGCTTTCTAAATTTCGTAAAATATTTGTGCTTTTAACTAGTCAAGCATGACGATTCTTAGCGAGGCTTTAATTACTATCATTATCAGTACAGTATATCATATACAGTAATGCAGTAGGTTTACTTAATTGTGACGTGTGTCCGCATATTTTGAGAGGTGAAGCAAACCTGGGTTACTACACTTCACGCCATAATAGTAACATCGTGAGCGGATAAAAATAATGCGAAATAAGTGATTGTTTCGAAATTTTAAGGATGTTTTCTCAGCGCGACGGTCTTACTTCCTTCCGTCTTTTTCACGGCCCTAAATACAAAAAGGCAGCATTTTTTGCCTGTGCAGAGCTTCAGATATTCTTCGCTTTAGCTCGTGTTGTCGTTATCGTATATAAAATCAAAATTAGTCTCCTTTAGACCGTTGAAGCTCAGGCTTACTCCGCTGTACGTGATATTTAATTATGAGGTCACTAAATAATATCGTTAAAAATAAACTAACTGGGAAGTTTCCAACACAAGCAATCTTTAGTTATTTAACGTTTTGTTCGCGCTGAGATCCCACCATTAAAATTCAGTCCACCTTTGCTCCATATCGATAACTAATTATTCTGCAAATTTCGTTTCCATAGCTTAGCATTTTACCGAAATATCTTAAGATTGTTTGCACGACATTGTAAAATTCAAGTTGAACTGCGTTTACTTGTTTTTGCTTATGAAAAATGAACTGTTACAACATAAGAAACAGTTAATCGTTCAATGCAAAATGTCATGTTTTTTAGTCGGAAATGGTTCTTAAATCATTAACTAGTCCAAAAAAGAAACGATTAATAGGCTGATTTTTATACCTTCTACCACACTGTACCTTAACGCAATACACAAAGGGTAATGCTGTATATGATAATGAAAACTTAAGTGCCGGTACGTAAGCCCAATGTGTATTAGTATTCTATGCTTTGCTGTCTAGTGTTCACTTTTAGTTTTGATTTCATCACTCCGTTTGAAAAAATATTTGAATATATTTTTAGACAAAAGCACTTTATAACACTTTTCAGCAATTAATAAACTTTGATTTAATATTCCTTTCTTAGGTATTCCTAACGTCATATTTTCGTCCGAAATCGGGCTATTTTTACATTTTCGTGCTTGTCAGCAGCGTCGCCAAGAGAGAGCTCAAACAGCATCACTTTTCGACAAAGATTGCAAGGCTTGCAGCCAGGATTTTGCCAATCAACCATAAACTGAAATTCTATATTTAAACATGTACATCGGCTTCTCAAGCAATGGCTGCGTTTACACACAGCGGTTTTCGCGATCAGGAACGAAACTTGAGTCATGTATAAACGAGTTTTCACATCGTGAAACCAGGTTTAGCACCTTTACTTTTCAAGTGGTTTTCACTCCTGGTTTCGCGACGCGAATTTTCAAACTTCATTGCGAAAACGCTTAAACACGATAACTTCGATCACATGATGTGTATAAATTGTGTGGGATTACGGTAAGTCGCGAAAACAGGTGCGGCACTCGACTTGGGCAAGAACTCTTTAGTTTTGCCTGGACTTTTTTCAATCATTCACCGCCCTTCTTTTAATGTGTTTCAAGTTTGAAAACCTCGAAAAATGCGGGTTTCAAAACCGGGTTTGAAAACTGGTTTTTGCTACTTTTAACCGTTTCCACATGCGGAAGGTTTCGTTCCTCGTCGTCAAAACCGCTATGTGTAAACGACTTCTTTTCTCATCTGTAAACGTAACTCGTTTGATCACCAAGTGCGAAACCAAACATTTCGAATAAAATGGGGGTTAGGGGTGAAGCATTTTTTTAAATAGCCTTTTTAAACAGTGGAGTAGTGAAGTTTTTGCAGGGTGTTCTCCAGGCGCGTTACGGAAGTAGGCAGGAGGAAAATTGGCGGTCTGGGCGCAGAGCTCCTAGTTCAGATAATTTTTTGAAATTTTTTAGCTGAAATAACAATTTTAGATCTGTTTGGGCTTAAATTCTTGCTTTAAAAAAGTCGCACTTTAGCATTACAAAACAATAATTTTAAGATTTCTCAAGTACGAATTAAGCTCACAATACCATTCCGAGCCTACTTTAGATACAGCCTCGCAACTAGAAAAGTTGCTTGGGAGGCAGGCAAACATTTTCTTGAAGGAGGAGCTTGTAAAATATTTAAAGAATTTTTAAGCCAAGAAAAACACCGAGAGAGCATAAGGAAGCGCTAGTGTTCGACAAGATGGTGCCAAGTGTGCCACGAAAAATTATGGATTTGCGGGTAATGTGGTAGTGGATATGTAGATAGCCCAACGACTTTAATTAAGTGTGTCAAATTTTGGTTCTATAGGTTGATGGTTTTATTCTCCTACCGCTCTGAGCAGTTTCGTACGTAGGTAGGACTACACACAAACACTATAGTTTTGTAGAAAAATATGTTTTAGGCTGATGTCAAGCGTCAACTTTCTGCTCGACTTATTAAGAAAAAGTTTATTTTCATTCAGATATGCAGCCTATACAATTTCTTAATTGCTATCTTTTTTATTCGACTTTTTTTTTTCTCGACTCGTTGAGAACTTACAATTTGGACTTAAAAAATTATGCAGTGGCGGAGGACTTCAAGAATAACATAGTTGCGGACTTGCGGTTGCGAACTTCAAAAACTACGAAGTTGCGAAATTCAAGAATTACGAAGTTGCGGTTGCGGAATTCAAGAATCCTGAAACGTCGTTGCGGATCTGCGGTAGCGGACTAAAGCTTTTAAACGTACAATTGCGAACTTGCGGTTGCGGTTTAAAAAAATTGAAATTTGGTTGCGAAGTTACGGACTTTAAAAAAAACTTGCGGTGCCCAGCACTGGACAAATATGTGTACCTGCAAAACCATTAAATTTGGCCATTTCAGCGATACTGAATTACTGGTATCACATTCCTCACCTGCCAGTAATCCAGCCAGACAGCAAATTAAAGGAGCCCCAAAGCAACAAGCCTAGACCCAAGCCAATCGTTTTGATGATAGGAACAGAGCAAATATTCCCCGTTGTCCACAGAAATCCTAAAATTGATAAGAACTTAATAAAAAAGCCTGGACCACAATCGTTTAAATTATTTTAAGCATTTACATAAAAAGGACATAGTAAACGAGTATTTTAAGCAGCCTAAAGGTCTTCAAAAACAGGGAAACCATCTGAGAAGGTTATCGACCACTATGCTGTAGGCTGTACGGCATTTTTTACCGACCAAGCACGGGCTTCCAAGCGAATACAACAAAACAACAAACCTCCCATCATCGCCAGTGGGTAGAATGTCGGAAAATTTTGAACGCAGTTTGTTATGAGGCCCGCAATCCAAATCGCTGCACAGAAAACCCACTGGAAGAACATTCCTGCCAACAACAGAAACTATCAAACCAAGAACGGTAAGATCAAAAATACTCCTTTCTGAAAGTATCAGTGGTTTGTTGAAACTTCCACGGTTCTGTCTTGTGGTGAAAGCTTCATGCAATCGAATCAAACGGGTGCCCATCGGCCCGTGAAAGAAAATTAGAATGTCGCACTATTGAGCCAGTAATGAGCTAAAAAATTGGCCGTTTTCGCAGCAATGATCAGGTCGTCACCCCTCAGGATAAAGGGTCCTTTGTTGACGGGAACACATCAGTCACCGCCAGTTGGGTAGGAGGCTTTACTACGCAGAGGTGGAGTCGAGGACCCAACGTTCGAGGCCAAGAACTGAAAAAAATCCGAAGCCAAGGACCGACTTTTTGAGGACAGACCCTCTCGAGATCAACGACACAATTTTTTTAAATTATGGTTGACAAATTTTCCGCTATTTTTAAACGCGCAAGTGTTTAAGATATTGCAATTCGTTAAGTTTTTGAAGATAATTCGAAAATAATTTCTCAAAACAATGAATGTCATCTTGAAGTTTTACACGTCAGCAGCTGCTGATGTTGATTACGTTCCGCAGACGTATCGTGATAATGAAACAAGACCGTTACTCATAAATGGGAATAACTAAATTTTAAACGTGGAAATAATCAATTTTGAGGCCCTAACTTCATCAGTTAGGGCTCCGGTGCAAACGTCCACTGACTATGACACCCCAATTTTTTAGCAGTTCCTCCATAATAAATCTTATTGCTTGGTTAAACGACTTTTTTTCATAGTATTTTTCAAACATTATCATTGTTTTCAAACGTAACATAGCGACTATACGACATTATTATCTAAAAGTATCGCAAATTACTGTAAATTTTTGTGAAATTGAATTGAGGTACCGTATCTGGTACTTGCAAGCTAAAGTCCTTGGAAAAAAATAGGGTTCTGGGGGGCAAAGTCCCCATGCTTCCGCTGAACAATCTCAGTAATTTTTTTTTCATAAAAATTACAAAAGAGATTAGACAATTACATTTTCAAAGCAATTTGAAAGAAAATACGGCAAAAGTTAATTACAAAACTAAAGTTTTTGTAATTAACTTTTGCGGTTCAGTGCAAGTGATGTCGATCCGTAGTCTCGTACATATTGCCTATCAATGCATGAGCGCGTATGTTTCGGCCACCAAAAGACACCTTGTAAGGTCTAACATAAGGTATTTAACTGTAAAAAGTAACCTGGGGATCTCAGCAGATCGTATTAAGGAGGAAAGCATTTAGACATTTGCCTCGGGGACCACCTTCAAAAATGAGAGTTTCCACACAATTTTCAAAATCAAATTCCATGACGTTTGTTACTTTTTCATGAGTATTTAAGTGACACTTACTCTTCCAAACTGTTAACAATCTTATTAGAATGTTTTTACTCGGCCATTTTTGATAGAGCAGCATCGAGATTAGATTCAGTTGCAACCACTAAAAAAGGCTAAATCAAGAAAGTTGAATTTCGGACACAACAGAGCAATAAATGAAAGCACTATGTATTCAAATTTTGAGGGTACTACTTCTAGATCTTACTTTGGGCATCGTGATTCAGGAAACCAAAAACTGCGTGAAAACGACCGTTTCTGTATCAAAAAGTTATTGATTCGCTAAAACTCGAAAACGGCTGGATGTGGAAAGCTGAAATTTGAGCAAAAAAAGATCGGCGCAGATGAAGCTATTATGCACATTGGTTTTGGGGGCACCACAGTTTTGGGGGCCGAAAACTAGCAAAAGTGACCAAACTATATACAGGAATAGCGCACCGATATTCATGAAAAAAAGTCAGTGGTTTTTAATAACATTTTTGAAATTATTCTTAATTACAAGTAAACAACGATGTTCATTTACGCGATTTGAGCTTTTCTTCTTACTTTATACTGTTTTTTGTTTTTGTTTTTTTCTTACCAGGCTATTTCTACTTCAGAACCATTAAATGCAGAGAGTTCAAACTTCGATTAATTACTGTTTGCGATATAAGGAATGTCCAGTACCCGTCTCAAATTGAGGGTGCCACCAAACGGCCCCTCCAAAATTTCAAAGCTTGGAACCGTTGAAGTATCGGCCAGTCGGTTGAGCGGTAACGCGTTTGTCTCTAGAAGGGGAGGTCAGAGGGTCAAATCGCACACAGTGTTGCCAATGGCTCGCCACCGCTGCGACATTTCTTCGAAAGGAGCTGTGTTGCCCGGGCGCAATGACGTGGAGAAGGGCCCCGCAAACTCGTTATATACTTCAGTGTATCACAGCAAGTATAATAAAAGATTTGATTTCAAACCGTTGAAGTAGGATAGATGGACCTTTCAGGATAAGTAGGTATTGAAGAAAACTAACACATAAAAAATGGGGATGTCACTATTCGCGATGAAGGGTCCCCAAAATGAGTCTTACAAACTTCAAAAATTTGAACCATTTTGAGATAGATGAAATTTTCAGGAATAGTAAAACTTAAGTTAACAAAACACGACAAAATTTTGGGATGCCACGTGGGGCCCCTCAAAATGAGACTAAAAAAATTAAACACTTGCACCCTCAAGCTAGACACATTAAATTTTCAGGATAGATGAATGTAAAACAAAAGTTAAACGTTATAAAACTTGGAAATGCCAGGCTGGGGGATAGCCCCCTAAATTTAATCTTTAAACCGTTCGAGCTAAACAAATTACGATAAATTGTTAACATAAAACAATCTGCTATAACAACAACTTAGATGAAATATGGTTACGTATTTGAAACACTGAGTAGTAAGAAAAAAATTTCATATGGTGTAGCTCTTGAAATTTTTAACTTTTTAGCTCTTTTACATTTACGTAAGAGTTTTCAAGTTTTCATGACTTTTCAATCTTAACCAATTTTCCATGATTTTTCGTGACTTTCCAAGAAAAATTATTTTTTCTGGATTTTCAATCACTGTACAGACCCTGAAATGCCAACAATTGTAAAAGCGTGAAAATAATAAACCATTATTTTGTTTCAAAAAATGCCCAAATTTTTTATGGGAACTTCGTCTCCACATTTTATAAAGTCGTGTAAAAACTGTTTAAGTGCAGGGCGCATCTTTCCAGCCATTCGAACAATTATAGCTCTATTTCATTTCATTCATATTTGGGATTCTTTCGTGGTCCTGAAACAATGTAAATTAGATTTTTAGGAGAAAATTAATTCATGAAGCTTTACAAAAAAACATCGCCTACCTTAAACAAACAAATACGCTTATGGCTTGCTTTTGCGTTTAACGTCTACGAATGATAGTAACGCCTGTTGATTAATGTATTATAGTTTTCCCCCACGAATTTCTATATTTACCATTTGAAAATGAACTGTTGACCGGTTAAATGTGATTGATGATCTTTATTGTTTTATACCTGGTGACTCCCGAACCTTGATATTGCTTGAGTTGTGTATTTTATTTGTTCCAGTTAGTCTGAAGTAATCATGGCTAAAAACTACGGTCTACAACTTTACGGAACGGAAATTTAGGCGTGGGACGACTATGGACAGCCGATTAAGTACGCGGACTATTATGCATCGGGACTTTTATGCCAAGAGATTTTTATGCGCCGGGTCTTTTAGGCGCCAGAGCTCGAAAAGATTACCGAAAAAAATTTTTTTCAAATAAAATTTAAAAAAGCAAACTTTGAAACCTTTTTTTCAAATGCAAATTTCTTTTTTTTCTAAAAAACGTTTTTCAAACAAAAAAATTTACTAAAAAGATTGATTTCTTCCTACAATATTTTTTTCATTAAAATTTTTTTTTCCACTACATGTTCGCAAAGTTTCCTTTCCTAAGCCGGACGTATGCTATCTCCAGCCCACGATCTCAAATTCAGAGGCGCACGGACACTAGTTGCTTGTGAAAATGTGTAATCTTGGCACACGCAGCAAATCACGTAACGTTTCATGGTTAGTTTTAATCTACCTGTACCAAACAGGCCGTGCCTCACCTGCAGAATTGTGCAAAGGAAAACGAAAATAAAGCATATAATTAAAATAAAATGGTTTCACTCAAATCAAAATATTTATCAAAAACTTTAATAGTATTTGTCATATTTACTTTTTTCGTGTATTCACTGCTTTTATGTTATGTCTTTCGCATTAAAACGCCCTAACTATTCGGTGTAATATTGCTATCACTACGGCTGTGCCATTGAGCTTCGCTTCAAATATGCGAAGTGAGGCAAATATGCGAAGTGAGGCAAATATGCGAAGTGAGGCATTGTCGATTGTGCCTCACTTCAGAAAGCAATTTTTAATAAACAAACTAAAAGTATGCCTTTTTTTCTCAGACAAATCGCGGACAACGCATAATGCTTTTAAAATCTGATTTTGCGGCGCGCCTTACCTGTGACGTCATACAATGAGAAAAAGTTTAAGCAGTTTTTTAGTAGTAGTTTGTTCATTGCGAAATTGAACAAGTTATTTTTTTACGAAATAAAAACAATTTAATACGAGAAAATGAACTAAAATGGAAGAAATTTAGTCTCAAAGCTGAGAGGCTGTCTAAACTAAGTTTTTAATCTAAACTTGAAGTTATAGCTTAAAGAAAACCGATTTAAAAGATTTGCTCGAGACGTCATTACGAAAGAACCCCTCAATTCAGTAAGAGTAGAACCGCACTCAAGAAAAGAGTGGTTGCGCTATTAAAATCTTCATTTTTGCTTTCACGTTTTCAGCAAATAATAATGTTGGGACTGAAACCCGGTTTTTGTGACTTAGAGAATTTGCCAAGACGGCTTAGCAGGCACGAAACCTTCAATAATGTCCGCATTCAAAGCCAAATAATAGGCTAGGCTACCTTTATAGATTTTCGAAACTTCAAGAATTGATTTAGCTTTAAGTGAAAGCAAAAATTAAACGAATAATTAGTCAACGAAAAATTTGGTTTTCGTTTAATGGCTATGAAAACAATTATTTGCTTGTCATTTATTGTCTAAAATATTTTTTTTGCAAACACGTGTGTGAAACAAATTGTGCCTCACCAACCAAAAGCCTTATCGCACGTCACTGGTACCAAGCAATATCGAACAAAGTTTTTCAAGAGTTAAGGATTTATCTACCGGCAGATTCCTATTTATGATTGTTACACGTTGTTTTAAATTTAGTAAAAACAATGTTTGAATGGGTATTTTTCAAGTTTAATCGTTACATCTTGTAATAAATAACTTGTACGTAAAACAATGTTAAATTCTTGCTTAAAGGCCACCGAATGTCTGCAAACCAATGCACTTAAAATGCAATAAAAAAGTATTACTAATCGGATGCTGAAAACCTGGTTTAGATGCACGTTCTCAGTTTCAAGCTTTCGCGTTTTTAAAAAGTGACATGACGTCATTAGACCCAGGAGTTTGGTGCCTTCGACTTCACTTTGAGCTAATTACGCCTTTTTTGCACAACACATTTTGAGTAGCAAGCTGCTATCAACATGCCTTTCCAAAATCGCCTATCCTCTGCAAAGATAAATTAGTCGAAAGCACCAAACGCCTGGGTCTGATGACGTCATGTCACTTTTTTAAAACGCGAAAGCTTGAAACTGAGAACGTGCATCTAAACCAGGTTTTCAGCATTCGATTAGTAATACTTTTTTATTGCATTTTAAGTGCATTGGTTTGCAGACATTAGGTGGCCTTTAAGACTTTTTGAAGTTGTACCGATTAACTAACTTTTGAGGTTGTACCGATTAACTAATCATCAAAGTTTATCACAAACTACTTGTCGATACTGTGCTGTATATTACAATTTACAAGTACTTACAAATTTCTCAGAACTTGAAATTAATAGTACTTAACAAAGTAAAAATAAACAATGCTTTCACAGAGATGATGTTGTTTTATTACCTGATGCAATTAATTTTAAAGTACTATGTGCAGTATTGATAGAGCTCTTCTCTTTCACAGTTAATGAGTCTTACGTGTTATCTTTGTTACCTTTCATTGTCGTTGTCGGTTTTATTTTTATGCTTATGATTGCACCCTTGCTAGATCACAACTTCACATTTGAGCCGTCACTCCTGTCATTACCGTGTTTCATCAATTAGTTCACTTCACTTGAATGAAGCCGTAAGCAGTTTTAGCATCCATCCTCAATGTAACTGCGACGGCATTTTTTTTCCGCCTTGTTCTTGTTAGGTTTTTGTTGTTTTGTTCTTTTTAATCAGACGCTTATTTCTTTTCATTCTTGCAAGTAAACTAGCTTAATTTGACTCATTTAAAACGTTTGGCTGCCAAAGCCAAAAAAGGGTGGTGGCGAGAGGGTAAGATTATGCGGGTCCGGCAGCTCGAGGGAACCTGAAAACTGATAATTTGAACCGTTTGATAGTTGATCTTAAGCAAGTACTTAGGTGTGTTGAGAAGCGGTTGAAACACTAAGTCAATTAGAGCAAATGAAACTTTGTTTTTGGTCTTCACCTCACTTACATTTGGGAGAAAAATATAGATTATAACATGAAAAAGTCGCTGCTTGGTTATGAAGAAGTTATCCCCTCCTCGTGCTGTATTCCGGGATAAACTTTGAGCTGATCTGTCCCGCTCGAAAAAGTAGCAAAAGCGATGGATTTTAAAGCAAAAATCAAACAAGTATTAGTTAAGCGCAGATGTTGTTTTCTGACTGGTCTCGTCCGCGTGACCAGAATATATTAGGGAAAAGCCGAATCAAAATATAACTTAATCGTTCATTTCACTTGCATGCGTTGGTTGAGATTGTCTTTAGCAGCTTACAAATTGGATTCTGAGATGCTGAGCAATCGTCACGAGTACAACGATGACAAATTTTTATTGCAGGAAATGCAGTGAGCGTGATGAATTTATACTATAAAGCACATGTATGCAAAACTTTACATAAAAAATTGTCAAAAATGGTTGTCGAGTCTCCAACCACTTCTGATTCAACTCACACTACAAAAATAATCCAAAAGAAAAACAATAATTTGAAGCAGCTTACAATCCTGTACAACTTTAAAAGTTTTTACCAAGAATTTAACATTGCTTTTACTACAAGTCATTTAAAACAACACGTAACGATTAAACTTAAAAAATATCCATTTAAACAATGTTTTTACTATATTTACAACAACGCGTAACGATCATAAATAGGAATCTGTTAGTAGATGAATCCTTAACTCTTGAAAAACTTTGTGCGATATTGTTTGATAGAGGTAGACTAAAACTAACCATGGAACGTCACGCGGTTTGCTGCGTGTACCAAGATCACACATTTACACAAGCAGCTCGTGCCTGTGCGCCTCTGAATTTGAGATCGTGGGCTGGAAATTGCATATGTTCGGCTTAGGAAAGAAAACTTTGCAACCACGCAGTGAAAAACAAACTTTGTATTGAAACATAAAATACAATAAAAAAAATCAACTTTTTTGTAAAATTTTTTGCTAGAAGAACGTTTTTTGGAAAAAAACTTTTATATAAAAAAATTTGTATTTGAAAAAACGTTCAAAATATCGTTTTTTTAAATGACTGTTATATGAAACAAATTTTTTTCGAAAAAAAAAAATTTTTTTGTATAAAATACTTCAAAAAATTTTTTTATGTGTAATGGCCTAATCGTTCCGCGCCTAAAAGTCACTGTCCTTAGAATCTAACTAATATCTAAAGAGGCTTGATGAAATGTGAAAACGTTTTTTCTTGATTGCTTGTCAATAAATGATTAGCATGAGCGCTTCAGTCCTGCTGTTTATCGCTATCAATGGGTTACAAATGAAGTGTCCACTTTACCGAAGTTATATTTCATTTCAAGCTCATTTTTTAAATAGTTCTTCATGCAGTTTTTTTCCTGATACAGCAGTTTGTTGCAAGGGATTCTCAGCGGCAATTTTCTACACAAAAATCATTTAGCTGATGTAGCTTTGACCTCAGACCGCTCGCCAGTGACTAAAGTTGTTCTTTCTTATCTCAAAACAGGTTCTTCGCAATATTCGCTCGAGTATTTTCAGAAGAAGTTTACCTTCTCAAGATACGTTTTGTTAGTTATAGGATATACTAACATTTTTAGTATAATAGGCAATCCCTGATAACTGTATCACATTTCACTATCACACACGTACTTTCTTCTGAATCCACACTCAGATAGGCACGGTCATCTTTTAGCATTTAGCAACTCAAAAATGTTTGTAACCAAGCCCCCATATCTTGTGTTATGACCCCGGATGGTTTTAGTGCTTTGCTGTTTGTACCTTATGCACTGGAAGAATTAGAAGAAATAAAAAGAACTATTCTAAACTGCCTTTTGTCCTCTCTTTCTCTGATTAAAGTTTTCACTCAATGCCGTTTAGAACGAGGTTTATTATGACTTGCCTTTCACATCATATTATTTTTCAATTAAGGAAAAGAAATAAACAGACAGGCTAGAGAAGTTTAGGTTATTTTTTGTTTGGTTATTTTCTTTTTTAACCAATCAAAAAAATAGTGCTGTCCTCTAGTCGCGGCCATTTTCCAGGACTTGTAGGCTTCGAGGTCAAGGACTTCCAAATGTGTCCTGGAGGCCAAGGATGTCCTCGAGGACTCCACCTCTGTTATTACGATATCGCACAAAAAAAGTGCAGAGATTTTTAAAAAATTTTGAAATAATTCAACATCTCTTAGTTTTGATTAAAAGCTCAAAGATGATTCCTGGTTATCTTATTACCTTTAATGACATATTCTATAATGCAGCAGAGTCTCCAGTCACACTGCATAGCTACCAAGGAACATCAGAATGTGGAAAAAACTAATGAATTAAAAGCATCATGGGACATTGATTGAACAGTCTTTTCCCACATTGCAGCTGAGTTTGGACACTGGCAGTTACGTGAAATCTTAGAGCAAGATCTAGTTAGGATCCAATCTCCACCATACTACACGCTAGTTGCAATTAGCAAACACTGTATAGTTTTCATGTGCATATCTTACCATCTCCAGTTTCGAACTTCTTAACAGGGACAAAGTTGCTACCAAAGAAGATCACAGCAACAACAGCACCAACATAGCCTTCCCAGCTGCTTTTGCCACCTGCAAAACCGCAAACAAACATTATATATGTAACTACAAGCAGTCTCTGTAGCGACTTTGAAAGGAACACAATACTAAATTTTGCTAGTACTAAACACCCTTAATTGGTTGTGCACAATTTATAGGAACTGCTGGACAATTTGGCATTAACTTTGCCTGGATCAAGATTGAAATTATGGTTCAAGGCAAACCATACATGACCCAAATATTATTTCAACAGTACCGAATTTTTTTTAGATTATAAGAAACACTAAAGTATAAGGTACACTTAATGAAATAAAACTTGTAAAGCTCTAAATAAGTTTACAAAAGCTCTAAATTAAACCGTAGAGAAAGAAAGTATAATGTAATCCAAATACAAGTTATGAGTATAAGGTGCACATTTGATCGTTTAGAAATACAAGTATCTTAGGTGTACCTTATAGTCCAAAAAATACGACAAGTACATTGTCTGCAAGAATCAGCATTGATATATGTTCCATCTTAATATTGCCTGTAAACCTAGTTCAAAGGTGACTAATGAATTTATAAAGATTGAAATATAAATACTTGGCCCAGAATTAGCTGTGGTATTGTGAGGTTGTAGGGCTGTACTTATTGTTGCTTCATCAGCTTCAAATCCTCGCTCAGGAACAAATCGAACATGTTGTCCTTAAAAACACAACCAACTAAACGATAAAATAAATTGTACTTAGGCCTGGATCTTTTTAAGTTGCTTTGACCAAGAAACTGCAGAAAGCTTTCAGTTTAAGAGTTGAATTGCGACATGTTCACCAGACATTCTTCCTTCCTGTTACATGATAATTACCTGACAGGTTGCAGCAGAACAAATGTTTTTAACAATTGGTAACAGATGAGACAACAGACAACTTGCTACAAGTAACTTGTGACGTGTCTTTAAGTATAAGCCGTCCGCTTTTTTTGGGAAGCTCTGTGACCAATGTATGAGCGCGCGTGCACTCTCTCCTCTCTGATCTAAGCTATTGCCCAAATCTAGCCCAAACCCTAATAAGTGCACGCATGAGAGCGCATGCACGCTCATACACATGTCAAAGAGGTTCTAAAAAAAAGTGGACAACTTATACTTAATGACATTACACTGATCAGTGGTTGAGTGGATAGAACATCTGCTACTGAAATGGTAGACTCGGGTTCGGTTACCGATTGGGTCAAACCAAAGACCATAAAAATTGGTATTCACAGCTTTCGTGCTTGACGTTCAGCAAGTAAAGGGACAGTGTGAAGCCTCCAAAATGTGTGGTAGACAGGTGAGCAGGTGGCAGCTTGACTCAAAGACCGAAAGGTCCCTTCACTGTCTCCCGGCCAAGGCAACTTGGTGAATAAAATGTAATTACAATAATTACAATTACATCCAATTTGTCAACATTAAAATGATTGTGTATTGTGCAGTGTGTCAATCAGAATTCATGTTATTGCTTATCCCCACAAATACTGTATTATACGCAAAATTAAACAAGTCAAAATATATCTTGATATCACTCAGTGCAAAAATTGAAATTGAAACATCTTACCTTGAGCTTTAATGCATAGGTGTTGCAATATAAAAAGCAACAAACTCAGCTTCAGAATTGGTACCAGTGCTAACTTGTTCATGATTCTAGCTGTGCAGTATAGTTAACACAGCCTATAGAAATGTTTCATTAGCAAATAGCCTAGATCAGAGTTAACCTGCTAGCTTACACTAAGCATTCTGCAACAGCAATTTCTATTGCATAATGATTTCTATGTTGTTTGTCGATAATTTTTGATTTGTACGTACATCAGAGATTAGTAGTTCTATTAAAAGCAAAGGCATTGAGGTATCAGCAGTAAGAAATCACAAAATCAAAATGCACATATTCAGTACTCTGAACTACAGTCAGCAGTACACTAGGTTACTATTGCCTTGAAGTTAAAGAAGTACAAAAGTATTGAAGTGACTTGGGGCACAGAACATGCACGTTAAGCTAGTGGCTATTTTGCCTCTAGAAGCAAAATAGTGTTTTTCCTCTGGGTTAGGGTTTGGATTAGGGTTGGGATTAGGGTTAGGATTAGGGTTCGAGTTTGGGTTAGGATTAGGCTTAGGGCTAGTTTGGCACTTGCAGCAAAGTAGCCATTAGGACTATTTTGCCTCAAATGGCGAAATAACATGGGGCTATTTTGCCTCTGGAGGCAAAATAGCCACTGCCGTTAAATAAACAAAGACTTTGGTGACTTCACTCATTTTTGGAAATTTTTATTTTGATCATTACAGTTACAGTATGGAGTTAGGGTTACTTCAGAATTACAGTGTTAGGGCTAGGATTAGGGTTCAAGGTTATGGTTGTTTGTTACGGTAGGTTTGTTGCATAATATCTGCATGCACAGAATGTGCACCAAGCCTTTTCCAAAAAACATTTAGGCTACTGTCTTTGTTTTAACTACCAGTAGATACCGGTATGTTCCTGGACTGCAAACTCAAACTTGAAAAAAAAATTTCGTATCTCGAATACTGAATAGGTTACAGTAAAACTGGTAGAGTTCAAGTTCATTAAACAGAAAATTATTAAAAATCTATCAGAAAGAAATATTTTTAGCTGATCATGCGGTGCTGTGTTTAAATTGAGATTGTCGTTCATTTGTTTATCTGTTATACTGTGGCGACCTAGAAAAACAGCATGTATACACAGTACAAAAAAAAGAGCGATTAGGCTATTTTAAGTAGAAAAGTAGCCTACCCACTGTAGACTTATCGGTAATATTTTCATCAGCCAGCCAGCCTAAACTCTAAGAACTTGATATTTTTGCTGAACTTGAACTCCAAACAATTAAATTTGGAAACTCGAACATGAACTCCAGACTCAGACTAGCTACTGGTAAAATAGGCTGAACTCGAACAAAAATTGATTCCTAGTTTTACTGCTGTTCCCAGGCGAGTAGCCAGGAATTTGCTATGGGGATGGGGGGGGAAGTGTATCGGAGGTGTAAAACCAAACTGAAACAGTTTTCACGTGGAATTGGAACGGTTTTGTGCCCAAAATTAGGTGAAGACCAAGACAAAAACAAAAAAAGGTCTTCACTCAGATTTGGACCGATTTTGTGCCCGAAATTAGGTAAAGATTCGCTCAGGTTGGGATCGATTTTTGTGACCGAATTCTCCTTCAGTCCAGAGTCAAAGTAGACACATTCTCATTGAAAATGCAAATGGGGAGGCTATTTTCGCTTCAAGTGCAAAAATCGGCCTCTAAAGTACTAAAAACATGATATTTTACATACAATACCTGCCTTCCCCCCTCTGGTTACACTACCGGTAGGCCTACTGGCTCAGTGGTTATTCCTGCAGTCCACTACCATTGGGAGGCAATGACCAATGCAAACTGTAGCTTGTGCAAGGCCTCCAGAATAACCTACCGTACAGCTACTAGTCACCCAACCGACCAGACTTAAACTATCCTGGGCCACACACTCTGACTGATAAGAAAGGTTCAAACCATTCTTTCATTCAAGTACATTGCACCTGATTTTTGCGCCAAATTTGAACTTGATGTTTTTGCGCCATACCGATCAAAGTGCAAGACTGCAAAAAGCACGCCGATTTAGACAGATAAAATTTATTTCCAGATTTCCAATTTTTCTTGCCCTGTACAAATTCAAGTTGATTGATAACCGTACAACAGCAAAGACAATAAATTTGATTACTATGGATCAAGCCCGGCGCCACGGGGGCATTACAGGGCTGTGCCCCCCCAAATCACTGCTTGTGCCCCCCCAAACGAGAATTGTGCCCCCCCAAGCGAGGAATATGCCCCAAAGAAAGTAACATCTTGGTGCCATTGGAGTGCAGTTTGAGGCCTCAGACCCTTAAAATACTGAACATCACCCCAGAATTCGTGAGCAAGAACCGATTTGTCGCAAATTCGGCGGTAAAGATCTTTTTTTCTTTTTTTTTGTTTGGTCTTCACCCCAGAAATCGAGAGCAAGAACCAATTTTTTGCAGATTTTGTGGTGGAGACCCATGTTTTTTTGGTCTTCACTCTTGAATTCGAGGGAACAAAGCTTTTGTGCCCCCCAAAATTGTTTATGCTCCCCCCCCCCCAGTCACGCTACTCTGGCGCCGGGCTTGCTGTGGATCATGACAGCATGGAGAAGTAAGATTTCTGTAACACCAAATCTGGAAGTTTTCACTCAGCAATCAGCATTGTCCTGACTTTGCACACGCATCTAAAATAACTAACTTAGTCGTTAATTGCAGAGGTGGAGTCGAGGACACAAGGCTCGAAGCCAAGGCCAAGGACACAAAAAAAATCCGAGGCCAAGGACAGCCTTTCCGAGGACAGACACTCTCGAGGCCAAGGATGATATTGGGAGGATTGATATATGATTGGCAAAGATTGATATATGATTGATATTGGGAGGATGAAAGCAAAGTTCTTCACAAGGTCTTTCCTGTATGTAGCTTGTTTGAAGCAAAAAGAATTAAGAATCGTATGCACCAAGGTACAACAACTTTGATTTGCGGATTATCAATTTTCTAGATTCTAAACTGTTGGACTTATGAGAATAAAACAAACTAAATTCGTAAGGTTAGAGAATTTATTTTAGACTTATAATAATTATCGCAATTTGCCCGACCATTTATCTAAATTTTTTCCGTAAAATTTTGTTAATCCACCGATCAAATATAATCCACGTTGATGCAAGCATAGGACCCAGAGGTGGAGTTCTTGAGGACGACCTTAGCCTTGAGAACACATTTTGAAGTTCTTGGCTTTGGCCTCGAATCTCAAGTACTTGGCCTCGAAGCCTACAAGCAGAACTGAAATTGGCTTAGCGTCCCCTCATCGAGATTCGGCGACCCTCACACCAAAAGAAAGTTCCTGGGCATTTAGATGAAAAAGTGGCCGATAATTCCGAAATTCCGGCCGAAATCAGTACCGATTTGCGGCGAAGACCTTTTTTTTGGTCTTCATCCGGATATGAGTGAATTTTGTTTCGTTTGCTGCAGCACTCCGATTGCGTCGGGACACGGCTGCGAAAGTGTCCCCCATGCAATATTTTACAGTTTAAATGCTGCCTACAAGTCCTCAAAAATATCCTGTCCTTGGTTCGAGGAGAGTACTATTTTTTGATTGGTTGAAAAAGAAAATAGCCAAACAAAAATTAACTTAAACTTCTTGTCCAAGGGTGCATATCGTTTTCACGACTGCCGGCCGCAAAACATCCTAAGTTATATAAGGCACTAACCGCCGCCACTAGTTAAGATCATTTTTTACAAAGCCTTACAATTTAACTATACACTCCAAAGATTAAAAAAAATCAAATTTCAAGTTTGGAGAATTTATTCAATCATAAATCACAAAAATGCTCGATGATACAAATGAAATATGCTAGATTCTAATTTCGAAAAAAATATGTCAAAAAAGCGGCTAAATATGTTTATCCCTGTTATTTTGACACCCGAAACCAGACAGAAAAAGGGTGGAGTAAGTATTGCAGTGTGTTGGTGACCAGCTAAAAGCAGCCGCGTAGTCAGAAATCTGCAATGGGGGGGCTGTTACCAGGCTAGGGGGCTCCACTAACAGCTTTCGAAAAGTTTGTACTTTTTGGCAAAAATAACTTAATTTTAGGCCAATTTTAATAAAAATTACTACTATTAAAACGTGGCAAAAAAATTAGCAGTGCAAAAACATAATTAACTAGTTGCATCAATGGGCTATGTAGGAGATAGCTATTGCTAGAATTTCAGTTCACTTATTTACAAGCTGGTAAATCCTAAATTCCTCTACAGGTAGTTCAATAAAAACTCTCAAGGAGTAATTTATTTCGTCTATATTTTGTAGAGAAAAATAATAATTAAGCAGGGCTGATGGAAGAAAGTTTGAGAGAAGCGATTGGTAATTAACTAATACTGGATAAACCCCATACCCCTATTCCTGAACTTATATATCTTTTGATAAACGCATGTTAAGCTTTTTTGAATAAGCGATCAAATTTAAATGCCAATTTTTTGTCATTTTTCAAAGTTTTTTTTGATCTCTGAGTTTTATTTTTGACAAATTACCCCTCCCCCACCCCTAAATAAACGTTTCAAAATATGCTTTAAATCATTTTTTGAGTCTATTCCAGTGCAAAAAACTGTCTTAGAAGTGCTGAGAACGTGTTATTTTCCTAATTCCGCATTTTGGTCGGCAGGCCAATGGGGTGAAGGGGCTACAGTCTACAGACCCCCCCCTGGCTACGCTAGTGGCATAAAGAGCATACGTAGATCAAGACGCCTTACCTTCAGTATACTGCAGAATTATCACAGAAGTATTATATTTTTATTACCAACGTAACTTAGCATTAACTGAATCCTAAGAAGCATCATAAGCGTAGCCAGAATTTTTGGTTGGGGGGGGCAAACCACAAATCACATGCAATGACGTCATTAGAAATTTTCGAAAGAGGAACTTTTGTGGGAAAAAGATATTGTAGATTAAAAGATCAGAAGTCGTGGCCTGTGTGTTGGCACGTAACGAGGATTTTGCTATAAGGAGAGGACTTGAACCAAAAGTCAAAAGTGCGAATGCCTAAACTAGGAGACGTGTTGAGTAAAGTAGTGCTACTCAAACGTATCGCAGACGTGGGTCTGGGGGCGAAGCTCCCAGCCGCTAGCCGATTTTTTGTAATTTTTTGAAAAGAAAATAGCAATTTCATTGCCATTGGATCACAATTTACACGTTTATAGAGCCATTTGAAAGAACTAAATTTTTGACGTTTGAAAGCCAATTGAAAAAATTAAATTGTTCAATTCTCCTTTTACTAACAATTTAAGCCCAAAGTATGTTTAAAATCTTACACTTTGAAGTAAAATTTTATAGGAGATTTGGCCCAGATAGGCGAGAGTAAGGTACATTCGTGTAATATTTTAGCGGTACATAATAATCCACTCCAAGAAATTTTTATTTTGCCATAAAAATAACCAGTTGTAGGAGTACATGTACTACCAGGGGGCCAAGACCCCTTCAATTCAAATTCAATTTGTTCCATGAGCATTTCCCTTGCTAACTTTTTCTTTTCAAAAGTATTTTGTCGCAAAGAAACTGGAGAGGTGAAGGTGGATTGTTACGTAAAAATGATACAATAAATCAACCATGTTATTACGCGGGCCGGATTTGAATTGCGGGGAGCCCATGTCACTTTGGAGATTTTCGCAACATTTTCCTGCTCAATACAGGTGAAGACCAAAAAAAGTCTCACCATCTGAGCGCGGGGCCCCTGGCACTGTGCCATATTATGGTAAATCCGGCCCTAGTTATTGCATTACGTTCAGAAAAAGGTAAGATGAGGGCCTGAGATAGCAACTTTTAAGACAAAAACTCTCAGTTTCTCCCAGATTATTTATTTAAATTGGTTGGCAAAAATTGAATTGAGGGGGCCCGGGGCCCCTTGTCGACAATATTACTGTTAATCATTACTGTTGTAAGCGAAAAATGCTGAAAGAAACTGAAACTGAAGAACCAGTAGGCTTTTTTGTCACATTTTTATCTTTGGTGGCATTTCAATTTGGGGGTGCGGGTCTTCTGTCTTTCCTCACAGGCTACGCCTACGAGCGGCGTAATAGGCTAATACTTGTAATGCAATTTAACAGCAGTTTCACGTCAAAACTTATTATTACTTCTATTCCCCAAGTCAAGAATATTCACGTTATTTACAACCAGAAGGAACAATCTCAAAAAATCTAAGAAAAACTAAACTGCAAAATCTTGATGTCCTTCATGGTCGACTCCTGGGAAGCCATGTCAACTTCCTAGGGCTGCCGATGAGAGCTAAAAGCTCGAAACAGCGCTGTCCAGCTCTGTGCAAAAACTAAACTGTACGAAAAAATCATATCATTGTAACGTCACAGTCAGAAATTTGTACACGGCATTAAACTAGCGTAATTGTAAAATAACTGTGATGAAGCTTCCGGAATAAACTAGTTAAAATAATTGTGACGTTGAAAAGTTACGTAACTATCGAATTGAAAGTTTCTGGAAAGGATTCTGCTGGGCCAATTGCAAGCGGTAAAGCTATGGCTCCACCAGTGAAAACTTGAAATTCTTACCGCAAAATTCCGTATTATTTTAAAATTCACACTGGTGGAGACAACATGCATTAATTTCTTGCAGTGAGAATTTTGAAATTATCACCGTGCGCAAGAAAATTAATACCGTGCGTCAAAAAATTAACACTAAAGATTCTCACCAGCCAGATATTCTCACTAGTGTTAATTTTGGTGGAGACGGCAGTATTAATTTCATTTTCAGTATTAATTTGAATTTTTTAAATTAATTTGGGTGATAATTTCAGTAAGAAAATATGAAAAAGTTTTCATATTTTCTCACTGAAATTAACACTAAAATTCTTACCTAAATTTTTTGATAAAAACCTCATTAACGCCTATTATACCCTCATAATCAATGCTGCATAATATCACATTTTACTGGCAACGTGTTAATCCTAACAAAAAAATAGGGAAGAGGATTCAGTGCGCATCCATTGAGTATAGTTCCACTAGAATTATTTAGCGAGCCCTGAGCAAGTTTTTTGCCCATTTTACTCTTGAGTAACACGCCGCTGTCGTTGTTGCTACCGTACTGGCCCACGTCAAACATAGTGAAGCAGTACTTATGTATCACATACAGCGATCAAAACCATGCTGAAAAAGCCTTCATAACTGTAAAATAATGTGGTATCCGAATGCGTTTACAATGTGAAGCAAGTTCCATCGATCTTCAAACTGCTGGGAAATTGCGAGCCAATCTTCATGTGACGATGGCGTGTTAACATACTTAGCAACAAGTGCATAGTAAATAGCTTTGCATGTTTCGGGTATTATTTTTGAAATTGTTTGTCGTCCAATGCGGTATTGCAAACTAAGGGAGATTTGAGATTCTCCTGTAGCAAGACGGCGCATAGTGAACGAAAACCGCTGCTCAGGGGGAATGGGCTCTCGATAATTAGTTGATAACTTATAGTTATGAGAGCAGCCCCCAAAGAAAGTAAGCGCACCTTTTGATCGGGTGTCATCCGCATGTATCTAGAGTACATCTCTCTGTCACCCACGGCTAACTCTCGTACCATATTGTAGCTACCTTCTTCGTCTCTTTTCAAAAAAATCTCTTACCAATTTTTTGTGCCTTCGTTTGCTTTTGCTCAAAGCAAAGGCTACGAGTGCTAAGTATTGGTCGTCGCTACTTGAAGAGCTCAAGCTACTTCACGAGAGAACTTTCAAAAAGGATTTTCGAAGGAAGAATATCTCACCATTCAGGAACAACACATATAATCAAACACTAACTCCCACTGCCCCTTCAGTATTAATTCGAAAAATGTGCGTTGTCTCCACCAGTGCGAATTTTTCCAAAATTGACACTGAGTTTTGTGGTGATAATTTTAAATTCTCACTGGTGGAGCAGGGGTACTCTGGTAAGATTTGTTCAGTAAAAAATTTTGTCTCCTCCAGTGTTAATTTGAACAAAAATAAATTATCACCGAAAAAATTAAACCGTGAGTGAGAATTTAGTAATCATTGGTAAACAAACAGCATTGGCAAATTATCGTCTTAATTAGCTGTACAGCTAGCAAATCGTATCTGTTCCTAACAGTTATTTCTTAACAGTTACGTTGCAAAACATTTTAATCAATGCACGACCGCCACAACGTGCATTTTGAAGTACAATTTCACGGCCACAAAAAATTCCTTTTACGGCCGCAGGTTGTGTAATGTGCACCTCTGTTCTAGTCTATTAATTCATTTCTTTTCCTTCTTTGAAAAATAATACAATGTGATTGCCAAGAAGTCATAGTAAACGTAATTTCAAATGGCATTGTGTGAAAGCGCTTAATCGAAGAATTAAAGGGCAAAATGCAGTAGAGAATCTTCTTTTTTTGCTGCTAATACTTCCGGTGCGGGAGATACAAACAGCAAAGCACTAAAACTATCCGGGACCTTAACAAGAGATACGAGGGCCCGGACACAATCATTTTCGAGTTGCTAATGCTAAATAAAACATGACCGTGCCTTATCGGAGTGCGGATTCAGAACAAAGCATATCTGCATGTGTGTGATAATGAAAAGTAATACAGTTACCAAGGATAGCCTATTATACTAAAATTGTTTGTATATTCCTAATATTACTAAAAAAACGTATCTTGAGAAGGCCAACACTTGTTCTGAAAATATGCGAGCGAATATTGCTAAGAATTTGTTTTAAGATTAGAAAGAACAACTCTAATCACTGCTGGCAAGTGGTCTGGGGTCACAGCCATATCCGCTGAACGATTGTTGTGTTAAAAATCACCGCTAAGGATCCCCAATAATAAACTACTTTATCAGAAAAAAACGCTTCATGAAGAATTATTAAAAAAGTGATTGTGAAATTAAATGTAGCTGTAATCGCTCGAATGCCTGGAAAGATGCGCGCTGCACTTAATCAATTTTTATACGACGTCATGAAAATACGAGTAGACAAAGCTTCTACGAAATATTTGTGCATTTTTAGAAAACTCTAGTGATTTATTATTCTTGCGTTTTTACAATATAGTGGGTTTTTTGAATGTGGGCCCCGGGGTCAATATCTCCAATGTCTTTCTCCTTATTACGGCCCTGCAGGGATCCTTGGATACTTTTTGGAGTTAAATACCTTTTGTTAAGTTCTACAAAGTGTCTTTTGGCGGCCGAAACATACGCGCTCATGTATTGATAGGCATTTGATGCGAGACTGTAGAGTATAAAGAGATATCACATGCTCTAACGAAAAAATTGGCTCAAAATTAGGCTTGGAAAAATGTGGGAAAACCAAAGTTTTTCTAACTTTTGCGATATCTGTATTTTCTTTCAAATCGTTTTGAAAGTTGTCAAACTTCCTTTGAACGTCACAAACATTACTATTTTTCTAAAAAAAATCACTAAAATTGTTTATTAGAGGCGTGGGAGTTTGCCCTCGTCCTACAAAACCCCGCTTTTTTTTCAAAAACTTGAGCTTGCAAATACTGGATTTGGTACTTCAATTAAATTTAAGCGATGCTGCTTGAAATCGGTTGTGTGAAAGAAATACTTGATGCAATAAAGAGGTGCCTCAGACCTTTTTCCACAATTCCCCTTATTCTCGAAAATACGATTTAATCCGTTTGACTCCGTACCATTGGCAATCTTGCATTTCGCAATTTTGTGACATCACAAAAGGTATAATTTTGCAAAATTTCTCGCAAACTAAGAAACGCTGTCACCAACTGGAGGCAGTCAGTATGCTGGTCAAATCTGAAAATTTGGCTACTGCAACTGGAACCTGTAGACCTGGGCTACCAGCATCGATCTACAGTACGCCTTTTGTGATATCACAAAATTGCGGTGTCTTTGTCGTACCCCTGATGATCCCGATTACGGGTAAAAACAGACTGCAGAGTTTTAAATTTTTGACGTGTACTGTGTTGTGATATTCGATCTGACTTACTTTGCTGAGCACGTTTTTGAATCGGTTGAATTCAAACTCCACTCATCATAAACATTATCAATATTACCTCAATAATTCATAAAAACTCATGTGGAAAATGTTGAAGTAACTCAATCAATCTAAAAAAGATAAGACTGACGATGGCTCTATTCGGTGCCGAAATCGCTATTTTTTTTATTTGCTTTTGTTTTAATTTTGGCTGATAGTTTGTTAATCTTATTTTATACGGGAGGGGGGACAAAAATCTCCTTCTCCGTTTTTTCGTGATAAATCAGAAAAAAAAGATTTTTATTTCTTAACTTGTCTTTGAGTCAAATACATTCAAAAGTAATTCCTGAAAATTTGAAATTGTTGAGGTAATGGAAGGTTTTCCAATTTTGTTGTTTGCCGAAGTCATTTTCCTAAATCTGAGCACTTTTTAACCAATCTTTAACTCATAAGGTCATGGGATGTGTTTGTGACGTAACTTCAGTATCAAAAAACAAACCTATATACAGAATTTGAACCGCCTATGACATCATTGCAAAAATGACATCATTTTTCGAAAATATGATCGTGACGTCGTTATAACTCAGAACCCATTTTTATAAAAAATTTGCAAGCATGCCAAATTTGGAGTTCCAAAACTTCTAATTGGGAATTAGATAAGGGGGTATTTTGCCCTACTCCCCCCCCCCCGGGGGAAAATACGTTGGTCGAATAGCCTTTGTAAAATAAGGTTAATTAATTCTTAAATAACAGTTTCAATCGGTCAAATTTAATGCTTGCACCTCCTTGTCGATACAAAAAGTGTCATCAAAATATTAACAATCAGTGATCAAAACTCAGAAATACAAGAAATGAACCAAAATAAACATAAAATCATCTCTGAAATTGATGTTAACGGTGAACCAGCGAGGTCCATTCAATGGTACCGGAAGATACACTAGACTTGGAGTAGGCCTACATATTTCGCAGGCCTTTTCACATTTTATTATTTACTTTAATTTGCCGGCATCCCGATTTAATTTACTTTCTTGGGGGGGAACCAGACTTTATTTGGCCTTCCCGAACTAAATCAGTGACCCACTTACCAGATGTGATCGATGGTCAATATCGAACCAAGTCCAGGCATAAAATCGAACACCAATTTAACCACAAATATAACCAGATTAGAGCTTGCAAGCAAGCCCAATGAACGACCGACGCATATTGAATGAACTGATCCTTTTTTTGCTTCTCCCGCGGCTGAGGCAGAAATTCAAAAGTATTTTTTGAGGCCCCAGTAGAGTAGGAATCCAAAACAGTGTCAAAATATATTCATCAACCATAGAGTTACTGAACCTAATGAAACATTCCACCAGCTTAAGCTATTGTGCATGCACGTGTGGAGAGTCTTCATGAAGTACGTGGTACCCCCTACTCACGTCAAAATATTTGCCTCTTAATTCTTGAATATCTATTAACATTGAAAATGTTTCTCTCTGGTTTGAGCCGTTTAAAAAATTGCTTTTAGGGGCAATTTGGAGGGGTTCTTGCGGTGCGGCACCCCCAAACTGTGCAAAAAATACCTGTTTCTTAAATACCATAAATATCAAAAACATTGATATTTACGATATTGAATTAATTAGATTCGGCTCATTATTTATAAGCTGCCTGACAATTACTTACAAGTCAGTAATCATACCGCCCGTAGGTTGATAGTAATGCTTTGGTTTGTCAAAACTTGTACCCCAGTCATACTAGAGTCGAATTAGCTCCTATGCACTACAAATGAGCGTTCGGGCTGATTTGACAATCGAAGTGCATTCGTAGTATTCGGGCTGCATTTCGATGCCTTTGGGCCAGTTCGGCGACCAATTCTAAATGTTTTGAAAATGTTCAAAATTTTTGGGCTGATTCGCAATAGAAACAAATTCGAAACATATCCGAAACGCATGAAGGGGATTTGTAAAGCTCGAACTGCATCTGAAGTGGATTCAGGCTCATTCGGAGCGACAACCGCACCGTAACTGCTTGATTCCAATTTTTTGGATTCACACCTTTTTACAGAGTATGTATTTCCATTTGCTGACGTCATTGTGGCGGGACAGGTATATTCTTGGCCGTTCAAAGTACTGTAATTTCGCTTGGCGTTTAAAATCGCGACCCCGACTGAGCCCAAATCAAGCCGAATTCGTACGGCGACCCCTGTCGGGTTATGCAATATGTTTCTTATGCAAAACGAAAGTTTCAACTCATCATCTGCTGTTTTTTGCAAATGTGGTTTTACTGCACTGCAAAATAATCATTAGGTCGAAATTCCCAGTTTTTGTATTCGCTACAGGCCTACTGTGAATATGAGGCAAATTAAGTTTATTCTTATTTTTGTAAATAAAACCGCATTTAAATGAAAAGCAGGTGAAATAAACTTTCGTTCCCATAAATATAAAAGATAACATAAATTATATTTATCGGAACATAAGCGCTCGAATGAAAAATATAATAACTTATTTATAAATGGCTAGAATAATTAAACTGGTATTACGAGAGTGAATTTTTGTCCAAATTGGACTTAAGCGGAAATTTATCGTGGAAATAAAATTGAAAAGAGGCATCTGGAGGGCTTTTGAGGATTAAGTGCTGAGACTTGAAAAATTTGAGTTCGGCGGTCAAATAACTAAGCTGGGGCACAAACACCTGGATTTTAGATTTTTAACAGCACATTGAAGTTATTTTTTAATCGCCCGGAGTCGAGTGGGTGTAGCGTCAGTTATTAATGAGGTAAATTCGGGTTCGAGTTCCAATTGAATTAAACCATAAGTTTTCAAAATTGATATTTCCAGCCCCTAACCAAAGCTCAGAATGGTCAATGTGGCGCCTCTACCGTGTGTTATAGACAAGTGGGCCGGTGGCAGATTGACTCGGAGACCCAAAGGTCAATTCACCGTCACCTGCCCAGGGCCGAAGCCAGAGGGGGCCAGGCAGGGTCGAAAATTTTACTTAGTGTTTGAGTACATAATGTCCACACTGTTACAACCATGTTTTGACCAAAAATACCGTCTCCGACTAATCCAGAATTAAACCTAAGAACCCTTATCTTTTTTTGTCGTCGCCTTGCATTCGAACGAAATTGGCCGTATATACAGCAATATTGGCGATAACTTTTTTTGTATTTTCTTTAAATCTAGACGAAATCTGTTCAGGTCGAAAATTTTGAAAAAGCTATCAAAATTCAAGAGTTTATATTATACTCAAACGAGTGCTGAATAAAAACGGATCTTAACCTTTAAAGCTGGGTTTTATTTGAATGAGAATGATTGTGGTTGAAGTTAGTAACCGACTCGTCTCTGCAATGTAATACAATAAATGAAACATAATACAGTGTAATTTTGGTTTTTCCTTTTTAATGTGATGTTTTAATTTCGTTGCAAATCCTCTGAAGGGCATCAAATTTTTGCAGGATTACCGGAACTGAGAATAAACCAGAGGCAAGACAATATGTTCAACCACCCCGAAAGCACTCAACGAGACAACGACTCTGAATACAAAAAATTCCTTTTCCAGGTGTTCTGCAATGCCACGGCATAATCCTGTTTTTAAAAATCTGTTTTAAGAACTGCGTTGGTGTCGAAAATAATGCTATCACGTCGACTATAATACGGGTAAATTTTTTTTCTTGAAATAGCTGACATCAAAATAATCGTCATTTGGATACGTTTACGTCTCAGCTCAGCGAAAAAGTTTTCGCTTATTTAGACTTGGCTAGCGAGCTAATTGCAGTGTCGCACAGTCGTGAGACGACGTGGTAGAATGAAATGGGGTGCGAAATTGCAGTTCAGAAATTTTCAAATCAAGCATACCAGTAGTTTTCTTGTAATAATTTTGGTAAAACAACCAAATTTTGGTAAAACTGAAAACAAATAGAAACTAAATGTTTTGTAGTCAGCAAGAGTATCATCACATAGCTATCCGCGTATAACCTAATTTTCAACAAATCCATTTATAAACTGTCGAATTATTTTTCTTGTTTTGTTTTTTTAGGAATCAAAAGAAAATTTACTAAAAGTAAATATTGTCTGTAATGTAATTCCCCTCCCAGCCAAGGAAAAAATAAATAAAAAAATTGGATGTAAAGAGAAAGACTGGAAAAGAAGGTAGCGGGGAGGTGGATCGCTGCGCCACGGCGAATAACTGATTGCGAAACATAGGGTAGAGCGGTTTCTTACCTTATGATTAAACCGAGAGTTGAAACTTGAGCACGAGAAATTATTTTGTAGCGCAGAATGAGAAAAACTCTGGAGAAGAAGTGGCGTCGACAGAGAAATTCTTACCAGTCCCAGTGCAATGTGTGGTCGACTGGCTGATGTATACTGTAGAGCAGGCGGACGACAAGTGTAGTTGCAGCAGTTTCCAGTCAATAAAATCGAGCAAGTTTTAAAAACTTGTATTAAAAAAATAAGAATAAAAAGTGAGACGAATGCAGAACGTTAGAGATATAGTTTTACTGTTTTACGAACCCAAATATCCGCATTTACTAGACTAGACCTACTGCAGCTAAATTAGTACACTTTTTTAAGTGGTGATAATTATTAGCGGCTTGGCGCTTTATAGTGTTTCCATTCAAAACTTGCAATTTGCAAATGAGTGATGCCGATCAACAAACTTTGAGAAATTTATCTATAATCTGCAAATAGAGAAAAATGGTTTGCCATTCAAAATATTTTGTTGAACTAAATGCTGCAAAGTAACCGCTGCTATTTATTCACAGCAAACAAAGATTTAAAAACATTTTTATTGTTATTAATTAGTACGACGTGGAGCTACCGCGACCAGTAAAATCCCTATAAGCCAGCTTTAAACCTGTTGGTCCAACGAGGTTAACTTTTGGCTCTCTTCTGCGTCGCAAAGCAGCTCAAAACTTTGCGAATCGCTAAAATTCCGATATGATTTTAGATCCAGGAATGTGGCCCTTAGCGTTACCAAAAATTAATGTGATTGGTTTATGGCAACATATCTGATAAGTTCGCCTTTTTGCAGTAGGTTTGACAAAAAATTCATTTTGCTTATTAAATAAAACTGGCCTATTTCATATTCAAATCTAATCTCGCTACGCTTAGCACAAAAAATTAAACATTAATTATCCAAACTCTCGGTGCCTAAAATAAATATATGTGCGATTGAGAGCGCACAAAAAGCGATTATTATCCAACAAATGTTTGGTATGACAACACAGATAATGATTAGATGTGGAATTCATGTATCAATTTGAAGGAGAAAATAAAAGCCAAGCTGGGTGTGAGCAACAGAATAGTAAACAACTTGAAATCAAAAGTGTTCAGAATATTTTTTTTGCAAAATTGATTAAAACATTTACGTGACAACTCCTATAAAGAATTAAGATACTGAAAGTGAAGATTTTGTACTAGACTGAGCGAAAAAATAAAAACGATTAATAGATTATGTTATTTTTGTTTGTTTACTTTTTAGGAATCACAAAACAGCAGCAATTGTCATGATAGGTCGATTAATTCTTCCGTATTTATCAGATTATATTGTTACAAGTAGCTAATTAATGCTCTCACGGTGCTTTTATTTTCTTGTCAGCGATTAAGAATTTGCCCTAAAGGCTTAAGAATGACTGTGGCAACGGCAAACGAAGTACCATGCTCAAGATATTTTCCATTTTGCCTGGTATGCTGGTGATTTTATTCAAAAAAGGATACTACAGCATAATTTTATTGTTTATCATAATCATTTCGTTATTGGCTTCATTCTTTTTCTATTCTCACTTTACAATATCATTCCCTATGACGTCACGACGACACAAACGCGGTAAGTTGAAATTTTTTACAATTTTTCCTACTGCAAGAGGTGAGGCAATTATAGAACCGGTATCAGATATTTCCGATTACAAGCCTCGTTAAGGCCTGCAAACTGAAATAAAATTAATTAATATTGAATAAATTGGGGAAAGACTCAGTCACGGTCTTCAAGTAGACAAAGTGTTTGAAGTATGTGAAGTACTGACAGCAAAAGTACGATTGATCTGTTAAAAAACTGTCTTGACTGAGGCAAGAGCAGTAGCAACAAATTAGCCATCAATCAAAGTCAGTGTATCAAATGAGCCACGTGAAGGCGATTTAGCGGAACGATAACCCCGTCTTAAATGTTTCAAACGATATCATTCAGGTAAGTCTGTCTTGTATTGGCCTGAAAAACAGACAAAACTTTCTGTGACACAGCGCGTGTAATGTGCGATATTGCAGCTTACAGTACCTCTACGTTGGGATCTTATGGCCATATTTTATGAACTGATAACTTAGTGCCTCTGCAAAATTGTATGCTGATGGTTAAATTGATTGTATGGGCATATTTCGATTTCCACAACGTATGCGAAGAATAATTGCTAGCCGGCCGGTACTGGTTCAATTTTTCAAAGCGCTAATGGCTAATACCCGCACTAGTTCTCAAGCCAGCTAAACTACTCCCAAGTTTGAAAATATCAATTTTATTGCCGCATTGGTTTAGGCCTTTCAGTTTAGCCAATCCTGGTCCCTTCTGGCGCTATTGCCATAGGCAGTGGGCGTAGATAATTATGTACGATACGGAAATATTGAAGCTGTGAATGCAGAAAGCTGATAGCCTTTACTTCAATTATACTTAGCCTACAATTTACTGCGTATGCGAAATTTAAAATATGGATCTCATGCCTCAAATGTTTAACCCTTTAAAAGCAAAATAATTACGCGTGATTTGAACAGAAATTCTTTGAATTTTTTGCGAAAGTTTAGCAGTTAGCGACTGGCGTATGTCTTGAGCCATTCATTGTTCCAGTTCCAGCAAATGTGAAGTATTGTTTTTATTGTAGTTTGAGTTACTATACGTATGGACAAAGATTATACGGTGGAGATTGCCGTTTTAAAACATGCCTCAAATAATCCTTCCATGTCCATTAGTTGCGCTAAGTTGGTATATTGGTCTGAGTCATGCTAGTGCAGATGTTTATGTACATTGGACAAACTTGAAGGTCTTGCCGGGTTAGCTTGCGTAAATGACAAACATAGTTTGGCAAAAATCTCATCACTTTTTATGGTTTTGGCCACCCTTTCTGCTTGTTTTGTTTCTAGTCTGATGATTCGCGACAGCAAAGGTGCTGCCCTCTAAGCTCTGCTTGCACAGCTTCCAAACCTTGCAAACTGAGACCGCTGTGCTAATTGAAAGAAAACATTCAATGCTCAATGTCCCATTTTAACTTCAAAAATTAATTCAAAAGCAAAATGATGAGTGTTATAATTCTTTTATATAATCTAAAAAATGTCTTGGTTAGATGACGTTTCGAAGTTATGTTCTGTTGTAATCAGTGTTCGTGAGATCAGTTTAACATAGACGAGAATATTGTTTAACATCAGGCACTACCTGATTTTACGAAGCCAAAAACGGCCGTCCGCAGCACAAGAGGGACCGCGGGCAACGTTGAAGAATGAAGAAATATTCCCCGTCAATTAGCGGCGAAACGAATTGAAAGGCAATCAAAATTAATCGCAACAATCTCACTGACTTTTCAATCATATTCCAGATTAATCGTGGCGATTCGCCACGTGAGATAAAAGTGCTGTTGTAAATCAAGGCAAACACCTACGTAACGTCGTGATAATTTGGGAAATTTATTACGTATGCACTAACAGTCCTTGTCAAAAATTAACACAATTTGTCATTCTGAAATTACCCATCAAAACTTGTGTAATTAGCGTTTGCCAAACGTAATTATGGCATACCGACCTGCGACCAATCCCAGTCGCTTTATTTTTCAGTCTTTCCAAGATACGATATTTTCTGTCATAATCGCGGAAGAGTTCCTGCAAAACATTGTAATAAAACTTTAAAAAGGGCTAGCAAATAATATTCTCTGATTACCCATTGCCTGTGAGGTTAAGGAGCAGCAGTTTTAGATTGATCCGCTACACTTCGGGGCCTTCCACCATTTGCTTCTTCTCTCTAGGATAAAGCCCTAAGCGGCTCTCGCGCCAACCCGAACCAAAGATCGCAAAAAGGAGATAGTTTGACCGATCACACGGAGAACGCTTGAAGCAAACAAGTAACACCTGGTGGAGACCGAAAGTTGATACTCTGGTCGCAACTTACGTGTGCTTGCCCGTGGCCTGACTTGATTGGAAATCTAAACGATTTCAATGTTTACTCTGTTCAGATGAGCAAATAAAAGGCGGACGTGAGATGCGACTGTTATGCCAACACCTTATTGTTGCCCCAATACGACATTGGCGCGTATTCAATTGTAACCCTGGGCTGCTGCAGATTTATGCGTACCACTGCAAACCATCCATGACATTATAAATCACGAAACGTCTGTGTTAAGCCATTGCTTATCAGAAAGGCATTTTCAACTTAAAAGAATACCCAGCAGAGTAACCTTTATCTAGTGTGAAAATCATTGGCCAGAGTAATCTGAGCTAATCGATTGCACTTGCAGTGTATGTGTCGATCATATTTTCTCGAAAGATTACAACATTGTGCTATTAGCAAAAGATGCCGTTCTTTGTTCAAATTTTTTATGACACAGAAACTCAATTAATTTACATTTTTTATATTTAGCTTACGGTGATTGTTTCTCATGCTGTACTGCTATAGTTTCAAATTCTTTTCCCGCCCACTGTAATGCATAATATTTTGACAAAAAAGAACAAGTGAAATCTAAATGTCACGTGATGCCGCGCAAGCAATTAGCAGTCGATGGAGGTTTCACAATATTGAATTAAATTGTGTCGTTGCCCAACCGTAACAATATCTTTGACTTGAAACTCATTTGTTGAGCTTAATTTTATGACAATATATAAACGGTGGTTTTGAATGTTTGTACCAAAACAGTTTAGGATATCCACGCTAATCCTTACTGACTGACCTTGGAGGTTTATGACTGCATGAGCATTAGTCTGTCTTGGTTCAGCTCAACACTCAGTGAGATGGTATAGGCGCAAGAACTTGTTTTTCTAAAATATTCTAACGTAAAATTTGAAAAAATACGGTCGTTCAGAGGTAATGGTAATCAATAAAATTTCATTGCAAGCCTTGATTAAGTTAAGCTTTACTTGAAATTTTTCTTGTTTTCTTGAATGTCTTTTTTTTTTCTTGTATTTTTTGTATATCAAAAGAATTTTTCTCGTAAGAAATTGACAAAACTGTAATTATCTTTCCTGTTCAAAGTGGCTGTTAGTGAAGATAAGCAAATGAGAGCATCGTGCGACAAAATATCACAACACAAAACACCCAGTCGCGTTGAAGAACTCGATTAGGATCGCCCAATATTATCTTGCCCGAATCACAAAATTTGTTTTGGTTTAACGAAGAACAGCTTGCATATTAAAATGCTGTTACATGTTCTGCACACCCTGACTGCTAGATGGATCGGTTTTAAATGGCGGTTAATTTGAACAAGCATAACTAAAATATTTGGCAACATCGTTCAGTTTCGGTGCAAGTGGTTTTAGCGGTTAAACGATTTTTGATTGCAGCATTTTTTAATAATAACCGAGTTTGAGTTTCGGATGGAGAGCAGGATAAGGTCTTGGGTTGATGCCAGTTGGGTTCTGATAATATATTCCTGGTTCTATATTACCAAATTTATGCGTTATTACGTCGGCGAGTTCTTCAAGATCAATAAAGTCAATGTTATTTTTGGTTGCAGAGAACAACGCAAAAAGCGTGGAAACAAAATTTCTTGGTCTAAAGAATCAGTATTGTCGAAGTTATAAGGTCAACAAATGTCAATTTTTTTTGCATTTTTGGTCAATATTTGGTTTTTCGCCTTTTTAGCGCAATTTTACTTAAGCATTGACTTACACGATCTAGAAATGGACGTTAGTAACTCTTAAAATGTTTTTATGAGAGGTGCATGCTATTGCCTAACTCCTACTACTTTTTGCTTATGCTTAAATTTATTAAGTTTGCGGAGATTTCATTGATTTCGGTTGTAAAAGTCCGTTCAAGCAGCATTGCAATCTCAAAATTGGTTTAAGATCAAATACGTTTTCCATCTTGTTTTCATTTGTATAATGTTTTTGTTGACACGAAGTTAGCAAGGTTTAAGATTTAATGAAAATAAACGCAAAATATAAAAGTTTGGGTAGCTTAGCATTAAAAAAGGAAGACAGTAAATACGCAATTCGAGCAGCAAGTACCGGTACAACAATTTGCGTAAATTTGTTTTTGGCAATGTGGTATCGCAGTATACATCAAAAAGAGGTTGGTAGAGAAGAATGACTTATTAATTGCCAGGAAACTTCTCGAACTGTTTACAGCCTACTCCGACATTGCTGACCCACAACAGCTTTTCGATGCTGAAGAAGCTGCTGGCCATAAGGACTGAAACTTATTACTTGAAAACATGTGGCATTGTAATGTGCGTGCATTATATTATTACCCATATGCGGTTCTTTTGCACTAACTTTTAGTATTATTTGGACCCTCTATTATTCGAAAAACCAACAAGTGTCAGAAGATAAGACATGGAAACGAGGCACTTTTGAAAAAGTTTGATTCCATAAGTCGACCGAATGCGGTTATTTTTATAAAGGTTGGTGATTTTCCTGCAAAACCCTCACAGCACAAGCGCATTAATAATGAGAATACGGCTAGACTTTTGAAACTTGAGCGTTTTGTGTCGGTCCCGCGCGATTAATCGCGACTTTGATCGGAGGTTTGATTTCATAATTCCTGTGTATCAGCCCCATTAGATGAAAAACAAGCGTAAATAGAGTTTTTGAAAAGTGCCTAGCATTTTAGTATTGTTACATCGAAGAAAAGCACTATACAACATCACATATGTTTGTTTGTAACATATACTATACCGGCCAGTTGGTCGAGCGATAACGCGTTCGTCTCTGCAGCGGGAGGTCTGAGGTTCTACTCTCTGGCCGGTCAAATCGGACACAGTGTTGCCAACGCCACCGCTGCAACATTTCTTCGAAAAGAGCTGTGTTGCGCGGGCGCAATGACGCGGAGATGGGCCCCGCAAACTCGTTACACGCTTCGGTGTAATACAGCGAGTATAATGAAAGACTAGATTTTATTTGACAGATGTTATACTGGATCATTTGTCCTTTACATTAAATTTGTACTTTGTTTGCGTTGCCTTGTAAACTGGCTCAGTTGTCTTAGCCGAGATGCACCCAATGTGGTCTTTGAGTTAAACTGCCATCTGTCTACCTTCCGCGGTGGAGGTTTCCCATCCACGTTATTCATTTCAACGTTAAACAGAGCAGCTGTGGATGCCGATTTTAAGGCTTTTGTTTAACCTGACTGAGAATCGAATTCAAATCTACAGTTTCGAAATTAACGCTTCAGTTTGCTCACTAGGGCCGTTCCAAATTATTGGTTTGTGTTTTGCATCTGGAGACCAAGGCTTCGAACTCGAAAAACTCGATCGTTTTTCCAAATTCGAACTAAAGAAATAATTTTTCTGAACTCGAATAAAACTGTTCGAGTTGATCATTATGAAATTTAGAGATTAAAAAAGTTGTGAAAAAGAAACATTTTTAGCTGATCATGCCGTGTAAGTTGAGATTGCGTTCATTTGTTTACGCCAGGGCAACTTAAAAAAACAGCATGTATACAAAACAGAGCGTTTAGGTCGTAAAGTAGACTTCGTGTTTTTGTCAGCCTGAACTCGAACTCGAGAAACTTGGTATTTTTGCCGAACTTGAAGTCAAACTTGAACTCGGACATGCTGAAATAGACTAAACTCGAATAAAAATCGATCGCGTACGCAGCCCTGCTGGAGACAGCATAAAAAACAATGCTTCAAAAAAGTATGCTGCAGCAATTTTCCGGTTTATACTCGGGTAAGGTCGTCATTGGGGCAGCAGTTTCGATGGAAAAGGTTTTGTTTTGAGCAAAATACTAACACCTGCTATGATAATTCGAGTGATTTAGTTAATTTGATTGTTACAAATGACACGAGATTTAGCTCTGTCACACATCTTCAACAAGTAACTCGACATATAAAAAAGTCCGTGTAACTAGAATTTGGCTGTGAAAATCACTGTTTCGGAGCTGTAGCTGTGAAATTCGTTTTCGTGAAATTGTCGATTATGTTGAACTTTTGATCCATCAGCACCACAAATACGACGTGGTCTAGTGGCGGCATGTAGCAGTGTCAATAAAATCAAGATTAGCCGTAAAAGATAAAAACATTTCGGATTTAAGCGGAAGGGGCATCATCAGGTTTAAATTACGAGTTGCCAATACATCATCGTTTGAAGTAGGACAGCACTCTGCGACTGTAGAGACCAAGGAGAAGCCCTCAAGCATATCACATTTACCCGTCAAACATACACTTCGCACTACGCAACCAATTCTACAACACGGCGAATCGCACATTTCTACTAGGAATGCTTCGTTGTTGTTGAAAGGGCAACGTCATTAACTCTTGATTATGCTGAAATAACGTCAATTATTGCGGATGAGCAGCGTAGATATCATGCGCTGGAGTAAAGTGATATCATAATAGACATAGTGAAAGTTACTACTCAGCTCCAATAATGTTTAGCTGTAGTCACGAAGTTTGATATCTCTGCCGTGCATTGCGGGGAGATTAGTCAAAAGCGGCAATATGCCAGGAGTGTTTCGATGCTGTAGATCCGAAATTCAGCAATTTACATCATTGACCTGAGAATTATTTCGTCAGTCAATTTACGCTGTTTCCGTCAAAGTTTTTCATGAATTCTTCGTAGTAAGAAGATGTTACGGCCTGAACTTACGTTACTTAAAGGCCATCGCATCGCCAATAGTACATACGGAACGTACCCAACCTTAGCCATTAGAACGACTGCCGGTGCTAGTTTATGACTGCTCGAAACTGAAAATTGTGACGCATTTCATTCATATCTTGTCGCACCTGCAACGCAGCCAGATGAGAGTATATAGTTTATGACTTCTCTTCCATCATCCTCGTTACAGGATGATGGACTGAGAGGGCAACGAATGAGGATGAGCTTCATTGTTTGATGTTCAAGTCCGCACCCTCACATTGCGACCTGGCTACTCAAGAAGCTGAACTGCAGTTTATCCTTCCTTGGATTTAGCATTGACCACTAGTTCAGTTGAATCGGTTCTATGGAGGAAAGGAAGGAGTAATTCGAAAAAGAAAAAAAAGCAACCAAGACGAAGAAGATATCGTCGATGAATCAAATCAAATCTTTCACTATACTCGCTGTATTACACCGAAGCGTGTAACGAGTTTGCGGGGCCCATCTCCGCGTCATTGCGCCCGGGCAACACAGCTCTTTTGGAAGAAATGTTGCAGCGGTGGATCGGCCAGTTAGTCGAGCGGTAACGCATTCGTCTCTGGAGCGGGAGGTCTGAGGTTCAAACTCGGGCCGGTCAAATCGGACACACTGTTGACAACGGCTCGTCGATGAACCATCGACTAAAATTTCAGTATTCCGTGGTACAAAGAAAATCTAACGAATTTTTCCAACACCGACACTTGAATAGAAATCAAATGCTGCTGGCAAAAACGCCACTCTAGCCACTGGCAGCTATGAAGCCATCAACAAAACCTGCAGCGAAATTAAAATTCTTTTCCTTGGTTATCTTTCGGTGTTTGCTCAAGCTGCAAACCAGCGCCTTTGAAGAATGCTTTGTGATAATCCAGTAGCTCATGAGAACACCGGACAGCGGCCGCTACGCAGGATGAACTTTCCAGAATAGTAAACATAACCCGCTTCTAAACAAACAAAGTGGCCGAAGATAGGGACAAAAAAATTTTGTTTCTTTTCTAGTTGCGTCATCCATCGCGATAATATCTGGGGGGAGGTTTACAGTTTTTAAAGTACTTGTATTAAGTTGACGAAGAGCAACCGCGTTTTTTGGGCGAATGCGAAATTAGGCACTTCCAGGTTTGGGGTTGACAGGTAGACAGACACATAGGTAAATTTATTTTCAACTTAAACACAATAATCCCGCGGTGTTTGATACAAGCGAGTTTATAACAAAAAATTACCAATCATCAATTGAAAGTTGACATGAAGATGAAGTAACCACAAGTCTTTAGGTCTAACAGCTTCGTAAGTTGTAAGATCATAGTATTATTCAATAATAATCATGATAAACGGATAAAAAAAGAAAAATAAGGAGAAAGGCGAGCTGGTTTTCACTCCTAAACCGTGCTGTTGTCTAACATGCAAGTAATGCAATTATGTTATACTGCCTTTGAATAAAATTTATTTCACTTTTATTCCTTGGCTTTGAGCTAGCATAGCAACAAAACTTAGCCAGTGTTTTTCACTTAAGCAGAAAAGCGTTTATGGAAATTTAATCTTTTTAAGAAAGATGTTTTGTGGGCAGAAGTTAAAGTAAATCGCCGTTTAATTGCAGTTTGTGTCACGGAAACACAGGGCTTCGGGTTGCAGGCGTAGAAGAGGTTGGATTGGTGCCAACTGAGTCGGCAAGACAGCGTAAACAAACACACAGCCACAGTTAGCTTATTTGCTATTTATAGCAAAGTCTTTTAAAACCGGGGATTAGTTTAGTGTTGTCAAATACACAATAATTGCCGCATCAAAAGATTTGGCTACAAAGAACAGTAGTTTTAAGTTTTCTAAACTAGCAAAATGGTTAAAAATTAAAAACGAATAAATTCCAAAATATTGATATGAAAATGTTTTTGGAGACTGGAGCTGCTTTCACTCAACAAACACCAGCCAGCCTAATGCTCTCGGAGCACAGCCAAAACTTTTCTCCTCACTTCATTGATAAGCCGACTGCTGTAGCATGTTCATCCGTTTTGAGGAGCCGTCATCATCACCATCAATCAATTTTATTCTCAAACGCCAATTGCGCGGATGGAAGCACGCGAAAGACCATGTCGGTCGTTTAGTCCACAGCTCCCAACATAAAGCACACGAGAGAAAAAAAACACTCATACACACACACACAAATAATATTAATTAAGTTGGGCATATCTATATACATCAGTTTCAGAAGTATTAAAGCAAGTATCCAGGCAGCCTATAGCAGCCTAAATTAGGCAATCATTGCTTGTTCTTTATCCCAATACCAACACAGATCTTTAGATTTGCCCGGCTTGCCACTTCAATTGACTCCACACTAATTCCGCCCCCCCTTTAATCATTGATGGTCCATATATTTTTAAAGAATGCTCTGCGTTGTTGAGTTTTAAGACAGGGTAGAGTGCTACGTTTTTATGAATCGCAATTTCCCAGCACATCGTGCTGTCCCTGGGCCGACAAGAGACTATGCAGATCATTTACTGTTAGTGGAAACGCCCGGTAGCTCGACATTATCATAGCTTGACAAGAACTTAACGTAAAAGTTTGCAAAATTGCAATTTGTTTCTGTAGTTTGCAAATTTTGCTTTCGCTTAGCAGCACGCGCGCGACAGAAGTCGTCCGCAACCGCTGCGTTGGCATTATCTGTTGTATTTGTTTAAGAATTCTAATTTTTCAAATAAGCCTCATTCCGCCTATATTTGTTGTGCGGAGGTCACTAATTGCTACCTGCAAAACTAACACACCATTGTGTGGGCTGTTTGCGTTTGTGATTAAACAATGCCCTCATGACCGCGTACTTTCTACGGCATTCATGTGCTTCATTCAAAGAATCGTTAAAAACACAGCTGAGCCCGAAAGCTTTAGAGCAAGCTAATGAGTACAACACGACCAAAAAGGATAGTTGGTGACCGCAAAGCTGGATGCATGGCCAACTAAGGCCATGCATCCAACATCCAAAGCTAGGCACGGGATAGTTAGGCCACGTTTAACTGTTTATAAAGTACCATACATGCACTCTTGGTCAGTCCTGATGTGGTCGATTTCCTGCCTACCGTTACTCGATAATTGATTTGGTTTTCAATAAAATTTTAATCTGTCCAAATGATGATGTGGTTAGTCGTTTACTTTGCACGTTCTTCTTTTTATTTTCCTTTCGTAGTTAAATTTCCATTCTTCTTTTCGGATGATGCGGCCGTGACATCGAAGTCGCCCTCTATGTATTAAGTTTAATTGGTTCTCTTTCAACTCGAGTTGGGCCGTGCGACTGCAGGTGAGGGTAAAAAGGAAGTTTCTCAGCTGTGATTGGCGCTTTACATTAATTCTACTACGAAGTAAATTATGAAGTCAACCATACCAACGCACGAAAACATTTACAACGCCTAAACGTCTCTTTCAAGGTCTTATTACTGTCTGCGCATATTAGGTCACGAACCGCCGTTGCGTTGGGTACCGTTCATATTGACCGACAAAACAAATCGGTGAAAGAAAATTTAGAGTTTTTGGCACATTAATGCGAGAATTGGTGTTCTGACATGAATACTTATGAAAAAAATTGGAAAAACAAAATCAAGAAGGCAAAAAATGATGCGGCTTCAAAACATCAAAAATTGAACGGGTATGACACTTGAGAAAATGACGAGTACAGCAAGAAATGGGAAGAATGGAAAAGGATTGTGAGCCAACTGCAAGTTGTAGATGCAACCTAGATGATGAACGAACTGAAACTAGATTAAAGATTCTTTTGAATTACAAAACAAGCAAACATACAATTTTTACGAGGCATCACCGAAAACGGAAATTCAAATTGTGCACCAATATTTGGTTGAAGTTCAATGCTGTATTTTTGTTTGCAGCTGTGCCGCAAGAATGCCCACACCCGTGTCCTAAGTGTCCCTACGATCAGTACAAGCACACGCAGCTGGATGGGCGCGCGTATTGCTTAGATGAATGCTTTCCTAATTTCCACACTATTACGTCACGCGAGGAAGGCAACAGCTGCGTAAGTGAGTATTTCGTAATTACCTTTTTCACCGATCAGCCGGCCTCATTAACTGAGCATGCGTTGAAAACGATAGACACGGGTTCGATTCCTTGTGTGTGTACACAGCAACGTGGCCAGGGAGGAGGGCTATGGCCTGCCGACCAAAATGCGGAATAATGAAGGTTTAGCACTTCTGAGACTGTCTTTTGCACTGGAATAGACTCAAAGAATAATTTAAAGCATACTTTAAAACGGTTAATTAGGGGTGGGGGGCTAATTTGTCAAAAATAAAACTCATAAATCAGGAAAAAATTTTAAAATGGCGAAAAATTGATAATCAAATTTGATCAATTATTGAAAAATGCGTAACATAGGTTTCATCAAAAATATATAAGCTCAGAAATAGGGGGGTATTCAGTATCAGTTAATTTCAATCACATCCACTAGCCCCCCTAATTATATCTTTCTCTATAAAATAAAGAAAAAATAGTTTCTCCTTTAGAGTTTTAATGAACTACCGGTATAGAATTTTATGATTTACCAGCTTGTAAATCAGACAACTGAAATTCTAACAATAGCAACCTCCCAAATACCCCATTTATGCAACTGGTAAATTCATGTTTTTGCACTACTAATTTCTACACTACGTTTTAATTGCATTATTTTTTCAAAATAGGCCTGGGGGCTCCGCCCCCGGCCTCCGCAACAGCCTCCATTGCAGATTTCTGGCTACGCGCCTGTACGAACGAGTACAATAATGCTTAACAAAATTATAGGGACAAACATCAACTTCAGCATTATTTTCTCATTCTTACAAGACATGGCACTTTAAAAAATGAGTTTTTTGCCAAAAGATCATTGAATTTATTACTCGGTTGAAGCATTGTTTTACCTGTTTGTTTTTTATCTAAATATTGTCTTTGGACTGTAATGGCGATATTTTAAGAAAACTTACCGCATATCTAAATATGTGGCTGCCAGTAGCCCGTGGTATGATGAGAGTTTAAGGTATGTTACGCTTAATTTATCGCGGCTGGTTTGTTTCAAATCGGTAAAATTTTATTTATTCGGAAATATTACACCACTTTCGCTAGGTGGACTCCTGACAGACGCGAGGCCGATTCCCACGCGCGCCGATCCAAGATTAATCACCTGACCCCATCATCGCTTTTGAACATCTCTGCTCTCAATGCGGCGCACGAATGAAATCCAGTTTTCTCCGATATAGAATAATGTAGCCGCCTACCTCGTGAGAGGCGACGAAGTGGTACACATCAACCACAAGTCCTCTAAAACCAGACCCGAAAGTTATCTTTAAGAACAAATCGAACAATTTTCTGTTTTGACTTTAAGACCAATATTCGTTATCAAACGATTTCGATTACGATATCGAACCGAATAATGGCAGACAGATGTTAACGGGAAACGAATAAACGATTCCCGAGGCTAACGACTGACCGACTCTATATGTTGATCGCAATTACGGTCAAAACGTACCGCTTTGAAAACCGATAGATCAGCACGCGATAAACCATCAAAAGAAAAGTCGAAAAGTGAATATGGCAACACGGCAAAATGGTATTCAAAACGTAACTCTTTTTGTAAATAAAAGCTGGCTTCACCAATCTATCTGAGGTATTCATGATGATGACAAAGTATGATGTCACAATGTTGGTTTCGTCACAAAGGATTGTTATTTTGTATCTGAAATTCGAGCAATGCTGCCGAAAGCGTAAGAAGAGTGATGAATTAAAAGCCTGGTATTCCGAGGTGAGGTGCCAGTGACTAAGAGATCCACAATTTGCATAAACAAAACAGAAAAACTATGTAGAATCAAATTGAATTGATGATGCTTGTCAGGCCCACAAAATGACGAAAAAGTTCAACCGAGACGCGATGATTTTGTTTATTTATCACATAAAATACAACGTAGCAAGGCAAAAAACAGAAAAACATTGTTATGCAGCGACAAGATGTCTGCGGAGGTTCCGTGAAATCTTCGTTTTGTAGCCTTCTTGAAATTTACACGCAAGACGGTCCCACATTATCTATTGTGAAGACCAAATACTAGCGAGATTTTTTCATAAAAAACTGGATCAGCAATTTTCGTCAATGGCTGAGTTGTAAATGGTTTTCGGCTACAATTATTGCTTCCAAAGTTCCGAAATTTCTAGTCACAATGAAGTTGCAAGTATGATGCAGTTGAACTTCTTGCGTTTGACCAAAGCAAGTTGCGTAGGTTCACCCACAGGGGTAGGCAGTTGGGCACCACTGCAACAGTGGTTATTTTTTGCCGCCTGGTGGCAAACCGTTTTCGACGGACGGCCACTGTTTGGTCCCAAAGCTCAAAACAACAGGCAACTAAATCGAAATGCTTTTATCATGAGCTTCGAAACCAAGATAAAAAACAAATAATAATAATAATAATGATAAAAATCAAAAGTCGTGTTGTTCGGCAGTATAATAAATGTGCAAGGATATGATATCTAAACGCTATATAAAGTTATTAAAGCGAAATTGTATATCCGAAACCAGCCCGAAGCCATTACATTCAATGCAAATCTGATACGCCAATAACGTTCGTTAATTGCAACGTTCTACTTAATCTATCCTGTATCTTAGGTGTGTTGTTCAAACCGCGTTGATTTGTTCTACATCCTAGTTTGTTTGTTGTTCTACATTCTTGATGCTTTTTCTAACGAAAATTAAAGCTTCTAGCAACCGATTAGTGTCGAGCGGATAAAGCGTCTGCTCCTGAAACGGTAAACTCGGGTCGATTACCGGTCGAGTCAAAACAAAAGGTTTGCACACCGCACAGCTTCCTGCTTGACGTGTAATTGGTGACCAGACCCACAGTACCATTAAAGGGGATAATGTGAAGCCTCCACCGAGTGCGGTAGACAGGTGGGCAGGTGGCAGCTCGACGACCAAAAGGTCCTTCGCTGTCTTCTGGCCAAGGTAACTTCGTAAATAAACATATAATTGCAATACCACCGGACCCAGCTTCACAATTATTCATTTTTAAGTGCAACCATTCAATCATGGCGCGTACTGCTGACCAGTAGTTTTTATTTTCAGATCTTTTATTACATTGTTCTCACTAATACTGTTCGATTTCAGGGTGTGAAGATTCAAACTGCGACAATTGTGACGGTACAAGACGTCGCTGCACCAAGTGCAGGAGTGGATACTATCTGCTTCACGACGGAAAATGCAACCTAACCTGTCCTGCCAGCACATTTCACCACAAGTTAAAAAGAGAGTGCTTACACGAGTGTCCCGAGCCAACTTTATACCACGACCGGACTTGCGTTGAAGATTGCCCCCTTTCCACATATCGTTTAAACAACAGATGTGTCCATACTTGTCCAGCGGGATTTAAGCCGAATAAGAGAGGCAAAAAGTGTATTTCAAAACGAGGTAAGTTAGCTTTGGCCTATTGTTCTTTTATCTTTGAGCAGTGTTTTACGTTCAGGGGCGGTGTTCTTACAGTTTTCGCAAACCATGTGCATTATGGAGCTTTTGCAATAGGTACCCAATATCCAATTGTATTTTTTGCGTTCACAGCTTTCCAAAAGGCGCTATAAATAATTGATATTTTGGTCTGGGAGTGCGAGTCACTCTACCGCGTGTATTTCGTTTGTCACAAGTTCATTTATATCTCCTTCAAAAAAATAAACAAACAAACTGCAAATATATCACAAAACATTTTGTAAAAGCCACTATAATCGTGACACTAGACCATATAAAACTTCTCAATAGGTGATTATATATAAAAGTTCAACCCTAAAAGCAGCAATAACTACTGGCATTCTAAGGCTGAAACTGAAACGCAGGAAGTGGTGCACAGGTAGCATGCGTGTGTCACATAAACTTGCTGAAATTTACCACACTTCAAAGTTGTTTATCAATGGAACCAACTGTCGCACTTGACCTTTGGCCTTGTAATACCCATTCGTGAAGTCATACATTCACGACCAAGGGGCATCACAAATCCCACCAGCATCATAATGGGACTCGATGTTGTGCCATTGTGTTGATTTGTGATGGGATAGTAGAGCATGAGTGGCTTCGATTGAAGTATGTAGTTAGTGACATGTCACTTAGAAAATATTTGGTTAAACTTTACCAGGGTTAGATCACAATTGCCCACCCCGCATTCGTCTAGCATGAGCAGTTTTGCAGTCGAAGCTCTAGACTTGTCCTGAATTCTATCCGGCCTCCAAGCACGTGGAAAGTTTACTAAACATGCTTTTTAATTTTTTTGTTTTATGTTGCTACCGTTTTTTTCTTTTAAATTTTTAACCTACGATTTTTCTGAGTTTTTTTACTGGTGTTGCAAAAAATGTGTCTCTTTTGACCTAACTCGTAAGTACACACGTTCGTTTGCATTTCCGATTGTTTAAACTCTAAAGGTCTGAACTCTAAAGTATCTGCGGAATTTTAAAAAAATTTACATTACGTCGTTGTTATATATTTGTGTCCGACACTAATTTGGTACGTAATGGCCGGCTATATAAGGTTCTGCCAAATAACGAAGCTAAAACAGCATGGTCAAAAACCACATCATTATACGCCAGTGCCAATGAAATTTAGCGTAAATTGCAATATTACCGTGTTGATATACTGTATATGATTTGCAGCGAAATAAGATGGAAATTCTTGCTGCATGTCGATGCTAATCTCCATAAAAGGAACAGAAGAACGCGTTTAGATCAACGCTGTTGCATAAACTTGTCGTTAATACACAAACAAACATAATTAGGAAATCCGTTGTGATTGATTGTGGTGTGCATCAGTCTGTTTGATACAGCGAGGCAGTGTTTCGTAATGTTTTATCGTTTACATTTACATGTCAGTCCATGACCGCGTGCAAAAATATTTGCAACCATATTTCGAACTCCCTTTAAAAATGTGATCTAATTTGATAAACACGAAGGCAGCGAATCTTTTATTCAATCTGTGGTTCTGTCCCGAGTGCAACTTGAATCCCCGTCAGCGGATTCGGATGATGTGGCTGCTGTAAGGCGATGCAGAACTTGAATCAAGCTAATAAGTTTGGTGTCCAGCGAGGAACAAAGAATTTTTTTAACCTTACGGCAAAACTAACTTACTGTAACTTTAGAATTGTAATCCCTGTCAGCAACAAGGTCTTGTGCCGGTTGTTGATATGCTTCGTGCATATTTTAAAAATCTAAAACCTGAAACACTGCTTGTCTCAAATAAAAACGAGAAGTTGTAAGAGACAATTTAAGCAGGACTTTCGACAAATCGAAATGCACGCATCTCCATATTATTTGTGACTGCACTACACAATTCATTCAAGTTTGTCACTTTCCCATTTATGTTGAAAGGTTACAATATCGAAATGTCGATAGGGAGACTGGAATAAATCACTAGGTCGGCAAGTTGGCAGCCGCTACTCTTTTATATGCAAATTATGCATCGTTGTGCTTCTGTCAAAGTCATCGACGTTGTAAATATTGCTTAATAGTAAAATTAGGAAGAATTTTTTGTAGTTAGACTTGAAGAGATATGAGATGCTGCAGCTTTGGCGCAACACTGCAGTTAATTCGGCCGGCCCGGGGATTGAACTCCAAACTCTCCGCTTCAGAAACAAGAACCTTCTCACTCCATCAAATAGGCGGATTACACAAGCTTTTTTGTTGTAACGAATTTATTTATGTTTAGGTAAATGCAAATTATCGCCTTGGCAACGCTTCAGGAGGTGCCATTGTCGTAACAATACCTTGGTGAGAACTTTGGCGCGCTTTGTAATTTCCGGTCATTGCGGGGGTCGGACTTTAAAGAAGCTCAGAAAATGTCACAAACATTCAAGTAGATCCAATTGCCATGGTACGTGTTAAAGAATATTTTCCCTATAAGGTTAATAGTTTCTCTTTCCTGAACGAACTGATTTAAAGCGCAATGTGGAAGCGGGAATAGCGGAGTACGTCATATTTTCCAATTTCTACATAACTCATACTAAATGCATTGACGGATGTACTTCATTTTTTTAGGAAAATTTATGAGGCAAAGACATTTTCAAATAGACTCGTAATCTAAATTTGCGGAGAAATGTTTTTGACCATTGGAACCATTAAAAAAGCGATAACAAACCAAGTCATGTGATTTAGTGTTTTTTTCACGGAGCTGATTTCAACCGATCCGGTCCAATAAAAATTGTTGAATACCGGTTCTCTATATAGTGCGACAGCAAGTGGTGGAAGCGGAAACGATTGGCGGTTTCGCGTTTATGCTCAACTCAACGAAGAACGTAGGAAGCTCCAGTCTCCAACTCTTGGAGCAACCACAGGGAAATGCCCGATCGTTCGCATCTCATAGATTGTTGATTGTGGCTCCTATACCACTGGTTAAGCACTACAGCAGATAGAGCGTCTGCTATCGAAATTTGAAACAGAGTGGGGTGTGGACAGTGCAAAGCCTCCACCGTGAGAAAGAGACGAGTGGGCAGAGAAGTTGGCAGTTTGACTCGATAACGAAAAGGTCCTTTTGCTGTTTCATGGCTTGACAATTTGATAAATGAAATGAAATCGCATTCTACACCGGTGGGCTCAGGCTGGTCACAGGCAAGAAATAAGCATAAAAATTGTGCGAACATTTATTATCTAAAAAATGAATAATCGAAAACATGTTTGTGACATCAAAGTCGTTCTAAAAACAATTTATTTAGAGTGAATCAATCAAGCGTTTCATTTCATCATTACAATTCGGTCACGCAAGGCCGCCCATACCAAGGTCATGGAATGTTAATCTTTTCCAGCTACGACCCCAGCAGCTGGGCCGCGCAACACCTGTGAGAAATCTCACTGGGAGTTGGCAAATACAAACACTGCAAATGCCCATCGATTTGAGCGTGCACGATTGCTCTACGTGTTAAATCTTCTATGTTAGTCTTTAAAAATTCAGAAGTTACATACAATTCTTTAAAAATTTTCACAAAATCTTGCCCCGCAGTACCGCGGTTTTCCATTTAATTTGCCCAAAATATTAACGGAAAATGCCGACATTTCAAACAAAGTCGGTCCGTAAAAAAAAACCCAGGTGATTTTAATCAGAAACATCGATGTCATAACCCGTAAACATACCCCGGTTCAGTTGATATACCCGATGTGTTGTGACATGGGGGTTAATCATTTTAAAGTGGTACCGTAATTGATAATTTTATGTGTTTGAGGTTGTTAGCAACACATAAAGTAACGTCAACACAGATATGCTCGAGTCCAGACCAATGAAGTACATTCATTTAAACTCAACGGACTACCCATTTGCGCTAAATATCCCAAATTTTTACTAAATTATCGTTTATAATTACTCCGGTACGGGACCTTCGGTGCGTTTTAGACTTTTAGTTTTAGACCGGTGCGTTTTAGGCGCTTCCGCGCTGGGCTGTAATTTGGGAAAAACGTGAATGTGTGTTAGCATTTTACAATGTCTAAATTTGACAAAAATCCAAAGGTGAAATGATCGAGACTAGCCATGCTGCAAAATAGTGCCAAAAAGTTTTTGTTTCGAAAATCGAATGATATCTAAGAACCCGATATAGAATCGTAGGCTAACCAGCAACGAAGTTGTTTTCTCGAAAAAGTAAAAGTGAAATTCAGTCTCTCATAGTGGTAATATATCAAGATTGATGATGTTCTGCCAATTGAGCGTATCAATCCGTGTCACTGTCACTGACCAAGCGATCGAGATTCTTTTGCACTTAACGCCATGTGGTTAAAACCGAGCTGATCAATATTTGAATGCTTTAACTTTCACCCGCAAAATACAGTAGTTTTGGAAGTGTAGTATCAGCTTTTCCGATTTACTGTTTTGTCATAAAGCGTTACTCTAGCAAATACCAACCACAAAAATTTAAAAGGGTCGCAGTAGCAAAAAACGATAGGCCTACATGTTGAAATCTGCATTATTCAGTGACATCTCTGTATTCACACATGAAAAACTGTGCATGCTTGGGACAGATATTATAATGCTGGACCTTACACCATTATTGATATGCTGTGACCGATTACAAGCATTTTGACGAGCAATTAATTGAACTTGTTTTTCAGACTCCTCATCATCGATTTCCTCTAATCCTCATTCTGACCGAAGGCGGCAAATGCTTGGTTCTCATCACCCAAGCCATTGTAGAAACTGTCAGACGAATGAGGCCACTGGGCCAAATAACTCGGATTTCTTGAAAATTCTTCGTAATACGTGATATTATTTTTTATTTTTCTACTTTCGTTTTTACCTTTTTATGCTACCTTTTTTGATTAATATCAATTATTTATATTTTGTTTTGTGCATTATTTGTAAATTATCGTGTTTTGTTTTTGGTTAATGGTGTTGGGAAAATGGCGGCTATGCAGCAATATGGCACTAGTAAATTACATGTTCAGCTGTCTGACACTTTTCTTGTTCGCTTCGAAAAAACAAACCGAAAAAGAAATCAAAAACGAAGTCAGAAAAAAGTACTTGAATAAAGGTTATAAAAGCACACCTTTGCTTTTCTTGGTCTGAAATTTTTTTTACAAAATCAGAAAGAGCCCAGTTGAAAACCACATTTGTTGCAGATGCGGCAACAGAAACTTGTCCACAAAATTGGATTCGGACTCACGATTGATCCAAATATTATGGCTCCCCGACTCAGATTTGAGCTTGCTAGCAATAATTAGCATGTGTACAATTTTTCACTCAGTAGAATGCCATCATTGTTTCAATTTTGTTACTTGGTTAAATCAGTGTCAACGCGCGAAAAAATCTTCGGCCATAGTGGCAGTGCTGCAGAATCACAAAGACCTGAGTATATCCAGTCGTCCACCACGAGCATCTTGAACGATGAATTGCTTATATCAACCATTGCTATTGATTTTCGCTTCTTTAATTCTTTGGGTTTTACAAAATTATTTTGGTGCTACATTGCATAAAACAAAATGATTTTCTATCAGCATTTTGACATAAAACTTACGATATATTAATGCCTCAATAGTAGGCTATTGTAATTCATTTATCAATGCAGCACGAATAACGATTTACCACAAATAGCTAGGATACTACGTTGCTGGACGTTAAGTTTACAATTTTGTCGCTAATAATCCCCATTCACGCTGCAAGCCCCCATTTTCCCCCAAAGTCACATCAGTTCCGTCATCCATCAGCATAAGCGGATTAAAATGCCTTCATTTTGAAACGGAGTATTGCTGTTGAAACCGGCCAATCTCACGCTTAAGGGTCAGCACATGCTGTTGCCAGGCAACCTTGCATTAGCCAGTGTGAAATCATTTGATTTAGCCTCAGGCTACGAAAATTTGATAAGTGGCTTAATGCAGCGGCCATCTACAGGATAAACAAAAGTGTGCCGATTTGACGTATGAAATACACGACCCGCCGCTCGACTATATACAATATACACAAAGTTAGGCCACTGAAGACTGTCACGATGCAATGTTATTGGTCGAAAAAAATCAAGGCGTTGCCTCGTTGCCCGACTTAGAACTACTAGAATGTGATATCGCAAGCAATATCCGGGGACTTCGCAAAAGTATCTTACTTTACTGAACTATAGAACTTCACTAAAAAATAGCGTTTCGATTGCGTTAAGCGTATTTATTGTTGTTGATAATCAGATCTAAAATACATCGCTTAGGAATTTCATAATGGTCCATTAACTTGATCGGGTTTGTGGTTAACGGCTTTTAAAGTTTAAATGTCAAGAAAAGTATCTATAAAATGTCAATCAAAACTCTACAACTCTGGTTAGCTCTCGTTTCAACTTTGAAGGAGTTTGTTGAAATTTTAACTTAGCAGCGCAATTGTTAAAATTGCGGTTACAAACAAAAACCTTGTTAAAGCAAATATTTCGACAGCAACCTTTTGCTCCGATTATAACCACAAAAACGACATAATTATAATTGGAACAAAACTTCTTGATCTAAAAATGCCAACATGATTTTCGGATTTTGTAACTTACATTATCTTGACTAGAAATTTGACGCACTATGTTCTAAATATCAAATTTACACCCTCAACTAGCTCACTGCAGTATTTTTTACAAAGAGTTTTATGTAAGCACATGTATGAACAAACAGTTCTACTGATTTTTCTCAAAATTTAAAAACTAAATCAAAACAATGCCTGCCTTAGCAATTTAGCATGTAATGGATACGTACACAAGCAAAATTTAAAAACAAAAAATCATATTCCTACGAATTTATAAGTGATATTGCAGAATCTAACTTTACGATGACTTCACATTCAAAACTCATATTAAATGTACTCCACTCTATGCTTCTCAAAACCCTACGAGTAAATTAATGTAATGTTTAAAGTCAAACAACTATGTACCAAAAATTATCAACTTTTGCACATTACCCTCGTTTTGGTTTATTTTAACAGCTTTGTGGTTACTCGTTCTCAATGTTTAAAGGTTTCAAAAAGTTATCAAAATAATCAGGTAACGTTAATCAAAAAGCTCATATAACAACGCTAAAGCTCAGCACTTTTTAGGAGTTCCTCAAAGGTTTTCACTTTGTTTTGAAATAACAGCATAGTCCTTACATTAGGGTTAGGGACTAATGTAATGACTATGATAACAGAGCGGTCTTCAAAATTCCAGGGACTTTTGAGCAAAATATTATTCCGGCTTGTCCATGGGACCTATTTATGTGAAAATCCAGGGGGGGCCATGGCCCTCCCCGGCCCCCCCTCCCCCTTGCCGACGCCCATGACTTCAACGTCTCAAATGTTGGAGTAATCCCATAAGTTTGACTCTTCTACTTTTCTGTAGTATCACCAATTTATTGTGAGAATTGATCATATAGTTTTGAAGGTCCATTTAAGGGCAAATTGTCCAACATGGCATCACTTATATAAGCCTACCCGTACTCTTAAAAATTGATACGTCTCGCTGGAATATCTGGTAGTTAAAGATTTTAAAATTACAAGACCCAGCAATTTTTTACTTGTTCTTTTGTGAAATACTACAAGTGAAAAATCGTTTATTCCCTTTAAACCCTTTGCCTCTGTGCTATTCTAAAGGTTAGTCCAGTTAAGCCAAACAATGGCTAGGGAATACCTTCGGTCATCTTCGGTTTAGATATGCATAGGACTGCTAATGTGAACTAATAGCTCGAAGCAGTGCTGTACAGCTCTGTGCATCAATGACTCGAGCTGCTTATGGCCGCATGATTAGTGGTTGATATTGCCACCAAGCTACCAATGGAAGTCGTTCTGACTTCTCAGGAGTCGGCCACGAAAAACGTCAAGCTTTTTCAACCAAATTTTGTTACCTTTATACGTTGATTTACATTAACCTATCCAATAGATTTGATTAGCTTTTGTAGTTAATGGGGGTAGGATGGGGTCAACATAATAGGAGGATCTCTATAGTATGGCATCCCCAAATTTTTTCATGTTATACTTTTACCTGCCTTGAAAATTTCATTTGTCTAGCTTAAGTGGTTGAAAATTTTGAAGGAACCGTTTGAGGAAAACTCCCTTATTGTGGCACCTGAAATTACTCGTAGTTTACCTTTTCTTTATATTCACCTAATATGAAAGTTTCATGTGTCTAGCTTGAATGGTTAAAAAGTTTGAAGTTTGGAGGACCGAATTGAGGGACCACAAATTTGGTACCCCAAATTGGGTCATTTTATAACTTTTTGTTATATTGGCCTATCCTGAAAGTTTCATGTGTCGTAGCTTAAGTGGAGACAAATTTCTAACTTTGGCAGTCCCGTTCGGGGAGGACCCCATTGTGGTACCCCCAAATTTTTGTCAAATTTTATCTTTCGTTTATATTTACTGACCTTAAAAATTTCATGTGTCTGGCTTAAAAAGTTTAAGTTTTGGAGGGCATGTCAGGCCCCCCTATAGCGGCACACCCAATTTTCATTATGTGTTATTCTGAAAACTTGACTTATCTAGCTTAAATGATTCAAAAGGTTATAATTTTCGAACTCCGTTTGATGGGGATTCCCCAAACGTGGCAACCCCGATTTCAGGCGAGCACCAGTGCTTTTGAATAACTATAATAGTTTACAGTACGATCATCTGCGTTTGGTGGTTTAAAAGTAGATATAGTGATAGAAGAAAAAAATAAATGAAGAAAAAAAAAGGAAAAATTGTATCCAAGGCGGAATAAATGAACATGACCATGAGAAAGACGGTAAGTAGTGTGTTCAAAAACCACAAAATTTTTGTCATCAATATGGGTAGTTACCGAGATGTACCGGTTCAAAATTGTCCACTTTTAGCAGATTTTTGGCCTCTGAAATCGCAATCACGGGACTGGGCGCCTTCAAACTTGGTAGGCATACAGCCTCTATCTGCACCCATGTTGCAATCAAATTTTAGCATTCCACGTCCAGCCATTTAATAGTTATAAACGAATTAATTATTTTTCGACACAAAAATGGCCGTTTTTTCTTGGTTTTAGGTTCCTAAATCACGATCACGAGACCTAGGGTTCCCAAAATCGGCGTACATGACGCTTTTAAATATTTTCACGTTATATCCAAAATTCAACTTTTCACGTTGAACCGTTTTTTAGTTATGAGCAAATCAATAAACTTGGATGCTTATCAATCAAAATGGGCCGAGTAAAAATAAAGGTCCTACGCGAACGCGCGCGAAGTCCCAATAAGTAATCAGAACTAGACCGTTTTGCAATTTACGACGCGCTGCGTATTATTTTAAGTTCACAGTAATTATTTTTTCAAGTGATCAAAATTTTTCTCGGTGGTCGGTGTATGGAGTTATCAAGCACAATTTGGCAAAAAAAGCTCCCCGATCAATTCCAGAGCTTCAGCTGTACCAAAAACAATAACCAGCAGCCGAAATGTTACGCAGGGTGGTGCAGTTGGTTCGTAGAGTTTCATAAATGATTGGACCTCAGACACTATCCTAAACGTGCCAACAAGCTTGAAAGCACTTTTTATTGGCTTTTGGCACAGAGATCGAACCGGTCAGAATTTTCTCGACCCGACACGACCGGTAAATTTTAAAACCTTCGCCGGTTGACCGGTCGTTCGACCGGTTTCTGATTGGCCCGGTCGACTGGTTTTTATAGAAGGTTTTTGTTTACTGTTCAATGCATCTAATAAAAAATTTTCAAAAGGGGGGGGCATGGGGGAAATGTTAAAATTTGTGACTTTGGACGGGAATTTCAGAAAAAAAATTCAAAAAAATGTTTGCGTTTTTTTCAAAAATAATTCAATTTTAAGACCTTTCTAGGTTAAATTTGGGTATGAAAGATCTGTTTTGAGCAGCGCAAAACCTGCACAAAATAAGCATGAAAAGAACTGGAGGGCACAAGCCGAATTATTAGACATTCTTTCTAATGATATTACGCGCAAGGCCAAGAAAAGAACTTAAAATTTTTTAGCTATTGATGACAGGTTATTTGCAATTTGGCGAACAGCAAACACTAAACTGTTAAAACTGCTACGACATTGGCTAGAAACTATTCGAAATATAATGTGCCCAAGCAGTTTGTAGAAATGCTGCTGCTTCAGAACAAGCCATGGCTAAATAGATATAAAAAAAATAAGAGCTAGGTCTTTCTTGCCCAATGTAGAGTGTGGTAAATTTAGGATGAAAAAAGCTTTTCAAAGCGTTAAGGTTTTTGCATATACTAAAAAATCTGATATCTGCGCCACTTCTACTCTCAAACTGATTAAAATGATGCTATAATGCCAGGTAGCGTAAACTTTTTGCACATGCATGCTTTATTATAATCTGATTATCAGATTTTAACGTATATTTTGCACTTTTTTGCTTTGCTTTTTTTGCCACAAGCCCCCCCTCTAAATACGCCCCTGGATGAACATATCTTGGTCACAGCATATTAGTCACAGCTTGAAACCATTCAACAAGTGTTTTCAGCAGGTGTGGTTTGTTGATACTGTTTTTTATAAAAAGTTTTGTTTATAATAAAATATATATGTATATATTTTGGTTGGTGCTTAGATGTCTTTTAGTTGCAAGAAAGGAGAATTTGACCGGTGTTTCAACAGGCTTGACCGGCTGGTCGAAAGATCTCGACCCGACCGGTTTCCATCTCTGTTTCGGCAAGAGCATCGAGAACATTACTGCACTGCTCCGAGAATGAAGCCCTGCCACAGTAAAACTACTGCTTCTGCGAGTGTGGTTGAGTGGTTTAATATACAGCACTGCCAACTATTTCCAAGTCAGAATTCGTGGTCAAAATTGAAGTATAGAAAGCCAAACTTAAAAAAACAAAAACGGAAAACGAATATAAAACAATTTGCAATTTTAGGAATGGCTACCCAGCAATACTTGTTTTAGCTCTTCTGTTTTTTATTGTTGGCAAACCAGGCTCATTTTAATAAACCCGATTTGCGTGTATTATTGAAGTGGCAAAACACTAAAAAACCTGAAGTGAAGCTTCCGCCAACCAGGCGCGTAGCCAGGACTTCGCAAAGGAGGGGGGCTTTTTTGGAAGCTGGACAGTAAACGGGTTTGACCCAAATTTTCATCAGTCTTGAATCAGATTGAGGCGGTTTTTTTGTCAAAATCAGGTGATCTGCAAAGAAAAAAAAGCTCTTCACCAAAATTGAAGCAGTTCTTCCGGCCGAAATTAGGTGACCTCCAAAGAAAAAAAAAAGGCCTTCACGCAAATTCAGTCAGTTTTCGTGACCAACTTTAGGTGAGATCCAGAAAACAAAAACTCCACTTAACAGCAAGTCCTTCACAACTTCAACAGCAAGCTTTAACAACGTTAACAAACTTTAACAACTTCAACAGCAAACTTTAACAACAACTTTAACAGCAAGTCCTTCACAACTTCTGCTCGCCAATCCCATTGGGGGGATATTTTCATTGTTGGAGCAAAAATCGGCCTCAAAAGCACTAAAAACGTGGTATTTTGCACACTTTTCAGGACAATAGGGGGGTTCGAGTCCCCCCACCCACCCTCCTAGCTACGCTACTGCCGCCAACCGAAATAACGGGTCGTATGCACCAACGAAGATTAACTTCGATCCGCGGGTCATCAGTTTTGTAACTCCTACACCGTTAAACTTATAGCATTAAAATAAATTGAATTTGCAAGTTCAGAGAAGTTATCCTAAAATAGCATAACCATTTCAGCTATTTTCCGTGCCAGTTATGCAGAATTTTTCCCAAAATTTTTTGTCATCTGCGAATCAAAGTTAATCCACGTTAGTGCATATGCGACCAATTTTACAGATACTGCTCGAAATCGCTTTTATTGAAGAAATGAGAACTACTTGAGGTAACAATGAGGTGCCTCAAACCTTTTTTTACAATTCCCCTTATTCGCGAAAATACGAGTTAATCCGTTTGACTCCGTACCACTGGCAACCCTGCACTTTGCAATTTTTCGAAATCACAAAAGGCATGATTTTGCAAAATTTCTCGCTGACTAAGAACCGCGATGTTCCATAAGGAAGGTAATAGCCGAGAATTTTGCTTTAGCTAGCGATTACAAGTCAAGAAATTTATCAGTAACATTATATGAGTGATTTGAAGCCAAAAACGATCATACTGTAGATCAGTACTCAGGCACGTTGCCAGAAATATGCAATGGTGGCTGCTTAGGCGGTCTGGGGGCGGGCCCCCAGCGCTCAAAAATTTTGTACTTTTTTTTAAATAACTTAATTTTAGGCCTATTGGGCTATGTGGGAGGTGGCTAATGGTAAAATTTTAGATCTCTACTTCTCTTATTTGCAAGCTGGTAAATCATAAAGCCTTGTAGTTCAATAAAACTTGAAAGGAGTAATGTATATTTTATCTATGTGTTATAAAGATAATTGGGGGGGCTAATGGAATAAGATTTGAGAAAAGTGATTGGTAATTAAGTAATACTGAATAGCCTTAATACCAGTGGTGGGCCGTAACTAGTTACAATTGTAACTAGTTACTGTAACTAGTTACTTTTTTAGTAACTGTAACGTCGTTACTTTTTTCGGATGTAACGATATTTGTAACTAGTTACCAGTTTAGAGCCCTAAAAAAGTTACAGTGACAGTTACTTTTTGTACTACATGCTTCGAAGCAAATTGCAGATTTTTTATGAATTCCATTCAAAATAATTGTATTAGACTGGCAACACAGGACGCACAGTCTCATGTCTGATCAGCCATAACCTTTTATCCATATTTTCTTCACTGTGTTCACTGGACTATACATGTGGTTGCTGGTTAAAGTGAAGGCAGTGATAGTTTTCCAACTTCGCTTTCTGGTGATTTTCCAACTTTTATTAGGTTAGCATGTGGTCGAAACCGTAACAGTGAGATCACAGACATTAGGCAAAAATATGAAATACTAACAATTGATCAACTTTTATTTAAAGACATTGCTGTATTTATGTTTAAGCAGAACAAAAATAAAAATCCTTCAGTATTCAGCAAAATCTTTGTCACTAATCATTCGCAATATAATACCAGAAACAATTCTAAAATAATTCCAAAATTCTGCTCAACCAATGTGTGCCAACAATCTATCTCTCACCGTGGCCCATCCCTCTGGAGTAAAGTTCCCACTTCTTTCAAGTCCCAGGATCTCACGATAGCATCATTTAATTTAAAAATGCGAAATATTTTATGTAAAGACTTAATACAAGTCTGATTTCTAGGGCATTGTTAGCGTTTTATGTGTAATACTATAGTGCTGTTTTGCTAATCTTGTTACACTTTGGACAGGATTAGTCCCGAAAAGTAGCTCTGCTTGGTGGTTATAATAAAAGTTCTAGAAAACTCGGAAAGTTCTTGGATCGGAATAAACTGGTCCAAGTATGCTAAAAGATTATATTATGTTGTCGTCACTAATCTTAAAATCCCATTTCTATGTCCTCGAAAATCTGCATTTCTTCCTTCCTCAATTTATTTATTTTGGTTTTCCTTTTCCTGCTTTGTTCTCTTTCTTTCAGGTTTTTCTTCAAGTCTGCAACCCCAGCAGTAAGCAGGATTGGATGATGGTGGCTACGCAAGGTGTACGTTCGACTGGGCAAGGCAACAAAAACTGAAGTGGTGTAGTAAATTATCGACTTGAACTTTAAATATGGACAATTCTCTTATGCTGGTTATTGATCTCGAGGTCAAGATATTATGTTAATCAATTCTTGGTTCAGATCTATTTGACATCAAATCAGTATACCATCACATACATAACATTTTGCTTGGGCATGTTTAATTATACCTTATGAAAAGATTGTCATTTATCCATTTCTTACCATAATCTTATTGCTCCGCTTGTAAAAATAGCAGCTATTGTCCTTACTTGTTTTCGTTATCTGTCGTTTGTTGTAGCTTACTTTCTCGTTTTTTTTTGTTTTTGTTTTTTTGTTATTACGTTACTATTTCTGACTACTGCTTGAACGCCTTAGTAGAGTCCTGGGGTGCTAAAACTTAGTACAAAACCTGATGACTTGGTAATAATTTACTAAAACTTAAAACTGCTTTTATGATAAATAGGCAATTAACTGCTTGCCGGTGAATTCCAGTACATCGCACAGCAAGGTGACTAAAGCCATTGCCGTTTAAGTTGAGTATCACCGGACTCTACCTTAACTGGTGTGAGATACACATTATCAACATTGCATAGACACAAATTTAGTTCCTCTCGTGGGTATACCTTCGTTCTGACTAAGATATCGGAGAGATCACAAGTTTGGTACTTTGTACCAGCTAATTATTTAGACGCAATGTGGATGGTGTGACTCATATTGCTATATGTTGTGTATAATTGTTTTGATGCATATGTATCGATTGCAAAATTGTTATTGTCTTGATGCTATGACCAGCTGCTACTTGAAAGGGTTTCCGGACCCGGTGAGGTTTCATTTTCAGGGTGGTTTTTCTTTCCTCACCATGCTCCGTTGAGCTAAACATAGTTTTGGGCCGGTTGCGCCACCCGTTGACCACCTACGTAACCGTGCCTGGCCTTGCACTGGTCACTGTCCCTCTCTTTTCTCTTTATCAATCATTCGAACAACTACTCCAGTCGTTAGTTTTACTTCCATCTTGTGTGCCTGCGTGTATGTTGATGATTGTGATTGATTAGGCCTACAATGTACTTTGAGCTGGTGTGACAGGTGTAGCAACCATGCAAATAAAAATCGCTTTTTTGTGTTCAGTATCCTCTGCATGTCTTAACGTCTGACGTTGTGTCGCTACTTCCTTTTCCTGACTCTACGTGTTATTATTGTGTTACCATGCATTTGCTATTGTTGTGGTGGTCAAGAATAAAAAAAGAATGAATGAATGAATGATTGAAACCGTTTGGGGATTCAGTGCTGAGTAGGCCTACTGCACAGCTGTACGTGTACTAGCAATCAGTGTTAGTTAGCAATTTCAGTGAAATGCATTTCTAATCAGTGCAACCTAGTTCAAGAGGCTGGAGCCAAAAGAATCGGAAGGGTTAGGGATTATCTCATCTGTTGTGGTAAAATTGTGTTTAGGGTTCTGGATCAAGTTTCTGGGTCAACTTGAAGATTAACGTTTAAGTTTCCAGGTTTCGTATTTGGAGTTTGCAGTTAAAAGTTCGGATTTGGTTTTATGGATTGTGGGTTACAGTTTTGCACTTTTAAAATAAAAGGTTGGGATTTTGGGTTAGGGTTTAGTCTTTGAGTTCTAGGAAGGGTGTCAGGCAACCTTCCAGTTGTTCTGTATTGATTTGCACTGTCCTCTTGCCTCCACTTAAACTGGTAGGTTCTGGTATGGATAACACGTTTTCAAACCAGCTTTCAGGCTTTAGAGTTTGGGTTTATGAGTTTGATATCACATTAAATAACCCCCATAAGTTACCCAACTGTTGTATACCGGAAGCACATTGATTACTGGTATCGCATGAGATACTTTTTGTGTTCAGGAGTCTATGTTACCTAGCTGCCTCGTACCGGTACTGATACGATGCTACATTACAGTGTACCGGTGGACGGTGGTACTGTTGGCCTTGTTTACTTCAAATTACCGGTAGCCTTCAGTCTGGACATTCTTCAGTCAGAATCGAAAGCATTTCTTGGAACCTTCCTTCCTACAATTGCAATGGCATTCAAGAAACTAAAAGAGCTAAAAAGCAGCCACAACATTGGTGTTTGCCTGCCGTTAATAGATAGTGTTTGTGTAACCCTTGCTAAGCGATTTGATTATTATTTTGAAGATGAATCTTGCCTACTAGCATGAAGTTTTCATCCACAATTTAGATTATCGTGGCTGCCTTGTTTTTTTGATGAACCTTTAGAAGTTGAAAATTGCTTGAAAAGAAAAATGTCCGATATTGTAGCTGCAGACAGTGCTACTGAAACGTCAAGCAGTGATACCGACCATGACCGTGATGAAGGCACGAGTGACGCTTTCTTTGGTTGTTTATTCAAGCAACAAAAGCGCCGAAAATCCAGTAATGCTGACCGAGTGGAAACTTTTCTATCTGCAGTTCCTCCAAAATCCATTGATGCGAATTCTTTTGATGATGATGGATTGAAGAAACTTTTCATTCAGTATAATACTACCCTACCATCTAGTGCAGCAGTAGGAAGACTATTTAGTTTGGGTAAAGATATCTTAAAACCAAAACGCTGTGGGCTCAGTGACGAACACTTTGAAATGCTAGCGTTTTTGAAAGGCAATTAACTGATTTCCAGTAGCGTACGCAGGATTTTCGAAAGGGTGGGCCAGGAAATTCAGAAAATTTGAGAAGAACAAAGTCCAGAATGAAAATTTTTCCTCCCAGACTCAGTCCGTTTATCCTGTCCAAAAAAGACCAAAGAAAAGGTCTTCACCCAAATTTAGTTCGGTTTTTTGTCTTCGCCTACCATTTGTGCGCTCAAACCTTCTGCCCAAGTTACAAATGGGGGGCCATGCCGTAATTTTGCATATTATTCTATGCTAATTATACTATCCTGGCGACCCAAAGGGGGGAGGCCATGGCCCAATGCCCCCCTCCTAAATACGCCACTGCTGATTTCTGTTTTCAAAATTTTTGTAACTATCAGTGCATATTTTTAGAGCTAGCTAGTCCTTTTTTCTTTGCATTCTTACATAAATGCGACTTTGAAAGTTGATGCATGAAATTTACTGCTTTGACATAACTAAATTTTGTGACAAAGAAACATCCTTGGTCTGGTCTTAATATACTTTTGAAACAAACAGATGTAATCTGGCAAGTGCCGACAAGCCTGTTTTTTGTCCAAATTTTTAATCAGTTAAAGTAACTGTAACTTGTAACTGTAAGTAGTTACTTTTTCAAATTTGTAACTGCAACTTAGTTACTTTTTTTGCCAAGTAACTGTAACTTGTAGCTAGTTACTTTTAGAAAGTAACTTGCCCACCACTGCCTAATACTGACACACAGCGTTTTTCAACAAGCGATCAAATTTGATTGCTTCTTTTTGGCCATTTTTCAGCGTTTTTATTGACAAATTAGCCTCCCCCCTAAATAAACGTTTCAAAAGATGCTTTAAATCATTTTTGAGTTCGTTCCAGAGCAAAAGACAGTCTCGGAAGTGCTAATCACGTGGTATTTTCCTCATTCTGTATTTTGGTCGACAGGACAATGGGGGTTGGGCCAGCCCCCGCCCGCCTTCCTGGCTACGCTTCTGCAGTACTGGTAGCCTAGGTCTACTACCAGTAGCAGTAACCAAGTTTTCAGATTTGTTTAGGCTACTCACTGCAACCAGTTGGTTATCGCGTTTCTTAGTCTGCGAGAAATTTTGCAAAATCATCCCTTTTGTGATGTCACGAAATTACGAAATGCAGGGTTGCCAACGGTAAGGAGTCAAACGGATTAAATCGTATTTTTTTTTTTGAGCAATTATCATCATCATATTTATTTATTTACCAAGTGACGTCATATCACAAGAAAAAAAAAACTGCAACTTCCTCTAGGTCTATCACCAAAGCATCAAAATATGTAATTCCTTTAAAACCAAACACACAAACTTGCAGAGTCAAAGCGATATTTAGTCACTTGGTGAGGAGACAGCGAAGGACGGAAAGGTCATCTAAGTCTACTGCCACCTCACCAAGTTAAGGTTAAAAAAAACAGCTTCTAGATTTTCTCAGTCTGCTACTTTCTATGATAAAAAATTTTACGCAAAATTAAAATAAAGTGTTGCAAAGATATGTACATTTTGTACAGTGTATACACAAAACTCACAGTCACCATGTAAAGAAAATGCAAGACAACATTAGAATTGTTCTAACTCTAAGCATACTAAAAAATAAAAATGCTGTAACTACAGATTGGATAGCAATAAAATTAATAAAGTTCATAATGCTTATTTATGTTTTATAGAATTTAAAGTGGGCAATTGGAGTGAAAAAAAAAACAAAAAACCTTGCTTTGTTTTGTATTGTTTGCCAATATGTCATTAGTACTGGTACAATTTCCAATACCAGTATATATCAACCTCAGTCAGTTATTGCAAAATTACTAATAATTCAAGGGCACATCAAAATGAGAGATGACGTATTGTAATAAATGTGTGATAGATGAATGCACCAAACTCATGCCATTCAAGCAATAGAATAGGTTATTGTTGAACTCAAGCATAAATATGTAACTATGATTCCTGTAATTACTACTGCATTGCTGATAGAAAGCTGTTATTCTAGCTTTTATCGGTTTTATAGTTTGATAAAAAATGAGCTTTAACAGCTTTTTTAAATCTGTAGAATGAAACTTCTTTCATACTGCTTGGAATTTCATTCCAAACTTTAATTCCTGCGGATGATAGAATTTTTATCGCGAATAAGGGACATCTGGATTCTGGAACAAGGTTTGAGCACAGAGAACTACGTGGTTTGAGAGCACCTCTTTGTAACCTCTAGTAGTTCTCATTTGTTCAATAAAACCGATTTCGAGCCGTATCTCTTTAAGCATCGTGATTGGCAGAAAATACGCGTTACGGATTGATTGTCAATTATAAAGCATCGAAAGGAAGATCGTCTTTATACGAGTATATACAATTAAATGGTTCCATTGAGAGTCCATTGTGATATGCACAATGGTTCCCTTGAGGGGCCAAAGCACAGTTTGACCTCAGAGGATTAAATCTTGATAGCTTAGCTACTAGGCAAATGTTCAGCAGGTGTCTGTGTTTAGCTCTTGCTCGTTGGATAACCGAGGAGCAATAGGCCTACCCCATCGATAATACAGTCTAGCGAATAATAGTGCACGCTGCTTAATGCAAAGCAGGACAGTAGACACTAGCCTCGCTGCCAGGTTAGGCAATGTAATCTATCCCAATTACCGATTTTCCATTGATTTGATGTTCCTCGAGAGCTTCGGATTATTTCATTACGGACAGGAATTTGGGGAAAAACTGTATGCACTCCAAGCGAGTCCTTTACGAAAAGCGTAAGAAAAAGTACGCCACATACAGTAAGCTTCGATTTTCGTAGAAGCTTCAACGCTGAGCAAACTTGACACGACAGCGACTTACGGTAAACTGTTCAATGTTCATTCAATAAATTAACCAGTTAACGGTACAAACCAGAGGTGGAGCCTCGAGGACACATTTTGAAGTCCTTGGCCTTGGCCTCGAGGCCTCAAGTCCTCGAAAACTGGCCTGTCCTCGGCTCGAGGACAGCACGATTTTTTGGAACGTTAAAATTTTGTGGAGCGCTTGAAAAATTTTTTTGGAAAACGTTTTTTAGTGGAGATCGCTTGAAAAATTTTTGTGAAGAGCTTTTTTTTTTTTTTGGAGAGCACTTGCGCTTTGTGTCCTTGGTCCTTGGCCTTGGCCTCGAGCATTCCTGTCCTTGGCCTCGAGAGTGTCTGTCCTCGGAAAGGCTGTCCTTGGCCTTGGCCTCGGATTTTTTTTGTGTCCTTGGCCTTGGCCTCGAGCCTTGTGTCCTCGACTCCACCTCTGGTACAAACCGCAGCAGATCTATTGAATGCCGCATCAAATGCCAAAATAACGAGTCCTGGATCAACTTGCGGTACAAGTAAACCAGGCTACCAATATTACTTTAAACTTATCCCGCTTTAATGGTACCGGTATTTCCATAGCCTAACCACAGTACAAAAATATATTCAAACCACAGCATAAAAGTATAAATTTTATATTAACCACACTATAAAAATATATAAAAATATATTTTTATACTGTGGCCTAACAGTGGCTTAAGTAATGATAATTTCAGTCTCTTCTACGTCAGTTTAGTGCCCGATAGTTTAGTTCTCAAACCACAGATTTAAATACGAGGAAAACTCACATAACAATATTTTAAGAGTAAATGTACGGTAGCTTAAACATTCAGTAAAAATCAAGGACAAACGGTTGAAAAGATGTAGCTTTTTGATACAAGAGCTATAGGCTACAGCTATTAGGCCTATAGACAGGTGCCGGTAGTAGGCCTAGTTGTATTGTTATAAAACGGTGTTGAATGATACATATCAATCGGAAGTGAATTGATATGCAACCGGTATCTTTGCCGCCCGTTAAAAAAAAAGTAAAAACGAGAAATGCCTCGTTTATTCGGGACAATTTCCAAGGTGAGTAGACTACTAAGTAGTTTCTTGGTAAGGAGAATGTTAATAGTATGGAGGGGATATTTAGAATAGCATAAAATAATCTGGCAACCGGTATGATTTTAACTAATAATGGTTACGTACATAGGCGCAGCCAGGATTTTTGATTGGGGGGGGGGCCCAAACCACAAATCACATGCAATGACGTCATCAGAAATTTTCGAAAAAGTAACTTTTTGTGTGGCAAAGATATCGTAGAATGGAAGATCTGAAGCCGTAGCTTGATGGCACTTAGCCAGGATTTTGGTAAAGGGAGAGGGCGAAAACTAATTGTTAAAAAGTGTAAAAGTCTAACTTGGAAGACGTGTTGAGTAAGCTAGTGTACTCAAACGTATCACAGACGGGGGTCTGGGGGCAGAGCCCCCAGCCGCCGGTGGCTATGGGGGTCTTGGGGCAAAGCCCCCAACCGCTGGGCGATTTTTGTAAGTTTTTGGAAAAAAAAGCTATTTAAATCCCATTGGATCACATTTTGCTCGAGTTCAGAGCCATTTCAAAGAACTAGATTTTTCACATTTCAAAGCCAATCGAAAAAATTTAGTTGTTCAATCCTCTTTTTGCAATTAAATCCCAAAACACGCTTAGAATCTTGCATTATGGTGTAAAATTTTAATTGTAAGTGATTTGGTCTATAGGGGGAAGTAACGAACATTGCCTCCTGCAATAATTAAGTAGTATATAATTAAGTTCATAATAACGTTAAACGAGGGCCTGGGGTGGCAACTTTTAGGTCAAAACTCTTAGATTTCTCACAGGTTTTGCATTTAAATTGTTAAAAATTTGCATTAAGGGGCCCCTGGCCCGGGAACCTTGGTCATCAGTCAAGGGCCCTTGGGCTCCCTGGTTGCCAGTTAAAGGCCCTGTAGCCTTTTGCTTGTCGGTCAGGAGCCCAGGCCACTTGGTTGTTAGTTAGGGGCCCCGGGGCCCCCTGGTCGTCAGTTAGGGACTCTAGGACACCTGGTTTTTGGTTAGGGGCCCTGGGTCCCCCTGGTCATCAGTTAGGAGGCCCCCGGGGCCCCTCATTGTCGGTTAGGGAGCTCCTGGCCCCCTGGTTGTTGGTTAGGGGCCCCCTGGTTGTGAGTTAGGGGCCCCAGGCTCCCTGGTTGTCAGTTAGGGACTGCGGGGCCCCCTGGTTGTTGGTTAGGGGCTCCCTGGTTGTTAATTAGAGGCCCTGGGGCCCCCTGGTCGTCAGTTAGGCACTCTGGGGCCCCCTGGTTGTTGGTTAGGGGCTCTGGGGCCCCCTGGTTGTCAGTTATGGGCCCCTGGTTTTCAGTTAGGGATCGCGAACCCCTGGTTGTCGGTTAAGGATTCCAGGGCCCCCTAGTTGTTAGTAAGGGCTCCCTGGTTGTTAGTTGGGGGCCCCGGGACTCACTTGTTGTCATTAATATTATTGTTAATTACTGTTATGTGCGTAATTACTGAAAAAAAAACTGCAACTAAACATCACTAGGCTATGTTGTCATAACTTTTTGTCGTTAGTGGTATTTGATTGGGGGGGGCCCGGGCCCCCTGGCCCCCCCCCCCCCTGGCTACGCCTATGGTCACGTACCGATCGAGCACAGTCGATCGAAACTACTTAGTAGTCTTTAGTTAAAATTACGTGACCATTATCACTGTAAATCATAAAATAAAATCAACCGTCATACACAGAGGTGGGCACAAGTCCGTTAATCCGTTAATAACGAAGCTAACTTTTTCATTAACTCGTTAAACCGTTAAAAAGTTTTTTCATGTTAACGGAGTAAATTAACTTCCGTTAAGTTCTGTTAACTTCCGCTAAGGTTTTTATCGTTAATTTCTTGCACCATTCATTCATCCTACCGGTGCAAACCATTTTGCACTGGTAACACTTGTCGCGTATTAGCACGAGTTTTATAGAAGAAAAAAAGAAAGGAGCTCTTTTTTGTGGCAAATAACGAGCTGCGGCCTCATAGGTCCATTAATTATCGCTGTTCGCAGTTTCCAAAGATTTTCCGATCGGAGCTTCGTTAGTGCACTTGAACTTATTTCTATCTTGGAATTAGATTAGACTGTAAAATGTAACTTCCAAAACACCAAAAGACCACCATAGCAATAAATATTTCCCTACGATCAGCTCAACAGCGTCAATATGTGTTCTAGAAGCGAGTGAATAAAAAGAAATGTAAATTACACGCAAAATATCAACGAATTAATGGACTTTATTAACTTCCGTTAATTAAAGCTGAAAATAACGGATCAGCGTTAACGGAAGTGAGAAGTTTATTAACGGACTAGTGGTTAGCGAAGCTAACCTTTCGCATTAACTTGCCCACCTATGGTCATGCACTATCAGCAATGTGACCAAGCTGTACAAGAAGAGGCAGAAGTTTTGGAAAGTAGCATCTACAACAAGTTGGTAAACGACAATCATCCAAGTTGAAAGTTAAACCATCCAGTATTAAAGTTACAAGCAATTTATGCAAGACTTTCTATATGCAAGACTTTCTACATGCAAGACTTTCTATATTTATATGCAAGACTTTTGTCAGACTGCGCCATCGTTTAGACCGCTTGACCGTGATAGGAATTAAGCGTAACTGTGTTTTCTACGAGCACAACAACACATTTGTCTGTCATGAATGGACAGGATGTCGTCAGGGACGCCGTCACGTGGTGGGCAAAATGGGCGAGTGGCTCCCCCCAATGCAATTTTGGGCAGTTTTCCTATTCGCCTAGAACTGCAGATTTTTTTTCAAGGGTGTAGGGGGTGACGTCATCACTAAAAATGTTTGAAAGTGGTTTTGGTCTTTTGGATCGATCAAAAGATGTTTGTATGGAATAGCTTTTTCGATTGTATCATAAGCATACTATTATTTTTGCTGACTCTTTTAGCTCATTAATTCACGTTGACCACTTTCCATTACAAATCATGAAAACTAGTGCAGTTTATGTCATGCGCCTCCAGCGGTCTGTATTTTGGTTGAAGATGGGTAAACAACACTTCTGCTACTCATCTGCTGCACCTCGTTGAGCTTTAGCGCTGCAGAAAGTGCATATTTGTAGCCAGAGGGGGCCCGGGCCCCCCCAATTGAAATGCCACCAATGATAAAAATGTAACAACAAGACTGTTGTTTCTTCAGTTTCAGTTTGTTTCAGCATTTTTACGTAAAACAGTACACATGGACTACATTAATTGACAATGATATTAATGTAGACAATTAGGGGGCCAGGGTCTCCTCAATTCAAAGTTTTGCTTACCAATTTAAATGTATGACCTGGAAGAAATTGAGTTTTTGTCCTAAAAGTTGCAACCTCAGGCCCTCATCTAACTTTTTTATGAATGTAATGCAATAACCATGTTCAGATTTACTATATGGCAGAGTGCCTGCGGCCCCGCGTTTAGATGGTCTTTTTTTTGGCCTTCACCTGCAATAGGCAGGAAGATGCAGCAAAAATCCATTAAGTGCCAAGGGCCCCGCGCAATGTAAATCCGGCCCTGGGCAATAACATAATTACTAGTAAAACTAATCGTCCATTACACCATTTTTTGATAACAATCCACCTCCACACGGGAAACAACATAATTACTCGCAGACCCCCCATAACCTCCCAAACCCCCGTCTGTCGTCCGTTTGAGTGACACTAGTTTGCTCCACCCACGTCTCCGATTGAGACATTTTCACTTTTTAGCATTTGGTTCAAGTCCTCACCTTTCACCAAAATCCTGGTTACATACCAAACCGGACCACGGCTTCTGATCTTCCGTTCTACGATATCTTTGTCCGATAAAAAGTTCCTCTTTCGAAAATCTCTGATGACGTCATTGCATTTTATTTTTGGTTTGAACCCCCTCCAATCACAAATTCTGGCTACGCCTGTGAGAAAGTGTACTAGCAAATGTGCTGTGTAGGCTATTTTTTCTGATTTTTTTTGCTGTTAGATACAGTCATAACCAACTGATCGTATTTCTCCGTTGAGCAGCTTTGTTAGTCAATGGATGGATTAGCAACGTACTGTGGTTTACCGAAACGTAAATGTAATTCAAATGCTTCTTGCCAATAAAAATGATCCAATGCAAAAGCAAATATTTTGCGTAAAAATGCTGTAAATAAATACGCTGCAACACGCAAAATTAGTTGGTCAAAAACACAATTCAATTGTTTGTCGCTATTTCTAATGACCCCATAAAAGATGACGTCATTTCCCCCAATGTTTTTTTCCGGCGGCGCCACTGGGAGTCGTCAACCTTTCGATCACTACTTCAACACTTTACCACCGAGTAACGCCGCCTAATTATGTGTGCCCTGAGAAGTGAGAAACTTTCGAACATCTGGCTTATATTAAAATATATTATAGGTTATGAAATTATTGGTTTTAATTGAGCGGTTACAGTTATACCGTTAAGTTATGATTGCTTAATTTTCGTTTCTGGGTAGTAATGGCCCGCTTTGTCAATAGAATGAAAGCAAGTTTTTCACTTATGCTAGTACCATACTGACTCATAAGCAACTCGAAGTCCCATGTAGTTCGGTGGACGCCTGAACTAAGAACATCAGCTGTTAGCAAACTCCATTCACCGCTATTCGTGTTTGATCAAATTCTTCACCTCGGTGAATGTGCCGAATTTGAAACTAACCGGTATAAAATTATCTGCGCCGACTCTGCGGCAGCATCTTCACAAACCTACCCTAGCAACAAATTTGCGGCTCCGTTGTTTTCTACTGATTATTTGACCAATTTGTTCTTACATTCCTTCTTCGTTGGTTGTTTCAGGTGGACGAGATAGCTCCCCAGATATCCGCCATGTGACAGCACTCCAATGGGAGGCGTGCAAGCAGCGAAAAATTCGCGACAACTTTGTGGTGATGGGGAGAAAGGATACCGCACAGTCAGTATCTTATCCGGTAATTTTATGTTAGAAAGTTTCTTAAACAAATCAAGAATCTGATTTGTTTTCCCACGATGCAAGGTAAGTTCTTCCAGCTCTTTTGTTAGTAAGCTTGTAGCCCAGGTACCACAAAGCTGAATAATTTCGTTGGATTAATTACAAGAGTGAGCATCAAAGTTGCTTTACGAGCATTTTTAAAGTTTTCGTTGTTAATTTTCAGTGCAAGAAATTCCTTTCTTCATAACATGGCGATAGAGTTGCTTATTGCCGGCCACCACAAAACCTTTGAGGAGATTTTAGTTTTAGTCGAGCAGCGGAAAACGGAGATACTAAAAGCAGGAGTTGACTCAGTTCTTTGGGAGGTAGCTAAGTGTTTAGAGATGTGAGGCTAAATCAAAATTTAAGGTGCAGCATACACAAATATGCTAAAGGAAATTTTTTTTTTGGTTTTTTCTTTATCTAAAGGAAAATACTCTTATTTAAAGAATTGCCAATTAAAGTTGCACCTTTTACATTTTTTGTTTGGAAAGGAGCAGCATTTTAGTGGAGTTTTTGAACTTTTTTCAGTTGCTTGGCATTGCACAACATCAGTGCAAACAGAAGGTCTGCAAATTCTCGTGAAAGCCACATTCTAAAAGAGTTTTAAGAATAACAATAAATAAAAAGACTTACGCATAATTTGCACTGTTCTATTCCAGTTGTATGATTTCCGATGATCATTTTTGCTTGGGAGCTTTTCAAAAAGTTCCGGAAGAAAAGAGGTGATACAGTAGCATAGCCGTTTTCAGTAGCAACTGCAAATGAAACTTCGCGCTGTTCCGTCATTTTTTTTACGTAAAATATTAACAAAAATTAACAAATAATTTAGAGACAGCTTAAAATTTCTAAATTCAACTTTATACCGAGTAATTAAGTACCGGTAAACAAAACAGTTGGCTATTGTCTTCGTTCTAGCAACCGCAGCTCCAGTTAGAAATGAAAGCTAATTCCTACAATCAAATCTTCTGATGGATTCCAAACTCAGCCGAGCGGTATTCTTACACAAGACCGGTAATTTACTACTTTTTACAGAGACCGACACTGGAGGTGGAAACCGAAAAACTAGAAATGCTCCGGAAAAATCTCACTAAAGCAGAGATCGCGAGCAGGGCAGGTGCGTTTGTGCTGCCAAAGTATACGATATCTGTATCTCCTTTGATGCTTAAGGCAGAGTTGTAAACGGTCCGACTAGTTCAGGCCCAAATCCGAAAATATAAACCCGAACCCGAAAACTAATTTGAAGCCCAAATCATGCCCGAAAAAACCCGACAGTTAAGTTAGCTCTGAAAAATTTAGCAATGTTGCCAAGTTATTTTGATTATATTTTTGTACAGCTAAGACAAAAAGCACGTTTCAGGCCCGAATTAAGCCCGAAATTTTGTCTTCTTTAGGCCCGGCTCGACTTACAACTCTGGTTTACGGATTTCCAGTAAGTAGATAACAAATGAGATGTTGATGCTTGGACGTAACGTTTGAATAAGCCTAACGATCTGGGCATGTAAAGACGAAATTTTAATAAACCGCTTAAATGCAATTCCATGGCAAGATGGCCGTACAATAATGCGTAATTATCCAGAATAGAATTTCTGGGGTTTAATTTTTTAGACTTCCAAATCGGACAAAGTGTTATCATCTGCTCGCTACCGCTGCAACATTTCTTTGAAAAAAGCTGTTTGTTGCCCAGCCTGGATTTGCGATAACTCGTAAATGAGCACCGCCAACTTGTTACGTTGTTTCACCATTTGGCGTATTCAGCGAGCATAATTAAGATTTAATTTTTTTCATTAAGTTAGGGCCCCGATTAGATCCTAGTTTGTCCACCCATCACGATCATACTCAACAACTCTCCACTTAACGTCTATTGTTGGTCCCGTTTTTTGATTCTGATTCTCGATTAGTTTGCTCAATGTTTTTATCGATCAGCGATCGAGCAGATAGAACTTCGGTAATTAAACGGTAGACTCGAGTTCGATTAGCAGTTGGGTCAGGCCAAAGACTAAAGATATTGGTAGGGACAGGGCCTACGAGAGGGGGTTTCAGGGAGTACATCGTACCTGGGCCCGGGTGTAGGGGGGCCCGGAAGAGTTCAGGTTGCCGCGTTAAGTTTTGGACCAAATCTGAGTGAGGCACCAAAATTGAGCGAAGACCTTTTTTTTTGCTATTCACCTAATTTTGGGCAAAGACTGGGACCAAATTTAAGTGAAGACTTCTTTTTTTTTGCTGCCCTTCACCTAATTTTGGGCAAAAACTGGGACCAAAGTCCAGTGAAGACCTTTTCTTTTTTTGCCCTTCACCTAATTTTGGGCAAAAACTGGGACCAAATTTGAGTGAAGACGTTTTATTTTTTGCTCTTTACCTAATTTTGGGCAAAAACTGGGACCAAATTTGAGTGAAGACCTTTTTTTTTGCTTTTCACCTAATTTTGGGCAAAAACTGGGACCAAATTTGAGTGAAGACCTTTTTTTTTTGCTGTTCACCTAATTTTGGGCAAAGACTAGGACCAAATTTAAGTGAAGACTTCTTTTTTTTTGTTGCCCTTCACCTAATTTTGGGCAAAAACTGGGACCAAAGTCCAGTGAAGACCTTTTCTTTTTTTGCCCTTTACCTAATTTTGGGCAAAAACTAGGACCAAATTTGAGTGAAGACTTCTTTTTTTTTGCTGCCCTTCACCTAATTTTGGGCAAAAACTGGGACCAAATTTGAGTGAAGACCTTTTTTTTTGCTTTTCACCTAATTTTGGGCAAAAACTGGGACCAAATTTGAGTGAAGACCTTTTTTTTGCTCTTCACCTAATTTTGGGCAAAAACTGGGACCAAATTCCAGTGAGGACCTTTCTTTTTTTTTTTTGCCCATCGCCTAATTTTGGGGGCCCGGCATGGATCTTCGTACCCCCTGGAAAAATTTCTCTCTGAGGCCCTGGGTAGGGATAGCTTTCCTGTTTAACTTCCACCGTAAAAAGGCAGTATATTGTACCTCCACCGTATGTGGTAGACAAGTGGTCAGTTAGCAGTTTGACCAAAGATCGCAAGATCACTTTGTTGTCTCCTGACCTAGGCAAATTGTCTCGGAAATGGATTTCGGCAACTTGTGTTCAGGCAACTGGGAGATCGTATACTCTTGTCGGCACCAGCTGGCCAACTACTTCCTACAATGCGAGGACTTCAAACTTGCCGATTACTTCTACGAGAGCGCGTTAGAAATTAGCTTCAACATCCGCATGGACGGAAGGAAGAGGGAAGCGGAGGCGCTCTACTACATGGGTCTGGTCTGTGAAAGACATGGTAAGCGCTAAGGAGTAGTTCCAGATCGAGAAGGGGCCAGGCAACTGCATGGATCCCCCGGGAAAGTTGTCCCGTTATTTCGGCTCACAATCTTCGGAGATGGACGAGGAACCACACCCCTACTTTGATCGAAGCTAGGGACGTTGGCAAACTAATTGTTGACCGACGAGGCCAAACATTCTCCTTTTTGTGCGCGACGCTAGCTGTCATGATGTACGGATACTGTATATCCTGTAAAAAGCGGTCTTTGCATCAGCCAGGATCTGATCGTCCTGAGTTTGTTTTTCTTCCGCACAATTCGGTGGAGTGTGTTTTGTGTAGTGCTTGTCAATTGGTCGTTCTGCACCACATAGGCATACAGCAGATCTGCGAAAAATCAACTTCTTTGCGTGGACCGGACCTACTTTTGAAACAACTGGATATCGGCCGTCGGAACGATGCGACGACCGTTTGAATAAGCCATGTATACAAATTATTGGAGCCGCAAGCTTTTCATGGCTATTGGCAAAGTCAATTAGCAAAAGTCACCATCTGAGGTTTATATACTGGTAACCTAGGGTAAGCATTCTTCTAATAAACAGCTGCATTTACCTTTTCAAAAAATCGCCCTTTTTTTAGGCGACGTGGAAGGAGCGAGCAAATACATGGACGAATGCTACATGCTGAGTGTTGGAAGGCACTGGACCAACAACGAAGGCGTCTTGCTCGGTTTATCATCTTGCTTGCACCTGTCCAGGTAAAGCTTTTAACCAATTTTCATCACCTACTCGTCCTGCCTGATTTTTGTGCGATGTGTTTTTGTTGACGGTGTTGGGCGGATTCACCTGATCCATTCTTCTGGTTAGCAGCTCACCCTACGACGCACTGCTCAATCGAATCCGGTTACAACTGAGTAGAAATGATAGTTTATCGTTTCTTGGGTAGGGCAGGGATATCCATACAACATGGGGATGCGACACTGTGCAAAGCACCTAAATCATAATCGCATTATTATAGCTCTTCTAATGTCAAGCGTGAAAGAACCCTCCGCATGTCCAAAAACCTCTGGGGTAAGGGCAATGAAACTCTGCATAAAGACCCAGCTGTCATTCTTTTCTCTATGATTTGGACCTTAATCCTATTTTACACGGGGCGAAGGCAAAAATTCCCCCTCTTTGTTTTTTCAATATAAATCCCTTCTGAAACATTTTTTTTTCTTCAAGCTAGCTTGACTTTAAGTTAAATTTCAACACAAACAACTCCTAAAAACTTGAAGCAGCTAAGATATTGGAAGTTTCCTAATTCAAGATTTTTCGAAGTCACCTTTAGAAAGTTTTTTTGCCTCCTATTTCACTTAAATAACGTCACAAGACATGTAACGTCGTAATTACTTTGGCTTAGGCATTTTCTGATTTAGTATCAAAAGACAAAGCCTTGTGCAAGTTTTGATCCGCCTATGACGTCATTTTTGGAAAATGTGGCTCTGATATCACTATAATTACGTCATCAACTCAAAATCAATTTTTCGAAAAAAATTGTGGTAAACTCCTAACCCGCATGTCTAATTTGGTGTTTCTATGAGTTTTAGTTTAGAGCAGTGGTTCCCAAAGTGGGGTCCGCTGACCTATTAGGGTCCGTGAAGCACTTTCAGGAGGTCCACGAAAGAAATTTGGTATAGGCTTTACTTAGCTCATAGCTTAATAATTTCAGTACAACAATTTGTACTAAAACATTTTTGTAAGTACAAACGAAGTGATTGCAATTGCAAACACACATTTTGCCGCCTTTTACCTGTACGTAATCTGTGCTTGCGAGATTCATTTTTTACTTCCTGTGTTGGCCGCTACTCAGTCTTTTTGTACATGTGTTGCAAAAGAAAGGAGTAGGCTACTGGTATCAGTAGGTAGGTTATGAAGACATGCCAGTTGCAGTTTTGCACTTTTCTAAATTGCTGTTTTACATTTTTGTGTTAAAAGTAGATAAATTCCGGAAGATAGCGTTAGCGTTATGTAAGTAAAACGTAGCCTACCCACAAAAGTACTAAATTATACATTTTAGCTATCAAATTTAGCGTCTTGCATATATTGAGTTTGTATTTTCAGCTCATGGGCATCGGCAAGGGGGGGGGGGGGGGGGAAGAGGAGGGTATGGCCCCCTCCTGGATTTTCACACTCTCTCTCTTAAACCTATCAAATTTCAAAAATTCTTCCATTTTTAGTAGTTAATATTAGATCTGTTCTTATTTCCCCCCCCTGAAAAATTTTCTGCCGATGCCATAATTGTTTCAGCTCTGTAAAAATTTCAAAATGCCTTCAAAAAAGAAATTCAGATGCGACGAGTCATTTGTACAGTTTGGGTTCATCGTGATTAATACAGATGGAGAAGAGAAACCACAGTGCGTTTTGTGCCACAAAGAGTTGGCAAGCTCTTCGATAAAGCCCTACAAATTGAAGAGGAACTTGGAAACGCATTATCCCAACTCAACAAACAAAGGCGTCGACTTGTTTTAACGTCAGGGTCGAAATTTAGAAAATGTTAGACTTGTACTAAACCAAATACCGAAACAGGCTGGATGTCACAAATGACAAGAGAGTTGCCCTATGTAAAACTAGTCCCAAAATAGACGAATTGATTGCCGCGAAGCAAGCGCACCCATCCCATTAAACTTCGTCAATTACTGTATATTTTTGCTCTGTGTAGGCCTCTTTTTCTTTACGTGGTACTTTAATCTTGTGGTTGTGATCGTTTAATTTTTTAGTCTTTCAAGAGAAGGCCGCCAAACATTAAAAAAATTCCAAGAGGTCCGTTGTGAATTTTTTGAAAAAAAGTTTGGGAACCACTGGTTTAGAGGTTAGATAGGCGCAGGGCACTTTGCCTCCTCCATGTATACACCGGTAGTACGTCAAAGATGAATCATCTGAAAGCAGCCAAGACAATTTGCGAACAAATTAACAAGTTCTCCGACGTTTGTAATGGCAATGTTGTATCTTTACTCACCGAGTTTTCTCCAATGGCAGGAAAACAGCGATGGGTTCTTGTAGTTTTTGAGTCAGGCTATCCCTGTATTCGCGGTGGAAGCTTCACGTTGCCCGTTTTGATGCTAAACTAAACCGACAACAAGCAGGGTAGCTGTGAATAGCAAAATTTCTAGTGTTTGACCAGACCAGGAATTGAACCAGAGTCTACCGTTTCCGGAGCAGACGCTCCATCTGCTTGGTGAATATGCTGACGAAACAAAATAATACGAGATAGCAACTCTTGAAATTGCCTTTTTTTCGAAAAACAGTCGAAAAAGAAAACTTCCTCTTCAATCGAAGTGGGCGCGTATTGAATAATGTTGCCTGAAAAAAATCAACTGATTTATGATCCCATCTACCTCCATTTCTGCTTTTCTTTGCATTGACTGCTTGTACTATGTGGCAAAACACTAATTGAAAATCCTGATGATATTCACACAGATATGATCGCGGGAGATTGAAACACCAATTACCGTAAAACCTCCATTTCACCACCAAGGCGCTCCATTTTTCAACCCTTGCCTTCTAGAGGCGCTCTATAAGAGATGGTGCCGATTTGAGGGTGGCGCTCTCTTTCAACCACCTGGTCAGAATTTTGGGAAGATGAATTTTTTTAGAAAAGAAAAAACATCTAAATCATCGAAAACGAAAAAACAACTAACATATAATTAGCAAAATACAAGAATACAAGGTGATTATTGGTAAGTGATCAAAAATTCAGTGGTGAAAATCAAGTGGCACGTCCCTGTTGTAGCCGTCCTCGTCATTTTTAACACCTTTCGTATCAACGTCGAGTTTTTGAATAATTTCGCGTTTACCGGTAATGTCGGCGTTGTCAAAGTGGCGTTCCATTAAAGGTGGTGTTCAATTAAAGGGTGGCGCTCTATTTTTCAACCCTTCCCCTATTGTGGCGTTATGTTAGAGGTGGCGCTCAAACATAGGTTTTATGGTAAATTATGGAATACGGTTTGACGTAGGTGAAGATCGAACTCGCAACTTTTCTCTCCGTCAGCTACATTTTTGCTTTGCAGACTTTGTAATACCCTAGCAGAGCGTTGCAACGACCCTAGCGATGCCTTTCCGCTGTTAAAACGATCGCTTGAAATCGCTAAAGAGGGAGAAGATAGGCTGGAGATCGCCCAAGCAGCTTTGAAGCTGGGAATCTGTTACCAAGAAACAAACGACCACAGAACTGCTGTTCAGGTTCGTCACGTGACGCGTGTGTGCTCTACGTCTTGATGCTGCTTCTGCTCTCTAAATACTCCTGTTTACACACGTCATAGCTCAAACGTAGCCGAACCCATATATTGATCAACTTTAAAACGATAGTGAACAAGATTGACGTCATTCGTGGCCGACTCGTGGGAAGTCAGAACGACTTCCTCTACAGTTAGGTGGCAATATCAACAACCAACCCTGCAGCCGCAAGCAGCTCGAGTCAATGATGCACAGAGCTGGATAGCGCTATTATGTTTTTTTGTTTTAAGCAAAAAGCCAAATTTAATAAAGATATGTTTTTTATGAGCGACTTTTTCGCTACAATTTCATATTAAGTATCAAGTATTATTTATAGTAGCAGCGTAGCTCAGCATCGAACATGGAATAGAACCGCTTTGCCTTAACCTGGAACTTCAATTTGCCACCAGGTCATTTGGTGTTTGCGCTCATCCAAATTTTTGTTTTAGTTTTTGACGGAGAGTTTCAACACAGCGCGCGCCGTGGATGAAAAGGCCCTGCTGGGCCGCGCTTGTGAGGCGCTGTCGCGGTCTTTGTTCGAGCAAGGGGAGATTGAAAAGTGCCTTGAATATCTTTGCCTCTACACGGAAACCTATCACTCCCACGCCGACCGCCAGGAATTCATCAACGCCTGCATATCTCTTGGTATTCTGTACAACGTCATAGTACGTACTTTTAATACTCGATATAATACTCCCATTGCCCACTTCTAAAAATCCCCGAATGCCCTAACTCGTTTCAGGTTGATTTTTGTTATATTTGCCACGATAACTAAAAAGGAAAACGATGGAACAAATAAAAGATTCATGGGAAGCTCATTTAAACTTGCATTAATTCGTTTAACAATATTCCTCAGATTTTAAACGATTTTAAACAGAAAGTTTCCTCAGATTTTAGGCAATCCGTTAACTGCATGCGCTGCGGTTTCTCGAGATCTTTCACCCATACAAATGCCAGAGACATTGTCATTCCTATGAACATTGAACAGTGGCGTAACTAGAGGTTTGAGCCAGGAGGGCAAGTTTTACCAGAAATTCGCTATGTACATTTTTGTTAATTTTGGTTACAGAGAAAAAAAGGGCCTTTCTTTTGTCAAAAGGTTGTCTTTTTCCGTCAAACTTAGGTGAAGCCCAAAAAAGCTCTGCACCAGATATTCATTTTCTCCGTTTGTTTTTTTCCAGAGGTTCGCTGCAACTGAAGGGGGCATTTCTCAGGAGACTCACATTTGGGGGCAAATGTCTCCTCGTCAGTTACGCCAGTGCTTCTGAATCGATGCATATAGTCTCGCGTTTTCCCGTTTACTTAATATAGGCTTACTTTATAAACGATTTCAGTCCGCCATTTACGTCACAGGGTGATTACGACCTTGCAATCGAGTACTTTGGCGCGGCGTACGACGAATCGAACGTGATCAACCAGAAGCATCAATCGGCTCAAGTGTTTCTCGGAATTGCGCGCGGCAACGCGATGATGCCGTCATACTCGAAGAACTTAGACGTGGAGGCGGAAACGATTACGATGCCGCGAATAATCGCGTGGAAAGACAAGCGCGAGTCGCAGTTTGACGATCCACTGCCACTATGTGAGTGCTGGCAAAATTATTTTCTTAATTAGTTAAAATAAAGATTTTGTTTAATTGAACCTTTTTAAACAAAATAGTCGCGATAATTTTAAGCTTTTTTTATGTGAATTTTTTTCTTTTTTAATGAAACAAAAAACTACAAAAAGTGTACTGTTTTACTATGGTTTTACACTAATAAAAAATTATCTTTGTTCATTTGTCAAAAAAAAAAATTCTTTGTTTGCCAGTTAGCCTACGGAGCTCATCTTCGAACCATTGCACTGAGGCTAAAGTATGCGGCTTCGAAGAAATGTCGCGAGGTTTTGAAATAAGAGCCTGCAAAATTTTTTAGACCTGACGTCAACAAGCTTCCGTAACATGCCGTCCGATTCGACTTTTTTCAAGCAATATTGGAAGCACGACCCGAAAAAGAAGAGGGCCTCGATCTCGTGGCCTGAGGCGCGTCGCGATGAAGAAGAAAAGAGCCCACAGCTGGATACGAGATTTGGATCTATCTGATGATCAGCAGCGCAACCCCGCGGACAATAAATTTTAATTTACAAATAAAATACCAGTTAATCTAACGTTCGATGGTACCACAGTGCGCAACAAACTTTGTGGCTGTGAGTTTCAAGTGGGTTGACCACAGACCTCAACTACTACTCTGCCGCTTTGCTGCGTTATTAGATGACTTTGAAGGTCACCAAACATTTACGGCATAACTTGGAAGGGGGAAGCAGTGGTCTGTTGTTTTAAAAGTAAGATAATAGCTAATTTTTGATTAAAAAGACAAAAGTGGTCTAAATTACCAAATTCTACTAACAGATGCTAAACTGAATAACTACGAAAGGAGACTGTGGGGAGGAGGATAATTATTTGTGGGATTCAAACTGTTTAGGAAGGTGCAAGCTTGCAAATGTTACAGCCTGCGCTTCCAAATGCATTGAGTACAGGCAAGAGCCGCACAACTCTATCGCGTTGCCCTGGCAAGAAGCAGCAAAAATGTTTTCTGTAACGGTGGAGCCTAGCTTCCTGCCACATGACTTGAGTGAAAGGTTAATTTATCCAGAGCTTCGACCTCCAAAAACTTGATCTTTTTGTCAAACTCAAAAAACAGTTTTTCTGAACTCGAATAAAACTGTTCGAGCTCATTAAAAAGAAATTTTAAGACCAAAAAATTGCCGGAAAGAAATATTTTTTGATCAGGCCGTGTAAATCAAAATTGCGTTTATTTATTTATGCGTGGCAACCAAGAAAAACAGCATGTCCACAAAAAAGAGCGATTAAGTCAAACAGTAAACTTAGTATTTTTGTCAGCCTAAACTCGAACTCGAAAAACTAAAGTATTTTTGCCAAACTAGAACTCAAAAAAATTTAATTTTAGAGAACTTGGACTTGAACTTCGAATAAATCGATCGAGTTTACAGGCCAGCAAGCTTTATCTCATTTTAATGCTGAACCTCGGCTAGGAAAGCTAACTGTTCTGTACCAAAGTGTTGGACCATAGATGGTCGGACATTGGCACCAGGACTCAAAAACATACACTATATTGCATAGAGCATACCAAGAATGCAGCTAAGTGAAGAGCATTGTGAGCGGCTCCACCCATATCGCGGTCTGAAACTTGAAGCTTTGCTATTTCTCACTACAAAATAGGCTATGCAACATAGGAGCAAGACTATTTGCGTCACTCGTAATTTTTAGCCTCTACAAATCAAAGCCTTGTTAGGTGTCACTCAGTCCTTATTTACAAATGTAGAAAGATCACTGTAGATTACCACGCAATTAAAACATCAAAAACTAAAACTGAGTATGATTTACCCCAGATCATCTCATTTACGGGTGAAACAGAATGCTGGGTTTTATAGGTTTTAATGTGGTAATCTACCGTGATATTTGCTCCAACTCATCATTATCAAGCACATTTTGAAACCGTGATGTCAACCACAGACAAATTCTGACTTATTATACGCGTAAGTTACAGTTTTGCTTACTTTTGTGTTATGGTCATGACAGAAACTCACATTTTCATGCGGTTGACAAATCTCCTTTTGTTGTTTGAATTCAGCTCTTTAGTCACTCATTCGTTGATGATTCTTTCATTGCGATTACAGTAGCCGGTAACCCAACGTAGGTTATCAGTTTCAATACTTTTTTTGTTTAATTTTGCGAAAGAATCCCTTTGATCTGATTTGCAACACTGCAGACCATGCAGAGAGCAGTGATGCCAGAGAGGGCTTTTCGAAAAACCTCAGATTTTTAGAGAAAAAGCATTAAATCCACAAAACCGGACTTTTTCAGCAAATTACAAGCAGAAAGATCCATGAACAATTGAACATAGGTGAAATTGAGCTGAAGTTCCTTTTTTTTAGATAACGTTTTGTCAACCTTTGTCTCAAAAAGAATTTAGTGAAACTAAAGTCCTTATTTTAGTTCACCTCATTTCCATTGCTGTTTGCGAGTATCTGCGCAGTCCAAACCGAATTCTGTTCGAAAGCATCAGATTTGCTCCGAAAAGCAAAATACAACAGATTTCCATCAAAAACATCAAATTGCAAGTCAAATACATCTGGTCTGATGTCAAACATCAAAGCTGGCATCACTGGCAGCGGGTTAGCACATCCAGCTGGAAAAACAGACGCAACGCGCTGAGCTTTTTTTTTCAGTGGTGCAAAGCCGGAAACTACAAATTTGCGAATCACTCATCCGTAACAAAACACTATCGGTTACTTGACATGTAAAACCTTTGATTTTTTAACCGTAAAAAACTCTTAAAATTTTAAGATTAAATGCCAATGAGAAATCGGAATGATTTAGAGAATGCCATCATTATAAAACCATTGCAAATCTTATCTTGATATGTTTTACTGTATAAATAGGCTTGTAAATCACGTACGATATGCTTAAGTATTTTTGTCAAAAATTTTCAAAGATACAGTACGAGTTACCTATTTGTGACAGTAAAAATTTGGCAGTTAAAAATATATATTTCCAATTTCTTTAAATTGACAGGTCCTTAAAGACTCGGTTTTCTAGCTATACTGCTCGAAATCGGTTTTATTGAAGAAACGAGAACTACCTGAGGTAATAAAGAGCTGCCCCAAACCTTTTTCCTCAATTCCCTTATTCGCAAAAATGCGATTTAATCCGTTTGACTCCATACCATTGGCATCTCTGCATTTCGCAATTTTGTGGCACCACAAAAGGCGTACTATAAATCAGAGCTGGCAGCCTAGATCAGCAGGTAGCAGTAGCCATTAAGTTTTCAGGTTTGGCTAGGCTATCTCACTGCCAGAGGTAGAGTCGAGGACATAAGGCTCAAGGACAAAAAAAAAAAAACGAGGCTAAGGCCAAGGACACAGGCGCAAGTGTTCTCCAAAAAAAAACTCAAAAAGAAAAGTTCTCCAAAAAGCCAAGGACGCAGGGGCGTCGCCAGCTTCGCGAGGTCGGGGGGGGGGGCATAATTTAAATCAGGGGGGCAAAGGTTTTCGCCGAAATCCGAAGGCTTTTTCTGGCCGAAATCACAAATTTTCCGACCAAAAGCAGGTGATCTCTAAAAAAAAAGGTCTTCGCCGAAATGCGAAGGCTTTTTCTGGCCGAAATCGCAAATTTTAACGTTTTTTCCGCCCAAAAACACCAACTTCTTCCTCCCATAAAAATACCGTGAGGGGGCAAGAAAAAAATCGGGGGGGCAAAAACGAAAATCGGGAGGCATTGCCACCCCGCTAGCGACGCGCTTGCAAGGACGTCCTTAAGGACTCCACCTCTGCTCACTGTTACCGGTTGGTAAGTTATGGGTTAGACCTACGACATTATTGCGCTAGTTTCTGACCAGAAATTTTGCAAAATTAGTCTCTTGTGATGTTACAAAATTGCGAAATACTGGGTTGCCAATGGTACGGAGTAGAACGAATTAAATCGTACTTTCGCGAATAAAGGGAATTGTGGAAAAAGGTTTGGGGCAATTAAAATAGTTTTCATTTCTTCAATAAACCGATTTTAAACAGTATCTCTTTAACCTCACTGAATTGATAAACGCCTGAAAACAGCAGCGTTGCCAGGGCGGAGGGCAACAGCCCCCCCATTGGCCTGAAAAGTATGCAAAATAGCACGTTTTTAGTGCTTTTGAGGCCGATTTTTGCTCCAAAAATGAAAACAGCCCCCCCAACGGGATTGGGGAGCAGAAGTTGTGAAGGATTTGCTGTTATTTGGACTAGAAAAGTGGAGCTTTTTTTCTGGGGCTCACCCAAAGTTGGTCGGGAAAAGTGACTGAATTTTCAATTTTGGTGAAGAACTTTTTTTTTTTGGAGATCACCTGATTTTGACGGAAAAACCGCCTCAATCTAATTCAAGACTGATGAAAATTTCGGTCAGGTTCGTTTACTGTTGCCTCAAGCTTCCAAAAAAGCCCCCCCCCCCCCGTTTGCGAAATCCTGGCTACACGCCTGCCTGATAAGATGTCACATTAATTTTTTAACATTATTTATTGTTCAGTTTTAAAGCAAATAATGTCTATTAGCAAAACACCTACTCCGAAACACAAAAAAATGATTAATATTTTTAAAGTCTTTTGTTTTATTATACTCGCTGTATTACGCTGAAGCGTGTAACGAGTTTGCGGGGCCCATCTCCGCTTTATTTCTCTCGGGCAACACAGCTCCTATTGAAGAAATGTCGCTGCGGTGGCGAGCCGCTGGCAAAACCGTGTTCGATTTGACCGGTCCAAGAATTGAATCTCAGACATCCCGCCCGGAGACGAGTGTGTTACCTCTCGACAACCTGGCCGGTTTAGTTTTAAAGTGAAATTATGAAATTGTTTATTCAAGTACACGAATCTACACTCCACAAAACTGGGAAAAAGTTTGCTTTCGCTTGAGAAACATTCTTGCGGAGTAACTTTTTCAAATAATTTATCACATGGTGAAGCACAAGAGTTACAATTATTTTTAAATAGCGGGGAAATCGAAATTTCAGCATATAGTGGGCACATTTTTTTGTCAAACAAGCTAACTAATCAAACTAATTTAAGGACAGTTTGGAAATTTTTTAACAAATTGATTGCCGTCTTTGAGCAGGGTGATAAAATTTTATTTAGCCAATATTGAACATTTGCAGGAAAAACTACCTGCAGCAGTAGAAATATAGCAAGTTACAAAAACCCTATAACCGCGTACTAAGAAAATTAATAATAAGCTATAGACAGTATCCAGAGTCTTATAGGCACAATCAAACCTATGATTAACAGCCTAAGACATACTGTTTTGGAAATGACATTCGTCTTTTATTCCTCGTCAGTATAGCTAGGACCACAGGTATGAACATGAGCATAGAAAGGTAAGAAATCGCAAATTAACCAGATCATAACACAATTTTTTTTTTTGGAAAAAAATCTAGTTAGTTTGGAAAAAAAATTGTGTTATGATCTGGTTAATTTGCGATTTCTTGCCTTTCTACGCTCATGTTCATACCTGTAGTCCTAGCTATACTGACGAGCATAGGTGGGCACAAGTCCGTTAATCGTTATTCCGTTAATAACGAAGCTAACTTTTTCATTAACTCGTTAATCCGTTAAAAAGTTTTTTCATGTTAACGGACTAAATTAACTTCCGTTAAGTGCTGTTAACGGACTAAAGTAACTTCCGTTAAGTTCTGTTAATTTCCGTTAAGGTTTTTATCGTAAGTATCTTGCAGCTTCGTTGTGCATTTGAACTTGTTTTTATCTTGAAATTAGATTAGACTGTAAAATGTATCTTTCAAAACACAACAAGACCACCCATAGCAATAAATATTTCCTTACAATCAGCTCAACAGCGTCAATACGTGTTCTAGAAGCGAGTGAATAAAACGAAATGTGAATTACACGCAAAATGTTAACGGATTAACGGACTTTATTAACTTTCGTTAATTAAAGCTGAAAATAACGGATTAACGTTAACGGAGGTGTGAAGTTTGTTAACGGAATAGTGGTTAACGAAGCTAACGTTTTGCATTAACTTACCCACCTATGCTGACGAGGAATAAAAGACAAATGTCGTTTCCGAAACAGTATGTCTTGGGCTGTTAATCAAAGGTTTGATTGCACCTATAAGACTCTGGATACTGTCTATTACCTTTAACCGTGTTTATTTACTTGATCTTAATTTTTTTATCACAAAGAAAAAAATTATAAATCAAAGAGTTGAGCGAAATTGTTTACACAATCCGATAAATTGTGACTCTTGTAAGTAACAAAAAAGTTGTAAACCAATGCAATACCATGGTAAAATAGTGGGTAGGCAAAAAATTGTCTTGGAACTAATAAAATTATTCCCACTCCTGGAAAAGTGATGTTTTTTGGAAAATATGCATCAAAAGCTTTTATTTTGTATAAATTTTTGGTGCTTTTCTATAGGTTAAAATTCTTCCAAGCCGAAATCTTGAAAACAATGAAAGCGGAGTCGCCATTGTGACGTGATTCTCCTCAATTAACCTTGGTATAGGCGCTTGTGAGCGAATAAGCAGCAATATTATGAATTAATATTTCATTGTTTTAACAATGCACCTGTCCTCGTCCTATCAAATATTCATCGCCAGCTTTCGCTTTGCAGTCGGGTTGCTATGGAAATCGAGCATATGTTTCTGGAAATTTTGGAAAAACTCGAAAACAACATTTCACTCGGTCACGTGATCACATATTGATTACGTTGAATAATTCATGTGCTGACGTCATTGGCAGCAAACGTAGATGCATGAAAAGAAAAAAAACAAAAAAAAAACGAAAACTAGCCGAGTTACTTCGTCTCCGGAGACGTGAGCAAAAAGTCCAAACTGAATCTCCGGCCGAGTGGTTTTGAGCCCCTGCCGCTCGAATGCAGCAAAGCGGCATGCTTCTGCTAATCTCGAGTTGTTTGAGATCTTCGCAATTTTATGAAACATTTTTTTTCGGTATTAGCTGGAGGAACAAAGATGCTTCTCAAAGTGTCGGTGTCATGTTCATGTACGTTTTTGTCTTTTTGCGGAATAATTTGCGAAAAACTACAACGGTTTGCTGTGGACCAACAATTATTGTTGTAGTTGTTGTAGCGCATATTTATCCTCCTGTCACCAGACAGCATCAGACGCTAACTTATTGGACGAGCCGCACACTTTTCATTACAACGACTACTTCTTGATTGGAGGAATCCGCATCTGCTTAGGAGTTACCGATGATCCAATGTTCCTGTGGATTTCATCGAATTGTTGTCCAGTGAATTTGCTGCTTGTTCGAAGCCACCAAGCAGAGATAATCATCGTAAAGCGTCTTATCCAAGAACGCAACAACGTGACCAGGGTGCGGGTTGAACCCAGACCATTCGATCAGGATCGTCGTAAAAACGACGCCTTTACCCATATGTCCACCCTACCGCTTAAACGTTTCAGGGCATCATTTCGATTCACAAACATCACTCCAAATTATAGGTCTTTTCTTCTAATAAAATTTTCAGAATTTTTAAATTTTCAAATGAAAAAAATTCCTCTACAAGCTTGCCCGCAAAAATAAATCTCGGTATTTTTTCTAACTCGGCCACAACAAAATCGAATATTGAAAAAAAAGAAGTATACCCTGCACAAAAACGGTGCGGCAGTTCATAAGAAATCAGGAACTACTGTACAAGCGGTAACCAAAACAAGCTACAAATTTAAAATCATTAAAAAAGTTTGTGATTTGTGGTTGGCCTAAGCAAAGTGGGTCGGTCTCATAAAAAGAACATAGTGGCTATTGTGCATAGTCCTTCACGCTATTTTGCCTTTAGAGGAAGAATAATCCTAATTGACCAAAGTATTGGCCTAAGTCAAAGACCAGGACAGCGTTTACAATGGCAAAATAGTATTTATGGCTATTTTGCCTCCAAAGATAAAATAACCACTACCTAAAAAGAAATAACCCTAGAGCTGGAAACAAATTAACATCCTCTGCCCTGATCCAACCTATTTAGATCTTCTTTGCTGCCGTCAGTTGATGACTGCGAAAGTGATAATTTTTGAATGGACATTAGAAAACTGTTTCTTAAAATAAATTAATTTTTGTTTTGGCAGTATGTCATCTTCACGATGAAAAAAAAATTGCAAAAAAAAACAAAAAAATTAATGCCTTTACATGATTAACTTACAAATAAATTGACAGCATTCTAACGCCTATAGTATCATTCAGGTTAAACTACAAAGCTCGCTCAAATCGTATGATTTTGGTGTAAATTTGAGAGTAGAATTAGACCATAATTGAGGGTCTGCAACAAACGAGGTTCATTATCTCATGGGCTCATTTTATTTTGTCAAAATGTTTTTTTCCTTCGAATGTTAATTTTCTAACAAAAAGAGTTGACAATGCATTCAATATTTATTAAAAATGTTCATGCATTAGCTATGACTTCTGAATTTTTTATAAAACCAAACCTTAATAAAATATTGAACACCACACTCTCAACATAAAAACTCTCTTCTCGACCAAATACTCTAGGACTTAGCTCCACGGAGTCGCTTTTAATTTTAGCACAAAAGTTGCAGTGCTTTGATGGATTCACAAGTGATGGAATTAATGAGAAATCAGAACTTTATTAACAGTTTATAGTAGTACCATGTTAATGAGCAACTTTAAAGTTGAAAAGTAATGAAAAATTTTTAATTTGAATGAAATGAGATTAAATTTTTAAATGGTAGTTGAGTCGGTGATAGCAAATTCGTAAATTTGATTCTTGGAAACTTTCGGTTTAACCAAAATTTCGCCAAAGTATTCCAAAGTTGATTTTTACACCACCGCAATGTTTCTTCTCTGTTGACAAAATTGTCGTCTCATGAATTATCGCCATCGTTGCGGGGCGTACGACGGGTCAACAAAATTGGACCGCGTTTGATTCCCTGTTTGGAGTAGAAAAATGAAACAGTGTTTTTAGACAATGAAAAGTCAAAAAGTGAACTCGTTTAAAACTCAGCTGTTAGAAAAGTAGATGGTGATGATTAATTTTTTTCTTTTAGTTTTATTAAAAACCTTTAGAAAAAGCTAGAGGACGCCAATACTGCAGCATAGCGTTTGGCATTTCCAAGGAAATTATGTAAGTTATGCAACCAAAATAAGGCTGAAATTAATCGATAATATCCTGAAAATAACGGGTTTGACGGAGAGGCGCGCTACTTGGTAATTCGCTGCCTGTAGCAGCAGTTGGAAGTTTTTGTTCAGCAAATCCAACCCGTCAGTCATGATGTGGATAATTCTTATTGTAATCGAATAAAGAGTATTATTTCGTCATGCAAGCAAGTCACGTGACATACGCGTGCCGTCTGGCATGAATAGCGCCCCGAGGCCCAAAATCGCCAAACAGTTGGTTGTTTTATGACGCGATAAAGGTGGCTACCTGCTTTGTAAGTTGAACTTCCAATTTGGCGGCTGACAATTATTAGCGCCTGCGACGCGTGCCTACAGTTAATGGTCGATTATAAATAAGATAGGTCAAGCGTCAGAGAACAGCTTGAATAAATTTTACTTCGCCTGCAACTTTCGGTGACTGTTGGTGCGCACGCACAGTTTTACATCCAAAACATGATTATTCAAAAAAGACGTCTCGATTTATTTTTGGTTCGTTGTTTCATGATAAACGTTTATTATTTGATTATGGAATCATAAAATTGACAATGGGTTGAGGTAATGAACCAAAACATCCCTTCAACTTATGGTAAATGTATAAATAAACTTCGTTTTTCAATATAAAGCAAAGAGGAAAGCTTGATCGAACATTTTTATTAAACGTTTCAAGATTTAGCTTGCCTCATCATCAGCTAATAAAACTTTGTTTTGCCATATTTTGACGTTCATCCACCACCGTCCTGCTCCTACATGTGGCGTTTGTTTCCCACATATGACGCCAAAGAGAATTTGATGTGTAAAAACTGTTTGCCAGAAACGCTTACTTATCCTCCACAGCAATTCTCAAACTTCAAATTGCTTTTTGATCCCTCAATTACTTGATTGCTAATCCCGGCCAGTCGTCACAAGCACTTGTAGATTTGCAGAAATTTTTCCAAACTTAAACACCCAAAATGTTCAGCTAGCAATAATAATTGTTTCGTTTTCTTCTTATCCTTTGACATTGTCGCTTCAATTGTGACAACACAGTGATGTTTAATGATGCAAACAAAACCATTTCTTGCAGTTATTACAGGGACGCAGGTAATTACATAAGCCCCCAGATCCCCAAAACTTGAAAACTGAGGTATATTGATCTCAATTTGTTAACAAAAGTGGCAATTTTGTGGTTTGTGAGGCAAGAGATGACTTTCCTCTGGTTATTACGGTGTTATTTTGTTACAATTACAAAGCCTTTGATATGAAAGTTGATTCGCGACACACGTGGGCTTTGTTCTGCAACTAGCAGCTACTGCCACAAAATAATGGAAAAATCGTTGCTAATGAGATAATGGAAAATCGATTTTATTCGGTCACAGAAGAAGCGAGCGAGGGTAGGGAAGAAACCTTGTAAATCATCTGTCGAAAATTCCATTTGGCGCAATGAAGCTGCACTGCTGCGCCGAACTTGCCAAGACAATGATCGATTGATGACGCTGCAATGCATCGTAGTGAATCATTTCCAATATGACGACTCCAACCATTTCCATTATTGCAATTGACAATGCAAAATGTTACATTACTTTTGTCTTTATAATTCGACCACTCCGGATCGCAGAAAGGATTTGGAAATTTAAATGTACTTTTCAAGTTCAGAAGTTTGGGAAATGTCTCGATCGTTTTTGTCCTGCACTTGCTTCGTAAAAAAGCTCCCATTGTTTATCTCTACTTTTTCATGTTGGGTTTGATCGAAAATGTTCAAGAAAAAACAAACGAAACGCGATGGAATTGTTTCATGGATTCTGGTTGCATTTGCTTTTGTTTTTCAGGATGTGTCTCCCACCAAACTCACAAATATTATTTTGATTATCAATGCTCTGCACATATTTCTGCAATTGCTTTCGAATTTAGGAGATTTCTTATTTTTTAGCAGATTATTTTGTATTTGACTTGCCAAAAATTTCTTTACAATCGACACTATCGTTTCCAGATATCGGAAAAATTGTAGAAATTACCCGAAACTTGTTTACTAAAATCGGGCTAAGGTTTAAAATTTTACCGATGGTTTGCAGTCTCGAAATAAATAAGTAATGAATGTGTGGGAGCCTCTTGAATATTTTATTTTTTTTAATAAATAATTTACCCGATCTCTTGGTGCTAACTCTGCTGAATATTCATGAACAATTGAGCCAATTGCTTCCTTTAATATTTCATAAGCTACCTGCTAGGAAGACGGATCTAATCACAGGAGTGGATAAGCTCGCTAATTCTCGCAATTATGACGTCACCACATTGTTGTTTTGAGAAAACCTCATTTTGAAGATTTGCGGAAAGCCCAGCGACGCGTACCATAAGTTGGGAGATCGATTCCCTTTCGTTACAGTTCGCCCAAGTGCATGTAGATACTGTGTGTTGAAAAGATGTTTAAAAGCAGATGACCGTGATGTTGTCAAATTTCTGTTCGCTAGTTTTTTTTACATTTTGAAATTATATTGATGATTCAAATGCCGTTATCTTTCTAAATGAGGTGTGGAAAGTTTCCAAAAATTGAGTCGTTTAAAAGTTTGTGATTGAGGATATAGAAACATTTATTGCGTCAGAAAATGAAAGTCATTGCCTCTGCCAGCTGAGTGCCCCTGGGCAACGGCAGTTTGCCAGGTGATCGCTGTTGTGAGGCAACAATTTGTTTGTGACAACACAACTGCCAGATGCCAGCAAATTTTAGCTAAAAATCACGTGGTGCGACGTGCGAGTAGAACGCATATCTTTTCGAAGTGTAGTCGAAGGTAAATTTCCAACAAAAACAGTCTTATAAATTCTCTCTTGGCTCTGATTTAATGTTTATGCGGAGAAAAGCGGAGCGTCCAAGTATGTCATCAACGGACTACCGGTACCTCACATAATGAAATTCCCAACAGCGTATAATTTTTTTTTCGGCCAAAATTGAAAGAGTTGAAAATTTTTTTTATCCATGTTGTTGGCAGAAGCATTTCATAGCAGAGCTGCCATTGTTTAGTGACCCCAGGTTAGGCCGTTTTTTTCCGAAGACTGCAGTGTTTCCATAAAGACTTCAGCTCCCAACCGCTTGCCTCAAGCTGACGTTATATCCCTACTCAGCAATTAACAAGAATTTAAGACGTTTTATTAAAAAAGCACATGAGGGAACTACATATAACAGTATGATTGTGAAGAAATAAAGTGCGATATTTACATCATAAATCAAAAAAAAGTATGTCATGATTGTGTTTCTAACCAATATTTATGACGTAGCAGAATATGAAGCATGATATAGTTTTGCTTACACGGATATGAGGGTGCGAGCCAAAAAAGAAAAGTTTGTAATCCTGACTTTGTCGTACTTATTACAATTGCCGTATAGCATAATAATTTGCTTTTTTTTCTCATAATTACAGCAGATAACTTCCTTCCCTCCTGCCCACCACGTCATTTTAGAATTATCCCGGTAAAGAACAAACAACTCCATAAAACAGCAATATATCACGGTGATTACGTCATAACACAACAAATTAAAGTTTCTTTCTAAAACGACGATTATCGATTGCGTCATCGTGACGTCACGCACTACGTTGCAACTTTCTCTTCGGCGTCATGCTCTGTTTTTTTGCTCTCGTAAGATGACATCCTTAGATAAACGTCGATGACGTCACATTGCTGTTCCATTCTGAAAAGTTGGTAGCCATATTTTAATCAATTCATATGAACAAAACGAAACGGAGGTTGGAATGAAAAATTCTCATTACAAAAATAGTGCTCTCAAATCAATTAGTATTCTAATTCCAAATTTAAGTTAATTAATTTTTTTTATTTATATAATTAAGTAAAAAGCTATATTTTGTAAACCGAGCAGTGGTCGAGTGGATAGAGCGTCTGCTGTAGAAACGGTAGACTCAGGTTCGATTCCAGGTTAGGTCGGACCAAAAAGTATAGAAATTGCCTTTTACAGCTTTTCTGCTTGACGTTCAGCAATTAAAGGGACAGTATGAAGCCTCCACCGTGTGTGGTAAACAGATGGGCAGGTGGCAGCTTGACTCGAAGACCGAAAGGTCCTTTCGCTGTCTCCTGGCCAAGGAAACTTGATGAATAACATGTAATTGCAATTACAATTCAATGTGTCACGTTTCTAAACTTTCTTTCCCCGAACTCTTGAACTAAACTTTCCCCGAAGTTAAGCGGTCATTTGCTGGAGCTTTCCTTCAACGAAGCACGTAGCATGAAAAAGACCAATCAGCATTACATTGGCAGTTCGCCGCTATATCGCAATGGGATAGACCATAACTTAATGTTAGGACACAGAGATTCTTTGTTATACCATAACCGACATTGTGACTAACCACGTTGAATGCGGAGAATTTCATCCGCTTCTGCTTCTGCCTCTGATTGCAAAACCAGACCCGAACCACGTTCTTCCTCAGATCAAGCTTTTTCGCGATGGCCGTGATCTTGTCAGATGAGGGGCGGGGCTGAAATAAATCCACAAATCCCAAATTAAAGTCAACTCAAAATTAAAAGCCGCGAGGGGGTCAAAAAGCAGTGGCTGGTCGAAGAGTTTTGGGCAGATTGTGAGCTAAAAGATAGGCCTCTAAAACTTGAGTCAGCCTAGTGTTGAACTTAACGGGCGAGGGAAAGTGCTCAGCTTGCCCATAAATTAAACTGGGTCGCTGCTCAACGTGCACTGTACAAAACTCACATTAGCCGTGGCCGACCCAATGAAATTCAAAGCCTGACGTAATTTCATTAATAAACCAAAAAAAAAATTCCATCCGCAACTTAATTGTTAACTTTTCAAGTTTACCGTTATGGCATGGGTTAGGATGGAGATTCGGAGGGGATTGAAACCAAGTTGCGGGGCCAGCTTCTAAATTTCGTTTTACTTTTTATGTAAGATGTTCCGAGTATGATTTGGTTTTGGTGTTTCACTTCAAAACAAAAATGGCTTCATTTCTTCCAGATCGCGAGATAAGTAGCGGTACATTGTACAGATGTCTGACTTCATGCTGAATATATCGCGACAAAACGAAGCGTGAGAATTAGAAAGCTGTCACATCGTAATCAAAACTATACGCTGTAGAATTCGCGCTTTCAACCGAATTCAAAAATAATGTTCTGCACACTACATAGTCATAAAATTTTAGAAAAATTAATTTTTAAAAACACCAAAAACATATTAAGTTTAACGTTGGCCTTTCATAGAATCGAACCCAGGAGTCTATAGGAGATCAGTAAAGCAAGTATACTCTTTTCCGTTGTGCTGGAAATCAAACTTTCGCACTAAAACTAATCAAAGTCCAAGTTTTCATTGACTAAGCGATCCAATCCATCCTCAGCGTCTGCTACTGAAACGACAGACTCGGTTCGATTCCCGGTCAGATCAAACCAAAGCCTACAAAAATTGGTATTCACAGCTTCCCTGCCTGACGTTCAGCAATTAAAGAGACAGTGTGAAGCCTCCACCGTGTGTGGTAGACAGGTGGGCAGGTGGCAGCTTGACTGAAGACCGAGATGTCCCTTCGCTGTCTCTTGTCCCAGCCAACTTGGTGAATAAAATGTAATTACAAATTATGCCGCTGCACCGGTCAAAGAGTGTGCGAGAAGCCCACTGATGTATTTCCCAAATTTTTGTTCAGCTAACGCGTGGCTGTAGCATATACGAATTTCTCAGCACCCACCTGCACTTCAAAGAAAGCCTCCAGCGATCGCTTTTCCGGGGCTGCGATAGAGGTTCGCTTCCGCTTATTTTTTTCTTCAGCGGCGCTTTCCATTTTCCTCCTGTGCTCCTCTTCCGCTTTTTCAAGCCAAGCAATCAAGATCGGTTTCAATGCGACCATGTTATTATGACTCAGAGTTAAAGACTCGAATCTGTAACGTCATAAAGTCTATTAAAATGACCGAATCATCGACTACTGAAAAATTAGTGTTCTTATGAATCTTTGAAACGGATCTGACTGTCGTGACAATAACTGTAGACTTCACCGTTCCTTTTGAAAAAGACTTCATTTATTTACGATTAGTCATTATTGTTCTAACTGCGGAATAGTGGCATGAGCACGAAATAAAGTTTTTGCAACAATCGAAAAATTTTAGCCTGTGGCCCTGTCTACATTGGGCGTAAAATCGTGAGCGTAGAGGTGGATTTTCAGTTTATTTTAAACAGAAATTCAGTGCGCCCAGAGCACCGCCCCACCAGCGTACAAGCTGCCAGTAGGTTAAAATAAACTAAGATACGCGCGTACGCTCAAGATTTACGGCCAGTGTTCACCGAACCTACGACTGAGTTCCCCAAAAAATCAAACTTTGCCTGCCTGCAGATGGTGCTTTGACTTAGAGATCCAACTCCCGGTAGTTTCAAGTTTGCTAGAGCCTGACCCACGTCGTTTTGCGTCACCCCCAGTTTTATTCTTCGTTGCTTGAACCTGCGCAAACCAATTGGTAACAATGTTACGCAACAGAAAGAGTATGCGGGCATTATTTTCCCTTACTGATGAAACTCGCTGTAGTGTTAATGAATTGCTGCAGTAAAAACTAACAAAACTTGGGTTTTAGAAGCCTTAAAAAACATTAAAAGAATTAAATATTGTTAGTTCTTTTACATAAAGTGGAAAAAGGCAGAAATGATTTTATAAGATACGGGAAAGCTTCTTCTACTTATAAAGATCAATTCTTTTAAAATTTGAGTTTAAATGGCTACTTCCATTGCTACTAATTGTCGGCGCTAGAAGCTGGTACATTTAAAGTGGCATGCAATTCCATGTGTAATTACAAACGTTACCTCTCCGCAAACGCTTCCAACTCTCTGGGATCTGCTTCGAAGTCAGCCGGAGGGAAGGTGGGAGGGGCATTGCTGTTTGGGGAGTCTGCTGAAAAAGTTCTAATTACATAATTTTGTCCGAGCTCCGATCAAATCAACAAAAAAAGGTTAAAAAAGTTGTTGTTTTTTTTGCTTCATAGTTTGCGACGAATAAACAGAACGCAACAACGTGACCAGGGTGAAAGTTGAACCCGGACCGTGCGATCAGGTTTGTCGTAAAAATGACTCCTTTACCTGATCGGTCATCCTTCCGACAATAAGCAGCATAAAAATTTGGAACGCTTCGAACATAAGTTTCCTTGGTCGAAAGACAATGGTTCGAAGGAATAAAAAAATTAAAATAAAAGTTCATTAGCGTTGTGCTATCTTTTTTAACAATACCGTAAACTTCCTTTAAACTTAAGTTAAGTTTGTTTGTTTGTTTGTTTGTTTGTCTCAAGAAAACAGGAAAATTAAATGCTTACGATATGCAAATATAATTTATAACACATTTTAAACAAATCGAACTTTTCTAATTTGTGCGTGACCACAAAGAAGCGCTTACTTGCATTGCTTGTACTGATTGGGGTGCTAGCGCTAGATGTAGGGAGCGCTGGGGGGTGCATTACTGACGTGGAAGGGTGAAAATGGCTTGGGGGGTTGTAAGTAGGTGTGTGGTGGGATATGTAATGAGAATGATTGTCGGACGGGTGCACCATGGTGGAATTGAAGATAGGAGGCTGATAAGTCGGAAGTGAGCTAAAATACATTGAATGCTGCTGTTGAAATGATGATATACGACGCATACTCAAATTTAACAATTAAGTTATTGACTTCAAGCAATTAACTTGGAATGTTCCCTTGAGGTCGTTCAACAACTAACACAGAGTGAGGTTCCTCTCGGCCTTGCGACAAGTGCGACAATACCAGAGGCGATGCGTAATAATTATGCGCCGTCAGCAAGTCGCATTACTATAGACACCATCGGTTGAGCGAGTAGACTTACCGTGGAAGGAGGAGTTGTTTCTTTTTACAAAACCCTAAATCCAACTCATAGCTTTTTCCCTAAATCTAACATTTACGCGTAAACGTCTAAAGGCGTAACCTGAAGCGCATAAAATTTCCTTGCTTAACTGACCGCACCTACAGGTCTTGGTTAGTGTCACAAAAGCCGGAAAATTCCATTTAATATTTTCAATTACTGTAAAGTAGATATTGCTTTTAGTAGCTTGATATCGTGTTGGAATCAGTAGCGTACGCAGGATTTTCGAAGGGGGGGAGGGATGGGGGGGCCAGGAAATTTCAAAATAATGAAGACGAAAAGTAAAATTTCTCCACTCAGAATCAGTCCGATTTTTGGCCCAAAATTAGGTGAAGACCAAAATAAATAAAAAAAAGTCTTCGCCCATATTCTGTCTCTTTCGTGTGCTCAAACTTCCTGCCCAAGTTGCAAAGGGGGGGGGGGGGTTATGCTGCAATTTTGCATACTATTCTATGCTAATTATACTATCCTGGCGACCCAAATGGGGGGGGGGCATGGCACCATGCTTCCCCTAAATACGCCGCTGGTTGGAATGCTTCCAACTTCTGTATTCTGAAAGGCGATTGGCGCAGCGGCAAGAAGTGGACTGCGACTCTTACCTAGGTTCGGGGTTCGATTCCTTCTGCCGGTTTTGAAAGGCTGCACACTCCTCTTCCACAAATGTCTTTTAACTCTTTTATGTTTCATTACAGGCTAAGCTTTTTGAAGGCTGTAGTACATAATGATCAAACAAAAACTTTTTGACCTGCAAATGACTATAATCTCAGTCATAAGCAAGACGTTGAAAATGGTACTAATTCGGAAATTTATTTTCACTTTCGGTAAAAAAATTGATAAAACAGGTGATAATCCACTGTTCGATTTTTCCTGGAATCGAACCCAGTTCAACACAGCATATTGCAGCAAGTAAATACTAGAAGTCTTGCTCTCACCTTCGTGCTGAACCTAGTTGATCTATGACGTCACTACCATCTAGGGTGCTGGTCAGGGTGGGGGTGTGGGGGAACGCGGCTGGAGGCTGCATTGTGCTGTATACTAAAAATAAGAAGTACTGTGTAAACATATGCGACGGACTTTGAAAACTAAGAAAGATTGTGAAGTCTGGCGGCTCAATCTGCCGCCCTTCAACCCTCACGGTAAAGTTGCTAGTGAAGAAGAGTATATGATATTAAATCAATCTTTCGTCATACTAGCTTATTTACCCGGAGCGTGTAACGAGTTTGCGGGACCGATCTCCGCATCATTGCGACTGCATGCAACACAGCTCCTTTCGAAGAATGGTTGCAGCAGTGGTGAACCGTTGGCAGCAAAGACCGACCCGATATTTGAACCTCAGATCTCCGGATCCAGAGACGAACGCTCGACCAACCTGCCTGTTTATATATCAATAATGTTGATTTTCATCTTTGTGATATATTTCGTGTTAATTTCAAAAACTCCTGACTGGTATTTACCTGGAGGAGGAACTGGGGCCGTCTGTTGGTAGTGGGACCCGGGGGGAGGGTAGTAGCTTCCACTTGGTTCTGGTTTAAACTGGCTCTTCCCGGAGTAATCAGCCGCGAGAACTTCGGCTCGGGCAAAGAGCGCATCCTCCAGGCCGGAGAAAAGGTTTCCCTGAAAAACATTTTCTGTTCAAAGCAGTGTTCGAACCCGCTTACACTTGGCGTAAAAACGTTCAAGTTGTCTTTGCTTCAGTCAAATGCATTCATACCGATGCGTTACGTCACCAGCGTACAAGCTAGACTTGGTTGAAACAAACCATGGCATGAATACGCTGGTGCAAATACGATTGGATGTCGAGTAAAGACCAGGTCTTAAGAAGTATTATTTTACAACCATTCACATTTTAGTACAAAATTGTCTAATAAAACCTGCAGTGCTACCATTCAAAATATTATTTTACGAAAAAGTGGTGAGAAAATATACAATCGCACCAGGAATGATATGACATGACAAAAAAAACTCGTGGACTTAAAACGAAAATAAGTATGTAATGATATGAATATTGCAGTATATTATTCGTTTACGATGTACAGTTTTTTAAATATAATTAAATTGTTGCGCATGATATAAAAGAGTAAACAAAAATCAGATTTTTCTGGTGCATTTTTCCGTTCTGGGGTCTGCTCTCATTACTTGCATTGAAACCACCATTGGTTTATAAAGCGACTGAGTGTCCTCGCGATTTCACGCCGCCATTTTGAATCGAGAGCACATGACAGATGCTCCATTAATGGGCGACTATCATCTAATTACAGCGAATATTCTCGCGACTATATGGTAAAGCGAGATAATGGGAAAATATGACTTTAATAGGCGAAATATAAAACGAAATCTCAAGCATTAAAACGAAATAGCAGAAATTCTGAAAGACAAAAGCAAATGTTTCTAGTCACTTTTCAGCGCTGTTAAAAACCAAGTTCATCAATGGACTAATTCGAAGCAAGTTAATTGCGGTGGTTTCATCTGCAAAATCTTTGATCAAAATTTTACCAAATCTTTGTTAATCTAAACAGGAATTGATGGTTCAAAATTTACAAATAAAAATTCATTTGCGAACAATGGATTCAAAAGGCCGAGTTTTGAAAAATCTAAAACAGTTTTTAACAAAGCTACTCGTTATTCGAAATATAAAACCTTGAGAAATTGTAGAAATCAAGTTCTTTCAACGCCAACAAAATTAATAATTTTATTTGAAACTAAAACGATATCTTTTGTGATGTCATTACCGAGTATGGTGACGTCATTCTTCTCATGGCGTCAGCGGCATTATGCAGTGGGGCGTATTTTTGCTCCGTCGAGTAGTTGGGGGTGTTTAATGACGTCATACTACTGCTGGGTGAAGGAGGTCTGTGGGGGTGATGTGGGTGATGCGTGGCCAGCATATTAGTAAACATTTTTGGAAAAATCAGGGTGTTTATTAGAACAAAAATAAATAAATAAATTACTACAACCTAAAAATATAAACAGAAAATAAAATTAATTCACTGCACTAAAATGACACAAACGAATATATATTATTTAAAAAAGTTTTTTAATAATTGCTTTTCTACCAATGTTACTTTTATAAATTTTTGATGCTTTTGATAAAGTATTGTACGGTAGAAATTACCGCATATTGGTTTTGCAAGTTTATGAATTTTCAGCTATAATTTATAAACACCGATCAAGGCCATCAATAAATTCGCAACATTGTATGAACCTCTAACAACAAGTTACCTATGAAAATACATAAATCTGATGCTTTTTCTGAATGTAGATAAATAATTAATTCTTTCAACTTCGGGGTGTTGAATATTGAAAAATATTCAGTAATTTTTAAAACTTGATTCTAATATTAATATTTTATAAAATCCTTCTATTCTCAAAGGGACTGCGATTAATGAATAATTTACCCTCATCTAGCTGCCTGCTTTCCTGCGACTAATCGGGACTCTGCGTCGAGACTTCCTCTTGCGGCACCGCCTTTTTCGCATTCTGACGTCATAATAGCGTAATGACAGGTCGAAGAGTTTGCTTGGAATTACTGAATTTGTATGAAGCTGCTCTAAAAAGTTGTTATTAAGTTGAAAACAACCTTTTGAGTGAACAACTGAACATGTGTCCACTTCACCGGGCCTTTGTTATGAATTAAAACTGGTAGTTTGAACATTTTCAGTTTGCCTTGGCTCTTTCGTCTAATTCAGAAACTGCGAAATTGAATAATGTGGCAATTACTCGATTTCGTTTGAAAATTATTCTACTTCACTTAAGGTAAACAAACACCGACAACATAAAACAAAATATCCAAAATTTACACCTAGGTTTTTTGAAACACCATTTTGAACATTGTTGTTATTTTTTACGTAAAGAACGAAAACAATTTTACTCAAACAATAACACTTGAATTGTTAACAGATTTTTTCTGACATTTAAAAAACTTTGCAATTTTTTTTTTTTATCTTTTGATCTTTAATGAAACATCTTGAAGGATTATAGCACCAACAAAACTTTTAGGAATGGCTTTTCATGAATAGGCATTTTACGAGATACTAAATTGATTTTCTTTTAACAAAATGATAAGTGATGATTCAAGTTTTAATAAAAATTTTCTCACCTAAAGATATTTTTATTTTGACTCAAAAAATAGTATCTACAATATCAATCACACAAAAAATCATAAGAAATAAATTATTCAAAAATTTATGAAAGTTAACTAGGCCCTATGGTTTTGGCTTTTCTCAGCACCAAAATTGACCCTGCGTTCTTTTGTTTTTGCTTAATTTTTTTTCACTTGTTTTAGTATGCGTGGAAGAATACTGTGTAGAATACTTTACACCGCTTGTATTATAAACTGGCAATTAAAACTACGATAGTGCCTCAAAGACCTGGGATTGTGTTTAAACCTTTTCATTAATTTCGCATCAGTACATTGTTCTTAGCAAAGTAAACGTTCGTTTTTTGTTTTCTTTTTTTCGATTCGATTAACTTTTTCATACACTTCGAAGCGATATTTGTAGTAGTTTAGGACAAAAAGTAGCGCTAAAACTTTTTTGAGAAAATTTGATCAAATCTCTTGTTTGCGCTATCAATACGTTTGTAGGAAAGAAAAAGGAAGAGGAAAATTTGTGTTTTAGACTCAAAATCTGCTGGTTACTATACCAGTCATGAAATATTGAGGAGCGTGTGAATTTTTGAATATTTAATCGTTTCATTCATTAAACATTAATTTTTTTATTGTTACATCACAATCGACCGGGGAATTCCCTAGTAGCTAAGGAATTATTAATAGCTTTCCAGGCAGTGATTTGGGTTCCAGTGGTTTTTTAGAATTTCAGAAACAAAATGATTTTAACCAAAATACTTAAAGCACGCACAAAATTACATTAAAAGTAGCAGTTCCAACCGTTACGATTTTATTTGTCTGGATCCAGAAAACTGAAAAACAAGAAATTATTTTTGTGGGTGAGATGGTGTTGAATACACAATAGAAATTTTGGATGGTAAGCCTGGGTTAGCGAAAGTTGTAATTATGACGCAACATCGACACGCGAACAGGCTTTCTGCCTCATCCCATCAATTATTCATTCCGTCACGTGATCTGGATCGAACATCCAGCCACAGTTCAGGTCCAAAAATAAAATAAAATAAAACAATTGGTTTTCTTTTAAACTCCGTTCTTTCAGCACCCGAAAAAGATTTTAACTTCAAGATAAGCAAAATGAATTCTATAGCTTCGAGCTTTCATGGTTGCAATACAGGAGAGTCCATTGTGAGGCAACCACAGTCTGACAATAAACAGTAGCATTATGTGAGCACTGGCTCTTACACGGGAAGAGTTTGATTACCGCCCTGTTGCTACGGATCGTACAAGTTAAAGTAAATTCACGTAAATACTTTTGCTGGAGTTTGTTCTAATAACTATGACACGCGTGTGTGTGAAAGGAAACGTTTTTTTTTTTTTTTGTTGCGTTAATTAAATATCCACACCGCAGAGTGTGGAGTCCAACGTGAAGAATCCTTCTAGTACCCAAATAAGGTTAAGTTTTCGACTGCAGCCGATTGGGATCTTAGGGCACGTAAGGTTTGATTGCTTCCCAGTTTCACTTGAAAAAAGAAAAACTGGATAGACCTTCTCTAAAAACAGCTACGCAAGGATGGCAGTACGGTACGTTCAAAATTTGAACAAGGCGTACTTCAAAAATTTACCGTACCGTAATAACGTAACGTAACAAAGACTAATTTTGCATCCGTACCGTACCAATGTACTTTCCATCGGATGGTGCGCTCTAAACGTACCGTATTTGAAAGGTACGGAACGTAGGTCAATCAAAGGATGGCACGCTGTACACGTACCGTACTGGAGAGCTACGGTACGTACGTCAAAAAAATTGAAAGATTTTTTAAAAGTTCTCGTTTTCCGCGCTTCAAAAGAAATTTAACTACATATATATTTTAAAATAGGATTCATGAATATCAATTTTGCCAAGTTTGGAGCTGTTCAATTCATATGATGCCTCCAAGCATGTTACGGTACATTAGTGCGTTTAGTACGCACATTCACACAGCGTACCAAAATATCGTACCAGTGCCTTCACAAAAAGCGCGTACCGTACAAGCGCATATCGTACTTTTTAGCAAAAATTGAGGCGTGCCGCACTGTACCGTATACTGCCATGCTTGCAGCTGCGTTCCTTCAGATATTTTGAACTTTGAAGGTACGTTCAATAAAAGTAATGCACAAAAAAGTAATGCTCATTGTGCAGCATTTTTAAGTTGAAATTTTGTTTGCACCACTACGCATTTTAACATGTAATCTCAGTATCTTTGTAATTAAAACACTTCAGTTCAGCAACCAATAAAAAGTAGAAAAGAAATAGTGATAGCAATGCAAACAATACCATCATACATGACAGATAGAGATTCGAAACAGTGACCTCACTATCTAAAATCCCATGGAATGCACAGCTTTTGTTAGATCATTGCATCATCTAGCGGTGAAGTGCCACCACTTTCTTACAAGTAGCGGGCAGTAATGTACGAACCTGAATGCAATAGTGTGATAAAAAATCAGCCGCAGCATTTCGGGAATGACGTAGCGGTGTATAGAACCGCACTCAAACTTGTAAAGGCGATGGTTCAAACCCCCGCCGTTGCAGATTACGCAATTGTGTGCAAATATCTGTATTGATAATACTGTCTTGTTTTCTTTTAGAATTTAGTTTCTTCTTGTTCGAAACGAAAAATCAGCCTAGATTCCCTCAAATCAGTTAACAAAAAGACTTGACACTCACCTCTAAACCCTTCCGAGGCAAATCGGGGTGATGGATCTTGCATCGAGAAAACAGAATTTGTAAAAAGATTCATCCACAGATGTGTCCAAGTTTCACATATCTTCGGCTGTGCAGGATTTTTTTGGGATTGACTTTTATCAAAGTTACTTTGATACCACGTCATAGCAATATTTGCTATTACCTCATAATTATTTTAATTATATCAGTACTTCAAAACTGACACAACTTATAAAGACTAAAAAACTTATGTTTTAAAGTTAGGCCTAGTAATAGGCTAACAGCCACAGTACATCAAAAAAAACCAATTATGTTTTGATTTTTACAATTTTTCGAATGTCAATTTTCTGAAAAATGTCAAAGTTTGACTTCAACTACAATTTATGAAACCAAAGTAAGTAGCTGGATTTTTTATTTATAAAACAACAATTAGATCGTTTTGTTGGGGTTTATGTAGTTGGAAATTTTAGTTGTATCTATTTTCCAAAGTTTTGAAAAGTTACCAGTGGCTATCGCTATATAGATAAAATAAATTGAATGTTACTAAAGACTTGAATCTAGTATACAGTGCGTCACATAAATGCGGATAATATTTTTAAACAATTTTCCAACAAAAATTATCTAGAGGATGTGCATTTGAGAATTTTGTGGAAATACCCAGCTCCACAATCATCCTGCTTTGATGCTTGAGGACTACATTGGAGCAGGGCCGCAGTACATTTGCTCCACTAATGGTAGCCATTTGGTTTTCTAAAGGTTAATTAAAAGTTTTGCAAAATATGATGAGATTAAGGGTGCGTTTAGACTGGACGCGAAGCAACGCGAAGCGAAGGTTGGCGATCTTCGCGAGTGGTCGATGACGTCACTCGCGAAGGTTGCCAACCTTTGCGAATGGTTGCTAATCTTCGCGACAGGTCGCTTCATAGGCTAATTTTAATAACTTACTTTTAAAATGTACTCAATGAGCAGAAAGCGTTGTGTACTTTATTATTGAAGCGCTATTATAGTAATCACAGGTTCTGTTTCGTCATAGCGCGCTGGAATTAAAACGAAGATTGAGTTTGTATTATGTTATCACGCAATAACCGTGAAGAAGAGACTAGACTAATAGCATAGGTAACAAAACAATCTTGAGAAAAAAGTTTGCAAAGCATAAGGGAAAAACGAAGTACAGTAGATCGAATTTGGAAACGAAAAGGCAAGTCATTTCTTCAAAAACTTAGCAGTACTTAGCCTATTCACTAGCTATCAATGCTCTGTTTAGATCCTTCCACTGAAAATTTGCCATAATCTGTTTTGACGATGACAGTTCTGGGTTTTAATGCAGAACTGAAAAAAGCTGGAAGCAGATGTCAAAAGTTCTCTTTCAGTGTTTACTCAGTTAACAAATCCTTAACGCTTTCACCATTTATGTCTCATTATGGTACTGGTAGATCTATCTTGTAGAGTGTAGACCAATAGCTAGTCTACAGATACATTTAAAGCGTAAACTATGTTTTTTAATAATGTGATTTTTCTTTTTCAGGCAAGCATGTTATGATACCTGTAGTAAGCTTAAACAATTGTTTGTGTTAGCTATTTAGTGCTGTTTATGAAGACTCCCAATGTTAACGCTACGAGTGAAACTGAAAGCTGGATTTGTCATCAGTTATGTAGTGAATTTTTTGCTTATTGTGCAATGGATTGCTGTGTTGATTTGCTGGAGAAAGCAAAAACAACATTGCAGTTTTTGCATGATTTGACACTATCATCGAAGGACAAGAATTTAGCGCAGTAATACCAGCAGTTGCTTTGAGGAAAAGTCAGCTTCTAAAACTACGTTTGGTTTTTTATTCGCTAGCGGAGCGCTTATCGATGTTTAGTGCGAAGTTAAATGCTTTCGAGAGCATTTTATTAGTTTGCATTTTCTAGCGGTACTGGTACGTTGCGACGATTGCGTTTACCTCGAAGGGCTTCGCTCCAAACCACCGTTTGTAAAATTACAGACAAACTTATAGCTGTAAGTTCAAGCCCCTTTTTCTCAGCAATTTTTTGGTTATGCTCCTGATAAAAAAAATATTTAGAGTTTTTCATGTGAAAATTGTTACTCAAGCATCTGAATACAAGTGGTGTTAGTTCTCACATTTTCATGTAACTGACTCTTCTTTCCCCAATCCAATGATTACAAATGCTGTATCAAGTTTTTAGTGGTGACTAATGAGAATGGAACAATATCATTGGGCTTGCTTGGCAGCTACTTACTTCTCTTCCAATAACAGTAACCCCACCAAAAAATCGAACTCACTTTCTACTGGTTAGGTGTATATTGGCTTTCTCGTTCTATCTGATTACACTGACTGTAATTGTAATGATTGAACTTCAGACTTAAATTTGTTTACTTTATCACTTTATTCACCATGTAAAGCAGTGAAAATTTTAAGAGACAGTAAAACTGTTTTGGAATTCACAAACAACTAAATTCAGATATTACACAAAGACACAGTAAAGGAATATTTAACACACTTAACACTTCCATTTTCATCACATAGGACTGAACTGAAAAATCACTACCAGACTACAATATTCATGATTTTTTAAACTTGGGGGAGTCCAAAACCATTGCTTCTGGTTCAACTTGATCACTGTCACAAACCTTCAGAAACAAGACTTTTAAGAGGACATTCAGTAGAAAAAATTCCACGTTTGTAGCTCGGCTATTCAAAGAAGTGATTGCTAATTAGGCAAATCCAAAAGTTCATAGAAATTATTTGATTTTTTGTATCTATGTAGCTCTTGTTTGTAGCTTGAAACCAATTCTAAATACAGTTTATTCACCAAGTTGGCTTGGCCATGCAGACAGCGAAAAACCTTTTTGCGAATTTTCCAGTATTCAAGCGATCGTTCAATTAAAACAAGCCAACAAATAATGGGTAAAACACTATCAACACATTCAAAACTAGCCTGCTGGTGGGTTGTTTTATATTCTGAAAAAAGAACAACACCATGTTAGTTTAAGACAAAAAAAAGCAAAAGGTGCTCAGCCAAAATAACCACTGGACTGATACAATAGCTTCTGCACAGAATAAAAAGTTTTGTTTTAAAAGCTAGATGCCGTGGGGCTAGGCCTACTGCTTTGGTGAATTCAGTATAATGAAGCTCTGATATCAAGCATAGCTATGAAAAATTACTCTAGGATTTACAGCCTTAGCTGTCTAGATCCAAATTAACTTGGCTAGCCTACGACTATCACGAATCTAACTTTGCCAATAACCTATTTTTTGGACTGATAAATAGGCGCTAAACCATGCAAATATATTATTTACATTATTTTCTAGCAAACTGCGATCGTAAAAATCCGATCAGTGATTTAGTAGGTTATCTTACTACAGCCTGCAAGCAAGCGCTGTTGCGCAACTGCTCGGGAAGGTTGCGACCTGTTGCAACCTTTCGCGACCGGTTGCGACCTTTCGCGAGCTGTCGATGACGTCAAATTTTGGTCGCTTCGCGTTGCTTCGCGTCCAGTCTAAACGCACCCTAACGGGGGAATGTCATTCATCCAATGCTAATGTCACATTGGAACCTATGTTTTTGCTTTTTGGTTTTATTACATACAGTACATGGCACAATCAACGACGACATTTGAGAAGGAGTGTGTGGAGGCGTTAAACAATTACCGACAACGTCATAGTGCAGAAGCACTGCAGGTCAAAGAAGAATTGTCGAAGCACGCTCAAGAGTTTGCGAAACGACTTGCGGCATCCGGCCAGATACGTCATTCAAACAATCGCAAATACGGCGAGAATCTGGCGGTTTCAAAAAAAAGGAGGCCTAGCGGTGAGTATAGAGCTGCACTTGGTCATATAAATAATTGGGTTTTTGAGTCATGAATTTCCTAAAGTTGGGTCTTAGCTTTGGGAAAACAGAAATGGTGTATGAAGTTAAGGAGGTGAAAGACACCAAGATGAAAATTATTAATTCTGTAAATTTTTTACGCAGCAAGGTAATTTTGCAACAAAATCAAACGGTTTTGTTATAAGTATGTTTTTAGCGATCAAAGCCGTATGAGGGTTTATGCAAAAACTCTTCAACGAATGAAGCTATGCAAGAGCTAACAATTATTAACAGTGCTGGTGGTTTGCAACGATGTTAACGTGGCAGCTAATTGAACTTCCTCTTCTAGAAACAACAGTTACGCTGATGAGCCTATGCTTTTAGTTTGTGACAAGGTTTAAAACAGCAGAACTTGATTTTTCGCAGAAAACAAATAAAAATGATTTAAAAAATGTTTAACTGAAATTCAAAAAATAAAAAAGCATTCAAAAATATAAAAAAAGTTTCATATAGTGATGAACAATCGTAGGAATCGAACCAGAGCGTTTCGATTTTCATGATTCTACATGTTTTTCAGGCGGCGATATTGCGTCATCCTGGTACGACGAGATATCGAAGTATGATTTCAACAATCCAGGTCCGGCCCCCGGGACAGGTGAGGAGAAAAACGTTGAAGGAGGAATGCGGAAAATGTTTTAGACAGAAAATAGGCCGTGATGTAAGACTAAGACGATTTTTCATTTAGTAATTTAAAAATTCCAAAACTCAAAAAAATTAGAAAAAAAATTTAATAATATAAAAAGAATCAGAGAGAAAAAACTTGGAACTGACAACCTAGCAAGAAGAAAGTGAGTTTGTGTTTTGTGATGGTAAGCTTACATTCCAAAGTTTGGTATACACGGGATCATGTGGGTGCATTATCATGCACTCACACAGTACACGCGCACACACCACGGTTTTTCGACTGATCATCAAAATAGAGATTAAGGTTATAAGGTTATATAACCAAGTTCAATGGTTCATAACGACGCATATGATAGCAACACCATCGGTCAACTCGAATGAGCCTATGTAAACATTCAAATCTGTTTGTTGCCTGAATACCAGAAGTATTCATGGCCATTCATAGGATAATCTTACAGCATCTCTGATTCACGCCGACTTTGCAATTCAAAACAGTAGAACGAGATAGCAGCGCCACATTAAGAAAATTTTGCATGACAAAACGTTCTGTTCACCAAGTTGCCCTGGCCAGGAGACAGCGAAGGGACCTTTTAATCTTTAAGTCAAACTGCCCCCTGTCCACCTGTCTACCACACACGGTGGAGGCTTCACACTGTTACCTTCTAATGTTGAACGTCAAGCAGGAAGCTGTGAATAGCAATCATTGTAGTTTTTGGTTATTTTGATCTGACCGGGAATCGAAACAGTTTACCGTTTAAGTAGCCCAAGCTCTACCTCTCTATCACAAATCGGCTGCATAAGATTGGGACATATAAAGTGAATTAAAACTGAATATGTTGACACGTTATTAGGTCATTTTACCCAGATGGTATGGCGCGCCACCACCCATGTGGGAGTGGGGATTGCCAACGGTCCCAAGGGGACTTTTGTAGTAGCCAACTTTCACCCGGTTGGAAATGTTGTTAATCCCGGATACTTCGCGAAAAATGTTATGAAACAAGAAGGTGCTGAGACTCCGACCGCATCGTCAGTTGATAAGGAAAAAAATAAAAGCCCAGGTGATCAGGTTCAGCGTTTTTACTTGTCCGTTACCAGACCGGTTCTCGGTTCCGGTGCCTGATTGTGTCTGAGTCATGGCCAATAAAAGAGCCAATTTACGAAAAAGTTGGGTCAATCAAAGACTTCATGTGCCACCAAAGGAATATCGTTAACACAAAACTCTTTGGCAGGTGCGGCTCTTTCGCAATGAGGCACTTTTCTGGCGTGACTTGGTTAGTAAGAAAGCTTGAAAACGAAACATGGAAAATGATGGTTATACTATGAAGGCTTTTTTTTGAAGTCTACTTTTCCGCTTTTTTGGTTCTTTTGCGGTGTATACCACAGAAATGGGCATTTAAAAAACATGGTTTTTAACGCGGATGTAACGTCGGGTTCTATCTTCGGTTAAAATCAGCAAAATCCAAATTTCGATTTGCATTTACAGAATGAGTCAGGTGCACTGCAAGCCAGTCTCACACAAAAATCGAAAGTTGATGATGAGCTGGTAGCGCCATCACGGCGAAACTTGGAACTCCAAAGTCCAAATCAGATGAGGGTGTGTCCGAGGCTCAAAAAAGCACCAAGCGCCGCCTCTTGCCAGGAGGATAAAAACTAAGCAATTTAGAAGATCATAATTAGTTCATTGCTCAACAGTCAGTAATCTACGTTTTGTTGACGAGTGGATCAACTTTGTCGAGAATCAAATCGGATGAATTTGTGGATTTGATACAATTCCGCGCCGCTTTCAACAACTATTTGTTCTTGCAGAGCCAGCAATGCGTATACACAGTAGTGGCCTTAGGAATGTGCAAAGTGTGCAAAATGCACAGGGCCCCCCCCCATTTGACCTATCGCGCGCAGAAAAAATTTGATTATGAAAAACCATAGCAAATTATGATAAAAAGTTAATACATTTGTTTTAAGTGTCATTACATATGTACCCCCTCCCTCAAGATGCACTTGTTTCAAATGTTATTACACATATCCCCCTTTCCATGACAATATTAGTTTTAACTTTTAAGTCAGATTTAGTAAACAGATAATAAAAATTTACTGGTAAAGTCAACTCACAACTCTTTTTTTTTTGCTTGCTACTGTTAGGCTACTTAGGTCATATGCGTAACCAGGGGGGGCCCAAGGGCCCCCCAATTGAAATGCTACCCATGATAAAAATGTCACAAAAAAACTGTTGTTTCTTTAGCTTCAGTTTCTTTTAGCATCTTCGCATACAACAGTACACTCGTACAGCAGTAATTAACAATTGTACTGAGCCAGGGGGCCCGGGCCCTCTCAATTTTTACCAACCAATTTAAATGGGCCCCCTACAATAATAATTAAATGGGCCCCCAACAACAATATTGATCCAGGGGGCCAGGGCCCCTTAATTTAATTTTTGCCTACCAATTTAAATGGGCCCCCTACAAGAATATTTATATTGTCCTCTTAATTTAAATGGGCCCCCAACAATAATACTGTTTCAGGGGGCTAGGGCTCCTTCAATTTAATGTTGCCAACCAATTTAAACGTATAACCCGAGTGAAATTAAGCGTTTCTATCCTAAAACTTGCTAACTGAGGTTCTCATCTAACCTTTTTATGAATGTATTGCAATAACCAGGGACGGATTTAACACATGGCACAGTGCCAGGGGCCCCGCGCTCAGATAAGACTTTTTTTGGTCTTCACCTGTATTTGGCACGAAAATATAGCTAAAATCTCAAAATTCCACGGGCCCAACTCAATGTAAATCCGACTCGGGCAATAACATGGTTTATAGGCATAACTATCTATTGTACATTTTTCAATTACAATTCACCTCCACCTCGCCAGTTTTTATGCAACAAAATACTTTTGAAAAAAATTAGCTTCAGTAAGGTGAATGCTCATTAAACAAATTTTTAAATTGAAAGAGCATGTGCCCCTGGCCGTATATGTACTCCTATAACTGGTTGTTTTCAAGATAAAACAATAATCTATAAAGAAAATAATCGACTGAATTGTTATTTACTGCTAAAATATTGCTGGATGGATTGTACTTTACTTCCCCCTACCTGGGCGAAATCACTAATAAAATTTAACCACAAAATGCAAGATTTTATACGTGTTTTGGAGTTAAATTGCAAGCAAAAGGAGGACTGAACAACTTAATTTTTTCAATTGGCTTTCAAATGCTAAACATCTAGTACTTTCAAATGGCTCTGAAAATGTTCAAAATGTGATCCAATGGTATTAAAACTACTTTTTTTTCCAAAAAATTACGAAAAATCGTCCGGCGGCTGGGGGCTCCGCCCCCAGACCCCCGTTCGTGATACGTTTGAATTACAGTACACTTCTTTACTTAAGCACGTCTCCCAATGTACACATTTTCGCATTTTAACTAGGCTATTGGTTTAAGCTCTCCCCTTGAACGAGTTCCTTGGTTTAAGCTCTCCCCTTGAACGAGTTACATACCAACATCAGGCCATGACTTCTGATCTTCCATTCTACGATATCTTTGCCCCACCAAAAAATTCCTCTTTCGAAGTTTCTGATGACGTTATTGCATGTGATTTGTGGTTTAGCCCCCCCTCCCCAATCAAAAATCCTGGCTACGCCTATGACTCAGGTAGTCGTTTTTCCACTTGTTTTTTTTTTCAACTGCTTTCAGCAACTAGCAGTAATAGGTTTTTGACTAACGTATGCACAGAGGTGGACAAAGTAGTCGAAAAATCTACTTATGCCTTTCAAGTAAAAGTAGAAGTATGGCGAAGCATTTCCACTTAAGTAAAAGTAGGAAAGTAGTCAAAATTAATTCTACTTAAGTAATGAAAGTAGGAAGTAATTTCGAATTTCACGTGTTTGTTTATTCTTCGAAGGTTTGCTGTTGTGACGCTTACGATCAGTGTTCAAGCAAAGTCATACTTACGGTAGCATATCAAAAAATCAAAGTTTTATTATTCTCTTGAAATTACACCGAAGCGTGTTACGAATACGATTTAATAGGGACTCTGGGCTCATCTCCGCGCCTGGACAACACTGCTTGAGAAGAAATGTCGCAGCGATGGCGAGTCGTTAGCAACACTGTTCGTTAACCGGCTAGGGAATTGAACCCCAGACGGGCCGCAGCAAACGCAACGCCGTTAACCGCTAATCTTTTTCGTATGAACCAGGAGTAATGCGCATGTCTAGTTTGTCTACTGTACCATGCTAATCAGGGTTCGGTATGCTTTTTTTTTTAGTGAGACTGAGTCAACACCTGGTATTTGATGCAACGCAAAAACACTCTACCCTAGATGACCTGTAAATGAATCGTCGTAACTATTCAATAAGTTTCGTAGTACTGTGCAGTAAAACAAACTCGATACGTACTTATTGTACACGTTGTGAGGTGGAATAATGTACACTACCTACCGGTCGAGTTCAACAATCCATTTAAACTTTTATTGGATTAAACCTGCTATGTACAATATGAAGTAAGCCAATCAGCAGGTCACCACAGATTCGTAACATCTAATTCGTACAAATCTTCACCCGGGTATACGATATACCAATTGGTATGCGAAACGGTAATTATGGTACTCGGTATACAGAGGGTATACGAAACAAAACTGCGATCTCAAAAAAAAAAAAAAGAAAATGGTCTCCACTTACATTCGGGCTAGATTCGGTCCAATTTCGCCCGAATCTAAGCATGAAAAATCGGATCTACAAAAAAAGTCTACACCGCTTACACGGGCTAGAATTTTTTGTGGAGTATACAAAGTTTTCGAAAATCGCAAAAGGTATACCACGTAAAAAAGGTTGAAGAGCACTGATCTAAACAATGCATTACTCTGCTCGGATGGCTAATTGTGTAGCTCGCATGCCTCTAGAGCGGTAAATGACAGTCACGCAAATGACAGTAGGCTGCTAAAATAGTTTAAATACAGGCTAGTCTAAATCTTATAATTTATTAATGCTGGTACTACGGTAGTAGCCCAAACGCTTACTGGTATATACTGGCAGCTATCGGCCTAAGTGAAGGCTTTCAACTACCGGTATCTATCTGCAATACTTCTTTGGAAAACCTAACAAACAATAAAGTACACAATAATACTGCGCCCACCTAAAACAAAGAAATTCCAGAAAACCTTGCCAAACCTCAAAATTGCGGCTCATTACCGGTACATAGACTGCAATCACAGCGTACCAGACTTCTGTTTCGCGTCCTGCACGAACATGTTTTCGATAAGCAGAGTTGCCAGATATAATGAGACACACAAAAAAAACTTCAAATCGTGGTCATTGGTCAAATTCATCATCAAAAAGGATTGGCTAGATGTTTACTTCTACTTTACACAAAAGTCATTACTACTCAAGTAGCGTTACTTCGAAAGGATTTTACTTGAAGTAAAAGTAAAAGTATCAGAAATGAAAAATACTTAAGTAAGTCGCTCGTTACCGAAAATACTACTTAAGTAGTCTACTTAAGTAGAACTACTTCGTTACTGACCACCTCTGCGTATGCAGTATATCATATGCTAAGCAGTATAAAGCATTCAAACATTATCGCTAAGTACTCAAACATATTCTGTAATAACACTAGCGTACCGAAAGCAATTGCTGAAAGTTTTGCGTTAATTTACTGCAATTAATTGAGTTGATAATTTAGATGAGAGGAACTTATGAACGAAGATTTGATTTAATTAGGCTGCAATAGCATTGGTCTTCTGGTCTTGTTATTTGTGAAATGCATTGTTGCGCTTAATTTCAAGTGCAGATAAATCATGATAAAGTGGTGTGTAAAGAAAAGGCCCCCCCATTTAATTTGCACAGGGGCCCCCCTTTTCTAAGGCCACCACTGCGTATACAGTAGGCTATTTATCTTGCTTTGGTAATTAATGATTTGCCCATTATTTTACACTGATATTGCGACTTAAAAAGGCAGTCAGGTCAAAAACTTTTGCTCGGTGCTTCCTCAAAAAAATTTGATAGATCTAAAGACTAACTTCACCAAATTAGAGCTTTCTACGACCTTCCGTTTCCAAGATATGACAATTTAGATTTCCCCTTAGTAACGTTTTCTCCCCTTAGAAATTTTGCTAGGGTTGCCAACAACAAACAAAATTTCAAAAAGTTACTGCGAGTTCATAACTCTCAAGAAGTGTTTTCGGCGGTGTTTTTGTCAAAACAAAGTGAAGGGTTGGAATTGTAAATTAGCTGCTTTTCAAGTAAATTTTGGCCAACTTTTCAAAAGTTAATCTTCTGTCACAATACTGGCATCATGCCAACACTAAAGTAAGAGAAACATTATTTAACTTTGAACTGCAATATCTTGAAAATGGCAAGACGAAGATAGCTCACATTTGCTGAGAATATATTTTAGGCTTTCCCAAATATTTTGGTCAACAGTGACAAGCTTGACGTGAATATCCCATTAACACAATATAAAAACATCATTGCCGTATTGATTATGGTTTAGTAGCGGACACTCAGCCACAAGAAGGCAGTGAAGAGGTTCAAACTTCGGAGGAAGTCACAACAAAAGGGGACGTGGAAACACGCGTCATTACCACTACCAAGCGCTATGTTGAACCAAGTGGTAAGAAAAATACACAATTTTTACAAGAACCAATAAATTTTGGGATGAGGCTAGTTGTTCTTAAATTTTCACGGATCTTCAGCCTCATTTGTCCCTGATTTTACGAAAGAATAAAGTGACATAAATTTATTCTTGCTTGGTTTAAAGTTTTTGTTATACAGGGTGGGCCACAAAAAACTATGCAGTTTTGATTTGCCATATTTCCAACAGGTGATGAAATTTTCTTGCAAAATGTTTTCCAGAGGTGAGGTACCACTAACAGTTCTAGCAAGTAAAGGCATTTGCAAAATGTTTTGTTTTTTCCTCGAATCCCTAGTGATTGATAAAGTGTTTGATCCAAGCTCCACGCTTCTGAAAGATTCCTGCCACCCTAACTTTGAAATTGTCAATAACGAGTTTTAACATGTCAGCCGAAATTCTTTTGATTTCGCGTTTGATGTTCTCCTTTCAGTTCCTCAATTGCTGGAGGATCGGGGTGTGCGATAGTAGAATATGGTACCTTCGGTTCTGATTGTCTGGAAGACGATGACGGACAAACAGTCATAGTTACCTCGGAGCGGTACATTAACATGATGAGGAGACGCTTCATGCTGAGGACATGCTGAGGAGCCATGCAGAGGAAGGGAGAAGTTGCCATAAATACAGTTGCTCTCCAACTGGATGGAGCGCTTCCTTATTGTTCCAACCGCGTTCTCTCGAGTTCCTGAGAGAGTACAACTTTCCATGGGACAAGTTAACTTCGAGAAGGACAGACGATCCACGGCCTTCGTATTACTCAGATTTCAAATCCTCGGACCACTTTCTATGGGTTACTTAAAGACCGGGTTTACAAGGTAAATTATCCAACAATTGAAAGACTGAAGGAGAAGATCAAATGCGAAATCAACAGAATTTCAGCTGACATGTTGGAGCGAGTTATTGACAATTTCAATGTTAGGCGACTTTTTCCGATTATGCGTATTTGCACGCAGAAATCCGCGAGTTATTTAACTGCATGTATTTTTCCTTGTTTCTTTTCTTGCATTTACGTTGAAAAAGGTATCGGGCGTATTTTCTCTTGTAAATACGCGTGTTCGGTAAAAGCCGCATAAGGGTGGCAGGAGTCATTTAGCAGCGTGAAGCTTAGATCGAACACTTCATCAATCACTGTAGGTTGATTTGAGGGAAAAAACTGGACATTTTGCAAATGCCTCTACCAGCTAAAATTTTTAGTGGTACAGTACCTCATCTCCGGAAAAAAATTTGCTAGAAAATTTAATCAACTGTGGGAAATATGGCAAATCAAAACTGCACAGTTTTTGCGGTCAACCCTGTATAGTAGATCGTGATAACCGTCAGACAAAACAACAATAGCAATACAGGAAAAGGCCAACAAAATTTTGCTGAATCCTTACAAATGCGTTGTACTAACCCCATTTTCCTAATTGTTTTCTGTTGAGGTTGGCATTGTTCTTAAATTTTAAGGAAAACAGAGCTTCATGCTCTCATAAAATAGTTCGTATAAAAAAGTTTACTGCAATTTATCATTCAACAGTCTTTGACAGAAATTCACTCGCAGGTCTTGCGACCTTGAACAAGTTGTCAAAAACATTTTAGATAAAATTTATCTGTTCGACCCGGCGAAAAGCATCAAAATACTCAAAAGACCGAGACCCGCAAGTAATCGTTTGCACTTGCGCATTAACTACCGTTAAATGATAAATGCCATCATTATAAGAAATATACTGCACTGAAGGTTTAAAGATTGCGCTTTGCTCAATGCGTTGGTGTCGGAACAGTTTCTTGAACATTTCCGGTTTTGCATATCTTTAAAAAATTAGAAAACATTTGTTTTGTTGTGGAGACAAACGGGCATTATCTTTGTGCACTATTTTCGAAACTATTTATGCAGCAAAACTTTGTATTACAGCTAATGATTTAAAAGTATTTACATTACGATGGTTTACCTCAGCACGAGATTGCGATCAAAAGCCCCTACGTTAAATGTAACAGCTGGCCTCCTGCGTAAGCATTATAATGTATTTGTTCTGTACCGATATTTGATATAACTGTTGCTGTTTTAGGACGCAAAGTAAAAGAAACTATAAAAGAAATTATCACGACAACCACAAAAAAGGGCCGCAAATCCACGACGAAAAAGATGACTAGGAACGTAGAATTTGAGGAGGAGGGAAGCGTCAAAGCAATAACATGTAATTCGTGATAGCAAACAGTGTTTTTGAGCATAAACTTTGGGTCAATTCCTTTTCCTAGACAAAATCGATTAAAATTGCTTGGGGGCATTTGATTTATTCAAAAGTAATCATAACACCCCAGAATACCTTCCAGCAACGCACAGCAACCCTCCAAAACAGAAGTGTTTCATACTAGTCTGCTTTTTGGATGTAGTTTAAAAAAAAAGGTCATCAAAGTTGCCAAAAAATAATAAGTTGTCTGAAAAAAATCCTACCTTTTTACAAAATCAATAATAATTAATCCGAATCTCCATGGCTGGGTGCGTTACGCTTTTCCACTTGCCCATCACTGGTTTTCACTTCTTTGACCGCAAAAACACTTTTTTTCGAAAACAAAGCAATAAAAACTAACATGTAAAACAGTTTTTACCTATAACCGAAATTACGCGCGAAAATACGCGTGATATCTTTTTGAATGTAAATGCAAAAAAAGAAAAATGCATTGAATCAAATGACACACGTATTCCGCGCGCCTATAAATCACGCAGTTGGTGAAACGGCACTAAGTTGTAACTGTGTTTATTTTTTAGCGAAATAACTCATCTGGATACCGAAAATGCTTCTTGTTCCACTGATCACAAACAATAACGGGGCATTCGTTAATTTGTAAATAAAACTGATACGAGTTTCTCTTCTTTTTGTGTTTGTTTGGTTTGTAGTTTATTTGCAAGTTACGAAATTCTTCTTCGCGTAAGTACGCAATTTGTGTGAGAATGAAAAAGAGTGAAAGTAAAAGTGCATTCCCTCAAAATACGCAAAATATAAAACAGCAGTTGTTTTAATCAGTTGCGGAAGGAGTTTTGATGTATTTGCAGCTTTTTCACCAAGTGAAATAAATTTATTTAATGTAATTGCACCGACATTAAAATTTCATTTCGGATACTTTTTGGAATTGTTTGTTCTCAAAATTTATTCACTATCAACGTCCGTCAACCTGCCACTCGTCTTCATTTAGTTTATGACGTGAGAAGCTAATATTGACTTATCACAATAAAATAAAAGGGAAAAAAGGGAATGCCATTTGCAGTTCTTTCATTCGGGAAAAATCGCAAGCGTCCAGAAAACGCAACCTATTCGTGGTATTACAGTGAGGACTAAAAACTGAATGAGAGAAACTATATTTGGGCCAGAAATCTGGCGGATTAGGACGAAAAAAGAGAGTACGCGGCGAGACAAAAAACAACTAGGCTAAGTCAGCTAGAAATTATAATAATGTTTAGTAGAAAATGTAGAATCACACTCACTAAATATTGGGTAAAAGGATGGAAGGCAATGAAATGCAAAACTTTGACAGCGAAAGTAAAGCAAAACAACTTGAGCAGTCAAGGTGTAGTTTTACTTTTTAGATAGAACATTTCTTTAGACAGCTCAAGCAGTAGCAAAATGCGGTAATGCTACCGATTGAGATTAGGAAAAAACAATTGTATCAAGTTAAATTATTCCTAAACTGAAATAGGCAGAAGTAATTTAATACTTCACAGAGACATCACGTCTTACAATCCTACTTCATTTGGCAACAGCTTAATGCTGTCTCCACGTCTAAATGGATAATCATTTCAACCCCCTAGTGACGCAGGTGAGGCGTAGCTCCCATCGCGGGAGCATTCCCGTGTTTCGAAGTCAACTGACTTCATCATCACTGTCAAGGGGAGTTGACAAAATGCAAGGAATTTTGATCACTAAATTAGGCTAACTCAACTGGTAAATTTGAACAACCAAGCTATCGGTAGCCTATACTAGGCTATCGTCTTCATCTCGTAACTTCAGCTACTAAAAAGGCAGACCTAATTTTTTTTCCGCCATATTGCTCTGGACTCAAGTTTCGCGTAATACCAACGTTCATCGGTAGAGCTAACGTTCAAACCGAAATTCAAAAGCTAAACTAAGCTGGCCTACAGTAGCGTATGCAGGATTTTGAAAAGGGGGGGGGCAGGAACTTCAGAAAATTTATGATGAACAAAGATCAGAATTAAAACTTGCTCCAACCAAAATTTGGTCCGATTTTTTGCCCAAAATCAGGTGAAGAGCAAAAAAAAGGTCTTCACTCAAATTCAGTCCATTATTCGCCCAAAGTTGGGTGCAGGCCAAAAACAAACGTCTTCGCCAACCCTTTGTGTGCTCAAAGCTTCTGCCCAACTTACAAGGGGGTGGGCCATGCCGCAATTTTGCATACTTTCTATGCTAATTATACTATCCTGCCGACCCAAAGGGGGGCCATTGGGCCATGGCCCCCCATTGTTACGCCCCTGCTGGCCTACAAACCGAAGTTCAAAAACTGACTAAACTAACCCAAGAAATTAAAATCAAAATAATATATGATTGTGAAAAATAATTCCAATTGTGACCATGGTAACCCAAGAAAAAAAACTGAATAAAATTAACTCTGGACAGGGACCAAGTGGGCTAATAGGCCCAAAAATTTGTATCAAGAGTAACAATTGCATTTCTATGCAACTTGTCAATTGAGCTCCCTCTTCCATTCGTGATCTCTTGGTTCCCTTATTCGTGCAATACCAAGTTGTCGCTAAATTTAATGCAATTATTAACGATGAGTGGTCGAGTGAATAGAGCGTCTGCTACTGACTCGGTAGACTCGGGTTCGATTCCCGGTCGGGTCAAACCAAACAATAGGTCTATAAAAATTAACTTAGTATTCAGCTTCCCTGCTTGAAGTTCAGCAATTAAAGGAGCCGTGTAAAACCTCCGCCGTGTGTGGTAGCACAGACCCGGCGCCACAGGGGGCATTCGGAACCGTGACCCCAAATCACTGCTTGTGCCCCCCAAGCGAGAAATGTGCCTCCTCCTAGCGAAGATTGTGCCCCAAAACAAAATAACAGGCCCGGTGCCTCTAGAGTGCTTTTCAAGGCCTGTGCCACCCCCAAAAAATACTGTTTGAGCCCCTCCAAGCGTGAGTAAACTCTAGTTCTAGGACGGAAACACGGGTGAACATTACAACGAAGCCTAAGATTTCGCGAGGAAGACTTTCTTTTGTTTTGGTCTTCATCCCTGAATCTGTGAACAAGAACTGAGATCTGCACCATTGGCTCCTGTCGTGCCACCTCCAGAGTTGTAAGTCGGGCCGGGCTTTTCGGTTCGGGTTCGGGCCTAAAGTTGACAAAAATTTCGGGCCTGAAAAGTACCTTTTGTCTTAGGTGCACAAAAATGTAATCAAAATAACTTGGCAACATTGCTAAATTTTTCAGACTTAATTTAACTTTCGGGTTTTTATCGGGCATGATTTGGGCTTCAAGTTAATTGTCGGGTTTGGGCTTATATTTTCGGGTTCGGGCCGAATGCGAGCTTGAACTAGTCAGCCCGTTTACAACTCTGGCCTCCTCAGGCGAAGATCGTGCCCCCCTGCGCAAAAATTGTGCCCCGAAGTAGGCAACCGGCCCGGCGCCACGCGGTGTAATTTGGAATGAAGATCTTTTTTTTTATGGTCTTCATCCCCAAATTCGAGAGGAAAATTATTTTGTGCCCCCCAAAAAAATTGTTCGTGTCCCCCCCCCCCGTCACGCTACTCTGGCGCCGGGCCTGGATAGACAGACGGGCAGGTGGAAGCTTGACTCGCAAATCGAAAGGTCCCTTCGCTGTTTCCTGGCCAAGGCAACTTGGTAAATAAAATGTAATTACAATCTGCACCTGTCCACAATCCAAACCGGCTTTTGGTAGCGTACTTGAACAACTACAGTATTTTACGCAATGCAAATCTTGCGTCTGCACACCGTGGTTTTTAATAAGAATACTGTATAGACAGGCTAAAAGTGAGTTCAAATTAATAAACTTACCAGCAGGATTAGCATCGCATTGTTTAGGCGAGCTATCGGAGTCTCAGCGCTGTTTTGGCGCTAAAGTTTCGGCCGTGTTTTGGTGTTACCAAACAATCTGGCATTAGAGAGGTAATTGTAATTACATCTTCATTTTCCGAGTTGCCTTGGCCAGGAGATAACGAAGCGACTTTGCCTTCTTCTAGTCAATTTGCCGCCTTTCTATCACACACGGTAGAGGCTTCACTCTGTCCCTTTTTATTGCTGAACGTTAAGCAAGAAATCTTTGAATATCGATTTCTAAAGTCTTAGATTTGACAGAACCGCGAATCGAACCCGAATTTACCGTTTCAGAAGCAGATGCTCTATCGGTGAAACCTAGAGTTACCTCGTGCAAAGCGATACTACTCCAAATTCGTTTTATTTGAGGCAATAAAGAGATGTCCTAAACCTTGTTTCACTATTCCGCTGATCCGAAAAAATATATTTAATCCGTTTGACTCCGTACCAATATCAACCCTGCGTTTCGAAATTTCGTGACATCAGAAAAAATGCAAAATTTCTTGAAGAATATCGTTTTTTTTGGTTATGTGGATGTAATTGATCAAGTGAGCTTTGCTCTTTCACTACACCCACAAAGCGGGACTTGGAGTGCACTTTATGTAGCTTATACGGTAGTATGTTGCAGCTGACATTGTGTACTTCAATTTCTTATGCTGAAATAAACAATCTATTTCTTCAATAAAATTAATCCCGAGCAGTATCTCTTTCACAGCAGCATTCACACGAGCGACTTTTAGCTGCGAGAATCGGCATTTTGCCTTTTTTTTCTTTTTCAATTGCTCTTCTTTCTTTCTTTCTCGATTTGAGAAACAAAAAAGACAAAATGCCGATCGTCGCAGCTAAAAGTAGCCCGTGTGAATGCAGCTTAAGATTTATGGCAATTCGGCTTGGCCATTTTTCCGATACTTTTCTCTGAAGTTTGTTGATTTCGCTGATTAAAATTAATCTGCGTTGCAGAGTTGTAAACGGGCCGACTATTTCAGGCCGAACCCGAAAACTAATTTGAAGCCCAAATCATGCCCGAAAAAAATTGAAAGCTAAGTTAGGTCTGAAAAATTTAGCAATGTTGCCAAGTTATTTTGATTATATTTTTATGCTCCTAAGACAAAAAGCACGTCTCAGGCCTGAATTAAGCCGAAATTTTTGTCAACTTTACGCCCGATCCCGACCCGAAAAGCCCGGCTCGACTTACAACTTTGCTGCGTTGGTGCATTCGGCCCTAAATGTCAAGTTGATAAATAGGTTTGGCTATGCTCAAGTTCAAATTGGCAACCAGAGGAGATTGTGTTTGCCATTTAAGAGCAGTTAAGCCTGAAATCTCTTCCAGCTTTCTGAAGGTCGGGCGATTGAACAGCAATTGAGCAGAAAGAACACAGAATCAAACTTAATATTCTGCCTCAGCCAATTTGTTTACTTTAAAGCCCTGCCTTTCTGTGTAAACAGCCGCCAATTTGTTTTGCGATCTCTGTAAGTAGGCTTTTCAAATCCTATATTTAGTTGACATTCTTGAACTAATGCTCAAATCAAAATTAAATCAATGCTCACAAGTTAACTTCTTGTGGAGATTCCAACAATCGCACTTACGGTACTGTTATGGACTAATGGTAAATGTTTTCTAATTTAAGTCAATTAAAGCACAATATTTCAGTAAACATTTTTCCTATATCTTCCAACTTATGAAACTCTAATTTTCACACTTTCAAATAGTTTAGAATTCTTTGCTTAAACCAACATCATCTACAAGTGCTTGCTGGAGTGGCAAGAAATGAGAAACCGACCCAGTTCTGCTGGTCGCATTGCCAAGGAGGATTGCAAGCTTGTAAGGTGTTGTCGTACAACTTCTACCCGACTAGGTACGAAGGCCTGCACCACAGTGGTCGTAAACTCGTGAGCGCCCCACGCTTCGGGTTTTGGTTTATTTTAACCATCTAGCAGCGTGTTCGCTGGTAAAGCGGGATACTGGACGTACCGAATGTTTAAACTAAGGATATACGTTCACGATTAACGCACATTGTATACCGCATTTTAAAAACCGACCTCACCAAAGATGTGAAAGAATTATGACATTACAACTTTTAAAAATGTGACAGATCAGTGGTGTTGTATATATTGAGAATTGTGAAAAAAATGCCTTTCGTCCAGGAGTGTCTTGAATCTCACAACAAATACCGCGAAAACCATGGGGCTGGGCCCCTGGTGCTCAAGAAGGACTTGATGGATCATGCCCAGAATTGGGCGAACTATATTGCTAAGAGCGGGAGGTTTCAACATTCTCAGGACAGCAACTTTGGCGAGAATATCGCCATGACGTCACAGTCGAATCCTACTGGTAAGAATATGTAGAAGAAGACGTTTCGCAGTGGATAACAGCAATGAGACAAAAAAGAAGTTTTTTGTCGCTATTTGTTTATTTGAGCTATTTTTGGCTCTTCCTTAATCTCTTACTTCTGGTCCAGGCCTTGCGGTGTGGTCAAATTGGTAGTCTCCGCGGAGTTCCTCCGTACCCTCATCTCTTGGAAAGGGTCGGCTCGCATCACTTTCGGTTTCGCTCAACTGAAATCGTTTGGCTGAACCGGGTATAAAACCGACTACCTCACAATATTAAGGCGGACTTCTTTTATGGGCCAAAGCAACTTCGTTTTTTTGGGTTGATTTGTTTTGCGTCGGAAAGATTTCACTGTATATTTTAATTACGTAGCCTACTACCGCATGTATATTTTTTTGCAAAGTTACATTACACCAGATGACAATGTCATATGCGGTAAGTAAGATCCAAAGATAGAAAACTCAAAGAGGCGTGGAGTTTTTTTGTTTCAAAAATTTCTGTATTTTTGCCAGGCGAAACGATCGCGAAGATGTGGTACGATGAAATTCTGCAATACAATTTTTCCAGGCCGGGTTTTGCCAGTGGAACAGGTAGGTGGAATTGTGGAGTAAATTGGTGGAAAAAACAACCGCAATCGAAGAGTGCTCAATGCTGTCGAATGTTGGTCAGGAGGGAAGACATTCCCTAGTGAAGTTACAATGGTAATCTGCCTACGATCCTATTATAAAAAGATCGATGGCTCATATTACCGAGGATTGAAGAGCTCCGACACAAATCGTTTCCACCTCTTGCGTAGAGTACTTCATCACTGCATCACAATACCGAGGGTTTCTGGTAACGACTAACAGTCCAAAACTGCCTCTCAAGTTGTGCAAAAATATGATTTGAAGATCGAACCATCAATTGCTCATGTGTCACAGGCCACTTTACCCAGTTGGTATGGAAAGGCACTACGCACCTTGGCGTCGGAATCGCCTCCGGACCTTATGGCACCTTCGCTGTGGCGAACTACGAGCCCGCGGGTAACGTCACGAACGCGGGATACTTTGAGCGGAACGTCCTCCCCCCAACGAAGCAGCTAAGCAGCCCCAGTCCCGCCGTACGTGGTTCATCGCCATCAGGTGAGGAAAGCAGGAAGCTTGCAAGTTCTTGTAATTAACTAGTAATTTACTCTGCATTTTACTTTTTGCCTAACAATTCAATGGTACCTCTACATAACGATTAGACTCGGTCAGTTCGCGTAGGTCGATCTGGCATTGAAATTTTAATTCGTCCGAACGATTCGACGCTGCTGCTAAGTAAAACTTGGCGTAATTAAATCTTAAAAAATTTAACTCTAACCTTTACATTAACCCACAAATTTACCTTAAACGATCCTAATTTTGCTTTACTGCCTAAACGTATAGCGTCATATTGCAGTATAATTGTAATTACATCTTTACTTTCGAGGTTGCCTTGTTCTGGAGACAGTGAAAGGACATTTCTGTCTTCGAGTCAACCTGCCTCCTGCCCACCTATCTACCACACACGGTGGAGGTTTCATGCTGCCCCTTTAATAGCTGAACGTCGAGCAGGGAAGCTGTGAATAGCAATTTTTATTGTCTTTGGTTTGACCCAACGGAGTTTGTACAAATATGTATGCCGCGGCGCGCAACCCGCAGCCTTTACCATAATCAGTTTCGTGCATAACAAGCTTGCAGGAGACTGTGACGTAACCTTAATTCCGAGTGTTTGGTTTGACTTGATTTGGAATCGAACCCGGATTTATCGTTTCAGTTTTAGGGCCAAATTGCGGCCTCCGAGCTGGCTTCGTAGCAAACTTAATTTTCACAAATCAGAGTTGTTTTTTTTTTTTTTGAGCGAATAGATCAAATATATGAATGAGGCAGTTGATAGTTCAATACTTGTCTCCGCTTTCTCAATTTTTCAACCATAGTTGCGCCAATATACCGCATAATGAACAACGATAGAAAAAATCATTGAGACCCAGTTGCGCTCACGTAAATTAGAATGTGCGTAAAACGTAACAACAATGCCATGCTATCGTTGTTTCGCCATTTGAATTGTAAGCGGATATGAAGGGTAAGGTCAGCTTGTACGTGACGGATACGGCTGTGCACGTGAATATTTGATGCTTTAAAATTATTTTTTCGTTGCCCAGAGTTGTTGCAGAAAGTGCGACCCATAGCTTTAAGTTTGCTGACCTTGAAAAAAAATTGTGTCAGAAAAATGGCAGCGGCTCAAAATTTGCAAGCCTGTAGAATGAATGAGCTTTCTGGCAACAGATGGGTCGGCATTACGCCATTCCTCAAATTCGTGAACTACTGCAGAGTCCTCACTTTTTTTAGTGAAGGCAGAGTGGAAGGGCAGCTAGGGCGATAACAGTGAGGTGGAAGTGATGACAACAAATAATAAGTTGTTCACGAAAGGAATTAAATTTTGCCTGAGGGCGTTTACTACAGAATATGTGTTAATTTGGGTGAAAGTATGACTTAAAGTTATTGGAGGATGCGTACTTCGTAGATTGGTTAAAAAAGATCAAACCTAACTTCCCAACAACATTCTGCTAACCGTTTTATTCATAGCTTTATCACACTATCGTCAATGCATAGTGCGGTTCTATATGCACAAAGCTTTAGGCTTGAAATAATGTTGGTGAGGTAGTAATAAGCTTCCTTGGGAACGGCGTATTGCGCTTACTTCCATTTGGAGCCAAGTCCACTCGTTGTTATGGCTCAGTTGGCGAAGTCTTTGGACACCCGTGGTTCACAGTTTAAAGCAGGTTTAAACCTGGCGTGCAACACTGTAGGCGAATCATTGGAACCGGCATCCTTTTATCCTTTCCTTCAGCTAAGTGCAGCTTGCACGCTGAAATGCTGGACGCGGACTTCAACTGTAGGCTTGTGGCTGGTTAAAACTGTGAGAGGATACGCTGCTGGGCTTGCAATTGTAATTTGATGGCAAATGTAACAAACGTTAATTGTAAATGTGATAATCGTGCATTATAAAGTAAAGCGGTCGCGATTTTAATGAGCTCGTTTTATTCAAAAGCTTGGCTGCATATTACGTTACGCCTGCTTCCTGCTTAAAGTAGCTGCAACTTGCTAACCTATAGTGACTTCACAATTATGGCAGATTCTGGAGGCGGAACCGAAACAAAGGTCGACACCAAAGTGAGAGAATTTACCGACAACAAAGGTAAGTTGAGCTTATAAGTTCAAAGGCATGAGAATAGATTAAAATGAGCATTACGAAGGCTTTGAAATTGCTTTACTAAGCGAACTAGCTATGCCGTACAGCTTACAAAAACAAACCTCATTCTTGGCTATTCCAAGTTTTTCCCCGACATTTTTGCAGCGGCGCAACAAGGATTTTACATATATTTGAGGCGTGACGTCATCGTCGTGACACCCTTAAAGAAAGGGCTCAAATATAATCATTCAAGTTCTTTACGCAAACGAGAACCCTAGTGCTGGCAGATGTGAAGCCGTCTTTCGTATTTTATTTGATATTTGTGCTGTGATGAAAGAAATCTGTTGTGGTTTGTGATGGTATCTTATCTTAGTATTTTGACACAAAATACAATCTGTTACCAATATCGTTACCGGTACCCCAGTACAATGTCAGCATTCAGCAAATTTGCTTGCCTGACTGGCGACGGCAAAACAGTTTCGGAGAATATTGTTTGAAACTACCAAACATGCATCCTTATTTAAAACTACAATACCTTTTAACGTTTCGGACCTAACTGTAAGTCCATCTTCAGTAGCATAGAATGGAAGACATGAAAAATTAGTGAAAGTTGGTCCAGCAGCTTCGCTAAAGCGTGATTGAAAACGCACTGTCTATACGTCACAATGCGCTCTGCTGGATGTTCCGTGTTCATCGGGGTGGCTGTGGTTCGATTCGAAATGTTCAGACTCAGAAACTTCTATTTGTCACAATAGAATTACGCAGCTTAAAACAACCGGTCTCCAGACCCCACAGGAGGTGATCAATTAACGAAGACATTCGGCAACCATGGGTCTGGAAAGGGCTCGTCAGTCTCGGGGCTTCGGGCAACAAACTCCTATTAGCCTTAGTACCCAAATATACAAGCAAGGCTGCGATAACGTCCTTATTTTTATAATTTGTCCTTATTTTGATGGACTGTGTCTTAGAAAATAGTTTAGTCTTAGTTTTCCAAGAAATGTTATTTTGATTTGTGTCCTTATGTTTTGCATTATCTTAGTAGTATGGAGTAGAGGTTCTCATACGGGGCACTTACTGTAGCTTGGTCAATTCGAATAATTAACTTACAGAATAAGTAATCTCTAGCGAAAAATGCCTAATTCCCAGGCGAAGACTTTTTTTGGTCATCGCCTTTCAATCGGTTGTAAAATGCCAAATTTTCAGGCGGAGATTTTTTTGGTCCGCTGGAATGGTGATGGCTCGCTGGAACCTTGGTGGGCCTGGCATGGCCTACGGGACGAAAGGGTTGCCAACTCCTGCCGTTATTTTTGGTTCATGTCGGTGACAGCCTTGTATACAGGGTTTACTAATTTTGATAACATCTGACTAGTTTTCCAATGCAGTTGGTACCGACGACCAGCACAAATGCCACAACTAGCGTAAGGCATTTTTTGAACGTAAAATTGTACACCTACTTAGAAATGGTGATGGCAGCGGCCAGCGAAAATCCCCTGTCTTGGAAATAAGAGTCCAACTCTTCATAGAAGTAATTTCAAAAGTTTTTTTTTTTCAACAATCGCAGATTTACTTGCGCAAACACCAGGACCACTTCTCGGTTCATGAAGCCATTCAAGTGGTAAATTAAGGTGTGGCAATCCACCGCACAATAAAATTCTTATGAACGAACAAAGCGACTGCGAAGTGGAAATAATGGGGTTTGTCGGAAAATGTCATTCTTACGTTAAAATACTAGTTATAAAAACACCCACGGCTTTGAACTTTTACAAAACTTTACGGTTATTTGCTTTCGACTCATGTTTCGCCGACACTAAATAATGGCGTAGTAGATATATCACTGTCACACGCTATTAGCCACCTGGCCCGGGCCGCCGTCGTCCAGTTTCACTTGCCTAATGTTCCTACAGCTTTTTCGTTTCTTTTCGAAAAAACTGAACCGAAAAAAAGATGCAAAAAAGTCAACATAAAGTACCAGTATTGTATATAATTATGCTGAACTTTCTGTATGCACATCATTATCGTCGGCTTTGCTTACACCGACATGGAGCCTGCTATAAACTGCATACGGCATTATTAAATATTTTGTGGCTCTTTATAAAATTCATTCCTTGATTTTTGAAGCCCCTGGTTGGACTTGAATTGAACTCTTCGCGACCGATAAAGCAAACACTGCACTACATTCCAACATCGTAAATACCGCGGCACCCGTCGCGCTGTTTGTGTTGCTGGGGAATGCCTGCCGTTGTTTAAAACTTTTAGTGAAACGATTTGGGCTGCAACAAATTCAAATTTATCGCCTTCGTTGTTTTTGATGATTCTGTAGAAGTATTGTGGGTTGTAAATGTAACGTCTGTTTTCGTGAAATCATTAAGATGCCCCGAATGTCGAGCCCACATGGAGTACCTCTATGCAGGGCCTCAGAGAGAAAATTTTTCAGAGGGTACGTAGGTCGATACCGGGCCCCCAATTGTTATTGGGCCCCCCAAGCCTTATTGGGGGCCATGCCGTTAAATCATTTTTTGTTCGATTGATGTGGATCTTCATTTAAAAGTAAGGGGACAACGATATTCGCATACAGTTAGGACCTATGAAAAACACAACTAAATATAAAATTGGTTTAAATCCAGCTAGGGGGTCTGGGGGAGCGCTGTGAGCTCTTCCAGCGGGGTCCGGGGCAAAGCCCCGGAAGCTTTAGCACTTTTTATGTTTCTCGAGGGTAAAATACAGCATTTGATCAACATCCCAGCACCAGACTTGCTTAAATTGACTGGCAGTAAACGTGATATACATGAAAGAAAGTATGTGAAGTGGGGGATGATGACATCGACACAATATTATACAATATAATGACTTTAATACTGCAAATCCAAATATTTTTCTGATAAAAGTTTTAAGAAGTCACCTGCAATCATAGACTTCACAAACCCAAATACCTATTAAATTCATACAGATAGAGTGAGTTACGTAATAATAGTAGTATAGTATGTCAACTTTGACTCTGCTCTCTGAGGTTGAAAGGCTTTTGGATCTCTGAAAATGTGGACCCTCGTACATTGTTATACCGTAGAATTAGGGCTATCAAGTCAGAGAAATGTAACAAAACGTTAATTTCGGTGAAAGTGTATGGCTTGTGATACATTTTTCTGTTTTTTTAATCAAATCGGCCACTACTAATAAATGAAAAACAACCTAAAGTAAATGGTTCAATTAAACCCCTTCCCTTTCTTTCAATTAACCAACTTCTAAGCAAAGAAATAGCTACTTTTATGTATAAATTCATCAATAAGCTACTACCAAAAACTTTCGAAAATTTTTTTCAACTCAACCAATGTAACAACAGAGCTACTAGAAGTAATAGCCAAATTATTCCAATTAGTTGTTCAACAAATATTGGTCAGCAGTCTATGCAATACTTAGGTCCAAAAATTTGGAACAGTCTTCCCAAACTTGTTAAAGATTGCAAAACTGTAAAAACATTCCAAAAACAATTAACTAAACATATATTAGGTGTTGATCATTAAAGTATTTTATATAACGCATCTATCATGATTTTAATTGTAACTAACATTTGACTGAAATACAACTTAAACAAAACTTGATGAACCTAAACTGTTTTTAATGAGTAATGTTTAACAGTAGATACAAAATGAAAGAAACAACAAAAAATATTTGTTTGTATTCAACTAAACTAAAATTGATTCAGGCTGTGTGTCTAACATCATGTGTGACTGTAAGTGTGTGACCGGAGGCAACTGCTGAGTAACGGAACTGATTGTGTGACTGAACTGAATGTGCAACTGAAGGTGACTGTTGAGTAATGGTGTGAGTGGATTGTATGCATATGTGAGTGCGAACTTGTTTGTAAATACCTCTTTTTTTTGCTCTGTAAATATTGCAAATTGAGTTGCTTTTTTTCTTTTTTTTTTCGCTTTCTTTGAGGTGTAGCAGCCATGCATGATATTGATAACTCCGGCCATACAACCTTGACTTGATGCATGATATAACGTTATTCGTTTTGCTGCTTTTCCTATTTGTACCAAAACATTATGTGTTTTTTCCTTCAAAATGGCTACAATTGTAATGCTGTTTTTGATTTAATTATTGCTGATTTGAGTAAAATTGTATGTTGGTGCAAATGAAATAAATAAATAAAATAAAATAAAATACTGGATGCCCTAAAGGCAGTGTAGCAAAAATAGCAACCAATTACCAGTACTAAATAGGCTGACTGATATTTTTGCTGTAGGCAAGTTTGATTACGGTGTTATGGTACGATACCAAAACTTAACGCTGAAACCTGAACTCCTCCGGGCCCCCTAGGCCAGGGCCCGAGTACGATGTACCCCCTGAACCCCCCTCTCGCAGGCCCTGCCTCTATGTCCTCCATATCTCCAACTACCATCTTTCCACTTAATAAAACACGTGGAGGAAATACGAACGTTTGTCCTGCTGGCAAAAGCATTGACTTTAAAAGCTTTTTGCAATTGTTGTAGATATTTCAGTCTTTTTTTGCAAATGGTTTATGTTTAGGTCGACGGGTTCGTGAAACCACCACAACGACCACCACCATCACCAAGAAGGGAGGATCAACTTCCACTAAAACCAAAACTGACGTGAAGACGGAGTACCTGGACGGAGGAGCGCCCAGTGCCAGCGCTGGGAGAACTGTGCGTAGTTCCGGGGGCAACAACGGTGAGGGCGTGTGGGTCACATAACGATGGATATTTGTTTGAAATTGGCTTTCCTTGTTATTCTCATCCCCACCGTTGTTGATCGGTGTCCCACAGCTTAGTTTCGCACAAAAATTGGATTTTGCTTCTGATGTTTAATGAGGTTTGTACTCCAATCACTTAAACCACTGCACGACGACGATTGAAAATGTGGAATAGTTTAAAGGTTTTTCATTCTGACAAATTAGTATTTCATGTTTAAACCTGCTTAAAAATCTTTTGGTGGTGATGGATGAAAAACTCAAAATAAACAATTAAACCGAATTACATCACTCGGAATAATGTGTTAATTGAATGTCATTCGTCACGCTTTGTTGCAGCCGTGACAAAGCGTGATGGTGAAATATTAGAAACCTCCCGGGAGTTGCAGCGTATTAATATACCACTGCCTCAGTGCTGCAGCCTGCATTCGCCAAGAGACAATGTTATGAGCTTCTGCAGATCAGAAGCGCTGTAGTACTAATAAGTTTTAGTCTGTGGCAGCGTCTTTCGTTTTAGGCTTGTAGTGGGTGCAGGTCGCTACTTGCTACCGCTGTGTTGCAATTGTTATAGGTTGCTGATTATAAATTCTAATATTTGTTGGCGTTAAAATTGAGCTGATAAACTAAATTGAGTTGAGGAATAGAAAAGTGCTTGCAGTCAAATACTTCAGGATGACGCAAATGGAATGGGTTTCTCTGCAGGATTTACTGCGGAGGCAGATGACTCATCAGCCAAGAGGTAGGTGTGGGGATCCTAGTGCTCATCAGCAGGGTCGTGGCTTTATGGGCTGTGTAGCGGCCAGTACTCATTACCCAAAGGGGTTGGGTACAGAGATAGGAGCAACTGCTCCTGAGGCTGTCAGGTAAGATGAGGGGGGCAAGCGCTCATCAGCCTATATAGACGTGTGTAGCGTCGTCCCCTACTATCAGTCAACTAACCACAAGTGACAAATATCTAGAATTGATAGCTTTATAACTCAACAGATCATCGGTGAACCGCAATCGGGAGGCGTCCTGTAGACACCAGATGACGCTGCACGTGTGCCGCCTAGAGGGAAGTTGATTTTTATCATCATGGACATTTAAAAAGCCTCCAATTATTTTTGTTCGATTGGTAGTGGAAAAATTTATGAGTTTCAGATATAAACGAATTATGAAGTAAAATTTGGCGTTTCCAGACGATCGCCTCGTGGACAGTTTCAATGATTTCCGAGTCTCCGAAGAGAAGAAAGAAGTAAAGAAATTGAGCAAGAGTGAGAAGGAGCAGTTCCGACAAGAATGCTTGCAACGTCACAATGAGCTGAGAAATCGTCACGGAGCACCGAGGTATTAGATTTTTGGGCTGTATAAAATCCCGCATATCTGGCTCAGAGTTGTAAACGGGTCGACTAGTTCAGGCCCGAACTCGAAAACTAATTTGAAGCCCAAATCATACACGAAAAACCCGATAGTTAAGTTAGTTTGAAAAACGTAAGCGTTGTTGCCAAGTTATTTTGATTATATTTTTATTCACCTAAGACAAAAAGCACGTCTCAGGCCCGAATTGAGCCGGAAATTTTTTCAACTTTGGGCCCAAACCCGATCCCAAAAGCCCGGCTCGACTTATAACTCTGCTCTGGCTGCTATTACTTTGTTGCATTTTTTGTTTCACTTCTTTTCAATTCCACTTATGGTTGTGGTATTGAGCCAGATGAAACACAGAATTGTAGCTGTACAAATGAGCTAAGTTCAATTCACCAAAAAGCTGGTAGGACATTTATTTTGAAATTGTTCAACGTTCCAAAATCCTTTAAAAAGTAACATCCTCACTGTAATTGCAAATTGTCTGCGAAATTGTCGAAGTATGAGAATGATACGATGAGGTGGCGTTTGAAGAGAGAAGCCCGTGTTAACGAATACATCATAAATTCAACTTAGGCCTCAACAAAAAAGCCTAAATGTTGTGATGGGTCGATCGATCGTGCCCCATCTATTTTACTTTTTTTCTCGCATCGACTCGTTCAGGCTGGAGCACAGCAGGAAGTTGGAGAAGAAGGCGCAGAAGTGGGCGGAACACCTGCTGACGATCCGAAGACTCGAGCACAGCGACGACCGGGAAGTTGGGGAAAACGTCGCCTATAAGTTCGCCTCCGACCAGAGGATATTTTCAGGTCAGTTTTATTCCCGATTGTTTCAACCAACATCGCACGAATCTCGCTCCGACTGCAACTCAGACGCGTTGAGATAAAAAATAAATAAAGTAGTGAAATGTTATAATGCAATACTCTGAAATGCAACAATAACTTTTAAACTCGTGCGTGATTGACCATCCTTTTCCACTTCGAGTAGGCAGACAAAAATATGAGAAACACTGGAGATGAGATAAATTGCCAGGTCCAGCGAAAGCATACGTTGTTACGTCATGGGTGCCGCAAACGCATTTGGCGCTTTTGGTTGTTGGTTTACATGGCAGCATCCGCCGTTAATAGCGGCGATGCGGAACATGAAGTCGGATTACTCTGAAATGCATCAATCTATGTCGCTACAAATTCTTTGTTTGCTAATAGAGAAATTGTTTGCTTAATCGCTCGATCAAGCCGTAAAATGACGCGATATTATCCCAATTAATCACGTTTTTTGTCACGGCGTAAAGTCAATATGATGGTCCATCTTCAGGGGATTTCATAAACTAGTTGCATTATCGCTCATAAATCAATAACAACTCTGGCCTGGGAATAAGGGGAAATTCTTTCCGTACCATCAAAAATTTAGAATTTTTGTACACAGTATCAGCGAAATACAGTAGCTTCTCTCGTTTCGTCGCTTCAATTGTCAGGGCATCAATTGATCAGTCAGTGCCTGGTATTGGGGTCGGAAAGAACCAGTCCTTTTATTCCACGGGATAGTTTGAACCTGGCGGGCCGAATAATATGGCTGGCAGTTTGAGTCTCTCCGGATTCACACGTTGGAAATAAAAGGCTTTAATGCTCGGGATGTTTTACCTCACGAGATAACTTTAGCGTGTCACACTCTGTGGCGTTGACCACCAACACATTTGTGCACCAATAATGCCGCTCTCACAGGCACGTACATTCAAGTTGTACATGAGCTACAAAGTGCTAGTATGATTGTTAGCATTCCACATATTTCCAGGAGCGACAATCACGGACATGTGGTACAACGAGATCAAAAATTATAATTTCAGGAAGCCGGGCTTCCAATCCGGCACAGGTCAGTACTTTGTTGCGATGTGTGTGATCAAGTGCAATTGCAACGAATGTGCTTTCTTAGTTTTTATATTTTAAATGTTCTAGAGCGACCAAATGATTATAAGTACAGAGAACCTAGGTTCGGCTATGACAGTGGCTTATTCATCATGCCACAGGTTTATCCAACAACTTCTTTGTTTCAATTGTTATTAGCAACACTAGATGACCGTCATCCTCTCTTGACGAACTTCAGGTCTATGTTAGTATTGTTTGTTGCGCATATTTGAGAAAAGTGTTATAATTAAGGGGCAGTGGAGATAGAACAACTCTACAAAATAAACCTTTGCGATAGAATTTTACTGCAATTAATTAGGTTTTTATAAACTATAATATTTCAGGTCACTTCACCCAAGTTGTTTGGGAGGAATCGAGGGAGATCGGGGTCGGAGTGGCCATCGATGGGCGCGGGACGCTTTTCGCCGTCGCGAATTATTCGCCGGCTGGAAATTTTATGGGAAAGTTTGACAAAAATGTAAAAGCCCCCGTTATGTAGCTGTGTCTAATGGTTTTCATAGAAGATTATATCTTGTAGTTTCAATATTCATAGCAAGCGATTATTATCTTTGTTATTCCTGTAGCAACGGTGACTTGTTTGCGTTGGGGTTTGCCTCTTCGAGTATAATAGTCAGGAGACATTTAACAGATCTTTTGTGATGCACCGTTTGTATGAATTTTTATGTTATACAACTGCCGGTGCTTATGGCTGAATTTTATCTGTTTCTTTGTGACTCAGACTCATAGTTTACGCTTATTATTTTGCTGGGCCATTAATTGGTTCTTTTTCTTTATGTCATTGCCAGCTTTTGCGTGGTAGTGGGGGGGGGGGGGGTTCAGCTCCAGATGGAACCGCCACACTTTACGGTGCTGCTTGCTGACGAAATATGCCCCAGGCTTTCAGCAACGATCCGCAATTACCTCCCAAACGAAGCCAAGGTCGTAGTACCAGTAGCGACGCGATGTTTGAAAATTTCCTACAGTCTCAGAGCTATGCATTACTTCAAATCAGACATTGGTACGGCACTGTAACTTACCTGATTCTTGATAAATTTGGTGCTTTTAATGCTGTTGCAATTGCAGTTTTTTCGAGCAACTTTCAAGCGCGTTGCTGATTTATTCCTTTTGGTCGTTAACGACATATGTCGCATGGATTTTAGGGTAAAATAATCAACAGTTTTTCTATTTTGGTGCTTCCCCGTTTCATGGCGATCGATTTTCTAATAATTTTTTGTTTAACGTTTCCGTTTACCGAGTTGCCTTGACCAGGAGGCTACGAAGGCGTCTTTCAGTCTTCTAGCCGAGCTGCCACCTGCCCTCCTGTCTACCACACACGGGGGAGGCTTCCCAATTTTTTTATTACTTTACGTCAAGCACGGTAGCTGTAAACACTAATTTAAAAAATTTGGTTTAATCGCACCGGGAATCGAACCCGAGTTTATTATTCACTCTACCACCGTCCATTCACTCTACCACTGATCATTTACCTTTCCGGTGTCCTGTTCTTCGGCTTCTTTCTGTCACGCGGGAAGTCATAAATCCCGAGATATTTGTTTGGTGCCGAGACCTCATTTACTTTCAAAAAATCAAATATTATTCTCGCTGTATTACGCCGAAGTGTGTAACTAGTTTGCGTGACCCACCTCCGCGTCATTGCGCCCGGGCAACATAATTCCTTTCGAAAAAATTTCGGAGCGATGGCGAGCTGTTGACAGTATAATATTGTTTATGTATGTCCGATTTGACCGGCCTGAGATTTGAACTTCCGATCTTTTGCTCCCGATATGAACGCGTCAAAACTCAACCAACTGGTCCGTGCTAACGCTAATTCCCAGTTGCGAAAATAGATCTGCCAAACATTTGTAAATAAACCAGACAAGAAATGCAGTTTCGGTGCCAGTGGTCTACTACTGCTCCATGCAGCGCTGCTTCGTTTCGATTCGTCCTGAAGTATTTGTTGTTGTGTTGGATCATAGTCTTAATTATTGCATAAGATGTAATATTGCAGTATCACGTGATTTGTGTTGTAGCCAGCGATTGGTTAATTTTAGTGATGAACGCAAAAATTTGCTTGCTTGCTTGATTTAGCACCTCTGAACTCGTAGCTAAGTCAAGTTTCTCTTCATCTTCGTCGAAATTGCAGCGATGTCTTCAAACGTTTGGGTGTATTTTACAGTAAATTTTTTTCTTGTCTTGAGCTGTGTGGGTTACGTTTTATGAGAAGAGAGTTTAGATTTCATTTCCCCAAACTCAATTGGGTTTTGATATTTCATTCGGGTCATACGATGAAGCCCCCCTTCGCGTGTTGCATCATATTGGCAATGAAAAGTGGAAACAACATCCTGTAAAGTGAGAAAGTACAAGTTTGATAAATCATTCTTGTGACATCACTTGTTTTATTTTGTTACGTCACTCGATCAGAAGTTATAAGAGAACAATTAAAGAAACCACTTCTACCGATCCCGCCACCCGAGTTCGATTATCGACTAGTCTCGAGCAGCAAGCACCAACAATGAAATGTCACCAATGATTAAAAAAATAATGACAACAAAGCCAATTGTTTCTTCAGTTTCTTTCAGCATTTTTGCGTACAACAGTAATTACCAATAATATGAATATTGACAACCAGTGAGCCCGGGCTTCTTCAATTCAAAATCAATTTAAATCTATCACCCGGGAGAAATCCAAGGTTTTTGTTTTAAAAGTTGCAATCTCAGGCGCTCATCCAATCTTTTTGTAAACGTAATGCAACAACATGATTAGTAACCATCGATTGTACCAACTTTAAATAATCCACCTCGCCAGTTTCATGCGAAAAAATACTTTTGAAAAAAAAAATAGCCGGGGGAAATTCTTATTGACCATATTATTGAATTTAAATTGAGGAGGCTTAGGCCCCCTGATCGTACGTATACTGCCAAAACTAGCTATTTTCATGATAACACAAAAATTTCCAAGGCAAATTTTCGATTGAATTATTTTTACTGCTAAAAATATTGCAGAAGGCAAAGTACCTTGCTTTTCCCCACCTGGGCCAGTCACTGACAAAATTTTGCTCAAAAATACAAAACTTTCAAATCTTAAAAATTTGGTATTTCAAATGGCTCTAAAAACTTGCGAAATGTGACCGGAATGGCGTTAAAATGATCGCCTAGCGGCTGGTACGTTTGGGTTACCCTAGTTTGCTTACCTCGACTCTCCCAATAAAGACATTTTTGAAAAAATTGTTTCTGAGTTTTAGTTCAAGTCCTCCTCCTTTAGCAAAATTCTGGTTACATGTCAACTCAGGCCCCAGCTTCTGATCCTTCATTCTACGGTATCTTTTTCCCATAAAAAGTCCCTTTTTTCAAAAATTTTTGTTGACGTTTTTATTTGCGGTTTGCTCCCCCTCCAATCAAAAATCCTGGCTACGCCTATGGCGCACTAACATCCTGTTTGCCCAAGTGCAGCCTACAAACCTGTAGCAAATTGAATTAAAATGCAGCTGCGCGAAAACTTCTCAACCATAACTCAAAAATATTGTGGCTTTAGCACAATTGAACCCATTTGATACAAACCTGACGCGGAATAACGCATGCCTCAGACGGGTTCAGCCAGTAGCGAGCGAGAAACTTTAATTTATCTTGAAACTAAAATTTGCTTTTAAGGCTTTCAAATTGAAATTTGACTTCCGGTTCATTCTCAATCAGATTGTGCACCCCCAGGCCTCGATGGTGTTAGCCACAGCTGCTTTTACAGTCTCTGGGGCCTGCGTTGAGTGCAAGTGATGTGAAAATAGTCACTACAGTATATTATTCGAGAAAATTAACATGAAAGTAAAATTTTAAACTGTACGATGAAAGAGCGATGTGCTGCCCAAAACGAACGTATGGCGTCATCAAATAGCAAGCCACAATTAGCTTCAGTGCAATACTATTCATGCGACGTAGTTCGATTCTCATTTGGAGCATAGAATAATGACTAAAATATTAAAAATCAAAAAATCATGGCGAAAAAGCGTCTACAATTTGTGTACTGGGCTTTCCTATTACTTGCAATTTTCGAACTCAACTGAGTGTCTCGAGTGCGCCAACTCGCGGTTGATTCAACTTGAATGATCAAAGCAAAGTTGCACTGAGAAGTCCTCCATGTAAATGTGCCAAGTCTTCTTTTTGTGTGGATTATCTAATTCAGCACGTGACAAGGTCACGTGATCCTCGTTGACGAATCCGGTATTGATCCAAAAGTAAAAGGCGCAATCGTCGTAACCGCGCGGGAGATTTCTCTACAGAAGAGAAAAGAAGTCAGATGCCTTTGTTTTCAAGAGAGACATAAATTTTTGCAAAGGTGATTACCCCGACAAAGTTATAATTTCATCGAATTTCTGTCGTTGGCAAAAATTTGTAAGTGTGACATTAAATTGTTTCCCTGTAGCGGCAACCCTACTCATTACGCGACACAGTAGCAACAACAATAAAACTATCGGTATTGGAATTTTTTGTAAAACATGGCGTAACTCACAGCTGACGATGTAAATCGAAATTTGACGTCACCACTTAAGTTTGGGCTGTTGATGATGTCACAGGATACAAGATTTTCTTTTTCGTTATGCTTGATCTGCAAAACAAAAATTAAACAAATTTGTTGTCAACTGACTCTGACTACGTGCAACCAAATCTTTTCTCCAAAATTTTGCAACATTTAACCATAGGTGGGCACAAGTCCGTTAATCCGTTAATAACGAAGCTAACTTTTTCATTAACTCGTTAATCCGTTAAAAGGCTTTTTCATGTTAACGGACTAAATTAACTTCCGTTAAGTTCTGTTAACTTCCGTTACACTTTTTATCGTTAATATTTTGCACCATTTAGTTATCGTAACAGTACAAACCAGTTTGCTCTGATAACACTTGTTGCGTATTAGCACGAGTTTTATAGAAGAGCGCGAAGAAACGAGCTCTTTTTTGTGGCCAATAATAACCTGCAGCCTCATAAGTCTAATTATCGCTGTTCACAATTCCCCAAAGATTTTCCGATCGCAGTTTCGTTAGTGCATTTGAACTTATTTTTATCTTGAAATTAGATTAGACTGTAAAATGTAACTTCCAAAACACAAAAAGACCACCACAGCAATAAATATTTCCGTACAATTAGCTCAACAGCGTCAATACGTGTTCGAGAAGCGAGTGAATGAAAAGAAATGTAATATACACGCAAAATGTTAACGAATTAACGGACTTTATTAACTTCCGTTAATTAAAGCAGAAAATAACGGATTAACGTTAACGGAGGTGTGAAGTTTGTTAACGGACTAGTGGTTAACGAAGCTAACGTTTTGCATTAACTTGCCCACCTATGCATTTAACAATAAGTGACATTATCGCAGCAACTTGGGTTGAAGGATAATATTCGAACTGTATAGTGTCTCGTTTGAAAAGGAATTAAAAATTGAGGCATGGCGCAATTGAAAAACACTCAATAAAAAGTTTATGCGGCTGCCTGCTCGATGACCGAAAGATTGGCGATGATAGTGCAACATAGCGGTGTGAGTAAGCAATTTCTCTCCGGAATAAATATTGTGATTGTTTGCACAAACTTCTAGCGATTTCTACTCCCATGATGTACTACCCGGTCTGCTCGGCCTGTCCAATCCTACTTACTTTGCAGTTGTATTCCTCGCCGAATATGCATTTCATAACTTCTTTCTTTTGCATCAAAATTTGCAGGGTGAGGTCAGAACCGTTCCCTCTTCCCACCCCTGGAAACAAAGGAGCATATTATTTCTCTCGTTAATTTTTTTGATGATACAAGCCCAGTAGGCCTAGGCACAATAAGATATGTAATTTTACATTCAGTGAGAATTGAAACCCAACCTTTATTAAATTTCAGGTCCCAGAACTTTGATTGCTGGTATGTTTTAATGAGCAGCGGAGGTTTTTGATAAATGTACGGCCAACAGTCTTACTGACCCGGGATTAAGTGACGTGCAACCACCTCACAGCTCGTATCTTTGCAGAGATTAAAGGCCACGCACTTTAGGCCTGGCTTATCTCCTGATGTAAAATAGTGATTGTATCCATTTTTTGTGTCAAAAAGATAATCGGTCCGCAGTAGCGCACGTAGGATTTTAAAAAGGGGGGGGGGGGGGGGCAGGAACTTCAGAAAATTTGAGAAGAACAAAGATCAGAATGAGAAATTGTTCCACCCAAAATCAGTCCAATTTGTTGCCCAAAATTAGGTGAAGAGCAAAAAACAGGTCTTCACTCAAATTTAGTCCGATGTTTTGCCCAAAATTAGGCGAAGAGCAAAAGAAAAAAAAAAGTCTTTATACAAATTTGCCCAAACTTGGGTGCAGGCCTAAAACAAACGTATGAAGCAGACCTATTGTGTGATCAAAGCTTCTGCCCAACTTGCAAAGGAGGGGAGCATGCCGCAATTTTGCATACTTTTTTTGCATTTTGCCATGGCCCAATGCCCCCCTAAATACGCCCCTGTCGGTCCGCCTGCGAGCAGCTTCACCAACGCAAAAGCTCCTAAAAAAAAACAGACTCGAATTCCGAGCGGGACCAAGAAAAGTGTGATATATCCGAAAAAACGTTCAAAAATGAGGAATCTCGTACCTGCTATTGAAGTAAGAACAATCTTTGTAACTCGTAACTCTTTTTCTGGGGGTGGAACTCCACCAAAATCTCTTTTAATTTTCTCGAAGTATCCAACGTAGCGTATTTGGGAAGCGGTTTCCACCCCTTGGAAGGTCTCTCCCACCTGCATGTCCGTGCGGCGGATACCAAAGTATTCCAACGCTTCCTGAACACGAAATCACAACTTGGAGACTTATTTCTACACACAATATTGAGTTACCATGCAAAGACCAGCTTTCCAATGTGTTTGCACAACGTGTGTAATTCGTGAACCATGTGCTTCCAAGCATTTTGCTTTTCTTCTGCAATTTTAATTGTACGAAGCAGAGGAGGAGTCGAGGACACAAGGCTCGAGGCCAAGGCCAAGGACACAAAAAAAATCCGAGGCCAAGGCCAAGGACAGCTTTTTCGAGAACAGACCCTCTCGAGGCCAAGGACACGAATGCTCGAGGTCAAGACCAAGGACCAAGGACACAGGCGCAAGTGTTCTCCAAAAAAGAAAAAAAAAGGTCTTCAAATTTTTTTTCAGGCGATCTCCAATTCATTGGCCTACCCAGAATTTTTGTTGGGGGAGGCCTAAACCACAAATCACATGAAATGACGTCATCAAAATTTTTCCAAAGAGGAAGTTTTCGTGGGACAAAGATATCGTAGGATGGAAGATCTGAGATCGTTGCCTGTTGGCAAGTAACTAGGATTTTGCAAAGGGAAAAGGCTTAAACTAATAGATAAAAAATGCAAATATCTAACTTTGGAAACGTATTGAGAAAGCTTGTGTAACTCAAAGGTATCACAGACGGGGGTCTGGGGGCGAAACCCCCAGCCGTTGGGCAATTTTTTGTAATTTTTTGGAAAAAAAAGCTATTTTAATGCCATTGAATCACATTTCGCAAGTGTTTAGAGCCATTTGAAAGCACTAGATTTTTGACATTTGCAAGCCAATTGAAATAATCAAATTGTTTAATCCTCCTTTTACTTGCAATTTAAGTTCAAAACACGTTTAACATCTTGCACTTTGGAGCTAAATTTTAATTGTAAGTGATTTGGTCCAGGTAGGGGGAAATAAGGCGATCTACGACAAAAGGGCGCAGACAAAAGGGCGCAGGACATAAGGTGCAGACATAAGGGCACAGACATAAGGGCGCAGACATAAGGGCGCAGACATAAGGGCTCAAGGACATAAGGGCGCAGAGACGTAAATCTGCAAGCTGAGCTAACATTTTCGTGCTTCGGAAATAACATTGATTGATTAGTATTTTAGTTAATTTTTGAAAGTCAAGTTTTGAAAAAATTTTTTTCAGTCCGTTTCCTGTTTTTAATGTTCAGTTGTCGCACAAAGCACAACCCTTAAACCAGTGGTTTTCAACCTGTGGGCCACAGAAGTATTTTGCAGTGGGCCACAGAGCATTTTGGTTTGAAAAAGTCGTATTTGCACGATGAGCTATTTGTTGATTTGGTTTGAAAGCTTGCAGAAAGTTGCGGTAAATGGCGAGTTGACTGTTTTTTTGTTTTTTTTTGGAGGTCACCTGTTTTCGGCCGGAAAAACCGTTTGAATTTTGGTGAAGACCTTTTTTTTGGAGATCACCTGATTTTGACCAAAAAACTGCATCAATCTAATTCAAGACTGATGAAAATTTGGGTTAAGTTCGTTTATTGTTGTTTCAAGCTTTTTCATCATTTTATCTGCTTCACGTAACCGACGAACGTCAGCGGTTGTTTTCAAGCGCAATCATCTAACTGTTTTCAAACGCCGTCATTAAAGGATTGTAGTTAATTTGTTAAGCAAACAATAATAATTAGTCTTTTGTCCAACTGCAAAGCAAAATCAATTCTTTTATTTTCTCGCTCTACCAAGCCGAAAGCGTGTAAAGGAGTTTGTGGGGCCCATCTCCGCCTTATTGTGCCCGGCAACGCAGCTCCTTTCGAAGTAATGTTGCAGCGGTGGCGAGCCGTTGGCAACACTGTGTACGATTTGACCGGCCCAAGATTTAAATCTCAGGCCTCCCACTTCAGAGACGAACAGCAAAAGCGTTTTCTAGTCACATGCACATGTACTAATTGTAGTCGTTAAACAGAATTTAGAAAAATCTATCGTTTTTTTTGGTTGTGTTTTGAAATTTTACTTCTTACAATTTATTTGAAAAACTGACTGATTTCGTGTGTGAAATACGCTGAGACGTGCGCTAAACACATGAGATCACAATGGCTCCACACCGGAGGTGGGCGCTCGGTACTTCAAAAGTACCGACGGTACTTTTGCCGTTACTTTGTTAAAATAGTACCGGCGGTACTTTATTCGTTACATTTTTGAAAAAGTACCGACGGTACCGGTACTCGGTACCGTTATTCGGTACTTTATAAAAGAAAAATTTTGCACATTTTGGAAACAATATTTTCGGGGATTTTATGCGTTGAACAATGATTGAGTCTCTTATTTGCGTATAGTGGTAACTGGTATAGCATGCTCAGTTAATAAATCTACGGAAAAACTACTTCAAAAAAATTAAATCTTCATTATACCAGCTGTATTACGCCCAAACGTGCAACGAGTTTGCTTGGCCCCTCGCCACGACATTGTGCTTGGGCAACACAGTTCCTTTCGAAGAAAAGTTGCAACGGTGGCGACCTATTGCCAAATCTGTGTTCGATTTGACCAGCCCAGGATTTGAACCCCTGACCTCCCGCACCAAAGCTGAGAGCACGTTACCGCATAGGCTAGGTGGCCGGTGGAAGAATTACTTAACAGATATTATTACAGGCTGTCCATAAAAAATGTACTCCACAGTCAGGGTGGTTGTTCAGTGCCGACATTTTGCGGACAAGGGGAGAGAGGGTTTCCTGCTTTGTGGACATCCGCATTACAAAGCATGAAAATTCAGTCGCCTTCATTTTTCTGAAATTTCCATTCTGTTGCTTTTTAACACAGTTTTAGTTTAAATCAACCCTTAGGCACTTACTCTTGGTTTATGAGCTATAATACCTAAACGTACTGAAAACATGTTTTTAAAGCGTTTCAATACGAAAAAAAGTGCAATTGTTGTTCAAATTTTGGTAACCTGGACTCAGGAGCCTAACTAGTTGTGTCGCCAATAAAACTAATGTTTAAAGGGTCTCAAAAATAGGTTTAGCCAGGATTTTTAATTGGGGTTGGGGGCAAACCACAAATCGCATGCAATGACGTCATCAGAAATTTTCGAAAGAGGAACTTTTTGTGGGATAATGATATCGTAGAATGGAAGATAAGAAGCCGTGGCCTGATTTGCACTTAAACAGAATTTTGCTGAAGGGAGTGGGCTTGAACCAAAAGTTAAAAAGTGAAAAGGTCTGATGTGCGATACGCTTTGAGTAAACTAGAGTTACTCAAACGTATCACAGACGGGAGTTCGGGGGCGGAATCCCCAGCCGCCGGAGGCTATGAGGAAGAAGTCCCCAGCTGCTGCACGATTTTTTGTAATTCTTTGGAAAAAAATACTATTTATTGGCATTGGATTACACTTCGCACCTGCTCAAAGAAATTTGAAAGTACTAGATTTTTAACATTTCAAAGCCAACTGAAAACATTAAATTGTTCAATCCTCCTTTTACTTGCAATTTAAATCCAAAACACGTTTAAAATCTTGCATTTTGGGGTTAAATTTTGAAAGTGATTTGGTCCAAGTAGGGAAAGTAAGGTACATTGCCTCCAGCAATATTTTAGCTGTAAATAATAATCCATTCGAAGATTTTCCTTTGAGATTTTTGTTTTGTCATGAAAATAACCAGTCGTAGAACACACGTAAGGCCAGAAAGACCAGGCTCCTCTCAATTCAAATTCAATAATTTGTTCAATGAGCATTTCCCCGGGCTAATTTTTTTTTCAAAAGCATTTTGTCACGTAAAACCGCCGAGGTGAAGATGAATTGTTAGTGAAACGTGGTGCAATAATTGGTCACGCCTACTAACCATGTTATTACCGGGGCCTGATTTACATTGCACGGGGCTCCTGGCACTTTGGAGACTTTCGCAACATCTTCCTGCCAAATATAACAAAAAAGTCTTTCCATCTGAGCACGGGGCTCCTGGTACTCTGCCATATGGTAAATCCTCTCTAGTTATTGCATTACGTTTATAAAAATTAAGGTTAGATGAGGGCCTGAGATAGCAACTTTTAGGGCAAAGCCCTTAATTTGACCCGGATCATATATTTAAGTTGGCTGGCAAAAATTGAATTGGAGGGGGTCCTGGCTCCCTTGTTAATGTCATTGTCAATTACTATTGCACCCAAAAAAATGCTAAAAGAAACTGAAGAAACCATAGGCTTTTTGTCACATTTTTATCATTGATGGCATCCCCTTGGATAACCCCATGGTCTCAAAACGTCTTTTGGTGACTTGATAATCCTGCAATGAAATTGCCGTGGCCATTTCCACATTTCGTAAGTTGTCTATTGTGTCCGCGCGAACAGGGATTTGACGCAGGGAGAACGCTTTACGGACAAGGAGGAAAAGGTCAATTTTTGCGATTTTTGCGGACATCTTTTATGGACAGCCCCTTATGAACTTACAAAATTATACACTGCAAAAAATGTTCTTTGGACGAGAATATCACTTCAAAATGACTTCATAGAGGAAAGGCTGGTCTTCTCTTTTCAGGGCAGACAAAAAATCGAAGAACATAACGCAATATAGCTAACTTTTATGATTTGCTCTGTAGAGCAACTTAGTGCAGCGTCGGTAATCCGTTAGTCATCCACAATCATCTACTAACCACTCCTTATTACGTGGGCAAGGTTTGAAAGTGCTTCTCTGTAACTTGAACTCCTTTTGAATGATTTTAATTCCATTCCGCACAAAAGTACCGAGTACCGCGGTAAACGTGTAAAAAAAGTACCTACGGTACCGAAAACGGTACTATTTTGAAAAAGTACCAACGGTACCGATAACGGTACAAAAAAAGTACCGCGTTACAGTACCGCGGTACTTTTGTACCGCGGTACAGCCGACCTCTGCTCCACACATATTAGCTTTTTAATGAGTTTTGAAATACGAGATAAAAACATTTTTGCAATTAAGCTATAAATTTTATGTGGTTTTGATTTTATCGCAGAGGTTATTACTCCGTAGAAATTTTGTTTCCTGTTCATGCAAAAAAATTACTCGTTTTATGGAAGATTAAAACTGATCCATTTTTAGGAGACAAATTATTATCAAGATTCAAGAATAAGTGTGACAAAAACGAATTTTGAATAGGCATGCATTCGAAATATTCCAAGTTACTTCCTCACCACAGTGAAGTAAATTACAGCATTTATTGAAAGCAAATAAAATCAAACAATATCGTGGCGAAAAATACAGAAAAGTCAACACAAAATCTACGATGACAGTATCTAGGGATTCATTTGATAGTTATGGCAAACACCTCTTAAGAATTCCTACATAGATTGTGGACAGGCACGTAGCCAGGATTTGGAAAAGGGGGGGGGGCTATTTTGAAAGAGTGAGAAGTGTGCAAACGACCTTGACTCGAATTTTCATTGATCTTGAATCAATTTCAGACGGTTTGTCCGAAACTTGAGGCGAAATGTCTCGGAAATTCAAAGGTTTTTTCCGCCCAAAATTAGGTGATCTCCAAAAAAAAAAAAACCAAGGTCTTCGCCAAAATTCAGAGTGAGACGAAATCCGAAATTCATCAAAGCTTTTTTCCGCCCAAAATTAGGTGATCTCCAAAAAAAAAAAAAAAAGGTCTTCACCAAAATTGAGGCTGCTATCTCGTGCAATTTCGCAAATTCAGACGTTTGAGGGGGGCTGTTTTCGAATGGGGGGGGTTATTTTTCATTTTTCACAGAAAATCGGCCTCAAAAGCACAAAAAGCATGCGATTTTGCATACTCCACAAGCCAATGGGGGGGGCTCGAGCCCCCCCGCCCCCTCCCTGGCTACGCTACTGATTGTGGAGGAGAGTAAGAATCGTTTCCGATAAATTGATTTGTAAGAGTTAAAATTCTCTTGTCACATTCTTGATATTTTTTTCACAAACTCCTTTACACGCCTTTGGCTTAGTAGAGCGAGAAAATAAGAGAGTTGATTTTGCTTCGCAGCTGGACAAAAGACTAATTATTATTGTTTGCTTAACAAATTAACTACAATCCTTTAATGACGGCGTTTGAAAACAGTTAAATGATTGCGTTTGAAAACAACCGGTGACGTTCGTCGGTTACGTGAGGCAGATAAAATGATGAAAAAATAAACACCAGTTTAAGGCAGTGGTTCCCAACCTTTTTCTAACCGTAGCCCATTTTCATTTTGGAAAATTTTTCTATGGCTCTATTCTCAAAGTATTGCTCAATTGCAATTTTCCACTATCTTGAGCAGTAGCGTAGCCAGGATTTCGCAAAGGGAGGGCTTTTTTGGAAGCTTGAAACATCAGTAAACGAACTTGATCCAAATTTTCATCAGTCTTGAATTAGATTGAGGCGGTTTTTTTGTCAAAATCAGGTGATCTCCAAAAAAAAACAAAAAAACAGTCAACTCGCCATTTACCGCAACTTTCTGCAAGCCTTCAAACCAAATCAATAAATAGCTCATCGTGCAAATACGACTTTTTTAAACCAAAATGCTCTGTGGCCCACTGCAAAATACTTCTGTGGCCCACAGGTTGAAAACCACTGGTTTAAGGGTTGTGCTTTGTGCGACAACTGGACATTAAAAACAGGAAATGAACTGAAAAAAAATTTTTTTCAAAACTTGACTTTCAAAAATTAACTAAAATACTAATCAATCAATGTTATTTCCGAAGCACGAAAATGTTAGCTCAGCTTGCAGATTTACGTCTCTGCGCCCTTATGTCCTTGAGCCCTTATGTCCCTGCACCCTTATGTTCCTATGACCTTATGTCTGCGCCTTATGTCCTGCACCCTTTTGTCTGCACCTGTACGTCGGGTTTCGAAATAAGATGCATTGTCTCTTGCAACATTTTAGCAGTAAATAATAATCCACTCCAAGATTTTCCTTAGAAACATTTGCTTTGTCATGAAAATAACGAATTAAAGGAGTACATGTTCGGCCAGGGGGCCCAGGCTCCCTCAACTAAAGTTCAATGATTCGTTCAATAAGCAATTTCCATGGCTAATTTTTTTAAAAAGTATTTTGTGCGTAACAACAGGCAAGGTTGGAGGTGAATTGCTGAATTGTTTTTGAAAAATGGTACAATAGATGGTTACATCTACGAACCATGTCATTGCTGGGCCAGATTTACATCGCGCTAGGCCTCTGGCACTTTGGAGATATTCTCAACATCCTTCTGTCAAATATAGGTGAAGACCAAAAAAAGTCTCACGATTTCAGCTCGGGGCCCCTAGCTGGTTTTGAGTCATATTATGGTAAATACGGCCCTGATTAATGCATTACGTTCATAAAAAGGCTAGATATGGACCTTGAGATAGCAACTTTTAGGACGAAAACTCTTCATTTCCTCTGGGTTATACGTTTAAATTGGCTGGCAAAAATTGAATTGAGGGGGCCCGGTACCCCTGGTCTTCAAATTGTTGTTAGTTACTGTTGTAAGCGAAAAATGCTAAAAAGAAACTGAAACTGAAGAAACAATAAGCTTTTTTGTCACATTTTTGTCATTGGTGAAATTTCAATTGGAGGGGGGCGGGCCCCCCACCCCCTTGACTACGCCTATGCTCCAAATGAGGAAAACAAAAAAGGTGTTCGCAAATTTTCCGCGAGGTTTCTGGCATTTTTCAACGAAATTTCAACAGTTCACGAAATAGTGCTGTCCTCGAGCCGAGGACAGGGCAATTTTCGAGAACTTGAGGCTTCGAGGCCAAGGCCAAAGCCAAGGACTTCAAAATGTGTCCTCGAGGCCAAGGACGTCCTCAAGGACTCCACCTCTGGTACAAAGGTTTCATGCGTATTTCGATGCGTAAATTCGTATGATCGGTAAAACGTGCATCACTTACTAAGCGCAGCAACACAGACGCCAAATTCTAATACCATACTTTGAAGCTTCGATCCTCTCGATCGCAGCAATTCACTAAGTTTATGCATATGCTTTGGGTTAAACATGTCTTGCGTTGGTGTCAAATTTCTGTTCGTCTTTTTTTTCAAAACAATAAAAGAATATAAAATGTCAGCTGAGCTAAAATCTCAGTTAACTGGTATATGTTTGTAAATTGTAATTTGGCATCCTGCACAAATAAACTATAAGCCGGCAACCTACAACAGACTCTAGTGCTCGTCACTTTCACAAGAGCCATGGCGAGAATCGGCTTGTGACGGTTCGATTCTCAGTCGAACCGGTCAGCAAGCGGCTATTTATTGAGGGGTGATTGCTTTCACAACATTCGCGAAACATTACGTCAGAAATCAATCAAGTGCCTATAAGATCACCACAAAAAATGATTACGGCTGGGATTCGAAATAAGGTTCTAAATATTGAGGTTCAATACCTTCGCAGTTGAAAACTTTCCCGAATCGATCAGCCACGAGCATACCACCGTCCCGGTCCGGCCTTTGCCCCCCTTACAATGGATCGCCATCACGTGTCCTTGGTCAGCTGACATCCACTCGCGCGCGTCTTGGATGAAAGCCATCAAATCGCTTCAAGATAACAAAAAAAGTTTGGATTCGATGCTGCTTAACTTTCACTTCTGCGGAGTTCCAACATTTTAAAACTGTTATCTAGGAAATATTGGAGATATTCCGAAAAAATTCTGTAAACTTGGTTAAAATTTATTTCAATAACTGTATCAAATCAAATCGTTCATTATACTCGCTGTAATACGCCGAAGCGTGTAACGAGTTGGCGGGGCCCATCTCCGCGTCATTGCACCCGGGCAACACAGCTCCTTTCAAAGAAATGTCGCAGCGGCGGCGAGCCGTTGGCAACACTGTGTCCGATTTGACCGGCCCGAGATTTGAACCTCAGACCTCCCGCTCCAGAGACGAACGCGTTACCGCTCGACCAACTGGCCGGTTCAATAACTGTAAGTGATATGAAACTCAACTCTGCAACTTTGATTTTTGACGGCAGAAAAATTTACGTAACTTCATCTTGCTGATTAACACACAGTAATTATTCAGGGATTGTTTTAAATAGGCATAGTACGCTAACGCTACCGCCTACCCTAAATCTAACCCAAACTCTAACCTACAGTAGTATGTCTACTATGTCTATTTAGAACAACCGATTATTGAGTTCTGTTTTTGTACCGCAAAAATGCAGGGTGCAGCCACCAAAAGGATTCGAAAGAACGAGTGGGGTAATGTGAAAACCAGAAACTTGGAACTTACGTTTCGAGGCGAGCCGACAGAAGGTACTAACGCACATAACACTTGCCTGAGGAATCGTGATACCGCCTTTGCTTTACAATCGATTCGGCAAATGTTTGTACTGCAAGAACTTCGCTACAGGGTGGTATCATGAAGGAGTTCATACATCAATACAGAAATTTTCTCCGTTAAATAAATACAAAATTTTGTGACACAAAAATGCTCCGTAAACAAGTTTAGTTAGCAAAAAAACGACGGCTCACTTGATGGCTGGCACATTGTGGTCATCAATTAGAACGCGGTAGACGCGATTATCGAACAATTCTGCCTCGTAGTTACGTTCGCCTATAAAACGCACCGATGTTAGTGCTCCATACAAGTACAGCACCCGGCTGTTCTGGTTGCAGACAATGTTTTCGGGTTGAATGATCCTCGATACCGGTAACAAAAATCAAGTAATTTGCTAGCACATATTTTCAAGCCAAGTATAGAATCAGGATCACCAGCAGTGGATCAAGCGGGAGGCAAATAACACACTTGCTGTCTTTGAGACCTGGCTTTTGGTCAACTGGACAAGACCAGATTTAGAAGTTCCTAGAGCAGCGAAGACCTTGCTTTAGCTTTTATCATGCTGTACTTCGGACCAAAAACGTCCCATTTTGTTTTGTTTCTTTGATCTAGCATCACAGTAGATGGATTATTAAGCAACAATTTGGCAGCCTGAAGCAAATCTGAAGGTCCCAGTTCGACTTACTACAAAGGTTGTACACTTTGTATTTCCCGGGGTGTTTCGTTTCGAAGAATCTCCGAACCTCCTCCTTCGGGTTTCGATAAAAACGCTGCAGTCCCGAGCTAGGGAAAGACATTGCTATGACGTTCTCGGTGACGTAAGTCAGATCCAAATCAAACCCGTCTTTCTGTGGAAAGAGGTTCAAAACTGGATCGTCCTCAAATCGAATAAAGAGCGATTATGGCTATTGCTTTTAATCAGTCGCCGGGAGAGAGAAAAGAAATCAACATTTCTCTTTCTAGACAGAAAACGCAAAAATCAGTATTTGTTTGCATTCAAATTGGCAATCTTGACATGGAACTGCTGAGTGACGGGTGAAACAGAGCTACCAGCCGGAAATTTAATATACTCGTAGTTGAACTCTGACCTACATGTCTTTCGTTTGAAAAACGATTGCTTTTGTCATTCGGCCAACTCCAGACTGAAAAACCGTTTGCAAATATACTTTTTTCTGTCACCTATTTACAATTCGTTGCCCATATCTTCTCACATTTTGTTCTTTTTTGCAGCATATCCACCTTTTACGCTTTTGTCTCGAAAAAAACTGGACCGAGAAAAAGAAAAAAGAAATCGAAAACAAAAACCGAAAGAAAATTAAAGCAAAAAACAGAGCCAGAAAAGTGAATGTAAAAAGGCAAATAAAAACTTTTGTCAACGTGGTTTGATACTCACTCGATATCTTCTTTTATTTTGCGATATGGTTCTCCTTCCCGACTCGGTTACTTGTCGATGCGAGTAAATGATCCGAATGACGCGAACGACTCGAATTAAGCGAGCGAATGTGACAAGTCTGAAGCAAAACAAAAACGGAAATGCGAAATGCATAGAACGAGTCGATTTGAAATATTGTTGTTAAAAAATACCGAAGCTTCGTCTCTCGCATCTTAAGTTAAATGTAACTGAAAGTAGTGACAGTGTTATCTTTTTAAACGTAAAAATCTTGCGATCTGAACAAACCAGTCAAGTAGCTCAATGTTAGTTCACTCTGCTCAGGCCTGCTAACGGTCGGTGATGAGAGCGAGCAACTCAAAACAGCGTTGTCCTGGTCTGCAATTCATTGCGAGAGCAGTCCAAATTGAAGAAAACGTATTTCGTTATTTTTGTATTTGAAATCAATTTTCGAAAAGCAAAATTAATTTTCGAAGAATTGAGTTTCGAAAAGCTTAGAAATTCTTTTCACAAAATTATTGCACAAACTAAACTTTTTACCTGGCAAGATTTTGCGTTTGCCGCGTCAAAACTGAACTGTCGACCGCCGTGTAGAAGACGGTGATAGCGAAAGTGACGACAATAATGACGCCATCAATTACTTCCCACACACTTCGAAAGAATTCGCGCGGGCTGCAAAAAGCAAAGCCAAAAATATACGTTTTTCATATCAGAAAAAATTAATTAAAAATACTTTTGGCCTAGTATTTCTGCAAAAGATTATTCACAGCGGCAAGATGGCTTGGTAGCTTTCGTTCATGACATTCGTGAAGAATGTGGTGGCAGGTCTTTACAGTTTTAGCTCCATGTCAAAACGCACCATTCTTTGTGAGGTCTGTCGTGCAGCGCGTCAGCGTCAACTTTTTCGCCATGGCTTCAAAATCAAAGCCAAAAAATGCAGTGATACAATGTTTCATTATTTGTTTCTGTATTCGTGCTTAATGCAGTTAGTTAATGATTGATAAACTATACCAATGAGTAGTGAAATTCCTTCATCCTACAGAGCTGGTTAATGAAGCTGGCATCGTCGAATTAGCCGTATAAAACTCTGCATAAAGTTTATAAACCACAATGGGTCTCTTTTAGAAATACCGTATTTGTCATGACATCAGGCCAACAAGCACACTAGCTGTGTAACAATAATTTTCCACAGCGCAAGCACTCTCGCCAAAATTTCTTGACCAAGTACAGGTAGATTGTTGTAGTCATTTACAGAACAGAAACCTAACATTATCGACGCTTGGTCATTTGGTTATTTAATGCATTTAAACTTGAAGTTTTTGAGATTATTTCCGTTTTAAATTTACCTCACTGCTTACCCGTACGAAAATATTCGGAGCAGCAAATCCGTCATAAATACACACGATAAAGCTAGCGCTATACCGTCATAGAGGAGCTGAGTTGAACTGGGTTTATCGCCGATACCAAGATCGACGACCAAAAGCACGAGGTCGAGAAGAATCAAGAAGATGCCGAAAACGCGAACCGCGATGTGATCAATGAATTTCCGGATCGCAAACCGAATCTTCCTGAAAACACTACACTGTTAGTTGATCACTAGAAAGTACACCGGTGCCAAGGCTGTGCGTTCATCGCTTGAACTTGCCACCCAGCAGTTGAAATGTCCATCACGCGAAATTGCGAATTACAATAAATAAATAATATTATCCACTGCACAGAAATTGCTCATACCAAAGCGTGTCTGATCTATACAACTTTTTACAACAAAATACTGCAGTGGTGGCGATCCGCTTCATGGCGACGCAGTGTGTGATTCATCGGCTATGCGGCACTGGATCCCTTTTCCAGAGGCCACGTACTTTCAGTTCAGCCGTCCCACCAAGTGATGGTTCTCTTTGGATTCATGATAAGCAAACTAATCTCAGAAAATTTTTGAGGATCGAATGTATCAACGTAAATTAACAAAACTTAAAAAAAAAAGCATTGAAGAAATAATCAATCTAATACTGCTCTCAAAGAGTAGAAGATGACACAGATCATCTCGATCTTTGTAGAAGATAGCACAGAAGATGCATTCCACCTTAAGATCGATTCAAGTATGCAATACATGTCTGACTTGATAAGCGACTTACTCCAAGTCAGTCTGAGGTTCCGAGCTTCCATCGTCTACACTGCTCCACCATAATTCTGAAATCTCGGGAATTTTTATGACGTCATCTGCTCGCCTTCCCTCATTGTTTAAAAACGTTATTTTTCTGTCATCCTCCTGTGTGAAGATCTCATCGGTGACGTCATTACACACTTCGGTTGGAATTGAGACATCAATTTTATCCGCTAGAGGCTCCCTAAAACTCACTTTCTTACTGCCCTGCTTGCCATTATTAGCAACGTCCGTGGCGTCACTCTCGTTGACGTCATGATGGGGAGATAAATTTATTACCGGTATATCACTCTCTGCTCCTGCATCTATCAGCGGGCCATTGAAGCCTTCCATGTCGTCGAACGGCAGCGAAATGACAATCCGTGACCGACGGGGTGCCGCTCGAATCGAGTTAATGCATAACTAAGTGACGTCATCATGCATTGTGGCGACCCTCACTTGCTTCAAATCACATCTTGTTATTCGAGCGAATACAACTTGTTGCAAGCGATGAGAAAGCTCAAGTTCTTTTTAAATAATTTCAGAAGTTTACTTGGAGCGTTGGGAGTTATGGAACACAGACCTATCAGTAACTACGCGAGCTTCATTGAGTTTGCGCCTCAAAATTTACCCAAATCAGAGACGAGCTCCACTGCGTGAAAGTTTTGGGTCTCTTATCTCCAGCAGCCTACATGGGAAAACCAGCAAGCTAAAAGATACAGTATATCTTAAGCATTATGAGCTGAGTTTCGGTTGGATTTGCTTCGACCGCTTGCAGCTTCTCTCAAAGTAACTAATAGTTCTACGAGCAAGCCACATTCGTGCGCACCAGCCACAGTTTCTTGAAACGAACTACACGGATGCACAAACGCGACGCAAAGATTTTGCGCCAAACCCGAATCAATGATGCAGATGGTGTTGGGAAGCCAGGATGTATTTTTACAAAGTGTATGTTTATAGTTTCCATCTACGGCTTCTACCTCTTTATCTCGAATTAAACACATTTTGACGATTTGAAAATCGATAGCGCCAACTGTGACGTGTTGCTAAGGAGCGAGTCTAAAGTTTTGCGAAAAGTTCTTTTTCCGCAGAACCTTGCTCTCGAGTTGGGGCACAACAGCCTGCTCGAGAGATAGAATATTAATGGGGTGAAAAATGGGTACACTTCGGAAATGTGCAACCAGGATATAGCGAAGCGCCATGCAATTACGCAGCTGCTTGTTCAACCGCTCAGCGAACACAAAAGATTTTTCATTCTATTATTTACTACAGAGAGTGACGTCAGATTTAAAAAACAAGCACGTTAACGGATATGCTTAAAAATAGGAAATGCTTAGAAATAGAGAGTAAAATTATGAAGTAACCACGACCTTAAATATTTACAAATCAAATGCATAAAAGAAAAGTGCGTTTGAAAAGAAAATCAAAAACTGGTTAGAGCAGGGGACACGGGGCGATAAACTAATCGTTGTTCCTTGACCTATTTTTCTTAATAACTTGCAACACCAAAATTTAAGCATTGTTTTGTAACAAAGGAATCCTTCGATTGCCCACAAACCCCCTGTCCAAACCCGGAATGAAACAGTGACGAGGGTCAATTGAGGCTAGACAAAGTTTTGCTGCTTATATTCGTCCGGATTCCGGTCATGCTCGGATGGCTCCACCACCGGGATCACGTGATCGCAAAACTGGTTTCCCGGAGAGTCAGTGTAGGGGGAAGGCGGTTCCGCTTGGTTGTCAAATGCAGCGTCGACAGGCTCCTGAAATAACCGCATTAAAGTGCTGTAAAAAGTAGCGACGAATTGTTAACAATTACAAGGGATGGGAGTGACTAGAAGTGCGCCACTAATGGGGGTGAGAGTGTCTTTCCCAATCCCACTATTCCTAAACATGATCTCTACAACATTCTTGGGCATTAAGTTTGGTTTTCGTCTTTTTTTCAAACCACAAGGTCTCGACTCCAAACCGGGCACAGGTGGCGTTTTCTGGCACGAGAATTCTTTAGCAAAAGTTAGCAATCTACAAGCCGCCATACAACCTACTTCAGAGTTCGCGGAAGTTTCGTTCCCGGTTTGTGGGCTTTCATCTGGCACTAATGCAGGGTTGTCGTGTTCCTGTGAAACAAAATAGTTTCGTTTGAAAGATAATACTGCAAGAACTGTCGGAAGCGAGGCGGAGATGATTATAGCGTCGTTTTACGCCGACTACAATCGAACAACCTGAATTCATGGTTCACCCAGGTTTTTTGATAATTGTACTTACAATAATTACGCGGCTTTGCAATAGTTATCTCGGCTCCGTGGCTTCCAACGACTAGCAAATAATTCTGCCTGTAAAAAAGTATAAACCGGCAAAATGAATATTGGTCAATTTCTCACTTGGGGCAGGTTCGTGTAAACGATAGCGCTTTTTTGAGCGTAGGAAGATAAGCTTGAACAATCACAGCAACTGACCGAGCCTTTAAACCTAGCGTGAATGATGTTAAAACAACTGAGAAAACGTGGTCAGCAGCACGCGAACAAATCCGGGCCAAGTTGCAGTGTGCGGACTCAAGTTATTCATGGCGAGTTGAAAGTTGCAAGATATTCTTTGAGGACAAGAAATCATAAATATTGAAAAGGCTCGGCAATTGGCTCGCGAAGGTTTAAATTATTCAAAGCGTGACTCGGTTTTTCTCCGAATCTCGGAGCTCCAGTGGTAGCCAATGGTCAGTATCAGGGCAGCAAATCGATTCCGTTCAAGCAACGCTTTCACTATCTTCACACTTTTTACTTTACAACTCCAGTTTTCTTAAGAAGAATGCATGCAACATGCAAAATCAATGGGATTTCGAAAATTGGACAACGTGTATGTATAAACTTAAGCATGGACCACAAGCACAACCTTGTTAGGGGTTGCAAAACAGTTTTAACTTTATCAAGTAGCTTCGTTCTTACATCATTTGTAACATGAAAACAATTTAAACAAGAGCTCTTAAAAACAAGTAACGTTAGCAGAGATAACCAACATATTAACCCGGTTACTAAGAATTAAGTAAATCATTGAAATGTTTAATACAATGATAAAAAGTCAATTAAATATCAAACGTATTAACCGCTCCAGGCGTAAAAATTATACTGCGTTCTGACGTCATAAAACTATACTTCTTCAATTGTCACGTTGGCGACATATCTTTTGTTTTCCAGCAACACCAAATATAGGGCTGTGGTGATGTAACTTCACAAAAAGTTAAATTGCAACACTTCATCTAACCAAGTTTGTTGGCACAAAATTGAAGTGAAGCGTGGTTCAGTAATTTTTTTTTTCTGTTCTTCTTCACTGACTTTTAGGCCCGGTCTACATTGAGCGGAAATCAGTGAGCGCTTCCTTAATTTGTTTCAACCGACTTACATCTTGTGCGCTGGTAAGGCGATACGCGGGATTACCAAATTTCTCTTTAAATTTAAAATATGTTCAAAGGCTCACGATTTCACGCACAGCGTAGGCCGGGCCGTCATATGATAAACTTCACCCAACCACGCTTTAAATTTTGAGCATGCCATGGGAATTCACGAGAGGCCCGGAATACTCGATCGAGAAATTTCTGCGAGAACGCAGACACGTTGAATAAACTCTTTTCTGCATTGAAATGGCTTAGCATGAATACAGTTATTCAACATCCCGTAAGCGTTCCAGCAGAAAAATCTTGAACGTTTCACCACTGAACTTAATTTTTGATCAAAAAGTTGCTGAAGTGATTGATTAGTTAAGAAAATATTTCATTTCCAACAAATTTGCTTGCTGCAAATCAAAATTAAGAAATTTTTTACACTTATCTGTAGTCGTAAATTTACTATCGCTAAAATTTGACGGAGTTCTCTTTTGCGCTGACCAACTACTTCACTCCACCTTTGTACAAACTCTCCGTTCAATATATTTCGACTAAAAACGTCACATCCCAGCTAACCTTCCCTTCGTTTTCAAGTTTGCTCCTTTTTTCGCTAGACCAATGATTCTCAACCTCGGCTCGGATCTCACTAGTGTTTTGAAAATTAATCATCGTCAATTCCAAATGGTAATCTTTCTTGCATAAAGTAAAACTAGTCCTATGGCACTAATACAATAAACTACGTCCAATTTTCTACAATTACCCACATTTTTTCAAATACGATGTAAGTTAAAACGTTTAATGTGCATTGGGATACCTCTTACTATAATCTGAGAGGAAGAGTGGCAGAAATCTAGCTCGTCAGTAACAAGCAATCCAAAATAACCAACAATATCCCCCAATCAACAGGCTATGAACCGGCTTTGGATATTGTATTAAAGGTTATGTGCTTCGTAATTTCATCCGGTGGGGTCCTCCCTTTCTATATTTTTATTTTTGGTCAGTCTATTAGGTACTTTTCTCCAATGCTCACTACTCAGGTTGATTTTCTTTAATAGTTGGCTCCGTAAGTTGCTGGGCTAGTGTAGATAACGTCATAGACGACTTGTAGTTTGGTCCATGTCCGACCTGTAGCTAATTGAGCTTAGCATTTCAGCAAACCTCGAGTCCAGGGCTTCGAAAAAAATTGTCCTGATCTTGGGTTAAATTTTCTTATTCCCATGGTGAGCTAGTTGCAGTAGCACAACCAGGGAAACTGAAGCCCTTCCCCTGTGGCCAAGTCACTGGGAAAAGTCAGCCCAAATAAAAGAAAAGCCAGCCCAAATATGCAATGCGCACGCTTTTAACCGTTTTGAACTTGACCAGGAAGTCAGAGGGGGCTGAAGGGGCTAAGCAATTTAATTTCGTCAAAAGATTTCCAAATCTTTGCAATTAGTTCTTTCAAATGACTCTACAAACGAGCGAAATGTCATCCAATTGACGTTAAAACGGCTATTTTTCGAAATTATAAAACTCACCCGGCGGCCGAAGGCAACACTCCCAGACCCTCAATCGTGACACGCAAAGATTTTAACTTTAGGGTCAACCTCCTCTTGGCAAAATTCCTAGTTATGGGCCAGGTTGGTTGGGGGCATTGAGGTTTGCTGGCCAAGTTGGATTGCATGCTACGGAGGAACTATATTTCTGCCACCATTTCTTGTTTCTCGTATCTACTGTTTCATGTCATATTTACTTTGAATTTAGTTTAAGTATCCTTTTTATCTTGCGTTGTTTGTGTGCGGTTCCTTATAGCTTAGAGGTTTAGAAGTAGGCTCTGAAACTATTAAAGGCCGAGAACCGCTGCGCTGGACAATCGATCTGATTTTAAAGCTGTAATTCCATATCCAACTTGATCGAGCAGTACCTTGCATTCCATTCTTTAGGGCGATGATTTAAATTTTTGTAGTGCTTTTAGTTTTTACGCGATTTACTGCTTCAGCTTGGTGCTTATGCTCTAAATGTAAGAGGCAAATCTAATTGTTTCCCGGGCACAGACTCACCTTTAACCCGAGGCTCTTCATCACGTTTACTTTGCACATGGGGCACGTGTGTTTCGCCTCCAACCAGGGGTCAACGCAGCGCTTGTGGAAGTCGTGCCTGAAAATTTCAACAAAGTTAACCACAGCCTCAGCACAAACATAACCAATACACGAATAGCTAGTGATGGAAAACGAACTTTATACTGCAGAAATGCAGCCGCCGCAATAAAATATTCAAGAAAATGTACATAAAAATTAGCTCTTTTCTAACGAGAGGCTGTGAAAGACCACAAACCTCCACACTCCAAAAGTTCAAGGGATTTTTCGGTGAGATGGTCAGTGTGGACAGGCACACTACATTGGGCCACCAAAAGTTTGAGTCACATGAAAGTGGACCACTGGACACTGGACAGGTGAAACCCTTTTTTGATAAAAATGCGGGCTGATTAATTTTCTGGCTGAGCGCTGGACCCGCTATTGCTATTCGCGCTGATTCGCCACAGAACAATGTCAGCACTGAGCAGTCCCACGCCACGGCCACCGCAAGAACATGTAGATTCTTAGTTTCTCGATTTGGTGGAAAAACTAGCGACATGCCTGAGCAGAGCTTCTAAAATGCCTTTTGAACTTCAGTGCAATAGACCAATCAGCCGGTGATGGTTTTAGGTACCATTCTCAAAGAGCACAAAAATGAGCAGCGTTGCCATAAAACAGGCGATCAGCTGACGTTGAAGCAGAGGCTGGGTACGCCGAGATAGTTGCTTGGCTCATTAATTCAACCGGATAGTATTGTTTGATGCTTTAATTAAATTCCAATCCCAGAATTGAGGCATTAAAGACAGCATAAAGCTTTATGCTCTGCAAACAATGGATTCCTATACAAACATACCAGGAACTAACATAACAAACCAAGATTGGACGAGGTTTTGCTTAAAACAGAACAAAATGGGGCTAGCAAATTTCCTGTTAATTATTAAATAGAGCTTCGCAGTAACCAGTAATTACAAGCTTATAGAAGCAGCGCACGTTCACGGTATATTTAGCTCAGTCTGGTGATTACAGATTGTAACATCGCGGACTCTCATCTGGTCAACTGCTGTTATTATTCAACTAAAACACTGCAATTATAGAACATATTCGCAAAACTCTCACGCGTTTGCTTTAAATTTTCTCTTACAGCAACAAACACGCCATCCCAAGCGTTTAGCAAAAACATCTGCAAAAGTTTATTAGTTTCCTTCCGTTGCCTCCTATTTGATCTAAATCGGTTTCCATTACTCAGATTCAAACATGGATTGGATATAGCTAGCAGCAAGGTGTGCCCAAACTATCATTGGAGTGTTGCATTAATGTCAATTACGGATGTCTTGAATCCTAATTTCCGGAAGCAAACGTAACGCGCACAATGGGGATATTTTATCCACCAAATTTTTAACATTCTAAAAATCTTAGACGTTTCGGTTTATGTTACATCCATCAAAATCGACGTAAAACCTCCAAAAAACGTCGTTTATGCGACGACCCTAGTTGCATAATCTGGGTTCAACCCGCACCCTGGTCACGTTGTTGCATCCTTGGATAAGACACTTTATGATGATTATCTCTGCTTGGTGGCTTCGAACAAGCAGCAAATCCAGTGGACAAGAATTCGAAAAAATCCACAGGAACATTGGATTACTGAAAACTCCCGAAGCAGGTGCGGATTCCTCCAATCACGAAGCAGTCATTGCGATGAAGGTGCGCGGATCGTCCAATAGTTAGTGTCTGACGCTGTCCGAGGAGAGGAGGATAAATATGCACAACAATAACAACAACGGCATTCAACCACAACTGAATCCACCGACATATAACAACTATAAAATTTTGTGTAAAACAGCATTGCATTTAACAAAATTTTACAAAATTGCCGTTCAATGTTTGCAAAATACTGAAATCTTTCTGTAATCATCCCAAACTTACTTGCAAGGCAAGTTTCGGACGAGATCGCCGGTCTTATAAAGTTCGAGACAGATCGCGCACATACTGTCGTGCGAGAGCAGCTGATCCGACGACTTCAGGTGGCGGGTGGTCATCAATCCTAGCGCTCGGATGAACAACTCCCGCTGGCGTTGCTTAAAATATAAATTGTTGTAATATTCCGTCAAAAGTTAAACTAGTCAAACTCGTTGGTTTTGATGTTATCCTGCAAAAAGTGAAGCGATTTAATTGCTCACGTTTTCCGTCACGTTTTTTAACTCTGCGTGAACAAATGAAAGCTTGCACCACACACTCCATTAACCAGGATTATGTTAAATGGACGTTTTCTTTTTTTTTTGTTGCAATAGAGCGGAGACCAAACTACTTAGACCAAATCCACGCTGAGCGTAAGATCGTGGCGTACGAGCACGAGCGTAATTTTACATTTACTTGAAACTGAAAATCAGTAAGCGTAACGTACGACATTATAAGGGTACAAAAAGCCAGTAGGTTAAAATAAAACTCAAGATACTCCCAGACGCTCACGATTTTACGCGCAGTAGATCGGGCAAACTCTCCCCGCAATGCGCCAGCATTGAATGAATTCAATACTTGAAAGTTCGTCGTATCCGACGTTCTCAATGCAAAGAATGACTGCTCGCAATGAGTATTGAAATGAGTAAAAAACTTGTCTGAAGCGATGAAACGTCGACGGCAAGGCCGAGAGGACTGAAACTTTGTTTTTACGCGAAATGATCCCTTTACCCCGCAGTTTAGCTACAGTGATCGATGCATGAGTAGGGCGCTTTACATAAATGTGCTTGGTGGCTTCAAGCTAGTAGAAACTACAGAAAAGAAGTCAAAAATGACTTGAAAAAACGCAGCTATTAAGTGGGTGCGGATTCGTTTACGGGCTCACGCCACCAACAATTTCTCGTGGGCAGAATGCGCATGAATTGTCATCACCTCCGACTTACCGCTCCTCTGTGCTGGCTTCGGACCAATCGGAACTTCTGTATGTAATAAAAGACGAGCCAGGCGAGCGAGACAATGACCAGGATCATAAAGGCGACCGACACAAAGATAATCGAAGTTCGTTCGATTCGTATCGGATTTCTGAAACAAGTCGGGCATTTAAAGCGGACAAAAAACATATATTGCACTCGCTATGCTTCGCCAAAGCGTGTAACGAGTTTGCGGAGCCCATTTCCCCACCAATCTGCCCAATCATTTGCTACAAAAAAACAAAAACGAAGGAACTGCTGATTTTCAAGTTCCGAGGAAATCAATGCTTCTGAGCAGCTGTAGTTAACTCTTTTCACAATGATTCAAAGCTTTTTTATATTTTCAATATAACAAGATTAATCGCGGATTAACAAAACGCCTTTTTCCGTAAAGTAGATTTCCGAAAATTAATCACAAACTACAGCAGCACTTGATAAAATCAGTGAATAGTGTAGCTGAATGGGCAATGCCTAGACAATGAAACATAGTTGTTCGGTATATGAAACGTAGATTCATGCTTCGGTTGCAGAATGCATGAAGATTGAAGAATTACAAACATGTTATTGCCAAGCATCCAGTACACTAACATATTACAAATCTAAAGCGTGACCAACATGGGCATGTCAGATAGCAACCAAAACAAAAACCTATTAAGACACTTCAAACAAACGTTAATTGAATTTCCTGAATCTAAACTAAGTCAATCAACGAGAATAAGCATCACGCAATTGCGCTGTTTACATAATTTTTGTCTCGGCAAAAACTCGTATTAAATTTCAGTCGAATGAAGCAAAAATGTAAATGCTCTTTGTTTTTTTTGCTGAATAGAACAAATTTTAGACGCTAAAATTAGCAAAGGTCAATATTAACTCCATTTCTATAGCGTCAGCATTTGCAAATTCTTTTACTAACTTGACTTTCATTTTGAGAGTTTTCGCAAACGTCATAATACAAATAGTTTTGTAATACGAATCGACACAAGGCAAATTTGAGAAAACAATGCTTTTTGTGACTGCTGGCCGTTGCATTGTCTTTCGCTAGCCGAAGTAGCGACCAAATTATCTGATATTTGTCCATAAGACAACGAGTTGAAGCAACTTTTATTTTGCCCCGTACAGATTTTAATCGTGAGTGTCTGATTGTATTGCTTGTAAAACGTAAGGGCGATAACAGAGTTTCAAACAACTTGAGGTTATATTTGACCCTATTAAAAGCAATTAAAACCCAAGAATATGTTCCAGTGTTCCCCATACCAAATTATGATAGCAAGCACAACCAAACCTATTTCATCACAAATTGAGTGTAGTTTCTTATAAATTTAAACCTTAAAGGGGTGAAGGATCCAGCCCTTTCCGGTAGTTTATGGTAGCTAAAGTCGACATCAAATTTTTTAATTTTTTTGTTCTCATTTTGGGGCTACGGTTGCAAAGATATCTAACAAATACAAAAAGAGAACCCCCTAAAAAGTTTTTGGAAACGCTGAGTTTGTTCTTTCAGCCTAAATTTTTGAAAAAGGGGGAGGTTTACCAAAATTGGATTGGTCACAAGAAGTTACTGGATGGGTAAATACTGAGCATTATTATTCAGTCTCTCCTTTTTCCTGGTAATTTAGGATGATAGAACAAACTCAGGGTTTCCAAAAACTTTTTGGGAGGATATCTCTTTGTATTTGTTGAATATCTTTGCAACCGTAGCCCCAAAATGAGAAAAAATTCAAAAATTATATTTTGATTTCACCTACATTGTAAACCACCAAAACTAGATGGATGCTTCACTCCCTTTTAGTAACCTGTAAAAAACGCCAATGCAATATGTGAGGAAAACGTTACTCGACTCTCTTTCGGTTTCTTTAACTTAAGCGAAATAATCATTCTCAATTATCATTCTTACGACTTGAACGAGAGTAATTGCATTTTTGTGATTTCATTTTAATTCGCTAAGTAGCTCGAACACCGCAATACTTTGTCGCACCCGTTGTTGGTATGTATATTTCCAGTGATGATGGAACCCACCACCGGGATATCTTTCTCCACTAAACTTCTCACTGTGTCGCCCAAATCGAAGAGAATTGATACAGATACAATATCATCGGCACCTGCGGGGACAGAAATTACTGATGTTAAGGCGAAGAGCTCAGTGGCGTGACTTAAAAACCTACAAAAACTTCGATAAGTTCAATGGTTTTGCAGAAAATAATGAAGTGATGTGGAGGAAATTTGACTTTTGTAATTTTTCTACTTTGTTTAGAGTTATTCCCAGTCGGAGCTTCAATCGAGATAAGATAATGAAGCAGCCGATCAAGCAGCTCAAATAGGCGGCTAACAACAGCTCCATGACAATTGACCGCCACAAAAATGACAGTGAACAAAGTGACTGCCAACTAACCCTGGTCCTGGCAGTCAGTTGGCTCGCGATCAGTTCAGTGGACTAGCTTCGGCCAATAAGTACCTATAGCAGTGGCAGCCAGACCCTTGGTAAGAAAATTGCCATTTTTCTCTGCATACTCCAGCCAAGCTAGGGTTTGGGGATGTAGCGTTTCTATTCATCCACAGGAAAGAACCAGACAGCTCAAACCAACATTATAGGAAATAGAACAGATAGGCACTCAAAATTGACATTATTTTCTTGAAAACACAAGGAGGATTTATGCGCCTAATTTAATACCGTATACTTTTGCCACACTACTTTTCCTAAACTTTAGATACGCATTATCCTATTGCTATTCCGCCAATAGCGAAATAATTAAATGCGTTTAGGCAACAAGCCAAAGTTGACAAAACTACTGCATATCGTGTTTTTGACTGCTTTCTAACGGAAATTTCATAAAAGAGGTGGGCATTCCTTCTTGCTACTACAACAATGACTGAGTGATTTCCAACTATTAGCATAAAGCTTTTACAAAAACATTCAAAATGTACGTTACTCAATGGTAAAGACCAACCTTCAGTATTCATGATAACAGGGTTGGATTCACCTTGTCGATCATAAATCAACACTGCACTTGCATTAAACTTTTCTGCCTAAAAACAGGAAATAAATCTAATCTTTGAAACAATTCACCTTAAATTTCACAGGGAGGTTGACATTTGTTATATGCAATGCAACTGGAAAGCAGCAAAAAAAATTCTTAAACTAAATTATGGGAACATTAGCTTAGTTCGCGATAACAAATTCTGAATATTGTTAATGATGTAAGATATCTAGAAAAATGTTGTCACTTAGGTTTGCCGAGTCTGCTAGAACTCTAAAATTAGCTGCTTTTGGAATGTAAAAAATGGGAAATTCAAAATTGACTTGGCTTGCACCAGTAAAACTTGGATTTATTTGACTAAAATCAATTCAATGGAGCACAAAAACAATGAATCTCAATTCCTTAAGTTAAAAAAAAATCGTGTTTCTTCTTAAGTTTGGTGAATCTGTTTGCACCCACAAAATCAGTGATTTTTCATGTAGGTAAATGGAAAAGTTAAAAATGAGTTGGCTTACATCAGATGTGCTCTTCATTACCATTAAGTCAATTTTTATCAGCAAACTCCATGTTTTTATTGGGCACACGACAACTCCGCTTTGAATAATCCATTGCCTGCCATAAAAAAGGCCGTTTTTTTGGTTGCACACCGACTCACCAAAACCTGAGGGAACACTGGGGATGCCCAAAGTCCAACTTGTAAAGAAATTTAATCCAGCTTGGGTCGAGAATGCAATTTTTGTCCGCTACCAAAGTTATTGCCAGTTACCGCAAAACAAAAATACTGCAAGAAGTCTTCACAGTGTATTACTGACCAAGGGTAGATTAAGACCTCCTATTTTTTTGGTCTTCACTTCCAACATAAGAGGAAACCAGGTCCAACACCAACGAAGGTCTTATTTTTTGGGTCTTTCCATTCCACCTTTCCATTGCCCCGCGAAATCCCACTGCTTGGCAAAAAAACTGTTCACACATTTCTGGATTTGTGGACTTGTTTAGTACGCATGCAAGCTCACTGAGTCTAACTTTGCCCTACATCAAACAAGTTTGGGCAACCCTGACTTACACCTAATAAAAACATCAATAAAAATCAGCTAATGCTTAAACACCATCAAATGAATATTGGTGCAATATATAAAAAGTTAGTATGTTCCAAGAGGTAGAATACATTAGAACAAATTGGACATCAGTATAAATATTTTAATCTTGCATGCGCAGTAAATTCAAATGAGAAAAAATATTGGTTCAGATTGTGTTTATAAAAACATTGCAAAAAAAAAAGTCCAAGTCATTACCTGCTTAATTTTGGCATGAAATGTGCATTTTCCTCTTGCTGCTAAAGCAATCCAAGTTGAATGGTTTCTTAATTTTGTATAAACAGCTTCATCACAGCCATACATGTCATTTTGTGGAAGGACTACAAAACCACTAACATTTTTCTTCGGAGAGTGAGAACCATAAATTCCTGAGGGCCGGTCATGTAAACCCTAAACATTGAAGAAGTACATAAGACCACCAAAAAAACTTAACATTACTATCTAATATCTACGTTTTAAAAAAATCACAGCATTAAAATTATCAAAGTGCCAAAACAATTCCTCATAAGTGAGGATAATTCGATTCAATTTATTTTGTATCCAGCAAAACTTAACAATACACAAATATAGCTACAGTAGTTTAAACAAAAATTTATGATTGAAGACTGTGAAGGGACGACAAAGGGAGTCTTCCCAGCCCAACAATCATCAACCAAATTTGGACATTGTGCATCAATCAATAAATCCAAATCCACATTGAATAATTATTTGTAACAGTTGGTGGGATACAAATTATTAAAAATTATTAAAAAGAAATATTAAAAGAGATCAAATATTAAAAAGAAAAAAAAAAGAAGTTAAAGTTGGATCACGGCAGTCAGATGAATTTTCCTTGAAAGTTGATATACACCGAGGATCTGTGTTGGCACCTTTGTTGTTTGCAATGGTGGTGGAAGAAGTTACAGAAAATGCAAGGAAAGGTTGGATGAAGCAAATTCTTGAAGCAGACGATCAGATCCTCACAGAGGAAACTATGGAAGAGTTGAGAGAGAACTTTGAAAAATGGAGAGAGGCATTTGAAAGCACAGGGATGAGAGTTAATCTTGAAAAGACAAAGTTGATGGTGGGTGGAATGGAAGAAGAAATGTTCAATAGTAAGATTGATCCTTGGGGTGTGTGTGGAACAAGAGTCACGTCTAACTCAGTGTTATGTACAGCATGTGGTAAATGGGTCTGAGCAACTCGTATAAGAAGATAACAGTTTACTTGGCTAAGGATTTTGTTTGTAAGAACTGTGGAAGCATGGTAAAAAATTTGAAGGGACCAGATGAAATAGTGTGTGATGGCGTGAACATTTGTAACTAAGTTTTCTTATCTAGGATACAGATTAAATGCAACTGGGTGGATGTGAAACAACAGTAACAGTTAAAACAAAAATTGGTTGGATGAAGTTCAGGGAATGTAGTGAAATACTTAAAGGCATAAGATATTCATTAACGAAAGGGAAGGTTTACAAAAGTTGTGTGAGATCAGCTGCGTTGATGGAAGTGAATCATGGTGCTTGAGAGAATAAGAGATGGTAATTTTAAGAAAAATAGAAAGAGCAATGAATTGAGTGACGTGTGGTGTGAAGGTATTAGATCAAAGAAAGAATGAAGAGTTGATGGAAATGTTAAAGTATAGAAGTGTCTTTGGATAGGGTGGCTAAAGAGAGTATCATATTTGTTTATGTACAAGTCTAAGTTTTTTGAACTTAAGTATCAACCAAAAAGTCAGGTGCCTAGACACGAATAGGCGCATACATGAAGTGCATCAATGTGATACAAAATTAAAACTTCTTTAAAAACTGGAATTCCCAATCCTCTGGATGGAAGAGTACATGATAAAGTATGGGATGACAGCTCTGATGAGGAAAGTGATGAAATTCAGGGAGGAGATCTTGCCATCTTTTGGGATGCTGATGAAGATGTTCCAGAGGAAGAATGGAACAGACTATTTGAGGACAGTGACAGCAGTGATGACTTTGGTGGTTTTTAATTTTTTGTTATGTCATTGCAATAAATGATATTAAAAAAAAATTTATACTATTTTTTATGTCAAATATGGCATATTTGTACTATTTTTGTACTTAAAATTTTTGTAAAAAAAATTTGTTCTATTTTTATTAGACTTACACTCTAATAAATACGGTAGTATGTGGTGGTACATTCATGTTTTAAGGAAAAAAGTTGAAAATGTGATAATGAAGGCTTTGACATTTGAAGTGTGTGGTAGGAGAGTAAGAGGAAGATCGAAACAAACCAGAAAAAAATAAGTAGAGAATAAAGAGAAACCGACTGGTAAAAGAGGATGCATGTATTCGAACAAAATGGCAAGGCATGGCAAAGACAATGACTATACAAAATCCGGCCATCTCCGTTGAAGGGGATAACACCGGATTCAAAATGATATGATGATGAGATGAGGATATTAAAGCAACAAGCATGAATGATAAAGGAGTGGTTATTTACCAAAAAAATTTAACAAGGAAAGTCAAACGAAAATGAGCAATACTCAGCTATGCATTTTTTATTGGCTTCTAAAGGGTCAAGATAAAGGTATAAGTATATAGGAACTAGATTTGGGGTTAGTTTTTAGGTAAAGATTACAATTAGATTTGAGTCAAAATTGTCAAAACAAATAGATAGAATTTGCGATGAAACAGAGCCTTTGTATAATAATTTACAATGACATAAACACTTCTGCATTAGTCAGACTACTTTCAATTATTGTTCCCACAGAGCAAATTTTTGTCAGCAAATCAGTGATTTGTTGGATCAAGGGAAATAATTTTTTGCAATATGATAACCATTATTTAGAAAAGTTGAAAAACGTATGGAAATACGACGATTAGCATACTAAAATAATGGATTGGTGTAAAATTTAGGACACATGAAACAGCTTTGATCAAAATTTTTTTTGAAAAGATCTTGCACTTATCAGTTAGCAAAAAAAGTTGGAAACACTGCTTTCAATGACTGATTGAAACACCTGAAAAAATTTGTATTTAACACCGCATTAGAGTAATTTGTTTTACATCAATACTATATATATTTATACCAGTGTTGGGCATTGATTCATTAACTTGTTAATTCATTAATAATGAAGTTAAGTTTTTCAGTAATGAGTTAAAAAGTTAAAAAGCTTTTGTGAGTTAACTTATTAACTATAACTTTTGTTAAACTACCTCAAAGTTTACGTTAATCTGTTAAATTTCTAGGATACACCATGCGTCCTAATGCCATAATAATTAAAATAAAAAAATAAGATAAAAAAGGCTTCCACTCTGTCTATCTTCATTAGAAAAGTAAATACCACAGATGGGCAAGTTAATGCAAAACGTTAACTACATTAACTACTAGTTCATTAACAAACTTCATACCTTTGTTAACGTTAATCTGTTATTTTCAGCTTTAATTAATGGAAGTTAATAAAGTCCGTTAATTTGTTAATATTTTGCTTGTAATTTACATTTCTTTTCATTCACTTGCTTCTAGAACACGTATTGACGCTGTTGAGCTGATTGTAAGGAAATATTTTTTGCTATGGTGGTCTTTTTGTATTTTGGAAGTTACATTTTACAGTCTTACTTTCAAGCTTAAATTAAGTTCAAATGCACTAACAAAGATGCAATCGAAAAATCTTTGGAAAGTGCAAACAGCGATAATTAATAGACCTATGAAGCTGCAGCTTATTATTCATCACAAAAAAGAGCTCCTTTCTTCGCTTTCTTCTATAAAACTTGTGCTAATGCGCAACAAGTGTTACCAATGCAAACTGGTTTGTACCGATATGATGAATGAATGGTACAAAATATTAACAATGAAAACCTTACAGAAAGTTAACAGAACTTAACGGAAGTTAATGAAAAAGTTAGCTTCGTTATTAATGGATTAACAGACTTGTGCCCACCTATGGTAAATACAGTACCATAGTAACAGAAATCAGAATGAGTAATTTTTATCTCATATGGAAATGCAATCATTTTATTGGGCATCGACTGCAAGTTAACATTAATTTTTTTTATAAAATTAGCGAATTAACTTTAACTTGCAGTACTTTTGTTTTTTAGTTAACTATTTAACTTTAACTAAGTTACAAAAATGCTTGAAAATTCTTAGCAAATTAACTCTTAATGAAGTTAACATTTCTCATCAACTTGCCCAACACTGATTTATACTAACAAGATTTTAACCTTATATCTAATATACAAAGTTGCAAAAGAATGAATTAATTCCAAAAATTGTAAGTTTGATCAAAACAAGCAGCAAACTCAACCAATAGGGCTAAAAAATCTCTAGGTAAAAATTTCTTCACATGCTACTGTATGCAGAATCATCTACAAGCTTCTTCACAACTACCAAAATTGCACTATATTTTTGACATGCGTATAGCAACTTTGTGTTCCTCTCAATAACATGAAGGTATCTCTACTACATAATAGGCCTATTACTATAAACTTAGCAATGATTTTCACCCATTAGCATACACTTTTCAGCTTTTATAAGTACAACAAAGTAACAAACTACAAACTAATTCAAAGCTGCACAAATTAATGCTAAAGTTGTTGTTCTAGCATCATGCATCATTCAGTATTCTATCTACAAATCAATATCCACTGATACTTACAACAATTACAGGAACTTGGCCACTTTGCACTTCAGTATAGTTGAAGAATACAATTGCACTTTGATAATAGATATCTTCCACAGGCTGGGCTTGTATTGCAGAATAAAATAAAAATATCAAAAGAAAAAAAAGCATCTTGTTCTATGCATATATTTAGTACCAGCACCAGAAAAATATGACAAAAGATTAACTACAGTACATTCAGTGCTGGTGCAAAAAAGAACCCTAACATGAGGCAAACTAAAACAAATAAATTAGAGTCGAACAACAATTACTGTTATAGTAAAACAACGTGTCACAACTGCTGCCAAAGCTTACATTTTTACTGAATGTTTTATCATGTCTGCTGATGTTAAGACCAGGCTTAGTACAAACTTTAACTAGACCTACCCAAAACAACTTGATTGTTTTGCTGAACTCGAACCTGAAAAAATAATGAGACAAGTAGCCTACCCTACATCTAGCATACAGTATTATAATGTCTTAAAATTAGTGTTAAAAAGGTTAAGCAAAAATGCACAAGTGTCAAGCTTTACAATTTTTGTTTTTTTATGTTTTAGATTAAGACTAGCCTCCTTTATGCTTAAACATTCCAGTCATTATACTCACACTCACAGTCACTCATTTTGGTGGAAAGACCAGATTACACAAACTCCCCTTGTGATAAAAACCTCTATTTTTTTATGAATCAATGAAATTTATTGATTAGAATTTCAAGCCAAAGTTATGATAAAGGTCCATACTATTCCCACAAACTACCTGTTTTAAATGGGTAATAATTATTAATTAACATAAATTTACAAAGCTTTTCTCAATCTAGGCCTACTCATACCCACCCCAACGTCAACGGATTATACTAGCATTATAGCCTGTTCGCCAAATCCCAACAATCAGTCAGAACTTATGGAATCAAAATTTGGAACAACTTGCCCAATTCAATCAAACAAAGAGCAACTCCTGATACTAACATTTAAAGCTTTATCTAAAGCTTCATCCAAAACTTTATAACAATGTTTTCCAAATTTTCAAACGTTGTAGGCTACGGCTACCGGTATACTAAGCTACCGGTATTGTACAGTAGGCTATTGGTGTGTATCAGTAGCCTATGTAACGGTTAGAAAAATTGAAATTGAATGAATGATCATACATACTCATAGTTTTGTACACAATTTTACATTAAAGACTTTGCCAAGGTTGCAATAATGCAGTTCATCCTTAATTGTTATACCAGTCCAGTAGTTGTTAGGCTAATCAAATCTAGATTCTTCGATCATAACTGAGTTTCATTCTTGAATTATGGCGTTTTCTGCGCCAAATTGGCGCAACATTTCGTGATACTGAGCGCTGGATTTCCAACATGCCATTGCAAACATTTCAAGAACAGAACAGAAATTTATTTTTTGTTGCTCAAAAACCAAACATCAAATTACAAAAAATGCACATAGGCAATATAACAGCAAACACTAATTTGGCAATGGGCAATTGCGAAGGGACCGTAGTCTTCAAGTCAAGCAGAAGCGAAGTCAATTCTAACCATGATCATACACCTTATATGCTGCGCAGTCGAGCTGGTGAACTGCAATCGGAGCATGCTTCTTTTGACCCGGCGCACAATGCCCTTGAGAAAATCTTGTTCACTGAATTTGGTGATTGTTCAAAGCCACCAAGCAGAAATAGTTCTAACTGCAAATGTAATTGTAACTAGATGGGAGTTTGCCAGCAAACCCAGTGAACGACCGACGCCAAGCTAATGCTGTGACGCTCATAAGTACTTTTTGTCTACCGTAAAATTAGCAATTATTCAAAAATATCTGATTATGGAACCAGAGTTGGAGTCCTCGAGGACGTCCTTGGCTTTGAGGACAGATTTTGAAGTCCTTGGCCTCGAGGCCTCAAGTCCTCAAAAATTGGTCTGTCCTCGGCTCGAGGACAGCACTAGTTTTTGAATTGTTAAAATTTTGTGGAGCGCTTAAAAAATTTTTTGGAAAACGTGTTTTCGTGGAGATCGCCTGAAAAATTTTTGTGAAGACCTTTTTTTTTGTTTTGGAGATTGCCTGAAAAATTTTTGTGACGACCTTTTTTTTTTTTTGGAGAGCACTTGCGCTTGTGTCCTTGGTCCTTGGCCTCGAGCATTCCTGTCCTTGGCCTCGAGAGTGTCTGTCCTCGGAAAGGATGTCCTTGGCCTTGGCATCGGATTTTTATTGTGTCCTTGGCCTTGGCCTCGAGCCTTGTGTCCTCGACTCCACCTCTGTATGGGACCTCCAGAAAAGTAGAGTCAGAATAATTGTCAGTTAAATATCACCTGATGTCATAACAGACTGGCACCCTAAGTTGAGCCGTTCAAAAAATTGATTTTTGGGGGTCCATTTGGGGGGTCTCCGAGGAGATGGCACCCCCAAACTACGTCAAAATATTTCTCTGTTAAATATCTGCTGATATCAAACAGACAGCGGCACCCTGGCACCCTAAGTTGAGCCGTTCAAAAAATTGATTTTTTGGGGGTCCCGGGGGGGGGGGAGGAGTGGCACCTTAAGTTGAGTTAAATATCTGCTGATATCAAAACAGACTGGCACCCTAAGTTGAGCCGTTCAAAAAATTGATTTTTGGGGGGTTCATTTGGGGGGTCCCCGAAGGGGGTGGCACCCTCAAACTATGTCAAAATATGTGTCTGTTAAATATCTGCTGATATCATAAAACACTGGCACTCTAAGTTAAGCCGTTCAAAAAATTGATTTTTGGGGGATCCATTTGGGGGTCTCGTGGGGGCTGGCACCCCCAAACTATGTCAAAATATTTGTTTGTTAAAGGCGGTGAATCATCCAGCCAATTCCAGTGGTTTACAATAGCTAAAATTGGACTATAATTTTTGATATTTTTTGTTTCGATTTTGGAGCTGCGTTTGCAAAGATATTCAACAAATACAAAAAGATGTCCCCCCGAAAAAAGTTTTTGGAAACTCTGAGTTTTGATCTTCCCGCCAAAACCACAGTTCTCTAGACTATTAGGCCTACTATAATCTTATCAAACTATTAGGCCTAACTATCTCTAAACTATTAGGCCTAATAGTTTAGAGATAGTTAGGCCTAAACTATTTAGAAATAAACTATCTCTAAACTTTTAGGCCTACCACAGTTCTCTAAACCATTAGGCCTACTGTGGTTTTGGCGGGAAGATCAAAACTCAGAGTTTCCAAAACTTTTTTTGGGGGGACATCTTTTTGTAGTTGTTGAATATCTTAGCAACCGCAGTCCCAAAATTAAAACAAAAAATATCAAAAATTATAGTTCAATTTTAGCCATCGTAAACCACTGGAATTGGCTGGATGATTCACCGCCTTGAAGTATCTACGAATAGCAAAAATAACTAGCACTCGAGCTTAAGCCGTTCAAAAAATTGATTTTTTGGGGCCCCATTTTGGGGGGGTGCCCAGTGGAGTTGCCCCAAAAACTTTCGGGAGAAGAAATTGCGTTTGCAGCTCAACAACTTTACACAAAAATTAGATTTCGATGTGTTGTGGTTTAGGAGAAGAAGAGCGTACAAAAATTACGAAGAAAAAAAGGAAAAAAAGGAAAAAATAAATAAATAAACCTCATCGCGGCCAAAAATGGGTTGGTTGGGATGAAAGGGTATCTTAAGACATACAACCATCTGAAATATTTTTTGCCGTACTTAAGCGGTTTTTGACTGAGACCGCTTTTTACGCCAAACTTGCGAGGCGGTTTTTGGGTTCTAAAACCAAAGTCACGCGACCTATTGGCTCCAAATTTAATGCAAACGTATAACTCATTAATCTCGAAATACTGTCCAAATTTCATGCAGCTAGACCTAACTGTTCTTGAGTTATAAACAAAAGTCTGAAATTTCGCACTTGTCATTTGGAAAATGGCCGAGTAAAAACCAAGGAACACGCGACGCGAGCGTCGGTCTTTCCAATTACATTTTATTCATCAAGTTGCCTGGGCCATAACAGTAAGGCTAGGCTAGTTCTGAGTTTCAGTTTCAGGCGTTGCTTTTTTGATTCAAACTGGAAGTGACGTGGCGCACGGAAGATGCGGTCATGCGCACTGCCTTTTTCATGAAAAGATTCCGGTGACTCACTCGTTCTTGGAAATTTTGTTTTATTTATATATTACACATTTACAGTTAGGCTTAGTTTTAGCCTACAGGTTTTATTAGGAAGGCTACCGGGTACCGTATTACACAGTGTCTGCATGTACAGAGAGCAGAGCCGGAGTCTTGCTTCATTTTCCCGGAGCCGGACCTGGATTTGAGTTTTTTATATAAAGCCGGTTTTAAAAATTTTTTTGTTAAAACATTTATTTGTCGTAGGAATTTTCTAAATCTTTTGTAATTTTCTAATTTTTTTTTATTCTTCTCAATTATTTACTTCGTATTCATGAGTTACTCCGTCCGTAAGTTTAAAGTTTCTCTTATTTCTCTTTTTATTCTCTTATTCAAAGGTTTTGGCACAGCAGCTTTTGGCTATCTAAGGTAAGTTCTAAAATCGCATATACTGGCGAGGATATGTAAAGTACCGTAGTTAGATTCAGAAGTTTCAGATTGGTTCAGATACTATGTCTGTGAAAAGCACTTAGTACCTGGTAATGCTGCATTTAGGGTTACATAGAGCATTGTCTTCATGCATTACAGTTTACACACAGCACAGTAGCTGGTTGGTACGCTTGCATGAATGCATGTTAGTGTACCACTACCGGTAGTAGGCCTAATATGTAGGATAAAAACAATGCCATAACTAAGCTGTAGCCTACTGTAATCTTAATGTGACAAAGACTTTACTGTATTGCAAAGAATAAGTTTCATGTTATTGTTAATCAGTTTTTCATTTAATGTATTGCAACAAACCGAAATAGGCCTACAGTATATCAGATATTCATGCTTTATAGGCTACCTTTGTTTGGCATAAGAAGCTGTCATATATGTTTTGAACCTCTAGGTGAAGGTGCACTACAATCATGGTGTTTTCAGGGGGTGTCGTTTCTGTAGAAGCCATACGCTTTTTTCATGAAACACTTCATCCTGTATGGTGTATGGTGAGCATGCGCACCCTCTTCTCTCATGTGTGCACTCATTTTCACAGCTACCTCTCTCTTTATCATGCGTGAGCACCTTCAAAATACTACAATTAACGCAAAAAAATATTAAATTTGCAGTGTTTCATGAAAAAAGCATACGGCTTCTGCGGTATCTTAGCGGCACCCTTTACAAAATTGCTTGTTGTAGCCCTGAGCTTACTTCTGTAGCTGTGTAGCCTACCATAACTACCACGGTGCTGCAAGCTGGTGGAGAAGACTATTAGCTGATTAGCATTAACACCAGTATGTGCAACAGTTCTGGTGATACAAAATTAGATCTTGCCATTTCCAATTGGTTAAAATGGGATAAGGTAAGTAACGCTACCATAATAATCTCAAAATTTGGTGGTATTTCATTGATTTCTTTTTAATTTTGAGTTCTGAAATAGCCTAGACCCAGCCAGGTTTAATTTTAGAAGCTTACCACCTGGTAGTTTAGCAGGTATGGAAGGCTAATAGAGGTATCATACTGTTCCATCTTAACCAAATTAATTGTCAGCCACTCTTAAGCTTACCGGTATATTATTTTTGTGATCAATTGATCTTGTGTAATAATTTGTTTAGTTACGACACGTAAGCGTTTTGATGTTTTTCTATTGGCAGTGGCTATTTTGCCTCTAGAGGCCAAATAGCCCCATGTTATTTTGCTATTTGGAGGCAAAATAGTCCTAATGGTTATTTTGCCTCAAGTGCCAAAATAGCCCTGAGCTTAATGCTAACCCTAACCTTAACCCAAACTCTAATCCTAATCCTAATCCCAACCCTAGCCCTAGCCCAAACAAAGGAAAAACACTATTTTGCCTCTAGAGGCAAAATAGCCCCATGTTATTTTGCTATTTGGAGGCAAAATAGTCCTAATGGTTATTTTGCCGCAAGTGCCAAAATAGCCCTGAGCTTAATGCTAACCCAAACCCTAACCTTAACCCAAACTCTAACCCTAATCCTTATCCTAATCCCAACCCTAACCCTAACCCAAACAAAGGAAAAACACTATTTTGCCTCAAGAGGCAAAATAGCCACTTCCTTTTCTATTATCATCTTTTCATGTTAGATGTTTGCAATGTGAATTCTTTTATCTAATAGTATGTTGATAGAATTTGGTAACAAGGAGCAAAGTCGAACAACTTGTTGCTGATCAGAAGTTTGATGATTTACAAAAATGTATGCTGCATCGATTGGAGTTTGGCACTGCTGGTGGGTTGAAGATTTTATGTTTTTGCAGTGCAGTAGTGTGTACATTAAATACCGTACTCACTCATAATTATTATAGTGCTGTATGTAGTGATGAATTGCTTGTTGAATGAAAGTGTAGTGTCACTTGTTCCTTTACCTAACTCTGCAAACCAGTATGTCTTTTATGCTATCATATTATTGTTTTTGTTGTGATAGTCAAGAGCAAAATAGCAAAACAGTGTTACTGTATGGTGTGCTTGCCCGAGTTCTAAACATTTAAATGTGCTTTTAAAGCATGTATACATGTGACGTTGCTGTTAACAAATAACTATTTGATTATTTTCAGGCTTAAGAGCAGAGATGGGAGCTGGAAATACAAAAATGAATGATTTAACTGTCATTCAAACAACGCAAGTATGCTATGTTATCATGTGCAAGTAGTGTAAGAATAAATTTTAATGAAACCTAACGGAGTGCTTAGTCCAATGAAGTCAGAGCAGTTTATACAATAAATTGAAGTCACTAAAAAAACATAATACCACAACAGTGCCAGTTTTATTCAAATAGCCAACGAATTCAACCATCTAAAAAGCTGCTTTTTAGGTTTTTAAGTGATTGTAATTTATTGTAAATACTGTTATGTCAAATTACAGGGTTGCCACATCATGGAAAAGTCCTGGATTTTTTTTTCTGTCCTGGAAAGTCCTTAAATTTTGTTTATAAGTCCTGGAAAGTCCTGGAAAAAGTTTGGAAAGTTTTCCGGTGATTTACCAGGACAGAATGTGAAGTTTTTTTTGTTGTTGTGATAACTGGTACCTTGTAATTGCACAAAGGTATTGTTGAAATAATTTGCATTATAAAGGTCTGTAGTATTGTTGAAATAAATTGCATTGTGAAATAAAAGGGTAAATTTAAAAGTTTATTTTGTTAAAAGACAGAGCTTATTTTTATGCTGGCGCACACATAAAAAAGTCGCTATCCTAGCCATAACCCAACCCTAAATCTAACCCTAACTGTATTGCAAGCTCCAATCCTAACATTAATCTTAAACCTGTTTAACCCTAATGTAGGGCTACGATACGTTTTCTTTTAAGATGATTTGTCGTCTTTTTCTGTAGGACAACAAAAAAGTAGCCAAATGTTTTCTGTTTTTAATGCTCAGCACTTAAAGGCGGGATTTGAAGACCAAACCGACCAAAAATGATATACTTCCATCCGCACGCACGTTCAGCTCCCACCAACCTTAATACAACCCTACTGACAGCAGATCTTTTTTTTTGAGATCACCATTTTCATAGGGAAGAATTGGTGCAAAAACAAGTGGTCTCCAAAGAAAAAAACGGTCTTCAGTTTTTGAATTTTCTCTTGGAAAATTGTGTTCTCCAAAATAAAAAAGTCTTTAGTCAGTCCAGTCGGCCGGTATATACCTTCAGCATGTTTGGTCGTTTGGGCTTCGATTTTCAAAACTGTCCTGTTTTTGGTCTATGAAAATATGGCACCCCTACCCAAATGATAATTTTAAAAAATAGAAGAGAGTAAATGAGTGCCTATTCTTCTGCTCTTTGCTCTCTCATTTTCTTTAAGCAGTTCTTGCTTATTCGCCAGTGTATAAATAAGCACTTTCTTGATGAAATGCCAAAATTTGCACTTAGCGGTGCAGTATGTAAAATTATTAAATATTATTAGGAAGAGTGAATTTATGAACAGTAATTTATTGCAATGCGATTCTCTAGCAGCAGAAGTGTAGTGGGCTGTAGACCCTCCATTGGCCTGTTGGCTAAACACAATAAAAAATGTAACATTTTTCACCCTGCGAGTATACTTATGAGGCAGTTTTTTGCAGTAATATGGACTCCAAAGTAATTTAAAGCCACTTTTGAAACAGCATTTAGGGGGGGGGGCTAAAGATGGTCAAAAATAAAATCAGCAACAACTGACAAAAATGGCTAAAAATAAACAATCAATTTGATCGCATAAAGCAAAATACTTAAATTAGGCTTTCTAAAAAAATTGTAAAGTGTCTATTCAGTATTTCATTCAGTTAATTATCAGTCATGTTTTTCAAATCTTGTTTCATTAGCCCCTTCTAAATTTTCTAGCGTTATAAAATGCAGAGGACTTGAATTAATACTTGAGAGTTTTTTTAAAGGAAGCGCCCATTTGCACATTAGGGTGCTTTGCTTATAAAGAAAAAGAGAGCAAGAGTGGTGGTCATTTATGCTTTTTCAAAAATTGTTATCGTTAGGGTGGGTGCCCATTTATGCTTTTTTAAAAAATTATTAGGGTTAGGGTTTGGGTTTGGATTTTGAGTTTGGGTTAGAATTAACATTAAGGTTATAGGTAGGATTACAGTTAGATATGTTATGTTTAGGGTTGGGGTTAGGGCTAGAAGAGCGATTTTATATTTGCGCGCTGGTGCAAATAAGCTCAGCTTTTTTTAAATGAAGGGATTTTATGGTTTACCCGCTTGAAATAAAGCTAGGACAAAAGTTTTACCATTACCATCACCCACATACTTTAGCCCATTTATAAAACCAGTTCAATCATGCTTTCGCAGTGCTAATTTCTGCGCTTCATTTAAAATGCATTAATTTTTACCAAACTGGGCCTAAGATTAAGTTATTATTGCAAAAATTATGTGCGGTAGTCTTTTGTGCTGGGGGCTCAGACTCCCAATGGCCTCCGATAGCTGGCAACTCTGTTCCCATACCCCAAGCCAAGCCCTCCCATTGCAGATTTCTGGCTATAAACCTGGCTAGTAGTCAGAACTAGAAATCCAAATGCATGGCATTAAAATTTTCTTTAATGACAAGTACAAAAAGTGGGTGCATAAAAGAGTAATAGTGAAAATTAAATTTTAAGTCCTGTAAAAAAATCTTGCACAGTCCTGGAAAAGTCCTGGAAAATCATCTAAAAAAGTCCTGGAAAGTCCTGGAATTTGATTTTGCAGTTTCTGTGGCAACCCTGAAATTAGAGATGGGCAATGTAGAGCATTGAATCCAATAATATTTGGTTGTGAAACTGCAGTTTAAACTGAATATTTAAATTCAATTTTATGTCGCAAAAGGTTTTAAATGTGTTGTACTGTCATTCATTCTTCATGTGATTGTTTCTTTTTCATTTGCTAATTGCAATTACTGGCATGCATTGTTCTGCATATGATAAACGTTAGGAAAATATGCTTGAAGTGTTGCTAAAAATATGACTTAGCATGTGTTGTAAATTGATGCAGTGTTTTGGATATGGTTCTGGATCTGGTTTTTGGGTTCGGTTTTGTACCAGAACACTCAAATGTTCTATATTGCCCATCCCTGTCTAAAAGCAACATCAGCGTGAAGTTGTCAAATCAAAGCCTCAGTTGTAGAATTCGTTTAATGATAAGTAATTTTTCTTTTAGGGCTTTTCCAAATACCTGCAAGAAAAGTTTGGAAAGAGTTTGAAGGATCGAGGCGTTGTGATTGGTTTTGATGCTAGACATAATAGCGCAAGGTAAGTTGCCCGTTCTAAAATTTACGTGAGTATTTAATAAAAGACTTAGAAAATGTTAGACAGAGCTGTTTCCCTTTTTCAAGTTTGCCAGTAGCATATTCTTAGTGTAAGACTATTTAGTTTTTTATTTGTTCATTTTTGATTTGATTTTCAGATTTGCAGAACTTGCAACAAATGTTTTTATTCGCGATGAAATCAAGGTTTACTTGTTTTCGAAAATAACCCCCACTCCATTTGTTGTAAGTCTATATTCACTGCATGCATTTTGCTGATTAAGGTTTTCTTATGGTGCTTTCCTCTAATTGTTTCAACTTAAATTTTATAATTGAAAATTTTTCTGCGTAATGATTCCAGTTACTGTAGTTGCAATAATTTATTGGGTATATGTCAGCCTAGGCAGAATTCTTTCGTGGATAGCAATATGCTTCTTGTTTTAATGAGGTTTTTCTCATTTAAATTGACAATCACGGACCATGCTTTTATCATGCTGTTTTGTATTCTACACTAAATATAACGCAGCTTTTTCAAAATGCTTTCTAAATAATTGTTTGCATTATAAGGATTGTATTCTGGGTTGAACTTCCACAGAAATTATCTTTACATTATTGTTGTTTGCGAATAGTTACTGTGTATTGCGCCATGTTAGATTATTGTTACAGTTTACTAGTTTAGGTAAGAGCAGAACTTGCGACAGAACCATGAATATTTTGTTGGTTTTTTAACTTTCGTAGTTTTGTGTTAAATACTGTTTCCAATGTTCCAGCCGTATGGTGTGCTCCGCTACAAAGCATGCGCTGGGATCATGATAACTGCATCGCACAACCCTAAGCAAGACAATGGCTACAAAGTGTATTGGGAGAATGGAGCGCAGATCATACCCCCTCACGATTCAGGTAAAATCTATTTGAAATAGGAATTTTATTTTGTTTATTTGCCAAGTTGTCTTTGGTCACGAGGCAGCGAAGCGGCGTTTGGGTCTTCGAGCCGTTGCTCGATGTTGCTGCCTACGAAACCCTCCCAGAAAAGCGGGCAATCGAAGAGAGAAGATGTTGTTAAAACGAACAATGAGCATCAAGTGATAGCTAAATGACGTAGGCAATGTTTGTTTTTTCCAGGCATCGCTGCGACTATTGAAAAGAATCTTACCCCTGTAGCTGATGACGTATGGAACGAAGGAGTTTGTAGACAGTCAGCTAACGTCACCAATCCTTACGATGATGTCATGGAGGCGTATTACATCGATTTGAATAAATATTGCCATCACCGGTAGGTTTGCGTTCATAGAAATTATGTTTAAAAGAAAGTTAGGTGTTTAGAAATCCCTGGTCGAAAAGTCGATGTATACGCTATTCGATATTCACCAAATTGCAAGCTTTTCTGGGGTTGTAAAGTAGTCTTAAAAAAGCACCACTAGATATTTTCAGAAATTACATTGTTCGCATCAGCTTTCCCAGTGCAGTAGTTTGCTGCATTCAATTTAGACATTTGAGAAGTGAAAGAGTGTAGCAGCACAGCGTTAGTAGAAAATCGGGCTCGATTTAATTAATAAAGGTACCTGTGTTTTCCGGACTATAAGATGCACTGGATTATAAGGTGCACACCCAAAAAAATTTTAAAAATTAACTTTTTTCCATACATAAAGCGCACCGAAGTATAAGACACATATATTTTAATTAAGGGTTAAATTGCTGCAAAACAGGTAAAAAAAAGAAAAATCTAAATAGTTTATGTCACTTTATTGTTTTTTCCATTCGTAAGGCACACCTGAGTATAAGCCGCACTTAATAAATTTTACCATAAAAAAGTTTTTTGGGTGCGTCTCACAGTCCGGAAAATACGGTAATGCGGTAGGTCGATTGAATTGAAGTTGATCAGATTAATAGGCCCTTTGAACGTTAGTAGGCTTCCCTTGGTGTTTCTTCGCGCTTGTTTGTTGAATTTTCTTGCTGTGTGGCTCCGTTTTTGTAGAGCTTTTAAAATGCATTGTTTTAATTTTGTCTCGATTTCGTTTGGTTAATAATTTGCATGGACCCGGTTGTGTGCTGAACGGCTGCACGTTTAAAGCTGTAAAGTGTTGCCGGGCTGTTCCGTGTACAAAAACAACTTGCTAACATTGCTGCATTTTGAAAGCGTGCAATCCATCCACAAACGTGGCATTTCGTCAAGTCTGAAGCTTGCTGCTTCCTCGCTCAAGTTTTTACTTCCTTGTACGAAATATTGAATTAGACCAACGTTACAATGCTGAGAAAACTTCCGGGTTTTGGTGATAATCTTACCGTTGTTGTTCGGGTGAGGTTAACTTTTTAGCTATATAAATTCTCCAAACCAACCGCCTAACTGCTTAGCAAGCGAATTGTTGTGCGTACGCTGTAAACAACTAAACCTGTTTCAGAGACGTCAACAAATCAACCAAGTTAAAGTTCACGTACACTCCCGTCCACGGAGTGGGGTTGGAGTTTGCGCACAGGTCCGCCACAACCTTCAACCTCCCTGTGCTGCAGGATGTGATCGAACAGAGGAAGCCCGACCCGGAATTCCCAACTGTCAAGTATCCGAACCCTGAGGAAGGGAAAGGAGTGTTGGTAAGCGCGTAACTGGGGTTGTGTGTAACGCGGTACCCTGATAATCAAGAAGCGAAATGGTTTGCATCGAATGTAGTTCATGTCGTGTGGTTCGGTGGACCTGTTTGCTTGCCCAATGCCTGCTTTCATGTTTATAATTCAAGTTACTGTTATGTTTGTAATTCACGTCTAACCTAATCCCTATTTTCCAGTCGTTAGCGATCCAAACAGCGAATGGAAGCGGATGTCGCGTGATCCTCGCCAACGACCCAGACGCTGACAGACTCGCCGTCGCCGAGAAACAACCGGACGGGAGCTGGAAGGTCTTCACCGGGAATGAGTTAGGTTGGTGTGACGCGTTTGGGTAAACTTAGCTTGATGTATGCAAAAGCGCAATCTCAGCAAGTAACGTTATAATGGTTTAGGGATACTTCTGTCCAAAATGGCCTCTCTAAAAGAGCGTCTCAATTTTACTCATATGTACATTGAAAAGCATTTCGTCAAGAGCGATGCAAAATTTCGAGTTCCGCATTCCAAGTGTCGCACTCCTAACCTTAAACAGTTTTTCTAATTTTGATTTCGTGAAGATGGGTCGGCGAAAGTATTAAGGATATGAAGGCGGAAGGTTCGAGAAGTCAAGAAAATTAGTGGGAGGACGGTGCATTCGCAGTGCAATATGGAGGTGGCGCATGGAAGGGAAGGATTAAGATGAATTCAACCACCTCCGTTGACGGGCTAACAAATGAAAATTGCATTATGATAAAAGGAGCGCTTGGTCTCCGGAGCTTTACGGAAAACGCTCTGCAATCACAGGGAACGGATACGCTATTTTGCCGTTTGTTGTAGTAGGTGATTGAATGATTGATATTAAACAGGTGCCTTATTCGGATGGTGGGCATGGCATTCTTACATCACAATGCATCCTGAACTGAAAGATCGGAGCAAGGTGTGCATGCTGAGCAGCACTGTGTCGTCCATGATACTGAAGTCGATCAGCCGAGTGGAAGGATTCTCGTTTGAGGTGAGTTCCAAATGAGACACGTGCGTGACGTGAGGAAAAAGGAACAGAGAATCCGCTCAACCAGAGTTTTAGAGGCAACCGATAAATATTAGATACCTGACAGCTGTGCCACTTGTGATGATGAGGTACGCATTGCCCAGATTACCCTCTTTGTATGTGGAAGGTGCCTGTATTCTTTTATACAGTTTTCAACTCATCCTTAGGAATTCCCACCCGGCGAAGTTGGTGCGGGGTTGTCCAGGATTCGCACAGCTGGATTTCTATTGCTGCGCCCTTGTGCTGCTTGAGTTGTGAGCGCACAATCAAATTCATTCTATCACTACTTTGGACTGTATAATGCTCTAGCGCCCCCTTCCGTAGTACCGTACAACTTCAACATGACTTAAATACCTTCTTAATTGGTAAAATATGGCGAAAAATATCAGGATGAGCTATGAAAATGGTCAAAATACTAAAGTAGAGAGCAAGCTTTCTTCCACAGCCGTCGGATTTTGAGCAATATTTTGTGTTGTGTGGCACCAACCCTGCTAGTAATTGTCAATAGAAGTTCAAGGGTTGTAAAGTTTTGACGTCATTGGCTTCTTCCAGGACACTTTGACGGGCTTCAAGTGGATGGGCAGCCGCGCCCACCAGCTCATGAAGGAGGGGAAGGTTGTGTTGTACGCGTTTGAGGAGGCGATTGGATACATGCTTGGCACCAACGTCCTCGACAAAGACGGCATCAGCGCCCTGGCGGTTGTCGCGGAATGCGCATGTTGGCTGGAGACGAAAGGAATCACGCTAACGCAACAACTCATGAAAATTTACAGCAAGTAAGTTGCTAAAAAGCAAAATTTGTACTCCGAATGACTGCTTCATCAATAAATTTCAGTTTACAAAGATGAAAAAGCGAAATGCTTATCTGCGTGCTGTTTTGTGTGCGTTTTATAAGGTGAGCGTGGTTAAATTTTGAAATAGGAATAGGATGAGAATATCAACTATCGAGCACATGAGTTGCGAATGCTAAACAAGATAAGATCACTAATGCAATACATTAAATGCAAGGTCAAATGCAATGTACCTACAATTAAGCTCTAGTTTTTGAGGACGAGGCATCGCCGCACACCCTGATGCAAAGATGAAACAATGAGCGAAACTCTGCTAACGATTTCCCCTCTCACAGTATGTTTGTTGCAGATACGGCGACCATGTGAGCAACAATTCTTATTACCTTAGTCACCACGTCGAAAAAACTGACGCCATGTTCCACCGCTTACGTCACTATGGAGAGAGCACGGATAACAAAGATGTGATTGTCGACAAAACAAATGGGAACCGATATCCTCGAAAACTCGGCCGTTTCACAATCTCCGGTATCCGCGATCTCACCACGGGGTTCGACAGTCGCACGAGCGATGCAAAAGCAGTAAGCAGTTTTCTGGTCTTTTCAAGATTATTTGTCTACCGCAGTGGAGAAACTGGACTCATTTTACGATTGAAGCAAGCAGTGACCAACTGTTATGTATTTCAGCTAAGTCTCAAGCGGCTGGCTTCAGTATAAAAAAATTGCATTTAATACGGCAATAGGTTACCTTTCCGCGTTCCTTTTTTCGGCTGTTTTTCATCCAAAACCGAAATTTGCAAAGTTACGCTCACAATGCCGGCACAGTTATTGTTGTACGACATGACAATATTTTAATCCAGACCCTTCCTACTACCCCGACGAGTCACATGATCACGTTTTACTTCGCGAACGAGGTCGTTGTTACGATCCGAACGAGCGGAACGGAGCCAAAGATTAAGTACTACTCCGAAATATGCGGAAAAGCAGGAGTGTAAGTATTTGGGATTAGCTCTTACCGGAAATGTGGTAGATTTTCCGGTATGACGTAGGTCATAGGCTCCTTGCACAGACCTGAGCTAGTGTATTACGTTGGATTGTTAAACGTTTGTCGCACGAAAAGTGGCAGACAAATAAGTCTTTTTTTTCTTCGATGTAAAAGTGGGCCGCTTTGACCTACGATTTGGTAAAAACGTGGATCAGTTGGACGCATCTACTATGGCAACTCAAGATTAGAAGAAGCAAATCTGCTTTTTGGGAGGTTTTGCAAAATGGTTCAGCTCCGCACAATTCGAACCGATACAAATTTATGCTGTGATCGATGTTTTTAATGTCCCTTTGAAATAATGTAGTCATAACGGGTACTATAATTCACTAAGAATTTTTCGCGTATTTTATGAGAACCAGGGGCGTATTTAGAGAGGGGGGGCATTGTGCCATGACCCCAATGCAGAAATACCTAAGAATAGTGCGCAAAATTGAGTCATGCCCCCCCCCCCCCTTGAAAATCAGGCAGAAAAACGGGCTGAATTTGAGTGAAGACTTTTTTTGGTTTTCATTATTCTCAAATTTCCCCCCCCCCCCCCTTTTGAAAATCCTGCGTACGCCACTGATGAGAACCTAAATTTAAGCTCATTTTAAGCCAAAACAGTCAAATATTATAGCTACAAGCTTATCGCACACATACGAAATCAATCGTAAATTATATATTGTACTACTATATTTACTTAAATCGATATTACTTCAGCGGGGCTTTCCTCTTGTTGCTGATTGTCATTCAAAAGATTTTCTTTTCCTGATGACGCCATTCACATATCTTCTTCCAGGTCTCATGACGAGGTGAAGAAAGAGTTGGACGAAGTGGTTGGATTGGTCTGCAGCGAGTTCTATCAACCGCAAAAGAACGGCTTCCTCAGCCGCCCCACGTGAACCCCGGGTTGTGGGTGATTCGGTGCTTGTTATTACACAACTTCTATTTATTTTAAGTTCAAATTCGTGCGTAAGTCGCTTTCGCAGCTTGGTGCTTTCTCAGCAGAGTTTATTGCGTAATCAGGATATGCAACTGGTGCTCGCTCTCACCGCCCAGCAAAGAGTTTGCACGCGATGTTAAATAACTTTTTATAGTATTTGAAAGATATTGTGGATAAATAATCTCAGTCTATCAAAAAAATGCTTGAGAAGTTCAAATTATAAACAGTTATTTGCAAATATTTCAACTACAGCTTTTTTTGGAGGGGAAGGGCCAACGTTTTTTGTTTGTCTTCCGTCTATTAGTAGAAGTACAGCATTTGATATAGCAGACCAAATGATCTTGATCTTTTGCAGATAAATGCATGCGATTGCGATGCTGTAAATGCCTATTGTTTTTATAATTTCTTTATGTTCGCTCTGTCGTCTTTCATTCGTTTATTGCTGATTAAGTTTAATCAAAGATGTGAGATATTGCTCTGCTTGTACTAATTTTGTAGGTGCTTAAATTTCTGACCGTGACTATTAGGCGCAGACGTTTATACGCCGGACGTTTAGGCGCCGAAACTTTTATGCGCCAGAGGTAAAAAAATTTTTTTAAATTTCAAAAAAATTTATTTCAAAAAAAAGTTTTGCCAAAAAACATTTTTTTCTACACAAAAAAACGTTTTTCTTCCCAAAAAATTTTTTTTCTTTCACATGACAGTCTTGTTTCAAATAAAAACTTTTTTGAAAAAAAAGCTTCCAACAAAAAAGTTTTACTTTGATTAAAATGTTGTACACAAATGACGCTCTCTCAGCAATCCTTTTCCAGCCAATCACTGCTCGGCTTTTTCCTATAGCCACTCCTTTTCCTGCGCTCTCTATTCTGACGATTCTTCTTGACAAACAACTGATGAAAAGCTTCGAAAATATTAACATTTTAATCAAAGTAAAACTTTTTTGGAAAAAGTTTTTTTTTCAAAAAAGTTTTTATTTGAAGACTGTCATTTGAAAGAAAAAAAAATTTTTTGGGAAGAAAAACGTTTTTTTGTAGAAAATGTTTTTTGGAAAAAAACTAGTTTTTTTTTTGGAAAAAAAATTGTTTTACCTCTGGCGCCTATAAGTCTCGGCGCATAAACGTCTGCGCCTAAAAGTCGTAGACCGCTTGAATTTCGTGCCAAGCTTCTTCCATTTTGTTAGGTTGCTTTTTAATTTATGTTATACCGCATGGGAAGGCAAGATAGCCGCTAATGATCGATGTTTCAATCCATCCTTCCAAATTTTCAGACCAAGTAACTACCGAAACATAATCAGAGTGCGGCAGCAATCGAAACAAAATTTACTCATATTCAAAAAAATAATATTTTTTTGCCCCCTAATTTAGGTAAAAACCAAAAAGTCTTCGCTGCAAATAGGTACTGATTTCGGCGGGTATTCGGTGTTTTTGGAATTACTTGCCACTTTTTCGTCTAAATATCCAGGAAGCCTTTTTTTGGTGTGCGGGTCGCTAAATCTCGATGGGGGGGACGCGTCCCCCCCTACAATTTAAGTACTGTTTGTGCTGCTTCGCAGAGGTGGACGACTGGACACGAGTAACATTTTATCAAAAGCGCAACGATTTTTGAAACCAGGAAAAGCGCAGCACAGATGAGCAATTGAAATTTGTTAATTTCTGAAGCGCAACGTAACTTCTGCAATAAATTTTTTAGGAAACACAATGCAATTTTTGCGATTTCATACAGAGAAGGAATAAGAAATTTACAGACGAAAGCAAACATTTGACATGGTGCGATTGAAATGAGACAAAGATAAGTTCGAAGTATAACATTGCACTACTAACCGGAAATAATTTTAAAAGTGCAGTGCAGTTTAATCCGCAACGATTCTTCAAGATTTTAGTCCGCAACGCAACCTCCGCAATGTCTGAAAATAAAAAAATTTAAGCGCAACGTATTTTTAAGTTGCTCTAAATTGCCGTTTGCCTGCTTATGCTGATTTTAAACTTGTTCAACCAATTTCAGCCAGATCTCGACACAGTTATGGCAAATGGCGTTGAAGTTTTCGGTTTTTGCTGCCAATCGCATCGATCTACTCAGCGTTGATGATGAGCATTTCACAGTTACGTTGAGGCATCAAAGCAGTTTATTACCAAAGCCTCGTTTTCATCAGCATTGCTGGTTCAATCCTTTGAAAAGCTGGTTTGGTGAAAAACCAAACAATTTGGAATGAAAACTTACAATTAAATAGATTTTCAAGGGTTTTGGTGCAGCTGCATGACTTCCGTCTCTGCTCCTCTTAGCTCAATTGCATTCCCGATCGTAACATATGTTTTGTAGGCTACCAAAAACAGGACCATACGGTAAGCTTTTGCAAGCATTTTCCGCTGCTATGAATTGTATTTCCCAATTGTTGTGGGTGGAGTATATTGTAGGTGTGCTTGGCAGATTTAGCGCTAATAAACGTTTTTAGTTGAAATTTGGTTCAGACAAACAGGTTTATTGTTAACCAGTACATAAATTGTAGGGGAGACGGGGGGGACGCGTCCCCCATCGAGATTGAGCGTCCCCCCATCGACATTTGAGCGCTGGATGATCAGAAGAAAAAACACTTCAACCGTCGGAGAAGAACTGTTTTTTTGGTCTTCATCTAATTTCCGGCGAAAAAGCACAGACTCTAGGCGAAGACTTTTTTTTGTTTGGTCTTTATTCAATTTCGTCGACGGAATTACGTGATCTTCACTAAGGTTTAGTCAAGGCTGCAAAAGCTTCCCCCCTTGCAAAATTTTACAATTTAAGTACTGTTGTTAACCAACATAAAAAACTAAACAATTGAAATCCGGCATAATTGGAAAAGTAGAAAATGAAAAAACGCGATATTTAAATGTGAATTTTATAATATTTGTTAACAAAGGAGCTGGAAGTGACCGTAAAGGTCTTCGAGTTAAAAGGTTCAAGTTTAAACTAAAAGAATCATGCTACATTGTAACAGCAATGCAACAAAGACAACAAATTTATCGGACAAATTCTCAATTTTTTGGAGGGATTTCGTTCCGCACAGCTATGCTTAATTCTGCCATCAAGGAGTTAAACACTCGAAACTTGATCCAAGAATATTTTGGCTAGTTTATAGCATTTGCAAAGTGGAAAGAGTTGACATTTCATACCAGAGTTTTGTGAAATGAGGGATTACACAAATTTTTTATAGCAAGTGTAGCGTTACATTCTAACATGAGCTCTTAGGATACGTTGGTTCTTCAGTAAACCCGAAGAACAGCACGTAAGTTGTTCAACCGTGCCGGTCGACCGCATTGGGACGCATATTTTTGACCCGAATGTTGCAATGGCGGACGCGAAAGAAAGTTGGAGTGGTGGAAGGTCTCCCCTGCGCTGGCCGGAGACGTTGAAGTGCCGTCGCCAGCGCCGAGGGAGGGTATAGATGTAGCGTCACACTCCATCGCAGCCTCAAGTCAAATCGAATACATTGGTTCACGAAGTCAATCTACCGAGCAGTCGACCTCATTGGGACGCGTCTTTTTGCATCGGATGTTACATAGGACACAGAAAATCCATCGCAAGCCAGCAAAAACTTAAAGCTGCTTTACAAGGAATTGACTTCTACGGCCTAATATTGCGAGGGGGTTGTTGCAAGCCAATTTGATATTTATTATTTTGTATTTAGCGCGAGCGCCTTCTACTGTCAATACGACCCTGCGTTCACGTTAACTAGGCCTCAGTTGCGATCGTTTGGTTTTTGAAGCACCAGCAATTTTTTGTAGTGACTCAATTTGTTCTTACCGTACCGCCTTCACCTCCCAAATGTGGCTTTTTCTGCGATTAAACCGATAATGTTTTTAGGCAAGATTTATTTCATCGAGAACTCGGTTATATTTTTTATTGGTAGCCTACACGGGAAGCGAACTTTCGTAATCTGTCCGGTGCAATAGACGACGTTCTAAGAAAAAGAGTTTTACGGTTTAGGCACAGGAAATACTCTCGCAGATTCTGTTTATGAATTTGGGCGAGAAAACGCAAACGATGGTAAGTCTTCTTGATCAAGTGCAAGTTCACATCCAGGGGCGCACGCATGGGGGGCACGATGCCATGCCCCCCCCCCCCCCCCTTTGGCCAACTGCAACAGTGCTACAAAAAAAAATGCACAGAAAATGACATAAAGAAGTCGCATTGTCTCGCCGTGCTTCAACTAAAATGCCAAGATGACGATGATGTGGGGGGGGAGAAAGTATCTATAAAAAATTTTGTTGGCTAATTGATTTCATCGATTCAGTTATCATTTGACCACTAAGTTTTGACGCAAATTTAAATTCTTGTTTGGCGTTGTCTATTGTTTTTGTTTCTCACTGTTACGTCATAGTTTGGCATTTTGCGTAGATATTTTATTTGTCTCAGCGGTGTAAGTCAGATATCGCACGTGTGATACATCTGAGATTTTGAACTGTGTAGTGTGTAGTTTCTAGCAGTTTACGTTAATTAGGTGGGAAGGCAAACACAGTTAACGTGGAGACAAACTAGTCAGGAGTGTTTATACTTATAGCCGTTATGCTGACATTTTAGGGACTGTATTTCGTTGAGTCAGAGTACGTTTTATGTGTCAGCTGCTACCGTTTAGCTTGGCCTAGGTTAAGGTTAGAGTTAGGTTACCGGCGTGTCCTTGAAAAAGACACGTACCTTTTTCGCGGTATAGTTAGGTTGTTTGTGTAGTAGTAAGGACAGGTTTTATCAGTGTGTTATTGTTTTTAGAACCTTAACTGCCGGTTCGTATCCATCCCCCTACTTGTCCATCCCATTAAGCCACTTATAGCCGGCCAGCCGGGGCTCTTTTTGGCTTCTGACAGTTGGCTTACCGCCCCAGTTAGTGATTAGTAAATAGTAATTGTGATAGAACTTGAATAACGTGTGTGACTATGACTATTTCCTATCTTCGGTGGTGGGGATTGCGGGCAGCAGGAAAGAAGCATTCGTTGGTGTAGGATCAGTCAATTTCTAGTTCAAGTAGGACCGTGGAATTGACAGTGTTGGTTCTCTAGGTTTGGGACACTGTACAATTTGCTGTACTCACCGAGCACGGTTACTCAAACGCGCCCTTCGAATTTATCCCTATTATTTTGAAATCTGCGAGACATTCTATCAGCTGCGATTGTGTAGATGCAATATTTTTGTTCGATTAGGATTATTTTCCTAGTATGTTAGATTTGGACATAGGAGGCTGCAAAAAAATTACTGCAACAATGATCTGCAATGGAATAGTAAGACTAAAAATGATGGAGAGCAGAGTCAATGAAATTCAACAAACATGATATTTTCGCATTTAAAAAGTAGAGTTTAGTACCCAAATGCTCGTTGTAATCAGGGCCGGATTTACCATATAGCAATTTGGCACAGTGCCATCTGCCAGGGACCTCGCGCTATAGAGATTCCCGCGCTCAAGCATAAAAATTGCAAATCATTTGACTGTTTTAACACTGTTCGCAAGCTCCAGACTTCCTAAGATTCTTTAAATCTACGTAGTTATCGGTCATTCCTAATCGTTAATTCTGCTTACAAAGCTTCTAATTCAATACGTCACAGCAGGGAGTTGCTCGTGCTGCTTCTCACTTCTTATATCTGTGACTGTTTGAAGAGAAAAGCGAAAGTTTCAAACGCGGCTTGCAGGTTATTTTGTGGTTTAAATCGAATGTGCATAAATGGCTAAGTTGGTTTTAGAAAATAATTGGTATCAGAAAGATAGATGATGCCGGTAATTAGAAATCAGGATACATATTTTGAAAAGGTTCTTTATTTCTACCAGACCCATGCATTTGAATGCTGCGCTTTCGTTTATAAACGTCAATTTACAGTGACATCACTGCTAGTCTTCATGGTTTATTAGGTACGATTTAAGTATACTAATAAGTAATAAATCTTCTTCGTTTGGAGGATGATCTTGTTTCGAGTTCTTCAAATGCTGGGGCATTGTTAATCAACCAGGCCTTCGTCTGTCAACCCTTGAGGCCGACCCAATTATTGACTTTATGTCTTAATATTTAAGACATAAAGTCAATAACTGGGTCGGCTTCAAGGGTTGACAGCAAAATATGGTCACGTTTGGAATTCGAACCCAAGCCCGCACCAGCCGGAAACTTAAACCCGGCTTCTGAGGTCGCGGCAGCCCTTAGCCCTTAACCAGTTGGTGCGGGCATGGGTTCGAATCCCATACGTGACTATATTCTAATGTCAACCCTTGAGGCCGACCCAATTATTGACTTTATGTCTTAATATTTCATTTATGATTTGAAAACTGCGGTCGTCTCTTATCAAGGCTGTTCGTCGACTGCCTGACTAGGAATCGAGCATGGCACACTGATTGCTTTAGATGCTTACTGAAGTGAGCCTTTAACATAAGTTGTCTGAGCTCACTTTAAAAACTAAAACGTAATAATGATAAAACGCTAATTCGAATCCCTGAAGCTGCAACGTCAATCTTTTCGTTAGAGTTTTGACAAGTTTCTTTGAAGCCAGTACAAAACTTTTTTTTGAGGTTTCATTTTTTAAAAGCGCCAAGGGCCCCGCGTAATGTAAATCCGGCCCTGGTTGTAATCATTAATTCTATATGATGATTCGCAGTTACGACATTTTAAAACATCGTCAGTATCAAACATTCGAGTTAATTAGTTAAGAAATTTATATCTTTTAGTCAACATTATGAAGAGGCAAAGATTAATGCAAGATTTTTTTTGCGTCAAAGTCTGCAAGGTTAACAAATACATCAGATAGTGAAGGTGAAGCAAGTACTCTTCAGCAATCTAGCACCGGTAGCAGCCAACCCCAAGATGTAATTATTGATACACCAAGCATAACGACAGCAGAAACTGCTACTTCTGCTGCAACTACAGGCGAGAGTCTGCCTTTTACTTCAGTTACTAACGACATAGGAAATGTTGCAAGTTCGCGTGTTTCGCTGACATCGCTTTCTTCCCAAGATAAGTTGGAACTCCTTAAAAAACGCTGGAAACCTGATGATACCACCGGCTGGCCATATTCTGAACGTAAAGATGGCAATAAAATTCGAAAAAAATATCTTGGACCCCAACACATATCCGGAAAATACTCTTGTTTTTCATACTCTCCGATTGAAAAGGGTTTGTTCTGTGTTCCTTGTGTTCTCTTCGGAACAACGTCTGCTGGGGGAGTTTCATTAAATAGATTAGTTCGCACGCCGCTACAAAATTACAGTCATTTGACAGATCGTGATGGTTATTTAACTGCACATTTATCCAAGCAATATCATGAAGACAGTTGCTATAAAGCGACACAGTTTGAAAAGGTGGCGACAGGTGAAGAAACTGACACATATCATCAATTGAATCAAGCTGCTGCAGTAGCAAAAAATAGAAATCGTGCGATCTTGACAAGAATTTTGAAAGCAATTGTTTTTCTTGGTCGTTGTGGGCTGCCACCAAGAGGACATAGGGACAGTGGCTACCCACTAGCAATGGTAGAAGACGAAAGTGCTATTGATGCTTCCAGTGAAGGAAATTTTAGAGCGCTTCTTCGTTTTATGGTTGGTTGTGGCGATGAAATTATCGAAGAGCACATAGAAACATGCAGTCGCAACGCCACATACATTTCATGGCGTTCTCAAAATGAACTTATTGAGGCGATTGGAACAGTTTTGACCCAAAAAGTTGTAAGTGAAATTACCGAAACTAAATTTTTTACCTTAATGGCCGATGAGACTACAGACTGCTGTGGCATGGAACAAATGAGTGTTTGCCTGCGATATGTACGTGATGGAAAGCTTCACGAAAGGTTATTGCAGCTTGTAGAAGCACCGGACCTATCTGGCTCTGGAATTGCTACCCAACTTTTAACTATTCTTGAAAACGTTGGAATTAATCCAAATTATATGATTGGCCAATGTTATGATGGAGCTGCCGCTATGTCTGGTCAGCACAATGGAGTCCAGAAACACATCCGAGATCAATACCCGAAGGCTATATACATCCATTGTGCGTCTCATCGACTCAATCTTTGCATCGTAAAGGCTTGCAATGTACGTGAGATTCAGTCAGCCTTGTGTACAATGAAAGATATAGCCACATTTTTTTCTAACTCCAGCAAACGTCTGTCCACATTACATTCATATATTAGTCGTAAATGCCCTGATAGTTCGCATTCTCGTTTGAAGCGGCATTGTACCACAAGATAGGTTGAAAATCTAGAAGCCGTCATTGTTTTCAAGATGTATCTGGCCGCAGTTGGAGCTCTGGACGAATTGTCAGAATCGAGAGATGGAGAAGCTGCAGGAAAGGCAATGTCACACCTAAAAATGATAACTACACCCGACTTTTTAATATGCATGGAAGTTTTGAATGCGGTACTGAATATTACCAAACCAGTTGCAAGGAAGTTGCAGGGAACGCAAGAAACCATTTTACAGCACTCGATGCCATCACCAGTTGCAAAGACGTGATCGAGGCATTGCGAAACAACGAAGAAGAATTAGAAAGATTATTTCGTCATGCTGAAGATTTCTACGGAGAATCCATACCCATGCCTCGAGTCATCAACCGGCAAGCCAATAGAGCTAATCCACCCGCAACTTCTCCATTGCAGTTTTACAGAAGAGCCGTGTTTTTACCCTTTGTTGACACAGTGCTTGAACAACTGAACCAAAGATTTTCTTCTGATCAAGTTGACTGCATAAAATTACAATATTTGATTGAATTGATTCCATCTGTGTGCGTTAAGAATGACATTGCTTTTGAATCTTGAAGAAATGCTGTTCATCTCCATGCCTCTTTTTTGGAAGGCAGCATTGACACCGTGGAAGCCGAATTTTTGCGATGGCGCGCTTATTGGTTGCGCCGCAGTAGTACTGGTAATTCATTACCTAACAATGCATTGGATGCTCTTCTGTACGCAAAAAAGATGGAAACATACCCATCTCTGGAAGTTCTTTTTCAGATATTAGCAACACTTCCGGTGACCACAGGCACAAATGAACGTTCTTTCAGTGCTCTGAAATATCTGAAAACTTACCTACGCTCCACGATGAAGGAAATTCGGTTGAATGGACTAGCATTGCTCTATGTTCATCGTGACATCAGCTTGGACTTGGACCAAGTGATCGATGAATTTTCACGCAAAAATCGAAGACTGAATTTCAGTTAATTTTTTAAGTTGACATAAAGTGAGCTACAATTACGAGTGTGGTTAGTAAGTGACAATTCGGCACAGGAAATTCAGCGAAAATACTGTACCAGATGTATATGCGAATACCGAGTACACACGATTGTTTTCATAACTACCTTATTTTTTGGCTAATACGCCGATTTTCTGGAATAAATTTTTTAACCTTATTTTCTGGGGTCGGCTTATCGGGAGGGTATGACTTCGGACCAGAAAATGCCGGAGGTCAAAATTGCAATTGTGTTACTGTTAACGTAATTGCGTTGAAACTGCATTTTTTCTCAACATAGCGGGAATGTCCAACGCACGCTGAATCGTCGCATGTGCGTGTGCGCTCACGATAGCGTCTCGCATTCGTATGTGCAATTGTGCATGCAATGAGCGCACGAACGTAATACGTATTGGATAAAACCATTATCAATGGCACATTTCACAACAACGTACTCGAATTAATACGGTAGTTAAACGCATTTTTTCTTCCTCGGCTTATTTGGCGGTAATATGAAAACCTTCATTTTCAAAGCTAAAAACTGGACTCGGCTTATTCGACGAGTCGGTTGATTAGCCGGAAAATATGGTATTAAAATTAACAGACATCGATTTTGTTAATCTGAACATACGTTTCACGCTTAATGTCGAAACTCCTGACCATTAGTCGCAAGTTTAGGTTCGTAAAATAGTTTATTTGAAAAGTTGTGAAAGATAAAATTCAGCCGAAAGTTACTACTTGTGTTCCCCAAATGAGTTATTTTGCACTCAATTCTTCAAAAATTGCTAGACCCCCGTTGCCTCCGGACCACCTGCAAATATTTTTGGGATTTGCCCCTATGGCCCCCCCCTTTACAAAATCCTGGGTGCGCCACTGTTCACATCTACCTCGGGTCTATGATCCGCTCTTACGCAGAGAAGTTATCGGTTACCTCAGGCATGTTTACAACTACAATCTTAACTTGCTATCGAGTGATAATATGACAGCAACGAAATTATTACTGCGAATCGTACTATGCAGTAAGGGTGCATTCAAAGCTCAAATGGAAATTTTGACCAATTTCAACAGTACATGTAACGTTTCTGGTACCAAATCCGGCTCGCCAGTCCCACGCTTAATTAATAAAATTCACTGAATGTCACCGGGCATACATACATAAGTAACGCAGCGTTCTGATTTGGTGATTGTTTTGACAATACTGGTAGACGCAGCATAAATTTATAATTTAATCTCTTCCCGGTATGACTACTGAAAATCCAACTTCCCCCGAGCGTCATATGATTAAATATTTCTTTATTACGCAATATATCAAACGTGCTCGGTAGAAAATATTAGTTTAACAGACCATCCTACTATTCCCTCCACCAAATGATGACTTTTTCTGCTTCGTCAAAAAAATTGATCCTACAGCCGTCAATCCACTCAATTGTGCTCCAACAAAGAGTATGGTCGCTTTAACATGTTGGTTTTTAACTTCAACACAAGCAGAGAGTTTTGTTTGTGCAATGACCCGAACAGATCATGCGACCAGCTTAACTGTTTGTTGATCGATCAAAGGTCGTGACGTAATAGCAATGTAAGCTTCCTACATTCGAAAATGCGCAGCAGTAATTACGCGTGCATAGCTGCAACAGTCGATCGATAAACAGACATGCCTCAACAGCACACCGCAAAACACTTCATTTTGGTTGCGTAATTTAAGTCCTAAGCGCTCTACTGTTAAGCAGCTGCATTTTCGTGATTGGGGTATCAATGCAGGTGGCTTATCGTACTGGATATCGCATTACGGTACCCATGAAGGCAGATCACAAGTTCCACACCATCTGTGCCGAAAAGCAAAACAGTTTCATTGGCTCGGCTTTTAGACACTAAAGATATATATTTACAATACAACACAAAAACTGTACGCTAAATTGCACTGAAATAACGACTTCTACAACTTGGATTTGACAACAGCGAAGTGAATCACACGAGACAACCGCTGCAAACTTTTATCAGTCCGTGCAATGAATTGATTAATTTTTCAAAATTTACGTGATTTTTCAACAACAGGACACTTACTGGCTCGTTTGGTAAAAAAGCAGTGGGAAGTCAAAAATGAGGAGCTGGGGATCCCCCTAAAAGCCGGACAGACTTGAATTGAAGTCAATCGCAACCAAACGAATGATCGAGATAAGATTTGACACAAAAATTCAGCAACTAAAAGCTAGTAGTCGCATTTAGTTGCAATGCAATACAAGAAACACATCCCATCTACTTGATAATTAAATCTACTTACTGGACCAAATGTTTACAGTTTATCAGTCCAAATCCTTGCTCACTTAACAGAGCTGTAATGCTGACTCGAAAAAATTAAGAGTAAAACAACTAATTAATTCCATTATCAAATACAATTGTTACAATTTTGATACGACAATTTCACTGGAAATGAGAGGTTATTGGCCAGAATACTAAAATGTTTTGAAAAAAAAAATTATTCCATCAAATTAGGAGGATCCTTTTACGATCAGTACTAGAGCTGTGATGAGGCCATACAAACCCAAGACTTCGGCGAAGATAAGGATAAGAATCATACCTGCAAGAAAAGCATTGCGTAAAACTTCTAGGAAACTCAAGTTATGAACGAAAAATATAGGTCATAGGAAACAGCTACTTTAGGACTTACCGTAAGTCACTCTAGCTACAGACACAGCAAATATAGGAACTTAAAGTCTTGAACGCACATAGCGTAAATGAAGTTATGCCGCGCAGTAAATGAATATGCTTGATTGCTCTTAGGTTTGTGAAACAGCGGAAGTAACTGTTTTCAGTGCGTGACAACATACATTTTAATTCAAAAAGCGATTATCTTTTCTAATCAACACTGCCATGCCATAAATCTTAATTAGCATACGTGTTTTAAAGATTCTACCAGTAAGTATGACCAAGAGTTGAGTAAAAGATTCAAGACAATATTCACAATTCCTTCACTTCTTTTTTTACATTTCCAACTTAATACCGGTACTCAAGACTGAGTAATAAAAGTACAACGGTAACATTTGGCTCCAAATACAATGGAATAGGCCGAGAATGCAAACCACAAATTCTATACGTGCTCTATCAATTCATTACTACTTTCATTTCAATGAAAACTCACCAACGAAAAGTTTAGGTTGTTGAGCTGTTCCTCTTACACCCGCGTCTCCCACTATCCCAATCGCAAAACCGGCAGCTAATCCTGATAAACCGACACTCAAACCAGCACCGAGGTGGAGAAAGGAACTGCAATTATAATTTGATTACAGGTACTGGTGGTTTTAACTCTACCGGAATAAAGGTTGAACAGGCACAGAGAGAGCTGATTAATATGCATGAAATGTAGTGGTAATCACAATAGGTTTTGATTCAAGTCGCACTTTTCTGCATGAAGAAAAAGCTGGTCTTTTTGACTTGTTCAATCCAAAAAAAGTTGATCCTGTTTTGTGCAAAGACCTAACTTCAAACACAAAAATTTAAGTTCAATTTGTAACAGATCAGCATTACTTTCGGCAACGTACTTGATAAAAATTCAGAAGCAAAACCACTGCGGGTATCCACAACAAATTACTGTATTGCTTATTCAATGATCAGAGTCAGACCACTGAAAAGGTTTCATACAAATACTATGCATAACATGGCAGAGGGCACAAATGTCCATCAGTTCTACACTACCATGATAAATTCAAAATGACACATTTAAAAACTTGCAATTCAGGCTGTTGAAATCTATGACTTACTCAAACAGGTGCATAGTTCCACTCATCTTCTGTGTAATTAGTACAGCAATAACAACACCATAAATAGCAATAATACCAGCCATAACCACAGGAACGACTGATTTGATGATAAGCTCTGGTCTCATTATACTCATTGCCGCAATTCCAGTGCCGGACTTTGCAGTTCCATAAGCTGCTCCAAGAGCTAAAAAGTTTGAAATTTTATTAAATGCTGAAGATTGTCTTTCAACTTCTACTAACTTTCACAATTCAGTAAATCATATCAACATCACATTAGCAACTTAGCTACAAAAGATACTTTTTTCTGATTAAGCACAGTTAAGGTACTTTTACACTGGATGTGAAGCAACCAAAATTTAAAGGTCGACAACCTGCAAAAGGTTTCAACCAGTTGCAAACTTTGCAAGGGGTTGATATCTTTACTTAGGCACAATTGTTTTTGAATGGTTGTCCTATTTTGAGCAAGTGACCTTGGCAACCACTTGCAAAGGTTGCCAACCTTTGCTTCGCATCCAGCGTAAACGCACCTTTAGGCAAGAAAAATCGAAACCATCATAAGAAAGTTAATTATGCAAGAAAAATTAATCCTATTTCCAAATTTGATTCAAAATAAGAAAAAGTGTCTAGGCACACAAAAAACACATGCTAATATGCAAGAATTACACACTGGTGTTTGTAAAGCTAGGTTTATTTTTCATTCACTAAATAATTTTGATGCAACTTTTTAGTAGGTTTAGCATTAGTTCTATGCTATGTACAGTTCAGAGTTACAATTGGCTGCTACACTTTAACCTCTTTTAAAAACATGTTCTTGAAATAACTAGTTTACTAACTTACCACTAAACACCATAGCTGACGCAGCTCCCATTGAGCTAAAAAAGGCTGCATAAGGAGGACTTGCAAGCTTATCATCTGCCATTATGAAAACCAAATAAAAAAACTTGATATATTAAAATAACAACAAAGTATTAATAAAAGTACACAATAACCTATAACCATAAAAAAGAAAAATAAATATAGTATGATTACTTCAATGGGTGATTTGGTTAGTCACTTACTGTGTATTAGGTCAGTGTACATATACTGGTACCACTCCATATGATAGTGCAGTGGTCGGCAACCCAAGCCCACAGGCTAAATCCAGCCGGCCAAAAAGTCAATCAGGCTTGTGGCCTCGTCACAAACTGTGGACTAAGTGGGAAAAAATCTCAGGGTAAAGGTTGAAAGCAGCATTCCCACTAAGCCGGTTTTTGTCAGCAAATACTCAATTTATTGGATCATCAATGGCAAATAATTTTGGGGAGTATAATAAACATCGCTTTACAGAAGCGACAAATTTGTGGAAAATAACTTTTAGTATAGTTTAATATTGGATTGGTGCAAAATTTAGGGCACATGAACATATATTGGTGAAATTTGGGCACTCATTGATTAGTCAAAAAGTTCAAATGAACACTGATTGAAAGCAGCGCTTGCAACGACTCCAGACTTTTTCTTTCTTAGATCTTTCTCAAAATTTAGGACCCAGTCTGGCTTGAACTTTGGTAAGACATGGCTGGACCTTTTCATTTGGTCTTTATCTAAATTAGGGTTTACCATATATCCCTCAACCAAATTTAAGCTGGTCTGCTGGGACCTTAGCTATGGCCCTAAACTGTGAAAAGGTTACCAGCATTAAAAACACCTGTAATTTTTTTTTTATTGCTAGTGCTGCACTGCTGCTGTTAGTAATTTTTACTCACTCTTGACCAAAATGTTGGGATATGCCTAAAAAAGCTAATTTTGAAGTACTACACTAGAGTTTTGTTTTACAATAATTCTGACACAAAATATTTATAGAGAATCAAGAACATGCAGTCAATTTTTAAAATTTTGTTTCTAATTGGCGACCCTGGCGAAATTTCTAAGAGGAAAAAGCCTTTCTAGGGGAAAATCTAATCTGTTATATCTCAGGAATAGAAGGTCGTAGAAAGTTTAAATATGGCCTTCAGATCTATCAAAATTTTTTGAGAAAAAATAGAGCACAGAACTTTTTGACTTGAATGCCCTTTTAGTCAAATGAAACAAAATTAAAGGCGGTGAATTATCCAGCCAATTCCGGTGGTTTACAATAGCTTAAATTGAACTATAATTTTTGATATTTTTTTGCTTTAATTTTGCGGCTGCGGTTGCAAAGATATTAAACAAATACAAAAAGATATCCCCCGAAAAAAGTTTTGGAAACTCTGAGTTTGGTTCTTCCCGCCAAAACCATAGTTCTCTAAACTATTAGACCTACTGTGGTTTTGGTGGGAAGAACAAAACTCAGAGTTTCCAAAAACTTTTTTGGGGGGACATCTCTTTGTATTTGTTGAATATCTTTGCAACTGCAGCTCCCAAATCAAAACAAAAAATATCAAAAATTATAGTTCTATTTTCGCTATTGTAAACCACCAGAATTGGCTGGATGATTCACTGCCTTTAAGACTTATTAATGTTTTTGCCATAGATAGAAACTTGCTATACAATATTATAACAATAATAATAATTTTTTTTGTTATTTTTTAACTTTTTGTCCACTACCCAACTTATAAAGCTCAAAATAACTAATTTTAATGATGAAGAAAAAAGAGCACAATCTGGTCCACACATAAGTACCTAAGTATAAGACACACCTTTTATTTGTGGAAATTTTTTGTCTTTAAAGTGCCCCTTATGCTCGAAAAAACACAATACAAGGTGGGCCGTAAGTTGCACACCAAAGCATTTAAAACAATTCTGATAAACTACTTAGTATTTATGCACAAAACCATGCTTCATTATATTCTACAAAAGAACCCGTACTTTAGCCCCAAGGAAAGGGGAAATATTTCACCCCGTAGATTTTACATCGTTTGACATCACAATTCTCATAATTCTTTGGTGCGCGACTTATGGCCCACCCTGTATATCCAAAGAAAAATATGCTAATTTAACTTTCTCTGTTCTGTGATGTCTTACATCCTTTCAGAGATAGCACCCATGTATTTCCAACATGCAGTCACAAGGCCACTACATGAAATTCAGACTCAAAATAGCAAGTGTTTGGAGGTCAGACAAAATCTGGGACTAGAACTGAAAACAACATACAGCTGCTGCAAAATGACTTGAGACCTGGATCATTTTTACACTCTTTCATTGCCATAGAATGTGAAAATCATTCTCATCGTCACAAAAGGGAATTATTTTACTTAATAATAGTTCAATTATGATTTCAATTAAGTACACAATGGAAAATTGTTACAGCACGAAATTGCCTAGGGCTTTTTATAAAAAAAGTACTGCTGAAAACGTATAGTGAGGCAGTGGAGAATCATAGCGGATTTGCAGCCATAAGAGAATTGTGGAAGTGATTGAGAATAGATAGTGAAGTTAAAACATCATGCCTGGAAAATATACCAGTGACGAAGAGAAAGCTCGCATCCTTGCTTGGAGGTAGGAAAACGTGCCCATTAAGGTCATCTGTGAGCGGAATGGAAGAGGGAAGGCAACCATCATGAGGTTGTTGGCTGCAGCCAAAGATCTTCCGAACAACACAGTTCCAAAGCATAAGTTTGGTGGAGGAACAAAGAAGAAAACCTCTCCACATACTGACACCATTATAAAACGAGAACTACAGAAGAACCCTTGTTTGACAGCCTTGGAATTGCAAAATCTCCATCCAGAGTTACTGCAACATGTGAAGATCCATACAGTCCAGCATCGTCTTCAAAAAGACTTGGATCTTCCAAGTCGTAAACCTGCCAAAAAACCTCTGATTCCAAGAGAGTGAAGACGAAACGGCTCGCATTTGCAAGGAAATACTCACATTGGACCACTGAACAGTGGAGGAAAGTGATGTTTTCCAATGAGAGCAATTTCCAAGTCTTTAAGATGGGGTCTACCACTGTGCTGCGTCCAAGATCATCAGATCGCATTGATCCTTGATGCACCGTTCTGACCGTTAAACATCCGCAGTTGGTAATGGTTTGGGGATGTTTTTCAGGGGAAAAAGGCAGGGGAGGCCTGTACTTTCTCCCCAAACACAAAAAGATGAACGCTGAACTCTACCTGCAAGTCTTGGAAGAGCACATGCTCAACTTTTACCACATTCATGGCTCTGAAGTGTTCACGCATGACAGTGCACCCTGCCATAAGGCCAGAAAGATAATGAGATATCGTGAACAAAAGCAAATAGCCTGGCAACAGTCCGGATTTAAATTCGATTGAAAACTGCACGCCCAAAATGAAGAAAAAGATGTTCAAAAAGAAAACACCCAAACCTCAAGATCCTGCTAGAAGAGCTGAAAAAAGTGTGGTGCCAGGAGATGTCAACGGAATATTTCAAATATTTAAGTGACTCTATGCCAAAATGCTTGCAAATGGTCATAAAAAATAAGAGCAACATTACTAAATATTACAAATTGTGATTATTGTTTTTATTAAAGCAACAAAATCTGCATTTTTGTCAGAAACATAGGCAGGTCTCAAGTCATTTTGCGGCAGCTGTATGTCTGGTCAAATCTCACTCAAAAAATGCCAGATATCTAAAGAAATATTATTTTGGCTGGGTTTTGATTCTGATTTTGGCTAGATCCTGTAGAGGATTACAGTACATGATGACATCACTACTGATTCTATATCTCCTGGGAGTAGAAATCATGAGACAGAAGAGAAGCCTTACATTCTTACTGAGATATTGCTTGAAATCGGTTTTGTTGAAGAAATGACAAGTACCCAACATAATAAGGGGGAGCCCCAAACCTTTTTCCACAATTCCTCATATTTGCAAAAATAGTATTTTATCCGCTTGACTCCGTATCGTGGCCAACCCTGCATTTCACAGTTTTGTGACATCATAAAAGGCTTATTTTGCAAATTTCCCACTGACTAAGAACTGTGATGTTCGATAAGGAAGGTAACAGCCTAGGATTCTGCTTTACCCAGCAATTCCAATTCAAACAAATTCATAGGTAACATTATGAAGTACACAAGTGACATAACCTACTGTATCAAAGTTAGACCAGTTTTGGTGATGTTTTTTGCCTATGAGTCATATAAAATTTAAAGCCAAAAGCGATCACAGTGTAGATCAGTACTGGTAGCCTAGGTCTGCAAGTACCAGTAGCAAAGTTTTCAGATTTGATTAGTCTACTCACTGCTACCAATTGGTAATTGCGTTCCTTAACCTGCAAGAAATTTTGCAAAACCATGCCTTTTGTCATTTATGATGTCACAAAATTGCAAAATATTGGGCTGCCAATGGCACGGGGTCAAACAAATTAAATTGTATTTTTGCAAATAGGGAAAATTGTGGAAAAAAATTTGGGGCACTTCTTGATTACCTCAAGTAGTTCTTATTTCTTCAATAAACCGATTTCGAGCAGTACCGTATCTCTCTACCACTTAGTTTAAAAGTTACAACAGTGCATGATGACAGTTTATTACAGTAACATGTGTTGCTGAGAAAACTTCTGGCTATTTATGGCACTGTAACTGTACAATTTCTGCCGAAAAAATTTACAACCAAAAGAAACCACACAAGATACCCTCATGCCTCAAAGCAGATAAGATGCCCTGATGATACGTTTACGCAATGTGCCATGCAAAGAAAAATCATTGAAATTCCAATACCAGATACTGATAATGATATGCATTGGTGTGCAGCAAAATCCAAAGCCTGTCTTAACAAATTACGTTCAATGGGCAATTTTAAGGTTAATCACAACTGATTGGTGATTTTTATCCCATAAAGGAGCTAAGACCTTTTTCACTGGTGCTAGTAAGCTACCGTATAATCTGTAATTACCTAAACCTTCTTTCTCTATGTTTGATTAATTACAATGTGCTGTGAGAAAGGTTGGAAATTTTAGAACTAAATTTTATGTATTGTTAATGTTCATTAGCTTTTTCATCAACATAAAAATTCTGAATTAACACAAGATTCCCAAAAGTCAAATGACTAGAGTTTGAAGTCAATACACATATGAAATGCTTACCTACCAGTACCCAATTTCTAGCGCAGTTGTACAATAGCCTACTGCATCGTTGTTTGAACTGTTTAACCAGGATCTGTGGATAGAATATCGGCACCTACTAACAAGAGTGCCAGTCTGCACAATGCCAGTTGTATCAGTATGAGCTACTGACTAATAGGACATTAGAAGCTTGTGTGTGGTCTGGAAGTTTCACTTCCACAGTTTAGTTTTTCAATCAACACAAGATCAAAACTGCATATTTACTATTCACTGCATAGCACACCTACAAAGTTCGCCCTTTCATATCGCTGATTAAAAAAAAAACATGGGTGATCTCCAAAAATAAAAAAAGGTCATGGCGCAGCAGACCTGGTATTTTCTGCGACTTGTATGGTGATCTACAAAAAAAAAAGTCATTGCACCGCAAACTAGTTGGAACGACCGACGCTCATGTCGCGTGTTCCTCTGTTTTTACTTGGCCATTTTCCAACTAACGAGTGCGAAATTTCAGACTTTTGCTTATAACTCGAGAACGGTTGGGCCTAGCTACATGAAATTTGGACAGCAGTTTGAGATTAATGAGTTGCATGTTTGTACCAAATTTCGAGGCAATAGGTCATGTGACTTCGGTTTTAGAACCCGAAAACCGCCCCACAAGTTTGGAGTAAAAAGCGGTCTCAGTCAAAAACGACTTAAGTACGGCAAAAAATATCTCATATGGTTGTATGTCTTACAATACCCTTTCATCACAACCAACCCACTTTTGGCCGCGATGAGGTTTATTTCTTTTTTTTTTCCTTTTTTTTCTTCCTAATTTCTGTACGCTCTTCTTCTCCTAAACCACAACACATCAAAATCTAATTTTTGTGTAAAATTGTTGAGCTGCAAATGCAATTTTTTCTCCTGAAATTTTTTGGGGCAACTCCACCGGGAACCCCCCCCAAAAAAAAACATTTTTTGAACGGCTCAAGCTAGGGTGCTAGTTGTTTTTGATATCAGTAGATATTCAACAGACAAATATTTTGACATAGTTTGGGGGTGCCACCCCCCTGGGGACCCCCCAAAAATCAATTTTTTGAACGGTTTAACTTAGAGTACCAGTGTTTTATGATATCAGTAGATATTTAACAGACAAATATTTTGACATAGTTTGGGGGTGCCACCCCCCTGGGAACCCCCCCAAAATCAATTTTTTGAACGGCTCAAGGTAGAGTTCTACTTTTTTTTAATATCAGTAGATATTTAACAGACAATTATTTTGACATAGTTTGGAGGTGCCACCCCTCGGAGACCCCCTAAATGGACCCCCCAAAAATCAATTTTTTGAATGGCTCAAGCTAGGGTGCTACTTTTTTTTAATATCAGTAGATATTTAACAGACAAAAATTTTGATGAAGTTTGGGGGTGCCACCCCCCCCGGGGACCCCCCAAAAATCAATTTTTTGAACGGTTTAACTTGGAGTGCCAGTGTTTTATGATATCAGTAGATATTTACCAGACAAATATTTTGACATAGTTTAGGGGTGCCACCCCCCTGTGGACCCCCCAAATGGACCCCCCAAAAATCAATTTTTTGAATGGCTCAACTTGGGTGCCAGTCTGTTTTGATATTAGCAGATATTTAACAAACATTTTGACATAGTTTGGGGGTGCCACCCCCCCAAGGACCCCCAAAAATTAATTTTTAAACGGCTCAAGCTAGGGTGCCAGTGTTTCATGATATCATGAGATATTAAACTGACAAATATTTTGACTCCACTTTTCTGGAGGTTCCATAATCAGATATTTTTGAATAATTGCTGATTTTACGGTAGACAAAAAGTACTTTTGAGCGTCACAGCATTAGTTATGCGTCGGTCGTTCACTGGGTTTGCTGGCAAATTCCCATCTAGTTGCTTACTGTGTTTTGTGGGTCGTTAACAAAAAACAAATGGTCGTTGTGTCTGCTTCCCTTAAAAAACACCAGAATTTAAAGCTGTTTCACGCTTCTTAAAATGAAAAGCACCGGAATTAAACGCCATTTTGCGCTTGGGAAAACTTGTGCTAAAATGCCACAAAATAAAAAAAAGACAGTGTTCCCAATTAGCGCAAAAAAGAGCGATAAGTGCGAAAGTTTTTCCGGCATTTTTGCACTGAATTTTTGCAAAGTCCGATGTTTTTTCTCCCGCCAAAAACCGGCATTTTTATTTCCTGCCGAAAACTGTAGGCAGCTGCGGTTTGTGGCATTTACTGGCCTTATTTACTGCACGAAGCCAGTAGAATACTAGGATATTTGCAGATCTCTCAGACCGATTACCTTTTTTTTTTTTTGGAGAACAACATAAAAAGGGAGAATAAAATGCCTTTGCCAGCGCAAAGATCTTTTTTTTTTTTGGAGAAAGCCAAAATTTGGGCAGAAAATTGTTGCCACAGATCGAGAATGTCTCAAGAGCTCCGGAATTTTCACATTGAGTTCAGAATGTTCGCGCTGTTTCCGGCATTTTCGCAGTAGGTGAAAAGTTAGAGGGAACACTGTCCATAGGTAATCTGGTAATTATACAAGATATCATATGTTAATGTCAGATGTCCTTCTATTTTATAGTCTTAAACAGCATTCCCTATAAGTGAAAAAAATGCAAAGTGTGAAATTTTTTCCAGCATTTTCGCACAGAATTTTAGCGAAGTCCAGCGTTTTTATCTCCCGCCAAAATCCGTAAACAGCTGCAGCTGCAATTTTTGGTGCCATGAAGCCCACAGAAAAGTTGCAATCTCAGACCGATGACCTTTTTTTTTTTTGAGAATGTCATAAAATCCCAGAAAAAGATGCCTCTGTCAGCATGACAACCTTTTTTTTTAGAAAAAGCCAAAATTTTGGCAGAAAATTGAGGCACCACTGATCGAGAACGCCTCAAGACCAGTGTTCCCTCTAATTTTGCATCTACTGCGTAAATGCCGCAAAAGACGCGAAAATGCCTTAAGTCGGTGCGAAAATGCCGTTGCAAATCACAAACAACAATGCAATTTACTTAAAGTTTTGTGCGATCTCAAACAAAACAAAAAAAAGGTCATCATACACGGAGACTGCCAAGAGTTTTCTTTTCTATATCGGTGTACTTTGAAACAAAAAAAAGGTCTTCAGGTAACGTAGTGCATCTTTTTCTGCGACTTTCGATACTTCTGCATCAAGTTTCGAAGAAACAGCGTCGGATGAAAAAATGGTGTTGCGGAGGACAAAACAGCCAAACAAAAACGCCGCAATTTCGTAAATCAAAAAACGCCATTTGCAGTTGCCAAAAGGTAGTGAGAAAATGCCGTAAAAAATTTCGCACTATTCGCACTTTTTTGCGCTTACAGGGAACACTGCTCAAGACCTGCACAGTGTTCCCTATCAGCACAAAAAAGTGTGAAAAGTGCGAAATTGTTTCCAGCATTTTCGCACTAAAATTTTGCGAATTCCGACGTTTTTTCTCCCACCTAAAACCGGCGTATTTGTGTCCCGCCAAAAATCGTAGACAGCTGCAGTTCACAGCACCTCGCTCTCGTATGTCGCACGAAGCACGTAGAAAACTTGCAGAACTCAGACGAAGGACCTCTTTTTTTTTTGGAGATCAACATAAAATCGGAAAAGATGCCTCTGTTAGCGTGATGACCTTTTTTTTTTTTGGAGGTCACATTGAAATCGGACATACACAAAAATTTGAGAAAATTTTATCATTGTCACATTGAGTTTAGAACGTTTGCACCATTTTCGGCATTTTCGCAGGAGGTGAAAACTTAGAGGGAACACTGGACCTGCGTCATTTTCACATTGAGTTCAGAAATTTGGCACAATTTCCGACATTTATGCAAGACGTGAAAAGTTAGAGGGAACACTGGTCTCAAATTCAACAAGAACAACAGCAGATTTATTGACCATTTAGACATAGCATTAGTAGAGCATAGAAAAAAATGTGACCATTACTGGTATCAGATTACCCTGCTACTTGTATATTGCCTAGTGGTGTGAAAAGGCGAGAATATTACAAGAAAACAATGATACTACAACAAACAAAAACAAAAAAACTGATACAGTAAATTCCGAAATTGTAAAGTCAAAAATCAAACCGGTAAGTTCATAAGCAAAACCGAAGTACTAAGAATTTAGACATAACTTAAAGTTCGGTACAAAAGCTATAGATCGAACTGAAGGTGGTAAAGTAGGCTATAGAAGCAGAGCAGTCAGGCAGTGTTTGAAAGCATTGCTATATTTCCCAAATCTGCATGCATGCCTGATACAGACCTATTCAGAATTGGCAATTTTACGCTTGCAAATCTCATAGGCTACTGTCATGTAAGCAAGCTTATTGCAACCACCATTATCACAGACAACACTTTTCTAAAGCGAAATCATTGAAAAATTTTGTTTTTGTTGCTTAAAATTATAAAAACAACACTAAAATAACTCAGTTTAAAATTGAAGAGTGTAAGGTACGGTACCGGTATCAGTACAGGCAGACCCCCAATCGTCCAAACCTACCCGTAATCCATTTACAAATAATTTCTTCAACCTAATCTTGCTGCGAAAAGTCTTACAATCTTTACGCTAACTTCCGTAACCTACATGTTTTAGTAAAGTAATCTCACTAATTAAAACGAACGAAACAACACGAAGTATTGCGGCTGCGCAACCCCCTCAGCCTATCTCTATACTAAAAGCAGTGCGTCATTCAGTTCGTGACCGTTTCGTGACTCCAATCACATGACAATAGCCTCAAAGCAGTGTTCTCATGTGATATTTTTTTTGTTTGAAGAAGTAAAAAACTGAAAAAGTAAAAAGCTGAGAATATTTTCGCGACGAAAACTGTTGACTTAATTGCTTTTGTTATGGTGGAAGCTAAAAAATATGCATGTTAGAGATGTCAAGAGACTAGAAAAATCATTCAAAAATCTAGTCAATATAATAACTTTAAAATACAATGTCTATCGTATTCTGAAAGTGTGCTAGGAGTTGCTGAACTTACTGATATTCATTAGACCTTCCAACCAAAGACTCTTTATTAAAAGATTGGAAACTGACAGTTCTGTTTTGTTTTGTTTTTTTCTTTGCGGTCCGTTGGTTCTAAAACAGGCCGATTTGTCTAATCAGCGTGACTTTTTTCTTTAAGTTTCACTCGTTCTACAAATATGTCCTAAATGAATGAATAAAGTCGATTTCATTTTGCTTTTGCAATAAGCTTTTCGGACAGAACTCTTCAGTTGCGATCTCTGTCTGGTTTGGTATGTGGTGAGCAGGATCTTTTAAAGACCAAATGCAGTAAGGAGAAATGCACTCTGCAGTAAGGAGAAATGCATTCTGCAGTAAGGAGAAATGCACTCTGCAGTAAGGAGAAATGCATTTCAAGGGGATTGCAGGATAGTAAGGAGAAACGCAATCTATCCAATGTTAACAGGCTTTGATCTTACTGAAACAGTAGTTGAGTGAATACGAACTGCTTTTGCCTTCACAAATCTGGTTTTTTCCGTGAAATATAAACACTTGAGTCTGTTGGAAGCAGTTTATATTTCACAGAAAAAACCAGATTTGTGAAGGCAAAAGCAGTTTGTATTCACTCCACAACTGTTTCGGTAAGATCAAAGCCTGTTAACATTGGATAGATTGCGTTTCTCCTTACTATCCTGCAATCCCCTTGAAATGCATTTCTCCTTACTGCAGAGTGCATTTCTCCTTACTGCAGAATGCATTTCTCCTTACTGCAGAGTGCATTTCTCCTTACTACATTTGGTCTTTAAAAGATCCTGCTCACCACATACCAAACCAGACAGAGATCGCAACTGAAGAGTTCTGTCCGAAAAGCTTATTGCAAAAGCAAAATGAAATCGACTTTATTGAAAGTCATTTTCAAATTCTGCACCATCTCAAAATTGTTCATCTAAATGAATGATTGATTTTATTTGCTTTTGTTGCTCACATCCAGGGGTGCCGATCTTTGTTGAGCATTGGGGGGATAATTTGCAATTTTACCCCAATTTTGCCCTATTTTCAACATTGGGGGGGTAAACCTCGATCATGATTTTTTTCAAGTGAGCAAATTAAGTGAAGACCAAAAAAAAGATCTTCACCAAAAAAAGGAACAATTTTTTTCCCCGAATTCAAGTGGAGACCTGCGCTCAGATGCGCACCTGAGGCAAATTATTGGAGGGGATGCAGATGTAGACCATACTCAAATTATTGGGAGGGATACAGTCAAATTATTGGAGGGGATATATCCCCCCTGGGTTTCGGCACCCCTGTTCACATCATTAATCAATAAAACACACTAAGTAAAATATTTAAAAAGACAACAAGGATGCTGCAAAGTGACCAGTTTGGGGTCTTCAAGTCGAGCAGTCACCCGTAAAGCGAAGGTTTTGCAATATAATAAAATACAAATATCAGAGCACTAGTAGGCAATGCAGTAAACTTGTTAAAAAAAAAAAATTAATATAAATAAATTATCAGCGTACTACCATAGGTGGGCACAAGTCCGTTAATCGTTAATCCGTTAATTACGAAGCTAACTTTTTCTTGAACTCGTTAATCCGTTAAAAAGTTTTTTCATGTTAACGGACTAAATTAACTTCCGTTAAGTTCTGTTAACGGACCAAGTAACTTCCGTAAAGTTCTGTTAACTTCCGTTAAGGTTTTTTTCGTTGATATCTTGCACCATTCATTCATCGTACCGGTACAAACTAGTTTGCTTTGGTAACACTTGTTGCGTATTTGCACGAGTTTTATAGAAGAAAGCGAAGAAAGGAGCTCTTTTTTGTGACCAATTATAACCTGCAGCCTCATAGGTTTATTAATTATCGCTGTTCGCAATTTCCAAAGATTTTCCGATCGCAGCTTCGTTGGTGCATTTGACTTATTTCTACTTTGAAATTAGATTATGCTTTAAAATGTATCTTTCAAAACACCAAAAGACCATCAAAGCAATAAATATTTCCTTACAATCTGCTCAACAGCATCAATACGTGTTCTAGAAGCGAGTAAATAAAACGAAATGTACATTACGCGCAAAATGTTAACGAATTAACGGGCTTTATTAACTTCCGTTAATTAAAGCAGAAAATAACGGATTAACGTTAACGGAGGAGTGAAGTTTGTTAACGGACTAGTGGTTAACGAAGCTAACGTTTTGCATTAACTTGCCCATCTATGGTAATTTATCTTAAAGCTTTGTTTTGTAAAGATACTTTATAGGTTGATCCCCGTATTATACTACCATAAAACAAGTGAGGATGAAATATAGCATTGTATTGTTTAAATAAAATTGAGGTAGGAGCATAATGTCTTAATTTAGAAATGATCCAACTGACCAAGATACTTTTTTTCGCTACATTTGATATGTGGTCAAAAAAAGTCAATTTATTGTCCAATATTACGCCAAGGTATTGGAAGGAGTCGACTGTTGGTATAGGGATTTCATTAATTAAAATTGAAACAGTACTTGACTGTGATCGAAGCTTTGGAGCAATAATTATGGCTTTACATTTTAAAAAATTAATCGTGAGTTTATTAGCCAATGACCATTGTTATTAAGCAGCAACTTATTCGCTTTAGCATTCAGTTTGTCAAAATTAACTTCATTAATTATGTTACAACCAAATAGCTGGTCTTGGTATTTCTCGAGGGGTCTCCGCTTGTTATGCCTTGGAATGGATAAGTTAGTCGGTACACGTCATGCTCCATTACATGGCGTGGTTAAACAATAGAGTTTTATCACATATCTAGCTCGGAGCTCATCGATTCAAGTCAGTTTTGTATTTGACGCGGTCGCCAGAGGATATATATTTTTAAAGCTCTCCTATTGGATATATAAGTAGCATGTGAGTACGATGTCAGTTGAATCATTTGTTAGTAGTATTAGTTAAAGGCATTGGTAAATACCTATCAATATTTTTCTTGTTTTAAGAGTTATTCTATCGTGAAAGGTGAAACTGTAAATGTGCAGTAGTTCATCAGTCATGGCGACAATTTATAGAAACTACATTGTAGTAATTGCGACTGAACACCACTTAATCGTACAATTGTTGTTTCCAAAGAACCCAGTCGCAACAAAATTTAAATCGTGAGTATTTGGCCCATCAATTTCAAATTCCTGTATTGTAGTCATGATAGAGTACCAAGGCTGCATCTAAAAATAAATTTGTGTTTTATATTTTGAGGTTTGTGCGCTGTCCGCGTATTTAACACGTTGCGCTTTTTGTCTTTGCAGTGCGTCGGCAGACTACGCAGTTCGCCAGGTACTGGTGTAGGTCCGCCTACTCCCTATCCTGAGTCGGGATAGCTCCTACAAATGACGAGACAAGTGTCATCAGCAAACTGTTTCATGCTATTTTTAAAATAAGTATCAATGTTGTTGATGTCATTGATTTATAGTAAAAATAGAAAGGGACCCAGTATTGATCCTTGTGGTACACCAAACCTTACATGATGAAATTAGATTGAACTGGGCCATGTATTCTATAATTTTTTTGTTTTGAAAGGAGAATTTTATTACAAACAGTATCAAACGCCTTTTTGTAATCAATGAAAATCAATAGAGTGTATAACATTTTGTTGATGTTATCATAAGCAGTTGTTACCACATCTAACAAGGCATGATTTGTGGAAAGGCCACTAATCAAACCGTATTGATTATGATTTATATCGAATTTCAATGAAATATATAACCTGCACCCTAGCAGTGATAGCCAGTAAACTAAATCCAGGATTGGAAATATTGATTAGTAATCGATAATCGATGCTACATTCTTTGCTTTTCTGTTACCGATTATCGCAGACTCTTTGCTTTCAATCTTTTTTTATCAATTATCGCCCTTTTCTATGGTTTTTGCTCACATGTTATCGATTGGTAGAATCTTTATAATTTTGTTCTTGTTGAATCTATCTCTAAGCTTACATCTTTCGTTTCTCTTAAGCTATGTCGTTCTAAATAACTATCCTAAAAGTGTATTTTTTATATCCTTTACAGCAGAGGTGGAGTCGAGGACATAAGGCTGAGGCCAAGGACAAGGACACAAAAAATTCCGAGGCCAAGGACAGCCCTGTAAAGGACAGACCCTCTCGAGGCCAAGGGCAGGAATGCTCGAGGACAAGGCCAAGGACCAAGGACACGAGCGCAAGTGCTGTCCAAAAAAAAGGTCTTCAGAAAAAAATTTTAGGCGATCTCCAGAAAAAAACGTTTTCTAAAAAATTTTTCAGGCGCTCCACAAACTTTTTACAACTCAAAAAATAGTGCTGTCCTCAAGCCAAGGACAGGGCAATTTTCAAGGAATTGAGGCTTGGAGGCCTAGGACTTGACCTTTGAAGCCTCCACCTCTGCTATACAGTTCGGTAATCATAGTTTTTCCACTCACAAGTTTCATTTAATGGTCAATACAGAAAAAAATTTTGGTGCATTCTAATGAAAAATGGAATAAAAATTTTTGTTGGGATTTCGGCATTGATTACAAATCTTTAGTCTTTGCTTTTTGTTTCTGATATCGACAATGCTTAGCTTTTGTGTGATATATCGATATCGATTCGTCTTTGCTTTTGAACAGCATCGACTTCCAACCATGACTAAAGCCATATCTATGTTTTTACTGTTGAGGTAATGTGCAACGTGAATCACCGTAAAATTCATGCGTTCTGTGAATCTCACGTCGCAAGAAGACTTGAAGCAGGGCTTTGCTTCAAAAGCAAGCAGCCTTTACAGTACTTTGGGCCGGTTTTGAATGAGAAAATTTGTGTAAAAACTTTCGACCGCGAATTCAAAAGCGAATCATGGGTGTTAATTTAGAGTCATTTTTTCGAAACAGTGTTTGACAAGTCGATGTTTTCATTTTTCAGCAAAACTTGATCTTGCAAGCTTTTGCATGCACTTGTGGCTGACCTGTGGTTGCAGATTATTGTGAAACAAGTTATACAGTTCAGGCTGTAAAAAAACTCCGCCTGGAAACAAATTTCTCATTAAGCAGCCAGGTATTTCCGGTTGACTACGTTTAATCGTTACGACAATTTCGCCCATAGCTGATTACCTTGCTCCCCAATGATTGGGGAACGGAGAAGCTTACTCTATAGACACTTCACGAAAGGCCCGGCAAATGGGCCCAAACTAAGTATATATCAGAGGTGGAGTCGAGGACACAAGGCTCGAGGCCAAGGCCTAGGACACAAAAAAATTTCGAGGCCAAGGACAGACCCTCTCGAGGCCAAGGCCAAGGACACAGACGTAAGTGTTCTCAAAAAAAAGGGTCTTCAAAATTTTTTTTCAGGCGATCTCAAAAAAAAGGTCTTCAAAATTTTTTTTCAGGCGAAAAAGGTCTTCAAAAATTTTTTTCAGGTGATCTCTACTTGAGGAAACCAAAAAAAGGTCTTTGCAGATTTTCCGCAAGGTTTCTGGCGTTTTCCAACAAAATTTCAACGGTTCAAAAATAGTGCTGTCCTCGAGCCGAGGGCAGGCAATTTTCGAGGACTTAAGGCTTTGAGGCCAAGGCCAAGGACTTCAAAATGTGTCCTCGAGGACTCCTCCTCTGGTATATATTGCTATATCATGATATATTGTGACGTAACATTCTTCTGTATCACGTGCTTAATGATGCGTGCATGAATGGCCTTACCTAGTGCATGGTTAATGGGTAACACGTTTTGTATGAACTTGAGTTGACAGTGCTGTTTTAGTGTTTAAGGTATTGTGCTTTTTGCTAGCAAGTTAAATGGACAACTAACCTGTATTCTACATTCTATTTGAATAAGATAATTAAAATAATGTAATTCAGCTAAGGGCATTGATTGTTATTTTACATATATCAAAAGTCAGATAAAACAAGATAGTCCGGTAGAAATAGCTTTAACCCGGAAAAAATTTATAATAAGCTGAAATTTGGCACGATGACTCAGGACCATGTCCTGAGCCACCAAAAAAAATCCCTATGTTTTGGACATGGGACTTCCCCCTTTTTCGGCCTTTAAAGTCTGCCATCTAGTGTCAAAGAGCGTTTACTATCAAACAGCCAATCCAAAAGTTGTAAAAGTGCCAAGTTTTAACGAAAAGTTAGTTTTCAAGTTCAGGATTGAAGTTTTTTTCTTTGAAGTTGATGACGTCATTGCTGGTGACGTCATTGCCATTTCTTTTTGAAAAAATGACGTATTGATTGGTCAAATTGGAAATGAGAGTTAGGGCTTTGGATGCAAACCAAAAACTGCTTACATCAAAGTGATGACGTCACAAACGTTTTTGATGACGTCATCTGTCACGAGTTTTGATTGTAAATTTAAGAGTATTTGACCAAACGGAACATTGTATAACTTTTTTTTTATTAGCTTTAAACTTGGAAGAATTATATTGTGAATTTAGTCGATTGAAAGTAAATAACTGTGTTGTCCGTAAAAATCTGGTGTGGTAAACACAGCGCAGCCAGGGGGAGGATTAGGGGACCAGTCCCCTCCCTTTTTTAAAGTGCACATTTTCACAAAATTATTTAAAAGATAAAATGTGAAAAAACTACGGTAATTGAAAAACGCTCAACTCAAATGTAATTCTACCCAGAGTTGCAAATGAACAACGTCAAAACTTTTGCATTTTATTGAAAATTTTTCCTAAGGTCATTAGCTTCTCTATCTTTTACAACAACTTTCAGCGCTCTAGCTTGAAATGTTTGCGAGATACTCGGATTGAAAAAACTTTGCAGCAAAAACGGCAAAGGGAATCATTTTAACGTAGCAATGGAAATGAAGTTACTATCAAAAAATCAATTTTGCTAAAATAAGATCATTGCGTAGCCCGTATCGCGCTGTCATGGAATGATAATGTCTCGTCAGCATACCGCATTGCATTTGCGGCAGAATGCGAATGAGGCAGAAAGCAGCGCGATTTCGCATCAAAAAACGCAATCCATTTGTTTCAAAAGTCATCATTTTCCAAAATGAAACAAGTAGAATCAGATACCGGCGAGAATTCGGGGCGGCCGAGATTTGACGCGTATCAGTACACGAATTTAATGTCACCATAGACGAATCGTATTTCGACCCAAATAAGTTTCGAGAATATTTTATTTGAAAGCATTTGGAAAAAGCACTAACCGCAGAAGGAAAGCAAATCTCTTCTAAGAGAATGATTCTCCGTTTATTGCGATCGTCGAAATTGATTTTTTTGTTATACTGTATTAGGTCCGTTTTACCGATCACGCGTATTTATGCGTATAAATATACGCATGTCATTTAATTCCATGCATTTTACCAATTTTTTTTGCGTTTGCATGGAGTAAGATATCAGACGTAATTGGTCTATATTAACCGTTTTATGTAGGCCTACATTTAGACCAACAGCCTAGTGAACCCGTTTATCTGAAAAATGACGGAATCAAAATGTTATTGCTCAAAAAGTTTTTATTAATTACCGAAAACGAAACCACAATGTCAGTTTGATCTTTTAGTTTTGTTTTCAGTTGAAGTTGGGGAACGCGATCGGCTGGTTGGAATTAATCTAACAGCTACCATCTGCGCAATGTCAAATGTTTAATACAGTAAATAATTCGCAAATTTATTTTTAGGAAGTCTGTGCCAATCAATTTCTATGTCTGCGTATTACAACGTATAGCTGTGTTGATTACGAACAATGTTCTTGTTGTTTATCAGAGCACCGAGTCCGGCGACGTAGCCCAAATTGTGTCGAAGTCTAAATTGAGCGCGCTGATTAGTTGAGAGCAAAAAGTCGCCCAGACACCGTCCGCCATATCCCGATCTACACTGTGCATAAAATCGTGAGCGCAAAAGCTCGTCTTTATTTTATTTTAAACCGAAATTCGGTAAGTTCGGCGTATCGCCTCACTGGCGTACAAGCAGCCAGTTGTTTTAAACAAACTAACAATATGCCCGTACGTTCACGATTTCACGACCGGGCCTAAAAATTTGCTCTGGAAGCATTTTACACGCAGTTTTCGGCGCGAACCAAATTTTGTTTGCGGGCGTGCCATACATAAAACTAAACCCATTGTATTTCGTTATGATCGTTTTTTCGCGAACGCCGCGTTCAGATTCGCATTATTTGATTGAGACAACCGTACAAGGAATTGGTCGGTCGCCATCGCGTTATTCTTGCTTAATGCTTAGATGAGATCCCATTTCCTACCAACGATAATAATAACAGTGAGTACAGTAATCAATTAAACGAAACTTTGTACTGGCAAGCCACAATACAGCGCATTTTTTTTCGTTGGTTGAAGATAGCAAGCAGTTTGTTGTGACTGGTGTCAACTGTCAATTAACATAAATTATAATAGGGAGCACTTATTTTTTCAAAAACCAATCATTTTCGGGTATAGGCGGGAGCTGTTCGTATGATTTTGCGAATTGCGCATTTCATTTGTTCTTAATTTGTCACAATATACTGTGGTAGACTGGTGGCAGTTTGACTCGAAGACCGAAAGGTCCCTTCGCTGTCTCCTGGCCAAGGCAACTTGATGAATGAAATGTAACTATAATTGATCGAAAATTGAAATATTATTATGCAAGCTTGCTTGAATAATAACGGCAATCTGCGATTTTCTCGTATGGCCTAAGTGAAAAAACGCGCTTTTTTGTATCCCCTGTTGCATCGTTAAATAAAGTAAATCACAAAACTACTTTAGTTCTTATTTTTTTCGTTTAGTCATTTTTTTATGCATCTGCTGTATGAACGACGGCAGGACTTCAACCTGCTATTGCTTAACCTTTGCACAGTAGTTTGATACAATTTGCGTAAATAAAAACTTTTCGATTTGCATATGCTATAATCACAACAAAACATTTCGTCCTTCCCCTTTTTATTTCTACCTGCGCCGGTGGTAGTAGTCAGCAGATAAAACTTAATCCTCCCAATATAGGATTAAAATAAAATAATGCATTTTGCAATTAGAGCAAGAAAGCCTTTAAATATTTATCCAAAAGTTCCCTTGCGCAGTTAAAGTTAATGTGCAATTTTAGTTAAAGTTATTATGCAAAAATGCAAGCATTAGCAAAGATAAAAAAATTATTAGGGCTGCAAATTGTCAAATATTAGCGTTTTCATTATAAATTAATTAAATAAATTTTGTTCAGATGTTAATTCAAGAATCTTGGTTGATTAGATAAGTTTTTGATCAGGTGTTGTTTTATATTAATCCGATAAGTTTGTTCAAATGGTATTCTAATTGATTAGATAAGTTTAGTTCTTATGCCAGGCATATTCTACTCTATAACAAATTTAGTACCACAGATTGCAGAAGCATGCTAACAAAACCTTTTGCGTAAGATAATAATACTATTAGATATTGCAAAACGGTAGAAATTCTGTTCCTACCGGATATATTATCGTGCTCGGGACATATTCCTATTAACAGTGCTACAACTACGGGGAGCAAAAGGGGGCGGCGCCCCCTAAACAAAAATTCCGCCTCCCTAAAATGCCCATCATGCCCACCCAAACTCCCCTTTCCCTGGCGGCAGTTTCAATAGGGTGGGTTTTTTTTTGGAAACCGACAGAAAACTAGGAGATAAATAGAACAATTTGGCGAGATGAACTTTTTTTTTGAGATCAACAGAGAACTCGGAGAAAAGTATACCAACCCAAAAATTTTGGCCCACTCAGAAACAAATTTTGCACCCTAAGAACAACGCTCTAGTTGCGGCACTGCGTATCAATTGACATATAATTTCGCTAGTAAGTTTTTTTAGAACCATTGCGTATAGGAGGACGATGAAAGTCCTCGGCTAAGGATTAGAAAATGCCTTAGAACCTCAAAATAATGATATTCTCAAAGTGGTGCAATGCTTCGTTTGGTTAAACACTCTTTTTCTCATTTACGATCAAAACTCTTGACAGATGACGTCATCAAAAAGCGTTTGTGACGTCATCACTTTGATTTAAGCAGTTTTTGGCTTGGAGCCAAACAGCTAACTCTCATTCACAATTTGAGTCATCAATGCAGAATATGCCATTTTTCCAAAACTAAAAATTTGGCAATGACGTCACCAAAAATGACGTCATCAATTTTAAATAATTTTGTTTTTACCTTCACTTAAAAATCGATTACGATTCAAAATTTGACTCTTCCATAACTTTTGGATTGGCTGTTGGACAGTAAAGACTCTTTGACACTAGATGGCAGACTTTAAAGGCCGAAAAAGGGGGAAGTCCCATGTCCAAAACATATGGATTTTTTTCGGTGGCTCAGGACATGGTCCTGAGTCATCGTGCCAAATTTCAGCTTATTATAAATTTTTTCCGGGTTTGCATGTATTTTGTCGTATTTCTACCGGACTAAGCAATAACTCAAGTTCAGGTTTGGAACACAAATAATTTATTTTGAAAAGCTGGTTGTGGTCAGTATGTTTTAAAGCTAATCTCAATTTCTTACGCTTGGACTCTCACCACGCCAATATTTGTCTTTCGTTCGTTTAGGCTACCGTACTCGTTGCGTCACCTCACTCACTTGTGTGCGTTACGTTTCAGTTCTATTATCCCATGAACATCATCATCTTGCTCCTAGAATGTGCTTCCTTCTTTCCTAGGGCCCAGCAAATGTTCCCCGCACGCAGGGGTCAGCTGGTTTTTGCAGCCGAGTCGCCATCTTTCACGATCTTGTGCATCCAACCTTTGACAATCACGTCACATTCCATCCAGCACTTCTTTTTCGGTCTTTTTTTGTCTTACCAACTTCCAAGTGTAGTGCCTTTACTGTGTCTCTTTCTTCATCCATTCTTTCCACATGCCCCAATCACTGCAACCTTCGCTCTCTCAAAAACTCTTCCAATCTCTCGACATCCGTCATCTAACGAATCCTCTCATTATTTATTTTATCGTTCTAGGTTTTCATCCCATGAGCATGAAAGAGAATAGCAATAAGGCAAAAAGTATAAGTGCGATGAATGGGAGCCGTAAATTCTTTGAGTCAAACGACTTTTTCATATTGGAAGCAAGATTGCTTATTATGCTTGTTGAAAGCAATTTTTCGGAGGTGTATGCTACTGTAGAGACGAATGAGAAATCATAACTGCGAAGATGTGACGGACTTTGGTTGATTTATACAAAAAATTAATGATCTTGTTTAAGTAACTTGTTGCAAGACAAATTTGTCATTTTCAGAATTTTAATCTTAAAACGTTTAAACGATTTTTGTCAATGTACAGTATATTACTGTAAGCAAGTCAACAAAGTATAAAAAATTTTCAGCAAACAAATAAGCCAATGTAAAATGGTTATTTTGATGAACTTTCAACAGCGGCGGAACGACGAAGTTAACGGAGCAACGAGGTAGATCTGGTAAAAGGCTCTGAGGAAACTGCTCTGTAAGCGTTTTGTCACTTCGGTCGAAGCCTCTGCGACTTCTGTGGACTCTGAAAGGAAACTTCGACCAGACGTTTATGCTGGAGCTTCTGTTTTCGACGGCCCTCGCTTACCGGCGACGACGCCACGGATGAAAAAACCGGGGGACTCTACAAAAACAAAGAGATCATAACAAATTTAAAAGTTTTTGCTGCAACACAATTTTTTCGTCGTAAAATGGCGTATAAAAGGGAAAGAATTGCACTTCGGTACCGGAAGGCGATTTAGAAATTATTCCCATCCCAAATTTGAAGACTCGGTTCCTCCTGCCACCTCTGCGTGCACATTACAAACGCTCGTTTAGTTAGAAATGTCATTTCTTCACCACAAAGTGGGGTTTTGGCACCTGATCATTTTACAGACGACCATTATCAATGGGGACGCATCGGTTGGAGCGGGTTTCCGGGCTTTGATAAACGTCCATGAAAAGCACCAGAACAGTTCGTGTGAACAGGTATTACTGTCGCTCGTTGATGAAGTTGTGAGCGAGTTCGTTCGGCTTTGGATCGTGATTCGTGTTGATGATCAACCGGAAGTCTAAGGTCCGGTTCTATACTCAGTATGAGAATATCCTCCATTTCTTTTTAAACACAATTCGTTCTGTCAACTTGGCTGCGCACAAGCGACAGTTGGTTAAAATTAACAATGGGTGTGCTCAAAAAGTTGGGCTATCCGCACTAAATGGTCTCCGACTATCGGCGCAACTGCACTTACCTTTGCACTAGTTTTTCTTTTTAATATATTTACTCGAGACAAAACTTCTTTGCCGCGGCTTTCATCTTCTGGCTTGTGCGCTGTAACGAAGTCGGTGACTTGATTGAATATACACACAACCGTCTACTAGTCAGTAGGTTCAGGGAAGCGGCAATAACACTGGAGTTTATAATCATGGGATTACTTTCCAACGTTTTTTTTGTTTTGTTTCTAATAAACTGGAGCCCCACAACTGACAACGTTCGGATAACTCTGATTTTGACTGTCTGGCCAATCCCATGGAAAGAAACGGATTGTCTAACGTAGATGCAAGCAATTATCTGGCAATTGAAACAGCAAAATTTTCAACAATTAGCGCAGATACATGCAATCGATTCAAAAGTTAAATCGATTTATCTTTTTGTTTCTTTATTTTACGATACTTTTTTTCGCTCTTTTTCGCTATAATAAAGAAACAAAGGATAAAATCGATTTAACGTTTGAATCGATTGCATGTAACTGCGCTAAATTACGCGAAATTAAGACAATCGACATTTATCTAACTGCACTTTTACTTTTGTAACGTTCAACAGATTAGAACACTAGTTTAGTCAACTAAAACTATTGTTTTAACTGATATTTTATAAAAAAAAAATCTTACAAATCACTTTTGATCTAGCAGCCCTGATGAAACCACAAGACTGTTGAAACGCCGGCTGCATTTTCGTGCTTTTAAAATTTAACGCAAGTAAAATTGTACACCAGTTTAATAACATAAAAAATACCTTCGCATTGCCGATATTTAGAATCGATGACGTCATTCGGAGCAACCAATCGCAACTTGGGGCTTGTAGATCTGTAGAAACACGTGATAAACGGACCATTGACACGCGCTGATAAGCAACTTACCGTTTTTCTTCGTCGGCACAAGATCCAGGATTTAGGTGCATTGGCGATATGCTGAAAGAAAAATAAAAGCAAAACACTCAATAAATTATCAGCGTTAAAAATTGTAATAAGCTTCAAGCGTTGTTTCCAAGGACGCATTGCCACTTCCCAAACCGAACACGAAGCCAACTATATTCTAGATCTATCCTATACACATTAACCCATGAACATTAAGCTATAGCCTATTATTGACGACTTTTCCAAACAGATCTACTATTTCGACAACTTCGGAGTTACGTTTTCCCAAACTACTTATGAACACCTGCACCAATGGCGGATAGGATGATTTCCCGGTGGAACCTCGTACCCATAATGAATTTGGCCGCTAAAATTTGGGATGCATGAAAACCGTAGATCGCCTCGACACAAGAAAATGAAAGTCGACGCTACAATTTGTTGAAAAATTCGGCAGGTTAAATGGATTCACCTCCAACCAATGTCTGCGTGTGGAGCGGTTTTTTTGTCGATTTTGCGGGAAACAATTCCACACCGATTTGCTCTCCAAGTTCTTCACAAGACTCTAAAAGTTACGTTTACGGCCTATCCAACAGCTCGCTCACCATTTCACTGGCTGAAAGTCAGAGTCGCCACCCTGGGGGTCGAGAGGGCGCAACGCGGAGAACCGGGACCCGCTAAGGAGGAAAGTGCGGCTGGGGGCGGAACTGGGGCGGGCGAAGCGTTCGTGGTCATCAGCACTCAACTGCGACATCGTAATACGTGACCCTCCAGCGTTAATAACTGTCTTTGTTCCTGGAATACAACAACATTAAGATTTTTTTGACCAAACCCATATCAAGAACTTTGAAAGAGCTGCTGCGAAGGAAATACGGCTTTTAAACTCAAATTAGCTCTTAGTAAAGAAAGGCAACACGATCCGCATATGTTTTTAGGACTAATGGAACTGAATAAACTAAATTTAAACCCAAACCTGCCACTGCACCGTTTTTGGTACACGGCACACCTGATAAATTTTTACGCCTTTCCTTCGAGTATTTCAGAAAATCAACCATCACACCGGGAATCGAATCACCGATACACATAACTCATCAGTATTTTAATTACGAATTGCAAGGATATACCGGATTGGGAGGATTGCATCCACGGGCCTTTCTCGTCTCCTTCATGAAGAAGAGGGGATGGGGAGGGCTTTGGAACGGAAACACTCCGATTGTGCATAAATAATTGAGACTCCTCTTCCACGCTACTCTGGGAGTCCACAGGGAGAAAGGAATCTGAAAGAAAGCCAAGGCAATTTGATTAGAGTAAGTTATCTCATTTACCGCGGTAAGTCACACAACCTGCTTTCGAGTCAAGCTACTACCTGTCTGTTACTTACGACTGACAGTCCACAATCGTCCTGTGTGCCAGCACCGTCTGCATTCACTCATTTTTTCAGGATTAATCAGCAGGAGACCAGCATAGCAGGTTTGATTCTTTGAAGAAATCATTGACAAACCGTTATATGAAATGTACGCGTCCATTAACTAGTCAAATAGATTTTTCACGTCACAAAAGACTCTGGGGTCCGCGCTGAATGCAAACGCATACAAGATTTACTTAAAAGAGAAATGCCCAATCGCCTATTCTGGACTTACAGCTGGAAGGCATGCCCCCGTCTGGTTGATCGAATTCAAGCTTTCGGCTGGAACAACGTTGGTCGGGCTCGATGGGCGGGGTGGAAGTAGGGAAGTTGGTGGGAGGAGGAAGGTTGGTGGGAATTGGAGGGGGGGTAAAATTGGTGAAAGAATCTTCAAAGCCTTGCATCTCGAAAAATGAAGATGCTTTCGATGTTTCGTCATAAGCAATCGAACAACCGCCGTCTAGAGAAGAAAATGAGGGCTTGTTCTCTTCTAAGAAGTCACCACCTCCTTCAAACCCTTGCGACAGAGAATGTTGGTCACTGAGTGGAGGGTTCACAATCGAGGCAAACTGGGTTTGGGACTCGGTTTGAATGATTTCGGGGCCACTGGTCTCGGTTACGGGTTGCTCTCCTCTATACATCTTCAAATCTTTTTCCAGTGACGCAATATACGAATCGCTTAGCTCCATCGCGCGCTTTAATTGTTCGATTTCTCTCTGAGCGGCTTCTAAACGCGATTCCAGCGTGGCAACAGTAAGACGACCGTACCTGAAACAAAACAATATCTTAACCAAATCAGCAATGACGCTTTGCAGCACTTGCTGACTGGAAGGGTTAGGGAATTGACAAGACCAAAGCACTTTTGTACTATCGCTTGAAGCACCACTTGACGCACGTTCCGTAGCGCCTCCACTTCCAGCGCCGTAATAGAGTAAAGTTTGATCCGTTTTTGTTTAACCTGGAGTTTGACCCGTTTTTAATGATAAATTGCCACTAATTTTTCTAAGTCGTTTTGTAAAAGCTGTTCAGGTTCACTCGCATGAAACTAGAAGTGTCAAAAAGTGTAACTATTTTTTACACGAGTAACAAAATCTGTTTGCCAAAGCTCTTTGACTTTTCGAGGAACCAAAATGTGGATCGGAATCAACGAGAAAGGATTGAAAATTTTCCAAAACACAATTCAAACAATTTTTGCTGGAACAATACGAAAACTATAGAAAGGAACTCTGAATTTAAATCGTGCTTTTCTGTTGATCATGCTCTAGAAAAAATTTTCGGTCTTTTTAAACTGCTTTGTGCTAAAAAAAGGGGGAGGGGAACCTTGACTAGAAAACCGAAACGTTTTTCGGTGCCCCAGACATTGCAACTATTTGATTTACTCTTTTTGTGTTTTATCTTTTTTTCATATACGTGCATTGTCAAGTACCAATAAACCTGGCTCTACTTTGCAAGCAGTATTTTCTCGCGTTCGACAAAGAAACAGCAGTGTACTTGATTCAACTCAGGTCAACAACTACACGAAAAAAAAAAACACTAGACGCAAAAGAATTTGACATACAAATCGATAAACGTGGATGGGGACTGAGAGGCTGCGTACAGTGTAGAGACATTCTCGATGAATGTTGAATAAATCGTATCAATGAGCAGTTGAAGGCAGGGATGTGGAAGCAGTCAAATTTTTAATGCTTCCGCTTCCAGCTTCTCTTGAAGTTTAATGCTTCCGGGTTTGCTTCCGCACCTTTGGAATTTTTTGCTTCCGCTTCCAGCTCCGGATCGAATTAGTCGCTTCCGCTTCTACTCTCTTCATCAAAGTGCTTCCGCTTCCACAAAAATTTAACCGCTTCCATCGCTTCCGCATCTCTGCTCAGTATCAAACAGCTCATTGTATTTAGTGTAAAAAAAAACAGGTAAGTTTACTTTGTAAGCTATTTTATTTGATTTGTGTTGTCGACAGGGCATGGTATGGAAGACAATTTTTCCATATTCGCAATTTTCTTCCATTTCATACTAAAAATCTTCCATTCCACACCAAAATTTTCTTCCATATTTCATTCCATACTTCCATTCCAAAGAAATTTTAGACTCGAAGCAATGCAACGTATATTTTGCTGCTATGCATCTTTGCAATGTTGTAAGCATCCGCTTGTGAAGGTGCGTCAACAGTATTAAGATGCAACAGTCGGTATCTGGTATGCATATTCCACATGGCTTAATGCATAGGCGTAGCCAGGATTTTGGATTGGGGGAGGGCTAAACAGTAAATCACATACAATGACGTCATGAGAAATTTTCGAAAAGAGAGACTTTCTACGGGACAAAGAATGAAAGATCAAAAGCTGGGAACCGATTTAGCTCGAAACCAGGATTTGCAGGATTTGGTAAAGGAAAAGACTAAAACCGCAAGTTAAAAAGTTTTACCATTATATCAAAATTGGGAGACGTGGTGAGCAAATTAGTGCAACTCAAACGTGTCACAGACGGGGCCTGGGGGCGGAGCCACCAGCCGCCGGAGGCTATGGGAGTCTAGGGGCGAAGCACCCAGCCGCTGGGCGATTTTTTGCAAGTTTTCGGAAAAAATGGCTATTTTAAGGTCATTTGGATCACATTTCGCACGTTTTCAGAGCCATTTAAAAGAACAAAATTTTTGAGATTTGAACGCCAATTGAACAAATCCCTCCCTTTACTTCAGGTCAAGTCCAAAACACGTTTAAAATCTTGCATTTAGAAGTTAAATTTTGTGACTTAGCATGGTCAGGGGAATCAAGGTACATTGCTTTCTGCAACATTTTTAGCATTAAATCATTCACTCGAAGATTTGTCTTTGAAGATTTTTGTTTTATAATTTAGGCAAAGAGGTGCATTTGCAGAACCATATTAAAGCAATAAGCGGCAACTTTGTTGGATTTAACATTTTTATTAAAAGCAACACATATTAAACGTTTTCGGCCTAAAACTATTAAGTCCTCCTCAGGATATTATAAACAATAATACATAAACATCTGTAAAAGAAATAGAAGCATTACGGCAACATAAATTACGTATAGCTGACTAATAACGTACATCATATGAGGAAATACTTAAAATTATTGTCTAACAAAATAAAAACGTCTTTCCAGTTTCGGAGCAAAGCAATCATATTAAAATTACAGTCAAACAAGCAACAGCATAAAGTTTCTAGCGTGAAATAAACCAATTCAGTTAGAATAACTATTAATGTGATAGTCAAGGTGAATTGAATTAAAGAGAAAATTAAGTCAAATCAAGCTAAGAACTAACTTATGATATTATGACGTAACAGAAAATTTGGCAACTTAGAAAATAACCGATAAGTTTGACGTCCTTCGTGGTCGACTTCTGAGGCAGTGATGGAGTCCAGTACTCAACTTCCGAGTACGAGTACCGCAAAAAACTTCGAGTACGAGTACTGATATTGAAAAATGTACTCGAGTACGAGTACCGTAAAAAAGTTCGAGTACACGTACGAGTACTTTTACAAGTTTATAAAAAGAAATTTTTAAGTTGTAACAGCTCAAAATTTGTCGCAAAAATATAAACGAATACGTTTTTTTCTATGCGTGGGTTGTTAAGAAGGCGCACAACTGCAGTCGACAATTTTCTAAGAAGTTACACGCAAAATTACTGTTATATTTTAAACAAATTAGGTACCTTGACGTTGAAAGCAAGTGCACGTTTTTTTGCGCGTCGGAAAAAACCTTGGCTTGCAGAAGCAGCAAATTGCTCATTGTTGCAAGAAATTCTGTTACAGTCGCAAGAAAATTGTTCAACTCTAAAACTGAGCAAAGAATTAACTTGAAATTTTTGGTAAAATTCAAGCTTTGATTGAAGTTTACGGCAAAGAATGCATGTCAAAAACCGCGTTTTTGAATGGCACAAAAGACTTCATGAAGGTCGAACTGATGTTGAAGATGATGAACGTTCACGACGCCCAACCATATCAAAAACCACTAACAATAACCGAGAAATTGAAAAAATTGTCCGAGAAGATCGTCGGCTTAGTATTCGACTGATAGCAGAGAGGATGTCCATTGACCAAGAAACAATGTGGCAAGTACTGCATGAAAATCTGCATATGACAAAGGTCTGTGCGCAAGTTGTTTCAAAGCTTTTAACTAGCGATCAAAAAGAAAAAGGCCAAGAGATTTGCGCTGACATTTCAAAACAAATCGAAGAAAACCCTAAATTTTTAGACATTGTGATTACTGTACCTGCGATGAGAGATGAATTTTCCAGTACGACCCAGAGACAAAGAGGCAGTCCATGCATTGGAAAACTGCAAACTCACCACGAATTAAAAAGCAAAATAAAGCAAACTCAAAATTCAAGGCAATGTTAATTTTTTTGTTTATGTTAAGAGTGTTGTCATATTCTTTTTTTTTTATGAAAATCCGAATGAAACGCTGCGTTGATCCTAACGGAGAATACATCAAAGGGGAAACAAAATAAAACGATCTTTTTTCCTTCAATAAAATTGCTTTATGTCACCAATTTTGTTATTTAAAAGCGACACCTCGTATACCGTGAGCTTCTTTTAATCACAAATAAGCTTTCAAAGTCCTCTACTCCAAACATGATTACCCACAACAATTTTTTGAGAGCTTTTTCGATTTAATGTTATATTCAATTAACATTTAATCATAGGTGGGCAAGTTAATGCAAAACGTTTGCTTCGTTAACCACTAGTCCGTTAACAAACTTCACACTTCCGTTAACGTTAATCCGTTATTTTCAGCTTTAATTAACGGAAGTTAATTAAATCCGTTAATATTTTGCGTGTAATTTACATTTCTTTTTATTCACTCCCTTCTACAACACGAATTGACGCTGTTGAGCTGATTGTAAGGAAAAATTTATTGCTGAAGTGGTCTTTTTTTGTGTTTTGGAAGTTAGATTTACAGTCTAATCTAATTTCAAGACAAAAACAAGTTCATATGCACTAATGAAGCTGCGATTGGAAAACCTTTTGAAATTGCGAACAGCGATAATTAATAGACCTATGAGGCTGCAGCTCATTATTTAACACAAAAAAGAGCTCCTTTTTTCGCTTTCTTCTATAAAGCTCGTGCTAATGCGCAACAAGTGTTATCAGTGCCAACTGGTTTGTACCATTATGATAAATGAATGGTACAAGATATTAACGATAAAAACTTTGACGGAAGTTAACAGAACTTAACGGAAGTTAATTTAGTCCTTCAACATGAAAAAACTTTTTAACGGATTAACGATTTAATGAAAAAGTTAGCTTCGTAATTAACGGATTAACGGACTTGTGCTCTCCTATGCATTTAAAGACTATCTAAAACTTGTAACACTAAACTGCAAATGACGTAGTAGTAAATGTTTTCGAAATAATGCTGTATTTCAAAGAAGGTGACTAAGTAATGTGAGTATAAAACAACAGAGGTGGAGTCGAGGACACAAGGCTCGAGGCCAAGGCCAAGGACACAAAAAAAATACGAGGCCAAGGTCAAGGACAGGAATGCTCGAGGCCAAGGCCCAGGACCAAGGACACAAATGCAAGTGTTTTCCTAAGAAAAAAGGTCTTAAAAATTTTTTTCTGTCGATCTCCAAAAAAAAAAACGGTCTAGAAAAACATTTTTCAGCCGATCTACAAAATTTTAACCATTCAAAAAATAGTGCTGTCCTCGAGGCGAGGACAAAGCAATTTTCGAGGACTTGAGGCCAAGGACTTGAAAATGTGTCCTCGACGACTCCACCTCTGTAAAATAATGCTGCCATTTAATATCAGCTACTAGCTACAACTGTAATTCATAGCGGTATTCTTATTTTGAATATTTATCTGTTTACAGTTCTATTATTTCATCCATTTTTATAAAATAATCCTAATTAGTGCTTAGTCATATTAATAATTCAAACGCATTTTACATGCGTTGTCAAAAGACTTGACTTATTATTTTATCAATTTCTTGCAAAAAAAAGTAAAATTTTGCCTACAGCTGCAACTCAGCTACAAAATAACTATGCAACTAAACTATCTCTATCTGACCTAAATTTAACACTGAAAATATTGCCTCCAAATCTAACTCTATGCTTTTTCGGATACCCCTTCCAATACTACAGTAAAACTATTATTTGGGATTGGGAGATTACAGTAATACATCTACTGTAGAAAATAATCTATCAACATTTGAGGTGAAACCGTAAAATGCTAACCCAACTGATGCTGTCTTTGTAACACGCATGGCTTGATTTCTGTGGTATGTAACTTTAATTGCTAAATAAGTTAAAATTTGCGGCTACTTTCACAGGTTTTCTGCAGCAGAAAGGCGTTTGTTGTCAAACAATACTATGTGCTGTCGACCCAATCACTTTACCACATTCCAACGCTTGATTTCGCTCGTTCTCACCATTAAAAAGCAGTTTGTTCAGCTGCGGTCTGCACGGATTCACGCAAAAGCAACTCAATAAATTAGCGGGTTTTATTGGCAGCAGTTTACTATCAAAAATTCATTTTGTTTATTACTTTTAGCAAAGGCCAAATGTACTCGTGTACTCGGCTCTTTTTTTGACCTAGTACATTGACCTTCGAGTACGAGTACCAACCGAGTACGAGTACTCAAAAAATGGTACTCGAGTTGTACTCGAGTACGAGTACTCCATCACTGTTCTGAGGGTTGCCGATGAGAGCTAAAAGCTCAAAACAGCGGTGTCCAGCTTTGTGCAACTTAGAAAATACTTAGCAAGAGAGGCACCTTTAGTATAAAGTTGCTTATTTAACTTAGGATTTAGTTTTTTAATCAAAAGAGCTTGATGGATTTGTTTCATACTGAGTAAGGCAACTTTTTAAAATTTGGAAAGAGTTTACGGTGTACTTTTCCTCACGGCAAATGGCACATCCTCATATAGTGTACGTTATTAGTCAGCTATACGTAATTTATGTTGCCGTAATGCTTCTATTTCCTTTACAGATGTTTACGTATTATTGTTTATAATATTCTGAGGAGGGCTTAATTGTTTTTAGCCGAAAACGTTTGATATGTTTTGCTTTCAACAAAAATATTAAATCCAACAAAGTTGCTGCTTATTGCTTTAAAATGATTTTTGTTTTGTCATGAAAATAACCAATTTTAGGAATATGTACGATGAGGAGCCCAGGCACTCTCGATTCAACTTTAATGATTTGTTCAATAATCATTTCCCCTAAGTTTTTTTCAAAAGCATTTTGTGGCGTGAAAACTGACGAGATGGAGGTGGATTGTTATTTAACGTTGGTAGGTGGTGAAGGTGGAATTTCAAGTTATTTCAAGTTGATACATTAGATGCAGTAAATGGTTACTAATCATATTATTGCAATACAAAAGTTAGCTGGGGGCCTGAAACACATTACAGCATCAAAAAGTTAGATGAGGGCCTAAGATTGCACGGTTGCAGAAATCGGGAGCGTGGCCGAATGGGTAAAGGCGTCGTTTTTACGACGACCCAGATCGAATGGTCTGGTTTCAACCCGCACCCTGGTCACGTTGTTGCGTCCTTGGATAAGACCCTTTACGATGATTATCTCTGCTTGGTGGCTTCGAACAAGCAGCAAATTCAGTGGACAACAATTCGAAGAAATCCACAGGAACATTGGATCATCGGAAACTCCTAAGCAAGTACGGATTCCTCCAATCACGAAGTAGTCGTTGTAATGAAAAGTGCGCACCCTGGTCACGTTGTTGCGTCCTTGGATAAGACCTTTACGATGATTATCGCTGCTTGGTGGCTTCGAACAAGCAGCAAATTCAGTGGACAACAATTCGAAGAAATCCACAGGAACATTGGATCATCGGAAACTCCTAAGCAAGTACGGATTCCTCCAATCACGAAGTAGTCGTTGTAATGAAAAGTGTGCGGATCGCCCAATAAGTTAGCGTCTGACGCTGTCCGGTGACAGGAGGATAAATATGCGCTACAACAACCTTTTGGAATAAAAACAGATTTCTCCGGCTTGGACATTTAAATTGGTTGGCAAAAATTTAAATTGAGAGGGCCCGGGCCCCCTGGTGGTCAATTTTAATATTATAGTTGTTGTACGGAATGTACGCAAGTACTGTTGCGCCCAAAAAATGCTAAAAAAAAAAGAATAAATTGGCTTTGTGTCATTATTTTTATCATTGGTAGCATTTCAATTGGGGGGAGGCAGAGGGCGTGCGTCCCCTGGTTACGCCTATGGTTTAATGATTACCGTATAAGTTTGCTATCATATCAACTATAAATTTGTCATAATCAACTGCTAAACATTTATCGTAATAGAAATACCAAGCTTTAACACCAAAAAGAATTATTATAAGCTGAAAAACTAAAATAAAATTAAGCTGAAACGGGGATGAAATAGCGAATACGAGTTTCCGTGACGATGCAAGAAAACAAAATTTGGGACTTGGCAAATTGCCAATCTTAAAAAAAAAGCAAAAAAACAAGTGAAACCTGTCAAAGTCGTCACCTATAACATCAATGCTGCAAATTGCAATGTACTTGCAATATGTACACTGTTTGCGCAATATAAACAACCAAAGTACTGCGATTTGTCGACAAATAATACGCGTAGATATTGAAGTAGAATACTTCTGTGACAATATTATTTATCATCACCCGACATTGGTATGTATTTTTCTGTAAATACACTGCACAAAATCTAGTATGGAATTGGTATGGAAGTATGAAAGATGGTCTTCCATTCCATTCTGGCATCTTCCATATTCCATACCGAAATTTCCGCTCCATTCCATACCATGCCCTGGTTGTCGATTCTATATTATTATTATTGTTACATTTTACCCCAACGGTTGTAGCCAGTTTGAAAATCCGGAAGAGCCTGATTTCGAAGAAATTGCTTACGCTACCAGCTCCTTTTCACAACACTTTCGCTTTCGAGTTCGCTTCCGCTTCCAGCCTCTTTCATCGAAGTGCTTCCGCTTCCACATCCCTGGTTGAAAGACTTCAGCAACCTACTAGAAGTTCATGCCCAGGTTGTATGCTGACCAATTATTTCCCAATTAAACACATCTCACTTCATAGGGGAGCGGGCGATGAATTCCTCTTTTATCCGTTTGTTTTCTCGGATCAAATCGTCATTGCACTTCAATAGTTCACCATTTTTCTGCAAAATATTTGCACCAAATGCACCAGCAGCTCACTGGATAGCTAGTTTTAGGTAAGAAGCATAACATAAGCACAGTAGACCCACCAAACGCTAACAGATTAAAAAACACAATAAAGATCTCTAACTTAGGTTTAGGGCTGAAATTGTTTTGCGCAGACCAAACTAGCTGTTTTTTTGTCAACTGGAATACGCACTAATGGTATGTCTGCAGAAAATGCACAACCCTGCTGTACCCTTTTTTAGCTTTGTAGTGATTTTCTGTTGTTACACGATTGAAGCAGCACACAGCCATTAAAACCTTGATAAAGCTCTATCGTATGTGCATTACTTCTTGGCATTTTCGTCGCATACACCTTAGTGACCTTATAACGTAAACGCTTAAAATAATGAGTTTAAAAGACGTAATGTAAGGTTCCTTCCCAACAAACCTTTTTCGTTACAGCCAACTCTTCCTTCATCCCAGCATAGGTGTTCGTAGCTTCTTGTAGTTTCTTGCTCAAGTCCAGCAGCTCATCCCAATCTGTGATATTGCAGCACCTCGAGCATGATCCAGCCGGCTTCAAGTTGGACGAGGAAGGGCCAGCAGCATTTCCACTCGCCTCCAGATGCTTCCTCAATGCGATATTTTGCTTTTGCAAATTGTCCACTTCATTTTCACATCGCAATATTTCATCCTGCACAAAATCAATGTTCTTTGCTGAGGTGCTCTTAGAAAAGGCAATGCACTACTTGAAGTTTATGGGTCTTTACCCCCAAAATATTTCACACATGGCCGATTGAGTATGAAAATCATTAAGGTGTAACTTGTCTATTATTTATATCAAGTATGAACACACATCCACTCTACAATGGCCAACATACTGTTGTGAAATTCAGTGTGGCTCATACCCAATATCTTCAACTCTATCACGTTGCAAAATATAAAAAAAGGCAAGTCCACCAACTGATGGCAATCGGACAGCAACTTGGCAAGGTTTTTCGTTTTTGTTGCAGACAATCATTATAAATTACCAAATGGCTCAGGCTAGTTGACCTGAAAATTTTGCAACATTGAATTGAATGAGATACTATTGATATAGATGAGCCTATACAATAAATATTTGCTGCATTTCCACGTGAAAATTTAAAGATTAGGTTACATTTTACCCAAAAATAGACACAAACCATGCACCTCATATTCTTTCAAAACCAGCTCAAACCGAGCTCTTTTTAATTCCCTAGAAGTTTCTCGTGATTTGTCTGTCTCCTCTCGACTCTCCAACACACCTCCTACAATAAATTGAGAGTTCTTTTCAAGTTGAAAAATCACATTTTAAAATTACCAGTAGTTAAAACATAAAAATGTACACAATATTTCAGTATTTTTAAAACAACACTAACCATAAAAAAAGTATCTCCAAATATAAAAATCCAAACTCAATGTCAGATGTTCCATTTGCCAAGTGCCACAATGGATCAGTTTCAGTTATAGAGTTGCAATGGAAGACAGTACGTACCAGAGTAGCGGTAGTCTAAGCAGCTAAGTAATAAGGAAGTGACTATTTCACCAGAAAATTTTCAGTTTAAGAGAATAAACCAAAAATGAGAAATATTTACTAATGCATTTTTTATTTGCTTTTGCAAGGATCAAGATATGTTTGAATTAGGGTTTGGGTTAAATTTGGGGTTAGTTTTAAAGTAAGAAATTGAGTTAAAATTTGAATCAGAATTAATATAAAACTATATCCAAGAGGGAAATTTCTGGAGAAATAAAGCCTGTTAATTTACAACCATTTCAGTATTTTGATAATGATAGTCTAGCACGTACCATACCACATTTCATGATAGGGGACAAAGTTGTATGACCTGGGCAATGGCAAGTAGCAACTCTATCAATTGTTGTCATTTATAATCATAAAATCAACTTTGAACCAATTTTCAAATACTAGCAAAAGAACGAAACAAGCTACAAACCTATGATTTTTCTGAGGGGGCTTTGTGATGTGATTTCAACTCTGCATGTAGGACAAATATTGTTTCTGTCAAGCCAAACATTCATGCATGAACTGCAAAACACGTGCTGATTTGAGCATGTTACTGGTTCTTTGACCTAAAAATATACCGTAGTTTTAAAATTTTTCTACTGAATCTTTGACCAAAAATATACCATTTTTAAATTTTTTCACAAAAAAATTATTTTCAATTTTTAAAACCACAAAGAAAACTTTGTAACAGGTCTGCTTAATACAAATATATCTGACATATTTCTATAAACTTCATTCTTTTGCTTTATTTTTTATATATTTCTGCTAATATTTTTAAGTACTGTAAGTATTATCTGCAATTCTGTATGTGTCTACTGTCTTGAATCTAGGCTGAAGTGAGCTGGTTTTTTTGCAGTCATGTTAGGCACCAACCTCTAAAAATTTCACTTGTAGCTTCTAGTACTATGCAGTGGAACATTATTAAATGTTATCAAGTGGAACATTATTGTGCAAAGATACATCCAGTCTAGACACATATATTTTGCAGAAACCATTTCAACATGTCAAAATTTTTTCAAAGATTACAGATAAGACTTAGGCCAGTGGTTCTCAACCTTTGATGGCCTGTGGCCCCCTTCTAGAGTCTCTCAACACCAGTGGCCTCCGCGTGACTAGAAAATTGGCTGTTGCAATACCAAACCGACTGAAGACCAAACCTAAAGGTATTTTTCCCCGAATTTTCATTAAAGACCAAAAAAAAAAAAAAGATCTTTATCTCCAATGTTTCCTCTAATTTTTTGAGCTCTCTGTGCGCAGAAATTTTGGCAAGTGCGCACTTTTTCTGGGAATTCCCCCAGAGTTTTGTGTTCAAAATCCAAAGCACTTTTCGTGTCCAAAATAAAGTGAAGACCAAAAAAAAAAAAAGGTCTTCACCCAAAATCGAGCGATGTTTGTCTCTGAAACGTGTATTACCTGACTTACTATTGTAATTTTATGTTGAATAACAATATGTCTGAGCAGGAATATGTCTGTGCGCAGCAAATTTATGCATGTGCGCAATCTCTGAAGTCAGTGTGCGCGCACACACATGCACAGCTTAGAGGGAACACTGTTCATCTCAAATCGAAGGTATTTTCCCTAAATGTTTGTTGAAGAACACATAAAAAAAAAGGCCTTCATCTCAAACCGAAGGTATTTTTTTCAGAATTTTCTTTGAGGGATTTCCCAGAATTTTCATTCACATTCATGACCAAAATAGGTATTTTTTTCGTCCAAGGTCCCGCGGCCCCAACTACTGACTTAGGCCATTTCAGGTTTGTTATAGTTCACTATAACAGTATATAGAACACATGGGGAGCGGGGCCAAACTAGTGCAGAATGGTGTAAGCTTGCATACCAAACTATTGAGAATGAGAGAGCTAGACAGAAGATTTCTGCCACCCTTCCTTTTTCATTCTTCTACAGTATGACGTAAAAATTTCTTGAACACTGATCAAAACTTGTTGAAAAAAAAGTCATTGAAAAACGGCAAAACACACCACAAAAATGTCAACAATTATGTGTCAAACTTACACATAAATCATTAAAAAATTATCTATAAATTCAAGTATTTTGCGTTAAAATATAGGCAAGGCTGCTGTTACGTTAGGCAAATAAATAAAAATCGCTATCCTAGCCCTAAACCTAAGCCAAACTCTAACCCTAACGCTAATCCTAACCCAAACTCAAAATCTAAACAAAACCCTTAACAATAATTTTAAAAATATAAAGAGTAAATGAGCAAAAGAGCGCTCACTTTTTGCTCCATTAATCTCCTAATGGGCATTACCTAACATAACACTAGCCACTTCCTAGAATGTACAGTAATTCAGAATTATATACCGGTAATTCTAAATCAACATCATCTTTGTTACTAAATGTCTTTCAGTCTCTAAAAAAGTACCATGGTCTAGGCTATGTACAATACATCATAATGTGAAAAATTGCTAAATTTTGAAAAAATGTGAACTTTGAATTTGATCACAATTGATTTACCAAGCAAAACACAAAAATTTTTGGATAAAAATGTATTTTGGGTTGGGAAGTTTCTAGCAAGGTTACAACTTTTTAGCACCTGTCATTTCCATTTCAAAAAATTGACCCACTTAAATGCGTATACCAGCAGTACCTCCCATGGGAGAGACTTCACAGCAGACAGTGTACATTTTTGATGCTGAATCAGTCTGTCAGTAAATGTCATGCAGGAAACCTCGAAGTACTGGTCAGGGCTGCAAACTCAATCAATTTTTAATTGAGTTCAAGTTCGAGTTCAGCCTATTTTAGCAAGTCCGAGTTCAAGTTAAAGTTCTGAAATTTAATTTTTTTGAGTTCAAGTTTGAGTTTGGCAAAATAGCCGAGTTTTTCCGAGTTCGAGTTTGCAGCCCTGATACTTGTGCCATTTTTCTAGGTCGCCACGACATACACACGACAGTGAAGGATATACACTTATGCAGCTGTTACGAAAAACGCAACCTCAATTTACACGGCTTGATCAACAACAAATTTTTTTTTTTTTTTTTGCAAAATGGAAATATTATAACAAATATTTTTCCGACAAATTTTTAATCTTGAAATTTCTTTTTAGTGAACTCGAACTCAAACAATTTAATTTGAGTTCAAGTTTGAGTTTAGACAAATTATTTTTTCGAGTTCAAGTTCGAGTTCGGCAAAATAACCGAGTTTTTTCGAGTTCGAGTTTGCAGCCCTGGTACTGGTACCAATTTTTAAACCGTAGTCTTTGGTTTGACCCAACCAAAAATCAAACCGAAGTCTGGAAGTCTCTTATTTCAGATTTCAATGGCAGACGTGATCACTAGCATTCACCAACACTTCATACAGCTTACAAAGGCAAAAATAGAGCTAAAAACAAAACATCTTTTCATTGTTTTTTCTGTTTTAAACTAAATGAAAGTACCGGTATAAACTAGCCTAGTAACAAACAAGGAACAAAACTGCATTCTGATTTTGACAATGAAACTAAAATAAAAGTAGGCCAAGGACAGCAGTAAACGAAATACTTCAAAACATTACGTAAACAAACAAGTATTGAGCCTACCTTTCCAAGGCAGATTTGGCACGAAATTGGAAGAGTAAAAGAAACAGACGATTGCATGTTTCCCGCCACAAGAACACTACATGCGCCCTTTGCTGCTTTCATCAATGGGATGACGTCACGGCAAACAAATCCTGGAGGATACTAATACGTACTAATACACACTGGCGTCGCGATCGCGTCAGATGACGCGTTTTCAGCGATCCCGATGCGTAAGCGCGACCGTGTTTGCCATGATGTGCTGACAGAAAAAGTAGCATTTAGGGGCGGCGCGACAAAGTAAAAAATTAACGAGTTCTACTTTGCCGTTCGTCGTGAGAGCGTAGTTTCTGCAATATGGAAATTAGAACTTTTTGTTGTTGATCGAAACGTAAAAATTAATTCAGTGTATTGCTGTATTGCACAAAAACTCTTACAATGCTCAAAAATTCAGTTGAAAAACATTTTGGAGAATAAGGTGAAAAGTAAACTAAAAAATTTGATTTAAACGTAGTCAAGAATATCTCAAAAACAGTTACGTGCCAGTGCCTATAGGAGAATGCTGGCAGTAATCAAGCACAAAGGAGGAGGACATTTAGGATATGTTTTCTGCCATTTTTCAAATAAAAAAAAAATTTCGCTCAGTTAAAAAATATAATTTTTTCCTTTGCAAAAAATATTCGAACGTTGTATATTAGGACGAACGGCTTTGCCGTCGCGTGTTTTTTTATGTTTTTTGTCTTTCATAATATGCTAAGAAAAGTGAAAGTACAAAATGCAGTATGTTAGTTTTTCTATATTTCAGTCACAAAAGCACCAACTTTCAAAAGCAGACAAACCCGGAAAAACTAATATTTTCAGAATGAAAACCCCGAAACTCGGGTTTAGAAAAACAGACCCGAATCAGATATCCTATTTAAAACAAAAAGTCTTAACTTATAACCAGGAAGAGATTCCCCAACGTTTAGAAACTTTTTACCGGAATTTAATTTAAAATTTCAATCACAGCGAATTTATACTTTGTTTACATCTTTGGTGTTAAACGCAAGATCATTTAACACCAAGGATGTAGAAAAGAACAGGCTGAACTGAATGGCCATCATCTCAGTCTCACACCTTCGCTGAACTATGTTTGGCGTTCCCTTAATAGCAACTTGCGCATCGCGATTGGTGTGCATTGCAAGCAAATAGCTCATCGCTCCCTCGTATCATGCCGACATTTCGAAATCGCCAGGCGCTGAGCAAATGCGTCATGTGACCAGGGGCGTATTTAGGGGGGGGCATTGGGCCATGTGTGGGATTTTGTTTGTAACTCCTCGCCGTGAAGTGAGTTACTAACTGTCCCAACAACTTTTCTACCGCAGAGTCTGTTTGTTTCTTGCCTTCCGTTGAACTTTGCGCTTGCAATTAACTTTCTTGCCTCTCTTGTTCAGCGCAAAACCAGACCAATCTTCTACTGACGGAACTATATTGATACGATTTAGAGAAAAGAATCAGGATAAATTGGAATTTGGAAGAGCATCTTAGAATTTTAAAATACAGAAATTTAGAACCACGAAATTTAGAACAATCCCGAATAACAATTAGACTCAATAATTAAGCATCCAGAATCAACAAATTTCAGAACCACGAATTTTGAATTAAGAATTTTAGAATATAATAGAATAGCATAGCATAATCCAAATTAGTGCGTGCAGCGCTATTTAAGGCGCTCCGACAAATCTTGCCTTTTTTCCTTACGTATCGAAAGTCGTCAATGGACGCGTTGGATAAAGTGATGGTATGCATTAGGGTGCCTTTTCCTACACATGGGTGAAACAATTTCTTATTCTGATCTTTGTTCTTCTCAAATTTTCTGAAGTTCCTGCCCACCCCCCTTTTTCAAAATCCTGCGTACGCTACTGCATGTGACGCAATCACGACACCAGTAAAACATTGCAGCATATTAATAGAAGTACCACTTAAAATATGCAGAAAAAATACTTGAAGCAATGCAAGCTTGGAATGGAAGTAGAGAAAGATTCATCTGCAATGAGGTCATCGAGTCAAGAACTTAGGAGTTGACAATTTTTCAAAGTTTTCCCGTTGACATTTGATTTCTTCTCGTGTAAATTTGCTTCTTGTTTGAAGCCACCAAGTTCAGATAATCATGGATGATCGGTTTGAAAAATGCTGGTCGAACAGGGAGTTAATTATGCAGTGATGCAATTCAAATTTTGCTGGAACCGTTTGTGTTACCAGTTTTCTAAATTTATAAATTTAGTAACCGTTCATTCGAGCCAATCTACGCGAACAATATTTAACAAACGGTTCTATAAATAAGGCAACCGGTACGATTCGTACGAACCGGGCGAATACCACCGCTTGTTTTATGTAAAACAACTTTTTTCACGGAATCATAAGTGCTTTTTAGAATCATTAAAATTTTTTTTATTCTACGCAAACAATTTTTTTTTTAATCTACGCAAGCAAAAGGTTGACAATCATTGAATAAGTAAAAAAAAAATTATTAAGTGCTTTTATTCGCCGGTATTTAAAGTTACTTTTAAACTGGTAACGGTAGATAGAATTAAAGGGTGCATCTTTGTTTCCAGAGTCTAACCTGAGCTCCAACACTTCAACTCTGAGTCATTCCAAAGACCGCTTTTTGAATTCGTATACTATCCTGACTTCTGAGCAAAGAATGAAAATGTTTTTCTCGCGGCCGATATGTGGCTCATTTTTTAACCGCTAAAAAGTGCTAGAGGTCTGAAAGGTTACCGGGTGATAATCAAAATCAACAAAATTCGTTCAAGAACTTTGTTGAGGAAAATTATCCTTCTAAATTTCTAAAACTATCATAAATCCAAATTCTTGTTTGTAGAGAACGTTTTGCATTTTACGCCTTTAGTAACTTTGAATTGAGTTGGTGATCGCTTTTCAAACATTTTTTTTCATCTGTTTCCTGCGTACAACCAAGGGAGCTAAGGGGCTGAAGCCTCCACCCCCCTTAGTCAAAGTCATTCAGAAAATTTAACCCAAAAATGCAAGAGTTTAAACGTGTTTTGGACTATATCTATAAGTAAGGAGGGGAAAAGTAAAGGGGTTGGGCAATTAAATTTTAACTGGCTTCCAAATTTTAGCAATACAACTTTTTCGAATGGCTTTAAAAATGGTCAAATTTTCATCAGAATGGCCATGGGCGTAGGAGCTCAAAATGATTTGGAGGGGGCACCAAACATTTGCCCGAAAAATGACTTGATGCATTGAATTTTGCCCCAAAAATAATTTCTGGCCACATTAAGGTGATCTCCGAAAAAAAAGAAAAGGTCATCGATCGTTTCCAAAAAAAGGGATGGGAAGGGAAAAGGGGGTTTGGGTGGGCACTCTGGACATTTTAGGGGGAAAAATTGCCCAAAACACATGAAATTGTCCAAAAAATAAAAATTGCCCAAAATTTTGACGCAAAATTGCCCAAAAAATATAAAATTGCCCAAAATTTTGATGCGCAATCGACACCTTAAAACCAAGCGGGGGGCCAGAGTTCCCACCGTCCCCCCCACCTCCTACGCCACTGAGAATGGCGTTAAAATAAATATTTTTTACCAAAAAATTACAAAAATCGCCCAGCGGTTACTAACCCCCATGGCCTCCGGTGGCTGCACGCTCTTACCTAAGAAACTCGTCTGCAACACGCTTAAGCTGCACTAGTAAACTCAGCAGGCTGCTTAATCGAGACATTTTTTAACCAAACAATTTTTGACTTCTGGTTCAAGCCAGGTTGATTGATGTTTTATTATTTTTTTTGTTAATATATTTATTTTGTTTTCATTGATTTGTTTATATGTTTTTAATGTTTAAATCCTGGTTGTGTGCCTGTGTGCGGGTAATAGCTACGGAAGAACGATGAAGGTGGCCTACTAAGTCGTCTTTTACTGTTTGCTTCCATGCAGTTTTAAGAGTTAAGACAAAATAAAGTCGCTGTATACTGTGCAGAGGTGGTCTCGAGGACGTCCTTGATCTCGAGAACACATTTTGAAATTCTTGGCCTTGGCCTTGAAGCCTACAAGTCCTAGAAAATGTCTTGTTCTCAGCTCGAGGACAGCATTATTTTTCGATTGGATGCGAAGGAAAATAACCAAACAAAAGACAAAATAAACTTCTACGTTGATAATAATTTAATTGTGATGTTTTGACTTTTAAAGACACACAAAAAATAAACTTCTATTCTGTAAATTCGTTTTCTTTCCTTATTTATTTGAAAAATAATACAAAGTGATAGCCAATTGAGCCAGGTGATGCTGAAACTCGCTTTAAATGGTATTGTGTGAAAGTTCTTGTAGGAGAATGAGGGGGCAAAAAGTATTGTAAAAAATTGTTATTTTTGTTTCTGCTAATACTTCCGGTTCAGGCGGTACAAACTGCAAAGCCCTGAAATCATTCAGGGCCCAGAGTTGTAAACGGGCCGACTAGTTCAGGCCCAAACCCGGCCGGAACCCGAAAATATAAGCCCGAACCCAGCCCGAACCCGAAAACTAATTTGAATCCCAAATCATGCCCGAAAAAACACGAAAATTAAGTTAGGTCTGAAAAATTTAACAATGTAGCCAAATTATTTTGATTATGTTTTTGTGTACCCAAGACAAAAAGCACGTCTCAGGCCCGAAATAAGCGCGAAATTTTTGTCAACTTTAGGCCCGAACCCGACCCGAAAAGCCCAGCCCGACTTACAACTCTGTCAGGGCCACAACAATGGATCCGGGGGTCCGGACACAAACAATTTTGAGTTGCTAGTGCAAAAACAAGACCGTGCCTATTCTTCATTTGAATTTAGAAGAAAATTTGAGGGTGGTACTGAAATGTAATACATATTACCAGGGGTGGCATATTGATATTATTCTACAGTAAATACGGCATGTTCGTATATCTCGATATAACTAACAAAACGTATTTTGAGACAGTGGCGTCGCTAGGGGGGGGGGCGGCCCGCTCCGGGTGTCACCATTTTGGGGTGACACCATTTTGTAATACCAGTCAAACAGAAAAGAAAACAACAATATGTTTAATATCATTGGAAATGCTTAGCACTCTAAAATTAACTAAAAAATGATTTAAAGCCTCTTTTGAAAAAATTATTTAGAGGGGCGAGCGCTAATTTGTAGAAATATAACTCACAAATAAGTAAAAACCTTTAAAAATTGCCAAATAAGCAATTACATTTGATCGCTTGTTGAAGCATGCTGAATGTGGTTTCATGAAAAAATATATAAGCTCAGGAATATGGGAGGGGGTGGCTATTCAGTATTAGTTCATTACCAAGCACTTCAACTCAAATATCGTTCAATTAGCCCCCCTCCCCAATCATTGCTCTCTATTAAATATAGACGATATGGATTACTCCTTGTGAGTTTTATTGAACCTGTAGCGTTGCTAGGAGGGAATAAAGCCTTTCCATCGCCTCCATTGGCAGCCAGCCAAAATGCAGAATAAAGAAAATACCGCGTTTTTAGCACTTCTGAGACCATCTTCTGCATTGGAATAGACTCTAAAAATGATTTAAAGCTGTTTTGAAATATTTATTTACGAGGAAGAGCTAATTTATCAAAAACTAAACTCATAAATCAAAAACAAAACTTTGAAAATGGCCAAAAATTATCGAAAAATGCTATTGTTTCTATGCATCCCTGAACATAGGTTTTATCAAAAAATGAAATATAAGGTGAGAAATAGGGGAGAGGGGCTATTCAGTATTAATCAATTACTAATAACTTCTCTCAAACTTCCTTCCATTAGCCCCCTAATTATGTCTTTCTGTATAAAATATAGACGAAAAAGAGTACTCCTTCAGAGTTTTGTTGAACTCTAGTATAGGATTTCGTGATTTATCAGCTTGTAAATAAGAGAACTAAATTCTGGCAATAGCTACCATCCACATAGCTCATTTTTGCAACTAGTATTATCATGTTTTTACACTGCTAATTTGTATGCCACGTTTCAATAGCATTAAGTTTTGTCAAAATAGACCTAAAATTAAGTTAGTTTTTGTCAAAAATAGACAAAATTTTCGAGCGCTGGGGGCTCCGCCCTCAGACCCCCGAAAACCCCCCCCCCATTGCAAGTTTCTGGCTACGCGCTTGAGTCTAATCATGTTTTTGCACGGCTAATTTTTATGCCACCAGAGTTCTCCCTGAAGCCAGATTTTAAAAGCATTAAATTTTATCAAAATAAGGCTAAAATTAAGTTATTTTTGCAAAAAAATTATTTTTTTTTTGAGCGCTGGGGTCTCCGCACCCAGACCCCCAATGATATCTGCCGGATAGGGCGGAGCTTCCAGACCCCAGAAAGAGCCCCTCCCCACTGCAGATTTCTGGTTACTCGCCAGATATTAAACGTGTGATGTGATATTAAACGCGCATACTTCCAAGTTGTAGAATCTTACAATGAGAAGTTATTGAGCTAGCCAAATAACAACCGCTATTTACAGTAATGACGTAGCACCGCCATCTTTAAAATATAACCTTTTGCGGCCTACTATACATTAATATACATTACCTACTATACATTCTTTAAAATATAACCTATGAAGGGTGACACCACGAAACTCCGCCCCGGGTGTCACCATCCTTAGCGACGCCACTGTTTTGAGAAAGACAATTTGTTCCAATAATACGCAAGCGCGAAGAATTTACTTTGAGAAAAAAAAGAAATACTCTAATCACGGTCAAGCGGTCTCGGGGGCAAAACCAAATTCCACAGTACAATTTGTGCGTTGGAAATCCTCGCTAGGAATCCTAACAACAAACTATTGGATCACAAAAAAACGCTGTATGTAGTATTATCAAGAAATTAATTGTGAAGTTATTATAACTACTGTATAATAAAGAAGGATAAAATAATGTCGATCAACAAGCATGTAGATGATCACAACATCACAGGAATTGCACAGTTGAGCATCCGCGACCGGTTTCGTCCTTGCTCAAGGGACTCATCAGGCGGAAGAACAACGAGAAAACCAAATTAGGCAATGCAACGACGGAGGACAGAACTTGCAAACCGACATTATGCATAGGCATCACGCCAAGGCAGTGTTCCTTATCAAAAGAACAAAGCTATAGGGACCCCAAGTAGACTGTCAAGAACTACAAAAACCACCAAGGGAACCACAAGGGTACCAGAGATATCGCACCTCCGAGCCGGGAACCATAGCGAATCAAATGAAGAAGGATAAAACAATGTTGATCAACAAGCATGTCGATGATCACAACATCACAGGTGAGCATCCGCGACCGGTTTCGTCCTTGCTCTTTAAATCTTTCAAATTAGGGTACTTTAAATCTTTCGATGTATCGGGTAGGAAGGCGGATTGAATTAGCCTATTCTACCACAAATACTGGGACATCTTTGGAGAGATCCAACACACAAAGATATCAGATGTGTCCGCGTGCCTTACACTATCTAGGGCATAGACACCCACAATACCAGTTACTACAACAGGAGCAATTGTTCTGAGCCCAATTTCGAGTTAAATCCACAACTGCCACACTGTCAGTTAGGAAAAGACAAAAATGCTAAACAATCCCTACCATCACATCATGGGGTAGCCCTGGCTTAATTTTTTGCTATTCATTTCCAGCAGGTCTACATTGTTTTGCTTTCTTACCCTGCCGCTTTGGAAGATATGCTGGTGACTTTCAGCATTATTTTAAAGGGGTTACCGTACTGGTAGCAACTGAACATTAATAAATCGGTAAATAAAAATTGGTAAATAAATAAATAAATATGATGATGAACAAACAGTACCGGTACTGACTACTGAGTAGGCCAACATTATTGTTATCAATCAAGTGTTTTATAAACAAAAACTAAATTCCCCAGAAAGTATCTTGCCTTAGCCTACTAGCACTATAGATTAAAACGGGTAACTAATCCTGAATTATCCAAACGACAACGCGTCACTATCGAGGAATCAAACCCCAACCCTTAGCTTTTCCTGACTTGTCTATCACGGTAATCAGAATTAATACGAACCTTCTGCAAAAGTTGGAAACAAGTGACTCGCTTGAACAATCACAGCGGCCAATCAGAAACGAACTTTTTCTTTTTTCTCGTGATTTGTACTTTCTCTGCATTAAATGCTAATCCAGTGCACCTTAAGGTACGAAAGTGTACACGTTTTCTGCATTTTGAAAGCCGAAGGATTAACGTACTTTTTTGCATTAAGAAGCCTTGATCCAAAACTAATCGGGTGTTATAGGAGCGAAGGAAAATAATCAAACCAAACCCAATAACCTCCACAAACATGTATATGATAAACTGCCTACCACCAAGGTGATAAACAATTTGTCGAGCATTTAAAATATCATCAGATTGAGTTGAAAACTAAATTATCAGAAAACCTCCAACAATAGCAAAAGATGCACCCATAATATCTGGCAGTCGCAATGCTTCTTGATCGAACATAATTGCCAAAATCCATAGGCAAGAACAGCTATACAACCCAATGGAGCAACAAGTGATGCCGGTGCAAAACCATAAGCAATGAAATTACCATGTTCACCCAATAGTAATACCATTAATAAAATACCAATCCACCATAGATGGGCAAGTTAATGCAAAACGTTAGCTTCGTTAACCATTAGTCCGTTAACAAACTTCACACCTCCGTTAACGTTAATCCGTTATTTTCAGTTTTAATTAACGGAAGTTAATCAAGTCCGTTAATCCGTTAACATTTTGCGTGTAATTTACATTTCGTTTTATTCACTCGCTTCTAGAACACGTATTGGCGCTGTTGAACTGATTTTAAAGAAATATTTATTGCTATGGTCTTTTTGTGTTTTGAAAGTTACATTTTACAGTCTAATCTAATTTCAAGATAAAAACAAGTTCAAATGCACAACGAAGCTGCAAGATATTAACGATAAAAACCTTAACGGAAGTTAACAGAACTTAACGGAAGTTAATTTAGTCCGTTAACAGCACTTAACGGAAGTTAATTTAGTCCGTTAACATGAAAAAACTTTTTAACGGATTAACGAGTTAGTGAAAAAGTTAGCTTCGTTATTAACGGATTAACGATTAACGGACTTGTGCCCACCTATGCAATCCACCACGTCCCAGAACGCAGATAACTACCAGGAGCACACAGGTGCGTAGCCAGGATTTTGAAAAGGGGGGGGGGGGGGCTTTTTTGAAAGAGTGAGAAAACTGCAAACGACCTTGACCCAAATTTTCATTGTTCTTGAATCAGAATCACACGGTTTATCCGATTTCGGCCGATTTATCCTCGAAATTGAGACGGATTTTTCGGCCCAATTCGGAAATTCTAACAAAAACAGGTGATCTCCAAAAAAAAAAAGGTGTTCACCGAAATTGAGACGAATTTTTCGGCCAGAATCGGAATTTCAAACCGAATCACGACTTCTGCTGCACAACCTCGGCGCCCAATTCTCTTTGGGGTGGGCTGTTTTCATTTTTTCACCAAAAATCGGCCTCAAAAGCACCAAAAACGTGCGATTTTGCATACTTTACAGGCCAATAGGGGGAGGCTCGAGCCCCCCCCCCTGGCTACGCTACTGGGAGCACGCAGGGATTTCTGACTGCTTTCATCAATATTGTTTGTACCATTTTGATATTCACGTTTTCCGTGTGCATATTTCTGAACATTTAAAGAAACAGCAATAATAAAGTTTTCTGTCACTGCTAAGGCAGCTCCGAGTTTGTAATGCACTTCTGGTGATAGTAGAGAATCAGCATCTGTTACTGAACTTGTATCTGTTACTGAACTTACTAAGAAGCAGTCTGCTGGCTCATGGTTTACGCTTAAAGTTGTTTCAATCAGGGCTGTTTTTCCATTTTCATGCTTTAGTACTATAGACTACTGTAACAAAATTCAAATGACAGTAAGGCCGTTTCTCCATTTTCATGCTTTATCGTTCTTATTCAAATAGGAATCCGCGGTTTTATCATTGTCCGTTTTTAAAAAAGCGGGTTTATCATGGTCTGTTGCGGCTTCTATTCAAGGGCGGTTCCTATCGAAGAAAATACGGTATCTACTGTCCCATTAGGCTAGTGTTTCATTAGCATCTGAATTCACACATAGCCTACGTTGACAAACCACCCGAACCTTCAAACCACACACAAGGGCAATTTCTGCACTTGCCATCGTACCCTCTTCTATGATTACTCTGATCAAAGTTTTATGAACAATTTTGAGGTGGGCAAAATTTGAATATGACTTTCCATAAAGTCGATTTCGTTTTAACTTTCGCAATAAGATTGCATTTCTCTTTATCATTGATTGTGCAATCTCCCTAAAATGCGTTTCTCCTTACTGTAGATTGGATTTCTTCTTAGTGCATCATCTTAAAAAACCACGAACACAAAATTTACGCTGGTCTTTAAAGATTCTGCTGACCTCATTCCAAAGCAGACAGAGATGCCTAATAGGTATCTGCAATGCTAAAGCATCCAGCGATTGAAACAACGTGGATGTGGAAACGCATCCGCTGTATCGAGAGAGCTTGCATAAGCAATCGTCAATTCCTAGAAGCCAGAAAAGGTTTCTGCAGCTCTCAATACTACTTCCACTACAATCCCACATTCTCCCAAATTTCGATAAAATTTTAAAATCCCCCAAAAAGAAACGCTTATTGCAAAAGTAAAAATGAAATCGACTGTGACGAAAGCAGGCGCGTATCCAGAATTCGCGATGAGGGGGCTGTTTTGGGGGTCTGGGGAAGGAGCCCCGAGTGCTCGAAAATTTTGCATTTTTTTGCAAAAATAACTTATTTTAGGGCTATTTTGATAAAAAAATAATGCTTTTGGAACGTGGCATAGAAATTGGCAGTGTAAACATGATTAAATTGCTTGCATAAATGGGCTATTTGGGAGGTAGCTAATGGTAAAAGTCATAGGTGGGCACAAGTCCGTTAATCGTTAATCCGTTAATAACGAAGCTAACTTTTTTATTAACTCGTTAATCCGTTAAAAAGTTTTTTCATGTTAACGGACTAAATTAACTTCCGTTAAGTGCTGTTAACGGACTAAATTAACTTCCGTTAAGTTCTGTTAACTTCCGTTAAGGTTTTTATCGTTAATATCTTGCAGCTTCGTTGTGCATTTGAACTTGTTTTTATCTTGAAATTAGATTAGACTGTAAAATGTAACTTTCAAAACACAAAAAGACCACCATAGCAATAAATATTTCCTTACAATCAGCTCAACAGCGTCAATACGTGTTCTAGAAGCGAGAAAATAAAAGGAAATGTAAATTACACGCAAAATGTTAACGGATTAACGGACTTGATTAACTTCCGTTAATTAAAACTAAAAATAACGGATTAACGTTAACGGAGGCGTGAAGTTTGTTAACGAACTAGTGGTTAACGAAGCTAACGTTTTGCACTAACTTGCCCACCTATGGTAAAAGTTTAGTTCTCTTATTTAGATGCCGGTAAATTATAAACTCGAATTGTTCAATAAAACTTACATGGAGTAATCTACAGAATTTCGTCTGCAGTTTATACAGAAAAATAATTGGGGGGGAGGGGCTAATGAAAAGAGATTTGAGAGAAATGATTGGTAATTAACTAATACTGGAAAGCCCCCCCTCCCCCTATTTCTAAGTTTATAGTATATTTGTTGATAACACCTATGTTTAGCATTTCCACACTAGCGATCAAATTTGATTGCTTATTTTTGGCCATTTTTCAAAGTTTTTATTTATTTGTAAGTTGTATTTTTGACAAATTAGCCCCACCGCACGGAATATATGTTTAAAAAGGTGTGTTAAGTCACTACTTAGTCCATTCCAGTGCATACAGCAGTCTCAAAACTGCTAAAAACGTGTTTTTTTTCTTATTCTGCGTTTTGGTCGACATGCCAATGGGGGTTGCTATAGCCCCCCCCCCCGGCTACGCTACTGGACGAAAATCATACTCAAATTCTAATCAAAATCTTAGTAGAGGAGCTACGTCGAAAATCGTTCACTTCCGGAATAAAGTGTGAAATTTGGCACAGACCTTCCCCAGGGTGAGTACAACGATTTCCGAAGGGGAGATAAAAAATCGGGCTTGGGCAACTCCTGCAAACGGCCCCTAAAGTTATGCTCCAGTTCCACCTAGTGGTTAAAGAAATTTTCTTTGTTGTAAACAAGCTTGCAGGACTAACTGACAATTTTATGACTTTATTTTACTGTTTTTGCAATCTAGAATATTTTGGCATGCCATGACGTCAAAGATGACCTAGCTATGACGTCATTTTTGCCAAAAATGTGTGATTTCAAGCAAAGTATTGCTCGGATTAGTGGAGTCCCTCATTGATATCAAACTCTCTTAATTGTTTCAATTATTAGATAAACACCTTGCGTAGCTTAATTTGCGTCACTTTGTGACGAAATTATGACGTCATGCTTGCCAAAAATTTCAATAAAACGATAGCAATAAATTGTTAATTGAAAATAATGGTTCAATGACGACATTTTGCAATCAGATTATTTATTGCAGTTTGAAGCAAATGACATCATTTCATGACGTTTTTATGACGTTGTTATGACGTCGTGTTTTCCAATATTTGCACAAAACAACAGCGATGAATTGTTTGTTAAAAGCATTAGTTTCAATGACTTCGTTTTGTAATCAGCGTATTAATTCAAGATACAGTACAAAAGTTGCTTGTAGCAGACGATGTCATTTGGACATTTGGTGATGTCATTATGTCTGGTGATGTCATGTTGCAGTGTTTTGTCCTCCGCTGCAAAGTTGATAAAAATAGAAGATGTGCTTTGTCTAGGAACAATAAGAGGACGCGGCAGAATATATTATTAAATTGAAACCAAGCGAAAAATTTCAAAGCGTTGACGTGTTGTTTATGCCCCAAGGTGCATCCAGAGTTGTTAGGCAGCATCCAAACAGGAGAATATCCCGCCTCTGTTACTTGCCAGCCCCAAGCCTAAACTTGAAGATGGATTTTTATTCAAACACTGACTCCATTTAATGGCTTGAAAAGCTGATCGTTTAATGTGCTGTTTCAAAGCATCCAACGTTGGTGGTAAATTTTCTGCGTTCTTCCTCCTTTAGCAAACAGAATTCTTCTAGAAAGCTATTGATGGAAGATAGTTTTACAATAGTAGGCGTTATTTCTGGACTATTTTGTAAGGTTTCAAAAAACGACTTTTACTTTTTCCACAAGATGAATATGGGGTATCGCAACCGCTAAAGGCATGAAAAAATAATTATCCATTACATACAGGTGGTCCAAAACCAGCTGACCCCTGCATGCGGGGAACCTCTGCTGGGCTCCAGAAATAGAAGGAAGCACATTCTTGGAGGAAAGTGATGATGATGATACAGGTGGTCCAAAAGTTTTGCTGATTTCGTGGATGAGAATAAATTCCCTCGTTTTTCCAGTTCTAAAGTCAATCCAAAGTTCATTTAGTTTTGGAAGTTGTTGAAGAGCGTACACTGCAATGACAACCAGCTCTGTGTGTACCGTTTTACCCAGAAGTAAATTGCAACTTTTAGAAGTATATGTTTAGCATGGAGAAATAATCCTTGATCTGCTTCCTCAAGGGTTCATGGTGTTAATTCATTTCAGTCAATATTACAATCTTCGATGCAGGTTTCAACCAAACGCGGCTAAACTGAATATTTGCAATCGTAGAACTTGCGAGCAGAAGAAAGAGCTCTTTTTTATTCTCATCGCAGCGCAAAAATGATTTTCAATCCTTAGGAAGACGACCCGCGGGAAAAGGAATTTATTCCCTTCCACGAAATCAGCAAAATCAGCTTAACTTTTGGACCTCCTGCATGTAATGGATAATTATTTTTTCATGCCTTAGTGGTTGCGATACCCCATATTCATCTTGTGGAAAAAGTAAAAGTCGTTTTTTGAAACCTTACAAAATAGTCCAGAAATAACACCTACTATTGTAAAACTATCTTCCATCAATAGCTTTCTAGAAGAATTCTGTTTGCTAAAGGAGGAAGAACGCAGAAAATTTACCACCAACGTTGGATGCTTTGAAACAGCACATTAAACGATCAGCTTTTCAAGCCATTAAATGGAGTCAGTGTTTGAATAAAAATCCATCTTCAAGTTTAGGCTTGGGGCTGGCAAGCAACAGAGGCGGGATATTCTCCTGTTTGGACTAACTTGCCGGTATAGCTTCAAAAGTTTGTGGTGTCCTACTTACGTGCGGGTGCAAAAAATATTTAAAGTGCGCAACGAACGAAATTGTAAGCAGAAGTACGTGCTTGCTTGTTAAACTGTACCAATGCTGGGCAGTAAATACTAGCAAAAACAATCAAGAGGGCAACCATGATCGACTTATTTTGAAGCAAACTGTGCTTGCTTTACATTCATTACCGCGTAAGCATCGGTAACACACAACTCCTACAGATCGAAATCACTGTCTGGTCCTTGCATTCAAGAGGCTAACGAAAGAGATTCCAAAATAGACTTGTATTTAACAGAGACAATTAACTAAGACCAGTTCAGCAACAAATTATCAAAAATTACCTAGATGGGCGGAAAACACTTAAAACTAAAAGACTGATCTTAACAGCATAAAATAAAAAACCTTACGTCGCTACAGCCCGAAAATAAGAATGATCATAACTATGGTGCTATAATACAACGTGCTACAAAAAAGGTGATTAACAAAGGCAAACCGGCGCGTATTTCAAGCAACTTTGCAGAGTTTCTACCGAGTGAATTTAGGAAAGACGCGCAGTACAAAGTTATATATGCAAATGAGGATAATGGTCGTGTGAAATACAGAAACATAAAAACCTAGATTCGAATTTAACTAAAATCAACGATCGTAATGTAACAACAGCATTACATTCTAAGACATTGTTTGCTCTATTATCCAGGAGTGCAAACATAATTTTGTCAAGGGAGTCTCACTCACTGCACTAAAGAACAGTCAAAAGAATGACGCACAACGAACAAAATGGGTATCATTTTTGAAGTCAGATTTGACAATGACACCGTTTTTAAACTTTTGGCTCTATAATTTCAATCTGAAACCGTTGTCTCGAAACCACCCTTGCTACGGCACAAGTTGCCTAACAACCCTGGATGCACCTTGGGGCATAAACAACACGTCAACGCTTTGAAATTTTTCGCTTGGTTTCAATTTAATAATATATTCTGCCGCGTCCTCTTATTGTTCCTAGACAAAGCACATCTTCTATTTTTATCAACTTTGCAGCGGAGGACAAAACACTGCAACATGACATCACCAGACATAATGACATCACCAAATGTCCAAATGACATCGTCTGCTACAAGCAACTTTTGTACTGTATCTTGAATTAATACGCTGATTACAAAACGAAGTCATTGAAACTAATGCTTTTAACAAACAATTCATCGCTGTTGTTTTGTGCAAATATTGGAAAACACGACGTCATAACAACATCATAAAAACGTCATGAAATGATGTCATTTGCTTCAAACTGCAATAAATAATCTGATTGCAAAATGTCGTCATTGAACCATTATTTTCAATTAACAATTTATTGCTATCGTTTTATTGAAATTTTTGGCAAGCATGACGTCATAATTTCGTCACAAAGTGACGCAAATTAAGCTACGCAAGGTGTTTATCTAATAATTGAAACAATTAAGAGAGTTTGATATCAATGAGGGACTCCACTAATCCGAGCAATACTTTGCTTGAAATCACACATTTTTGGCAAAAATGACGTCATAGCTAGGTCATCTTTGACGTCATGGCATGCCAAAATATTCTAGATTGCAAAAACAGTAAAATAAAGTCATAAAATTGTCAGTTAGTCCTGCAAGCTTGTTTACAACAAAGAAAATTTCTTTAACCACTAGGTGGAACTGGAGCATAACTTTAGGGGCCGTTTGCAGGAGTTGCCCAAGCCCGATTTTTTATCTCCCCTTCGGAAATCGTTGTACTCACCCTGGGGAAGGTCTGTGCCAAATTTCACACTTTATTCCGGAAGTGAACGATTTTCGACGTAGCTCCTCTACTAAGATTTTGATTAGAATTTGAGTATGATTTTCGTCCAGTAGCGTAGCCGGGGGGGGGGGGCTATAGCAACCCCCATTGGCATGTCGACCAAAACGCAGAATAAGAAAAAAAACACGTTTTTAGCAGTTTTGAGACTGCTGTATGCACTGGAATGGACTAAGTAGTGACTTAACACACCTTTTTAAACATATATTCCGTGCGGTGGGGCTAATTTGTCAAAAATACAACTTACAAATAAATAAAAACTTTGAAAAATGGCCAAAAATAAGCAATCAAATTTGATCGCTAGTGTGGAAATGCTAAACATAGGTGTTATCAACAAATATACTATAAACTTAGAAATAGGGGGAGGGGGGGCTTTCCAGTATTAGTTAATTACCAATCATTTCTCTCAAATCTCTTTTCATTAGCCCCTCCCCCCCAATTATTTTTCTGTATAAACTGCAGACGAAATTCTGTAGATTACTCCATGTAAGTTTTATTGAACAATTCGAGTTTATAATTTACCGGCATCTAAATAAGAGAACTAAACTTTTACCATAGGTGGGCAAGTTAGTGCAAAACGTTAGCTTCGTTAACCACTAGTCCGTTAACAAACTTCACGCCTCCGTTAACGTTAATCCGTTATTTTTAGTTTTAATTAACGGAAGTTAATCAAGTCCGTTAATCCGTTAACATTTTGCGTGTAATTTACATTTCCTTTTATTTTCTCGCTTCTAGAACACGTATTGACGCTGTTGAGCTGATTGTAAGGAAATATTTATTGCTATGGTGGTCTTTTTGTGTTTTGAAAGTTACATTTTACAGTCTAATCTAATTTCAAGATAAAAACAAGTTCAAATGCACAACGAAGCTGCAAGATATTAACGATAAAAACCTTAACGGAAGTTAACAGAACTTAACGGAAGTTAATTTAGTCCGTTAACAGCACTTAACGGAAGTTAATTTAGTCCGTTAACATGAAAAAACTTTTTAACGGATTAACGAGTTAATAAAAAAGTTAGCTTCGTTATTAACGGATTAACGATTAACGGACTTGTGCCCACCTATGACTTTTACCATTAGCTACCTCCCAAATAGCCCATTTATGCAAGCAGTTTAATCATGTTTACACTGCCAATTTCTATGCCACGTTCCAAAAGCATTATTTTTTTATCAAAATAGCCCTAAAATAAGTTATTTTTGCAAAAAAATGCAAAATTTTCGAGCACTCGGGGCTCCTTCCCCAGACCCCCAAAACAGCCCCCTCATCGCGAATTCTGGATACGCGCCTGCTTTCGTCACAGTCGCTTTCGTCACATTATTCATTAGTATATTCGATAGAATAACACAAATTGCAGTAATCTATGATACAGGAAACCCCTACAGCGTGCTTCACCCTCACGGGATCCTCAGGGGGGAATCTAAAGGTAAAACAACAAATTATGATTGCGGATTTCACCCCAGCCTGAAGTGGCCCCGCAAGCCATCCGGCAGCCAACGTATAACCAAACAATGCGCAGCCGCAGCTTTTCAGGTGAGCTGAGCTTATTAGAACTGTTAGGCTGGTAATATTCTGCTCTAGATTTTCCATTGAGCCCTTTTTTTATGGTAACTTATAACCCCCATAATTGAATTATTTTGTAAAATATAATGTTCTCTGCAAAGTTAAAGAGATAGCACAGCAAGGAGATGTGCAATGTTAAAGGTGCACTACGGAAACGCAAAACACTTGGACAATTTCCAGAAAGACCGTTTCCTTGAAACCTACGTGTTGCGCTTATTTCCGCCACGAGAAGAGTCACGTGACAAAAAATCAGAGAACTTTGCAGTAGTAATCGATTACAAATGTACAAAAGTAATAAAATTTATGAGACAAAACTATATTCTGATTGGCAGGTCAAAGTCAAACCCAATGCAATTAGCTCATTTTTACATGCATGTGAAGAATAAAAATAATCCTACTAATTAGCAATTTGTTTACCGTACAACCCCTCGAGAAAACACCAACAGGCGTTGATGCATCTACAGTAGCTGTGATATTCAGTGACTAGGAATCGACCAATGACGTAAAACTTTGACTGATGTGCCAGAGCAACATTCCAAGAAAATAGTTTGATAGAAACAAACTCAATACACACCACAGCGTTATTAACATACAATTAAGACTACACGATAACACGATGCCAAATGCAATGAAGCCTACTGACATCAAACAGAGCCAACATCCTCAAAGATTAAATTAAAATACTGCAAAAAACATTAAATTTAAATTTCACCGTAGTCACTGATATTTCACGCAGAGATAGAGGTAACGAATTTCGTACTAGTACGTAGGGTAATGCGTACAGAAACATAGGCGCTTAACCAGAAATCTGCGTTACGGGGGGGGGGGAGGGGGGCTGTTACGGAGGTCTGGGGGCTTCGCCTCCATCCTTCGGAATCTGGAGTTTTGGGGGTATCGCCCCAAGCACTCGAAAATTTTGTATTTTGGGGGGAAAATAGGAAAAATTTTAGGCCTTTTTTGATAAAAATTAATGCTATTAAAATGTGGCATAGAAATTAGCAGCGCAAAAACATGATTATACTAGTTGTATAAATGAGATATGTGGGAGATAGCTCTTGCTAGAATTTCAGTTCACTTATTTACAAGCTGGTAAATAATAAAATCCTATTTCGGTAGTTCAATAAAACTCTCAAGGAGTAATCTTTTTCGTGTAAATTTTATAAAGAAAGATATAATTAAAGGGGCTAACGGAAAGAAGTTTGAGAGAATAAATCAAATCAAATCTTTCGTTATACTCGCTGTATTACGCCAAAGCGTGTAACGAGTTTGCAGGGCCCATCTCCGCGTCATTGCACCCGGGCAACACAGCTCCTTTCAAATAATGTTGCAGCGGTGGCGAAACGTTGGCAGCACTGCGTCCAATTTGACCGGCCCGAGATTTGAACCTCAGACCTCCCGCTCCAGAGACGAACGCGTTAACGCGTTACCGCTCGACCAACTGGCCAGTCAAGTTGAGAGATTAGTATTAGCTAATACTGAAAAGCCCCCCCCCCCCCTATCCCTGAGCATATATATTTTTTGATGAAGCCTATGTTAATCATTTTTTTTTAATAAGCGATCATATTTGAATACCAATTTTTGGCCATTTTTCAAAGTTTTTTTGTGATTTATGAATTTTAGATTTGATAAATTAACCCTACCCTAAATAAACGTTTCAAAATGTGCTTTAAATCATTTTTTACTCTATTCCGGCGCAAAGGACAGTCTCAGAAGTGCTAAGAACGTGGTATTTTCCTTATTCTGCATTTTGGTTAACAGGTCAATGAAGGGGGAGAGCTGCAGACCCCCCTGGTTACGCTACTGCAAAAACATGTATTTAGATCTAGCAAATTTAAAGCTTGTTACATTTTGAAGGAGCCAATTGTCATCACCAAGGCAAATTTTTATTGACCTAAAAATTCAAAAAGATTGACTAAACAATTCAAAAAAATTAACTTTATTTCGTTACAAAGTTTGGACCAAGTAAAAGCTATTTCTTGAGACTGTTTCAAGATTTTGTACTAAAACAAACACTTAATAAATGAAAGCTCATAAATTCTCAAACCAAATTTGCAAAACAAGTTTATGTGCTATTGCGAAATAAGTCTTTAAGTATTACAATAAACAGTAACACTGCACGCTAATCACGAGGTGGATGAAATATAGAGTAAAATCATGATAGTATGTTGTACTTTGATTTTGAAAAGCTGACGATAGCTAACCCGGCGTTTGAACAAACTTTTGCTTGAATTACCAAAACACTAGCCCCTTCAAAACATTTCACAATTGCTTTCACCTCAAGTTAATTCTATTTGCGAATGAAGTAGCATTTAACCAGCTTCCACGATCTCCATCTTGTACAAACAGACTTTGGAGGATAAGCTACCTTGTAGTAGCGAATTTGGCTTTACTGGTTTTGTTTTTATTTTTACTAATTTGACCTCTGAAAATTAGCTGACCATAACGTCTTCTAAATGAGATCATGAGTGTCATAGCACAGTTACGCAATATATACAACGCATGTCGCGTGAAACAAGTTGGATACGGAGATTTTAGTATTACACCTACAGCCACCAAATATTTTGCAACATCAGACAATAATCGATTGATAGAGTTTCTGCTACTTTCAAGAGTAGCCTACTATCAGGCTGTAGCCCCCCCCTATTGGCCTGTCGACCAAAATATGCCATAAGGAAAATACCACGCTTTTCGCACTTCTGAAACAGTCTTTTGAAGTGATATGGACTTTAAAGTGGTTTAAAGCCACTTTTAAAACATTTATTTAGGGAGAAAGCTTATATTTGCCTAAAATAAAGCTTACAAATCAGTAAAACTTTGGAAATGGCTAAAAATAAGCAATCAAATTTGATCGCTTGATGTAAAATGCTTAACGTAGGCTTCACCAAACAAATTATAGCTGGAAGGGGGTATTCAGTAGTCTATTTAATTTAGTTTGGTACCAGTGGCGTTGCTAAGGATGATGGCACCGGGGGCGGGATTTTGTGGTGTCACCCTTTTTGCGTCCAAAAATTGGTAAAGACCAAAACAAAAGGTCTTCGCCGAAAAAATTAGAGGGTTTTCGGTTGAAACGAGACGGAGACCAAACAACATGCAAAAAAAAAGGACTTCACCACAAATCAGTGGAGTTATGGTTTCACATCATAATATGGTGTCACTCCAAAAGGTGTCACCCCAAAATGGTGACACCGGGGTGGGCCGCCCCTAGCGACGCCACTGTTTATTACTAATTATTTTCCTCAAATCTCGTTCTATCAGGCCCTTGGCCCAAATTATCTCTTTTTATAAAACGCACACGAGTTAGGTTAATACTTGTGAGTTTTTTTCCTATTATAGGATTTAAAGATATTACTGGCTTGTAATGAAAAGACTGAAATTTTACAATTAAATTAGCCCAGCCCACAAAACCTATATTTGCGCATTGTTTGCACAGCCAGTTTAATAATGTTTTTGCAGGCAGAGCTAATTTCTATGCCACGTTTTAAAAACATTAATTTTGTCAAAAAAAGGCTTAAAATTAAGTTATTTTTGCAAAATCTCCGAACCAAGGGCGTCGGCAGAAAACTTTTCAGGGGAGGGGCAATAAAACTAGATTCAGTATTAACTACTAAAAATGGAAGAATTGTTGAAATTTGGGAGGTTTAAGAAAGAGAGAGCGTGTGAAAATCCAGAGGAGGGGCCACGCCCCCCTGTCCCTCCTTCCCGACGCCCATGCTCCGAACGCTGAGTGCTCCGCCCCCAGACACCCCTAAACATCCCCCGACTGCAGATTTCTGGCTACGCGCCTGATTGTTGCTACTTATGGGTGAAAAACTGAGCGATAATGGCCAAAAATTGACTTTATCGCGCAATAAAAAGAATATTGACCAATCAAATTAAAAATATGAAGCTGACTCTTTCCATTCAGAGTTCTCGCAAACAATCACATTATTCCAACTTACTACCTGTACTGAAAATATGACTTTATTGAAAAAAGTTGCCCTTATCATCCCTGACTATATCGAGCCGAGATGATTAGTTTTTCAAAAATAAAGGAGAATAACAATGCAGGTTTTACGCGTGAGCAAAGCAATTTGAAATGAATACGAAATTTAACTGATAAATCTAAAATAGTATAAATACGAAATCATACAAGTCGTTTTCACTTTGTAACGACGATATTGCAAAATTGTTGGAGACGAGTCTACGGCAAAGCAGTTGCCATTAAGTTGGGTTGCTGTGTTGTTCTACAATCTACATTATTCATTGTTTCAAAGTTCTGTTCTTTTCGATGTTTGTTTTATTTTTGAATTTTTCATATTTTTTTATTTTTCAATGAAGCAAAAAAGAAAAAAATAACCTACGTGTAATCAACTTCATTTTTTTGAATTGTTAAATCCATTTTTTGGCAGCAGATTATTTATTCACGTGTCATCGACAGTTTTGCGACTTATTTGCAACTGGGACTTGACCAGGAAACATGACGTCATAATTGTTTTAATCTGGTCATGTGAGAACCCGCAGGGCAAACGGCGGGTTCTTTTTTCTCTCACAGCTGGGTTGAATGAATTGCAGAATGGGATGGTATTTACAAAACGAGGACAAAGTACGCGCAGCGCTCAATGGAAAATTACAACTAGTGTTACGTCATACACATTGACATGCCATTCAAAAGAACTGTCGCTCTTTATGATCGAATTCATTTGTGCAATTGTGCATGTGCTTTGTTTACGCCTAGGCAAATCGGAAGGTATCGGAAAATTTCGGACAAGTTCAAGATATTTAGGCTGCCGTTAGAAAAAGAATTCATGCTGAGAGCTTCAATCTACAAAGCTGTAAAGTGAGAAAGGTGCTACATAATATCCACAGTCAACAACACAGGAAAGTTGAAGCAAAGAAAGCCAGCGCTATCACCTCATCCTGGTAGGAGCACACAACCAGACAACAGAGATACCAGATACTGTAGACTCTGGACTTGGAAAATGGAAAATTCCCGTGCCAAGGTGAGTTTTTACTTGGCAGTGGCAAGTAGGCAGGTTAGCTTTTACAGCAGACAGTATTAGCGTAACTGCTTTATATACTTGGCGTAGTTAAAACTCATCTCAGTAAATACCGTAGTCTCTTGTTAATCAATACAGAATGAGATGAGAATAAGAACTAATGATGTTCTTTCTGCTTGGGGCAAATATACTGCAAACAATATATTTTTCAATGCAAATTTACCGTATGTTGTTAAATTACTATGTTTATATTATACTATTTATAATAGAAAGGCTTTATTTCACCAGAAATTTTTATCTAGTTTTTTATTAATTCTGACTCAAATCTGACCCAACTCAAATGCTTGCTCTAAAACTATTCCCAAATCGAACCCTAACCCAAACCCTAATCTAAACCCCTAAAAAAGCAAATAAAAAAAGCGCGGATAAATATTTCTCATTTTCGTTTTATTCTCCTTAACTTGAAAATTTTTGGTGAAATAGTCACTACTAGGGGTGTCGAAACCCGGGGGGGATGGGTGGATATATCCCCCCAATAATTTGGCTGTATCTCCCCCAATAATATGAGTGTGGTCTTCATCTTGAATTCGCAGAAGAAAAGTGTTTGACTCTCGTTCTACTTTCGTCTTCACCTGAATTTGGGGGAAAAAACTGTTCCAATTTTGGTGAAAATCTTTTTTTTGGTGCAGAACGGAGAATTTGGTGAAGACCACTTAATTTGCTCACCTGAAAAAAACTCGTGGTCGAGGTTCATCCCCCCCAATGTCAAAATCAGGGCAAATTTGGGGTAAAATTGCAGATTATCCCCTCAATGCTCAACAAAGATTTGCACCACTGGTCACTAGCTTTATAATATTAAGATGCAAGCACTCCCCAAAGGAATACATTCTACAAAAATTATTGGCTCAGCATGTTTTCTTGATTCTGATTTTTCAGTACATTACTCAAAATTACATTTTGGCTGAATTAGCACGCATGTTTATGCTTTGTGTTGTGTATGATAAATTTGTATGTGTGTTTTTGTTTTTTGTGTTTTTACGAACCTTTTTTGAGGCTGACACAAACAAATAAATAAGTTAAGCAAAGTAGGGTATGGGTCATTCCATTTTTTCTAAACTGTTTATCCTAAATGCTTTGGTCTAATCAAAATTATTAGGTAGGTTCAGAGGCTACTCTCTTACTACGTAAGTAAAAGCATACGCAATTAAAGTGGTTCTACTGTATCAAGCCTAGTTTCCAAATATTAGAAAGTACCACTGCCAGTCTGCCAGTAATCTAATCTGGATCTGTAGTAATATAATGTAAATGTGAAGAGTTTTAAGCATGGTGGTACTGGTAAAAGTATGATAAGATCTGGACTTTATCATCTCTGATCTAGAACAGTGTTTCCACCTGACCAATTTTTTTTAGCGAATCAATGATTTATTGGAGCAAGTGCAAATAATTTTTGGCAGTGTCGTAAACGTAGCTTTAGAAAACTCAACAAATTAGTGGAAATATGACATTTGATGCACTTTAATGCTGGATTAGTACAAAATTTAGGGCACATAAACGTCTTTTTAGAGCATTAGGCGCAATTGTTTCAAGAAAATTTGGGCACTTGCTGAATAGCCATAAAGTTAGAGGGAACACTGATCTAGAATTATTTTTAGCAATTCATTGATAGTTGTTAATTCTTTCTTTAACTTGTTTTTCATTACCTCGTAACTTAAAATTTTACCGGTTTATAATTGGCATCCGATGGTGGCAAAATAGTGTTTTTCCTCTGTTTGGGTTAGGATTAGGGTTAGAGTTTGGGTTAGGCTTAGGGTTTGGGTTAGGGTTAGGGCTATTTTGGCACTTGTGGCAAAATAGTGTTTAGGACTATTTTGCCTCCAAATGGCAAAATAACATGGAGCTATTTTGCCTCTTGAGGCAAATTAGCCACTGCCTAACATTTAATTTTCTACAAGGTGATTTCTTCAATTCAGCAACACTAGGCCAACATATGATGTAGCAATAGAGATAACTACTATTTGGCTATGCAGTATATCCAACTAAAAATCTTTCCCTTGAAAGACAAGCATTAAATGTTACTAATCCTTGAATTTGGGCCAAAATTATCCCTATTATTGAAAAAAAATACTCACCAAAAACATTTGCAAGAAAGCTTATGCACCTTTTAATTTCAAAATATCAAAATAGTATCACAACAAAGTGTAATGATATTATTGAAATGTAAACAAAATTATTGAGAGGTCAGTACGAAAAGTGTTGTTGGTCATTGTTGTGGTTGTTAATGCCAACTCTGAACTCGCCATTCTGCTGCTTTTCTGTGTCAAAATGGTTTTCATTAAATTAATTAAAATATGTTAAGTTTTTGTTTTATGTAGCATTTTTTGTTGTTGTTACAGTAGCATTGAACTTTAAAGACTGTATGGTCATTTTCCATGCTTTCATGTCATTATGGCAAAATAAAACTGAAGAATTGATAAAAAAAAATCAACCACAAGTCAATTTGTAAGTCACGAAGTGGCGTTGATGACTGTACACTTGTACAGTCGATTCATTGTCTTCCACTCCATTGTATTTTTCTGCAATCTTTGAATTATAGAAAGAGTAAATAAATCTAATGTAAAGCTCATTTTGTAGATGCATCAAGATCAAGTTCCATCTTACAACACATTTGATGATCCTCAATCATTGGATGTTAATATTCATCCTTTGCCGGATGATAACAGAAGATCTAATGGACGGTGAGATTTAGCAAATGGCAACATTAATGATTTTTATTGCGTAAGAAATGCATAATTTTAAGCGTTGTTTTATGGTTTTGTTTTAGCTGATTAATGTGATTTATTTTGGTTTGTTGTAAACTATTTATCTCATAAAATCTCAAAAAAATGGATTAAATCTGAATCTTTAGACAAGTGGGGTTGTTTTAGCTCATCTCAGAGTGGTTTCTACAAACCGTGTGCATTGTGAATGTGATGTTAAAGTTATACCAGTAATTGGATCTTAAGTCTATTATTGTGATGGTGTATTCTGGTATCTCAGAAAATTGCTCGGCCTCACTAAAAATTAAATTCTTTCCAAAGGTTACATCACAACATTTCCAATTAAAAAATGAAACCAAGAGCCAGTGACCTTTCAATCACCATCACCAACTCTTGGTTTGATTTCTCAATTGGAAATGTTATGATGTGGCCTTAATAACTGGGAAAGAATTTAATTTTTGGTGAGGCCAAGCACTATTTCTGCGGTGTTGGTTCAGCCTGGCAAAAGACTTGCTAGTACAGAGCCCATAAAAAATATTCTATGTCTGTTTGGTTGAACTGATGCAAAGTCCTTGCTCAAGAGAATAGATTTGATTTTGGTGGTGTAATATAGAGCAGGGGTTGCAAATTTTATGCAAATCGCTACCACCATAAACTACTACTTTTCACTTTAATTAGAATAAATGTGAGAAGCATGCACTGCCTTACTACATTTTTTGTTGGATGTTGCGTTTTTGATTTCCACTTTCGATTTTACTGACAGCAACAGCACTATTTAATTTGCAGAAAGAAGACTAATTCCTACACAGATTTACCAGAAATAGTAGAAAGAAGTAGCCCTCATGCTACATCGTAAGTACCAACAAAGTATGCATGTGTTAAAATCATTTCTAGAAAAAAAAAAGGAAAAGTTGTTATTGTTGTTGTTGCATATTTATTCTCTTGTCACCAGCAGCTTTAGATGCTAACAATTGGATGATTCGTATATGTTTCATTGCAATAAGTACTTTGTGTTTGGAAGAATCTGCACCTACTTAAGGACTTTTCAGTGATCCAATGTTTCTATGGATTTCTTAAACTTTTTGCTCATTGAATTTGCTGCTTGTTTGAAGCCACTAAGCAGAGATAATTATCATAAAGTGCCTTGTTCAGGATGCAACAACGTGACCACTTGACCAGCGTGCAAATTGAACCCAGACTATGTGATCATGGTCATCATACAAACGATGGTTTTACCCTCTTGACCTCACAGCCAAACTTAAAAGCAGGTGTAAAAAGGATGAAGCTTTTGTGATTTATTTTTTGCTTGAACTGCCGGTATGAACATTTAGCAATTGGCAAACGGAATGGTGTGCAAGGTTGCAAGCTTGCAGTTTTGTCAGTCTGCTTGGTCACAAAAGTTTGCAGTTTTTTCATATACTAAACAATAGAATGTCGATATAAATGATTTTGCTTGTTTCCAATAAAAGCGCTGATTTGCTAGAAAATTGGTTTGATTGTCACAAAAATCCAAATTAGATGGTTCTTTGCCGCTACAAATCTTAATTTTGCTGGGAAAGTTGTGCCTTGCAGCATCACACAAATATCGTTGGAACGGCCAACACTCGCGTTGCGTGTTCCTTTGTTTTTACTCGACCATTTTCAAACTTTAACTAGTGCAAAGTTTTAGACTTTTGCGTATAACTCGAGAATGGTTTGGTCTAGCTACATGAAATTTTGACAGCAGTTTGAGATTAATAAGTTGTATGTTTGTACCAAATTTTGAAGCAAAAGATTCCATGAGTACAGTTTTGGGACCCGAAAACCGCCCCAAAATATTGGCATAAAAAGCGGTCTCATTCAAAAATGATCCAACTGCTTAAGTACGGCAAAAAATACTTCAAATGGTTATATGTCTTAAGATACCCTTTCATCCCTACCAGCCCACTTTTAGTCGATGAGGTTTTTTTCTTTTTTGCTTTCTAAATTTTGTATGCTCTTCTTTTCCTAAATCGCAAAACATCAAACTCTAATTTTTTTGTAAAGTTGTTGAGCTGCAAACGCAATTTTGTCTCATGAAATTTTTTGGGGCACTCCCTGTAAACTCCCCAAAATGGAGCCCCAAAAAATCAATTGTTTGAGTTCAAGCTAGCTAGCCAGCTTAAGCTATGATGCCAGTTTTTTTGATATCAGTAGATATTTAACAGGCAAATATTTTGACCTAATTTTGGGGTACCATCCCCCCGAAGATCTCCAATCGAACTCCCCAAAATCACTTTTTTGAATGGCTCAACCTGGACTGTGCCGTTTTTTTTTTATATCAGTAGATATTTAATTGGCAAATATTTTTACATAGTTTGGGGGTACCACTCCCTCGAGCACCCCCAAATGGACCCCCCAAAAATCACTTTTTTGAATGGCTTAACGTAGATTGTGCCGTTTTTTTTTGTATCAGTAGATATTTAATAGAGAAATATTTTTACATAGTTTTGGGGTACCACTCCCTTGAGGACCCCCCAAAAATCAGTTTTTTTGAACGACTTAACCTAGAGTGCCAATTTTTTGATATCAGTAGATGTTTAACAAACAAATATTTTGACATGGTTCGGAGGTACCTCTCAGGGGTGCTCCCAGAAATTTTTTAAGGGGGGGGTTTGAATTTTTCAAAAAGCAACCAGAACCTAATTGTAGTTAATTTAGCTATAGTCAAACAGGGTTTTGCGGTAATAGTTACATCGTTACAACATTTGTTTATTCAAAAACCTTGTAATAACGGTTTTGAAAGTTGTTGGTTGTGAAGATTGCGTGCAAGATAAAAATTTAACGCTATGGGGGCTAAGCCCACAGTTGCTTGGCAATTCTTGCAATTTTTCAGAAAAAAGTAGCCATTTTAGCACCATTTGAATGACGTTTTGCACGTTTTTAGAGCAGTTAGAAAAAGCTAAATTACCAAGATGGGGGCCTGGGGGAAAGCCCCCAGCCACTGGGCAATTCTTGTAATTTTTCAGAAAAAAAAGTCATTTTACCAACAATTGGGTGATGTTTTGAACGTTTTTAGAGCAATTAGAAAACGCTGAATTACTAAGATGGGGGCCTGGGGGCGAAGCCCTCAGCCGCTGGGCATTTCTTGCAATTTTTCAGAAAAAACAGCCATTTTAACGTTACTTGAATGACGTTTTGAACGTTTTTAGAGCAATTAGAAAAAGCCAAACTACTAAGGTTTGGAAGAGTTCGAAAGAATTTATTTTGCTCAGTCTTATCAGCCCCCGCACACTTACTGGTCAAGTCCAAAATATGTTTAAATGCGGAAAGATCACAAATTTGACTTAAATGTTGTAAATCAATACATTTTTAAATTTAAAATGCTTGTTAGTGGCGCAGAATTTCAAAATAGCTTTCATTAGCGTCAGAACTATAATCTCCATTCTTTGAGTAATGGGTAGTGTTGAAAAAGGGTCTTTTAGAGTGAACGTTTTCATCCAGCTATTTTCAGGAATCTATGCTGAAATGAAGTTAAACTAAAATGCGATGGTATATATAGAGGTTGATTACACTGAAATAGACAATGTGTTGTTATTTTGTCGTATGATATTTCTAAATCATCTAAAATGCTATAAGGTTAATACAAAAATATAAGAAAAAATCATTTGGAAATGATAGCTCTGACACTATTGAAAGTCGCTTTTATATTCCTGAATACGTTTGCAGAATAAAAATCTCGACGTTTGAATGTAATTTTGTTGTGGTTTTCTTCTTAGAAAGCGGTTTTGTATGCTTTTTTTTGCAAAAGTGCTTTTGGCTTAGTAGGTTATTTACACAAGGACGACTTTTTTCACTAAATGGCGTCTGTCTCTTTTTAGTGTCAAGCTCTGTTCAGCTCAAAAGTTTATGATTGGGCATAATATTATCCATTATTTAATGGATACAAAAAATACACATAGTTACACAATATATTCATCCGTCTTGTAGCCGAAACACTATAGAAGCAATATTGTTGTTGAAACAAATGCAAAAAATCTCGATTGCTTGGTATACATCTTGCAGGATCAAATTACAGCCCTAAAACAACATTTTAAGTGATTAACAACAACTTACCTAATTGTTTAGTGAAAAGTACATATGGCAAAGTGTTACAAACTGCGTTATATCAACAAAATTATGTTGTTTTTTGAGTTCCAAAAGGGGGGTTGGACCCCTGAAACCCCCTTTGGGTGCGCTACTGGTACCACACCTCCGGGGACCCCCAAAAACTCAATTTTTGAACTGCTTAACCTAGGGTGCTAATTTTGTTTAGATATTAGTAGATATTTAAAAGACAAGTATTTTGACTTAATTTGGGGGTACCAACCCCCAAATGGACCCATCCAAAACTCAATTTTTTGAAAGGCTTAATCTAGGTCCTAGGGTGCCGGTGTTGTTTGGTATCAGTAGATGTTTAGCATACAAATATTTTGACATGGTTCTGGGGTACCACAGTCCACAACCCCGCGGACCCCCCAAAAATCAATATTTTGAACGGCTTAACCTACAGTCCCAGTTTTTTTTATATATTAGTAGATATTTTAGAGACAAATATTTTGACTTAATTTGGGGGTACCAACCCCCTAATGGATCCACCCGAAAATCAATTTTTTGAAAAGCTTAATCTAGGGTGCCAGTGTTTTTTGATATCAGTAGATATTTAACAGACAAATATTTTGACATGGTTGGGGGGGTACCATCCCAGTCAAGGACCCCCCAAAATCAATATTTTGAATGGCTTAACCTAGGGTGTCGTTTTTTTGGTATCACTAGATATTTAACAGAAAAATATTTTGACATAATTTGGGGGTACCACCTTGGGTCCTCCAAATGGACCTCTTGAAAATCAACTTTTTGAAGTGTGAGTGCAGGTTTTGGTTCCGTTGCTTTGTTTTAGATTTGAATTACCTTATGGTAATGCTATTGCGTCATGTCTAACTTGATTGTACATATTACAAAAGCATTTTTTACTCGTGCAAATGCTTATATATATATGCATTTTTGTTTATTGTTGAATGACTTTTGGTGACGTTTGTTCGAACTTGTTAACGGTCAGTGAACTAGTATTGACGACAGCGTACAATTATTCATTGTTCTGCAAATGCCATGTGAAAGTGGGTTATCACTGATGCTACCTTGTCAAAGAACGACCAGCATGCAGATTTGCTTTGAACATTAAAAGACCATCAAGTCAAGTTTTTCATTGTTGAGCAAACTGTTAAGAAAAGCTTAAAATGCATTTTCACCAAATTTGGACTTTCTACGTCATGCCGTTTTCCAGATATTGCATTTCAAAATTACTTGAGTGTTGCCATTGTGACAGAAGATTATCTTTTAGAAAGTTGGCTTAAATTTACTTGAAAAGCACCTATAATTAGAATTCTGACCCTCAACTTTGACTTAACAACAACACTGTAGAAAACATCTATTCAGAGTTACAAACATGCAGTAACTTTTTGAAATTTTGTTTGTAGCAAGCACCCGTGGCAAAATTGGTAAGGGGAAAAAGCCTTTCTTAGGGGAAATCTAAATTGTCATATTTTGAGGACAGAAGGTCGTAGAAAGCTCAAATTTGGTGAAGCTAGTGTTCAGATCTGTCAAAAAAGTTTTGAGAGAAAACCGAGCAAAAAAATTGCTATCTTGAATGCCCTTTTAACTCCGCTTTTTTCCATGGACAATGACAAAGTTTTGATGGAGAAAGCTATATTTCACTCTGAAAGTCCTGCTGAGTTTATTTGCTTACCGAATTTTTCTATTGCAGTGACATCGCCACCCTGATGCACCTCCTCAAAGGCAACATTGGCACAGGGTTGCTCGGCTTGCCTCTGGCTATCAAGAACGCAGGCCTCATTCTCGGCCCATGCTTTCTGCTGCTGATGGCATTCGTATGTGTGCATTGCATGCATCTACTCGTTAGGTGTTCCAAGTATCTTTCCAGGTGGGCTGCTTATTTGTCAGTTGACCTCGCAAATGAAACCTATTTTTGTCCTTGCAGTGATGTCAGAAGTGAAACACCACTGACTTTACACTGAATGGAAATTGCGACGATTTAAACATCAGCTGCGCTCAGATTTTTTTCAAGTCCCTGGTACAAGTAAGAACAGGAGTCGATTGCTTTAGTCCAGAGGTGCCCATATTTTTGAGGACGGGCCGCATTGCACTTTTCCTGAGCTTTAGCAGGTCACACAATTTTCATAAAATGTTTGAATAATCTTTATTTCGAATCAGGCTTGCTACCAAGATTCCGCAAAGGGAAGAAGGGGATTGAACAAAGAGCTATAACACTTTAGTTAGTTAGGCGGCATTCTGAGCAAACTGGTGCAACTCAAGCGTATCAAAAAAGGGGTGTAGGGGCGAAGTCCCCAGTCGCGGGGCAGTTTTTGGAATTTTTAACAAAAAATAGCCATTTTAGCGCCGTTTGGATTAGATTTTGTTTGTTTTTAGAGCCATTTGAAAAATCTAAAATTTGGAAGTCATTTGAAAAATTTAAGCTGTCCAGTCCCTTCTGCCCCCCTTCCCCCCTTGCTTACAGGCTAAGTCCAAAACACATTTAAACGCAATTATTGTTTGAATAAATGTTTTAAGTGACTTGGCTAAAAAGGTAGGCTGAAGCCCCGGTTGCGCCACTGCCCCAAATACAGCTCATGCAAGTGTTACATTGTCGAACCAGTTACCCAGCAAAAACAATCTTGTTTGTTACACAGCACCATCATATTTAGGATTTCGCTAAAGGAGATGCTAGTTTGAACCAAAAGCTAACATTTCTCTATGCCGAAGTTTGTACGCTGTACAGTATCCAGCACCCGCCATCTTGAACAAACTGTTGCGCGTTGAAAATGTATCATTTAAGACATCTTAGGACAAAGCTCCTTGGCCGGTGAGCGATTTAGCAATTTTATAGAAAAAAATAGCCGGTTTAACCTCATTTAGAAAGAAATTTTGTTTATTTTAGAACCATTTTAAAGAATCGAATTTTTAATCCAAATAAGACCCCACTTAAAGGTCAGGTCTAGAACACGTTTTAAAGCCAACGTGTTTATCTAAAATTTAAAAATTTAATGGCTAATGAGGAGGTTTCAGTCTCCGCAACGTCTGTATTCCTGTAGTTGCACTAGTGAACACATCTTGGACGAACTAGGAAGTAGAGTACAGCTGCAACATTTCGTTTTGGAATGTAAACTGCTGGACGATAAAAATATAAATAAACGAAAAAAGTTACATCGTACAGTGTATGTAGTGGCCGACGCAATGTGCTGCTTTCTAACATACTCGTAGTGTCGTGATTAACCAAATAACGTTCACGATTTACGAAAAATATTGTTTGAAAAAACCAACGTCACCAAATTTGACAAAAAAATTTTTTTGTGAAAAATTTGGGAGTTACAAAAAATACTTAAGTAAATCTTGAGACCATTTGTGGGCCGCAAAAACTTGTTAAGCGGGCCGTACTTTGGCAGCTCTGCTGTAGTCCATGATTTTGCCAACATTACCAGCTACTTTTCTTGGTATTAAGACCAGTCGTATTGATGCTGAATTTGCAAACTAAAGTTGTTCGAAATATTATATGTACCTTTTTTGGTTAACTACCACTTTGTTTTTGAATTATTACGTAACACTCCTTTTTGTTCAGTGAAGCACAAATAGTGATCAATGTTTTACTTACAACTTCTATGAAGCAAATCTTCTTATCGCCTGAATGGAACTAACTGAAGTGTTTGGTTCAAAAAAGTTTAGCTTAAGCAAACATTGTGGCTACTGTATAGGTTGTGATTGCATTGTCTTCGTCAGCACTTTTGAACCACCAGTTCCTCCTTTCAATGTTGTTTAATTTCCTTGGGTTAACTTTTGAATATAATAATAAGTCAATTAAGATGTTTTTTGACGTTTGCAAAACGATTAAAATAACTTTTGAATACTTGTACTCGGCAAACGCTTGCTCTCCTTTCAGGACCAAATCTACCACAATTTGCTCTTTCAAGACTAAAACTTTTAAAAGTCATTGCTACGCCAGGTTTTCATGTATATTGTAGTAGAAAGAGCTGGGTAGTTCCACCAAATCACCAGTCGTTTGCTTCATTGCATGTGTAGGTTTATATTTTGTATTATGTGGAGTTGCTTTTATTGCTACGATAAGCAAATCAGAACCTTGATCTGTTTTCCGCGAAGCGTGCAGCTAGTTAGCGGGACCCATTGAATGGCTATTTTATGCCTGGACATGGGACAGCATGGCTTGCTTTGCAAAGAATGTTGCAGCTGTGACGAGTTTTTGGCGGCGGTGTTCGATAATAACCGGCCCGAGAATCTAAACCCGGACCTCGTCCTTTAAAACTTACCAACTAAAAGCCCCATCACTATCATAATAATTATTTGTTGAAGCAATACCCATGATATATGCTTTTTAATCCTCTTGTATGTTTGTAGATTAGAAGGAGTGACATCAATGGACTACACAACAGTTATGAAGAACTCAGTCAAGCACAGTCCCTTCCCCTCCTTGCGAAGGCATGCGGGCAAAGCAGGCCGGTTGGTCGATATTTTCCTCATGATAACCCAGCTCGGTTTTTGCTGCGTTTATTTCGTATTTATGGCTGTCAATCTGCGGCAGGTCAAATTTTGTTTCTACCTTGTAATGATTTTGCAGAAGTCTGCCTGTTTTGTGCCCGATATTAAGCAAATGCGATACTTTAACTATCGAATCATATGTTTGTTATCAGCAAGACAGCATTTTAGCTGACCGTAGCACAGATCATCTTCCGGGCAAGTGTGTTCATGTTACGTAATGATGATATGAATGCACTGCTGTTGAATTCGAAGCAGGACATCCTAACGCGAGACAACTCACCCCGGGAATCCTGACGCCAGGGACATCCTAACGTTAGGGTTAGAGCGTCAGGATTCCCGGGGTGAGTTGTCTCGCGTCAGGTCGGCCGTGTCAGGATGTCTCGGACCAGTTGAACTATCGTAAAGCCGCGAATGGATACCGGTGGCCTGGTATGTTATTCTACCATGTAATTTATTACGTCTTATTACTCAGGATTGTAGCATCGTTAGTAGGCCTTATTTTTTGCCTGATATACATTAACGATTTACATAATGTAATCTAAAGCGAACCCGAAGTTATTTGCGGATGATACGTGTTTATTAGTGAAAGGTTCGAATCCCGAACAACTCGAGATCAATTTTAATGCAGAACTACATCATCTCCAAAAACCAATATTGTCAACTCAACTAAAACCAATATCGTATTCAACTAACCATTCCACCTAAACGAACGCGCCCATCTCCCATTTAAACCTATCAAATAACAGAACTCTGGTATATATAGTCAGTAGCGCCAAATATCTAGGAGTTATCATTGATAGCGGACTTAAACGATTAAAGGCAAGATCAATGGGGGTAACTAAAGTTAGGCGAATCGTATCAGACTAAATTGGCATTGACTCCATCCTTCTTGACCCAGTCGTTCCAGAGATATTCTACTTCAAACACGACGTCTGGGCCTGTAATGTTTTAAATTTTAATAATTTTTATTGGCAACCCTGATGTTACGCTTAGCGTTGTTAGTGACGCCATCCCAAGTCTAACCTAAAGCAACGCCACTATTAGGCTACTGCATTGAGTCGTTTCGCTGCGCACTAATCAGTTTGATCTTGACAATAGTTTAGTTGTGATGTTTTGACGTTTGCAGGCCAGAGTTTTATTATTTAATCGTTTTGTGTGCTTCTGGCCTAAAGGCTACCAGCGTGGAAGCCTACGGACGAGCCACCAAAACGGCGACTACTTAAAAACAAGCAATGTGAAAAAGTTATCCTCCCACAGGATTCGAACCTGCAGCCTTTGGATAACCGATCCACTGCAAACGTCAAAACATCACAATCAAATTATTATCAACATCATACTCCCGGGTTTAAATAGCAAAAATTAAGCATGCGAAGAGACATCCTCTCTAGCTCAAGTGGTAGAGCAGTGGACTGGTAATCCAAAGGCTGCAGGTTCGAATCCTGTGGGATGATAACTTTTTCGCATTGCTTGTTTTCAAGTAGTCGCCGTTCTGGTGGCTCTTCCCTAGGCTTCCGCGCTGGTAGCCTTTTAGCCAGAAACGCGCTAAACGATTAATCGGTTTGATGTCGGTACAGCAGATCCGAACTGAAAGAGTAGACTGTTTGGTATCGTAGGGATCTTATGAAAAATCAAGTTGTCAGATACATTTTGGTCTAAATCATAGTCTAACGTAGCAATAAAGCTTTTATTACCAGGCTACAAAGAATAAACTCGTACCTCTTAATAAAACTACCTGTACCTGAGTAGGCCTATTGTATTTGCGTACAGTATTTTGTGAACCTAGAGTAAACTTTTCTAACAAAGTCGCAAACTATGGCCCACTACCCTTACTCTCACTTGTTCGTGGACGTTTGTTATGTAGGCTACCGTACGTCGCACAGTCTACACTTTTTACAGCGGAGATCCTGTTATACTGACAAGATCAAACTGATTAGTGCGCAGCGAAGCGACTCAATGTAGTAGCCCAATAACGGCGTTGCTTTAGGTTAGAATTAGGGTGGCGTCGCTAACGACGATAGGCTATTAACATCAGGGCCGTAAAGAAAAATTGTTAAAGTGCAACGTTAGAGTCCCCGACGTCGTGTCTGAAGTAGAATATCGCGGAAACGGCTGGATCAAAAAGGATGGAGTCAACGCCAATCTAGTTTTATGTAATTCACCTAACTTTAGACACCCCCATTGATTTTGCTTTTAGTCCTCCTTTAACTTTCATGAGCAAATTGAAATAATGTGTGGTAAAGTGGCTCGCTCAGTTGGAATACTAAATAAACTAAAACTAACTTCCTCAAACTGTTATGTTACTACTCTACTATGCATTACTACTTCCGTTACTATTGTATGATATGATTATATGGGGAGCCACGCATCCTACTTGCATACAAAAATTAACATCCTTACAAAATCGAGCGATAAGAGCCGTTGTTGGTGCTCATTTCGGAGATTCAGTAAACCCAATTGCTCACTATCGAAAATTCTGCAAATTGATGACTTGCTCAAATTTGAAGTCGCCAAACTTGTTTATGGTTCCTTACACAACAAAACTCCAAATTTATTTCGAAAATATTTCTGTAAAACTAATGACCGCTTAAGTCGAGCTACGAGGCAGTCGCCGGATTGTAACAATATACATTTTCCTCGTTACCGCACGAATAAATTACAGAGGTGTATTACGTATCAGGAAGTCAAGATTTGGAATTGCATCACCGCAAATATTAGGGCATTGTCGCGCAAAAAATTCAAATCTTGCTACAAAAACTTTCTTGCTATCTTTGTGCAAATATTAGCATCAAAGGTTTTTGTTTGCGCATTTTGCTTGCTCTTTTCTCATGACATCGGCACATTTCTGCTTAGGTAATATGAAAAGATTCGTGTTGATAACGGGTCGTCATTTTTTTCATTTTTTAAAATCGTCAAAATGTCGCGACTCATACAAAGAAATGAAAATCAACCGTGATACTGACATGTGAATTGCTTCTCTTGAGAAGAAGGTGATTGCTTGACTCGATAACCGCAAGGTCTTCAACAACTTCCCTGTCGCCTTCTCGAACGAATCCTGATTAATTTCTACTTCGTGCTGTTACTGAGCGATAAAATAAACTTGTCTTGTCTTGTAATGCGTTGTTTTATATGCCAACTTTTCTGCTTATGACCATTCGCATGCCTCGGCTATTCAGCACACAACACCGGTATGAGCTATGCTATTCAATAGCGGTAAACTGTGTTTTCATCTGCGTCGTTAAACAAATGCTCATGAAACTCTGCAGCAAAGTATTTAAGGAAATAAGTTGGAATGTATGAAACTTATATCGATGGTATTTATGGAAATTAATTGGAATGTATGGAAATTAAATGGGCTAATTTCACAATGGCATTGGGTATGCAGATTTGAGATGTACTAGGAAATTGATTTGTCCATTGAAGTTTTATTTGTGACGTTATCTGGATCGTTTCAATGCAAAGACGATTAGTGTTTTTTATTTTTGCCTACTCCGTCCTCCACTCAAATAGTAACTAATTTAGTGCTGGTTAAAGCAATTTGTATGAGATTTAATTTTAATGAAAAAAAAAATCAATAACGGCACTACTTTTTTAAACGTTTTACGAAACTTTGATTATGATGTTCATGCCTTCGAAACTTTTCGTTTAACACTCGTCAAGAAGAATCATCAGAATTGTCGTAGCCAGTGTCAGACAAAAAGCTTCAAAGACCGGAAAATTTTAATTAAAGCAGTTCTCAAGTTCTGTACCACCAATCAACTTTACGAAAGTTGTAGAATCAGAAAATTTTATTTTATTAAAGATGATCAAATATACTTTGAAGTTTCAACCGTGGCGTTTTTTCAACCGTATGAAATTGAATAGGCTTTTCGATGTTGAGCTGTTGGTCATTCCCCATCAACCCAAAACTATTAATCACGTTGGCTAATTGCAGTGTGCTTCAGGTGGTGAAGAATTACTGGCACAACGCCCCAGACCAGCGCGTCTTCATCGCGATGGTGTGTGCCCCTATCTTATTCCTCGCCTTCATTCGCCACCTCAAAGTGTTGGCGTGGTGCTCGGTGGCCGCGAACATCGCCACTGTTGCGTCATTGGGGATCATTTTCTATTATTCCGCGCAGGTGAGTGGAAGTTAGGTTTTCACCACAAAGCCAGGCACTTGCGGACGTCGCAAGACTGTCGGTTTCCATCAGCAACTTTCAAATCAAATTAAACCTCGCATTTGATATAAACAACTCATTCTGGAATTTTTTCTGCTGTTTCTACCAAAAACCAAGACATTTTTTTTTATACATGAATCCACTGGACTCTTGCAGGTTTGCAGGTTTAGGATTTTTTACAAGCTGATTTAAACCAATTGACTCTGACCTTGTTTCTATATTTAGCGGGCTAATGCCCGAATTTTCCTATCATGTCGACCCTGGCTTGAGTTGCAGGAGATGGCAACTTAAGCGTTGCGATTGACCATTTGTGGCCGCAATTTGAATCAAAGACTGCAGGGTTGTACTGACTTCTGGTCATTGGTCAATTTAGTGGATAGAGATGCAACTACGCAAAAAAGAAAAATCCATTATTTGCGTTTCGCTACCGGTCGCGATTTGTTTGTATTAACTGAGATCACGTGCCTTTCACTTCACATGACTCGCGAACTCCGCAGCGTGTTGTTTGGGTTGGGCAGCTGCGCAGGTTATAAAGCCAGCCGCTTGTCACCGGAAAGTGGTTACTTTTTCAAATTTATGCAGGGACTTTTTGCTGAACAGGATTGCGTATTCGGTAGGCAGATAGTGCGCCAATGTTCTATGCAAGAATAACAAAGAAGAATTTTAACTACCTGTATTTCAAATTCATGCAGCTGAAGTGTACTTTGGTATTATATAACTACCACACAGCTTCCACGCAGATTGGCATTTAAAACTTGAGTTTGCTGCAGTTCGGAGGTTGGTTGTGTGAGGTCGTTGTGAGGACACTAACTCATATTTGCATCAACTTTTAGAATCTTCAATACACCGGCCTCCCGTTTGTGGCTGACGCCGGCTCCGTGCCTATGTTTTTCGGCACCGCAATATACGCGTTTGAAGGGATCGGCGTGGTAAGTACTTAGCTACACCTGCCAGTTGGTCAAGCAGTAACGCCTTCGTCTCTGGAACGAGAAGACTGAAGGTTCAAATCTCTGGCCAGTCAAATCAGACGCAGTGTTGCCAACGGCTCGCCCACCGCTGCAAGATTTCTTCGAAAAGAGCTGTATTGCCTGGACGCAATAACGCGGAGGTCGGCTCCGCAAACTCGTTACACGCGTTGGCGAATAAAAGATTTGATTTGAGTACTTTCTACTTGTTTTGCGCAAACAATTAGGTGCAATAACATGCTGCTCATTTCAAAAGTTTTTTGCTTTTACTGCCACAAAATTTAATAAAACTATACCAAAAGCGTACCAACTAGACTATGACGCTGTTTCGTTAGAATCAGAGAACATCTTTAGAAAATGACTGCAATCAGCTGAAATTGTCCATTTATCTGAGAAAGAATTATGTGAAGAAGTGTTTGATAAACATGAAGCAGTTCTGCTTCAGTCTTTCTGGGCTTCGTCACGTAATTCAAACACCCCTCCGCCAGTTCCAAGCCACTGCATCACAAGCAGGGGTGCCGAAACTCGGAGGGGGGATATATCCCCCCAATCGTTTGAGTATGGTCTACATCTGCATCCCCCCCAATAATTTGACTCTGGTGCGCATCTGAGCGTAGGTGTCCACTTAAATTCAGGGAAAAAAGTGTTCCATTTCTGGTAAAGACCTTTTTTTTGGTCTTCGCTTAATTTGCTCACCTGAATAAAATCGTGGTCGAGGTTCATCCCCTCCAATGTTGAAAATAGGGCAAAATTTGGGTAAAATTGCAAATTATCCCCCCCCAATGCTCAACCAAGATCGGCACCCCTGATCGCAAGCAAAGCAAAAGTGAAACCTGAATGAACTCAAGCGAAGGATTAAGTTACATGAAAGAAAGAGAGCCTCGTATTAAAACTATCACTTCCTCATTCTCGATGGTTAACGGCAAAACGTGTAATGAGTTGGCGAAGTTAGTTTTTGCGTCATTGCTCCTGAGCTTCATAGCTTTTCAGAAAAATGTTACAGATGTTGCGAGCCGATGGTCGTACTGTCCAATTTGACTTCCCGGGAATTGAACCCCGGTCGTTTTGTTCCAGAATCGAGTGGGAAAACTAATCATCCAACTGAGCGGTTAAAGGTAACTTAAGTTAATTTTTTGTTACCTCTATCACGTGATTCAGGTTCTACCAATCGAAAACGAGATGCGCAACCCAGCCCACTTTCCGTTCATCCTCAACCTCGCAATGGTGCTGGTGTCCTCGCTGTACATTTCCTTGGGCGTGGTTGGCTACTTGAAGTACGGCGCCAGCATATGCGGAAGCATCACACTCAACCTACCTCCAAGTGAAGGGTGAGCAATTGAGCGTCTGTTTTGCTGCTGAAATAGCGTTTTTATCTCGATGTGTGCGGCTGTATCGGTTACAATTGAACGACACTTACCTTGAGTTTAACGTGACCCAACGCGGTGCGGTTATCTACTGTAACATGGAGGAAGGGGCTCTTTGCATCCATAAATTTTAGTATATTTGAAAGACCAGTACAACGCTACTACAGCATTTGATCTTAGTTAGTTCAGTATCAGGTCTTATGTGTCGAAGTCAATCCACAGCGCATCATGGAACTTCCTTCTCTTTCAAATCATCGTGTAATCATTTTTGTGTAGAAGCAATTCTTTTGTGTGTTTTTTTTGGTGAAATTTTGGCAACTTTTTCTAATTATTTTTTTCTACTATGTACATAATGATGCAACTATGCTTTAAATAGAGAGAGACAGTGTTTGGATTTGTTTTTTTAAAACGTATTTATCAAAACAACGTATGACATGGTGGTCTCGTGCTTTTCAATTGCACCATTTTGGAAACCGTTTCTGATTCTGAAAAACAGTTAAAAGGCCAGTGGCTCACGAACAAAATGAGATAAATTAGTTTATCGGGGATACAGCTTGGAGTCGCTTAGGCCTTTACCCAAGCAAAATGATGGAGGTGACGGTAGACCGTGAAGTGTAGCGGCTTAATCTCAATGGATGCTGCCGCAACCCTCGGAAAAGTTGCACAAAAAGAAGTTGAAAAGATTTTGATACTAGGAAGACTTCGGTGGTTTCACATTGGTCAAACTTGATTTACTTCGCATTGCTTTTTCTTCGGACAATGGACATGTTAGTTTCAACAGTAGTCCTAAATATACTAATGAAGAATTTCAAATAAGATTTGTATGCGCAGCCTTTCTGAAGCCACGAAGATTCTTTATTCATTCGCCATCATGATGAGCTGGCTACTCCAGTTCTACGTCCCCATGCAGCTGCTGGCGCCGTGGCTGCGCAGGATGCGGCATTACAAGTGGAAGGAGGCCGCTGTCCGAGTCGGTTTGACGCTGTTCACATGTAAGTCATTTTATGAGGGGAAATATATGTTTGGTTTTTGTCTTTAAGAGCACCGTGGTTTAAATAACTTTCAGTTTGAAAAGGTTTTAAGGAATTTGCCAGTGAAGTTCTTTGCATTGTAAGGTTTAATATTTTACATTTTCTGCTTAAATATTTTAATTGCTGCTTAATGAACTTGATACGTATTAAATACGAACCAGACCCTTTGCCCTACCCTACACACGCAAATCGTTTGTAGAAATTCAGCAAACGTACCACAGCGGCGCATGGTCTGTCGGGAATTGTATCGGTAACCAGTAATCTTTCATTCTTAACCGTTGCTGTACCATTTGAGCTATGCCGATTAATTTATTAATATTTGTTTGCAGGCGCCTGTGCCGTTGCCATCCCCAACCTTGGCGATTACATCACACTCATAGGTGCTTTCTCATCTTCCTTCCTCGCTCTCATCTTCCCTCCAATAATTCACTTCTTCACTTTTTACGCGCCGCAAGATGATATACAAGAGCCGCTGCTAAGTGACGACACCCTAGAAGACGAATCGAGGTGAGCTGCTGTTGATGCACCGGTCGCGTCCTAGTCGGTTCTACTGCAATTGTAGTTACATTTTATTCATCAAGTTGCCTTGGCTAGGTCCTGACAGCGTAGTGACCTTTCGGTCTTCGAGTCAAGCTGCCACCTGCCCACCTGTTTACCACATACGGTGGAGGCTTCTTACTGTCCCTTACAATCCTGAACATCAAGCGCGAAAGCTGTGAATACGAATTTTTATAGTGTTTGGTTTGACCCGACCGGGAATCGAACTGTAGTCATTCCTTTCGGTAGCAGACGCTCGACCACTGATCGGTCACTGTACAATACTTCAGCAAAACCTTGCATCAGCATTGCTTTGCAACAACTACCAGCAAAGTTGCTGGCAACTTTGCTAACACTAGTGGTTCACGGGCTACGTTTTCGTAGTGCTGAGTGTAACTTTGACACTGGCTCGTAGCAAACTGATTTTCTGCAGTTGGATGTTAGTTTTATACCTCACTCAACGCGGTTATTGTAACGTCATAGTATTTTGCTCGCAGACGTTCCGGCTTACCGCGATGGGTCCTCGTCAAAAATTTCCTCATCACGTTCGTGGGCTTCGCCGGCTTCGTGGCTGGGACAGTTGTGGCGGTCAAGCAAATCATATACGACCTTTCACATGCGAACAGTAACGATATATGCAGTGGGGGCACAGGGGGCAATCTCACCACAGCCTCCCCTTCTCTCCTGTCACCGACGAACTCTTATTTTGATAACACTTTTACATTTTAATTCTTTATATTTTTTAAACTGTGCAATATCTTGTTTTAGTCTTTTAGCAAACTTATTTTCCTTTCATTGTTTTGTCATAGGCCACGTTTTGCATTGTTCTGTGACGTAAAAATAATGTCTCGCTTGAAGTGAGAGCAGTATTATTACATTTTGTGGAGTTTTATTCCGAGTATTTATTTAAAACAAAACGTTTGTTTTTTAACTTCGGTATTAATTCTTCTAGAAAGCTGTCGCAGAGAATTTCCGATCTCCACAGAGTAGTTTTACGCTGGAGGGGAGCTTACAAATTTTTATTTGCTTATATAGAGCTATTACATAGCTAATAACACATACAGTTGATCTCTGTGAGCAAGCAAGCATTTGTCAACTCTTCTCAAGCCTCGCTTAACGTTAAATTGTGTTTCTGAGGCCCTGGGTCATGTAGTCCTCTGTGAATCTATTTCGAATGTCAATCCTGTTGCAAATTTTGTTTTGGTGACGTAATAGCCTGTGTTTGACAATTGCTTTGTACTATTATGTCTGCGTTGCGTAGGAACTACCGATGCGACTACTCCCCAGTGACGTCTTGCGACTCAAAAAACTAAGGACAGAAGCATAGTGAATAACTTTGCGTATGACACGTCCTCATTACCAACCGATTAAAAAAAAACAACTCAGAAATGCTGTCGCGGGGTCACCCCCACTCCTGGTTATGCTTTGTCGCTTTGGTAGCTGTCTCCTAAATCTACGATTTTCACTGAACTGGTTTGGAAATTCTATGCAGCTCTGCTTTCTACTGCAGTAAACTGTTTTAGTTATATATAATTTGTTTTTGCAAGCGAATTCGTAGATTGTTTCCCCGATGAGCTATCATAGTTGAACCTCGTTTCGTTCCGTCAGCAGTGAGGGGAATGTTTCGCGAGCCATGTCAACTGACCGCGCACCAACGGTTTCGTCACAGTTATTTGATGACTAATTTCGTCACAAAGTGAGAGTTTGGGCAAGATAGCTCTGGGGATAGTAAAATATGCTTATTAATGGTCTTCTTAGCTAATCGGCATCATTTGGTTCGCGGTCAGTTGTCGTGGACCCAATGTTTCGTGGTAAAGCAAATCGCCATTAAAGGAGGACTGAAGGCAAAGTCTAAAGTTAGGGTAATCGTACTAGATTAGATTAGCGTTGATTTTTTTCTTAACGTAGTCGTTCCAGAAATATTCTACTTTAAGCACCTCGTAGGGGTCTCCCTTGTAATATTTATTGGCAACCCTGACGTTTTCATGCAGTAGCGTAGCCCACAAAGGCTTGAATTAACCCATGCATAGATTAAAAGGCCTCGGTATCTTAGCCTAATTGTGGTGTTGCTTGAGCATCGAACTGAGATGGCATCGCTGATATTGTCAACGTCTGGGTTTCCAATAAAAATAATGATTACAAAGGCCCCTACATCGTAATTGAAATAGAATATCTCTGGAACAGTTGGGTCAAGAAGGATGAAGTCGACGCCAATGTAATCCAATACGATTGCCCTAAGTTTAGTTACCCGCATTGATTTTGTCCTCAGTCCTCGTTTAAGCTTCCATAATGGCTTCGTGGCCTTGCATAAGTTCCATTTGCAAAAACTGCGTACTGGTGCATGTTTGACGAGGTATAATCTAACGTTTTTGCCGTAGTAAAATTCCAGTAGTTAGGTCGTAAACTCGTTTTCTTAGCTCACTGGAAATTGTGTTGATCATCTCCCTCAGCATGAACTTATTTGCAAATCGCTACTGGTTTTTTGTGAATTTGATTTAGCGATAAAAATCCTGGCACCGGCCAGTTGGTCGAGCGGTAACGCGTTCGTCTCTGGAGCGGGAGGTCTGAGGTTCAAATCTCGGGCCGGTCAAATCGGACACAGTGTTGCCAACGGCTCGCCACCGCTGCAACATTTCTTCGAAAGGAGCTGTGTTGCCCAGGCGCAATGACGCGGAGATGGGCCCTGCCAACTCGTTACACGCTTCGGCGTAATCCAGCGAGTATAATGAAAGATTTGATTTGATAAAAATCCAGTGTTTTAATATTTGGACGTTTTGCGAAGTTTGGAAGGTGCTCTAAAGCAAATCAAAGCTTGCTTTGTCTTTATCATTGCTCTATCTTCCATTAAACGCTACTGCTGCATGGCGAAGTTCAGCAAACGTCGTCACTAAACTTCTGAGCTTTGGTCGAGTTGCTGCATCCACTGTTTGATCCATTTCACGACAAAATATTGTTCTATGCCTTTCATTGTGTGTTTTTCGATTCAAGCTGCGAAACTTCGTTTCTTAGCTTTTATTTTTGTTTTTAATCCATAGTTGCTAATTCTATTGGCTGCTTTTCAATTGTGACGTTTTTTCAGCCAATAAATTTTGTATCTATTATGTTTATTTTTCCGAGCTTTCAACAGTCTCTCTCACTCTGTGCTGTTTTTATGTACAATAGTTGATGGCAATACCGGCCATATGGTCGAGTTGTAACGCATTCGTCTAATAAGCGGGGAGTCTTAGGTTCAAATCTTGGGTCGGTCAAATCGGACACAGTGTTGCCAACGGCTCGCCATCGCTACGACATTTGTTCGAAAAAAGCTGTGTTGCCCTGGCGCAGTGATGTGGAAATGCTGCATCCTGCCAACTCGCTACCAGCAGCGGATTTAAAAGGGTTGGGGAGATGCATCCCCCCACCAGCCTAAACCTAACGTGCATATGAATGATGTTGAACTAATTAGATTAATTAATGATATTAAATTATTTAAAGTAGACCAAAAAAGCAATCAGCTAGTTGCGGGCAAAATCAGCGCGTTCTGTGAAGATCATTTTTTGTTCGGAGAACACCTCAATATCCGGAAAAAATAATGGAATTTTGCACTGAAGACCTTTTTTTTAGAGAACACCTTGAAACGGATCAAAAGAGGTCAAGAGACATCGATCAAAAACCGTAAGCATCCGAAATTTCGAGATTATACGCAATTTGTGCTTATAAATTTTATCATTCACCCACCAAAGTTTTTTGAATCCGCCACAGCTTGCAACACGTTTTGGCGTAATACAGCAAATACAATAAAGGATTTGATTGATTTAACACTCGGAAATTAAATGACTAAGTTTCAACAGAGATCAGAAGTAGATCTAGGGAATGATAATTATTCGAAACCATGGCAATTTCAACACCGTATATTAATATAATTTCACCGATTTTTGCGTGGAAATGCAGCAGATGACCTGAGCGAATAACATCCAGATTTAATCAGATCTTGCAATAAGTTTTTCTCTTATCAACCTCTTACTACATAATTGCTTCAATACGAGTTCGATGCGTCCATCGAATTCTTTAAAAACCTGGAAGCGGAAGCTTTTTGAAGCTTCGGAAGCGGCAGGTAGGATCACTTTGAAGAATTTAATCAACATCGAAAATTTTTTACTTGTGGTTTTTTAATTTCAATTTTTGTGCAGCACTGTATGCACTACTGTTTAAATTTTGATTGATGGTACCGATGCACAAGACAAAATTGATCAAGAGTAAGTTTCAAGGATGGCAGTACGGTACGGTACGCCTCAATTTTTTCCAAGAAGTACGGTACGCCTTTTTTGTAATGGTACGGGTACGTTGGTACGGTACGTTTTTTTTGTAAAGATACGGGTACGGTACGTTGGTACGCTCTTTGAATTAAAAATCCCAGACTTTTCGTACATTACGTCGACTTTTTGTATACAGAGGCAAAAAACAGCTGAAACCGACGCTAAATGTATGAATTAAGATCGCTGATTTATAAGCTAGTGATTTTAAAGACAGTTAAAGTTGCGAGTAGTTAAAAGCAAGGATGGCATTACGGTACGGTACGCCTCAATTTTTGCTAAAAAGTACGGTACGCCTTTTCCGTAATGGTACGTTGGTACGGTACGCTTCAAAAATTGAACTGAAGTACGGTACGCTGGTACGGTACGGTTCAAGGTGCAAGATGCGTAGTACGCAAATTCTGAACGTACCGTACCGTACTGCCAACCTTGGTAAGTTTACGCCAGAGGTTTCAAATAATCAAATTGTTTCAAAATTTGTACAATTCTTAGCTCATATATTTGCGGTAGGTTATCTTTCGTTGCTGGTTTTTCTAATGGCTCGCCAAAAAATCGGTTACTAGCTTTGATGGATTTGTGCTCCTGAAATCATCACGTTGTAGGTTTTAGGTGTACTGATCCAGAGGTTCTAATTGCACTCGGAGTTCTTGTCTCTTTGCTGTATCATTATAATTATAATAATGCGACTCGTAATAATTATATATGCGAATAGTAATGCGACCTCAGTGAATTATATTTCCCCCGGACTTGATGACATTCAGCTATCGCACGCTAAAATATAAACTTTGGTCAATTTATCTGCTCGATAGCTGAAATAATATTATATCATAGTTATTTTAGTTTTAAACTGAATTATCCCATTACAGGACCTCGCCTACTACAATGCTTATGCCCTAGTGGCTATAATGTTTTTGTTTAAAGAAATTGAACCGTCTAAGTATTAATTACGGGCTTAGAGCTTAGTCAGGAAGTAACTTGGATTAAAAAACCTCCAGGCTCGTCGATGCTCTCTGGCGTGAACAAATTGAACGTAATTTTGTTTTGCAGTATATGTGTTTGTTTGTAGCCTATGCGTATTGCGTAAGTATTGCTCAGGCGAATTAACTGTTATCTACCTACCGATGTTGTCACTTCACAAAATCTTTCAAGTTTTCCCGTCAAGCAGAAAAGTCAAATGTTGCGAGTAACGTGTTGAATTTTGTTCAAAATCAAAGTTTTTTTGGAACGGGTAGCGTATTTCAGGAAAGGCAATTACAAAAATTATTTTTCTGTTTAAAATTTGATTTTACAACCATTTTTTGAAACACTCAGTTGGAAAAATTTTTTTTGGAAAAATCGGCCAAATATCCCAAAGCAAAGTTTCAGCGAAAGAAGACCCCTGCTTGTGAATCCACTCGCAGTTTTGCAAGCAATAGACGAATGAAATTTCCCACGACAAAGCTTTTCTGAACTTACCTCGTCAATGTTTTTTTTCTAAACGTTAATGACTTGATTGAAAAACAATTATTCTAGTTAGATCACTCTATCTAAAATTCCTCAGCATGGTGGTATTGGAATGCCATTGTCTTCGGCTTGGACCACTACTGCCTTCTTGACAAGATTTAAATCTCTAACTGCCAACCCAAATCCCAACCTCTTTTGGATGTTGTATGCACTCTATAACCTTAACTATCGAATCCGTAGTCTTTACCCGGAAATATTTTCCAACAGCATGCTTCACAAGCCGGAGCCTATAACTCTGACGGGAAACACATTCTTTTTTCTACTTATAGCCTGTTTACATGTGCACTTTTGGAAACCAGTTCGTAGTTCTAGCGCCTGAATTTTGCTGAGTCACACACAAAAAAGGTTTTGTGTGTGACTCAGCAAACCTTTTTTGTGTGTGACTCAGCAAAATTCAGGCACTAGAACTAAGAACTGGTTCCCAAAAGTGCACATGTAAACAGGCTATTAGCCAGCTGCATTTTTCTTCGGAGCAATGGAACAGCATCTCTCACAAACAATTCTATCTCTCTCTTTTGGATTCAAAACAAGCAGAATTACCAAAAATAAGCAGCTCCTTAAAACCCTCTTCTTGGTCTGAAGTTCTACTCCTTCCAGAAAAAGCCTTTCAAAATTCTTTCCAACAAGCAAAAGAAAGGAACATTCAAAGTGGCACATATTGGATATTTCGGGTCTACGACAACTGACCGCGACAAACTGACCGCGAACAAACTGATCGCGAACCAAATGACGCTAATTGGCTGAGAAGCGCGATCGTAAAAATATTTTATTGTCCCCAGATCCATCTTGCCCAAACCCTCACTTTGTGACGAAATCAGAGACGAAATCACTGTGACAAAACCATTGGTTCGCGGTCAGTTTGTTCGAGATCAGTTTGGCGCGGTCAGTTGACTTGGCTCGGGATATTTCTGCGGCAAATTCAACTCAAGGAATGGGATCAATCGTCTTACCAATGGAGAAAAACAAATTAACACATGTAAATTCTACTAAAGCTTCAATGATACTATCGAAAACGCTTGCTATGACTGCCCGATCTCGCGTTTAGTTCTTTCGCGACTACAAGATTTCATCATGGACAAAATTTCCATGAACGTCATTTTGAGCAAGCCCCACGCTTTAAACTAAAACATGAAGATTTCTGGAGCGCAAATCCATCAAAGCTGGTGACGGATTTCCTTTGCGAGCCATTAGAAAAAATAGTGACTTCGAAGTCGTTTGCTTGCCACCACCTGAAGACTTGACTAGTGGAATTTAACACCCGCTGGTTCTTGTAAGTGCGGGTGTTGAGCTTTTTTTTAATTGAGTAAACACGTTCTTCACCCAAAGCGGGCCCTGTTAAGCAATGCGACTTTTAAATGCTTCTATTTTTGAGAAGAAATCAATAATATTCTACTATTTTTTGGTTTGTTTACTAATTGGTAGCGTGCAAAATTTGTTTTGAATAGCCTGTTGGTTTCGTAGCGTAACACAGTATTCGTTTTTCGTCCGCTTTTGTCCGTTTTCTTTGGTATTTGCTTCTGCGTGAAAAAGTATGCGCTTATTTTTCGTGCGCATTTTTGGAAGTCAATAATATTCGAACTAAGCAGATGTGACCTGATGATAAAACTTTTTTTCAAAAATTTCGTGTATAAATGACGAAAGCGAAATTTCAAAATAGAGCTGTACCCCCATATCAGTGCTCTGCAACCTTTTCTAACCTGCGGCACACTTAAGGTGAAATTACACAGTTTTCGTTTTTCGTTCGTTTTTGTCTGCTTTTTTACGTTTTTGCTTCTCCGTGAAAAAGTATGCGCTTTTTCATCCGCGTTTTTGTGAAGTCCATATCCGCACTAAGGAGACTGTAATATACTGATAAAAATTTTGTTCAAAAATTTTGTGCATGAACGATAAAAGCGATATTTCAAAATAAGGCTGTACTTCTTTGCAAAAAAATTTTCTTGGACAACTTTTGTCCAGTATGTGACAGTTTGGTTAGTGCGGATATGGACATATAAAAATGCGGAGGAAAAAAGACGTACTTACGTAGAAGCAAAAACGTAAAAAATGGACCAAAACGGACGAAAAATTTTTGCTAAAAAGTACTGTGTAAATTCATAATAAGCTCTAGACAGTATACAGAGTCTTATAGGCACAATCAAACCTTTGATTAACAGCCTAAGACATACTGTTTCGGAATCGACATTCGTCTTTTATTCCTCGTCAGTATAGCTAGGACTACAGGTATGAACATGAGCGTAGAAATGCAAAGAATTGCAAATTAACCAGATTATGACATTAAAAAAAAAATTGTATCATGATCTGGTTAATTTGCGATTCTTTGCCTTTCTACGCTCATGTTCGTACCTCTAGTGCTAGCTATACTGACGAGGAATAAAAGACGAATGTCGATTCCGAAACAGTGTCTTAGGCTGTTAATCAAAGGTTCGATTGTGCCTATAAGACTCAGTATACTGTCTATAGCTTATTATTAATTTTCTCAATACATTGTTCTTAATAAATTGCGTAAATTCACGTTTACAAAACTTTCTGAATTCGGCGGCACAACGCAACAGACAATGTCAGTGACAAGACAGAAAATGAAAAAAACAATAGTGATTTCATAAAAAAAAGAAAAGGTCTTTAGTCCGGAAACCACCGATTTCTGCCATTATAGAGTTGATCTCCAAAACAAAACAAAAAAATGAAAAGGTCCTCAGGCCAGAAACCCACTATCATCTGCTGCGAGAATTGCTCGAAAAGTTACAAATACTCTGCGGCACACCTGATATGGTCTCGCGCCGCACCGGTTGCCGAGCACTGCCTTAGCGGACGAAAAACCAATGTTGTGTGATAGAATTAAAATTATACTTTTCAAAAACATCTCCCTTGCACGTCTTGCGGCGCAATTATTTTTGGGGCATGCGGAAACACTTGCGGCACAAGAATTTTAGAGTAATTGCGCTTGCACTTGTGCGCAACTTTTATGACTTGCGTTGCCTGCCTCTGCGGTCTGCATTGTTCATCGTAGGCCTGGTATGAACTGAATGTGATCAATCTCAAATTTAAAAGATTTCTCAGATGAAATTACAGAATGCTTTCACCTTTTAGCGAATTTGAACTACTGTAATTCAAACTACTGGCTGTTTTAGTGTTGTAGGCTATACCGGTAAGCAGTTGCGTAGCTAGGAATGGTGACACCCGGGGCGGAATTTCGTGGTGTCACCCTTCATAATCTATAGTAGACTGCCAAAGGTTATTTTTGAAAGATAGCGGTACTACTTCATTGCTGTAGATAGCGGTTGTTGTTGTTGCACCGCATATTTATCCTCCTGTCACCGGACTGCATCAGACGCTAACTTATTGGATGATCCGCACACTTTTCATTACAACGACTACTTCGCGATTGGAGTAATCCGCACCTGCTTAGGAGTAACCGATGATCCAAACGTTCCTGCGGATTTCTTAGAATTCTTGTCCACTAAATTTGCTGCTTGTTCGAAGCCATCAACAGGAAGGTAGCCAAAGGGGTAGCAGGAGGGCAGCCGCCTACCCAAAATTTTGCTTTGCACCCCAAAATAATTTCAGTTAAACGCCATTTTTTACTAAATTTCATGCAGTTTGTGTCTAAATTCGTTGTTTTGCCCTCCAAAATTATCTTTTGCCCCCTGCAGTCAAAAGTCAGACAATTGCGAGAAAAACTTAGTCTTAACCGCGCGAAGATTTTGATAAGTTAAACCGCATTGAAAACTTGGAAGAAAATCAGCTGTCACAGATGTGAAGACTTTTTTTTTGTCTTCACCTAACTGTGGGGACAAAATCGGCTCTTCACTCCGCAAAGACTTTCTTTTTGTTTGCAAATAATCTTGAGGTAAAAACCAGCAGCCGCTCAGTCTGCAAGGACCATTGGTCCCCCCAAATATCCGTTCTGGCTACGTGCCCGGCCACCAAGCAGAGATAATTGAATCATCGTAGAGCGTCTTATCCAAGGGAACAACAACGTGACCTGGGTGCGAGTTTGAACCCAGATCATTCGATCAGGGTAGTTGTAAAAACGATGCCTTTACCCATTCAGTCACGCTGTTATTTGGCCAGCTCAATAACTTCTCATTTTAAGATTCTAAAATTTGAAAATATGAGCAACACACGTCTAGCATCAAGCGCGGAACCAGAAATCTGCAATGGGGAGGAGCTGTGTGTGGGGTTCTGGGGGCAGAGCCCCCAGCACTCGAAAAGTTTTATTTTTTTGCAAAAATTACTTAATTTTTGGCTTATTTTGATAAAAATTAATCTTTTTAAAACGCAGAATCAGGGAGAACTCCGGTGGCATAGAAATTAGCAGTGCAAAAACATGACTAAACTGGTTGCATAAATGGGCAATGTCTGTGTGGAGGTGGCTAATGGTAAATTACAGTTTTTTCAGTTACAAGCTGGTACCGTAAATCATGAAGTCTTGTAGTTCAATGAAACTCAAAAGGAGTAAACCATTTCGTCTATATTTAATTGAGAAAAATAATTGGTGGGGGGAATGGAACGATGATAGGTAATTAACTTATACTGAATAGCCCCCCTCCCCCCATTCCTGAGCTTATATATGTATTTTTTATGAAACCTACATTCAGCATGTTTCAGTACGCGATCAAATTTGATTGCTTAGTGTTGGAGCTTTTTCAAACTTTCCACTGATTTGTGATTTATATTTTTGCCAAATTAGCGCCCCCTTCTAAACAAATGTTTCAAAAGATGCTTCAAATCATTTTTAGTACATTCCAGTGCTAAACATTTCCAATGATGTTAAACATATTGTTGTTTTCTTTTTTGCTCGAGTTATATCATAAAATGGTGTCACCCCAAAATGGTGACACCCGGGGCGGGCCACCCCCTCCGCCCCCCCTTAGCGACGCCACTGCCGGTAAGTGTCGTAAAAGTGCTGGATTCTGTGTCGTAATAATGACCGATAAAACTGCAGGATGAAAGTTGAAGGTTGAACAATTAATCATCTCTGATTTACCGCACATGAGTAAATGGAAGCAAATAATGTATGTATTAGTGAAAATTAACAAATTTTTTGACTATTGCTTCGTCGCTATCCTCTGCCCCGAATTTTCTTGCGGTCTGTATTCTTTTCGCTGTAAATTTATACGCACTTAAAGCAAGAATAGAGCCCGGGTCTACCTATTTCATTGCTTTGGATGCTGATGCGCGATTCATCGGATGACGTCATAAAACCAACAAGAAAGCAAATTTACAGAGGTGTTCGACAACTTTTAATGCAGTCGCTTGAAACGAAAGACAACAAACACAGATTGCTGGGGCAAACGTGATATTGACAAAGTACGATAGAAGTTAGAGCAAACTGAATAGCAAAGTAGCGAGTGTTTTCTACAGGGAGTAGTTACTTTGTATGAAGATTTTTCTTGAGTTTCAAGACTAAAAAAACAAATATGTTATATTCCTAAAACTTTTTAGCTTTTTGTTTAAAATATCAAGAGAGCATTAAAGATTCAGTTTACAAAGTTTTATGAAAAAGGAAAGTAGACTCTGAGGAGTTTACGATAAGAAAGATCTGCATGTACCTTGAGGTGTTGATTGCGGACAGTGTGATTGTGCTGTGTCAAGCGAGAATAATTTGGAATCATCCAACAGTACACCAAGTCAGGTGTAAGTTAAAAAACCATTACGAAGACTTTCAAGGCTTTGCTCGGTTGAGGAGGATCAAATGCCAGCAACCACCTACTCTACGCTATATTTGATTCTTTTTTGTTGGTCAAGTTTCTTGCTTTTACTTTTTTTTTTCTCTGAAAAGGAAACAAACAATTGGTTCGGAAAAGTGGACAAGTGTCCGTAGACCATAGACATAAAATACTTTCCAGGAGTCTACCGGGCCATTGACAACAGAGTAGTTTTGGATACCCGAGAAGAGAGGGTTTTGGGACCCAATCTGCAAAGGTCTTTTTTGGCCTTCACTAATCACTGTACATGTATTTCACACCGACACTGCGGCCTCAATTGGATTTTAAGAAGTTAAACATTTCAGTGTAAAAAATAAACAATAAAAAAAGGTTTTGGTTTCTTGTCTTAGAATTTTTTTATTTTTATTTTAGAACGCTGAAAGATAATGATGTCAATAAAACAGCGAAAATGTAATAAAAGATATTTTATGATCTCACAGCGTCACTTTGTTAACAGAAATGAGACAGACATGAGACGAAATGTCGTAAATCGCTTGTGACGAGGAGGCAAAATGGTGGCAGTCACACAGGCTGGCTTTGAAATTGGTTTCTATCAGAACTAACCGAATTATACAGCATGTCTATAGTTTAGCCTAACCCCGGTAAGCAGAGTAATGTGCTTTATGAGTATGCGCGCCCATCGAAATTCCGCTCGGCCCGTAGTTCTTTTGTTTTAACTGTAATGACACGTTTTAATTTTCGAAAATGAGAACGAAAATTTCAATCTACATTTGTTAACTATAAAACGACCGGACGTGGTAAGCTGGAAATGGGCTCATTGTAAATATGGGGGAAGACAAAAGCTTCTAGGTTACGTATTTAGGGGGCACTTTGACTCTTTACTATGACAGTATTAAAAGTTACAAACAAATCAGAAACTGCAAATTTTGATTTTCATTAGCGAAAATTTGCGCAAGTTTATACAAATCGAGAATACAAAATAATACAATCTATTGAAAAAATTGTTTCAAGCTGTGTGACCTTGCTAACCAACCTTGTACTGAAAAAAGATTGTTGTTTTCAAGCTGTTGCCAATTGAGGCTTCCGTTTTGGTCATGAACGTTTCAAAAATCAAATTTGGTTGTTGATAAATTCTCGTTGGTTCCTCTTCCATTTTCAGATATTTCTAGGAGAGCTAAATATGGAATGTCATTTTCAATGATTTTTGTGGCTGCTGTTGCAGAAACTTCACAATGATGATGGCACCCACTTGTCTGTCCAGTGACTATTATGACGTACATCTGAAAGCGCCAACATGGCTTAAGGCGAGCCTTTAACAATGCCTTAAAGAAACAAAAATAAATGGAAAAATATGCTGTATAATTCTGATGAGATTAGTGACATCAAGTACTACTGAGTTATTGGTGTTGGGATGCGGAAGCTCGAAGCGGTTAATTTTTTGTGGAAGCGGAAGCACTTTGATGAAAGAGGTTGGAAGCGACAGCGAACTCGGAAGCGAAAGTGTTGAAAAAGAGCTGGAAGCGGAAGCAATTTTTTCAAAATCGGGCGCTTCCGGATTTTCAAACTGGCTACAACCGTTGGGGTAAAATGTAGCAATAATAATATTATTTCTAGATGCATAACAATGTGTGCAAAATTTCTGCTTTAGTCACTGTCATAATTTTTAACGTTTGTGCTGCCAATTATCGTAATTAATAAAGAGCCATGAGCATACTGTCTTTGCGAGAGATCATGGGTGTGATATACGTGATATACCACCAATACTGCCATGGCATCAGAGTTCGAAGTTTACTGTGGCCAGCAGTGGCCAAGATGTGGTTATGGTAGACTCCTTAGTTTGCGTGGTTGCTGCACGTGCTGGCAAGTGGCACTGCCAAGTAAGCCTAGTAGTGTCACCTGTAGTTCTTGAAACCTTGTACTTAGCCTGTCGCAGCCGTTTCAAATTGGAAGTTACTTACCGGTAACCAAGAACCTGCTGTTATTGGCTAGTAGGAAATAAAGATGATAGCTTACGGTAGGGGATACTGCAGTTTACTTACCAATAAAAAAAATAAACTATGTTTAGGCCAATAGCCCTAGCAGTATTCTACTCAGAGCCAGAGCTAAGACTGGCTGGTCTTAAATTTTCATGATTTTTCAATCTCGTTCCTTTTTATTTACTTTTTTAAGTGTCAAGGTTAGGGTTTAAGTTTGGGTTAGTTAGAGTTGGATTTAGAGTTTTGCTTAAGAGTAGGTTAAGGATTTGAGTTTAAATTAAATTTAAGTTAGAATTAACAAAAAAGTGAAACACTACCGGTAGATAGGCATAGAATAGGGGTAGGCAAACTACGGCCCGCGGGGCGGATGCGGCTGGCTAAGATATTTTTCCCGGCCTGCGACCTATTTTCTTTTTTCCATGATAGATGATATGCAGTAACAAACAGCCGAAATGATTCTCATCTGGCGAACACCGTTTTTGTGGTCTTCGCCACCGATCCGTCCGAAAAAAGGCCCGAATTTCTGGCGAAGATTTTTTTTTGGTATTCGCCATCAATTCGGCCAAAAAAAGGCCTGAATTTTTAGCGAAGACGTTTCTCTTTTGGTCCGCTGGAACCTTGTTATGACTGAATGTGGCCCAACTAGTTCAAAAGGTTGCCGACTTCTGGCATAGAACTTACCAGTCAAATAAAGCCTTCCTAAATTTTATGAGAGAATCAAGGGACACAAATTTATTCTTGCTAGATTAAAAGTTGTCTTTTGTCGATCATGATTCAAGTACTGCAGTGCATGGGCCATGATTGCTAGATCTTGGTTATTTTGTTATGAAATGCTAGGCTACTGTATGACAAAAACTTGCCTGTTTTTTTTTTTACACTAAATACAATTCGCTGTGTCATACCGAGCAGCGACGTGAAAGCGGTTAAATTTTTGCGGAAGCGGAAGCCCTTTGATGAAAGAGATTGGAGGTGGAAGCGAACTAGGAAGCGAGTAATTCTATCCGATGCTGGAAGCGGAAGCAAAAAAATTCCAAACGTGAGGAAGCGGAAGCGAACTCGGAAGCATAAAACTTCAAGAGGAGCTGGAAGCGGAAGCATTAGAAATTTGACTGCTTCCACATGCCTGATGTGAAGTGCAAAAAACTTCAGATGTCGCTGAAACCAAATTTAACAAAAGTTGTCGGGTCTCTGCGCTGCCTATTGAATTAATTTTTTTTGCAACTTGAAAATAAAAATCTTCGAGAATCAGAATGTGGAAACAAACCTGCGGTTTTTTGAAGCGGAAAATCAGCAGCTATCGCTATCAGAAACATGTTCAGCTTAGGCATCGAGTTTCAAAGATTTGTAAATTAACCCAATTTTACAGGGGAAGGGGGTAGTTTTGCCCCCTCTCGGTTTTTTCGTGATAATTCTCTTCAAAAAATGCTTTTTGTTTGAAATCAACTTGACTTTGAGTCAAATATTTTCACAAACAATTTCTAGAAATCTGAAGTTGCTGAGGTAACGAAACTTTCTGAATTTTGAGGTTTCCCGTAGTCACCTTCCGAAATCTGAGCAATTTTTGGCCAAAATTAACAACAAAAATCATAAGACGTTTTTGTGACGTAACTACTTTGATTTAGGCATTTTATGATTCAGTATTTAAAAAACAAACTTAAGTACAAAATTTGAACCGCCTAAAACGTCATCGCAAAAACGACGTCAGTTTTAGAAAATGTGGCCGTGGCGTCAAAATGATGACGTCATCAAATCAAAAGTAATTTTTCTGAAAAATTTCGGTGAACACTAACCCGCATGCTAAATTGTGGCACTCTCATGAGTTTTGATTTAGGAGTTAGATAGGGGGGGCATCCCACCTCCCCGTGTGAAATGCGTTGGTCAGATACCTCGCGTGTAAAATGGGGTTCAAAAAGGATTTCACCTGGCCAGTTTCATAATTATATTTTTTGTGTTCTGCCTTAAATGAAGAAGCTAGAAAAATAAAAGGAACTAAGAGAATGAGCCAAAAGGTGCTAAAAAAGTGAACAAAGAAAAAGCAATTATTTATTTGATTTAGTTTGGTTCAAGTTTTTGTTTTTGTACAGGAATTTTTCAACTTAAAAAGCGCTCTTATGTAAATAAATGTCCGAACTTTTAAAACTTTTTAGCGACCAAGCAAATTTTTATCAAAGCGATGATCAAAATCGATGATAATAATTGTCATTGTACACTGTACAGAGACGCGTTCCTTTGTGTGGCAATAATACAACGGTGTAAGAAGTGAGACAGGTCGTTCTAAAGTAAATAAAATCAGAATTTCTGAAAAGGTAAAACGAATGTCACAGGCTAAAGATAAAATTTTTAAAAGGGACAAAATAAAATCAAAAAGCATGAGGCAGTAAGTGGTTTAGAGTTTGCCGTTAACTAAAACGAAGCAAAATACGTTTTAGGTAAGAACAGTTGATTAAAAAGAAATAGATCAAGAGGCAAAAATACGTTAAGCTTGAGGTTGTACATGAGTTTTTCGTTAAAGTCCCATCTGGTAGTTAGTTGTTTCCGTTTTTTTCCTGATGTTTTTAGAAGCATCTTAGGATAAACTGACATTAGGTAAATCGCTTTCATCATTCCATACGACAAGTAAATGGCTGTATAAAAAATGATCTTGGGCGATATTGATAGCAGCAGTGTTGTGGTTTTTGGGATTGTTAAATCTTAGTTTCAGATTTTTTTGGGGAGGTTTTTGTTCACATCATATTTTTAGTGAATGTAGTTAACTATTTATTGTCATTTGGCTGTGCCTGTAAGCAGAGGTGGAGTTCTCGAGGGCACATTTTGAAGTCTTTGGCCTCGAAGGTCAAGTCCTTTGTCTTGGCCTTGACCTTGAAGCCTCAAGTCCTCGAAAATTGCCCTGTCCTCGGCTCGAGGACAGCACTATTTTTTAAACCGTTGAAATTTTGTTGGAAAACTATAGAAACCTTGTGGAAAATTTGCGAAGATCTTTTTTTTGTTTTCCTCAATTGGATATCGCCTGAAAAAAAATTGTTTAAGACCATTTTCGCCTGAAAAATTTTTTGAAAGTTTTTTTTTTTTTGAGAACACTTGCGCATGTGTCCTTGGTCCTTGGCCTCGAGCATTCCTGTCCTTAGCCTCGAGAGGGTCTGTCCTCGGAAGGGCTGCCCTTGGCCTCGGATTTTTTTTTGTGTCCTTGGCCTTGGTCTCGAGCCTTGTGTCCTCGACTCCACCTATGCTGTAAGTACGCAAATCCATGTTGTTGTTGTGTCACAACCAGGCACTTCCTGTGGATGAGGACATGGTGCAGAAAAAATGCTCTACCGCAGAACCCTGCAGGGCTGGAGGACTTGGGAGAGAAGAATGGCTATTCCCACGTAACTCAATGATCGGGCACCGCGTCACAACCAAAAGTTGGTACCCATACGGCCCGCTGGGTCTGCGGCTTTGCTGTTCTGGGTAGGGAACCACCGCTGCTGGGTAGCCATTGGTCGCCCTTTGCGACTCGCTGAGTGGGCGGCCTCACTGTTTTGCCCCGAATTAAGTACGGGTTGCAAATCCATGTCCCAAGAGTGGCCAGGTGTTTTGTGTTGTTTAAGACAATTCACAAAAATCTCGGCCGCGACAATTCATAAAAGTATTATCTTAGGAGCACGGTAAATGGATTTTTGGAATATTTAAAAAGCAATTTATGCGACCAAAACTTCAAACGTTTATTGAGACGTTTCGGTTATTTTTCAACCATCACTGTCAATCTCAGTCGAATAGAAACTTATTTTTGTCTATAAATTGATTTTATTATATTTCATGGAGTTGAAATGGTTTAAACCCAGGGGTCGGCAACCTATGACCCGCGGGCCGGATTCAATCCGCCTAGGAATTTCCTCCACCTTGCGATCTCACAGATCCGTCCAGCTCGTCCTATTTGATTCAATCCCTCACGTGATTTCCGGAAATCTTTTGCCACGCATCCAATTCCGGCTCTGAAAGTATCTTAAAATTTGATAAAAAAAACTTTTTTTGATCTTCACCAATAAATAAATCGGCCAAAAATTGCCTCAAAGTTGGGGTTGACAGAACGTGTAACATCCCGCTGGAACCTTGCTGGGTCTGGTTGTGGCCCGCCAAGGCAAAAAGGTTGCCGAGCTCTGGTTTAAAAAAATTAACCGAAACTTCTCAGTTACGCTCCACAGCATCCAACTGAATTGTTTTCATTAAAATAATGCAGCTTGATGAGCCTAATGAGCAAGCGTGGCAGTACGGTACGCCTCAATTTTTGCTAAAAAATACGGTACGGTTGTACGGTACTCGCTTTTTATGAAGGTACTGGTACGGTACTTTGGTACGCTGTTTGGATGTGCGTACTAAACGTACTAACACACGTACCATGTTTAAGGCGTCATAGGAGTTGAACAGCTCCAAACTTGGCAAAACTGATATTAGTGAATCCTATTTTAGAATACATATGCAATTAAGCCTCTTTTGAAGCGCGGAAAACAAGAACTTCCGAAAAATCACCGTGTCTGTCAAATACGATAAGTTTAGAGCGCACCATTCCATGAAAAGTACGTATAGGCACTGTCCGAATGCACAATTTTGTTTTTAAATGTTTGAAGTACGTCTTGTTCAAATTTTGAACGTAACCGGACCGTACTGTCATTCTTCCTACTGAGTAAATGCAGATGAAGGCGTCAAGGGCGCAGCGAAAATGATTCTGGGGAGGTCTGAGTTTGCTGCAGCTCGAGGTGCAGTGTACGTTTCAATAGGGCGTCTTATTAGCAATTTACAGTAGTCCTAGAGTTTCCCTTGCAAACTGGCTTGCTGGGTCGAACACGTCAACTCGGATTACGTTTGATACTCTGATTAACATAACTTTGAGAAAAATATTAAGCAAATGACTAGAAAAAATGCTAAATTTTCTCTTAGAACTTTAAAATTCAATTTATTTTATGCAAATAAGTTCGACAATATGAAAAATAGCAAAATCAATAATCATAATCTTGTTTTTTGTCTTCGATAACCCAACCTGTTTTTTCCATCTTGTTTTCTGTTTAAAGGTTTTATAGTTTTATATTGCGCAGCAGAAATTGACTGGGCCAACGGAGCCTGACATGTGAAGGAAATTCAAGATGTTTTTTAACTTTTTGTTCGTTTTTGGATTTTTACCATGTTTTCAAGGTAATTTAAAGTGCATTATTACTATGTGTTTCGGGTTAATTATGCAAATAAAAAAGCCGTCAGTCCACTGGGTCTTAACTCGTTATAGGCTCGTGGTGGATGCCAATCAGCAGCTGCTGCGGTCGGCTTTGTGGTGATGATGAAGCAACCGTTTTTTAAAGGTAAAAGCAGGGCAATTTTAGGGTCTTTTAAGATGAAGTTCATCACCCTAAAAACTTTCGCCCGCTCTAAAAAATCCTGTTGCCCAATTTTTGAGTGGATATTACCTAAATGAAGCCCTAAAATCGGGTTCAAAATGGCTGAAGATCTTTTTTCGTGCATTCTGTATTTAACCTTTATTTGACCCCAGCACCGGTCGGGTTGACCTTGTTAAATTTCTAAACTTTGGCCACCTTTATTTCAAGGCATAACGTTAATGATATTTTTAGAGATATACTGTATGTTCAATCCTTTTGTGATTGAATTATAAGGTGCTTTAATTATACGCTGCTTTAATTGTGATTTAATTATGCGGTGCAGCGATCCACGTTTTGACCCTCCTTGTTGATTTTCCTTATTTTTTGCAGTTATTGAATCCACAAATGTCACAATTTCAGCGTCTCATTCCAATCGGGCTTTGAGCAATGACGTCACAGTGAAGCTCCGCGGAGCGACCGGGGGAGAAGTTGTGGAGTTATTCTACGACAAAGAAGAAACTCCACTAGTGGGGCAGCTCGTCAGCCCCCGAACCGATGAAGTACGATGATGCCGATAAAGTCACTCATGTTAATACAGTGCCGAGTGTTGAAGATAAATCTTAGGAGGAAATCGTAGAAAAACTTGTGCAGTGATAGTTCCAGAATTCTCTCGGCTGGAGGAAAACTCCAAATCCCTTTGTGTTAGTTCTTCGGAGAATCGAAAAATCTCTCCTCGATGTGAAGTGTCCGGCGATTGTTGGCAATTTGTTTCAAATCCAAAATAGGATTTATCAAAAACAATGTGTTGAGAAATTTATGATAAGTTTAGTTAAGATACGACTTATTTATGAAATAAGACTAAAATTAAAATAAGATATATTTAACGTGCAACAATCGGCCCAAAATAAAAGAAATCCTTTTCGGGATCGAAAAGCGCCATCATCAGTCTTACTAGGGAAGAGCCACCAGAACGGCGATTACTTATTATTATTATTATTATTTGGTGTTTATTTCAAGACTCATAAAGTCCATATACAAGCACTGTACAATGTACACCCACAAAAAAAAATAAAGAAACACTGTACAGCAAGAGCTGTTCTTGTCCTGAATGGTGCAACATACATCATCTTCTATTCATTCACAAACAAAACGCCCCAATAATGATCATAGTATATAGAATCATAGAAGCAATCAGAAGACATTAACGTTTTAAGCCAAAGGTTCTGAGATAAGTGACAGCGTTCAACAAATTTATTAGTAATTTTACACTGTAGAGCGTGGAACGAATCAATGTTATAGTATATTTGACTTTCTCTGGCACTGTGATAGCGAGTCATGCCATGTAGAATTCTATACGCATCATTGTAGGCAACTTTTAACCGATTTATAGCTGATGTGGAGTAGTTACACCATAGTTGACTAGCATAAAAACACATGCTGTGTGCACGAAATAAAATGTTTTTCACCTCAATTGAACGTTTAAAAAAACGAGTTTTGAGCTTATTGGCTGCACAATATAAATATCTCGCTTGTCTTGCGATATCAGTATCATCACATAAATCACTGCTAATACTAACTCCAAGATATACCACATTATTCACAAATTTAATTTTCTGACCAGCAATATTCATATTGCAAGGCATAAACGTGTACATATCCTTTGAAGAAAAAATCATAAGAACAGTCTTTTTACAGTTAAAAACAATATCATGTAATTTGCCATAATTACTACAAACATCTGATAAATCTTGTAGCCCTCCAGCACTCGCAGCATAAATCATCAGCATACATTATATGATTTAAAGTTAAATTTCCTATACAACATCCAGCATCAGTATTATTTAACTTATCTGATAGATCATTCATGTACACAGAAAATAAGTATGGGCTTAATACACCTCCTTGTCTAACCCCATTAGAGACTGTAAATGCTTCAGACACATAATTTGCCCATCGTACTCTCATCGTTTGTGTTGAATACCAATGTTTAAGTAAACGAATGAAGCAGGTAGGTGTTCCTCTGCTCCTTAACTTTTCAAAAAGTAAAGAGTGACTTACCCAATCATATGCTTTGGAAAAATCAATAAACGCCGAATATACAGGTGATTTATGTACAACGTACGACGATACAGCTTGCTTTAACAAGAACACACAAATATCAGCACCATTCTTGCCTTTGTACCCAAATTGATTATCATTTTAGTGCTCAGATAATTTTTGACATGTTACAATGCATAATGTTCAAACAATTTCGATATTACACTAGTAATTGCAATGGGATGATAGTCATTTAGACTTGGTACATCTCCATTGCTGCATTTGAGTACTAGAATAATTATTGTTTCCACACAATTAAACAAGGAATGCGAAAAGGTTAGCACGTGTACAATTCCTAGTCTTCCGCGCAGGTAGCCTTTAGTCCAGAAGTACGTAAACGATTAAGCATTAAAGTCTGGCCCAGCAAACGTCAAAACATTGCAACTAAATTGTTATTAAAACATTTTGTGTTCTATTCTATATCTTAATCATAAGACATGGAAATGGGGAAAAAATAATTTTTTGCCGACATTCCGACAACGAAATTTTGCCCCAACTGTTTTTATTTTCTTAAAGTTCATAGCTTTCTAGAACTAATATATTACTGTTTAAATTTTATTGTTTCCAGGAAGGCAATGACGTCACTCTTGTTTTTAATTGTGGATATTTTTTCCGGTTGGGCGATTATCGATTTGTGGCCAGCAGGAGGAACAAAAACGGTAAGCGACCGGTTATTGCTTGCGAAAAGTTTTAATAATTGTTTGAAGCTGCTAGCACCAGGGATATTCAGATACTCGCACTGACACAGTCAAAATGTCAAAACCCCCGCACGACCGCACACACACTTTAGAAACCAATCAGCTGGCGAATATGCTAGTTGTTGAAGCAAGGGTCTTGGTTCTATTCCAGGACCGGTTAAATCAGATGGCAGTGCCAACTTGAGGCGGCATAGCTTTGCAAAAGTTATGGAATCGCCAGGGCGCAATAATGAGTAGATGCGCCACAGCCAGCTCGTTACACTCTTAGATGCAATATCGCGAGTGGATCCAAGGCTGACTTACTGTAGTTTTTTAATTTTTTGTAAATTCCATTTTTAACAAGTGAAACATTTTCAGCTGAAATTATGGAAAAAGTTGCGGAGACTATCCTTAGCGCCATCAAGTATCCGGATATAAATATTCACATTAATCCAAATCATCAAGCTTTCACCAGTGACGTCATGGTGAGGAAATCGTGTGTTGTAAAACTGAAGTGTCGTAAACGAAATTGAAATGGACCTAACTCCCCTAACGTTTATTACATAGAGTTACCAATGCCGATGTTACAAAAGTTGGAAGAACGTGATTACCAAACATCCTTCTGTAAAAACTTTGAGGATTAATTTTTCACGAGTCAACCAGAAAAAGAAAAAAATATATAATTATAGCGCTTTGCTGCTCTGCGATGTCCATTTTCATGCCCAGTTTTGGCACCGCTTTGAGGTTTTCTTCGAAAAAAAAAGGACGAAACTAGAACCATGAACTGGTTCAAAAAGTAGCGCGGCAGAAGGTACAGTCGGGGACAAAAGTCTAAGACCACCCTTCAAAAAGGAAGTTTTCATAAAAAAGTTACATGAAACGCTTTTTAGCTTGTTTCAATTTTGGTTTGACAACAAAATGTTCTGTCAATAGCGTTTAACAACCAAATGTTTAAATTGCAAAAATTTTTTTGCGTTTTTTTAATGTTCTTGAATATTAAATTTTTGCTAAAAAATGGGATAAAACTGAAAATACTATTACATTGCAGCCTAATTTGCGTTCGAAAACTCGCTTTAAACCTAATTCTCGCCATATTAGGAAGTAGAAGATGCCCAGACAAAAATACATGGTAACTTTAATGAATTTGTCGAAATAAGTGAAATTAGTTTTTCAGACCAGCACACCTAAAAATTAAAAGTTTAAAGTTTAACTGAAGAACTATTTCAAATTGACCGTGTTGATTGTGCATTATGCCATATAATGTAAAAACATTTTGGTCAAGAAAAAGTGTTAGGTTAGATATCACTTTTGAAGTTTACAGCTGTACAAAGAACAAAAATAACACTGAAACATTATTATGAAATACCTCTTTCATTCAGCTTTTACAATTCCTTTTCAAAAGGGGTCTAAACGATTTTTTTGTTTTATTTTGACAAAATCACTAAACTTAACGCAAGCTTTGGTGCAGACACCTTTTACTTTTCAATATCTACGAGACCCGAAGTTTAAAACGCTTTTTTGAACACAAGTTGGGGTGTAATGTGATAGTATTTCCAATTTTACCCCAATTTTTAACAAAAATGTAATATTTATAAGAACATTCAAAAAAAGGCATAAAAGTTTTTGCAATTTAAGTACTTGGTTGTTGAACCCTATCTCCAGTACATTTTGTTGTAAAACTGAAAATTAAAAAAGCCACAAAGCTTTTTATTTCATTTTTTTAAAGACATTGTTAAAACTGCATTTTTGAAGGGGGTCTAAAACTTTTGTCCCCGACTGTATATTGCGGAATACAATGTTACTTCGGAGCTGAAAAATAAAACGATATAAAAAGCTTTGTCGTGAAATAATAAGAGCTAAGAATAGTGTGAATCCTCGACTTTGGTGCTGCCTCTTTCGTTTTTATTGTATGTACTTTAATTGAACGGTTTTAGAATTGGTAAAATTTTCAGGTCACAATAACAGCTCTTAACGATTTATGTAGCTCAAGTGTGACGTTAGAATACCAACCAAAGTTGATTATGATGCGGGATAGTAAAGGTAGGAGGAATTGTTGTCCTGTTATGATAATAATTATAGCTGATTCGATAGCTGTGGGCTATGGGGTGCAGGATCATAGGGCAACTTGAAGATTGTCTCTTCGCAGGCTTTCACCAAAAAGGTCTTGACCTATAGATGTTGCACCTACTTCCCAGCTTGTAAACAAAATAAAATCAGTCAAGACTCTGAAACGTTCCATAAAACCAACTTACGTATTTGTATACTCTATCATCTGAACGAACAGAACTAAATTCCAACCAATTCAAAATTAAAGTGCTCGAGAGATGGGACGTAAGCGTATATCGCAAATTTTTATTTTTTTATTCGGTGACGTGTGTGCTGTGATATTCATTACTTGTTTTACATTTTAATTTTGTTAAAATATTTATCGTTCGATTTGAAGTTAAAACCAGCTGCTGATTAGCGTACAGGTTTCTTCCAGAGTTTCGGCAGACGTTTGATAAACTGCTATACAAGTCCCGTATTTTGATTTTAATTAGAGGTTGGAGACTAAATTAAGGAAAAACCATTTAAGTTTGTGTTCTTTTTCAAATTTTCAGCGCTGATAAGTGGCGTATCACGATAGGTTTGTTCTTCAGAGCGGATTGATAAAAACTTATTGAACTGAAAATTACTCAAAAAGTGATTCTGTCTAAACGTAAAACTTAAGATGAACTGAAGTTGCTCAAGTCTTGTCTTACAAAAATTCGTGTTCCGCCGAAATTTTAACTGGTGGGTTTTCCTTCCGCATCCTACTATGTACATGGTACAAGGTGTGTGAATTTGGCCAGCCTGACGGACGGTAATAAATAAACCTTTGATGTATTTTACAGTTGTCATGGGAACTCGTGACGTCACGTTTCCGTCTTCATCAGTGATTTTTGATTGTGACGTTTTTTCACAAAAGGGCAACTACACTGTGCAGTTAACCATGACCTTTTTTCATGAAGACGTCATCATTCAGCAAAGTGACACTATGCAGGTGGATTGGAGCAACGAGTACGCAATAATTTTGCCGCAAAATGTTCCTCCGTGCGAAGGTCAGTTGAGTTTGACAAAGCGTGATACTTGCAAATATGTGTAAATATTTATTGATATTTTTTTACATAAATTAGGTTTATTTCAAAAATTTGTTTACCTCATTTTTTAGCTTAGGGTATTGCTGAAAATTTTTACAAATTTGTTTTGAAAAAATGACGAAATCCAATGAATAAGCCTAAGTAACTATTTTACAAATATTTGGGTGCAGTTTTGATCATCATCAGGGTGCAATAAAGTTTTACAATTTATTATTTTTTGATTTCGATGAGGAGGGAAACTTTGCGTTAACCTTGTTTTTAAAGGAAAACTGAATGTTGATACTAAAAAGCCCCCATGTGCCCCATTCAATGACGTCATGGAAGCTGTAGCGATGTTCAACAATGGAAGCTATTACGTCATAGAAAATGCAACATTGGGTAACTCAGGTTAGACGATTATTTTTTAAGTAAAATGCAAGGAGATTTGTGACGTCATATTTTTTAATCACAGACTCTGCGGAGTTTTCTTGTTCAAGCTTGCAAGTGCCATCTGATGGGATCTGTTTTCGGTATCTGACGTCGCAAGTGGTCAGGAGAACAGTGTGCAGATCAGTGGAAAGCACCAAAGGTACAACGCTCTAGAGATCCATCTCACCATATAACAACGAAAAATTCTTACGTAACAAACATTAGATTTCAGCGTGGATGGTGATTGGTCAATGTGGTCATATTGGAGCACCTGTTCCTTGCAGTGCAGCTTTCCTATTCGCCAGCGAACAAGGTTATGCGACAACCCAAAGCAACAAGGTCAGGGGTCACACTGCAACGCCAAAGGTTTGTGCTCACCATGTTATATGGCGTACTGTTTTAGCATTTTTTTGGTTGTGGTTCGTTTTTTGAAAAATTAAATAAAAAAGAGACACAAGAAAAGAAAAAAAAAGATCAAGCCAAAAGAGAAAACGATTCATAAGTGAACACGCAGAAGGGGTCATATAATGCGTTTGGTAGGCGGTTCTGTTTGGGTGTTTCAGTTGTTTATATATGAAATTGGAGTTACGGATTTGATTCTCAGGCAGGTTTAATCGGAGTAAGTACTGACCCATTGCTGGGATATTTCTTCTTAAGGATTTGTGAAACTCAGAATCAATGAGCGGAGATGAGTTTCGCAAACTCGTTACACGCTACGTGACATAGAAGCGAGCGTAATGAAAAATTCTAATTCATTAGGTTAGACTAATCATTTACCACGAAAAATAGGATACGCGTTGTTTCTGCGTCCACAAATTTTCTGACAAGATATTTCGTAACAGGCTCTTTTTATGAACACCAAGTGGAATTGAAAGATACTTCAAAGGGAAGAACGTTGTGTTCCCAAGACGACATAAGTCGGCCCAATACGTCATTAGATTGTACGTGCGGCTGTATTTTGTTTGCAATTCGCGCTGGAGTTTTGAGGTCGCCAGTGTCGAGTCAATGTCAAGCGAAATCAATTGTGGTGAGAATTTGTGTGGAAGGTCATTATCAATTTATCAGAAATGCTCGGTCTAAACTCAAACACTGATTTTCTTTCAGCACGATGAGATGAGTATTTGAGCTGTTGGCATTTCTTACCAAGTTCATAATATATTATTTTGTTACAGCACTTGCCCTAGACATAAAATGCTAAAGATTTTTCTTCGCCAAAGAAACAATGAAAAAAGTCTCAAGCCGGAGTTTGATTTGGTTCATTTGTAAGTAAGACAATCTTTTCTACCCTGGCGCTCCATACGATGTCACCCGGTACTAAACTTTTGTTCTGCTCTGAGCTTAGCTGGGCAGTGTTTCCGCATAAAGTTTTGTAAATATATTCTCAGAGATGACTAGATGAAAATTGACAGGAATGGAAATTCTACGCTCTTTTGAATTACGTCATTCGGTTCCGCATGATTGATTTTCAACTTGAACCTGGAGAAGTTGTTCTGGTTGAGAATGTGTCGTCGTCATTTACCGCTATGACGTCATCGTCAAGCACAGTGACTTCCACAAACAATGTTGTGAGCCTAAAGTACGTGAGATCATTGCGAGATGACGTCACCAATGGGTGTGGGTTCGTGATTGCCTTTGAGCCAATCGGTGAGATATGTTTTGGCATTACAGAAGCCACTTAGCCACTGTGGAATAGATCAACTTAATCTTAAATTAAGTTCGCAGCCATGCGTACAATCTGTTGCTTGCTACACACCTGCGTGGTGCCGCTAAAAAAACGCGTTAAAGCCTGCAATTCAGAATTCGGCAGAGAATCGGATCCAACCTCTGGGGTTGGATGTTCGATTCCCTGCCGTTGCACATTACCCCAGTTATAACTGTATTGAAAACTTTGTTCTTTTGTCCTAACTTTTTTCTGAATAAGGTTTGTTTTAAATAATAAATAAAATTTAGCACTCTTGTTTCAATGCTTGGAGAATCCCATTACACTTGGACTGAAACAAATTTTAAGAGCAGCATTTCTTGAATAAGTTTAAAACAATGCGTAGGCTAAAAGTGAATCATATTGTCTTTCAGACCCAACGAAGCAGCATGTCGGCACTACGGTAACAACAATTAAAAATCACCCAGAGAAAAAGTGGTACGAGAAAATTTTGCAAAATCCAGTAGTTCTGATTGCGATTGGTGCCTGTCTGGTATTTATACTGGTGGCATTTTGCTGCACCATCAAGAAATGTAAAAAGACAAAAAGAAAAGGTACCACTGGTCTTTTTAAATAGAGTAGCTTTTTTTTGGAATAACCAGAATGGATTTAAATTCAGACATAAGCACAAAACAATGATTTGTAACACAAGTATTTACATGCACCTGTGAAATTTGCAACGACAGGGAATAGAACCCGCAACCTTGTGATTTTAATTTCAATTTCGTTAGGGCGCTATTCATCTACAAGGTTCGAATAGATTTGCTTTTAATCCGAAGCAATAAGGGATACGTCCTTATAAGCTCCTTTTTACAGACCCCATGTTCTGACCCGGGTTCTTGGTTTCGTTTTTTTTTTTTTCGTTTTCGTTTATTAAAACAAAAAAAAAACAATAACGGGTGGCTGTTAGACTTAACAGCAGAAATAATATTTATCGAGAAGTGCATCGCCCAAAATGCAACAACGTGACCAGAATACGGGTTGAACTCTGACCATACGTTCAGGATCGTCATAAAAACGACGTTTCATCAGACTAGTAGTACGATATATTGTTTCGCAAATCGGAGATTGTTCTGTAAAAATATAATCGTTTGTTGAAAGCAGATCGGGAAAGAAACACTCCGGGAATCGAACTTGAAAATCGCGTAATAGCTCCACCTGATGGCAAAAGTTCAAGCAATATGGATGACACCGAATCAGGTTTGGACTTTATAAAATTACAATTGTCAGTACTTGATAAAATATTTATACCTTTTTGTACTGTTATATTTGTATGCTAAACAAATGATACAGAAAACGCCGTTATTAAAGGAATACATTGAAAGGACGTAGGTTTAGTTCAGTTATTAGCGCGTAGCATTTGTTAAACGTTAAAGGTTGAACTGGTTGTTATTTCAGTTTTCAAGGTAGGAAATTCTACCCTATAAAGTAGGAAATTCTACCCCATTCTACCCTATAAATTCTATCCTATAATATCTTTTCTATTTGTCAAATTTATATATCCCTTTGGAAAGTAGTATAGGCCTATTAAGTTATTCCATGACTGAAACACTAACTCCACAGGTCGAGCTGTCTCCTGGCCGAGGCAACTTGGTGAATACGATGTAATTTCTCTCTGCCAAAATTTCAAAAATTTGACTTCAATCGAATTTGAAAATTTGCCCGTGGCAAAATTTCGACTAAACTCGATCTAAAATTTTTTGCCAAAATTAGCCCATGGTTTCCTAATCCCTGGGTTCCCTTGCCAAATTTCCTGACAAAAATTTGACTTGACTCGATTTTGAATTTTTGCCAAAATCTAAAAATTTCCCCATGGTGTAAACCTAGGCATTTTTTAAAAAATCGACAAAAATCACTTTTTTGCGATTTTTATTTTTTTCCAGATTTTGCCGGTGGTTGACGTATTATCTAACATTGACAAAAGTTGATTTTTTCTGCAAAGTTTGAACGTTTTGACGCGCTGAATGTTTTGCAGAGCAAACACGAAAATGCCATCATTCCATTGTGACGCCACGACCACCTCGAGCTGCCTATTACTTGGCACAACGCCAACTTGAGCTGATGAGAGTGAGTGGTGGAGAGTGGTTGAGCTGCTGAGGAGGGTTGGGATGTTTGTCTCAAAGCACTTCAGATTCTTCAATTAAAAATCTTGCAAAAATATTGTTGAGATGGAAAGCATTATTGTGCTTCTCTGAAATCATTCCAGAGCGGTCTAATTCTTTGATTAAGTCAACAATTTTGAATTAGAATTATTTGCGAAGATGATGGATGACAAACGGGGTTTACTTTCACAATTTACTATGGCATCTGTTTAACCTCCATAAATTTGAAAATTCAGCAATAAGATTATCGAATTAAGTAAAAAAAAACAAACTAGTCATTCAAAGAAACACGTTTGCTTATAAAAGTAAATTGCAATCAGTATTCCATATTTTCAGAAAGAAGGGATCAAAAATTCCACCCAAACCTACAACTCTTCGTGCATGAATGATCACAATATTCACGAACAAGAAGCTTTGCTATTTGGACGTGTGACTTCTCAAGCGGAAACAAACACGTGACGTAAGTTCTTCTTCCTCTTCGAGGAGCAGTTTTTGGAACACTAGAAAGTTACAATGATAGGCAGTCGGTTACAAAATCGCCAAACTCAAAACTTCTAGCTCAGAATGTGTGGTAAAAAATTCCCAACTTGATTCTAGTGTATGACGTATATATTGTCGTGCTGCCGTCGAGGGTTGGTTCGGAAGGCAGTCTAAACTCTGAACTTTTTTGCCAGGTAGGTTCTCGACTGTTTTGCCTCCATATTAGTTATCTTTGGTCTCCATCTACATAGATTAACTAAGGTTTTTTTATTTTTGGTCTTCTATCGTTTCACTTTGGACGTTACAAATACTATGACGATACGGTTGTACAGAGCCGACCCACTTGCTTGAATAGGACGGCAACACTGCTGTTTGGTGACTTTCTCGTCTTCCAGTGCATTTGAAGTCCAAGAATCAGACCAGATTTCTCATATAAGAGTACTACATGACAAGAACCTCAACTAAAAATTTAACTTTTGACTGCATTTTCGAACCCCGATTTAGTTACCGAATCAAACACAACCCTTGCAACCAGTACTTAAACTGTAAAATTTTGCATGGGGGGACGCTTTTGCAGCCTTGACCCAACGGATTCGGAATGCGAAAATACTTTAGTGGAAATTATGTCTTTCCGTCCGCGAAATCGAGTGAAGACAAAAAAAAAAGGTCTTTACCGCAAATAGGGACTAAATTCGGCCGGAATTAGTGCTGACAGGCCCTTTTTTGTCTGTTCCACCAGCGCTCAAACCTCGATGGGGGACGCGTCCCCCCTACAATTTAAGTACTGCTTGCAACTACGCACAGTGAATTATTAATTGTTTTATTTTTAGATTCCTGCGCATGTGGAGTAGAAATCCGGAATTTCATAAAACCAACCACGAAATTTTGGTCCTAGTCGTTCAGTTGGGAGAAATCGAAATTCGATGGAGTTATAGCATGTGTTAAAAGATTGTGGTAGATCCGAAGTCGTTAGGAATTTCCGACGAAAAATCATCCCCATTTACAAAACTTAAACATCAGAAGACCCGCATCGAAATCCATTTTTTCCAGTGAGATTGCCACCACAAGTTGATTCCAGAGTTCGAATATTTTATTCTACAACATCAAGCACTCTAGTGCAATTCAAATAAATAAGTTAAAGGCTTCGACTAAAATATAAAAGCAAGGCTACTGCACACAAAATACTGCACATTGCACAATTTAACTGTCACATACAATAAATTCCCATGTACTGCAGCAAAAATGGTATTGAAGATTCTGTTGCTGTTAAACGCACAGTCAAAACCTTAAGCGGTCTGTAGGGCGTCGAGTGACTTGCTGCTTCTGTGCATCCAGGATTGAAGAGTCTGCATGATGACCCCGCCTATCAGCATCTGCGTAGGATGGTAGATCAACAGAGGGATACAAAGAAGGGAGAGGAACTCGCTGTCGGAGTAAATGATCTTGATCATCGGGATGCCTGAAACGGGGATGAAATTTAAGACTGTTCTCATCCCCTGCTGCTTTCAATGTGAAAATTTTGCAAGCGGGTCACACGCTAAGCAGAAGGCCTTCCACGAGCAATTATGAGCCCCGCAGGCCCCAACTTGCTCGTACGTGGGAATTTGCGTTTAAGTATCTTTCCAAAGGACACTACGACGCGTAGCCAGCACAGGCGGGAGTTCAACCCAGGAATTAGCAACCTTTCGATCACCAAGTAATTTACGTAACTAACCCGACACTCCTACCAACTGAGCTATTGCCGCCGCTGACTCATTGTGCGACTTTTGTCCATCTTAAGCCTCTCGGAGGACTGAAGCACGTCTCCCTTGCAATCTCCAGTGACGAAGATCACTTGAAAATCTCTTACGAGAGATGTTCACATGCCGAAAGAGTAATTGTGACCTCAAAATGCTATTCTATGCGAGAGAAAATATGTAACGCAACAGCAGCGATGTGGCTCGGCAGGAGCGTCGGGTTGGCAGTGTGACAACTGTGGCATACGACATTTGGAAACTAGAAGGCAGTCAACGCAAGGATGGAACACTAAACTATGCTAACAAAGTCGTAAATCAACTTTCTTATTTCACCTGTTGTGCCAAAGAAGGCACTAGTGCCTAAACCACAAATGGAATTATTCAAAAAGGCCGGATCGTAATTCTAACCCATCCACTTGTCGATAAAGGAGTGCGGTCCCGAAATTCCTATACGGAAAAAGAAAAAACCACGCAGATTATGGGGAATGATGGAGACCACTCAAAGAAAGGTGATCAATAGTTCGTTTGGCTGCACAAAAGGCGGCAAACGAGCGCCCATCAGCAGCCGTTCGCCTGCCCGCTCTTTTCAGTAAAGTCGAAAAGTCCAAAAATATTGTTCGGTTAGTCAAGTCCTCCCACTCACCTAAAGTTAGCGACTTGTGGGTGGCGCAGAAAAGAGCGGTCACCGTGTCAGGGGGACGGAATGCGAGGAGATTGGGACGGGAGGAAAGGATGAAGACGATGGTCAACATCACGCACTGGATCCCGACCACTGAAAACAAGCAGGGATTGAAGCTTAACGTTGTCGGCCGGTTTCAAATCTTGCCTGCGATCTTATTTCCTGCTGCTTAGAAAGCCACAATGGCTCAAGTAATATTATGACCGGCAACAACATTATAAATTTACTGTAAATACAGGGGTCGATATTAACTTTTTTTACAACTATCCCGTCGGGCAAGTGATACCAAATGTCTACTTCCCAAGAAAATTTCAACTTGCCTGAAAAAAATAGGTGCAATAAGTTCTGAGCTTGTTTAACTTTCAAAAAAAAATTCGTGAAATGTAGTTCTTGGCAAAAAGCTCTGAATTTGCTAAAAACGCTTAAATTATCTTATTTCGAGAATCAAGTTTTTGTGCACGATGTTATGTTTTAATGTGATCCAATAACTTACTTTTTCCAATCATGCATTACGCAAAAATTGATTGTAATTATTTCAATTTTTACGTTACAATGATATTGATTAACGTTGCGGTTTGTTGCAAACGGACTTTTAGCGCGAAAATTTTGGAAGCTACACCAGCTAGAAAGCAAAAATTTTTTGCAAAAAAGTTTTTTTGCAAAAGGAGCTAAAAAGATTTTCAAAACAATCTTAACAAAAATATACCAAAATTCATGACGTTGTCTTCACGCAGCGCAGTGTAGTACTTGTGATATCTGAAACAGCGGTTAACGCGGAAAGCGTGGAAAATTTTTCTTAGAAAAAAAAAAGGCAGCATTTTGTGCCAAAAAGTTGCTAAGCGTGTCCGAGTATCGACAAATTTGCGGGCGATTTAGAAGTGTTAATTGCGATTAATAATGTGCGTACGATTAAACAAAGCGCTGATTGTTATGACTACAAAGTGCTGACAAAATAAAGCAAGCAACAGCTTTCTCCACTAACATATTTTATCGCAAAATCGGACCTAAAATGCGTCTCTAAATAATCTTGTTTGATGTTGTTTAATAGTTAGTATTTTGTTAGCTTGCCCGTCGGGCAAGTCAAGCCGAAAAACAACTCGCCCGAGGCGATGTTAGCTTGGATCGGGCAAGCGTTAATTTCAAACCCTATAGATTTTACATTAATGCATACAGCTTGTGAGTGAATTTCAAAATTCAAAACGATTCATTTACAGAAATAATTGACCATCAACAAGTGAATATAGGTCGTTGATTTTGAATATCAAGTCCACTTTGAACTGCGGATGTTTCGTGTCTGTACCTATCGACAAATATTCCGCACGCAATTTCAGCCAGGTATGCACTTGACGTGTTTTCTTATGTTTATTTTGACCATCGGCACACCCGACGTACCACCTTATCATCATACAAGATGCAGTGGTCAAAAACACAAAGCAAACGCACGCGCGCTCATTATTTCACGGCCAGTGTGGACCACATTTTGCCAGTCTTTTTTTCGTATTAACATTTTCAAAGTAGCGCCGCAAAATCTGCTAATCAGTCAATCTTCCAAGAACCGATCGAGCTTTAAAATCGCCCTCGCACCGCAATGACCTACCTATGAGCACGATGGAGATGAGGCTGAACTTGTCGATGGAGAGGTCGGCGCTGGAGAAGGTGTCGCAGAACGTGGTGAATATGATGAGGAGGAGAATGCAGCTGCCTAGGGTACCAAACGGGGGCTTCGTGCGGTCCAACCAGCCTTTGACGAACTGACGTAGCACCTAAGATTGATGATCACGTTGGAATTCAATCGCACAAGGGCAGCGCTACCAAGGTGAAGTCGAATGAAAATAATTGGGAAATGTAGGTGGTCATACGCCTACTTCCAAGAATGTGCAATTCAGGAACAAGCACGAGGTCTCATCTATTGCTTGATGGAGCAAGCTTTTGCTTTTCAGAAAAACAATACCTACTTAAATGCAAAAAAAACAAAAACGCGTCAGTTCCGAACACTGCAATCCATTTACAAAAATGTTTGAAATAAGACGCAATTAATTAAGTAGCTTTCGAAGTTCGTCATTTTGTTAAACAAATGGTCAAAATTTTAAAACACAAATAATTTAGAGGTTCCCGCTGAAGTTTCAAACCTAATGCATGTCGTAACCGACTACAAAAACCGAGATGATGAACTAAGCTTCTCACCTGACCGCATAATATAGGGACGACTACAGTAATGAACAAACTTGCGAAAATATTAACAAAAGGAACAGTAGAAGTTGAACCCATCTGAAACAAAACAAATGTCAGTTTGCACAAAGCGGTCATTACGTGGATGACGAAGAAGTACTATAGGGCAGGGCTTCCCAAACTGGGGGTCGCGACCCCCAAAGGGGTCGCGTAACGATCTTCAGGGGTCGCAGAGAGCATACCAATTTTACAAGAAAGTGTAAAATTGGGTACTCTCAGCGACCCCTGACTATCGTTAAAAGCTTGTGTAATTCTGCAAAGCGTCATTCTTAACTTAGCCGTAGATTCTACTTAAACAGGCGCTATTAAATAGTGAGACTTTGTTGAACAATGTATTATAGAAAAATACAGCCGATAAACTTTTCTCTATTCGTAGCTCAGCTGGATGCCCAACTTTTCTTGTTTTATCACTTTGGTTATGACATAATGATAAAACTATGCAGACCGAATTCTGTAGTTTAATAGAGGAGTAGAAGCGTATTATATATAGTTGAGTAGAGGTATAACTAGCACACTACTAGCCTACTGGTCAAATTCTAATCAATGGATAGCTGGTTGAAAAAGTCGAACGATAACGGTACAAAGCCTATTGCAGATGATGTTGAAACAGCCGTAAAAACGAATGTAACACTGAAATGCAACTCGAAAAAGCGGAAGTTCAGTGAGAAAAATGAGACCAGTCATACCAAAAAAAGATCGTATAATGATAGTTTTTTGCAGTATGGTTTCACTTTTATAACGGAAAACAGTGAGCATCGTCCACTTTGTTTAATTTGCAACAAAGTGTTGGCTAGCGAAAGTCTTAAGCCGGGCAAGTTGAAACGACATCTTCAAACCGAGCATGATTCTTATCGCAACAAGCCTGTGGAGTTTTTTCATCGCTTACTGCAGACAGTCATTTGAAAGTGAATTCATAGATGAAGGAAAGTATACAAGAGCATCGTTTGAGGCATGCTTGTTGATTGCAAAGAGCAAAAAACCTTACAACATCGGAGAAGAACTAATTCTCCCAGCTGCGATTAAAATGAGCGCAATTGTTCACGGTAAAAAAGAGGCAAATGAAATGCGAAAAATTCCATTATCAAACAATACTGTGTGTCGGCGAATTTTCGAAATAAGCGAAGATCAACGCGAGCAACTCATTTTACGAATTAAAGAAAGTCCTAAATTTGCCATTCAGCTTGATGAGTCAACGGACATTACAAAAATGGCACACCTTTTGGCATATGTTCGATTCGTTTACAACAACGACATTCATGAGGATTTGCTGTTTTGTCAACCATTGCCTGGACGTACTACAGGGATGGATATTTTTCAGACAGTCGATGATTTTTTTCAGGAAGTGGGCCTGCTTTGGACGAATTGTGTTGGTGTGTGTACCGACGGAGCTGCTGCAATGACAGGACATACAGCAGGATTTCATGCAAGAGTGCGATCTGCAAGTGATACCCCTATTACTTTTACACACTGCATGATACATCGAGAAGCTCTTGTTGCTAAAAAAATTTCTCCTGATCTAAATGCTGTTTTGCAAGATGCAGTGAAAGTTATTAATTTTATTAAGAGTCGCGCACTCAATACCCGTATTTTTGCAAATTTATGCGATGAAATGGAATCAGAGTTTACGACTCTTTTACTGCATTGTGAAATTAGGTGGCTTTCGAAAGGCAAAGCATTAAAACGGCTATTGATGTTAAAAGATGAAGTTGTGATTTTTCTAACGGAAAAAAATTCAGATTTGGTCTACCTTCTTCGCAATAACAGCTGGCTGTTGAAATTATGCTACTTATCAGATTTGTTTGAAAAACTGAACGAACTTAATTTGTCCCTCCAAGGAGAAAGCACCAATGTTTTCACACTGAAATCTAAAATAGGTGCTTTTATCAAAAAGTTAAGCATCTGGAAACTAAAGGTTGAAAATGATTCCTTCGAAATGTTCTCATTTACAGAAGAGTTTTTGGCGAACAACGATGTGGAATTAAACGTGATTAAACCTCTGGTAGTCGACCATTTGTCGAATTTGTTGAAACAATTTGAAAATTATTTTCTTCCAGAACTGAACAATACCAAATTAGATTGGATTCAAAACCCATTTGCAGTGCAACAACAGAGTACCGAGCATCTCTCTCTTAAATCTCAGGAAGAGTTAGCTGAACTGTCTTCGGACTCCAAATTGCTACTTGAATTTTCTGGGAAAGAGCTTCACAGTTTTTGGCTGAGCGTTAGAACGGAATATCCATCATTATCAGACTTAGCAGTAAGTAACCGCACTACTGCCGTTTGTCTCGACGTATTTGTGCGAGTCGGCGTTTTCGACATTGACAGCTATCAAAACAAAATACCGTTCCAGTCTAAGCAACATTGAAACCGCGTTAAGACCAGCACTAACAAATATTGAACCAAGGCTGGACTTGCTTTGTAGCAGAAAGCAGTCGCACCCCTCACATTAAATGTGTTTGCGTTTTGTACCTACGACCCTACTTGTAAATTAGTAGGTTTGGGGTATTAGTGCCATGTTATTAATTTTTGCGTTGAATAATTACCACAAATGGACAGCCAGCAGTGTTTACTATTTTAACCGTAGGGGTCGCGAGAATTTTTAGATGATAAAAAGGGGTCGCGAGCAAAAAAGTTTGGGAAGCCCTGCTATAGGGATTCATAAATTATGCATTGCACACTGAGCAGTGCTAATGGGTATAGACTTGGTGGCCCATCAAAACAAACCGAACTGCGTCAAAACCGCTCCATCGAGTAAATTAGATTTGCGAGATGAAAAGTTGCAGCATGTAAACGTGCCATTTAAAAGCATTGTAACTTCAACATTAAAAAGTAGCAACAACGGTTCTATAACTTTTTTTTTTACGTTACTGAGGAGACAACAAAAGAACCTTTCGGTCTTCAACTCAAGCTGCTACCTGCTCCACACAGGCTCAACAGTCCATACTGCCTCATTTTAAATGCTGAACGCCAAAGCACGGAAACTGTATATACAAATTCTTATGATCTTCGGTTTATTAACTGCGAATCGAAACAGTGCTCACCGTTTCAGCGTTATTCGCTGCGGGACTGATCGATCTTAATAAACTATTCTCGTCATATAACCAGTTTCATTCAATAACTGCAGCACTATCCAATCTGAAAAAGCTACTACTTACAAAAATATAAAGAAGTACAGGGGATGCAAAAATGCCAAGGAAACTGCCAAAGGCGGAGTTGAAAATGGCAGCCGCGTCGTTGCCACCCACTGCTTTGGTGAAAATCACTGCGGAAGAGACGGGGGGAGGCATGCAGCTGACGATCTGCAAACTGGAAATTTAACAGAATGAGGCAACAACTACAATTGTGGTCTACTTATAGCGCTTTCGCGGTTGACAGTATTAAGAACTCATTTATATAAAATGTACCTGTGTAAGATTATATAATGTACTTTTGTAACAAAGCAAAGCGCTATTAACACCAGTCGAAAAGGTCGCAATATGAATGCATATCACTGTTTAATGCAACTTTACATTCCTCCACTAACAATAGCGATAGTATTTTTTTCTGCCTTGGACAAAAGGGACCTTTCGGTCTTCGAGTCAAGCTGCCATCTGTCCACGTGTCTACCACGCACGGTGGAGGCTTCAGTTCCTTCTAATACTGAACGTCAAGCAGGGAAGCTGTGAATACCAATTTTTAGCAGTTTTGACTTGAGCCGGGTTTATTGCTTGAACAAACCACGCTCCATCCAGTAGATTAGAATGAACATGAGCAGGATCTTACCCTTGTAGCAGATACTGGTCGATGGTCGACATCGACAGGAACTGCAGCAGCATGAATATGAAGCAAGGTGTGAATAACAAAGTGTAGGACTGGATGAAGACGTGGAGACGAATCTGAACAAATGCCGAGTTGAAAGCTTCAATAAAACTAAGCTTAATAACAGCAAATAAAAGGGAGCACTGAAGTCATGCACGAGTATTCCCATATTCATAGCATCCAAACAAAACCAACCAAGACTTAAAATGTTACGTCCTGTCACGTGCTAGGTCCGTGGCTTGATTGAAAGCAATTCTGAACGATAACGCGCACATAAAAACAATGCAGAGGCCAGCAGGTCTAAGTGTCTTACCACCAAAACTTATCCAAAATATTTTAGTATTTCGGCCTCTACCTGCATGAGCGCTTTCCTCAGCTCCTCCGTTTTAAGCGACAACCCGCTGTTGAAGAAGATCGTCGACACTGCAATGTATTTGATCGTGACCTCTGGCTTCATGGGACCTGTGCAAAGTTAAGTTCACAAACGGACTGGATGAAAAGGAGTCGACAAAACAAATAAAATTTATTCCGACTTCACAATCAGAATCGTGTATTTTGTGTCAATAACCACAGAGATCAACAACGTTTCGATTGCAAGTTAAAGTTGACCCTGGAGCAGAAAGAGCGCAGTGCTTATCTGGTTCCTGCATTAGTTTTCTCTTGCGTTAAGAGGGAAAATAATGTTACAATTAAATGAAAACACAGACATGAAAAAAAGCCATTACTCGGAAAAATTAATGTATGCAAAATTATGAGAAAAACACTAGAGCCAAATGAAGTGACCCACCAAATATAAACTTGATAATTGCAGATTGTACCTTTGCAATTCATCAAAACAAGTGTAGAAAACTCATTAAAACTTAGTTTTATAATAGTGCAGCTTGGATTTTCTGACTGTAAAACAATGTTGCACTAAAAACAGGATAAAAAAGGCATTCACTTCAAACATATCAACATACCAAGAGATGAAGACTAAATAAAAGTCAAAGAAGATGATTACAGAAATTGTCAAAAATCTCACCTCCTTTGACCCCAATTTGTGGATATTCATGAGCAAACAAAATCACCGATATAACCCCAAGAATAAACCAGTTCTTTTTCAACTTGTCAAGCACATAGTAGGCAAATCTGGTTGATGACGAGGCTTCTCCAGCGTCGGGCTCCTTCTTCCGGGTCATCCTTACAGTCGGACAGTGGAAACGGAAACGCAAAAGCACCTAGGTGCACCAAACCATCCAACCTTTACAGCGCAGCAGATTTGCATTCAAGGGAAAATGCAAAAGAGCAGAAGGCACCGTTTCAATACACACAACGATTATCTAATATAGTTTGGATTTAGCGTCTAACCTACTGCGTAACACCTAAACACCAGCAAAGTTTTGTTCATCAGTCTTGAAATCAAATAGCCTAGGCTACTTAACCAGTAGAACAACTAAAAAGCTTCACAGAATATTGTACAAAATTTGTGTACAAACGAATTCACTAATAACAGGAAAATACTGCAGACGAAACCACACAATGATAGCAAATCAGTTTAACCAGGCTCTAATTCTTGGCAGCCTATGATGTTTTTCCACGGAAAGGCGTTATTTCACCGGAAATTTCTATCTATTTGTTCTTAATTCTGCCTCAAACCTAAGCCAAACTTAAATTCTTGCTCTAAACCAACCCCAAATTCTAACCTAACTACAATTCAAACCATAATCTTGATCCTAGAAAAGCAAATAAAAATGCGCGGATGAATGCTATCAATTTTCGTTTCACTCAATTTAGCTTAAGCTTAATCTAGAATTCTCCGGTGAAATGTCACTCTCATTACTACTGTACCGTATCTCGGTTGCAAACGTTGGATTTGTCGTGAATGGCTTGGAACATATCAAACTTTTCCCTAATCAGGCAAATTATAAGTGAAATAAACCAAGATAACACTCATCACTCAATCACAACGAAAAAAAAAAGCTTCACCGACCAAATGCCAGCATGGTCCTATCCGTCGTTCGAATTCAAGCAAAATAATAAGCTAATGCACACTAGAAACCCAATGAAAATTTTGTGAACATCTCTGGACAAAAAAAAATCAATACCAAATTTGCATTGATTATGGCAAAAGAATTTTTGTCAAAACTTTTTACTTTTTTCATCAATCTTTAAATAAGCCATGATGTATAATTGATAACATCTCATTTTAGTTCATCGACAAAACAATCAGCAACATAACTTAGCTGCGAGCACAGCACATAAGGAATGAAAAGAGGGAAGGTTCGGACGACATAACCTAAAACGTTACACATATTTCGGGACGTGAAGTAGTTTTCAATTCTTTTTGTTTGTGACGTAAATGGCCACATCTCTTCCGGATTCCCCAGTACATCGCTGATGCTTCCGTTGCTCCATGCTCGCATACACAGAAAGATGCGGATAATTCCGGATTACACTTTTGTGATGTTTAAGAGAAGTGACAAAAACTATACGTTTTGATAAGAAAACTCTCATTTTCACGAAGAAATAGATTAATTAAAACCACGAGCGATGATTGACAGAAAGCACCAAACAAGCTACTACAAATAATAAAAAAGTAAAAAGTGTGCAACATGATCAGGATCGGAAAAATTGGGTTACATTTCAAACCCGGGATTTTACAAAAACAAACAATTTTACATTCTCAATAACTGTTACAGTGGTGAACACTTGAATAACAAAATGCTTCATAGCTTCATCGGACTTCAACAAATTACAAAAAAGTACCACATTAGCGGCATACATACAAAGAGCAATTTATAGCACCGAAACACAAAACACAGGCGAAGTAGGTAGCACGACTCAGTGAAACTTACAATATAACTCCATACAGCACGAAAAACCAGTTTTGACTATAGGAAGTTGAATTCCGCAAAGGTTATGTGCTTTCTTCCGAGACAAAAATAACAGTTCACTCAGTCTTCTCTTTCTTTTTCATGCTGGGTGGCTTGCAGCATTTCGGTTACCTCTGTGTTCTGATTAAGCGCTGTCATTTCATGTTCGTCTGACTGCTCCTCTCCGACTACAAAACATCCTTGTTTGGTAACAATACTGAAATATTTGATCAAAATACAAATATTCTGGTTCGCAGGCAAATTTAAAAATACAGATTAACATTAATACTGGGTTTTTTTTAAAGCAAGCAGCGTTGTGGCAAACTAATCACCTATTTTTTTGTTTTTCAATTACGACACGAGTTACTCCGATTAAAATCTGATTTTTCGCTTAGTTTTGCAAATTTTTCGTTTCCTGCGTTGCTGCGAGGATTCCCATTGGCTAACATGGACCTGGTTTGTGCGGCGTGGCGATTGCCTCCGGTGCCGCATGATTCTTGTCGCAAGCTGATTCGTCAATCGGGCTTCCAGCTCATGTTGATCATATTTAGTTTTTTGATTTTCACTCATTCTAAGTTTGGAGTCAAAGCAGACATATTTGTTTTCTTTTCCGCATTAACTTGGAAAATGAAAATAAACTTTTTAATTTTGAAGCGTAATAACTTGCGTGCTTACTACTATTTGAGTAGAGATTTTGAGGACTTAAGAGTGAACTCCACAACGTTTTCTGAAACGCTACTTAAAAGGGCATTCAACTCTATTTTTGAAAAACGGAGGAAAAATCTAAAAAGTTAAGCTTATCAACATTGACTCCATTGCAATTCTTGCAACTCATCAGATTAAGAGAGTCCAAGGAAAAAAAATTCATGTTTCCCTCTTAGAATCCAAATTTCGGCCATCTTGTTTCAAGTAAATTGCGCAATAAATCAGTTTTGTAAATTTTTCCTTTTTCGAATCTTGCTAAGCACCGGGCCTTGGAGCTAGGTGAGTGCAGAAGGTAAAGGTAAACGAAGTAGTGGAACAACTGCTGCTTGAATTCAGAGAGGTTAGATGTTTTTGCAGAGCGTTTTGGCCATCAAGAGTCAGCAAAGTATTTGGAATCAAGACAAGGTTTTAGTTGTTTAGGTGAAGTAGCGTATAGCCTATTGTGGCTATTGCTTACTATAGATAACCCATCCGAAGAAATGATTGCACGTTGAAGGCTAAAGCATCGTAGCTGACTAGATCTTAGACAGAGATTCCGGTTTTCAGTGAGCTAGGAAGTTTTAAGCAATTATTGCACAACTAGTTTAGACCTAAAGGCTAAAACGTCGGATTGCTTTTCACGTAACTATGCAATTACAAACTTTAATGCGAAGCAGTTCAGCTATAATTGTTTGTTTAGGTTTGCTACGGTTATCAGCAGGTACCTACGAAGCCACTGTCTTGACAGCTGCAGCTGTAGCCAGTCATTTGGGACGGTTTTGACGCACTTCCGTTTGGTTTGGTAATGTTCGAAAAGCGTTTCTCCCTCGTCCAAGGGGAAAAAGAACTGAGATCATCTTATGACTTCTTGGCCGAAGAGAATCAAAATTGCTTCACAGCTATTTTTTTTAAAGAAAAACGTCCTGAATGCCCGTTTAAGCTTTACAGCTTGCATGCTAAGGGCCAGTGATGTAAGATCACACAAAATTTTCAAACCAAAATCTGTTTCGATTTAAAACTACCAATTTATCAAACAAAGATCTTGAAAAAGATTATTTGTTCTTCGAAACCTTTTAACCATAACTATCCACGAATGTAAAACCCAATAAACCAGGGCGTGTCTTAAACTTTTAACACCTCTTCATTAACTACGTGCACCTCCATTTGGCCATTTTGTAAAGTTATGTTTGGCACGTTTGGCCACCTTTAAACGTAAATTCAGTAACATGCAAACCTCAGAATTATGATAAACGAATAATTAACCAACCATTCTTACAAGTGCACAAATGGCCTTTGATTTTCCTGTCTGGTCCTGTTTCAAAAAAGAATCAAAACATGTACCCAAACTTCAAAAAAGTTATTATAAAACAGGTAAACGAGTACCTACCATCCGCCACAACGTATTGCTTGTGCGATGGGGCGTACATGGACAGGACAAGACAAACATAGATGTTCCACAAGCCGTAAACCGCGAAGAAAAATGCGGAAGCAACTTCGATCTTCACGTCAAAAAATTCGTTCACAACCGCGTCCAATTTCTACGAAAAAATTTATCCATTTCTTAAAATAATTAGCGTTGGTCTGATGCGAGCAGATCATTCTCACGCCAACGTCCAGCTCAGGAATACCGCGCTCTGTGCCAACATGTAGTTTAAATGAAAACCCCGCTATTTGTCAAAAAAAGTTTCAAGGAAAGAAATAAAGCTTTTTGAAAACCAACGTGCAGCAAAAGTTGGGACAAAACAATGAGAAAAACGTTCAGTATTTGTCATATTAGTTTCATTAAGATTATTTGAAGTTTTATCGAAAAATGCCCCTTTTAAAGACAACCAACTAGACGCTTTCACTAAAAAAAAACATTAGTGTTTTGGTGTGAATCAGCAATTCAACAAATTTACAAACCTGCTCCAGGAAGAAGAAGGCGATAGTGAGCCCGGCAGTCAGGAGCGAGAGGAGCATCATCGCCTTCAGCCGGCCGACAGTGTGCTGGAACCTGGCGGCTCTCTCGTCTTGCAGGATAAAGCGGCGCTTGTAACGGATCGAGCGAAAGACTTTATATACCAAATACGCGAGAAGGATGAAGTACAGGATACCCGACACTCCGCCCAAAATTATCAGGGAGTACCCAAAAGCAGGGTGACTCCACACTGTCGCAAATGGGTTATTCATCAGCTGCACTCCGCGCTCCGCAAGGTCAAATGCGAGCAACGCCAATGACGTCACAATGATGCACGTCAAATGACACTTATACGCGGAGAGTTTGTTACGATGGGCCTGGTCCTAAATAAACAAGGATTTCGGAAGAAGATTGACAAATGATAAACCCAAAAGATTTCAGAATCTATTCCGACATTTTCGACAGACTTTGCGGAATAGGAAACGAAAACAAGCAAACATGAAGCTGTGATTCAGAGGCAGAACCAATGAGACCCATCTGTTTATTCGCACAATTGCAGTTTTATTCAAGACTAAACGGAGGAAATCACTTCTTTGTGCTCAGTTAACTACAGGTAAATTACTATTCACAGCTTCTCTGCCTGATGTTCAGCATCAAAAGGAGGCAGCGCGACAATTCTGCGCTAAGCAAGGGGCGGCCGGGCAGCTCGAATGCATGATCGTAAAGCCAATCTGCTGCCTCTTGGCCAAATCGATTTGATAAATCAAATGCAATTACAACTGGATCTCACCATGAGATGCTCGCCAGTAAAAACGACCCAGAAACTGAAGAGCACCGCGTAGAAGTACCCCTGCCTGATGTCGGTGAAGAGGAGCATCCAGGAAGCGTCGAAAATGATGGTGAAAAACTCCAAAGGGAGATTCACGAACACTAGTGAGATGCCAAGTCCAAAACAAGCTCTAAACAAAAGATTTATTTTACATCTCGTCTTGCTTTGTTTATCTCATCCACGATTACCATAGCTGAGCTGTTATACTAAAAACAGAATATTTCCAAAAACACAACTTTTGGTTATTTGTTAGTTATTGACCTATATTTTTAGTGAATACCAAAATAAATTGGGTAATTCGGTCAAAATGACCGAAAAAATCAGTAAGATTTAACATTCATCAACTAACATCACGTTTGTTTGATGAAAATGATTTCGAAACAAATTCTAAAAAGACAAAAACATTACGTCATAATTCGCAATTTCGACCGAAAAATAAATCCAGCAACGAAGCATGTGACCACCCAACTGCACTTCTTTTAGAGCAGTATTGTAGCAGTTTATATTCTAAACGCATTTTTTGACGTCAGCTTTATTCATGTTTTAGTAGAAAACGAAAAATCCGTCCACATGTAGAAGATTCGAATTTGCTAGGCCAAAAAATAAAAAATGAACCAAAATTAGTACAAAGTTGCTTGAAAATTACGTAACTAACAACAAAATCTCAAAATGTTTCTAACGTAGGAGCAGTATTTACATTCGCACACAGAAAGTCCATGAACTATTAAGCTTTCAAAGCTGAAAACACATTTCATGACGCAACACCATCAACATTACGCAAGTCCTTAGAAGAATTTATTACAACCTGTCCTCTCCCAAAAAAAATTCGTGTAGTAAATGTGCAATACCTTTCATTGCTTGCATGCTATTGTCCGTAACAATCTTCATAAGAAACTTACTTTTCAATCAGCAATGGCTTCCGAGCCAAGAGCCTGATTCGCCTCCAGAACCAAATGCATGGAAATATCATCACGAAAAACAAGAAAGTTTTTAAGGCCAACCAGACTTGGGTAAAGCCTCCTGTTTGAGTGATCCCCTGTGTAAAGTTTTCATCAAGTTAAGTTTGAGCAAAACTTAAAACTACCGAATGCCATCAGTGTGTTGGTTAGACAGCTTTTCACAAGAAATGCAAAAAAAAAATTCCTAATTTGATGCCACTTTTACAAACAAACGTTTTAATTTAGCGGAAAAATTAATTTGTCACCTTAACTGCCTCGTACCTCACTCATTGGACAAGCTTTTGTTGAATCATATCAATAAAAATGTAGTGGAAAAACATACAGGACCGTAACTTAATTTAGAAGAACTATTAAAGCTCAACCACACAATCACTTTTCCCTGGCATGCCAGCAAATTAAAAATGTAAAGTCAGGTTCGACTTACAACAATTTCTATAGCCATAATTTTTCCAATTCTTTGATTTATGTCTTTTATTGTGGTTGGAATTCTTAGGTTAACCAGATATCGAGGGTGTGGGATAGATCCAAGCTGGAATATAAAGATTGGGTCACAGTTATACTCGTGTCCTTCATATTCTTCAGTTTGGTTATAATCGAAAAGGCATTCCAAAGGACGTTTTTCCAATGTTGCCGGTGCAAACTCTGTCCAAACTTTTGGGTCTCTTGCAACTTTTCCATCTTTTTCTTTTGTATAGCCTAATCGAAATTCCATGGTGATGAAGCTGTCCTCTAAAATATAAGTACATACCAAATTACATTTTTATTCACTATGTTGTTTTGACCAAGAGACAGCAAACAGTTTAAATTCAAGCTACCACCTGTCTACCATGCATTGAAGAGTCTTCACACTGTCCCTTTAATTGCTAATACGTGAATAGAAAGGAACATAGGCGTCGATTTTGGGGGGGCCAGGATGCGGCGCCCTCTTGGGTCTGACACTGAAGGAGGTGAAATAGATCTGGCCCCATCGGTTTTTGGCAAGTAATACCCACTTGGCAACAAGAAATCCTAAATTCCTGACTGAAATAGAACCAGAATGCGGCGAAGACCTTTATTTTTGGTGTTCACCTGAATTTGGGGGCAAAATTCCAGACTGAAATAGAATTACTAAGTTTAACCAAACTTTGCTAAAACATTTTGCTCCCTCGGAACTTGCTTAATCAACAAAAAATCGACGCCTATGGAAAGTAATATGCAAATGGCTAATATCATAGTCTTTGATTTGACCTGAACAACAACGAAAGCAGAATTTACTGTTTCACTGGCAAATGGAAACAACGGAATCAGTCAAAAAGATTTAATTTATGAACTCATTTACCCTTACTTTATTTTGCTGGCCAGAGCCTTGTACACCCATGTTCTGTAAATCTTATTCTAGATCAGACTATATACGAAAAAAGGCTGTATACAAAAGAAATTTCATTTCAACAGTAGCACTGCCAGAAGCAGTGTTCCCACTAAGCTGATTTTAGTAAGCAAATCAGCAATTCATTGAAATAACGGCAAATAATTTTTGGTGATCTGATAAACGCAGCTTTAGAAAATTTCTGAAAATATGACATTTAGTATACTTTAATACTGGATTGGCGCGAAATTCAGGGCACAAACGTCTTTTCACAGCTTTAGGCACAATTGTTTTAAGAAAATTTGGACACTAGCCAATAGACAGACAGAGATATTTATTTTGCCACAAAAGTGCAACTTCGAATAATTAACTTATATTTAACAACAAATGACTAAAAATAAACAATTAGCGACCAGGAGTCTGAAAGGGACTTTTCAGTCTTCGGGTCAACAAACTCCTGTTGGCATATGCAATTGGCTAAATTCAAAGTTGTGGTTTGCAAAGTCACTGTTTTACATCCAATTAGATTACATGTTATTGGTTATGCAAAGTTTTGCAAGCATTACTTATTCGATGTTGTTTTTCACGTATTGACGGCAGCTCTTTTTGAATTTTACAAAGGAAAGAGTTCTTATGTTTTTTTGGCAAAAAATTCCAGATTTTAACCCTTTGCATTTTATTGAATTTTGACCAGATTACTTTTTGAAAAAAGGTAAATAGAGTCGGTTGTCATTTACACTTCTCAAGTGGTGTCTACTAACATTTGTCACAAATATGTAGTAATCATCAAATATCGCAGGCTGTAGACGATACACACAGTAATAAGTAAATTGGGCTACTTTGAAGAAATGAATTTGGTTGATGTTTATAAAATTATACTTGTCATACAATGGTTTAATTCTTTGTTTAAATTACCAACCGTCAACACCTTGAAGACTTTTATTTTGCAGTACTTGAAGTCTGTTTAGAAGATAGTTTGATGTAGAGCCCCATACGATGATGTAGAACCCGATAAGCCAAAAAGTTAAAGGAACACTAGTCAGAAGAGTAATCATCACATGCATTTAAGACTACCATTACAAAGTAGAGATAGACTTACAACAATGCAAAGGTTTACTTCAAATTTATTAAAAACGTTTATGAATTTAATCACAAATAGCCTCCAAAAACTTGAAGTTGGTTGGTCTACAATCAGTAAAAAAAAAATTTAATGTAAGAGGAATATACATTAGGGCAGACCCTTTTTGGGTCATTTTGGAAATTCACCTTGCCTGGGTGTTAGTTTTTTGCCTTTGGCCAAAAAAATGGGAAATCCTAATTTTTTTTGAAATCAGACCCCATTTACATACTGCCCCTGGGTTTTTTTTGAATCGCGCCCCCCAAATATACTAATACCGATAGAAATAGAACCATTAGTGCTAGATATGGAATGTTGGTACTCACATTTAATGGTTTGTAGAAAGGAAGACATCTATGACCTTGAAAGTTGCATTGGGGTTACTTTGAATTTTTTACTTTTTTTGTGATTTGTTACTTAAAAGAAAAATTATAACATTTCAGCACGTATTGAAGTCGGTCAGTTTAAGAAAACGATGTATTGCAGCAATAATCACATTTAACTTAAATGCACATTGCAATTCTATAGGTTTTAGGTACTTGGGAGAAAGCAGGCACTTACAATAAGTAAATGAAGATGCTGTGTTATTTGATGAGACAAATAAAAACTTGCCCAGAAAAAATGTTTTTCTTCACTTTTATTAGTTTTATTGGTGGAATGGTTTTAGGAGTTTAATTGAAGTGGTGTTTGACTTACAGCTTTTGCTTCGGCAATGTAAACAAATGCCTGAATGCAGCTTCTGTGTAATATCTGACATAATAGTAAATGCATTTAAATAAACAATGTTATAATCCATGAAGTTTCTGTAATTTTAAATTTAACTTTAAAAATGTTAATTTCTACCAGTATTCCTAGCTAAGTTTAAACCCACTTTATATTAGCTCTTGCATTTCACCAAAATTTATTGGTTAACATTTCAAGAATGCACTTGGCCTATTAATGTCAGCACAGAAATTACCATGATCAAAATAGTCAACTTTGTGGTGATTTAATCAGCAAATCCTACTCTGCCAATTCTAACACCAAAATAATAAAACAGATAATAATTTCCATAAAAACAGTCTCCCATATCACTAATCAACTGATTTTGGTACTTTACTGATGTAATTTTGATCCAACATTCTATGCTTGCTTGATTCTTTTTCCAGATCTTCAATTGCTTTTTTCCAATCTCTTGATAAAAGCTTAAACTGCAAAACTGAAATCAATTTCTAGTTGTAATTCTGTAGATGAAAAAAGGGGCGCTGCATGAGATGTTAGGTGGTATGAGGTTTTAGACCACAGTCACAATTACTTTTTTTCTCTTCTGTCAATTATTGTTGTGTGCTGTGGTCTGCTTTTTGTTTTCCTTATATGTAGTATTTGCTAAAATGTAATTATCTGTTTGAATCTCGAAATTTACTAATTTAATTGGCATTGACCATTGTTTTTATTTAATTATAAACTGTAAGTAGGGTGACAAACTTACTTTGACCATACAGCGGTCTTTTTGTTGTCTACCACCTATTTGTATTTACATGTGGTGTGTTGAAAAATCTGGGGAAAAAATAAATCTGTATCTGGAATTGTTCAGTTGACCCCATTTTGCCATGTTTTGTTGCAACACTCAAACAGGTAATCTCTGGACTCTGACTGTTGGAAACTCAGTGTTTTCCACATTAACAATGTTGCTTTCCATGTGATCGTGTAGTGATAGTATCCTCATTTTATGAAGGGGAGCAGCATGCGGTTGAGTTTGTCAACTTATATTGTAGCTTTGTCACTTGCTGCTCAAATTGTTTGATAAGAGGGCTGGTTCTGCACCCTACCATATTTGTATTTCTTACATACTACTCAAAAAGAAATCTGATATAGCATAAGCTTCAAATAACTAATAGCGCAACAAGCACAAAATAAACAAATTCTGCAAATGAGGAATGGAATGTGAAGTTTCAAACAGGAAGTTGTCAAATAGCAGGTCAATAATGACAGGTTTGAAAACAACTGTACAACTTTGGGGAGGAAATAAGCCCTGGTTTAACCACTTTAGAAAATTTGCAAAAGGACTGTTCAAATGCCCAACTATCCTTACCCATTTCAGAAATCGAACAAATATAGTGGTGTGCATTTGAGTAAGTGTGATTATTGCTGCAGTAAATTGTTCACTTAAACTGACCGATCTTTGAGTTAGCAATTTGTGCTAAAATGTTATAGTTTTTTTTTTTAACATCAAATTGCAAAAAATTATAGAAGTTCAAAGTAATCCCAATGCAACTTTCAAGATTATAGATGTCTTCCTCTCTACAAACAATTAAATATGAGTACTAACATTGCATATCTAGCAATAATGGTTCTATTTCTATCGATATTAGTATATTTGGGGGGCGCCGTTCAAAAAAAGCGTCAGGGGCAGTACATAAATGGGGTCCAATTTCAAAAAAAAATTGGATTTTCCATAGTTTTGACCAAAGGCAAAAAACTAACACCCAGGCAAGGCGAATTTCCAAAATGACCCAAAAAGGGTCTGCCCTAATACACATGGTTTTTCCAGTCATTAGTAAACTATAGTATAAGGCACTTGGCAAAGTCATAAAATTAAATGATGTGTCAGTTACTTCACTCTACATTACAATGCACCAATCATATTTAGTACAAAAAAATACAGGTCCACAGAAACGCACTTGTTGCTTCAAAAATAATTAATTTTTGCAACAAAAGTGAAACCTGACTCACCAACTGTATTTTCGACTTGAAATTCAATCCTGATGTTGGCGTAGCAGAGTAGGTACTGAAACCACGGAATGAGATGCAACTTTTCGTCCACATGGATCAGCCCAGCAAACACAACATTTTCAGGGTCTAATGAGGATTTTTCGCTTGGTTCAAGATGCTGAATCAAATTATGCAAATTTATTTGACAAAGACTCTTAAAAAAAACTTTTAGGTATCAAAAGTTGTGAGTATGCTATTAACTCCACCAAATGGATTTGCAAAGACAAGCCTGTATTTTTCAATGGAGAACCAGTTGTAAGCTGTGTTCCCTCTTCAGTTTTGGTGAGTCAACTTGTGCCGAAAAAATCGGCAATTTTCTAATAGCAAACAATAAATATTCAAAAATAAGTCAACGTTTGTCCAATAAAAATGCTGATATGCTGATAAAAATCGGCAGAATGGTTACATATGTTGGAAGTATCTCAAGAGATATTAAGCTAGTGAGCTGCAAACTATTTTAAAGCAAATGCATGGAAAGACAACTGCATTTAATTTTTAAACTAAATAAATACATGCATTTTACATCCATACCACTGTACTCTTCAATTAATTCAATCACTACTAACACATTTAGAAGGAAGTTGACAAAATTAACATTTAAATTACCTATGAAAGTAAACTTGAGTTACCAGTAAACTGAAACGTCTTATTACTTTTCAAGTTAAAAGAATGCTGCCAACTTACTGCTTCTTGACACGCGGAAGGTATCACCATTTGAGGATTGTTTCTAGGAGCTTCACATGCTGTCATTGTTATTGGACCCATGGCTTGTGTTGGTCTTGGAGCTGAACAGTATATCATTGGAACAGAAGAAGTTTATGTGAAACAGAAAAGTTGAAATGGAATGACAAACTTAATAATTTCACATAGCACAACTCAGAAAATTTAATGTGAAAAATTCACAATATCTCAACTTTGAATGCTTGATTTACAGAATATATTTCAGGGTGGCGACTAATTGTAGTACAAAAGTACTGGTACTGATAATCATTAGATAGCAAACTTGGGAGAAAGCTAATAATTTCGTTATGTGTTACCTGTACCTTTATTGGTAGGTTTGACCTCATGGCGTAAACTATTCTAAATTGCTATACTGTGCTGTGTCATGTATATTATGCAGAGTTGGTAGAGTCATAATAGATAATTCAGAAAGCACTGCTACATTTATATAAAGTACTGGTACATTGTGCATGTGCAATCATTAAGATCATGATGGATGTGAAATAAACTTGGTTCAACAAACAACGAAACAAGAGATTTGCAAGCTCTTTTTATTAACATTTGAGAATTTTACCAACTTTGTAACACCATAATTATTCTGATTTTAACATAATCTTTTGAGTTTTTGTAGCAAGACTAAACAGCAAAGTCAGATGTAATGCCACAGTTCAGAGTTTATACTACAGTACCGGTACTTCTAAGTTTCATCAGCACAAGTAATCCTATGACTTCTTGTATGCCTAGCATCACTGATCATCAGCTATAATCAGATATAGTAATTGTGAATACCGGTACCGCTATTCACCTACCATAAAGTCCTCCGACCAATGTTATAATAATTTCCATTAAAACTAATCCAACACCTATAATCAGTAATTTTCGATTTGATAAATTTTCAATCACTGCACCAGCCATGTTTTAAATTCTTCTTGCTTTGTTCGACGTTCTTGGACTCTTGTATTGTGTGACTGTAGGCTAGATGCTGCAACATTTAAAGCACTATTCAGCTATTAAACAGCTAGTCCAACCTATTCGGTAGTCCTAGTTCCAGGTTGAAAAGTTCAAATGCCACAATGCATTAGTCAGTTAGTATACCAGTAATACATCCAGTACTTACAGTCAGCAATATACAGATCCTGTCTGATTGTACCATTGTACAAGCACCAACCTCACACTAGCAGTTACCCACATTATACAGTAGTTCTGAGTTGCGTCACCCTAATCAAAACAACTGCATCATGCTAGCTGTGAATTAAAACCATGAAAACAGTAAAGTCAATCTAGAATAGGCTGGAGTAATTGAAATTATTCTCAAAATACCCCCACTCTGATTGAACTTCCACTAGTACTATATACCTGCTACCAGGCTATAGTAGGCTTATTGTCTCATATCTACAAAGTCTTTCCTCCCAAAAATAACTGGAATTTGCATTGCAGCTGGTGAGCTGCTCCTCCAAATTACCGGTAGTGTATGCATTTACAGTAGTAGGTCTAGGCTACTGAAAAAGCTTGACGTCCTTCGTGGTCGACTACCGGGAAGTCATGCAAGCCATTAGGGTTTGCGCAGTTTGGCCAAAAGGTGGCTGGGAAATTGGCTACTGTTGGTTTAAAATAAAAATGCTGAGAGCTGCTGATGAGAGCTAAAGAAGCTCGAACCAGCGCCGTGCACCAGTAGCTTTGTGTATGCATTTACGATTTAGCATTGAATAAATAAAATGGGGCTTCAATTATTTACAGTACCGGTAGTTGTTGTTTGCCATGTGCCATTTCTACTACCAGTAGGTCTAACAGTAACATCAAAACATCTTTCACATCTGAACTGAGCAAACGGGTGCTACATTTAAATTTGAAACATTAAAACTAGGCTATTGATTGTCTTTAAATAGACTATCACATTTGCATTGTCTTGTAGTTGTACCGTACATTTTAAAGACAATGCTACTGTAAAACACTCAGGAGCACGAAGATCACAAAGACCGCAAGAACCCTAGCCCTTGTCGTTCTGGAAATCCTTGTGGCTCTGTATACTGTAGACTACAGTATTTTAATCTGTTGGTTCTACATTCCAATCTTCGAAGTGACTGGGCGCACGTAACGCGCGCCAAGATCCAGTACCTCGCGCACGCAATGTGCGCGACGTTTTAGGTCTTGGCGCACGGAAGCAATCACGATTCATCGTTAATCGATCAGCTGTTAAGCATGCAACGCTCACGAGGTAAATCGCTGACAATTATTGTGTAACGTTTGTGTCAAAAGGACGCGTCCCAATGCGGTCGACCGGCTTGGTTGAACAACCATTCGAGCTACTCTCTGGGTTGACTTAATAATCCATACATCCAGTTTCACTTTTACTTGTGGCTACGTTGGAGCTGACGCTACATCATCCCCCTCCCTTTACGCTGGCGACGGCACTCCATCGTGTCTCAGTTCCTGCTTCAGCTAGTGGCGTTGTGGAAGCTAGCAACGAAGTAATCACAAACGAAAGATAATTGGAACCGATAACTTCTTAAGTCAACAGATCATATCAGCTCATAGGTTGTACAACCGAGCCGGTTAACCGCAATCGGAGCGCGCTCCGTTTGACCCGCCACAATCGTCTCCAACCAGCGCAAGGGAGAGCATCCACCGCTCCAACGTCCTGGCGTGCTCGCCATTGTAACGTACGTGTCAAAAGGACGTGTCCCAATGCGGTCAACCGGCTCGGTTGAACAACCTATCGAGCTACTCTTTGGGTTGACTTAATAATCCATACATCCAGTTTCACTTTTACTTGTGGCTACGTTGGAGCTGACGCTACAATTGTAAGAAGGTTAGCAAACAAGATAGTTTATTTGTTAAGTATCGTTAGTGACCTTCATAAACTTAAAATAAATTTGAATTGAAAAAATATAGCATTTTTTGTATGGAGATGATTACAGGTAAGTTGTGATTTCGACGATAATAGTGCTGCTTTACCGTATTCAATTGCTTTTGGCAACGTGGAGAAATAGTACGCTCTTTACTCTCGTTCTCTAGCCACTCGCGTATGAGCTGCGCAGTAGTCTAGCAGGGGAGGGGGTGCTTTAGCCCCCTTTCCACTTATGGCATGTCGGCCAAAATATAGATTAATTTATTTATATATTTATTAGTGTCAAGCGCAAAAGCGCTCATTGAAAACGAAGAAAAAAAAGAAACACACACACAAAAAAAAAGATTTACAGTCATGCATTAATAATTCTAGAGCGCCAATAAAGAACAGTAAGCTTCTCCCAAACCATTTACACTAAGCAAATCTATAAAGCGAGCAACATATTTCGATCAACGAAATCTGCAAGAGTAAAGTAATGAGTGAACAAACACATTGGTAGACCTGTGGCAACGATTCATAAAACGGAATAAAAGTTTGCGAATAAGGGCATCAAAAGTATCAAGATACCACGTTAAGAAAATTAAGAAAAATACCACGTTTTTATCACTTCTGAGACTGTCTTTTGCACTGGACAGTGTTCCCTGTAAGCGCAAAAAAAGTGCGAATAGAGTGAAATTTTTTATGTCATTTTCTCACAACTTTTTGGCAACTGCAAACGGTGTTTTTTGATTTTCGAAATTACGGCGTTTTTGTTTGGCTGTAGCCTAGAGATGGCGCGGATAACAAAAAATGCATCTGCATGCTGCGCTGCATCCGCAAACTTTGTCCGCATGCTGCACCGCACCGCATTCAAGCACAACTAAGTTCACGCTGCGCCGCAAGTTAAATATCTTTTAAATTTCCACTAACATCAGAAAAAATTAGCTCTCTAGCTTAAGACATATAAAAAAATTGATTTTTGGGGTATTATTTTGGATAGTTTTCAAAAGAGTTGCTCTCTCAAACCATGTCATAATATTTGTTTTTTAAACATCTGCCAGTATAAAAAAAAGTAATGCCCTAGCTTGAGTCGTTCAAAAAACTAATTTCTGGGTAGTCCATTTGGGGGCCCCTGGGTGGGGGGGTACCTCCATACTATGTCAAACTATTTGTTGCTTAAATATCTACCAATAAAAACAAAAACTATCACCCTAGCTTGAGCAATTAAAAAAATTAGTTTTTTAGGGCCCCATTTTGGGGGGGTTCTGGGGAGAAGCCTCAAAAAAATTCAGGAGACAAAATAACATTTGCAGCCCAACAAATTTACACAAAAATTAGATATAGATGTTGTGTGGTTTAGGAGAAGAAGAGTGCACAAAATTTAGAAAGCAAAAAACGAAAAAAGAAAAAAAACTCAATGCGGCTAAAAGTGTAGGTTGAGATGACAGAGTATCTTACGACCAGGGTGTCGAACCGTTTCAAATAACGGTTCGGGTTCAGGTTTAGCTCCTGCTCAAAATATTTTAGCGGTTCAGGTTTGGTTTGGGTTCACTTGAGCACCATTTTCAAGGTTCAGGTTTGGTTCAGGTTCACTCAAGTAAAATATTACTGGTTCAGGTTCGGTTTGGGTTCATTGACTTAAAATTTAACTGTCGTTACTCGTTTTATCCAGAAAAAAAAAAGGAGAAATTGCTGATCCTGTTGATGATCACCACTGCTCTTATTGTGCGTGTACCAGCGCCAGCGGCATCCGAATATGGAAAAATATATTCTTACTTTTGTTTGGGGTTCAGGTTCGGTTTGGGTTCACTTGAGCACAATTTTGAGGGTTCAGGTTTGGCTCTGGTTCACTGAAGTAAAAGTTTGCTGGTTCAGGTTCGGTTTGGGTTCACCAAAATGAAACAGTTCATTTGGGTTTACGGTTCGGGTTCAGGTTCGGTTCGACACCCTGCTTACGACATATAACCATGTGAAATATTTTTTGCCATACTTAAGCCGTTTTTGAATAAGACCGCTTTTTATACCAAACTTTTGAAGTAGTTTTCAGGTCCTAAACCTAAAGTTACGGGACTCTTTGCCTTGAAATTTGGCACACACAAATAAATAACTTATGAATCTCAAACTGCTGTCAAAATTTCATGCAGCTAGACCAAACCATTCTCGAGTTATAAGTAAATGTCTGACACTTTGCACTCGTTAACTTTGAAAATGGCCGAGTAAAAACTAAAAAACATGCGATGTGAGATCAGTCGTTTCAATTATAGGCTTTCAGATTTAATCTGCCTTGTGTGTGCTTGCTATCAGTTTTTCTGCACCATGTTTTGGCAATCAAAAACAATCTATCAATCAATCAATCAATCAATCAATTACGTTTATTTGTGCTCAAATCAATATAATCAGATTTCAAAATACAGCACAGAAAAATAAAGCACCAGGAGATGGCAAAAATGACCGTCCGGTCTTCGAGTCAGCCACTACCTGTCACAAGTCATTTAGCGTGAAAGTATGTTTTGAGAAAGTACAATTACACAAATAAACAAAAAGAAAAAATCAATGAGTAAACAACAGCAAAAAATAAAAACAAACCATAGTTCAAATATTTACATTACATGACTCAGATAATGTCACATTTATTTTAACCTAATCAAGAGTGTATTTGCTAATGAAATGGAATTTCAGTTTCCGTTTGAATTGACTGAAAGGTAATAATTTGAGTTCGTTAGGTACAATTTGCCATACTTTTGGTCCCACAAAAGAAAACGATTTTTTACCAAAATCTGTTCGTTTCCGAGTAATGAAGTAGTTATTCTTTGATGAGAGTCGTGTGTGATGTTTGTGCATCTGTGTTGCAAGGCAAAAGATTTGGTTATCGTGCAATGTCATTTTGTTCTTTATTTGAAACATATTTTTTGCAATTTCTAAATTACAAATGTCATGTATTTTTAATAAGTTTAGTTTGAAAAAGAGTGGAGTAGTGTGCTCAAGATATGGGCTACTAGTTATATTTCTGATAATACGCTTGTGTAATTTTTCAAGAGGATTGAGTGCGTTTGCGTGGGCCAGTCCCCACGAGGAAATGCAGTATTGCAAATGCGAATACATTAAGGAGAAATAAACAGTTTTAAGTGTTAGAAGGTCTACATATTGTCTTAATTTTAATATTGCCCATGATCCGGAAGAAAGTTTAGAACAAATCTGTTGAATATGTGGTTTCCAAGTTAATTTGTCATCAAATGTGATTCCTAAATACTTGATTTGAGATACTTGTTCAATTTTATGCTTGCCTATGGTAATTTTGAAATTAATCAAATCTTCTGAAATTGTTTTTTTTGTTATCAACATGTATTTAGATTTGTTATAGTTCAGTGATAGTTTGTTTAATCTCATCCACTTGTCAATCTTTGTCAATTCCTTATTCACATCATGTTGTAAAGTCGTTATGCAGGAGTTAGTCATTGTTAAGACTGTATCATCGGCAAATAATTTTGTTGTGAAATTAGATATATAAGGCAAATCATTTACATAAATCAGGAACAGTAAAGGGCCTAAAGTAGACCCCTGAGGTACTCCACATTTGACTTTATTTAAGTCAGACTTAGTACCATTCACCATTGTATATTGACGTCTATCAGTGAGGTAGCTTTGGATAAGCTGTAATGGAATTCCTCGAAAGCCATAATTTTCTAGTTTCTTTAATAGGATTTCATGGTCAACAGCATCAAATGCTTTGCTTAGGTCTATAAACACAGAGCAAGTGATTTTTTTCTTGTCCAGATTTTCCAGAAAATCATCATAAAGTTGACGCACTGCTTGCGATGTTGCACAGTTTTGTCTAAATCCGAATTGGTTTGGGGTAAGTAATTTGAATTTTTCAAGATATGTGTATATTTGTTCATAAATGCATTTTTCAAAAATTTTTGAAAGCGGACCAAGAAGTGTTATGGGTCTATAGTTGCAACATTCATTTTTTGGACCTTTTTTGTGTATTGGGACTATTTTACCGATTTTTAAAGAATCAGGAAATACTCCATTAATTAAACATTTGTTAATTAGATGTTCTAAGACAGGAGCTATGACAGATGCAGACATTTTGATGATTTTAATGGGAATATCTTCTGGGCCAGCACTTTTATTGACATTTAGTTGTTGTAAGTAGGTTAAGATATCCGTTGTAGTAACTGGTTTGAAAAAGAAAGAATTACTTCTGTTTGCAATTGATGGATTAGTGGAGATTCTGTTAGTTGCAGATGGTTTGTCGATCTTAGCTGCCAATTTTTGTCCGATTTCAGAAAAATACCCAGTACCAGTCTACCTGATGATTTCATGCAACTACTGTACTAATCCTGAACCAGTAGCTCAATTAATGAAATATATAAGGAATCACGTGCTCTGCATGCTGTCACAAGCTACTACACTTGTATCAAACTACCCAATGTATTAATACCTTTGCCGTTTACATGTGTGTTGGATTGTGGAATAAATTTTGCTACTACGTATATGAGATAGGCTCCAGACATAGGACCGAAAGCCTAATTCTTGATGCCATGACCTGTTGACGAATAGGCTACACTGAACTAACTCTTTCACTCTGAAATGCAAGCGCATGTGTAGTAGAAACTGTTGTCTAGCCTTGGGCTTGTACCAATACCATAGGTATAAGCCTACTGCGTAAAGAGAGGGTGTGTCGCTAGGGTTTGTTTTGTGCCTCTACTCTGATGATTGTTTCCAACAAATCTGTTTCTTCTACATTTGTCTGCCTTTGTTTCATCTTCTCACGGACAGGGGTGCCGAAACCCAGTGGGGGGGATGGGGAGATATATTCCCCCAATTTGACTGTATCTCCCCCAATAATTTGAGTAGGCCTATAGTCTGCACCTGCATCCCCCCAATAATTTGACTTTGGTGTGCATTTGAGCGCAGGTCTCCACTAGAATTTGGGGAACAAAGTTTTCTTTCTTTAGGTGAAGACCTTTTTTTTGGTCTTCACTTAATTTGCTCACCTGAAAGAAATCGTGGTCGAGGTTCATCCCCCCAAAGTTGAAAATAGGGCAAACTTGGGGTAAAATTGCAAGTTACCCCCCCCCAATGCTCAACGAAGATCGGCACCCCTGCTCACCCAACGTCCTAAACCTTTCCTAGTCTAGCCTACCAAAACCAAAATCTTTTTGTTGATGTCAAAAAAAAAAAACACATTCAGCCGATCAAAACTAAGTTTCTTGTAGCCAAAATAGCCGATTCTTGGATGCTCCGAATTCTGAAAAAATAAACTTGAACTGAAGGCACCTTTTCCTGTTGTAGTAGCATGCATTGTCTTCAATTCATACCGTATAATAGTTACATCCAGACTAACTATTATTGTTCATAAAGAGAAAATCACCAACAATAATTGAAGGGCTTGGCGCATAACTATGTTAACTCAGTATTTTGCGATTTTGAGTTAAATACACATGGGTGAGTTTTTACTTTAAATCTATTTTTTGCGCTTGGTGTTATTTAGCTCGCACGCACAATTTTTGAGATAGGCAATGCATTACTATGTTAACTCACGTAAAAATTCCTTTTTTGCATGCAAGACAATGCTAACTCTATGAGTTAACATAGTCTTGCAGGAAAAGGTGGAGTTAACACAGTTTTGCACAAAATTATTTGCGACTTTGCAAAACAAATGCCAGTTAAAATTTTAATTTACCGGCACAGTAACAGTTTAATCTTGTTCTGAATGGTACGTGAAAATCAGAGTGGGCATTGCACAATTTTAAACAAAAAGTATCGACTGAGATGCATTAGTAAGTAGTACTGCAACAGCAATAGTGATGCAATATTTACCTTACTTTTTGTTGGCAGAGCCCCCACAGCACTCTAAAGCCGATTCATTGCCAGCAACGACTTGATTGTCAGCTGCAGCACATAATGCTTTGAAAATAGGACCCAGCAGAGTCTATCTTGATTTCCAGCAGTATTAATCACTTACTCAATATAAGTTTTTTGTTAAAAGAACGAAAAACATTAACAACGAACCCTTCAAAATCTCCCAAGTTTGTGTTTTACGAGTTGAGCGCTGTGGATTTTTCAAGTGTAAAGAAAACTTTGACAACCCAGTCTGGAAAGAAGTAGACATCCGAAGAAAAAGAGGCCCATTTGTAACCTAATTTATTCCAGGACCTCATCGCCATTTTTATAAAATTTTATTGGAAAAAAGTGGTGCAGATTCCGAGCATGAAAATTATTGATTCAAACTGTTGTGTTTGGCAGTATTTGTTATCATAAATAAACCGAAAATAACAAGTTAACGATACTTAACATGTTAATGCAGAGAGAATATTACTTTCATTAAAAAGATTGTGTGCATAAGTATGTTAATTACTGGTTCCACCTGTTTGACGAACCAAAACAATGCGTTCTAATTAAATAATTATGTTGGTTGTTAGCTTAAAAAAATTCCATGATCACATGTTTGATCATTTCACTATCAAAATTTAAAAACATTCTGATTTAATACCACAAAAAAATTGAAAACTTTAAAGCCCAATATCTCAAAACTTCAAAAAATGAGTTAACATAGTCATGCACTAAGCCCTTCAATTGTAAAAAAAATGTAAAAAAATTTTTGAACGCGGCGCTGCGCTGATGCTGTGATGTAATGCAGATTTTAGTTGCCACGCTGCGCGGCGCGGTGCACCAACAACAGCGCGCGGCCGCGTACGCTGCGCTGTTGCCATCTCTACTGTAGCCTCTGGTGTAACGCCCTTTTTTCTTCATTCGGCGCAACGTCCTGCGCTGTTTCTTCGAAACTTGATGCAGAAGTACCAAAAGTCGCAAAAAAAAATGCATTACGTTACCTGAAGACCTTTTTTGTTTCATTTGTTTTAAAGTACGCCGATCAAGAAAAGAAAACTCTTGGCAGTAGAGATGGCAACAGCGTAGCGTACGCGGCCGCGCGTTGTTGTTGGTGCGCCGCGCAGCGTGGCAACTAAAATTTGCATTACGTCACAGCGCAGCGCCGCGTACTCTAATTTTTTACGTTTTTTTTTATACAATTATTGCTGGCAAATTATTTCTTTATGTCCAACAATGGTTAGTCATGATGCAACTATAATATGAATCGAAAAGAATAACTATATCGTGTTGCAACAGTACATATGTTTAGGCTACTGAAACAGTAGGCCTAAAAGATGCCTTCGGTTCAAGTTTATTTTTTCAGAATTCGGAGCATCCTAAAATTGGTTATTTTGGCTACAACAAACTTAGTTTTGATTGGCTCAACATGTTTCTTGTCACCAACAAAAAGATTTTCGTTTTGGTAGGCTAGGCTAGGAAAAAGTTTAGGACGTTTGGTGAGAAGATAAAACAAAAGGCAGACAAAAAAAATGTAGATAAAGCAGGTTTGTGGTAAACAATTATCAGAACAGAGGCACATAGCCTAGCCACATGTATGCAGTGGGCCTATGGTATTGGTACAACGCTTGCATTTCACTTTTCAGAGTTACGGTAGTTCAGTGAATTATGGCTAGGCTATGTATGTCATCATCATCATCATCATATTTATTTACTTACCAAGTGACGTCATATCACAAGAAAAAACTGCAACTTCCTCTAGGTATATCACCAAAGCATCGAAATAAGCAATTCCTTTAAAACCAAACACACAAACTTGCAGAGTCAAAGCGATATTTAGTCACTTGGTGAGGAGACAGCGAAGAACCGAAAGGTCATCTAAGTCTACTGCCACCTCACCAAGTTAAGGTTAAAAAAAAACAGCTTCTAGATTTTCTCAGTCTGCTACTTTCTATGATAAAAAATTTTACGCAAAATTAAAACAAAGTGTTGCAAGGATATGTGCACTTTGTACAGTGTATACACAAAACTCACAGTCACCATGTAAAGAAAATGCAAGACAACATTAGAATTGTTCTGACTCTAAGCATACTAAAAAATAAAAATGCTCCAACTACAGATTGGATAGAAATAAAATTAATAAAGTTCATAATGCTTATTTATGTTTTATAGAATTTAAAGTGGGCAATTAGAGTGAAAAAAAAAAAAATCTTGCTTTGTTTGGTATTGTTTGGCAATATGTCATTAGTACTGGTACAATTTCCAATACCAGTATATATCAACCTCAGTCAGTTATTGCAAAATTACTAATAATTCATGGGGACATCAAAATGAGAGATGACGTATTGTAATAAATGTGTGATAGATGAATGCACCAAACTCATGCTATTCAAACAAAAAATAGGTTATTGTTGAACTAAAGCATAAATATGCAACTATGATTCCTGTAATTACTACTGCATTGCTAATAGAAAGCTGTTATTCTAGCTTTTATCGGTTTCATAGTTTGATAAAAAATGAGCTTTAACAGCTTTTTTAAATCTGTAGAATGAAACTTCTTTCATACTGCTTGGAATTTCATTCCAAATTTTAATTCCTGCGAATGATAGAGACTTTTGCCCTAATCTTGTTCTAGTTCTTGGAAGAAAGAAGTTGTTTATGTGCCTCTGTTCTGATAATTGTTTACCACAAACCTGCTTTATCTAGATTTTTTTCTGTTAAGTGTAGCCAATAGTATTCATCAACAGGTCATGACATAAAGCATTAGGCTTTCAGCCCTAGATGTCTGTAGCCTGTCTGGTATGTGGTTGAGTAGGAAGACTAGGTACTCGAAGTTGCAATGACAGAATAGCGTATGTGGTAAAAGTACAGGTAGATGATTAGAGGGTTCTCTGTTTACGAATAAGTAAGCTAGCGGTAGTTTATGCAATATTGAATACCCATTTATAGACTTATATTGGGAGGCAGCCAAGTTGTTCTTAATCTTATCTAGTTAGACTGTTAAATATGAGTGTAGTAGCTTGTGACACTGACAGCATGCAGAGCACGTGATATACCAGTATTTGGGCTATTCTATTGGTTAAGGATTAGTACAGTAGTTTCATAAATCATCCGGTAGACAAGTAGATTGTTTTTGAATGCCAAAACAAGATTCAGAAAAACTGATAGAAAACACACACAAGGTAGATAAAAGCAGTAGGCTATAATTAGAACGACTGACCTCGCATCGCTTGTTCCTTTGTTTTTTACTCGACCATTTTCAAAATTAAAAAGTGCAAAATTTCAGACTTAAATTTATAACTCGAGAACAGTGAGGTCTAGCTGTATGAAATTTTAACAGCAGTATGTGGTTGATAAGTCTGTAAGTTATATCTTTGTGCCAAATTTGGAGGCAATGAGTCACGTGACTTCGGTTTTAGGACCCGAAAACCACGTTAAAAATTTGGTATAAAAAGCGGTCTTATTGAAAAACAGCGTAAATACAGTAAAAAATATTTCACAGATTATTATTTGTCTTAGATAGGCTACCCTTTTATCCCTACCAACCCACTTTTGGCCACAAGGAGTTTTTTTTTTCCTTTCTAAATTTGTGTGCTCTTTTTCTCCTAAACCACAACACTTCAAAATCTAATTTTTGGGTAAAGTTCCTAAGCTTCAATCGCAATTTTGTCTCCTGAAATTTTTTGGGGCCACTCCTACAAAAAAAAAAACAATATGGGGCTTCTAGAATTAATTTTTTTGATTGCTCAAGCTTGGGAAATATATTTTTTTATCAGTAGATATTTAAGCGACAAATGTTTTGACATACTTTGGCAGTACCCCACCGCAGGAACCCTGAAATAGACCCCCAAAAATCAATTTTTGATTGGCTCAAGCTAGAGCATTAGTTTTTTTCATCAGCAGATGTTTTGAAAGAACAAATAGTTTGATATAGTTTGAGAGGGCCACCCTTCTAAAAACCATCCAAAATGATGCCCCGAAAATCAAGTTTTTTGTATGTCGTAAGCTACAGAGCTAATTTTTTTCTGATGTTTGTGGAAATTTGAAAAATACATAGCTTGCGGTGTAGTGTGAACTTAGTTGTGTTTGTATGCGGTGCAGCATGCGGACAAGGTTTGCGAACACAGCGCAGGGTGCGAATGCATTTTTTGTTATCCGCGCCATCTCTGCTTGGCAGTCTCCATGTGTGATGAGCTTTTTTTTTTTGTTTGAGATCGCACAAAACTTTGAGTAAACGGCATTGTTGTTTGTGATTTGTGATGACATTTTCGCACTGACTTCAGGCATTTTCACGTCTTTTCTGGCATTTACGCAGTAGATCCAAAATTAGAGGGAATACTGGCACTGGAATGGAATCAGAATCATTGAAAGCATCTTATGAAATATTTATTAAGAGGGGCAAGTTTGTTAAAATTAAAACTCACACATCAGAAAACAACTTTGAAAAACGGCCCAAAACCAGCAGTCAACTTTGATCGGTAATCGTTGAAAAATACTTAACGTAGGTTTCATCTAAAATCTATATGTAAGTTCAGGAATAGGGCGAGGACCAATCACTTTTCTCAAACTTCATTCTATTATTAGTACTCCCCCACCAATTAGCCTATCTTTCTGTAGACCTACCGTATGGGGTCCACAACAACTGACCACGACAAACTGACCGCGAACCAACTGACTGCAAACAAACTGACCGCGAACAATGCTGATTGGCTAGAAGGGCGATCCTAAATATATTTTTACTATCCCCAGTGCCATCTTGCCCAAACCCTCACTTTGTGACGAAATCACAGCGACGAAATCAGTGACAAAATCACTGTAACAAAATCGTTGGTTCGCGGTCAGTTTGTCGCGGTCAGTTGACTTGGCTCGTACCGTATGAAATATTAGTCCCAAGTCTCTGTTGTCAGTTCTCTGACAGACAACTGAGAACTGCTGTACTTTCTGGTAATGTCAGTGAGAAAAGCTCAGCATCATCCTAGAAGCTCAAAACAACCCACCACTAACATATCAGATATTATGCATAATGCTTATAATGCTACTTGTCTGGTAGCAGTAGGCTAGCTGGCCTACCAAGTTCGAAGTAACCAAAACAAAGTTTTAAGGTGCTGAGTTTGACTATGCCCCATGATTCTGGAGCCAAATGATGATTGTGAAGCTTTGCTTGTAGTGGATGCCACTAATGCATTCAATTCATTAAACCGAAAAGTGGCCTTAAAGAATTTAAAAATCATCTGTCCCAACGTAGCGCAGTATGTGGAAAACAGCTACAAGCAGCCCAAACGTCTATATATCAATAATGATGGAGAAGAGTACATTTCATCTGAAGAAGGCACAACCCAAGGATACAACATAGCAATGGCCTTCTCTGCAATAAGTACTCGTCCCATCATTGAAGAACTGCAAAAAGATGTTTATTATGAATTGGAAAAGTAAAAGTTTTGACAAGCATGGTTTGCTGATGATGCAAGTGCAGCTGGCAACTTGTCCATAATATTTAAATGGTGGAACCAGCTGATGACTATTGGACCTAGATATGTATATTACCCCAATCCCAACAAATGTGCGTTAGTAACAAAAAATTCTGAAATACAAAAAAAGCCCAGGAGATGTTTGATAAATTTGGAATGGAGATATCAGATAACTACTACTGGAAAGCACCACTTGGAGCTGTAGTTGGAAGCACCAACTTTAAAGCAGAATATATGCAAGGGCTAGTGAAGGGATGGGTGGATGATGTGAAGCTGTTGGCAAATATTGTTAAGTCTGAACCCCAATGCGTGTACACTGCCATGACCTATGCTATACAACATAGATGGAAGTTTGCCCAACGAACTATTCCATACATATCTGCATACATGAAAGAACTTGAATTCGAAATTTGCCATACTCTACTTCCGGCTACAGAGCTATAATAGGTCAAGATATTTCTAATAAAAAGCGAGATATTTTTGCCTTGCCAGTTAGATTGGGTGGGATAAGAATTCCAAAACCAGATGAAATGTACGATTTGGAATATGGAGCATCAGTACACATAACTCAAATCCTCAAAGAATCTATCATCAAAAAGAAAACTCAGCCCCAATTACAGTAGATGCTGCAGAAATAAAATTGATCGAGACTGAGGTTAAAAAAGAAAAAGACTGTTGGTTAAAGTCCAAATTCGACTCAATTTGTTCGCATGCAACCCCCAGCACATAAAGGGCCATACAGAATGCAAAGCAAAAGGGAGCTTCAAGCTGGCTCACAAATCTACCCCTTGAATGGCTGGGCTGTGCATTGAATAGACAGGAATTTAAGGGCAGTGCAGAGTGTGTATCTTTGCTACAATTGGAATATTGTAAGCTTTCCAAAATACTGTGGCTGTGGAAAATCAAATGGCATGATTGGCCATTCCCTCAGTTGTAAACTTGGGGAATATGTAATCATGCGACACAATCACATCAGGGATACTGTGGCTGAAATAATGAAGGAAGTGTGGTTTGACGTTCAAACAGAACCTCACCTTATACCAGTTGAGCCAAGTAATTTAACTCTGGCACACTCAAATAAGGAACCAAATGCCAGGCTGGATATATCTGGTAGAGGAATCTGGTCTCCATTTGATAGGTCCTTTGTTGATATAGAGATTATGCATCCAAACTGCCCAGCAAATGAGAACAAATCCCTTGAAACCATTCTGCTACAACACGAAAAAGAAAAAAAAAGATTCTTTTCAAGAAAGAGTTACTCAAGTAGAGAAAAGCAGTTTTATTCCACTTGTTTTTCTGACATCAGGAATGTCTCTGGAGTGTACCAAATTTTTGAATAGGCTGGGTGAAATGATAGCAAACAAAAGAAAAGTATGCGAATGTAATTCGCCACTTGAGGACCAAGATTCGATTTGCCCTTCTTAAAGCAATGCTGGTTGCTCTGCATGGCTTTAGAGGCAAGTCAAAAGGCAATGGAATTGAGTTGAAAGAAATATCTTTTGATTTTATTCTGCAAATGCATACCTTCATAAGTTAATAAATTTAGACCACCATAAATTCATTATACCAGTACTTTAAATTTACGCATTTTTTGCGTGTATTTTCTTTGTTTTGTTTATAATGCAGCTTTCTTAATATGATGTGTGGAAGCTTTTTCCATGATGCTTCAGTTTTAAGTATGATTTTTACTTGTACAATATCTATTCCTAGTTATACTTGCGCAAAGGGTATAATATGGAATGGAAAATGGAATAGAACGGAAATTTTGGGATGGTATATGGAAGATGCCAGAATGGAATAGAAGATTTCAAGAATGGAATGGAAGACAATCTTCCGTACCAATTCCATACTAGATTTCGTGCATTGTATTACCGAAAAATATGATACGGATGTCAGATAGTGATAAATAATATTGTCACAGAAGTATTCAACTTCCATATCTATGCGTATTATTTGTCGACAAATTGCAGTACTTTGGCTGTGTATATTGCGCAAACAGTGTACGTATTACATCTTGTAACTGCAATGCAATTTGCAGCATTGATGTTGCGAAGTCGACAGGTTTGTTTTGTTTTATTTTTATTTTGAGATTGACAATTTCCCAAGTCATAATTTTTCTTCCATCGTCAAGAAAATTTGTATTTGCTATTTCATCCCTGTTTCAGCCTAATTTTATTTGCATTTTTAAGTTTTTAGCTTATAGTAATTCTTTTTGGTGTTAAAAGCATAGTGTTTCTATTATGGCGTATGGTAAATGCTCTTTAGCAGTTTGGTTATGTCAAATTTTGTAGTTGGTGCAAGAGCCAGCTTGTATGATAATCATTAAACCATAGGCATAGCCCGGGGGCCCGAGCCCCCGAAACCCCCAGTTGAAATGCTACCAATGATAAAAATGATGGCACAAAGCCTATTGTTTATTCAGTTTCTTTCAGCATTTTTCAAGTGCAACAGTACACACGTACAACTACAGCAATTAGCAATAATATTAATATTGACGACCAAGGGGCCTGTGCTCCCTCAATTCAAAGCTTTGCCAACCAATTTAAATGCACAAGATGAAGAAATTCAGTATTTTTGTTCGGAAAGGTGCAATCTCAGGCCTTGATCTAACTTTTTTATGCAATAATAGATTTTAGGCTCCCAGCTAACTTTTATACTTCAATAACATGATTAGCAATCATCTATTGCATCTAATCATCTAATGCACAAACTTTAAATAACTTTAAAATTCACCTCCATCAACTACCAACTTTAAATAACAATTCACCCCTGCCTTGTCAGTTTTTACACAGCAAAATACTTTTGAAAAAAAAACTAGCTAGAGGAAATGCTTATTGAAGAAATTATTCAATTTGAAATGAGGGGTTCTGGGCCCCTGGTTGTAAAAACTGATTATTTTCATAACTTCCGTTACTTCTCCGAATTGAAAGATCTCAGCTTAGATGGTTTGGCCATGTAAGCAGAATGCCTTAGGAAAGACTCCCCAAACAAGCTTTACATGCCAAAGCACGTGGGAGAAGACCAGTCGGACGACCTAGAACTAGATGGACCGATTACATTGAGGATCTTGGATGGAATCGCTTGGGACTTCGCCCAAGTGAAATGATGGAGGTGATGGAAGACCGTGAAGTGTGGCGGCTTAATCTTGAGCTACTGCCCCGGCAACCCTCACGGAAAAGCGGGCAATGAAGAAAGAAGAAGAAGAAGAACAAAAATCTTCAAGGCAAATCTTCAGTGAAGTATTTAATGCAAAAAATGTTGCAGAAGACAATGTACCTTTCTTCCCCTGACCCGGGCCAAGTCACAAAATTTAACCCCAAAATGCAAAATTTTTAAATGTGCTTTGGACTTGACTTAAAAGTAAAGGGAAGGATTTTTTAAAATGGCTTTCAAATCTCAAAAATTTTGTTTTTTCGAATGGCTCTGAAAGCATGTAAAATGTGATTCAAATGGCATTGAAATATCTATTTTTTTCCAAAAAATTACAAAAAAATGCCCAGCGGCGAGGAGCTTTGCCCCTTCACCCTAGTAGTCTTTGGCGGCTGGGGGCTCCGCTGTGATATGTTTGAGTTGCGCTAGTTTGCTCACCACACCTTCCAATTTTGATATCTTTGTAAAACTTTATAACTTGCGGTTCTAGTCCTTCTCCTTTTACGAAATTCTGGTTACGTGCCAAACCAGACTCTCAGCTTTTTGATCTTTCATTCTTTGTCCCATAAAAATTCTCTCCTCGAAAATTTCTGATGACATCATTGCATGTGATTTGCGGTTTGGCTCCCCTATCCAAAATTCTAGTTACGCCTGTGCATTAAATCTTGTGCAATGTGCATACCAGATACCAGTCTTTGAATCTTTGTATTGTTACATGCACCTTCTGAGTGGTTGCTTTCGACCCTGCAAAGGTGCAAAGTACTGTATGCGTTGTATTACTTCCAGTCTAAAACTTCTTTAGTATGGAATGGAATATGGAAGAAAATTTTAGTATGGAATGGAAGATTTTTAGAATGGAATGGAAGAAAATTGCCAGTACGGAATATGGAAAAATCATATTCCATTCCATACCATAGCTTGCACATACTATTATGTCAATTAGCATATATGAGTTTTTTTGAATCTTCACCATAGTATTTTGGATTTTGATTTTTAGTTAAGAATGCTTTGTTTCTATTTGATTGATCAGATATTATTGACTCAATAATACCCTTAGTAACAATATTCTTCTGTTTCATATATATTCTGGAGCCAAAACACACAAAAATACTGTACCTAGGCATTATTATTTTATTTTGTTTTCAAGGTTCAGTCAATGCATGGATCCTACAAATACGTTGTTTGCACGATCCATGGTCACAGTGTAACCGGCCAAGAGACCAAGGAATGTGACTAGAAAACTCTGGCATATCAGTATAGTTTCAAGAAAATTTTCAGAAAATGCAGTGGTGGTGTAATCCTGCAAAGGTATTTACAATAAATTGCATAATTTTTGGCTTACGTATTTCAATCTCAAATATAGCTGATTTCAACGCATTCAAAACTGCAACAAACCTTTTTTCTGAATACTTATAACACTTTTTTGTGTATCAACACACAACTTTTTTTAACAACAAGTGCATTTTTTTATGAAAAAGTTGCTCAGTTGACAACATTGTTTGTTTTGCTTGTGTTAGTTTGCATTTTTATTTATCACCAAGCTTAAGTTTATGCCTGTTACTGTTAGGTATTGCTGTTTGGTGCAGTTGTCGTAGATGAGCACGTGGTTGTTCACTGCTTCCTGCTTGTGTATTCTTAATGTATGGTAAAATAAACTTGACAGTAAAAGTTTTCTTTTTTGCTGATGAATTAAACTAAACATTGGTATTTTTGTGCTGCACCAAATCCAAGTTGGTGTTGATGATGCAGAGTTTTTTGATTATATTAATTGTACATATGCAAACTTTTCATTAGGCAGACAGTTGTAGTAGGCCTAGTTCTAGTCTTAGCTTTCCTGTTTCAAAATATAGTACAAAATTCAATATTGGTAGTACAGCAAAATGGATGAAATTGATGGAGAAACTATTCAGAATATGTTGAAAGGCATTGACAGGTAAAATATTGATATTTTCATGTAAATTGGTTTTTAAACTAGTTCAAACACATTACCAATTACCTACATCTAAGACCTAGACTGTTGATTAAATGGTTTGGTTTCATCATCAGCCATAAACTTGGAATTCTGATAAACTTTTCTAACTTGGAAACTATCTTTACCTACTGGTACCACACCAAGGCATGCAGAATAGCATATGTACTACCTATATATTTGGATCAAGCAATTTGAAATTTGAAGAGTCATATGTAAATCTAATCTGCAAACAAAAGTAGCACAGGAAACCTTTAACAGAAAAATGTAAATCTATCACGTGATTGTAATACAAAATATATTTCCGCGATTATTTGTATTTTGTTTATCCTGCATTTCGTTATTAGTCCGATGGGTCAGAAAATACATGACGAAGCACTAAAGTATTATTTTTTACAAAATTTCACTCAAGACTTGTCCGTTGCCATGGCAACCTCTCATTGCACTGGTACAGAATCATTAAATTGAGACAGCTGGAACGACCATTAATGCACTAGCTTGGCAATTTTCTGATTATTTGATGGGGGTGCAAGAGTAACTGAAAGTAGTTTTAACTATCTTCCAAACCTACATCAGATATTGCTTTCACTAATTTAAAATACTGCCATCCCCCATCACTGAGTAGTTTGATGTTGATCCTCATTTAAGTTTTGGTGTTCGAATCTATTTCTTGCTGCATTGTTTTGATTTACTGGAAATAACTCTGAACTGATAAAGGAATTCAACTATCTGCTTTTTTTTGCTTATTGGTTCAGGTTTCTAAGAAATGCTGTCCCAACTAGACCAGATAATCGATGAAGTAGAATAGCATCTTCATTGAAATTTCAATGTTTCGAAAACATTTTAATTTTCATTTTTATCAGTATAAAATGCAATGTCTAAATTATGTCCTCAGCCCTTGTATGCTATCTTGCGGAAGTATGTTGAAAAGTTTTGATGATTTTAGGTGAGCAATTCTTGGTTAATTTTGCAAATTATCAGTAAAGATTCTGCTTACAAAGCAGGTTTTCTCATGTGCTTAAATTGCACAATGTTTAGTACCAGCATGATGGGCTAGGTAATCATAACATCATGTTTTTAAAGTTGTTGTCATGTTCTTAGGTACAATCCTGAAAATTTGACTATTCTGGAACCTTACGTGCGGCAGCAAATTGCAAAGAACTTCTACGATTTGTCAGCTAACTTAGCTGTTTTGAAGCTGTGAGTATTGTTGTAATTGAAAAAATGTTATGGTAAAATATTGCAATGTTTTTGAGTTATTTTAATGTTGGGATGGCAAAAAATAAGCTCATTTTCATTCAGATGCAGTTTCTTAAATGTCATAATTGCAAAGTTGTAATTACAGTATCTGAGGCTTAAAATGGTACAGATACAAAATTTTACTGATTGGGATAAGTGGCACTTGTACAGATTGCACACTGCACAATTGTCTGAACATTCTAAAAACCAGTCAATGTTAATAAATTTACATTTGTGCCAAACATTGTTGATGGTTGTCTGACAAACTTAAATATTTACTTTGGGGAAATCGGCCAGTTGGTCAAGCGGTAATGCGTTCGTCTCTGGAGCAGGAGGTCTGAGGTTCAAATCTTGAACTGATCAAATCAGACACAGTGTTGCCAACAACTCGCCACTGCTAGGATGCAGCAGTTGCCCTGACCTTTTCGTTTTTTTTTTCTACCTTCAAAATAGGAGGTTGCCAAAAAAAACCAAGAATGAAAAATTTGAGAAAAAAAAGTTACGGTTCAGGGGTAGCATAGACTGACAGACACTTTTTTACCCAAGATTTGGTGTTTGTTTGGTTGTAGGTCGCTAGATAGTGCTATGTGACAAGTGAGATCTGTGTAACTAACAAGTCATTGCAAAATTGTTGATTTAGTTTTGGTCTTATACATTCAAATAATTTCACTTCAACTTCTAAAACTGTTTATATTTTTGTGGTTTATTAGTTTGAGAAAAAGCGGTCAAAATTGATCATGTTTTTATGCTGGGAAAATCTATCAGAAACTCTGTTTGAGTTGGACCGATTTATTTTGGCTGGCTGTGTAAAACTGAGTGGAACTTAGCATACAAGGTTACTTTCTTAAAGAATGATGGTAAACGCTAGGCTGTAGGCCTAGTTCTTGAAATCTATGCTACTGTCTAACTTTAGTTGGAGCAGCAGCTTACTAAAAGCACATTAGTTAATAGTAATGTTTTGCTCCGTAAGATATGATGTTTAGTGCAATCTACAAAGTATAAGCTCTATAAAACATAAACATTAGTATATCTGCTGGCAATGCAACTACTAGATCTGTGGATTCTCGCAGTTGGCTGCTAGTGCTAGGAACTCTTTCTAGACCTTATGACAATACTATCAAAAGCACACGTTTGTCCACCACGAAGCTGGAGTTCCAATAATAATTCATTAATTAAAATTGCTTCAGGCAGTGAAAAAGATGAAAAGTTTGTGCAAATGCAACTAAGAAAAGAAACAGTAGAAAACAGTGATAATTAACTTCAAAGAAAAATTCTCTCTCTCTTTTCTATCAATAGGGTTGCGGGGCAGCAGTTCGAGATCAAGCCACCACACTTCACAGTCTTTAATTTTGCTTGGGTGAAATCCCAAGTAATTCCATCCAAGATCCTTAATGTAATGTTGATTCATTAAATTCTAGGTCGTCCAACTATTTTTTTCCTCTTTGTTTTGGCAAGTAAAGCTTGTTTGAAAGTTTTTTCTGAAGGCATTCTGCTTATATGAGCAAACCATCTAAGATCTTTCAATTTGGAGAAGTAGCGGCTCTAGAGATTTTCGAATCTCAGATATGTGCACCTTGTCAATAATGTAACTCTTAAATTTTTTTGGAAAAACCGCATTTTGGACGCTTGAACAAGCAATCGCACTCTTTCAGTCATAACCCAATTTTTATGACCATACAGTAGATGAGAATGGGGGGCAAAGACTGTTTCAAAAATACAGAAAATTCAGAGCTTTGCTATTTATGACCACTCTTGTTTCACAACAACCAAATAGTGCTACTTCACATTATTGCACTTGCCTTGCCAATTCGGATATCCAGTTCTTTGTCTTGCCTTCCGTCACTTGTAAATGCACGGTCTACGACTTGTAGGCAAGGACATTTAGGCATATGGAACTTTTAAGCGCCTGGACTTGTATGCGCCAGAGGTGAAAAAAAAATTTTTTTTTGATTTTTAGTTTCAAGTGCCAGTTTGTTTTTTTTTTCAAAAAGTTTTTTTTTAATTTTTTTTTCAAAAACACATTTTGTAAATAAAAGCTTTTTAAAAAAAAGTTTTTCAATCAAAAAAGTTTTGTTTTGATTAAAATGTAACTATCTTCGAAGCTTTTCATGTGACACTTGTCCAAAAGAATCGTCAGAATGGAGATCGCAGGAAAAAGAGCGGCTATAGAAAAGAGCCGAGCAGTGATTGGCGGAAAAGGATCAATGAGAGAGCGTCATTTATGTACAATCTTCAAGCTGTACACGAATTTTTTTGTCGGCAGATGGCGGGGTTAAAAGTTTTGATAAAAGTGACTTTAAAAGCAGATAGATGGAAGGAAAGCTGAAAAAGTTTTACAGAAAATTGATATCTTTTTTTTTTTTTCAATAATTAAAAATGTTTTCCACTACATGTTCGCAAAGTTTTCTTACCCAATCCGGATGCATGCGATCTCCAGCCCGCGGTCTCAAATTTTGCGGCGCACGGGCACGAGTTGCTTGTGTAATATTGGCACACGTAGCAAGCCGCGTGACGTTTCATGGTTGTTTTGAGTTTACCTCAGCAAACAATCAGTACAAACCTTTTCGGGAGCTAAGGACTCATCTCTCAGCAGATTAGTAAAAATAATGTGTAAATGGAATATTTTAAGTTTAATCTTTACACCTTGTTGTAAATACAATTGTGATAAAAACAGTGTTAAATTCTTTCATTAAACTTCTTCAGAATTGCTTCAGAAAGTTTTGAAGTTGTACGGGATTGTATGCTGCTTCAAATTATTGTTTTACTTTCAAATTATTTTTGTACGGTAAGTTGAATTAGAAGTGGCTACCGACTCGACAACCATTTTCGATAATTTTTCATGGAAAATTTTCCATACAAGTGCTACATAGTTTAAATTTGTCACGCTCATTGCATTCCCTGCAATTAAAACTTGTTTTCGTTTTACTCATGACAATTGTTCAGCTCCCCAAAATCCAATTTGTCAGCTGTTAAAGACAACCTTATCCAACACATGTAAGTGAAATGACTGACTAAGTTATATTTTGGTTCGGCTTTCCCCTACTAAATTCTGGATACGCCGGCGAGGTCAGCCTGAAAACGAAGTTTGCTTTTGACTAAAAACTCGTTTTATTTGTGCTTCAAATCGATTGCTTTTGCTAGTTTTTCGAGCATAACAGATCAGCTCAAGTTTTGTCCCGGGATCAGTTTTCCCTCTAAGCTGTGCGCGTGTGGGTGCGCACACAGACTTCAGAGACTGCGCGCACGAATAAATTTGCTGTGCACAGACATATTCTTGCACAGTCTTATTGTTGTTGATCATAAAAGTACAATAGTAAGTCAGGCAAAATAGTTTTCGGAGAGAGAGACTGATCGATTTTGGGTGAGAACTTTTTTTGGTCTTCACCTAAATTCGGACATAAAAACCGCTCGATTTTGGGTGAGGACCTTTTTGTTTTGGTCTTCACCCAAATTTGGACACAAAAACCGCTTGATTTTGGGTGTGGACCTTTTTTGGTCTTCACCTAAAAATTCGGACACAAAAACCGCTTTGGATTTCGGACACAAAATTCTGGGTGAATTCCCAGAAAAAGTGCGCACACGCCAAAATTTCTGTGCACGGAGAACACAAAGAATCGGAGGAAACATTGCCCGGGATGCAGCACGAAGACAAGGGTAATTTGTTCAAAACCAAGAAGCGACTTTTTCATGCTATATATTTATTTTTCTATATTTTTCTACCAAACTACCAAATGTAAGGTAAAGACCAAAACAATTAAAAAGAAAAGTTTTTAGTTGCTTTAATTCGTGCCCCAGCAGGTAACTCGCACAGGCAACTCGTGCCCGTCAGCCGCAAAATTTGAGACCGCGGGCTGGAGATTGCATGCGTCCGGATTAGATAAGAAAACTTTGCGAACATGTAGTGGAAAACATTTTTAATTATTGAAAAAAAATACGATAAGATATCAATTTTTTGCAAAACTTTTTCCGCTTTTCGTCCATCTACCTGCTTATGAAGTCACTTTTATCAAAACTTCTATCCCCGCCCTCTGTCGACAAAAAGAATTCTTGTACAGCTTAAAGATCGTAGACAAATGACGCTCTCTCATTGATCCTTTTCCCGCCAATTACTGCTCGGCTCTTTTCTACAGCCATTCTGTTTCCTGCGATCTGTATTCTGACGATTCTTCTGGACAAGTGTCACAAAGCCTCGAAGATATTAACATTTTAATCAAAATAAAACTTTTTTGATTGAAAAACCTCTTTTTTGGAAAAAGCTTTTATTTAAAAAAAATGTTTTTGAAAAAAAATATGTTTTTGAAAAAAAATTTTTTTTTTGAAAAAATGCTTTTTTTCGAAAAACAATTTGAAAAAAATTCCAAAAAAATTTTTTGGGAAAAATTTTAATAATTTCCACTTCTAGGGCTAAAAGTCCTGGCGCATAATCGGCAGCGCATAAACGTCCCGCGACAAAAAATCACTCTCCGGTGAATGCAATTTAAAGGTACTTGAACTTCTATACCGGTGCCTGCTTCAGTACTGCTTCATTTACTTGCAACAAGCACTGATTAGGGTTTCTTGGAACATGAAGTACGATACATCAATTTTGACCGTGCTTATTTTTATTCCGGCAGTGTCACAATCATCTGCTAAGCTATCTAATGCGCGCTGCAGGCCAGATTCTGTGAAAGCAGAATCAAATCATCAGCAAAAAGCAGGCAACTGATTTTGCAATTTCCGATCGTGGCGCACTCATCAGCTTAGCTGCATTTGTCAATCCAATTCATATAAACAATAAACAAGAGAGGAAACAAACCGTACCTTACCCGGATTTCAATGCCTGCGTAAAAACCATTTACGGTTTTCACGCAGTGAAAATACGGATGCAACAACACATTGCCAGTTCCACTATGGAACCACGTGGTCAGTTACCTTTTGATCACCAACTTGGCAATGTGTATATCAACCGAGCTATGTTACTGACTACTCAGTGCTCAATACATCGCTGTATAATACTGTGTAGGCTACACACAACCGAAAGAATTTGACTGGCAGCATTTAAAGGGTTATTTGGCGATTAATTGGTTCCCGGTCAGCTGTCGTGTACCCACTGACCCACTCACATCTTACATAAATTTAAAACATTTGTTGTTGTTTTTTCCAGCTATCAGTTTAACCCTGCTTATTTCCAAGAGGAAATTGTGTGTGATATTTTATTGAAAGCAATCGCATCTCTCCCCAGCCCCGACTTCACACTTTGCGAGTGTTTAATTGAACAGCATCACCACGAAACTCCACAGATTGGAAGACTCATTTTCCTTCATCAACTCCTAGAAACTTGTGAATTTAGATTGTTTTGGGTAGGTATTGTTCGAAACCAAAGGGCAAAAGGGCGTAGAGATGTGAATTTTTAATCTGCGCTAACAATTTCGTGCTTTGGAAAATACGTATGTAATCAAAGAATCGAAGTTGATTATTTTTTAATGAGTATTTAATTTAATTTTTGGAAGTCAAGTTTTAAGCATTTTCCAAATTGAAGATCGAGTTCTGTTAAAATGTAAGTTGTGTTTCAAAATTTAATCGTTCAAAATAGTAGAAAACGCCGAACAGGTCAACAATTGTTTTCGCACGCAATTATTCAACAATTGCACTTAATCTGTTAAGCAAACAATAATAGTAATTAAATTAGTCTTTTGTCCCGCTGCGAAGCAAAAGCGTTTCGTAATCGAGTCCACGACAAATAACCGCGACAAACTGACCGCGAACCAAATGACGCCAATTAGCTGAGAAGAGGGATCATAAGCATATTTTACTATCCCCAGAGCCGTCTTGCCCAAACCCTCACTTTGTGACGAAACCGGTGGTTCGCGGTCAGTTGACCTGGCTAGTTCGTAATAACATGCTCGTGTACTAATGGCAGTCATTATCCAGAGTTTGGAGAATTCTATCGTTTTTGTCTTTTTTGAAATTTTTATATACTTGTATTGTTAGTTACACAAACAGAAGTTACCGTGGTACAGTTTCAGACAAAATAATGAAATGCAATGAAGTAAATTTAACTTTGAACTTTATAGTTGCTGAGTGAAAACGATATCTATTGATCTCGTTGCTGAGAATAACTCGTACAATTTTTTTCGGCAACAAAAATAATGTTTATTGGGGGCTGCAATGTGTCAGTCACTTTAGAGTCGGCTTTCATTTTCCATCAACCTTTTTTGTGTAGAGAGAAGTTCAAGCAACGCCAGAATTAATTACAGGGGTGACCGGATTTGAAACGGCGATTCGAAAATGTAAGCTGCCTGATTTTGGCTAATTCTACCTACATTAATAAGGTAACCCTACTGTTATCGTTTTTACGGTAACCCAGTTTCACTCGAAGGCGTTCTAATTTCAAAATGTTGTTCGATTGTTTCTTGAACAAATTGAAACAACACGAAATAAGCCAGATGCGTTAATGGTAATGAGAAGTTACGAGAAGATCTCTAAGCTGAGCCGGGATGCACTGTAGATTGTAAAGCGTAAATTTTTCCAGAACTTTTGCTTTCCAACATTTTCTGTAAACGTATGGGCACTGTTTATGAACATCACTTGCACATTGAAAAATTTTCACTCTGACGTATTTGCTGCAGTCTACATTGAATAAGGTTTAGACCTACGTTATAATTGGGAAATTTTAGTTTGTCATTCTAGAGATAAGATGGATTTCAAATGTTGCCTTTTTATGTTTGCTTATACAGCATCATTATATTCCGTGAAAAAAAAATATAACGCATTCAAGTTTACATCATTTGCGATACATTACAAAAATGAAAGTAATTTACTTTTTAGTTATCTGCCAAGCTGTGTCAATATCTTACCAGCACATAAAAGAGGGGACGCTGAGGGAGTTGCTGGGAGATTTGGAAGATGAAGAATTGGAAGACTGGATCAAACAAAATGATTGGACTAGAAAGGAAGATCAACTAATATTTGTCACTAATCAGGAAGAAATTGTGAAGAGTAAAAATATCGTTGATAAAGTTAATTTTGAAAGTGAGTTTATTCGGGTATTGTACCAGAAATCAAGTTACAGTGTCGTATGTATTGTATTGTAAATACAAATTCGTTCTAGTTATTTCCATCCTTGTTCATCCACGTTGTCTTGTGATGATCTCGTGTTTGTTTTGTAATTGCTTTTTCGATATGTCACTGGATCTTAAAATGATGATTTTCTAAATTTCAGAAGTGCACAGCGTGATGAGCTCCGGCTTGCTCCCATCTTGATGACGTCTTTAATGCCGCATGATATCGGTTGCCAGGCATCTGCTCGAGGGTTCGGTCTACGGAAAAGTTAACATTGCTGTTGTAGAATTTTTAATTTGGAAAATAAATTTTTCTTTCAAAATTTGTGGTTTGTTGCGTGTTTGCATATTTCTGAAGTGCATTCTTCCCTTAACCGCAGGAAAGGTTTCTTTCACGTTAAAACAGACCTGCTGTTTAAAACAAACTCGAGACTAAATGCGATCGCTTTATTACGTTGAACGCAATAGGTGATACAAAGGAACTTTAATAAAATTGTGGAACAAAATTATGGCGGTACGTTGGTTTATATGAAATATTGCACGAAATTGCAGCAAAATGGCCGACATATGCTGGCTCATTGCTCAGTTTCAGAACGTGACCAGGCTGTAAACAAACTGGAACCATGTCACGCATCAGTGAGCTCGCAGCGGAATGGATTAGGTTTTTCCACCCTTAATGGATCTCGAATCCGCCGCTCCGCGCTTCAGTTGTTCTTTTTCTCTTTCGGTTTTCATTTTCTGCAACGCTTCCGTTTTTTCGGGGTCGAGGACCGAATACTCAACGCCAGTGTCGCCCTTCGACATTCTGCAATCATACGAAATCGTTCAAATTATTAATAAATTCATCCACGGCACCGAAAAATTCTGAGAGCTAACGCTTAAAGCCGGCCTATATTTGGCTTAAAATCGTAAGTTTACGAACGTAATATCATCCAAATGCTTACTGTCCTTAGTTACATTTGAAAAACCAATTTTTTATGAGAACACAAGGCTCATTTTTAAAAACAATGCCAGCCTTAGTACGAAAAAATTACCAGTAGCGTAACCAGGGGGGACTATAACCCCCCCTCCCATTGGCCTGCAGAATAAAGAAAATATCACTCTTTTAGCAGTTTTGAGAATGTCTTTCGCACCGGAATAGACTTAAAAAATTTGAAGCATACTTTGAAACGTTTTCTTAGGGGGGATAATTTGTTCAAAATAAAACTCATAAATCAGAAAAAAGGCAAAACTTGGTAATCAAATTAGACCGCTCATTGAAAAATGCTTAAAATAGCTTTCATCAAAAGATATATAAGCTCAGGAATAGGAGGCGGGCGGCTATTGATTATTAGTTAATTACCAATCACTTCTCTCATACGTCTTTCCATTAGCTCCCCTAATTATATTTTTCTTTATAAAATAGAGACGAAAGAGATTACTCCTTGCGAGTTTTATTGAACTACCGGTATAGGATTTTATGCTTTACCAGCTTATAAATAAAAGAACTGAAATTCTAGCAGTAGCTACCGCCCATTTATGCAACTAGTATAATCATGTTTTTGCACTGGCCAATTTCTACGCTACGTTTTAATAGCATTAATTTTTATCAAAATAGGCCTCAAATTATTTTTGCCAAACAAATACAAAATTTTCGAGCGCTGGGGGCTTCGCCTTTACAATATTGCCATTATTGAATTGTCTAACGGTAATCATAATAATTTATCCCAAAACACAACTTTAACCATGCGAAAATTGATTCGGGTCAGTCCACAAATTAAGAATCAGAATGAAAATTTGTGATTTAGGAACAAACCACACCCGGCCAACATTTACTGATTCTTATAAACAAATTATAGCTTTAAGTTTTAACCAAGCGCAGCTTAAAGGCTGACTCAGGCCGTAGATGTGAGATGAAGTTAGTTTGATGAACAAAGACAAGCTTGTGATTTCACACCAAGTACACAGCCATCGTACGAGGGCGAAGCTTTGTTTAATGGGAAGCATCAAGGCAGCTTTCTGTGATGAAACCGTAACATCAACCATCTACTCCAACGCATCAACTCGATGCACCGGTGATTGCTGACCACATAAACGCAGTTACCCTTTTTCATCCTCAAATTTGCAACGCTAATCAGGCAGTGCCTTAATGGAAATAGCGCTATCGTTTTTAAAGACACAAGGGCGCACTTTCAGTTCGGAAATGGAACCGACAGACAACTGAAGAGAGCCTATTAACCCTGCGCTCGGCCAATCGAGCTGCACCGCCCCAGTCAACATTGTTATTAGACAGCTAGTTAATACAATACCTTTCCGCCGACAATGGCGCGTTCCTGGATACGGGTCCTCCTCTGTGTTCCAGTTGTCCCAGCTCCACATAGGTCACATTCCTTTCCTGGGAGTCTATGCCGGGAGGAGGAACCACAAACGAGCCTCCGTGGTTGTGGCTCTGCAAAAGTCAATGAGCGTTAATAGCAATGTTTTGAATCATCGTCTCTGTGAAGACGAAACCTTGAAACACGTGTTTTGATGTTTCAAGGATGCACATTGCACATGAATGTACACTATTGTACATCTGAAGAGCTTGCATAATACAACCACAAAGCTAGGGTTTCCTCCGCGGCAGGATCGGGCACTTTCAAAGACATAACATGAAAAATCGTAAAACAAAGCATTTTTGTAAATTTAGGAGAGCAGTCAATCTTGTTGAAAATGAAAACGAATTAGTTACGTCTGTTGTATCTGCTACATTGGCAAGGTTATGATTTCTCAACTTCACAAAAAAAAACGTTCACGGGTCGTCTTTGAAGGAGATTATAAATCTATAAAGCTTTTCTACAAGTGGGAATTAAAGAAAAAATGGCATATGGTGAACAGCGACTATTTATCGCGGAAAAATAAAAGATACAGTTATATTACATACGGTACATTAAAGAAGGACTGGGTCAAGTAGCACAAGAGGGACCATTTAAAACAAAGGTGGAATAAACGTTAAAAGGGTGAAGCTTCAAATTTGATCCTAAACCAACCCATAGTTGTTGCAAAGATTTGAACATAACCATACGAACAACTTACAAATACGCTGCTCCCAGGACCGCTGTAAGACATTGAGCTTCGTCCCAAGTCCCGATGCTGGCGGAGGCTGCTGTGGTTCGGGCTGAGGGACTGGCCGGAGAGCATACTGATGGGCTTCGGGGGTCTCCCGGGGCCCGACGGCTTCTTGGTTTGTAGATGGAGCCCATCAAAGGAATGTCTTGTTCGATCAAAATTGTGGGGAGGCCGATCGGGAACATGGGGACTGATCGAGGGAGGAGTTCTTGGGGACAAGGTTGATTGGCTGGGAAATTTAGGGGGCCTCTCAGGAGGCAGTAGTCGATCTTGTGATGCTAACGAATTGACACCAGGTGGCGCTACAAAAGCGGAGGAGGGCATGGTATGAATGAGGACAGCGTGCGGAGGTGAAATGGGTTCCACCAGGCGTCCTTGATCAAAATGTGGATCATCATAGCTGCTCCTAGAGGAATGAAGTTTGCTGAAAGAATATTAGCGTTAGTGATGCTGTTTACATTATTGTACATACAATACTAAGTGACTAATCCAATGGTAGTAATACTAGACTCTCACGAGGCGAATTTATTCTGAAAAGCGAGTTTTCTAGTTTATTTGCAAAGTTGTCTGGACCTGAAAACATCGACCAAGAGACCTTTTCTTCTTCATGTCAAGCTGCCAGCTGTCCACTTTTTGTTGCCAGTGCCCGCTACCCACCCGTCCACAACACGTGGCAGACTGGCCGAAGTTCTACTCCATTTCACAATTTCTCGTTTACATTTTCCCTCGTTAAACTGAAGTTTGAAATTAAACCTTTAATCGAGAAATAGTAACAGACGTTTTATCCATTAATGCAGTAATGTCTAAAGGTGGTTTAGTGCTTTTGATCGAGTTGAGCACAGTACAGCTGCTGCAATAAGCTGGACTGACTCAAAAAGAAATTACGAAAAAATAAAGCAACTTCAGCTACGATCAAGTAAAGCAAAAGCACTAAACCCGAGATAATCAACAGAAAAATGACAACAAAGAAAGCTTCGTTCTCACCTGCTTTCCACCCCCCCACCATCCGAACCCAGGCTGGCCCTTCCCACCTTCGGCTTTAGGTCGCGTTTGACAGGGGGAGGCTCCGATATTGCAGGGGGGCGCCCAGTTTGGGGGCTCATAGGAGGCTTTTTCACAAATGGGGGTGTGTTTATTAAATTGGTTGCTCCTACCATACAAGTGTACGACCGAATTTCGTCATCTGAAAAAAATTAAATTGCCAGAATGCTGAAAAATAAATTAATTTGACTGTAGCCAACTTTTTCAAAATGCATTAGAAGAAAAATTGAAAAGGAACACCAGTGTTTGCTACTGAAACGGCAGACTAGGGTTCGATTCCCGGTAGGGTCAAACCAAACACGAAAAAAATAGGCATTTACAGCTTTCCTGCTTGACGTTCAGCAATTAAAAGACAGTGTGAAGCCTCCACCGTGTGTGGCAGACAAATGGGCAGATGGCAGCTTGACTCGAAGACCAAAAAGGACCCTTCGCTGTCTTCGGACCACGGAAACTTTGTGAATAAAATGTGACTACAATTACACCAAGATGCTCCTTTTCAATTTTGTTTTGATGCATGATTACTGCGCCCACTCAGCTTGGATTAATTTCCTAATGCTACAACTTTGTTGTCCCTTTTTTTTATTTAAAAAGTACTGCTTTGTCGTTTTATTATTTGCTCTTTTTGTTTTTTGCCAAAAAGTTAACTTTTGTTTCAGGTAAAAACTCGATATTCCTGCTTTCTAATCTCATTGTGAAACCTGGTTTGATTCTTGCCGCAAGCATTATCCAATGTTGGTATTCATGAGGAAGGGCATATGTAATTCAAAAAAGGCTACAAAACCTAGTGGCGATGTGTATTGCACGGTTGAATGGATCTCGGCTCAGAAATCAGTATTGTTAACCGCGCCGTAGAGGAGTATCTACTGGATATAAACAAATCTCAAAGTACTTACTGATCGGGGAGAGTTGGTCCTGCATTGGCTCATAGTCCAATCGATTCTCATCAATATCTGCCAGCTGGGCTGCCTTGTTCGTTGGGGTATCGTATAAACTCGTCTTGGTAAGCTTAGGAGTGTCATAAAGACTGCTGGTTGCATTTTTAGGGGTGTCGTAAAGGCTCATGGTTTTGGGGTTGTCGTAAATGTCGTTGCCCCCCAGGGAGGTTTCAGTGACTTTTCGATGCATATCGTACATGGGCGCTGCACCAGGGGGTTCCCGCAAACTAGGCGCCGTCACATCGTACACGGCAGCAGCAGACGATCGCCCACTTGAAGAACCTGCCAAATTCAAAATAAATAGAAAAGATTTCAAATAGTTACGGTAACGGAATGGCTAAAAGCCTGTTTTCATTAACGCCTTTAAAAATCTTTCTAAACGTACTGCTTTGGCGCAGAATTGGAAAGCCGCCCATTCAGCGACTTGTACGAGGCGGTTGATGGATACTTCCGTGTTTCCGCGCCCCTGCCCCTCGGAAGATGTTACGTAACAACACCAACATCATTATCAGGGTTAAGTATTCACTACACATCTTAAAAATTACATATTTTTTTTATTCTGGATTCAAAGTTCAAAAAAAGCAGGAGAAAACGCTAAGACTGTCCTTTTAATCGCTAACATTTAAGTTTTCCTCCAGCCTCACCTCCTGAGCTTCCTCCACTGCTGCTTGAAGAACGCGATGTTTCACCTTCCCCTTCTTTGTCTTCTCTCTATTTTTAACACACAACAATACAACGGTATCAAAAAGAGTTAGTAACGGTGTGGACATCGAGCTTTCAAAAAGTGCTTGATGAGTTACTATACTCGTAAATATAAATATCATCAAAAAAAAGCTTAAATGCGATAAAATATAAATATCATTAAAAAAGCTTAAATGCTACAACGATGAGGTACTATAAATACCATCAAAAAAAGCTTAAATGCGCGCAAAACCGACATTGAAAACACTCATGTACCTTTACTGTTCCATCTTCACCAACAGGGATGGTTCTGACAATAGAGGTGTGTGGAGGGGAGGAAAAGCGTTGCTCCTCCAAGTCGCGGATACTCAAGGCAATCACTTCAGTGTGAGGAGGTGAGGGGGGCACCCCATCAGTGTAGCACCCTGACAGGTTAAGGTATTCTGAGGATTCGGGGTCGGGTAAAGCTTCCTTGCAGGAGGGGTCTAATTTAGGAGGCCTAGGAGGTGGAATGTTGGGGTCAGACATGAGATGTTTCAAAGGAGCGGGTGAGCCATGGAAAGCAGGGTGCACCATGGCAGGATGAAGGGGAATGTTGTAGACAGGAAGCCGTTGATCAATTGACGTTCGGCGCACCCTGCTAGGAGAACCCCCTACATTTGAACTTGTTTGAGCAGAAAGTTCATTTGCTACGTTCTCCAACTGCCCCACACTAGAGCTACGTCTCATTCGTGCCCCATGAGCGGGGGAGGGCTGGGGGCTGGTCATGCGCATAGAAGGCCCCCGGGGCCCAAACGGGGAGAGGGTGTTGGTTGAAGAGTACAACGAACTTTTATGTGACATGGAATGATGGGGGCTGGCAGTTCTGGGTGAAGTGTACATTGGGACGATGGGTGAAGGGGTGTCATAGAGTTGGGTGGCGCGAGTATAGCCCCACTCTGAAGGTCCCGGTGAGGTGAAAAATACAGAAGAGTTGTTCGTAGCCTGAAAAACAATGTCGTCACGATGACACAATTGTACTGGTGACGTTATGATGATATTACACACTTACCTGGGAAATGGTAGATCGATTCGCGGGGGAGGAATATAGTGCACCGACAGAAAGGTGTTGCTGGGAAGCATCAGCACGCTGTGACGAAAGGTTTCCGAACCTTACTTCTGCAAAGTATGGTTATCCTGTTTCATAACAATAATATTGTGATGCCATAAACATCACATGCCGATTAAACTCGAATCGGTGAGAAACTCACACTCGCTCTTTTAAACGAAGGTCAACCAACTCAAACTGATACAAGTGAAAGTCAAGAAAAGATGACACTGGCAAAAACAACCAATTTTAAACAACGACGATGTATCACAACAAAAACTTGCCGGAAAAGAATTGATACGTATCAGTTACTGCTTCTGGTTTGAACGAAAAATAAACACAACTTCACATACAACAACACTTACCCGTACTCGCATCCGCTGTGTTGATATACTCCGTGTCGTATCCAGATGACTGACTGTATCCACCTAAATATAAATCCTGTTAGTTTTCATTCTGGTTCAGCTTTAAAAGTTATTTTGAATATCGAAAAATGAACAGCATAGAGTTGGGAAACCAGAACGTCAGTGTGATAGTCGAAAATTTACTGACTTTATCACAATGCGTAGTGCCTTTGGAAAAAAACAATTTTCATTTCCCAGTGTGGCCAACCGGTCTGCCGTGGTGGACCAGCACGGCGAAGATTTGCAAAAAGAAGTCCAAAAAGTTGCTCTGCAGAGTGTTTAAGAGATAAACTTCGATCAGTTACGAACAGGATAATTTCGCAATCTTTTGGGTCTGTGCTTGTGGACTGTGGAACACTGATTAACACATTTCACCGAAGAGTTTAGGGGTGTTGGTTATCGGCGTCCCTAGGCTAATATAGCAACTACTCACAGGCAGAAATGCTTTAGGATTTAAAATCAAATCAAACATTCTCATTGCCGCTTAAACCAACTATAAGCTGTTCGTTTAGAGCTTGGAATAAAACATGATGCCAAACCCAATGCCTCCCGAGATTCCCGCGCGTATTAAGTGGCTATTCAAGTTTAACGGAAGCAATTAGAACCGGACAAATTTAGCGAAATAAATTGGCAAAATGCCTAGAGGGTTCAATTAACAACGCATAATCAACGCATCATCGCGTCACACAACTTATGATTACTAGCAAGAGCAACTAAAGCGTGATGCTGAGGCAAAACGAAGACCTTCGAGTCCCAGTGCTGCGGGTTGCCAAACATTTGACCACAGAAAGCCGGTACAGACCGGCAGTTGCGAAGAGGATCGCGAGTTAAAACAAAAGCATGAAGTTACAAGCCAATGCCCTGCCAGAATAATGACAAATCATCTTTTCCGCTCTTTTTGCCACCGCATTTTTAGTTTTAACTCATAATAGCAAAAACTACTTCCAATATATTCTATTTATGTTACAGACGTTTCGGTTAGTAACTCGAACCATCGTGATGGGACTCAGGTTTTATTGGTTCTGAGGCTTGGCTTAAGTTTAAACGAAATCATTTTTGACATTTTTCTAGAAAGAGATTCCAAGTTCTGCAGTGGCAATATGCGGTTGACTGGAGCAACTTTCAATGACGTTCACAAAAAGTTGTGGTTTGGGTCAATAAAAGTGAAGTCGGTAGTAAAACAAATGTTCGCAACAGTTACTTTGAACCCGCTTCCCCATTTCATCGACGCCGCAATCTCGCTGCAAACCCGGCGGGACTCCGTTTAAATCGGAATCGTCGATAGGAGAAAGCCCTCCTCCGCTGGTCTGTAGAAATATGAAAATTAAAAATTTTGTCATCTAAAATCACTAGAAGACACAATCTGGTATTTCCTATTGTGACGGTTTGCACTAATCAAACGTCATCAAGGTCGGTTGAACTTAGTTAGGCATGTGGCGCTTCACGTTAACAATCTATTATTGTAGCATTCACAACACACTCACTATTAAACCAACTTTCATAGTGTATTATGTAAATTCACTAAAAATTTACCGGAATTGATCGTTTTCTCGCCTCCACTATGACGTCATCGTTTTCGTCATCATTTGGGTAGGAGTAGCCCCGTTCATCGATCATGGTGATGCGTGGACGCTCGGTATGGGCTGCAAGGAAATTAAATGTTAGTTCAACCCAAGGGTTTGGTCACTTCAGTTTATTTACGTCTCGCCAGCAAATAAAGCGCATCAGTCATACATTTCCCCAATCCGGATCATCATCCTTCAAAGATCCTGCTGTCAAGCGATTTCTCAAAGAAGTTGACTGCAACATCGAAACAGCATTGTGAGCTACACGACTGTAAATTCTAGCCGGGACCACCAGTATGACGACTGGTACAGACAATTCAGCTTATGACGTCATCATATCATTACATTTTTCACTAGAAGTGCCTACTCTAGAAGAGAAAGAGAATCACGTTTAAAAGCTTACCTCCTGGGGGAGGTGGTGGGGGGCAGTCCGGCATACTGTCCAGCCTCTGTTTTCTGCTGCTCGCATACCGAGGAGTGATAATGTGAAGGGGTTGCTCGACGATGACGTCACTGCCTCCATCGCTAGGGGCGCCCTCATGCGTGAACACGCTGTCGGATGACGATCGCCTTTCCCGCAACTGAAACAAAGTGGTACCTGATTTGATGCTGCAGTAACAAGACATCTGCGCTAACATGTTTCCCAACTTCAATTTGTTGGGGTATTCGCTAGTGGAAAAGCAGGGCATGTTCGCTTCTTAAACTTTTGTTTAAAAAATGAGAACTACTTAAGGTAATAAAAAGGTGCCCCTAAACCTTGTTCCACACACCCCTCATCCGCGAAAATAGATTTAATCCGTTTGACTCCGTTCCATTGGCAACCCTGCGTTTGTGACATCAGAAAAGGATAACTTTGCAAAGTTTCTTGTAGAATTTAGCATCGCGTTGCATATTTTGCAAGAAATTTTGCAAAGTTATATTTTTCTGATGTCACAAACGCTAGGTTGCTAATGGTACGGAGTCAAACGGATTAAATCCATTTTCGCAGATAAGGGGAAAAGTGGAACAAGGTGTAGGACACCTCTTTACTACCTCAAATGGTTCTCATTTCATCAGTAAAAACGATCTCTAGCAGTAGTTAGCGAAACGTTCCCATTGCCGGCGCTCAGCCTAAGACAATTGATAGAAATCCAAAGGATATTTACCCAAAAACCGAACTTAACATCTCACCCTCATAGAAGCTTGTTGATTTAGGCACAAATTTAAGGCACCATAAACAGCACATAACTCACGCTGTTGGGATTCATAAAGAAATTCGATTCCGGCTTCTTTTGGGACGTTTGAGCGGTTTTGAAGTCGGTGAGGAACAAATATTCACTGTCGTCAGTTAATTCCGGCTGAGCTGGTGGGGCCTGAACAAACAAACGTTTCCACTAATAATAATTTACCACGTAACAGGAGAATCGCAACATTATATCTTAAGAACAAGGCTAGGGAAGATAACCCGCTAGGTTACACAATTGATTCAAGATAAACTCGGGAATCATTAGACGCAAATAAAACACATCAGACTCTTGAGTTGTACCGAAAGTCGGTCCGAGCTAGTCGGGTTTGGGCTTGAAATTGACCAAATTTCGGACTTAATTTGGGCCAGTCAAGTGCTTTTTGCTTTAGGTGCTAAAAAACATACTAAAAAAACTTTAAAAAACTGAATAGACTTCATTACGGCATCAATACGATTATTAGTACACAATTACTATTATTACACAATAATTTATCATCAATAAGTATTTATTTAGTCACAGCGGACTCAAGTTATTTAAAAAGGAGTAACTAACCGTAAACGTTTTTTTAGACCGACTTAACTTTCGGGCATTTTCAAGTCTGGTTTAAGCTTAAATGATTTTTCGGGTTCGGGCCTCAACTAGTCGGCCTGTTTCTAACTCTGAAAAGACTGCTCTCCACAAACTTTCCAGTGACTGGACACGATTACAATCCTGCTGTTCTTGTTAAAATGAACAGTTACGCGTGGTTCCAATGAAGACCAAAAAAAGATTCATGCAAATTTCTGCTGAAAAATTGCCCAATAAAGTTCTGCAATAACAAAAAATCTTCAATGAGATTCGGATACAAGGATAAAAGGAAACCCGACCAGCACCAAACCAGCCTGTACTATGGATTAACGTTAAGCTAGTGGGGGCTATGACACAACTACTCTACTTCACAAGTCAACGGTGCTTTGTCTGCGGATCGAACCCGTGCAGAGAGTTTCTCCCACCTGGTCAGTAGTCGATTCAGCGGCGTAGCTGTATCCGTTGTTCTGCTTCATTTCTATTCTACGTAACGAGCCCGGAGTACCTGAACAACCACTCAGAATTGAATAACGTAAGAAACAGTATTTTCGAAATAAGATTCCAAATTAACAAATTATATACAAAAGGCCCAACTGCATCGTTTGCTGTGTTTCTTTTTCGTAAGCATAAAATAAAATCATGTCAAAAACAAAGCTATCCGAGAAAACCAGATAAGCTAATTCAAAACTATTAAAAGGCGTTCTAGTGATTGCATAGAGGGGATTTTCTAATCTTCTTTGCATCACTTGCGAATCGCGACTGAAGCATTGGGCGCTTTAATTTCAGAACGATATTTTACATTGCTAATGGATTTCGCTTATATTAAAGAAATATAAAAACTTTCAACACTTTAGGCCGCAGTAGAAATAAAACACTATAACGATTTCCGCAACCCTTACTGGTAGCCAAACTTTTCAGTTAATTGGGCTTAGTTGTTCGTCTATAAATTGATTGCTGTTTGTAGTCAGCCAATAACAACTAAACAAAGTTCACGTGACCGGAAACGGCCAATTAGAGCTGTAGCAGACCTGATATTGAAGGTTGGGTTGATTCTGCCGAAGTGGACCCTGACTGGGCCTGTGGGGTGGCCTGGCCGTTGTTCCCCCGGTTTTTGATCAGGATCGACCGGGAGGTCATTGTTCGTTCTGGCCGGGGGAGAGGTGCGGGGGCATCGGTGGGAGGTCTGCAAAGAGGTAAAATAATTTTAATGGTAGAGTAAATTCTGAGCATAACTTTAACTACAGGTGGGTTCTTTAAACGCTGGAAGTTTTTGGACACGATTATTATCAATAACGTTCTGTGCCAATATATCAGCAATTCGTTGAAACAAGAGCAAATAATTTTTGGCAACATGGTAAATCTACCTTTAGAAAATTTGACAAATTTGAGGAAATATGAGATTTGGTATATTTTAATACCAGATTGGTACAAAATTTAGGGCACATAAACGTCTTTTCAGAGCTTTGGGCACAATTGTTTCAAGAAACTTTGGGCACTCGCGGATCAGCCAAAAAGTTTGAGAGAACACTGTTGACGAGTAAAGGCCGGCCAGGTGGCCGAGACCAGCAGGGATGAAATTTTAAAGGGAAAGTGAGCCACTTCTTTATTCTAGAACTGCTTGTGAAACAAGTAAAGACAGAACGTTTCAACAATAAACTAAACAATTAATAAAACATCGTTGGTGGAAGTTGCGCACAATTTGTGCTTAATAGTGTCGACAACAGTAACTTGCAAAAATGTAAAATAACCACCAATTTAAGCATCACTCCAAACATGGATATAGCATAGCAAACGCACGAGCCAGTTTGCTTTCGAGCACACGTAGCATTTATTAAAATATCAATCGAACATACGCTATTCGAAACTCTTCAATGAAGGAGATTCATGCTTCGCATAAACCGAGTTGGCACAGCTATTATCATTAGTTGGTTATGATGCAATAAATGGTATTGTTTTTGCACAATTGATATGCGCTCGCCACTTCACTACATGGCCTGCCATTGCAGCATTCCAGCTTGCTGCAAGCAACTGAACAAAAATTTCCTGCTGCAATGTCACGAGCAAACCCGGGGCTGTTATCACGTTACTGGTGGTGCAATGACGGATAAGAACATACATACAATATGCTTTATAATCGCACATGGGACGACCGCGAAAAAGCAATAAGAGATGGTGATTAAATTATTGCCTATTTACAATCTACTGAGGACTTGCGAGTGCAACTTTTCCAACAGTCAAAAACACAAAAAATCCACCAAGACATCGTCTATTCTCTCATTGGTTCACAATGCTATATTGTGATATCACTATTCTTCAGTTCGATTACAAACTTACTCTTACACAAAACTTTAAAACACTACTCCATTTATCTTCTTACTATGCTACAAATAACTAGGCTAGGTTAACCTCGTATTTTATTTATTGAAATTGAACGTTTTCGACGTTTTACTAACCGCCCTCATCAGAAACCTAAAGGAGTCTATAAAACGTCGAAAACGTTCAATTTCAATTAACAAAATATGAAGTCAGCTTACCCTAGTTAATTGTAGCACAGAAAGATGATAAACAGAGTGGTGTTTTAAGCTTTGTAGCAAAACTTACTCTTGTTCGTTGTCCAACAGTGCCGTCATGCCGTTGGGGTAGCTTCCCCTGGACTGGTTCGCCCGAAAGGTTTGTTGTTGGGAGCCCAGGTCTTGTTGGTTGTCAGGAGTGTCTGAAATCGAAACTGAAACTGATATCTAGCGCGGATAACGATAAGCTGGCTGAAAGCCAAAAGTTCTCATTTACTTTTTAGCATGCCTCTTGTTGCTGGCAACTACAAAAAAATACGAAAAACAGAATCGACAATCAACAAAAAACGTAGCCAAAAGTAAACATGAAGAACGTGGACATCACTCTACCGGCCAGGCTTCGGTCTGCGCAAATGGCAAACCGGGAAAAAACCGGCCAGCAGAGTGATTACGTCAAGAGATAGTTTTGGGTTCAACTCTTGAGCACATCGGACGCAGCATCGCGAACTGATTAACATGCTCTGAAAAAAAGGAAAGATGAAGTCGAATTTAAGTTTGACTTGTAACTACGTTCAATTAATTATTTTTCAAGACAAAAGGAGCTATAGACCTGCAATTTGATGAGGGGAATTAGACCCGCAACCCAATCACTCAAAAAAAAATATGTGAACCACTTGAATGGTCGCATTACATGTCTCCCACGATAGTTTAACTGCTACTTTGACGGGTAGAGTGGAGGCTATCACCATACACATTTCGTGGAACTCACGGAGTGTTTTATTAATTTTTTAATCGCTTACGCTGAATTTGTGACGAACAGGATTTACAAACATAAACTACGGTAAAATCTGACACGACTAAGATTAAAATGCATGTTTAACATTTCCGTCGTTGCAACCTCCTCCCAGAGATTCTCACCGTGATTGAACCCGCACAAGTCGCACAGATGGCGAACCCAGAACGACATCTCGGGCAAGCTTTCGGCCACTAAATAATACGTTCTTGTTCTTGTCACAATGTCGAATACGAATTGATTGGAAGGGTCTTTGCGCTCGTATTTCACAGGAACATTGGCATCGATCTGAAATAATATTCACATTTATGCGTGCGAACCAAAACTTGGCTGCGTCTGTCCAACCGCATTAACGCTAAAGCAGTGAGCATCTTTCATTGGGCTCTGCTTGCAAGTCTTTCATAAGGCTGCGCCACCACAATGTGTAAACTGCTAGTTCCAACTCAAAACAGAAACGAAGATGTTGAGACTAGCTCACAAAATCCGCTTCCCTTTTCGTCGATCTCAGCAACAGTTTTCAAAAACTGAATTACGAATGAAGAATAGAATGTCGCTAGCAAAATGGTTCCTAACTAAGCCATATTTTGTCATCTGCAAGCTTTCGAAAGCTTGTAATCCTATTTCAGGTAAATGTGAAACAGTACAAAGATAAAAATAATCAAAGCATCGTGCTAGGACTAGCAAGATTTACAGTTCGATCCGCATCTCGTTGGTAATTATTCCGCCAGGGCAAGTTATGTATCAGATATGTTTGACTCCTAAAACAGTGACTCCGTGTAAAAACGAATGATTTCATGCGAGAAAATTTTAGAAAAAATGTAATTTACGTTAGGACTAGGGTTTGATGTTTGAACTACGAAGTCGCGAGAAAGGGTCAAAAGCGAGAGTTGGGGGCCAGAATTAATAAACTAGAACAGATCAAACTACTCAGAAAAATAAGCTTAAGTAACAATTTATCAAGTTAATAAGCGGGGTAATTCGCCTCTCTGACGCCTCGATTTTAAAAAGAAACTCGTGTGTTATTGTCTTTCTTTCCCACTTGATATTCCAAACCATGTAGCCTGATCCCAAAAAGTTCGCATCGTAATCTAAATGAATTTAAAAGCTGCTCTAAAAATCTATTACACGAACTGCAAATTTGTGTCAAATGCAAAAAAAGCAAATTTTGTGCGCGAGCTGCTTGCGACTTCAGGGTCGGTGGTGATACCCACCTAACTGCCAGTGGAAGTCGTTTCGAACTTCCCAGTAGTTGACGTCACGCCTTTCTTCACATTAAAATTCTATATCGCTAAATGGACCCAATTTCTAGGCCAATCATTTATTAGACATTCGAAGCATGAGTCCAGAACAATGGAATTACTGAGGCGTAAAGGCAGTCGATCGATTTTCAAGAACCTTTGCGCACTCAGATGACCGAATTCGACACAAACAACTAACGGAGGCGGCTCAAGTTTCGCAGCTTTGCATTGATTGCGGCAATGTCATCCAAACGAATCTAACTATAGGTTGATGAGCAGCTTCATGAAACTGGGAGCACTGGAACAAAGTGTATTGAAGCTGGTCAAAAATGAAAGCAAAAGAAACTCCAAAGATCAAACTAAAAATTAAAATTTTTCCGGCAAAACAAATAGAACATAACTAGCAACGCGTATGCTGGTAAAGCAAATTGCGTTGTTGGCAAGCAACCGAGCGCAGGGACTTCACAAAATTTTGCGACATAATTATGCAGTGTGTGGAATGCAACACGAACTAATGTATTTTCTTGATGCAAGTTAATTACGCTAATGAAAAGCGCTTTCAGGAAATTTCATTGCAAAGTTGCATCATTTCTACCACGTGTTAACTATGACAACTAGTCAACTATACCTGCATCATCTTTCATCGCTCCGTGGCATCATCATAAACTGGGTTTATTTTTATGTCAAATCATCAAATTTGAATTTGGAAACTTTTTTTGATTATTTCAAAGAAATTGCACGGCTATTTTCACGGTCCCAGCACAATGTAACGACTTGCAAGCAAAATTATGTCGACTTTTATAATTTTTAGGTCATTTTAACTGAAATAGCTCAACTTTCTTTTCAGTCATTTGCTGAAAATTTGGTCAAAGTTAGTCAATGACTGAAAAATACTAGCTCATAACTGCGAATTGGATTAAAATACAAAATCAGTAGCACCAAACGAATAACACGTATGTAAGCAGACGGCAAACTGCTTTTTCTTAAAACATGGTATTGCAAACGTATATTTCAAGCATCTTTGCAAAGAAAATAATATAACGCTTCATATTCTTCAAGTACCTTAAACCAAAAAATCTACTCTGATCTTTGAATATAATGTTCTGTACAAACGTATGCAACTATGCATACATTTACCATGCATTGTTTCGATCCGCTGATGGCATATTGACTACAGTTACAGCAATATTTTACATTTCTGCTCCTACAAACAGCGCATTGCAAGTTCTACATACTTCGCAAATCTCAAGACCACAAAACAGCATATTTGCACTGCGCATAGTTTTTGCATTTTTGTAGCTTAAACAGACAATTTGTTCAACTGCGGGATTTAATATATTTGGCAGCATACAATGCCTGCGTGCACTGAAACAAAATCTTAAACGTACCTCAAGAAGCTGCCCGGACTTAAGCCTAAGGCATTTTGAAATTTTCAAATGCTTCGCGAAAGATGATAGTAACCACCAAACTACGTGTAACCTACACTAGCCCAAACGGTTCAAAAGAATTCGCACATCTACAAACCGAAATTTGTTTGTCTTTGAAAAAGGAGATTTGGAGTTCAATCCTGGCGACAATCAAATCTGTCACAGTGTTGCCAATGGCTCGCACCGGGGCAACATTTCTTCAAAGAAAGCTGTGCAGTGAGCAGCGTGGGCGCAAGGGCGTGGAGATTGATACAAAAAACTTTTTAAAGCTTTGGCGCAATGCGATTTAATCGGGTTGAGCAACTTGATTCTGAAACAATGCTGCTACAATGGCTCTGGAATGGCTTTCATTCGGTGCCAAGAGAGAGTTTCACAAAATATTCCTGAGAAGGTGTGACCTAACAGTGTGCCAGTCTATATCGTCATAACTTACTTGCGAGCACTCGTCTAAACTGATAGCACCAACGGGTTTCTTGGATCCCTGATGTTTGTAGTATTCGAGCAAGTTGGGGTCGCCAGATAATCTACCAGAGCGAAGGACAAACCACCGCTTACGCCATGCCTGAAAAACCAAATTTTTGAAACTAAAATTCGAAACTCGCACAATTCCTACTAACAAATAGTGCTAAGCAGGTTCGCATATACCTGGTTTCGAAATCAATATTGCTGTACAATTAGTAATTTACAAACTAATTTCCCATTCATCTGCAATTAAACTGTATTTATCAATCTTTCCAAAATGTCGATTTCACTTCATAATCCAACTCACCCGAACGTTTTCGTTTACTTTTTTAGGGCTAAGTTTGAGTTCAGGTTAAAATCAATATAAAAAAAATTAGGTTAAATTTTCCTTTTAGGTTTTCTTAATTGTTATGTTTTAGTCAAAAATTATCCATCCATTAAAACAAATTCTGCAAAATTTCTAACCTGAAGGCAAACAGTAATTTATTTTGTCAAAAATAAATATTTCTTCCCTTTCAAGTTCAAAACATAGGTTTGACTTTTGTTTGAGAAAAACTCCAGCCAAAGCAAACCATAGTATTGACAATGATCGCACGTCAAACTAAACCACTCAAAAACAAGTAAAAAAATAATTTCGACCGCAACTTCTCAATGCTGCTAACCTCATTTAGTTACTTGTCAGATAACCGCATTTAGAGGCAGTTAACAACGGAACCATCTCCTGCTCTAACTAAGGGTTGGTTGCATATGAGCATGGAATTGATGACAAAACTTAAGTCATCAAAATTTGAGCAAATTCGTTTTTCTAAACTGCAGATTGGTTGCAGAAACTTTAATTGTATAGATGGCTCGATACAATTTTGCATATTTTGAACAAACTAATGATTATATCATAAAGTTCATTATGTGTCTACTTTGAAAATTAAAGCCCATATTAACGAAAGCAATGCAAACGACTTGATTGCAAAGCAAATTTAAGCAAGTGCTACTCACAATCTCTAGCTATTTTCGAGAAGCAAATAAATATTTTTCACTGTGTATGACGTAACTGAGGAAACCAAGCTACACTGCTCCAAAACATTGCAAGAGTTTGATTCATAGAAAGGTTTAATTAACACAATAGTTTATTTGTTACTGAGTAAGTGTATTATTATCAGCTCACAATCCCGCACCCACGCCTAAGTCATCCAAATATTCAGACGTTTTTTAAACAACAAAGCGGCGTATACGTTTTTGTGAAAAACAATTCCAACATGGTAAAAACACGGTACATGTTAGTTCCAATCACTATACAGCTTGAATCTGCTTTCACCCTTTCAGTTTTACTAACTGACAGAGACGTAGGTGAATTCTTGGACGACTTGAAAACTGTGAATCTGGAAACTGCTGCGTAGCCCCACCGGACTGACAAGATTGTTTCAAATCTTCGGCAATCAAAAATCATTGATTAGCTGGCTTCATTGGCTTGCAGCAATAAAGGCTTATGCAAGAAGAAAGTAACACTGTCTAATGACCTGGCATAAAATCGGCTAGCAAGAATAGGGCGTACGCAACTTGCTTCGACGTTTTAATCAATTTTACGACAAACACACAGCATCGGTAGTCGGTACTACACTGCGATCACTATCACAATAATCCACAATGCAGAAAAATCTCAAGGCTCTTTAAAATAAAACTTCACGAAATATGTGTAACGTCTAGAATAGCTAGCGAAAAGTAATCACAATGTTCCAAACCACGTGGAGTTTTCTTAAAATTACGACAAAGGGAAAAAAGATTTTCAACAGTATATTTTGTCATCAACACTTGAAGTCTTACGTAATTTCGCCGAAATTGTTTTACTCAAGTATCTCAGCTATGCTACATCTATGTCGAAAAGACTTTCATTTCAGCGCAAAAATTCTTATCAAGCTATAAAACAGAGCTAAAAGCAACGCAATGTGAACTGCCAACGCAACGACAAAACGAAGCAAAAAAAACTATTTGAAACCTACTAAATCTCAACATTCCTACACTCAGACAGCATCAGCTAAAAAAAATCTTGCAGCTAGGTGATTAGGATATTTGAAGCTACCTGCACCCAAAACACAGCTTAGCTCAGCCGAAAGAATTTGAGCAGCTGTTGTAGCGCGAAATCACGTGACTTAAGGTCGCCAAAGCAAACAGAGCGTGCGTCGCGTAGCTTGGTAGACGTGACGTGCTCTTGTTTACGTTTATCCAACAAAATAAATATCCAAAAATTGTTGGCTAACAATGTGAGCGTTATTGAACGTCATAGACAACATTTCAATCTTAAGCACAGAAAGGGAAATTCCAGAGTTTGAAGTTACAAGCCTCAAAAAAACTAACTGAAGTAGCTAGCCATGTGACCGGAGAAACCAAATCATGCATCCGTCTGTTGCCCACACAGAAAAGTACGCCATGAATATTCCAAACCTTCACTTGCAAGCTCGTTTAATACATTTAAAAGCTGTAAATATTACAGAAACGTCTGATCTAATCACAACTCATGTAGCTTAGAAATTAGAAACAAATTTGGAAGAAGCGACAAATTTTCACTCCCAAGCGTACTTATAAAGTTAGTACGTTAATGAACGTAGCAGTAACTTTCAAATCTTCAAAAAACTTTCTAAACAATATATTAAAGATACAGAGAAAAATTTGCAATAACGCACGTATTTTGCAATAGCTTCAAAAATTTTTTATAACGCTGTTAAAACGACTTTTACTCAATAAAAAAAAGAGCCGCTTAGCATTTGAAATTGATAGGCAACCACCAGCGACTCAACGCCGAGCGAAGCTAATCACTGAAAATTTACGAAGGTTTGTGACGTCATCATTTTTACATTGAAAGTCTCCATAAACAGCTTTTTCACATAATGTTAGCCACATATGGCATCTTGTTGGTTACTGGCAGATGGAAGAATTCAGCACTTCAGCCAACAAATATCCAAAAATTAGACAAAAACAGCTCAGTCTGTAGTTACTGCAGAACAGGGAACTCAACATCAAAAATAAAAAAAATCATCCTTCGCAGCGCTGACTGCTACGCTCAGAGTGTATTCATGCAGTCGAAAACATATTTGAAAAGCGGAGGTAGTAGTGGCAAGTACGTAGAAGTAAAAGCCAACCCATACGCAATATGGCGTTCCCAGGTCTCCGGTTTGGAGGTTGTATTGCGAGGGCCAAGGCCGAAGGGCAAGATTTTACTTTTTTCAATCTTTATTTTAATCTAGAGGGGAGCAACTTTGCTTTGAATATTTTTTCGGCACAGAACATAGCCGGTGGTACAGAAACGCATTGAAGCAATTATAATGGAATTAAAATATGCATGACTTTTTTGAAATACACTGAAACCACAGTTAGTTCATTGCTGACTTACTTCCGATATTAAACCTGTTGAAAGTCTAAATAGTGCAATAACTGAAATAGCACTTCGAGCATTCAAAGCTAGTGCAAAATCTGCAGTTATGTGCAAAAAAGATATAGATCGTTATTCTGTAAATTTTAGTGTGATTCCTTACTTAAAACAATATTTTTTGCATCAATAATAGTCTCGCAAAAGCAAACTACAGTAGAATCCTGATATAACTGGGCAGTGTATGAACCCTTAATTAAGCTGCAGCAAATCACAAACATACACTAGGGTCTTGAGCAATAATACGTAGACGAAATTTTTCGTATAAAATTATTGTATGCGGACGAATTCTCGGCCTCTACCAATATACCAAGCTGCAAACAAAAGTTTCGACAAAAAGCGGCCACAACAAGAAAGTGATTTAGAATAGTGAAATAAGACAAATTATTGCTTGTATTAAAAACTGATTAATTTAGCAAAACAACCTTTATCTTCCTTACAATAAGGCATTGTTACAGGGGTTGACCTAATCACGTTTCCATTTATTTGATAGATGAATAAGAGACCCAAGCGACTTCACAAAAGCAGTACGTTTGTTATGATTTACTTCGCAAAATAAGTCTTCGCTCAAAATCTTGTGAAACTCAATCCGCAAAATAAAATTTCACTATTCAAAACCAAACATACTACTTTGCCTAGGGACAGCAGGCACCATGTTTATAGCGTAATTAGTTCAGTCAAGAACGCGACCAATTTTACGGTTCACGATGCAAAGGCAATTAAGGTCAAAGCGTCACTGTGACGTCACAGTTTAATATGATTGTAACAATTTAATAGGTGAATGAATTGCATTATTTGAACATTATGCTGTAAAATATGAACTAAAATTTGAAATAAACAACTCCTTTGATGTTCATATTTCAACTCTTCAGAAGGCTGACGATAGAACAGCATGGTTTTGCATCCATGCAAATGGAAACAAGAATTTACAGTAATTAAATGTTATGAAACAACAACGGGAATACAGGCGATTTGGTTTTTAGTAACAGCTATGACATCATACTAATTTCATAAGTTTTTCAAATTATTTGTTTAAATACTCCATTTGATGTTCCCTATTTTATAGCTAAGTTTTCTGTCGTCTACAGAGCAAAAATTTTTATTTATTTTTTAGGCTTGGCCGTTTGTGCGACATGCTTACAGGGTATAAGTCAGAAGTAGTTGACTTTCAGAGCATAAGGAATGATAATATTTGAAGCTAAATGTAACAAATGAATTATTGCGTAGGTTTTCAAAACCCACACAATAGAAAAAATTGGCTTATCATGGCTTAGCTTTGCACAACGTACGTTGTATCTGATAGCATCAGTATCGCTATTTTTGAATTCCATTTTAAGCCAATAACATTATCTATTCGCTGTATTGAAATTTCTCAGGGAGGTGAGTCAACGTCCCATGTGACCTAACAATGGCTTCAGCTGTTATTTAAAAGAGTAACGAAAATATGACAAACGAATTCACTAAGAATTAGAGGTTGTCAATAAATGCATCAAAACACAAGAAAAAAAACTTCTTTTTTGATTTCCAAATCAAAACCAAATGAAGAAATCACAAATACATTAGGTAATTTACAACGTACAATGTACATGCCTGCACAATATCATAATGTAATAGAGGGAAAATAAAAGTTCAAATCAACGAATATACGCAACAACATAAACAACTAAATTTGTTCCATAACCTCAAACTTCATCAGAATGACGAATATGCTCAGGACATGCAAACTTGATAGATAAGATTAAGGAGATGGGCTAATATTGACCATGAAACCTGTTTGATTAAGCACAAACCAATCTACTAATTATCAAACTTGTTCGCATTTTCAAAAGCTTTTGACTTAAAAAACTAGAGTACAGAGTTCTTCGCTAAAACGTTTTTACAAGTTCTAAGCATGCAGATTATTTCTTTTTCACATTTTAAATGCTCTGCTGGCTTGGAGTCTCAAATCGGATGTAAAATAATGCCGACGTTTCAACAGAAGATCTCTGCACTGATGAAAACAGATATTTTTATTCTGTTGAAACGTTGGCAGTATTTTATATAAGCATCAATAGTAGGAGAGCATTTTTTATATTTGCGGTAATCTCAAAGTTTATTGGTAAAATGAATAAGCTAAGGTCAATTCCTAGGCTAGTTTAGTCAGACAAAGCAGTGCCAGCAGCCTGTCACTGATACAATATTTCTTAGCATGAAATACTGTCGGCCAGGTACAATGACACCTAGATTTGCTACACCACAATGTGCAATACTGCACATGCTTCATCATCACAAAACATATGTATCAGAAATTCATTTTTGTGTGTTTTCTATTTTCCCATAGTTTGGGGACTATACGGTGCACCTAAAATGCTCGAATAAATTTAAAAATTGAAGGTATGCCTTATACTAGTGCACCCTATATATGGGTCAGGCTATACTCTATTTCTCTTTACAATTTAATCCAGAGTTATTTAGAGCTTTGTAAGTAGTATTTAATTTAGTGCGGCTTATGTAAGGTGAGAAAATAAAAGCAATAAAGGCTATTTATTGATGCTGCACCTTATATTTCGCACATAAAAAAATATGGTAACCATAACTGCACAAAGCACTTTCAGGTACTCACATTTTTTCTCAGCTTTTTTTCAGGTGGCGACTTCCTTAGCCATCCCGATACAGTGATGTTGCTGCTCATCGCAATTTACCTTGTTATGATGTCATAATAATACGACTAATAACTAGCCATGTTTGAAACTAACTAATCTGCAAAGCAAAATTCTTTATCGTCCGCGAACGTCCTTAAAGTTGTTCTAAAAGGTTGCAAGCAAGATCACTTGCTTTCTCATGCACGCATGAATACATCAATGACTCTGAACAAAAAATTTGCAGCAACTGATACAGTGATAGACCCACATCAAAACCTGCATCAGAGCAATAATGGTTGGAATGTCTGCTTATCTAAAAAAATGATTGCTAAATTAGTGTTGAACTAGGAACTGCAAGTTAACAACATAGATTTACTCTAGAAAATTCATGAGATGATGAAGGTAACATCGCACTACACCTGTAATAAAATTTGTTGTATTGGCTTAGGCCTCCCTAACTGTACATTGATGTCACAATACCATAGTAGTTTTGCAGCACTTGTATAATCATGCTTAATAAAATACATATTATAATGACGGAATATATATACAAAGGAATGCAAAATACAACCGGTAGCACATAGCTTACAGCAATTGCAATGCATAACATTAGTTAATGCAAAAGATTGTTAATAAGTTGTTTTGCTCTTTTCTGCCAAGTAGAGGCAATCAAAAACCTAAAGCAAATTGAAATTAATTACGGTATACCGTTATTCAAAAAAATTATTGAAAAAAAAATCTTATAGTAACATCAGAATCAATCATTCATAGACCATAAAAATTTTAAATCTAAAGACAATAGCCCAAACCCCTACAGCCTGTTTCATATCCCGACTATTGAGAAGGGTATCAGTATTCTGCATGCTGAAACAGTGAGGATAAAAAGTGTTAAAAACTACGATCCTGCTCTACAAGGCGCTATCTACCGTTAGCCTTACAACTGACACCAGCAGACTTGCTGCGAAACGAGCTGGTGAGCACAGCAACACTGACGATATGCAGCGCAAAACAAAATCGTTAGGCAGCATAGTTAAGCACCAATGCAGACTGATGTAAACAAACACCAAAACAACATTAAAAATAAAAAGAACAGTAAAAATAAAAAAATTATTGTGATGTTATGTCGATGACTCATAGCAGAGTTCCAGCTAATCCGATTTTTGCTAGCAAATCAGCGGTTTGTTGGAACAGTGGCAAAGAATGCTGGATGAATGACAACTGACCACAAAAAAACTGACCGCGAACCAATGATGTCGATTGGCTGAGAGGGGCGATCATAAAAATATTTTACTATCTCCAGAGCCATCTTGCCCAAACCCCCACTTTGTGACGAAATCAGTGACAAAATCACTGTGACAAACTGCTGGTTCACGGTTAGTTTGTCACGGTCAGTGGACTTGGCTTGAATAATGTTTGGCAATATGAACAATTGAACATAGCTTTGGAAAAGTTGACAAACTTATGGTAATGCGACGTTTAGTACACTTTAATACCAAATTGGTACAAAATTTAGGGCACATTCATGAACCGGTATTTTTACAGCTTTGGGCACAATTGTTTCAAGAAAATTTGGGTACTTTCAGATCAGCCAAAATGTTAGAGAGAACACTGTGCCATAGATCAAAAAGTGATTTGAACATTGGTAGCATAATAATCTCATCAAATTGGGACATATTTTTAGAAGTAGGTTGCAAGATTCTGAAAGTACTACACACAAAATCTGCTGCTTATATACATCCTAATTTAAAAGATGATATGAGAGGGGAGCAGCATTCCCACTAAGCCGATTTTTTTCAGCGAATCGGCGATTTGTTGGAGCAAGGGCAAATAAGTTTTGGCGATGTAGTAAACGTAGCTTTAGAAATTTTGACAAATTTGTGGAAATATGGCATTAGGTATACTTTAGTACTGGATTGGTACAAAATTTAGGGCACATAAATGTCTTTTTAGAACTTTGGGCACAATTGTTTAAAAAAATTTGGGCACTCGCCAATTAGCCATAAAGTTGGAGGGAACACAGGAGGGGAGGAGAAGCAGTCATGTACAAATTTAAATTACATATGTTAGCTTTTTTGTTGGTTATTCATTTACATGCATGCTCGCAAATAAAATTAAAAAAATTTTGTTAAAACATACTAATGCACATAAAAAGCATTTATTACATGCAAACAGATGGGACAAAATATAGAATGAACAAGTTGAATTTCGAGTTTTACCAATAGTTTGAATGCAATTTTACCCAAATTTCTGAGATTACTGTATCATATAGACACCACTTTGTTAAAATGGTCTGATAAATTTAGCTTGTTATCAAAAAGCACACCTAAAGTTTTAATTGACATACAAGGAAACAAGGGCTCAGTTTCAATAAAGTTAATTGCAGATTTGACCCTACTCACATTTCAAGATGGGACAAACTCAATGAAATTGGTTTTCTGGTCATTAAGTAACAAAAAATTTGCATTTATCCATCTTTTCAGGTCACAGGCAACACATAAAAATATCTTAAACTATGATAGTTAGAGATAAAATACCATAAATGTTGTTATAAATTAATATTCATGGTTTGGAGCAGAAAAATGAGACGATGTGAGAAGCTTTGACAAAAAAACAGAGCCAAGATAAAATGAATCATTCTATCAAAGAGACATTTCGACTTACATACTCGTTTTAATTCTGATCTGCACCATAATGGCTTTGGCATACTTCAGTGTTCAACACTTGGTCTATTACTTTCAATATGCATAAACAATTTACTAATTAATGCTATCCTGGGTGCTCCTACACTTTTTGATGATGACACCTGCCTAATGTTAAAGAATTCAAATCTCTTGACCCTACAAACAACTTAAATCTTCAAGCCTCCTGTTTAAATGAATGGTGTACATGTAACCACTGGTGTCGATTCCCAGGGGGCTGATCTCCCCTTGGGTCTGATACTCAAGGGAGCGAAATGTCTCTCGCCCCCTCGGTTTTGGTAATTGTGTTATGGGCTGTGTAAGTGTGTTCAAAAAATCAAAAGTTTTTCGGAAATGATTTAGTTTATACTTTAGGATAAAAACATTTCAAGTCGGTTTCGTTTTTGGGATGAGATGTTTTCGAAGGATGATCAAACGGTTAGTGAAATACAACTTTTAGACAAATGTTGCAAAAATTACGAACGTGGCGAGTTGGTAATGTGCTTTTTTATGTGATGCAAAGAAAACTCAGTATTGCTAACCCTAAACTACACACTTCAACCGCAGTAGTTTTGAAATGTTCATTAAATATTTTAAAATATTTATTGAACAAATATTAATACTAGTTGTAGAGTAAAAATTCCAGCTCTTTTGCTATTCAACCCGTCAAAGCCCAAATCTATTCTAGCAAGCAAAAATCTGTCATTTTCAGAATTATAGGTCAGCTAGTGATAGTAATTAATACCAGCAATTCAATTTTATAGAGACATAATGATTGATAACAAAAAAATGGTGTCACCTGTAGGTGACACTGGGCACATAAAACGAAAGTTCATAACACTCAGGCAATTTCGTGATGCAAAATAGGTGTCTTGTATGAATTAGAAATTGCCAAACTAGTTCATGATTTATTACATGACAAACAGCCATCCACTTTCGTATTTTCTCATGTTTTACAAAAACCTTCGCAAATTTTCCACCATTTTACCAGATCTAGTTCAAACAAAAACAAATTGTATATTCTCCTTTATCACACTAATCGCTTGCAACATAGCATCAGGTATCAGGATGTTTCCTAGTACAACTTAATAACCATGGATATACAAAATCTTCCCAAACATTCTGTGATAAGATTTGAACCCAGTCTTTTGTTTTATCTTGTACGCATTGTATATGTCACGTCATTTAATTAGTTTCTGGTTACCGTAATCCACTTCTGTCTTTTTCACCTTTACGTTTGTTCGCTTTTCACAGTTCAGTACCGTACCAGATTATCAGATCACACAGTTGTTTTAGAAGACACGTTAAGCATAGTATCAGTTTATTGACGAGTGCTTGCATATCTATTATGTTTCTTAAGTATGAGTATTTATTCCTGTTTATTTTCAGAGTCATTAATATAGTCTTTTGAAGCCTTAATAAAAGGTACAAACAAATGTTAAACTGTTGGTGTATTTCAATTTAAAAGACTATAATTAGCAATGTCTAATGCAAGAACCGAGTGGAAGTGTCTACAGCCGGAGAAGCTTGCTATAGATCCTAATGCAACGTCAGCTGAGGATGACTGGAAGTTTTGGTACAAAACTTTCTCTAACTTTATTGCGGCTATGCCACAAGGCGATGACGCCTTAGACAAACTCAGTGTACTAACAGCGTATTTAACAGCCCCTATTTACAAACTAGTGAGTGAAGAAACTACGTACGATGGCGCTATAACTGCCTTAAAAAACTTATTTGTAAAGCCTAAAAATCAAGTCTATGCACGGCACATGCTTGCTTCGGCTCAGCAAAACGTTTGTGAGTCGATTGATGAATTTGTGTTGCGCATTAACAAGCTGAGTCAAGAATGCGATTTTGTGGCTGTGAATGCTCAGCAATACCAAGATGACATGAAGCGAGATTCTTTCATTAACGGAATCTCTTCAAACTTTATCAGGCAAAGGTTGCTTGAGAACAGAACGTTAACTTTTACTGAAGCATACGAAAAAGCACGATCGCTTGAACTCGCCAAAATTAATAGTGAATCGTACTCCAGTCAAGAAACAAAGCAGAGTAGTGTATGTACAGTGAGACATGCATCGCCTATGCCATTGTCTGGTTCTGATGCAGGCACAAGTATAGCCAACGAACAAGCAGTTACTTCAGTTCGCCAAAGAAAAGCTACCCAAAATTTCGTGTGTTACTTTTGTGGCGGAGAAAAGTGGCACCCTCGAAGTCAATGTCCGGCTAAAAATAAAACGTGCGATTTTTGTGACAAGGTTGGACATTTTGCTAAGTGCTGCTTAAGCAAAAAGAAGTCGGCAAATTGTATTGGGCAACCTTCACTTGCTACAACAACTGCTCTCCAATCAACCTTTTCGAATCACGTTCTTGCAGAAATTACGCTCAACAATATTACTACACAGGCTTTAGTAGACACTGGTAGTACCAACAGCTATGTTAGTGAAGAATTCGTTAAAAAGCACAACTTGCCTTACAAAACTGTAAACTATGTTGCAAATATGGCCAATTCAATGCTACAAACTGAAATTATGGGAGTTTGTTACCTGAACTTAACTTTTTCTGAACATGCTTACAATAACTTTCAATTTTTTGTCATGTCGAATTTGATTGTGGATTCAATAATTGGAGACAATTTACTGCAACAGCACAAAAGCGTAACTTTTCAATTTGGTGGAAAAAAATCTGAAGTGTTTGTTTCATCAGTGTTGCCAACAGCTTGTGTACCTTACCCAGATTTGTTTGGCAACGTTTCACCAAATTGCAAGCCGATTGCCGTGAAAACAAGAAAATTTTCTTTGTCAGACCAAAAAATAATCAAAGCTGAAACGGATAGGCTTTTGCGAGAAAATCGAATTGAGACGAGTAAATCGCCCTGGCGAGCGCAACCTCTTGTTGTGGATAATGGGAAAGGAAAACTGAGGATGTGCATCGACTACTCCCAAACTATCAATTTATTCACCGAATTGGATGCTTATCCTTTGCCAAGCATCGATTCTATTGTTAATGAGGTTGCTAAATGGAAGTTCATCAGCACTCTCGATCTAAAGTCTGCGTATCATCAGATCAAAATTCGACCGGAAGATCGTCCTTATACTGCTTTCCAGTCAGGAAAAGAATTGTATCAATGGAAAGTGATGCCTTTCGGACTGACTAACGCTGTTCCAGCATTTCAACATGTAATGCACAGTTTTATCGAAAAGTATCAGTTAAAGGGTGTTAACGTCTATTTAGACAATTTAACAGTTGGTGGTTTCGATCAAGCTTCGCATGATGACAATTTAAAAGCATTAAAGAAAGCTGCGAGTAAAGAAAACTTTACTTTTAATGAAGACAAATGCCATTACAATTGCACGCAAATTCAACTTCTAGGACATTTGGTAGGAAACGGAATTATCAAGCCAGATCCTGAACGAATTGCAGCACTTGAGGATTTAGTGGTACCCACGACTAAAAAAGAGCTGCAGAGAATTTTGGGTCTTTTCAGTTACTATGCTAAATGGGTGGCAAATTTTTCTGACATTATTCGACCACTTGTACAAACTAAAACATTTCCATTGTCACAAGATGCACTGAAGGCTTTACAGGAAATGAAAAGCAAACTTGCGGACGCCACCTTGCAGCCAATCGATGAAACTGTGCCGTTCACCGTGGAGACTGATGCATCAGATTTTGCAATCGCCGCAACAATAAACTTAAACTTGGAAGTAAAAGCTTGGTAAAAGCTGCTGCGAAGTAAAAGCTTCATTTTTAAAACCAAATGACAATCAAACTCTAATTAAAGCAACACAGCCCTTCGAGCGAATCAGCATTGACTTTAAAGGGCCACTTTCGTCTGTTTCAAAAAATAAGTATTTACTTGTAATTATTGACGAGTTCACGTGTTTTCCGTTTGCATATGCATGCAGTGATATGAAAGCCTGTACTGTTATTGAAAAGTTAACTGATTTGTTTTGCGTTTTTGGGTTTCCGAGTTACCTGCATAGTGATCAGAGCTCCAGCATTATGTCGTATGAGCTAAAATCTTGGTTGCATAATTTGGGCATTCCAACCAGTAGGTCTTCACGATACAACCCGCAAGGAAATGGGCAAGTAGAGCGACTCAATCGTACTTTGTGGCAAACTGTGTTGTTGGCATTACGTACCAAAAAGCTGCCGCAGACACATTGGGAATACGTGTTACCAGATGTTTTGCATTCTATTCGTTCGTTGTTATGTACCGCTACGAATTGCACACCACATGAGCGTATGTTTTTGCACACACGAAAATCGTTTAATGGTGTATCTTTGCCATCTTGGGTGAAGCCAGGACCAGTGTTTGTTAAACGTCATTGTCGCAATAAGACTGACTTGCTTGTGGAGGAGGCTGAGTTGCTTGAGGCCAATTCTCAATACACACATGTAAGGTTAGAGGATGGTAGAGAAATTCCTGTTTCGTTGAGGGACTTAGCTCCCAGTCCTAGATCGTTAAACGAGCCACCACTTACTGCCGAATGTGATGTCAATGAAAATGCTGAACCTGAAGGTGCTCTACCAACACAATCCACCACCAGTAATGAACCAACGCCTGTTGATAATGTTGCTGAGTCTACTGAGAGACTTTTGCCACGCCGCTCATCTCGTGTACGCCGTCCTGTTGATCGCTATGGCAACAATATTTACACCTGAGTAGTGCAATATGTTGTGGGAGTGAATGTGATAAGATTTGAACCCAGTCTTTTGTTTTATCTTGTACGCATTGTATATGTCACGTCATTTAATTAGTTTCTGGTTACCGTAATCCACTTCTGTCTTTTTCACCTTTACGTTTGTTCGCTTTTCACAGTTCAGTACCGTACCAGATTATCAGATCACACAGTTGTTTTAGAAGACACATTAAGCATAGTATCAGTTTATTGACGAGTGCTTGCATATCTATTATGTTTCTTAAGTACGAGTATTTATTCCTGTTTATTTTCAGAGTCATTAATATAGTCTTTTAAAGCCTTAATAAAAGGTACAAACAAATGTTAAACTGTTGGTGTATTTCACATTCCTTTAAAGTCAAACCTAAAGAATATCTTTTACAATCGTACATCTGATGATGAGTTTGACCATCTGTTGTCGCAATTTACTCAAGCAATTGATAGACTTAAAGTTCTAAATAAAAAACTAGCTGTTTTTTTGACGTTCAACAATTCACTTTGAATTGTTCACATATAGGGTGGCTGCTTTGACTTGATGACCCATAAGGTCTTTTTATAGCCTCCCTGTCCCTGAAATACCTAAATTACTATAGCTCCTTTTTTTAGTAATCATTTGTCTTTGCTTTTTCGTTGAAACTATGCTGTAGTCGTGACAAAAATAAACAATGTTCTGTTCTGTCACTTAACAGTGATACTGAGCTCAAAACTGACTATCTTCAAACAATCAGTCAAGAATTGCTGCACTAGTGAATGATACTTTTCAATCAAAGGAAAACGTTGTGGTGATGATGATAAATCACCCACCGTTGATTTAGAAGGTGGTTTCTTGTACACACCTTGATATGGATAACCTTTTCCTCCTCAATCAACTGATATGCTTTCTATGCATTTTGGCAAGCAGCATCAATGGCAAGCGCAATTAATGGGCACCACTATTTTTTCTACTGGACAAAATCTGCTGGCTGTTAGCGTTTTCAGCAAACCTATCCACCCCTCCCATAAATTTTATGGTACTTGGACAATACTTGCGGACATGACACTGTCACTTTTGTTATTTTCTGGTCAATTGAAACAATTTGATTTACATTGCTTGACGGAAGTCCATCATATGCATTTCATGCCATGGTAACAATACTGTTATCAAATCATCAGACTAAGACTATGTCAGAGGATACTAGCATGCTAATTGCTTCATGTCCTTTTTTTCGTTTTGTGATCTTCCAGCAGGCACTTTTCAACAGTGAAAATGGATTTCCAAATATTTACCATGTTTGTGTCTCCAACTTCAATGTCGTCTTCTTCACGTGGTGTAGTAGCAATTCGCAAAAGTGTTTGCATGGATACCCACAACCCAGTTTTTTTTTTTCGTTTAGCAGCAAAACTAGTTACTTAGAATATAATTCATCAGAATTCTGACATGTGCAGCTTTGTGAACAACTTCAACCTCGTTTGTAAGTTGTGCTGGAGTTCTGACGTAGGTTTCTGCCATCTTCATAAGCAGCATCTTCATCAGTTTCATTACCATCATTGGGGAAGGAAAAAACGATAGCCTCAAATTTCTGATATACTTTGGGAAGACTATGTTCATCATCAGAAAACTCATCCTTATCTACAGTATCTAAGATTTCAACAACTTTCTCTAAAAAGATGCTAAGCAAATAAAAGGAATTACTTGGGCTAAAATATTTCAAAAAGTAATATCAAAATAAAATTGCAATTAGAAGAATACAGATTAATTTTGGGGGAATCGGTTGGAGAGCAGTGTGAGAGAACTGGCTGGATGTACGTCTATAAACATAATTTTAGCAATTAGATATGATTCTAAGCTGAACAGCAATTGACAGTCGAAGAGAACATGCACTGCATTAGGCTGAATCAATTGCATCGTTTTGAAACAATGTGGTCATAGTGACCAGTGTCACTCACAGCTGACACACCAAATTTAGGGTCACATTGCAAAAGTACAAACTACAGTTTTTGGAAAATAATGTTTCATAGCTCTAAAACAACGCTTTTAGAAGTACTAAACAAGTTACTAAAAATTTTGCTTACCCTTTTCAGTAGAACTTTGTCATATATTTGTGAAGGGTATGTCTTTGTCATATATTGCCTTTGATGTAATAATACTCTTTAACTACAGCATAATAATACTTTTAAATTAAAGTTTTGTTGAACCTGTATCGTGACGAAATGAATCGGCAGGACCACCGTTCTTGAACCTTTAACACAACCAGGTGTGTTATTTCTTTTTTATGCACTCAGTTGAAGTAATAAAAAGACAAACAGGATGCTTAATATTTATCCGCTCCAATTGCATTAGTTTGTACATGGTGCAGTGCACTATTTTTGCCAAACTGTTTTATACTAGCACGCACTTTTCCCGACTTTTTTCTGGTCGGGAAATGCCTTTACAAAATTCTCGACTTTTCCCGATCGTGGGAACCCTGAGTTAGCTGCCAGAACTATTTCTAGGCCTGATGACAATACTATCAAAAGCACATGTTTCCCCAACACAAAGCTGAAATTCCTACAATTCGTCAATTAAAAATATTTGAGGAAGTAAAGAAGCTAGTAGATGAATCAAAAATTTGTACAAATGCTACTTTAACAGAATAAACAGTAGAAAAGCAAACAAAATCATTGAAAACTTCAAGGGAAATTCTCTCTCTCTTCATTTCCTTCTTTCCCGTGAGGGTTGCAGGGGCAGTAGCTCGAGATTAGGCTACCACACTTCAAAGTCTTTCATCACCCTCATCATTTTGCTTGGGTAAAGTCCCAATCAATTCCACCCAAGATCTTCAATGTAATATTGATTCATCTACAGTAGTTCTAGGTCGTCCAACTGTTTTTTTTTCTATTTGCTTTAGCACATTAAGTTTGTTTGGAAGTTTTTCCTGAGGCCTGCTTCTTACATGGCCAAACCATCTAAGCTGAGATGTTTAAATTTAGCGAAGTAGCACCTTTAGAGATTTTCGAATCTCAAGAGATGTGCACCTTGTTAATAATGTAACTCCTTTGATTTTTCGGAGAAACCTCATTTTGGATGCTTGCACTTGCCATCGCACCCTTTCAGTCATTATCGAATTTTCACAACCATACTGAGATACAGTAGGTGAGAAGGGACAAAGACTGCTTCAAAAATTGATAGCTTTGCTTTTTTTAGACAATTTTCATCTCACAACAACTGAATAGTGCAAAGCTCTCTTTATTGCAATTGCCTTGCCAATTCGAATATCCAGTTCATTCGTCATGCCTTCCGTCACTCGTGAATTCAACCCCAAGATACTTGAACTTGTGTACTTGTTTCTGTGTCAGTCCATTCAGTTGCAACAAGCACTGATTCGAGTTTCTTGCAACATGAAGTCCATCAGTTTTGACTGTGCTTATCTTTATTCCTGCAGAGTCATAAGCAGCTACAAACCTATTTAGTGTGCGCTGAAGGCCAGATTCTGTAGAAGCAGAATCAAATCATCAGCACATAGCAGGCAACTGATTTTTCAATTTCCTATCGTGGCAAACTCATCAACTTGGTAGCATTTGTTGATCCAATTCATGTAAACATTAAAGAAGAGAAGAAACAAATCGCACCTTTACCGAAGTTCAACGCCTACATAGAAAGGTTTGATTGCTTGCCAATTACTCAACCGCGAAACTCCAGTCGGCATCATAGAATGCCTTAATAGCATGTAACAACTAACCATCAATGCCATTCTTCTGCAGAACCCTCCAAAGTTAGAAAGACAATCATATTATACTTTTCCGAGATCAACAAAGCATGCAAAAAGATCTTTGCCTTAATTCCAAGATTTCTCAAACATTGAAAAAAAATTGAACATAACAATGAAATCTTGGTCATCAAACCAACACCTTAACATAATTGAAAACTGAAAACGAAAAAAATATTTTTGCATAGCATGATGTCTGATTGAAAAACCAGAATCGAAAATAAAGGAAAAACTTTGGCTGTCAAACAAAAGAAACTGAAATTATGACAGATTATTAATAAAATGTTTTTGTTAAAACAGCTGTCTAGAATAAATATAAAAAAAAGACTGATATTGGGTAGATAACAATAATGAGCACTTTTCAGTTTAAAATTAAAGCCAGATATAACATTATTAAATTCGAAAAATATGCAATAATTTGGTATTAATTATGCTTGTGGCAGTAGTTCTAAAATCGAACTTTTGATAACTTCAATTTAAGAGGTTCTCTTGTTGGCTGTGTACTAAACAACAACTCCAAAAACAGTAGAAACGATCAAAGTGATCACAGGTTCGACTTATAGTCCAAAAACATTTAAAATGAAAAAAACATTCTTTTTTTGAAATTGCCAAAATTTTGATGTCACTGTGTGACCCCTAAATATCGACAAATTTTTACGAAACTTGACCAAAAGGGTTTTTGTGCAAAGCGTCCAACTTGAGCTAAGGAAGAAATTGCAACGATAAAATTTTCAAATTTATGGGGCGGCTGCAACACCCTACTGCATGTGCACTCCCACAAAAAACGCTTCAAAAACATGTCGGCTGAAAAATCTTGCCCCCTCGAAATTTGCTTTCTTCAACAAAAAATCGATGTCTATGAATTAACAAATTAACTATCAATCAAAAAAAATGTCATGTTCTTGCAATCTCTCCCAAATTGAACAAAAATGAAACAAACTTTTTTGTTAAACTTAATAGCAACGTCATTAATGCTGAAAATAGTGTTAAATATTTATCAATCATAATTGACTTGAACCTGAACTTTCCTAAACATATTGAAGTAAGCTATGGGAAATAAACTGTATAAATCCTTGGCAATTGTTCCAAACTAAAATCAGTATTACCAAAAAATGCCCTTTTAAAATTACATTATGCTATGGTACATTCTTATTTATTGTACAGTACAGTTGCTTGGGATTTAAGCTTCCCTTCCTACTTAGAAAAACTTAACATAATCATAAAATCAAGCAGTTTAACTAATTGATAGGGGAAACTACCATGATACAGCTACCCCAATATATTCAAAACTAAGCATTTCAAAACTCCCAGACTTGTGAATCAAAAACCTTTTGTTATACTCTCTGTATTATGCCAAAGTGGTTAATGAGTTTGCAGGACCCATTTCTTCACAGCTCATCATTGCGCCTGCGAGCGACATAGCTCCTTTTGAAGAAAATGTTGCAGCATTGGCAAGTCGTTGGCAACACTGTATTTGATTTGTTCTACCTGAGATTTGAATCTTAGATCGTCAGCTCCAGAGACAAACAAGTTACCACTCGACAAACTACCCAGACTTGTCACTACTCATATAACAAGATCTTACTTCAACAATCTATATATTCCTTGCTATCTAACTTACAGGATTCAGCAAACCTACCAAATATCAAGCAGTAAAAGTTTAGAACTCAATTCCATTGAAATTCAATAGGCAGTGACTGTTTTGCCTCTGGAGGCAAAATAGCCCCATGTTATTTTGTCATTTGGAGGCAAAATAGTCCTATTGACTATTTTGCCGCAAGTGCCAAAATAGCTCTAAGCCTAATGCTAACCCAAACCCTAACCCAAACCCTAACCCAAACTCTAACCCTAACCCTAACCCAAACCCTAACCTAAACAGAGGAAAAACACTATTTTGCCTCCAGAGGCAAAATAGCCACTCCAATTTAAAAAATGCCCATGTCACTGTGCCACGCTTTAAAGTTAAATTCAAATTACATTTAATGCAGGCTTATCTGAATAGGATATCTAGGCAGCCTCCCAGGCCCCATTTGCATTTATACTTCAAATGTCAAATTCTTTCTACTATTATTTTGTAGTTGTTGTTGTTTTGATGAAAATGGAGACAAATACACTTCTGTTGATATCAAAAAACTTACCGGTAAGTCAATTTCAATCTTATTTAAACATTGATTGTCATTTTGAAGATTCCTAATTATTCTACAATTACCGTATTTGACGGCATTTTTTTTTTGGCTCAAAAAATCGCCTAGCATCTTACATGGTGTAGGTAAAGTTTGAGACCTCCCATAGGCCTAGGCTAATCTTCTCTCCGACACTCACTAATCAAGCTTACACTTAGTACTTCTACCTATACCCTAAACTCCATGCATCCTTACATTATTGCTGGTATTTTTGTATTATTACCAGTGTTTAAAAAATGAATTAGTAAATTTATACACTGCTGGCTTTATTTTTATGTTCAATGTTTTATTATTATTGTGATTGCTTTGCATGCCTGTACTAACAGCTTGCTTATTTCCAGCTATTGAGATGTCTTGTGTATGCTTATTGCTTATCTGTACTGCAAATTGCTTTTATGCAGCTATGTTTCTACTTGTGTATGCTCTGCTAGACTATTTTCAACAATACATGCTTAAATACACTAAAAACTTTTTTTTGTTAATCTGACCTGCTAAAATGGGTTGCATCTTACATGCCTGTGCATCCCATATGCCATCAAATACAGCACCTTTTATTATTTTGAAATGGACATCTCTAGGCTATCAGGTTATCTGCTCAATTTAGGGGATCAAACACTAGGGTAATCGAGCTAGAATATGATTTCGTTTTTGATACCCTTTCTTTTCATTTGTTGGATAATTGTTGTTGAATCAGGATTAACTTCTTTTCATTTGTTAAATCTGAAATACGTGCTAAATGAAAATAGCACTTTATAAAACCACAATATTTAAAAACAATAAACATTTTCAGATTTTTCAACAAAGATCAGATAATACATTAGCACATCAGTTCGTCAGTAGACATTAAGACAATACAGCCTTAAAAAAAAGAAAGCAAGATTAACAGATACAGGATAATGCATCAGAACATATCTGATATGTTACAAAATAGTTTGTTGAAAAAGTTAAGAGTAATAGGTAACAATGCTTGCTTCAAATAGTAGCCTAAGTCTACAATTAACATTTAAAAGCATTAAAGTTCTAGTGCTGCAAACAAAGACTACAAAGACCTAGGGATAATTTATGGCAAGCAATGGGTGTAGCATACATAAAACTACAGTACTGTAACTCTTTTTTTTTTAAATAAAAGAGAGTAAGAGAGCAAAGAGAAGGTGCTTATTTACTCTTACTTATTTCTTAAATTAACAGTCTGGTTTGGGTTAGCATTAACATTACGGTTAGAGCTACGGTTACAGTTTGGGCTACGTTTAGAGTTGGGGTTAGAATAGCAAAGCGTGCAAATACAATCTGCCTTTTTTAAATTTTGTTAGGGTTTGGGTGAGGACAGAGATTTTTTATTCTTACGTAGCGTATATAACAGTAACCTCTGTTTTTTTTATTCTGGAGAATAAATTCAAGCAAATGAAGTTGATTCTAGGGATGTAGCTGATATGCATCATATTTTTTTTTTCATTTCAAAAATAAGATCTGGCAAAATAAGAGGGAGCTACATTACTTTTGTAAGCTGTAAGCACTTGAAAACAACTCAACAAACCACATACTTATTCTACACTAATTGTAATACACAAAAAACAAACGCAATGTTTCTTAATTCAATCCAACATCGTCAAAAACTTTAGATTCTGGATTAAACAATGATGAACACAATACAATACTATTACCAGTAGGCTAACGAATCAGTCAATACCACTACCAATACCAGATAACAGTTGAAGAAACGAAAGATTGTTTTTGTTTTGATTATACCACTACCAGTAACATCCAATCACGTGAATTTGCATATAGCCTAGGCTACTTGTAAATGTTTGTAGATATCTCTATCAAATATTTTAGTTCACAGTAAATGTGATAAAGTTGCAACATAGACTGATAGAGTACAGAGTACCACTACCAGGTATTTTATAATCATTAATTAAGTTACAGTTTACCGCCTCTTTTTACTTGATGGCAATTTCGAATTTTGACAAATTACTGGTAGTGGTACTGTATTACTGATCTCCAACTGTCTGCTGTTTTAGAATTGATTTCTGAATTGAACTGTACTATTTGTCACATTTTAATTTCTTTACAGATTGCCTATCAGTAACAGCAGATTCGGTACCGGTATCCATGCGTTTTGTGTAAAAATCATGTAGGCTACAGTAGATCAAACCAGAGGGACATCTGCTGTGACCTGACCACTGTCAAGACTGGTCGCATTTCAAATGCACCGACTTAACATTGAAGGATTTCATACTGTATCACTCAGCACTGAGAAATTCCACTGAACCCTAGTTTTGCCAGTTACTGGTAGGCTTATGCTATACAACAAGAATAGCCTATTTGTCCTTCTCATAAACTAAAGTGGATAATGAAACATTTCATGAACTCTTTGCTGAATAACCCAGCAATAAATGTACGAGTTGCCTAGTACATAAAACAGGCAGTGATCCAAAGTGGAATCGGAGGGGTTTCCGCCAAAGATCTTTGGTGCAAATTTTTTGTCATATTCAGATATTTCGGCCACTTGACAGAAATTTCCTCCGATTGGCGTCGATTTCAGTCAAGTGGCGAAAATCGCCGAGTGATTTTCAACTTTTGCGTCACTGCTATTACAGACTACCAGGCGCGTCGCCAGCGGGGGGGGGGGGGGGGTAGGGGGGCAATGCCCCCCCGATTTTCGTTTTTGCCCCCCGTTTTTTTCCTGCCCCTCACGGTATTTTTTGGGAGGAAAAAGTTGCTTTTTTTGGGCGGAAAAACATTAAAATTTGTGATTTCGGCGAAGACCTTTTTTTTTTTTGGATTGGTCGGAAAATTATTGATTTCGGCCAGAAAAAGCCTTTGGAAATCGGCGAAAACCTTTGCCCCCCTGATTTAAATTTTGCCCCCCCCCTGATCTCGCAAAGCTGGCGGCGCCCCTGCAGACTACTTCTCCAACTTCGCACATTTATCTTCCATTGTCACCCCAAGTGTTACGTAGGTACTACGTAGAATCTTAAACAATATTTTTTAAATCTGCTATAAAATAGCTCAGAAGCTTGCGAGCAAAATGTCGAAATAGCGCCATTGACAGCTTGCAAACAATGCTCTTGTTTATTTGATTATTCAAATTCAACAATAGTCTACGGATTACGCAGAGCATTAAACGATAATAAAAAAGTAAATGCAAGTGTTAAGTCCGAAACTAGCGCACGGGCTGGAATCGTGGCCGTTTAAAGTTCTCTTTTCCGCCCATCGGCAAATATTTCGACCACTTGGCACCAATCGGCAAAATTTCCGCCAGTCGACGCCATTTAGACAAAGTTTCTTGCTCTTTGACTTTGGCGGAAAAGTTCTTTATAATTTCTCTCCACACTTCTTTACCGTACTAAACTTTAGAGCCTACGTTTTTTTTCTTTTGGAGTTATATCCAGCAGGATGTATAGAAGAATTATAATCTTATACTAGTACGGTAGCTTATGTCATAGGGCAAAGAAACAAAAAGCCGAAATCGACATCATCGATGGCTCGGGAGTGCAACACGCAACAATGCGTGCGTTTGGTTATTCGCAAAAGTACCGGTAGGGTGTGTGTGTGGAGTTTAAAGAATAATGGAAAATGTGACAAAAATAGTTGCACGATTAGTGCAAAGCAAGACAAATAAATGCAAATTTGCGTGGAGCACACGAATAAATAGCATAGACGTTGCCAGGGGAAGGGCCAGAGGGCTTGCCCCCCCCCCCCAATTGAAATGCTACTAATGATAAAAATGTCGAAAGTTCTAATCCAGATCCAATCCAGCCGAGCTAGATGAACGAACTGAACGATAAAAATGCCGCAAAAAATACTATTGTTTCTTTAGTTTCAGCTTCTTTTAGCATCTTCACGTACAACAGTACTTGCTTACAGCAGTAATTAACAATATTATTGATCCAGAAGGCCCATGCCCCCTCAATTTAATTTTTGCCGACCAATTTAAAAGGGCCCCCTACAATGATATTTAAATGGCCCCCAATTTATTGAGCCCCCAACAATGATATTGATCCAAGGGGCCCGGGCCTCCTCAATTGAATTTTTGCCGACCAATTTAAATGAGCTCCCTACAATGATATTTAAATGGCCCCCAATTTAAATAAGCCCCCAACAATAATATTGTTCCAGGAGGCCCGGGCCTCCTCAATTTAATTTTTGCCAAACAATTTAAATGGGCATCCTTCAATAATATTTAAATAACCCGCAATTTAAATGGGCCCCCAACAATAATATTGATCCAGTGGGCCCGGGCCCCTCAATTTAATTTTTTGCAGCCAATTTAAATGTATAACCCGGATGAAATTAAAACTCTTTGTTCTAAAATTTGCTAAGTGAGGCCCTCTTCAAATCTTTTTATGAACGTAATCCAATTACCAGGGACGGATTTAACATATGGCACAGTGCCATGCCCCCGCGCTCAGATAAGACTTTTTTTTGGTATTCATTTATATTTGGCAGGAAAATATTGCAAAAATCTCAAAGTGCTAGGGTTCCAACTCAATGTAAATCCGGCCGGGCAATAACTTGGTTTGTAGGCGTAACTATCTAATGATTGTATACTTTTCAATAACAATTCACCGCCACCTCGCCAGTTTTTATGCAACAAAATACTTTTGAAAAAAATTAGCTACAGTAATAAGGGGAATGCTTATTGAACAAATTTTTGAATTGAGATGGCCTGGCCCCCTGGCCGGATATGTACTCCTATAACTGGTTATTTTCATTACAAAACAATAATCTCTAACGAAAATATTCAACTGGATTGTTATCTGCTGCTAAAGTATTGCAGGAGGCAATGTACTTTACTTCCCCTACCTGGGCCAAATCACTTACAAAATTTAACCTCAAAATGCAAGATTTTAGATACGTTTTGGACTTAAAGGCGGTGAATCATCCAGCCAATTACGGTGGTTTATAAAAGCTAAAATTGAACTATAATTTTTGATAGTTTTTGTTTTAATTTAGAGGCTGCGGTTGCAAAAATATTCAACAAATGCAAAAAGATATCCCCCGAAAAAAGTTTTGTAAACTCTGAGTTTTGTTCTTCCCGCCAAACCCACAGTAGGCCTAATAGTTTAGAGAACTGTGGGTTTGGCTGGAACAACAAAACTCAGAATTTCCAAAAACTTTTTCCGGGGAATACCTTTTTGTATTTGTTGAATATCTTTGCAACCGCAGCTCCAAAATTAAAACAAAAAATGTCAAAAATTATAATTCAATTTTAGTTACTGTAAATCACCGAAACTGGCTGAATGATTAACCGCCTTTAAATTGCAAGCAAAAGGAGGAGCGAACAACTTAAATTTTTCAATTGGTTTTCAAATGTTAAAAATGGAGTACTTTCAAATGGCTCTGAAATACGTGCAAAATGTGATCCAATGGTATTAAAATAGCTTTTTTCCAAAAAATTACGAAATATCGCCCAACGGCTGGGGGTCTAGCCCCCAGACCCCGATAGCCTCCGACGGCTTATAGGGGCCGAGCCCCTAGATCCCCGTCTGGGATGCGTTTGCATTACAGTACGCTTCTTTACTTAAACACGTCTCCCAATTTAGACATTGTCGTATTTTAACCCTATAAAGACTAAGCGGGGTCGATTATCACCCAGTGGTTCTTTCTTTCTGCATATCTCAGAGATTAATCGCACCAACAATTTGAAATTTCTTGACTTTGTCCCAAATTTAGTTATCATTCACTTACCAAAATTTGAAAGTGTTATTACTTGTATTTTGAAAGTTATTAGCAATTAATTAACTGTATGTTCAATAAAACTAGCTTTAACAAGGTTTAAGATAAAAAAGAGAGAAAGTTTTAGGAGCGCAGTGTGGGAACTGGCTAAACTAACAAAGTTTCACGCTCACTGAGATTGAAGAATGCAGAGAAGGATATCAAAAGGTCACGCAAAAGTTACTCGATTAATCTCCTTATGTCAACAATGATCAAATTTGCTTTGCTAGGAAAAAGCTTTAGAAATCATCATTTATTAGTCCGGTAGCGAAAGCCAAATATCCTGTTCAAAAATTTCTCGCTGAAAAAAGCAAAGCATAATTTCTTGATTTTATTTGCTGTATGTTTGTGTATATTGTTATTGTTGTTGTTGTTGTATATTGTTATATTGTTCAAATCAAATTTGTGTTCAACGTATGTTTTAATAATTAAAATAAAGACCGTAAAATTAACGACCAATTGGTCAAGCGGTAACGCGTTTGCTTCTGGAACGAGAGGTCTGAAGTTCGAATCTCGCGCCGGTGAAACGGAACACACTGTTGCCGACGGCTAGCCAATGTTGTGACTTTATTTTGAAGAGCTATGTTGCCCGAGGGAGATGGGCTACGTAAACTCGATACGCGTTTCGGCGTAATACAGCGAGTATCATGAAGATTTGATTGGACATTAAAATTGTAGTGCGCCAGTACGATTATTTGCCAGTCTCTTTATCAATTTTGCCGCAAATCAGCGCTATAAAAATAAATAAACAAAAACTTTTGTGTAAAAGTCAAGGAAACATAGTGATGCCAATGTCATAACATAGTAATGTAACAAAGTTTGAAAAAGGTTTGCCAAACAACAATTAACAAAAACCAAAGAATTTATAAGACATGTATCTTGAGAGTTGTGACTATAGTAGTGAGTATGAATATTGGCTTAGAATGTGCGCAGTAAATAGATTAAAATTCCTATATTGTATTAAAAATTATGCTTTTTTTGGATAATATCACTTATAATTATGAGTGGGTAAAAAACAATTAACTTTAGAAACAGAAAAGCGCGGTGGTGAAGAAGATCATGAGCTTTAAGCCACTTGATGCAGCAATACACCAACAACAAGGCCATAGTCAGACGTGTTGTGTACTCAAGGGTCTGCAATTTGCAGTTGGGGTTCAATACATTTCGTCGGACACAAGAAGGCTGAAAAAGAGAAAAAACTTGGGGTCGATTTCATTCAAAGATAAGGCGAAGACTAACCAAAAAAGATCCTCCACATCTAAAATTGAAGCTAATATCGCTAAGTTGTAAAGAGAGGAAGTAAAAAAGAAAAAAATTTGTCAAAAGGCCGAAGTTCTAACATTTTAACCCCGAATCCTGTCATAAAAACGTGATGCCTGTTTGTTAAAACCGTAAAATTATGAGCATCAGCAGTAAAAAATAAATGCTTGCAATTTAAAAATTTACTTCACTGCTTAACTAGTTAAAATTGTCAGTTCAAATGATAAATCGAACAAATCAGTCATTTTTAGGCATTTGTTAGTATAAAGTTCTGCAGTATCTTCAATATTTCTGACGTGATATATTTTTCAGTATCATAAAGAGCTTACAGTATAAGCCGTTAAAGAGTATAGTTAATTTTTAGTAAATAGGTAAGCAATTTGGTTCTGCTAACGCAAAGAAATGATTATTTGCAAGCTTGAATGGGGCCAAAATCGTTTTATGTTTGAGGCTGAACCCAAATGTCATACATAATAATTTTAAATGCTTTTGATATGATTATTTGGTGTGTTTTAACTTAGCCATGACTGCTTTACTAGTTTGGCCGATTTTTGTAATTTGGAATGTTTGCAGTAATTTTTTTCCTGTGTGTTCTACGATCTCCTACTGTCACCAGTTTAATTTGTTGTTTGCGAGTCATCAGTTTGATGACGTCATAATTACGTTGCAATTTGACTTGACTTTGTTACTATAAGCTCGTATAGTTTGGATTTCTCTGAATATTTTAGCGCTTTTGCCGTTAGTATAAATAGGTGGGTTTTTCTACTCTATCATTCTAATAATTCGAGGATTCTAATAATTCTAGCGTTCTGAATATTAATTTTGTAGATAGTTTCGCCGAGGTTGCGTATCTGTGATTGGCTTGTTTTGCGTAGTGTGCGATCTTAATTGGTGGATCGCAATAAGTTTTAGTGGAGTGATTTCCTCAGAGACAATTTGTTTTGTTTTCAATCTTAAATAGAAAGTTCTTAATTTCAGATTAGTGTGCTGCTTTTTGCAATTTAAGAAGTTTAACTGAACTATCAACTGCAATTTTGATTCATCAATTAGCATCTTAGTGGTTCTCTGGTTTAAGTGGATGTGGACCATAATTCTGGAGATTGATTAAAGGCTGAACTCTAGCCAAGTATCAATATCGCGACACCAAATGAATTGCCAGAGCTCATTTACAACAATTCTTAGAGCGTGCTACATATTATTCGCTATAAAACTATAATTTGTTTTGAAAATTAACTCTTTACTCGGCAGTGAATTAAGCGGTGAGGATTTATCCAGAGTATTAGATCGTCACTCTCACTTCCTCGTGATTGAAGGATAAGGAAGTATGGTACACTCAGTCATATAATGTTTTGATGAAAGAAGAACCAATCGGTAAAAAATTATTTTACGGTGAAAACAGAAAATGAAATCACAATTGCTCAATCAACTGATCAGTGATTATGTTACCGTTTTAATTATTAGCACTTTGTTGAATTAATAAAATTTTCAACGTTATTACGATAGAAATGGTAGCGAAAGAAAGGTTTGCTAAACGTAATAATAGTTTGGGTTTATTTCACCCAACGCTACGAATACGCGCAGGCAGGAAACAGCAAAGACCAATTGATCGCTGAAGTCTATATTGTTCCTACAAGCAGCATTATTCCACAAAGTTCAAATCAAATCTTTAGTAATCTTACTGTATTACGCCGAAGCGTGTAACGAGTTTACGGGGCTCATTTCCGCGTCATTGCACCCGGAAAACATAGCGCTTTTTAAAGAAATGTTGCGGCGGTGGCGAGCCGTTCTACAAAGTTTCAAAATACAACATTAAATAAAAAGAATTATTACTACTGTATGTCTGAATTATTAATATAGGAAACGATGAGGTAGTTCTGAAACTACGCGATTAAAAACGATTAACAATAACTTTGCTCTAAGCGACTATTTTTACAAATATTTAATACAGTAATACATGTTGCGATAGATAATGAAAAAAAAAATTTTACGCGTCATATTGTGCAGCACTCAAAAAACAAGATGTCTCTGCTGCTTTCTCTGGCAACAAACAATACTGCTTATCAAATTAATTAGACATTCATTTTTTGTGTCAATTGAACAAATATTAATCGGTTTATTGTAGCTTCATGACATACAAAACAAAAAAGGATTATCTTCTGAAAAAAGAAAAACAAAAATTAAAAAAAGCGTTTAATATTGGCAATGAAGAAAGCCGCGAATAGGTAATGGTTTTGTAAAATTAAGCAAACTTCATTTAAGAATATTATTCAGATTAATTAGAGTTGCTGCCCTGTTTACTACGAGTTCAACAAGCTCAGTTAATCTGTTTGTCAAATTTGCACGGTTGTTTGAAGTTCAGTCATGCTGAAACAATCCATCAACTTATCTGGTTGTTTTGATATCGCGTAAAAGAGAAATCTTTGTTTCTTTTAACAACGCTAATCGATAATTTCTTTCGACTGAGCCATCTCATAATTAATGATTATATCTTGAAAATTTTAAAGCATGATATCAAATAAAACATTTTTGCAGAAAGACTATTAAATTTGCTACACGTTGCAGCTTCAAATTTTTTTCTACGTGGCGTAGTTCATGAGATACAGCCGCGCAAAGTTCTGGGGTCGATTCTGCAAAACCTTAGGCCTGGGAAAAAAAAAAAGGCTTAGTTCGAATAGGGTTAACTATTGGTTTACGTCTTCTCCTTGAACGAGTTCTGAGTTACGTGCCAACACCAGGCCACGACTTCTGATCTTCCATTCTACGATATTTTTGCCCCCACAAAAAATTTCTCTTTCGAAGTTTCTGATGACGTCATTGCATGTGATTTGTGTTTTGGGCCCCTCCCAATCAAAAATTCTGGCTACGCCGATGATAAATAGTGCGCAGAAAAATGCCAACTAAACTTGGTTATAGTGAGTATAAAAATGCAAACCAACTGACCCAGACATAAAAAGTAAATTAGTTTATTTTACCTTTACCATTTTTACCAAAAATTTGATTTTTTGTGTTGTAGCTGCAAGAATAGCCAGCACATAACTGTAAAATATTGCATGCACGAAGGGACGCTTACGCAGCGTGACCATACGCATTCGCAATGCAACTGCAACTTAGTGTAAATTTTGCCCAAAAATTACCAGAAACAGTGCTGCAACTAGAGCGCTGTTCTGGGGGGGGGGGGGGGAGGGGGCGAAATTTGTTTCTAGTGGGGCCAAAACTTTTGGGTAGGTCTAGTTTTCACCAAGTTCTTTGTTGATCTCAAAAAAAAAAGGGTCTCCTAGTTCTTTGTTGGTTTCAAAAAAAAAAGCCACATTCTTGAAACTGCCGCAACGTCAAAGGAAGTTTGAATGGGCATGCTGGGCAGTTTAGGGGGGCGAAATTTTTGTTTAGGGGAGCGCCGCCCCCTTTTGCCCCCCCAGTTGCTGCCCTGAGTAGAAAGCCAAAAATAATAAGGTATTCGCCTGCTGTTGCGATTTTTCACAGCCAAATTCGAATGAAGACCTTAAAAATATTAAAAAAAGGTGTTAAGTGCGTTTTGAAGGAATTTTACTACATTTTGTGCAATTTTGCATTGCCAGATTCGAATAAAGACCAAAAAAAAGGTGCTCACTGCTCTATTTCAGTGGAGGGACGCTAATTTTTCAATAGAAGAACGCCAAATCCTTCAATTTAAGTACTGAGAAGAGCGAAGTATTGCTTAAAGAGAGTCATCAGGGGGGCATTTAGAAGCGTATGTTGTCACAAGGGATGGGGAATTAGCTTAATGGTGCAATCTTTGGTGCTTAATGGCACAATGCTTAAATGGCACAATCTTTGGTCCTTTTTGATGTTGCTGAAAAAATGCCGTATGCGTTGGTTTATTAAAGTTGCAAATTTTAAAACTTGCCCTTACCAGCTCGAAGAGTTTTTTGCGTTCCTATAGACCTTCAAGTTGATTTTCTTCTAATAAAGCAACATTTTTGCCGGTATCCTACCGGTAGGTTACCTGTCGAACTAAGATTGCATTATTCACATATAAACACACAAAAATCTCAGAATATACCAGTTGCGTAACCAGGGGGGGAGGGGACGGGATAGAGGCTACAGCCCCCCCCTCCCCATTGACCTATCGACCAAAAATACAGAATAAGGAAAATACCACGTTTTTAGCTCTTCACAAACTGTCTTTTGCACTGGAATAGACTCAAAAATGACTTAAAGCATCTTCTGAAACATTCATTCAGGATGGGCGCTAATTTGCCAAAAATAAAACTCACAAATCAGTGAAAACTTTAAAACATAGCCAGAAACAGGCAATCAAATTTGATCGCTTGTTGAAACATGCTGAACATAGGCTTCATAAAAAATAAGCTCAAGAATAGTGAGACTATTCACTTATTCAGTATTAGTTAATTGGAACGACCGACGCTTGCGTCGCGTGTTCCTTTGCTTTTACTCGGTCATTTTCCAACTAACGTGTGCGAAATTTCAGACTTTTGCTTATAACTCGAGAACGATCGGGTCTAGCTACATGAAATTTTGACAGCAGTTCGAGATTAATGAGTTGTATGTTTGTACGAAATTTCGAGGCAATAAATCACGTGACTTTGGTTTTAGAACCCCAATAACCGCCCCGCAAGTTTAGCGTAAAAAGCGGTCTCAGTCAAAAACCGCTCAAGTTCGGCAAAAAATATTTCGTACGATTACATATTTTAAGATACCCTTTTATCCCAACCAACCCACTTTTGACCGCGATGAGGGTTTTCGTTTTTGTTTTTTTTTCCTTTTTTTTCTTCCTAAATCTTGTACGCTCTTCTTCTCCTAAACCACAAAACATCGAAATCTAATTTTTGTTTAAAGTTGTTGAGCTGCAAACGCAATTTTGTCTCCCGAAATTTTTTGAGATGACTCCCCAGAGACCCCCAAAAAATGGGGCCAAAACAAATCAAATTTTTTAACGGCTCAAGCTAGGGCACTAGTTTTTTTGATATCAGAATATATTTAAGAGACAAATATTTTGACGTAGTTTGGGGGTACCGCCCTCCCGGGGACCCCCCAATTGGCCCCCCCCAGAACTCAATTTTTTGAACAGCTCAAGCCTAGGGTGCCAGTTTTTTTGTTTTTTTTTTATATCAACAGAACTTAACAGACTAATATTTTTACACAGTTTGGGGGTGAATCCCTCTGGGGACTTCCCAAAATGGACCCCCCAAAAATCAATTTTTTGAATGACTTAATTTAGGGTGGCATTTTTTGATATCAGTAGAAATTTAACAGACAAATATTTTGATGTGGTATGATATACCACCACCCTAAAAGGACCCCCCAAAAGCCAATTTTTTAAACGGCTTAAGCTAGAGTACTATTTTTTTTGATATCAGCAGATACTTAAGAAACAAATATTTTGACATAGTTTGGGGGTGCCCCCCCAGGGGCCCCCAAATAGCCCTCCCAAAACTCAATTTTTGGAGCAGCTCAAGCTAGGGTGCCTGTTTTTTTTGACATCAGCAGATATTTAACAGATAAATTTTTCTACATACTTTGGGAGTGCTACCCCCCTTCGGAGACTCCCTCAAATGGACCCCCCAAAATCAATTTTTTGAACTGCTTAAGCTACGGCAATAGTTTTTTTTGATATCCACAGATATTTGAGAGACAAATGATTAGACATAGTTTGGCTGTACCACTCCCAAGAATTCCCCACGAAAATTTTATTTTTTGTAAATTGCTTTGTTTTTAATAAGTAAATTTTTGTCAATTTTTTGTAAATTAATTTTTGTGGTACAGAGTTGTAAATGAGCCGACTAGCTCAGGCCAGAACTCGAACAATGATTGCAAGCCCAAACCAGGGAGTCGTTACATGCTCTTTGTTCTTTATCTAATATTCGTTATTCCAAAAATAGCAAAAAATTGTAGGCGGCAAAATTTCTACGACTATCAAACGTTCACTATTTCTGATTTCACATTAACTACGTCATTTTTTTGAAAATATTTCGAATTCCATAAACCATTCGTTAACTTTATTTTTATCGTCTTGACACAAAATTTTATTTTCGATCAGTATGAAAAGTTGCAAAGAAGCAAATATCTTTGTCGCTATGTATGTTTATATTGTCTTAGACAAGAAATTGATTAATCTTTTTGGAAAGACCATGTTGCCAATAATATGCGCTACACTACAAATTTAATGTAATAAAAAATTGATGAGAAATTGGCGTTCTACCAGTGTCACAATAATAATAATGAGAAATAGCACAAAATTATAATGAATTAATGTTGATATAACGCCCCTAAGTTTTGAAGACGAGTTGTTTTCTTAAACATTGTTTGCCCCATTGTACTTAATTATCGTAATCATTATTCACTAACCTTGCCAGTGTGTGGTCTAAAATTGCTCAAAAGTTTGTTTTGCGGGATGTCAGATTATCAATGTTTTCTGTCTGGATCAAATTTATGACTTATTTGAGAAGTTGTTACCAGTATCTTTGGAAAGGTGGAAACGTACAATTACTGTGCAACAATATTTTTCATCATAGACCTTTCTTTTGTTTCTTAAAATAGACACCTTGTCTGTCACGGCGAATTCTACAATATTGCAGAAGTTGTAGTCTATTTGAAATTTTGATCCTAATAAATTTTGAGAATATTTTGATTGACGACGACATTAAAAAAAAACAACACTAATTACTGGAAAGCAATTACTTTTTAAGTTTTTTGTTTAATGTCATTTAAGAGAAGAGAACAATTCTTTATATTTTATTGAAGAGAACGAATCCATTTATTTAATGTCGTAACTGATTTTTTATTATGCAATGTTTTCTATAAAAACAATTTAATCTAACCACGAGCCAAATTGAAAAAAAAAGCAATAAAAATAACGTTTGTTTTATTGTATCGTATTGTAACGAAATGGTAAACAGATTTCAACAATCATAGACAGTGCCATAGGCGTAACCAAGTGGCAGAGGCAGTGCGTCGCTAGGGGGGGCGGCCCGCCCTGGGTTCCACCGTTTGGGGTACACCACATTACGATGTGAAACCATAACTCCACTGATTTGTGGTGAAGAACATGTTTTTTATTTTGTTTGGTCTCCAACCTCATTTGGACCAAAAACCCACTAATCTTACGGCGAAGAACTTTTTTGTCTTCACCCATTTTAGGACCGAAAAAGGGTGAAACCACGTAATCCCGCCCCGGGTGCCACCATCCTTAGCAACGCCTCTGGGCAAAGGACCCGTGTAGGAAAAGGCACCTTAATGCACACCATCACTTTATCCGACGTTCTGTAGCCATTATATCTCAGCCAACGCGTCCATTGACGACTTTCAATACGTAAGAAAAAAGGCAAGACATATCGGAGCGCCTTAAATAGCGCTGCACGCAATAATTTGAGATTCTTGATTATCGATTCTAAATTATTGATTCCGGATTATTCTAAGTTTTGTTATTCTAAATTTCGTAATCATTCTAAATTTCGTAATTCTAGATTTCTGTATTCTAAATTACAAGATTCTATTCTAAATTTCAATTCGTAAATGCTAAATTGCATCAATGTAGTTCCGTTCAGTTCAAGATTGGTCTGGTTGTCGAGTGGAACGAGAAAGACAATTTACCCCTTTGTTAGAAAGTTAATTGCAAGAGGACAATTCACAAAAGTCAAGAAGCGTACAGACTCTAGAAAAGTTGTTGCGACAGTAACTCACTTCACAGCGAGGAGTTACACACAAATCCCACTCCTGGGCACCACCCATTTGAAATGTACCAATGATAAATATGTGACAAAAAGCCTGTTGTTTTTTCAGTTTTAATTTCTTTTAGCATTTTTCGCGTAGCAGTACTCACGAACAGCAGTAATTAACAATAATTTTAACGACCAGGAGGCCCGGGCCCCCTAATGAGCCCCCAAAATGTCAACTTGTTAGCGGCTCAACCTAGGATGTTAGTTTTTTTTTTATATCAGCAGATGTTTAAGATACAAATATTTTGATAAAGTTTGGGGGTACCACCCCCCGGAGACTCTCCCAAATGGACCCTCCAAAAATCATTTTTTGAACGGCTCAAGCTAGGGCAATAGTTTTTTTTTTTATATCAGTAGATATTTAAGAGAGAAATATTTTGACATAGTTTGGGGATATCATCTCCAGGGGGGCCCCCAAATAAGCCCCTAAAACTGAATTTTTTTTATATCAGTAGATATTTAAGAGAGAAATATTTTGGCATAGTTTAGGGATATCATCTCCAGGGGGCCCCCAAATGAGCCCCTAAAACTGAATTTTTTGAACGGCTCAAGCTAGGGCTTAGTTTTTTTATATCAGCAGATGTTTAAGAGATAACTATGTTGACATAGTTTCAACGGCTTAAGCTTGGATAGGATTTTTTTTATTATCTGTCACTATGTTGTCGAAAAAATATATACAATTTTGACAATGTTTGAAGTTCCAAACCCTCTTGGGTGTCCCGAAAGATATTTCTAAACTAATTTCTTAACGGGAAAGCGAAAGGGTTTTTCGGAGAATCTCATTGTTTAATATGTGTCGGTCGTTCACTGAGATTGCTTGTCAGCAAGCTCTCATCTAGTTACCAATCATTTTTCTCAAATTTTGTTTCATTAGCCCGTCTCCACTTATCTTTCTCTATGAAGTATATAAGCGAAAACAATTACTCCTTGTGAGTATTTTTGAACTATAGGATTTTATGACTTTATGACAAGTTGTGAATAAGAGATCTGAAATTTTACCATTAGCCACTTCCTGTATAGCCAATTTATGCAACCAGTTTAATCATGTTTTTGCACTGCTAATTGCTACGCCATGCCACATTTCAAAAGCTTTAACTTTTATCAAAATATAGGCCTAAATTATTTTTGCAAGAAAATACAAAGTTTTTGAGCATCCGACCCCGAGACTTAGGCGGTAAAAGCTTTGCCCCCAGACCCCCATTGGCCTCCGGCGGCTGGGGCTTTGTCCGAGGTCCCCTAAACAGCCATCCCCCATTACAGATTTTTGGCTATGCGGCGCCTGGAATTTACACTACAGTATGAGCACTTATGGGAACACGAAATTAAGAGAAATTGTGAGTAAGATCACTTCTTGTAAGCCACACACGCGGATCGCAGTCAAGCCCATTCCCCCAAAAAACTTTGCTCTTTTAATAGACACTGAGGGCACTTTTACTGTGGCTCATTTTTGTCCGATAAATTGTCTACAGTCGTAAAAACGGATAAATACTTAAATTACCGGTGCCGAACCAGTAGCGCAACCAAAGGGGTTTAGGGAGCCAAAGCCTCCTTGGGTAAGTCACTTAATTAGAACATGAACTCCCAAATACAAGCGATTATACATTTTTGCCTTCACCCGTAACCTAAGTAAGGGGGCCAGGGCAGACAATTTAATTCTTTTAAATGACTTTCGTGTGAGTTTTGGAAATTTAGTTCTTTCCAATGGCTTTAAAAACTTGCGAGATATGATCCAAATGGCGCTAAAATTGCTATTTTTGGCCAAAAAAATCACAAAAATTGCCCAGAGGCTGGTAGCTTTGCCCCAGACTTCCTTCCAATAGCGTAGCCGAGGAGTGGCGGTGGGGGAGGCTACAGCCCTCCCCCCTTGGCTTGTCGATCAAAATACAGAATCAGGAAAATACCACGTTTTTAGCACTTTGGAGACTGTCGTTTGCAGTTTAATCATATTTTTGCACTGCTAATTGCTGTGTCACGTATCAAAAGCATCATCATGCTAACGCTGGCTGCTCCGCTCCGAGACCCCCAAACACAGCCCCCCTTTGCACATTCCTGACTATGCGCCAGCTCATTTCTGTAATACGCTGGAGTTACGCTTAGTTTGCTCAACACGCCGCTTAAATGAGACATCTTTCTAACGAAGGCATTTTAAATTTTGGGTTTTAACTCCCCATCTCTTTGCAAGTTCCGGATTCCGCGCCTGGCCGGAACTACTGGATAAATTTTCTTGCAAATGCTAAAATTATCCGTTCTCTAATATAGTTTCCACAGTTACTTGATGTGGTAGTAGTACTTGACCATTAAAGTAACTTATTGTGCCTTGGCAATGTTGTTTTTATGCTTACTTCATATGTTTTGGGCAACCAAAAGTGTATTTTAAACCAAAATTTAGCCAAAAATGGTCGTAAAATTGAATTACTTCAACAAAAAAGGAAAAAAAAAAAAAAGAAGAGGAAAAGTCTTTGAGTGCTGAGGGTTTTGTCTCTAGATCCCTGACTGAAATTCAACCTCGACTCATGACCCACACGTGAAATAAATCCTGCCCATAGGCCTACACCGCTGCTGGTAAGCAATTATAATGATATAAAGTGAATGTAAAACCGACCAGCTGGATTTGATTCAAAATGAATATACAGTAGTATGTATTTTTGCTTTATATAGGACAAATGATGCAGGTTAGTGTCGCAACCAGAGGGAAGGGGCCAAGAGGCTTCAACCCTCTTCAAAGCCAAGTAAATTAGAACATTTATCATAAAAATACAAACGTTTTAACGTCTTTTGGACTTGACCTGTTAGTAAGTTGGGGGGTGGGTAGGGGCTGGGTAATTTAATTCTTTCAAATGACTTCCCAATTTGAGCAATTTAGTTCTTTCAAATGGCTCTAAAAACTTGCGAATATGTCATTTAAATATCGTTAAAATGGCGATTTTTGCTGAAAAATCACAAAAATTTTTAGCTGCTGTGGGCTTCGCCTCACACCACCATGGCCTACGGTGGTTGGGAGCTTCACCTCTAACCCCCGTTCGTGATGCACTTAGTTGCACCAGTTCACAACGCCAATTGATAGAGACATTTTTAGAATAAATTGTTCTTAACTTTGGGTTCAAGACAACCCCATAGCAAAATCCTGGTTGCGCGCTTAGCAGGTCATATTACATAACAGAGGTGGAGTCCTCGAGGACGTCCTTGGCCTCGAGGACACATTTTGAAGTCCTTGGCCTTGGCCTCGAAGGTCAAGTCCTTGGCCTTGGCCTCGAAGCCTCAAGTCCTCGAAAATTGCCCTGTCCTCGGCTCGAGGACAGCACTATTTTTTGAACAGTTGAAATTTCGTTGGAAAACGCCAGAAACCTCGCAGAAAATTTGCGAACACCTTTTTTGTTTTCCTCACTTAGAGCATAGGCGTAGCCAAGGGGAGGGGGGCAGGGGGTTCGCCCCATAGGCGTAGCCAGGATTTTTGATTGGGGGGGCCCAAACCACAAATTACATGCAATGACGCCATCAGAAATTTTCAAAAAAGGAACTTTTTGTAGGGCAAAGATATCGTAGAATAGAAGATCTGAAGTCGTGGTCTATTGTCACTTAACCAGGACTTTGGTAACGGGAGAGAGCGAAAACTAACAGTTAAAAAGCGAAAATGTCTAACTTAGGAGACGTGTTGAGAAAGCTAGTGTACTCAAACGTGTCACAGACGGGGGTCTGGGGGCGGAGCCCCCAGCCGCCGGTGACTATGGGGGTCTGGGGGCAAAGCTTCCAGCCGCTAGGCGATTTTTGTAAGTTTTTGGGAAAAAAAGCTATTTTAATCCCATTGGATCATATTTCGCACGTGTTCACAGCCATTTGAAAGAACTAAATTTTTAGCATTGAAAGCCAATCGAAAAATTTTGATTGTTCAATCCTCCTTTTGCTTGCAATTAAATTTCAAAACACGTTTAAAATCTTGCATTATGATGTAAAATTTTAATTGTAAGTGATTTAGTCCATATAGGGGGAAGTAAGGCGCATTGCCTTCTGCAATATTTTAGCAGTAAATAATAATCCACTCCAAAAATTTCCTTTCATGAAGTTAACCAGTTATAGGAGTACATGTACGGCCAGGAGACCTAGGACACCTCGATTTAAATTCAATAATTTGTTCAATGAGCATTTTCCTAGCTATTTTTTAAAAGTATTTTGTGCGTAAAAACTGGCGAGGTGGAGGTGAATCGTTATTGAAAAATGGTCCAATAGATGGTTAAGCTTACTAAACATGTTATTCAAGGGCCGGATTTACATTGCGCGGTGCGTCTGGCACTTAGGAGATTTTTGCAACATCTTCCTGCCAAATATAAGTGAAGACCAAAAAAGTCCTACAATCTGAGGGCGGGCCCCTGGCACTGTGCAATATGGCAAATCCGGCCCTAGTTATTTCATTACGTCCATAAAAAGTTTAGATAAGGGCCTGAGGTAGCAACTATTAGGACAAAAAATTTGATTTCACCCTGGTTATGCGTTTAAATTAGTTGGAAAAACTTGAAATAAGGAGGTGCGCCGGGCCCCCTACTCGTCAATATTATTTATTGTTAATTACTGTTGTGCGCCTGTACTGTTGTACGCAAAGGTGCTAAAAGAAACCGAAAATGAAGAAACAAGACTTTTTTTGTCAAATTTGTGTCATTGGTGGCATTTCGATTGAGGGGGCCCGGGCCCTCTGGGCCACCCTCCTGGCTTCGCCTATGATTTTGAGATAAGATCGCGCCCTTAAGTTCTTTCATAAAAAAAATTCAAAGAAAAATTAAAATAACTTTTTTTCCAAATCATGGAGGATTCGAGTCAAGTCACTTGACAGTTTTTTGAAACGCACAAGAATTGCATGACATTATTATGACGTGGACACGTGGTCGTCATTACTACTACTTACTTTTGTACGCGTAAATCCTAAATTAAAGAAACTGCAATTTCGGACAAGGACAACGTAATGGCTATGCTCTCATTATATTTATTACTGGTAGTATTTCAATTGGGGGTTTGCATTACCGCCTGTGTTATAGCATTAAGTTCAAAATAACGCTAAACGAAGGCCTGGGGTTGCAACTTTCAGGAAAAAACTCTTAAATTTCTTACAGGTTTTGCATATAAATTATTAAAAATTTGAATTAAGGGACTCCTGACCCGGGACCCTTAGTCGTCAGTCAGGGGCTCCCTGGTTTTCAGTTAAGGGCTCCGGGGACCTATGGTTGTCAGTTAGGGGCCCCCTGGTGGTCAGTCAGGTCCCCCTGATTGTCAGTTTGGGGATCCGGGGGCCCTAGTGGTCATTTAGGGGCCCCGGGGCCCCCTGGTTGTTGGTTAGAGGCCCCGGAGCCCACTGGTTGTTAGTTAAGGGCCCCCTAGTTGTCAGTTAGGTTTCCGGGAACCCCCTGGTAGTTAGTTAGGGTCCCCGGGGCCCCTGGTTGTGAGTTAGGGGCCCTGAGGCCTCCTGTTTGTCGGTTAGGGGCCCCGGCCCTCCAGGTTGTCAGTTAGAGGCCCCGGGGCCCCCTGGTTGTCAGTTAGGGGCCCCAAAGCCCCTGGTTGTTAGTTAGGGGCCCCTTGGTTGTTATTTAGGGGCCCTCTGGTTGTCAGTTAGGGACCCCGAGGCCCCCTGGTTATCAGTTAGGAGCCCCGGGGTCCCCTAGTTGTTGGTTTGGGCCCCATAGTCGTTAGTTTGGGACCCCCTGATTGTTAGTTAGGGGCCCCGGGCTCCCTCATTGTCATTAATGTTATTGTTTATTACTGTTATGTGCGTAATTGCTGAAAAAAGCTGCAACTAAACAGCGCTGGCCTATATGTTGTCGTAATTTTTATCATTGGTAGTATTTTGATTGGGGGGGGGGGGGGGCGGGCCCCCTGCCCCCCCCTGGCTACGCTTATGGTACGCCCTCTCCCCAATTGAAATTTCACCAATGACAAAATGCGACAAAAAAGCCTATAGTTTCTTCAGTTTCAGTTTCTTTTTAGCATTTTTCGCTTACAACAGTATAACTAACAACAATATTGAAGACCAGGAGCTCCGGGTCCCCCTCAATTCAATTTTTGCCAGCCAATTTAAACGTAAACCCGAAGAAAAAAGAGAGTTTTTGTCCTAAAAGTTGCTATCTCAGGCCCACATCTAGCCTTTTTGTGAACGTAATGCATTAATCAGGGCCGGATTTACCATAATATGACGCAGTACCAGCAGTAGCGTAGCCATGGGGGAGGCGGGGGCTATAGACCCCCCCCATTGGCCTGTCAACCAAAATGCAGAATAAGGAAAATACCACGTTTTTAGCTTTTTTGAGACTGTTTTTTGCGCAGGAATTGACTAAAAAGAGATTTAATGCATCATTTGAAACATATATTCAGAGGGGGCTAATTGTCAAAAATTAAAGTTACAAATCAATGAAAACTTTGAAAAAATGCCCGAAAATAAACAATCAAATTTGATCGCTAATTTAAAAACGCCAAACATAGGTTTTATCAACAAATATACCATCAACTCAGAAATATGGGGAGGGGGGCTATTCAGTGTTAGTTAATTACCAGTCACTTCTCTCAAATATCTTTCCATTAACCCTTCCCCCAATCATTTTTCTTTATAAAATATAGACGAAATAGATTACTCCGTGTGAGTTTTATTGAATAATAGGATTTTATGATTTACCAGCATGTAAACAAGAGAACTGCAATGTTATCATTAGCCACTTGCCATATAGCCCATTAATGCAACCAGTTGAATCATGTTGGGCTGCCAACTTCTATGCCACGTTCTAAAAGCATTTTTTTTTATTAAAATAGCTCTAAAATTAAGTTCATTTAGCAAAAAAATGCAAAATTTTCGAGCGCTGGGGGCTCTGCCCCCAGACCCCAATCCTCCCGCTGCTGGGGGCTTCGCCCCCTAACCCCCATTGGCCTCCGGTGACTGGGGGCACCGCCCCATGACCCCCAAAATAGTCCCAACATTGCAGATTTCTGGCTACGCGCCTGAGTACCAGCTAGGGGCCCTGAGCTAAAATCGTAAGACTTTTTTTGGTCTTCACCTATATTTGGCAGAAAGATGTTGCGAAAATCTCCAAAGCGCCAGGGGCCTAGCGCGAAGTAAATCCGGCCCGACAATAACATGGCTAGTTGAGGTAACTATCTATTTTACCATTTTTCAACAACAATTCAGTAATTCACCTCCAACCTCGCCGGTTTTTACGTACAAAATACTTTTTTAAAAAATTAGCCATGGAAAATGCTGATTGAACGAATCATTGAACTTCAATTGAAGGGGCCTGGGCCCCCTGGCCGAACATATACTCCTATAACTGGTTATTGTCACGACAAAACAAAAATCTCTACGGAAAATCCTCGAGTGGATTATTATTTACCGCTAAAATGTTGCTAAAGACAATGCACCTTACAATTAAGACAACGCACCCTAGCTGGACCAGATCACTTACAATTAAATTTAAATCCAAAATGCAAGATGTTAAACGTGTTTTAAACTTAAATTGCAAGTAAAAGGAGTATTAAACAATTTGATTTTTTCAATTGGCTTTCAAATGTCAAAAATCTAGTGCTTTTAAATGGCTCTGAACACTTGCGAAATGTGATTTAATGGCATTAAAATAGCTTTTTTTTCCAAAAAATTACAAAAAATCGCCCAATTTATTATTATTATTATTGGTGTTTATTGCAGGCGAAACGCCCATATCATAGCACAAAAATACACACACAAGAAAAAACAAAGAAGCAAACACACAAACAGCATACGCTAAATAAAAGATCATACCACATTAGCAGGCGCGTAGCCAGGATTTGGAAAAGGGGGGGGCTATTTTGAAAGAGTGAGAAGTGTGCAAACGACCTTGACTCGAATTTTCATTGACCTTAAATCAGTTTCAGATGGTTTGTCAAAATTTGAGACGAAATGTCTCGAAAAGTTCGAAAATTCAACCGTTTTTTCCGCCAAAAATTAGGTGATCTCCAAAAAAAAAAAAAAAAAAGGTCTTCGCCAAAATTCAGAGTGATTTTTCGGCCGAAATCCAAAATTCAAACGTTTTTTTCGCCCAAAATCAAGTGATCTCCAAAAAAAAAAGGTCTTCGCCAAAATTCAGAGTGATTTTTCGGCCGAAATCCAAAATTCAAACATTTTTTCCGCCCAAAATCATGTGATCTCCAAAAAAAAACAATTCAAGGCGATTTTTCTTCCAAAATTTTGCAAGTTCAAACGTTTCAGGGGGGCTCTTTACGCATGGGGGGGGGCTATTTTCAATTTTTCACAGAAAATCGGCCTCAAAAGCACAAAAAACATGCGATTTTGCATACTTCACAAGCCAATGGGGGGGGCTCGAGCCCCCCCCGCCCCCCCCCCTGGCTACGCTACTGCACATTAGACAACAGGTGGTTCTTTGCTAAATCGTAGGATGTACCACCCTCATACACTGTGTTACAGTACATATGAAAGTACTTCGAGTCATAGAAGACATCAGAATTCATCAGCGCATTAATCCAAAGATTAGGCGATGCACGACAGCGTTTAATGAAGCTAAAAAGTGACTTACGTATAAGAGCATCAAAGGTATATACATTAAAAAAAGTTTACTGGACACTGGCACTGGTATGATGGGGAAGACCATGAATCATTCTAAATGCATCATTGTAGGCTAATCGAAGACGCCTAATTGAGTAGCTGTTGTAGTTATGCCACAACGAACTACCATACAAAGACATGCAATAAGACTTAAACAAAATATTTTTTACATAAGTAGAGCATAGCGAAAATTTAACCTCAACTTGTTACCGATACAGTAGAGAGCTCTGGTTTGTCTTGATATATCACAATTCTCATTAGAGCTCGAGTCCATAATAATACCTAAGTATTTTACCCTATCGACAAATTCAATCTTATCAAGGCCAAACAGCAAAAAAGGAGGTTTTGACAGCTTAAAATTCTTCGGAGAGAATAAAACCCCGGCAGATTTATGGTAATTAAATACAATGTCATGAGAAGAAGCGCAAGCATTACATTCATCGACTAAGTCCTGTAGTCCAGTGAGAGAAGGAGAAGAACAACACAAATCATCTGCAAATAAAATATGGTTCAGGCAAGAATCATTAATCATACACCCAACTTTAAGCTTGTTTAATTTTTGAGAAAGATCATCCATGTAAATAGCAAATAAGTACGGGCTTAAAACCCCACCTTGTCGGACACCATTAGTGACCTTAAATGAACGAGATAAGGATCCTCCCCACCTCACCAGCATGGATTGATGAGAATACCAAAATTGAAGCAACCGCACAAAACACATTGGCACATCACGCGCAATTAGCTTTTTGAACAACACAGCATGATTGACCCGATCATAGGCTTTAGAAGAATCCAAAAATGCTACATACACAGGTGTGTTCTTATTAACATACGAAGCAATAGACTGTTTCAACAGAAAAGCACATAGATCTGTACCATGCTTGGCTTTAAATCCAAATTGATTATCACTGGTTTGTAAGTGATATGATATAAACTGCAATATAACATGTTCAAACAATTTAGAAAAGATTGTAGATACAGCAATTGGGCGATAGTTATTAACATCACTGACGTCAGCATTCGTATTCTTAATAACTGGCGAAATAACAGTTTTAAGACAACTTACAGGTAAATGCCCAGAGACACATATTAATAGACAATGGAGACTCCCCGTCTGTGATACCTTTGCGTTACACTAGCTTTCTCAACACGTTTCCAAAGTTAGATTTTTGCGTTTTTAAACTATTAGTTTAAGCCCTCTCCCTTTGCAAAATCCTGGTTACGTGCTAACAGGCAGCGATTTCAGATCTTCCATCCTACGATATCTTTGTCCCACAAAAACTTCCTCTTTGGAAAAATTTTGATGACGTCATTTCATGTGATTTGTAGTTTAGGCTTACCCCAATCAAAAATTCTGGGTACGCCAATGAATTGGAGATCGCCTGAAAAAAAATTTTGAAGACCTTTTTTTTTGGAGAACACTTGCGCCTGTGTCCTTGGCCTAGGCCTCGAGCATTTCTATCCTTGGCCTCGAGAGGTTCTGTCCTCGGAAGGGCTGTCCTTGGCCTCGGATTTTTTTTGTGTCCTTGGCCTTGGCCTCGAGCCTTGTGTCCTCGACTCCACCTCTGTTACATAATGACACTAGTTTTTGAACTAGCAAACGTTTACGTATTTCTGCAAGTAATCACAAGAGTAAGACTATAGCGGCCCCATCTGAAAATTTGCAGAAAATCACTGACCTTGTACGCCAAACGGAGCAATATATACAAAATATGTGTTGTCAGAGATGCATAACTTTCCAGCGGCTACTTGGCAGCATCAAGGGATATTGAAAACAAAAAGGCGATTTTTTATTTGCATGGTTGCTACACCTGTCACACAAATTGAAATGTGCACAATGTAGGCCTATAATCAATCACACTCTCCAACATACACATGCAGGTACACAAGATGTAAGTAAAACCAGCGGCTGGAGTAGTTGTTCAAGTTCGAGTAACAGATAGTTTTGTACGTCGCGCTGCAATTTTCGGCATAGACGGCGGTCGATTTCTGTGCAAATTCCAAATGAAGACCTTTTTTTGAAACTTCATAAGTTGCTTTTAAAAGACTTTTTTAGAAACATTTTAATCGGCGTGGCGCAAAGTTTTGTTCGCGCAAGTTTGGCACAAATTTCTGGTGCAAGCAATTTGAAAATTTATTTAACTAATCCAACTTAAAAATTTATACCATATTGCCAGGTTGGAAAGTTCGACTAGTTTGCACCAGATTTTTGCGCCAACTTAGAACTTATATATTTTTGCGCCGCGCCAATTAAATTGCGAAAAGCGCGCCGATTTAGACGGATAGAATTTTTTCTTGAAAATATTCGCATTTACCATGCTTGGCGAATTCTCCTCTAAAAAAAACGTTTTTACCTGCCGGGTATTTTGGAGATATTGCCATCATCCGCGCCAGTGGCGGCTCGTGCCTATTTGAAACGGGAGAGCTGCAAATGTTTTTCTTTCGTACTATTGTACCAAGCTTGTTTGCGTCTTTCGTACGAATCTACAAAATGAAACTATTTTTAGTAGGCCAAGGCCAACCTATAAACTTTTCGCTTTATATCAACTTATTTTTGCGTTTGCTACGGTGATTTGTTACGGTAACCTGATTGTAGCGCTTCTTTACGAATAAGTCTGAAATTGTTGATGGGGAGATCCAAAGAATGCAACCCAGACCACAGAAGTACAAAATGCCGATTTAGTAGAGACGGTTCATTTAATAATGATGAAACGTGGAGTGCATTCCCAAATTCATTCAATATTGCTTACAAAGTACCAAAAGTTATTCAAAATTCCACAAAATGATAAAACCGATCCCTGACGATGGTCCTTTGAGGTTGGGCTTACGCTTGAGCCCGAAAGCGTAAGCCCGAACCCGACAAGTGATTTGAAGCCAAAAACAGGACCGAAACAGCCAGAAATTTAGTTAAGATTCGTCTAAAACACAACTGCCCAAACCCCGGAGCCGTAGGTCTCGATATGAACTAGCAGACAAATTTTGCGAGAAAACAAATCAAACCGCTCTTTTGTTTCGATGGGCCACGATCTAAAATCTCGACAAAAATTGCATTAAAATGCGATAAAAACCTTTTTTGCTTTGGTTTTCATATAAATTTCTACCAGTTTTTACATCCACTGATTGTGCGGTCAGCTCAAAATCACTGTAACCCGTTCCTCAAAATGTTTGGGCGTCCCTGGTCTGAAAATTTGTATACGTGATTGCCCCTATGCGGATAAAATAAAGTTTCTTATTGTTGATCAATTATGACGCTTTAACAATTGTGTCGTAATAATCGTATTGATGCTTAAACAAAGTCGTCATTTTATGTTGCTAAGTTATTTCAATTATCTTTCATAGCACCTGCAAGTCTAAAACACAAGGCAAGTACGAATATCAAGCCTGATGTCCATTTTAGCCCGAATCCGACTCAAAAAGCCCGGGCCGACTTACGATTATGTCAGTGATTATGTTTATAGTGATGTAGTGCAGTTACACTCAGTAGCGTAGCCAGGGGGGGGGCGGGGGGGCTCGAGCCCCCCCATTGGCTTGTGAAGTATGCAAAAACGCACGTTTTTGGTGCTTTTGAGGCCGATTTTTTGTGAAAAATTGAAAACAGCCCCCCCAAAGGAAAACAGCCCCCCCTCAAACGTTTGAATTTCCGAATTTGGCCGAAAATCAGTCTCAATTTCGGTGAAGACCTTTTTTTTTTTTTTTGGAGACCACCCGATTTTGGGCTGAAAAAACGTTTGAATTTCCGTTTTTGGCCGAAATATCAGTCTCAATTTCGGTAAAGACTTTTTTTTTTATGTTTTTGGAGACCACCTGATTTTGGGCTGAAAAAACGTTTGAATTTTCGATTTCGGCCGAAAAACCAGTCTCAATTTCGGTGAAGACCTTTTTTTTTTTTTTTTTTTGGAGACCACCTGATTTTGGGCGGAAAAACGTTTGAATATTCGAGCTTTCCGAGAAATTCCGTCTTAATTTTCGGGCAAACCGTGTGAAACTGATTCAAGAACAATAAAAATTCGGGTCAAGGTCGTTTGCACTTTTCTCACTCTTTCAAAAAAGCCCCCCCCCTTTTCCAAATCCTGGCTACGCGCCTGGTTACACTTATTTTTTATAAGAACAGTTCTGACGTACGAACCCGAGGTTCATTTTTGCTCAAAATTTAAATATAAATCAGGATCAATGCCATCCTTAGCACTAAAAATTAAAAACAAACTAAAAAGAAGAAATTTCAAATCTGAAAAAACTTAAAATTTTGTGCCGATTCAAAACAATGAAATTTTAGTGATTTCCCAGTTTGCAAGCAAAATTGCGACGATTCCGAGATTATAGAGTACTAATTGCGCTGAGAAAACTTTTGGTTGTTGTTCAAATCGGCTTTTGCAATTTTAAGATAAAATTTAATGGTTCTAGTAAAAAAAATTGTACTTGAAAATAAAGTTCTATAGACAGTACCCAGAGTCGTAGAAGCACATACAACCTATGATTAACAGTCTAAGACATACTGTTTCGGAATTGACATTCGCCTTTTGTTTCTAGTCAGTAACTTATAGCTAGAACCACAGGCAGTAGCGTACGCAGGATTTTCGAAAGGGGGATGAGGGGCAGAAAATTTGAGAATATTTAGAATAATGAAGACCAAAATGAAAATTTTCCATCCCAAAACCAAGTCCGTTTTCCTGCCCAAAATTAGGTGAAGACCAAAAAAAAAAGGTCTTCACTCAAATTTAGTCCGGTTTTTGGCCCAAAATTACGTGAAGGCCAAAAAAAGGTCTTCGCACACCGATTTTGTGCTCAAACGCCAAGTTACGAATGGAGAGGCCATGCCGCAATTTCGCATACTATTTTATGCTAATTATACTATCCTGGCGACCCAAAGGGGGAGGCCATGTCCCAATGGGCCCCTAAATACGCCCCTGACAACAGGTATCAGCATGAGCGTAGAAAGGCAAACAATCGCGAATTAACTAGATTATAACAGAATACAAGAACTTTACAATGTTTTTTTAATCATAGGTTTGATTGTGCTTCTAGGACTCTGGATACTGTTTATAGCGTATCGTTAATTTCAACTACATTGTTCTTAAAATAAAAAGTTCATTCGACGCTTTTTTATTGTGAATAATGGTCGATGACCCTTTCGTTGAAGCCATCAATGCTTTTTGATCATTTCTTTTTTAACGGAAAGCCTTGACGACTTATAAAGAAGAGCTACCATTTAAACTGCTGCAACTACCCTTGCCGCAAACAATGCTCTATTCGATTTCGTTCGTTCAGGAAAAAAGTTTTTTTGGGACTGCAGGGACTGCAGTCCAGTTGACTGAATAGCTCGCAATAGAAAAAGAAAAAATGTCTCGATTGAGTTGACATCACGGAGATATGTGGATTAAGCTGGCGAGCTGGACTGCAACTTATGCAGTCTCGAGTCGGCACAAAGGTGTATTTAACGCGTGATACAAAAATTGTTTCCTTAGCATTACGAAAGCAAATCATTCAATTGGCTCATCAAATGAGGCAATCGCATAAACTTTTCAATAAAAATTGAATATAAAAGTAAAAATATTTTCAATTTTTTGTTGCAATGCCATTGACAGAAAGCACAAAATTATTTGGGGGGCTGCAGTCCCGCAGTCTCCATAGGTGAGCTGCCCCTGGTCCGCGCTATAATTTGCGTTGTTTAGAAGCTTTTGCGCCCAACCAAAGCTATTTTGCCTTTTCTGCGCCAATTTGGGGCGTAATTCAATCGTAACGCTGTCGCCACGCCACCTGTCGCTGTGCGCCGTAGAAATCCGACGCATCAACCAACATTTTCAATGTGGCTATATAGCCCAGTGCTAAGTGCTAATCTAATTTCTAAAGTCGGTTTTTCGTGTAATGGCAGAAATAGATTTCCACGATTTTGGCTGGCGCAAATCGTGATTTTAGTGGGCGGAAATCTTCGGCGGAAAAATTCTGCCGATTCCATTATGGCTGCAGACTGGTACAATAGGCCTACTTTAGCTTTTTGAAGTGTTGTAAAGTCTAGGCTTTTGTTGAGTTTGTTGCATACACCGTATCCGGATCATGGGCAATAATAAAATTAAGACAATATGTAGACCTTCTAACTCTCAAAACTGTTTATTTCTCCTTAATATATTCGCATTTTTAATACGGTACTTCATCTCCTCGTGGGGACTGGCCCATGCAAACGCACTTAATCCTCTTGAAAAATTACACAAACCTATTATCAGAAATTGAACTAGGTAGTAGCCCTTATCTTGAACACACTACTCCACTCTTTTTCAAACTAAATTTATTAAAAATAATGACATTTGTAATTTAGAAATTGCAAAAAATATGTTTCAAATAAAGAACAAAATGACGTTGCACGATAACCAAATCTTTTGCCTTGCAACACAGATGCACAAACATCACACACGACTTTCATCAAAGAATAACTACTTTATTCCTCGTAAACAGACAGATTTTGGTAAAAAATTGTTTTCTTTTGTGGGACCAAAAGTATGGCAAATTGTACCTAACAAACTCAAATTATTACCTTTCAGTCAATTCAAACGGAAACTAAAATTCCATTTCATCAGCAAATATACTCTTGATTAGGCTAAAATAAACGTGACATTATCAGAGTCATGTAATGCAAATATTTGAACTATGGTTTGTTTTCAATTTTTTGTTGTTGTTTACTCATTTATTATCGATTTTTTTTGTTTTTGTTTATTTGTGTAAATGTACTTTCTCAAGACATATCCTCACGCTACATGACTTGTGACAGGTGGTGGTTGACTTGAAGACCGGACGGTCATTTTCGCCATCTCCTGGTGCTTTATTTTTCTGTGCTGTATTTTAAAATCTGATTATTTTGATTTGAGCACAAATAAACATAATTGATTGATTGGTATCAGATATCACGGATCAGTTGGCTAGTGGCTAGTATTAAGAACTGAAGGATCCATTACAATGAAAATTAAAGTTTATCTTTAAAGAATTATGGAGAGCGTGACAAAATTTTATTGACTGTTTGAGTGTAGAGTATCAGAGTACTGTAGTCTGAGCAGTAAGTTAAGAGTTTCAGATTCATAATTTGAAAATCTCTTTTACGTGATTGTAGGTAGTATCGCTAGTAATATCATTACCCAACCCCAGACTCCAAGCGCCAACCTATTCCTGTTCAGTGTGAAGTGTCATACCGGTAGGCGGTAGCCTCTGATTCTACTGTTTCAAGAGGATTTTGATGTCAGTGTATCTTTTTTTCCTCATTCCAAATCAATATACATAGATACCATACCAGTAGTTGGTAATGATTGCTTTCAACATTGCTTCAAATTCAACACGTTTATGCTCATTGACTAGTGCTTAAACCACTTTTTTGATTTATAATTATTAGGCCTACATTAGTATTCCTATGTCATACCGGTATGTAGTACTAACAACAAAGAATAGATGTGATGATTAAAACTACTTTGCATACCAATTCTTCACCTTAAGTGTAAGAAACTATGAGCTAAAGTTTGTGAAAGACAAGTTATAGAATTTTAGAGTTAAATTGATATGAAACTTAAAAGGTTCCTGTGCTGTGTGTAGTAGGTATAAAATTACAATTAAGGAAGTAGCTATTTTGCCTCTAGAGGCAAAATAGTATTTTCCCTCTGTTTGAGTTAAGGTAGGGGTTAAGGTTAGGGTTTGGGTTAGGGTTAGGACTGTTTTGGCACTGGAGGCAAAATAGCATATTGGACAAATTTGCCACTCAGTACAATTAGAGGACAGATTTATATATGCTGTCACTTATCAAGCATGACCATAACTTACTCTGGTGAGCCTACTAAAAATGTGACTGTGCTTTTAATGCTACTGTTTGCATGAATGAAGCCAGTAAACTTTGGCAGTTGGAGCTTCTAAAGTGAAAGCTCAAAGTGCTGATGTATTCCAAACATTATGTCCATGGTTTGATTCATGATTGGAATACTTTTTTATCATTTAAAATTGATCTGAGACTTATCATCTTGAGTTAGGTTTGTGGGCTTGTTTATTTAAGCAATAATTTAGACCACGTCATCAGTGTTCCCTCTAACTTTTCACCAACTGCATAAATGCCGGAAATAGTGCTAACGTTCTAAACTCAATGTGAGAATGCCAGAGCTCTTGAGGTGTTCTCGATCTGTGGCAACAATTTTCTGTTCGAATTTTGGCTTTCTCCAAAAAAAAAAAGTTGTTGTGCTGGGAAAGGCATTTTATTCTCCCTTTTTATGTCGTTCTCCAAAAAAAGAAGAAAAAAGGTCATCGGTCTGAGAGATCCGCAAATATTCTAGTAACCGGTATTCTACTAGCTGCCTACGGTTTTTGGCGGGAAATAAAAACACTGGTTTTTGGTGGGAGAAAAAACGCTGGACTTTGCAAAAAATCAGTGTGAAAATGCCGGAAAAAATTTTGCACTTTTCGCACTTTTTTGCGCTTATAGGGAACACTACACGTCATTATCTGAAACTATTGTTTGACTAACATCAGGTGGACCATGGGGTACCAACCTGATTGGTTTGCAATTTTGTGTGCATTAAGATACAATGTTAGTGTTTAGCAGTGCCATAACCATTATATTTTGACATGCAGTAGTATTGCAGTGCGGTGTAGCAAGTTCACCAACTTTTTGCTGTGCATAGGTGCAGTGCAGTATGCAGATAGAATTAAGCAATGTGGTGCAGTTTGCGAACAAAAATATTGTGGATCGCCCTATCTCTGCCCCAAAGGTTATAGCTATGCTACAATGATGTGCTTTGCTTCGGCACATTATGCAAACTTTCCAATGCTAAATGTGGGCAGGCGCGTAGTTAGAAATTTGCAATAGGTGGGGCTTGCCAGGACTCATGTCCAAAGAACTACAGAAGAAAAAGGAATGCATCTGTAATTGAAATGATTTTTCCATCCAAATTCAGGTGAAAACTGAAAAAAGAAAAAAGGTCTTCACCTAAAATTGGAGCAATAATTTCTGTTTGAATTCAGGTGTAAACCAAAAAAAAATAAAGGTTTTCACCTAAAATTGTCTCAGTTTAATGTCCTAATTCAGTGATAGACCAAAGAAAAAAATAAAAGAAATGTTTGTAACCCAAACTTAAAAATGCCAATGGGGGAGGGAGGAAGCTATTTTCCATTTCAGTGCAGAAATCAGGCTCAAAGTTGTGCTAAAAACATATTTTTCATATTTCACATGGCAATTGGGGGGGCAGTAGCCCCCCTGGCTATGCTACTGAATGTGAGATTGATTCTCTTTTACAACTAATTGCCTGTAAGATTTGTGCCTCCTAGGTCTTTTCGACAGAATTGAAGTTTCTGATCCTCAATTTCGTTGCTAATTCCATCTATTCTTGACAAGTTTTTGACCTATACACTAATTTGTTTATCTGTTATAGCCTACTGTGTCTGTATGTGAATGCTGGTACCAATACCATAGTAGAATAAAAAAGTGGCTTGGCCTGGTGTTCTGTTACGTAACACCCATAAAGAAATTAAGAAAGCATAGAGTGAGTGCTCATTTACTTTTTCTTACTATTTATTGCTCATTTTCGTACTACTCAAATCATCGTTAGGGTATGGGTTAGGATTAACGTTAGGGTTAGAGTTTGGGTTAGGTTTAGGGTTGGAGTTAGGGCTAGGATAGCGATTTTCTTGTTCTTGTGTAACGTAACAGCAGCCTCTGCGTAGAAATAATATGTATTATAACTATTCTTTGTTTCTGATACTGTGCCGGTACTGCACCTTAAGTAGCCTAATTTATTTCAGATTTCAAACAGCAAACTAGCCTATTGCAATTATGCAAAAGAAATATGAACAACGACTCTAATTATCATGAAAACATACTGGTATTTAGTTGCCATGTACTTGCAGATTAGACTACAACACCATTAACAGATCTGAGATAAAATGCTAGCATACTGATAGTTAGTTGGCTCCTGGTAACAATGTCAAATATGACTGAGCTTGTAAAATATGAAAATGATGTTATGAGTGCTACCACAACTGATGTTAAAAAAAGAATTTATTTGACTAAAAGGAACTATAATCGGTGGAAAAATCTAGCCAAAAACCTTAGTGCTACAGATGATGAAATGTTTGAACTTTTTTTTAATTCTTACAATTTTGAACTCAGAAAAACTCCTCAAATTTACAATTGCACAACTCTGCAGTGCCTTAATAGCCAACGTCTTGCTCACAGCCACCACTGTGATTTTCGTTACAAAATTGATAGCACTGATAATGATAATTCCTATTTAGTGGCTCATACTTGTGTATTGGAAGCTTGTCTTGGTTGTGAATTTTTGCAGTATGTTGAACTTTTGCCCCAAAATATTAATGACAATTTGGAAGATGCTTGTTCATCTGTGTGTGTGCCGTATAATGAAAAAGTTTTCAAAGTTCCACCAAGTTTTCAAAATATTGTTCAATATTGTTATACTGGATACTATTGCAATATGGGTGATACTGAAAACTATGTAAATGTTGCAGAAATCCAGTGGCTGGTGGAACAGTTAGTTGATGACACTGAGGTTAAAATTGAAATGAAGAAAGAGTTAGCAATGGCTGAAAAGTTGTGCCATGAAAGTACAACTTTGTGTGTAGATTTTTCTGAGTCTGATGAAAGTGATAGACCTAACCAAAATGATATAATGGACGATGAAGATGATATTGATCTTAATTCTTCAAATGACTTAAATATTGATGCCAGAGATATGGAGGATTACATTCCTTCTAATGATGAAGATGATGAAGAATATGCAATCGAATTGGAAAGAGATTTGTTTCTTGATGACGAAGAGTTGGATGTCAAAATTGCAAGTGTGGAAGAAAACAGCAACGACAGTGGAGCTTCACTTTTATCTTATAAATGTTCTTTGTGTAATGAGATGTTTGCATCTAAAACTATTTTAACTAAGCATTTTAAGGATAAGCATTTTGAAAGCCTCGGCAAACAAACTCGCAGCAAAACTCTTCGCAATCGAGATGTTAACTTTTTCGTGCTTTGCCACTCTAAGATAAAAAAACCCGACACTGAATTTGAATGTTGTGGTGAGATATTTTTAAGCAGGTTTAGATATAGTGTCCACCTACTTCATGAGCATACTGCAGTGTTTGTAAGTTGTTCGGAGTGTGATGAACAAGTGAAGCTACATGATTTAAACACTCATTATTACACTCTCCATAACTTTCCCTCACAGCCAGAAACCGATGGTCTTGAAAATTCAGATGAATTCAATTCAAACAAAATAGTACAGAATTCTTCATCATCCGATAATGAGCAAAATTGTCGAGACAAAGAAAAAGAACAAGAAGCTTTGAAGAAGTCAAGTGCCAAAAATTTATGGAGGAAAAAGATAAAATGTTTCCCCTGCCAAAAAGTGATGACTATTGATAGTTATGTTACCCATTTAAATGAACAAGAGCAGTGCATGCTGACTCGTTTGAGATGTAGGCAGAATTCTTACAAACTCTGTCGCTGTTTATCTTTTCAATGTCTTTTATGTGAGAAAAATGGAAATGCTGCAGAAAAAAGAAATGGTTTATGGGCATTTTTCAGGCATATAAGTCAATACCATTTTCCAGACAGTGTAAAAGATGAAGAAGTGTCTTGTGGCATATGTGGAGCAAAGGTGCTTAAATTTCATCTGAAGAGACATCAGTCTCTCCACAACCAAACAATGGTGTCCTGTGATGTTTGTGGAAAGTCTGTTAGAAAACGAGCCCTTAGTAAACATCGTCAGTGTCACTCTGAGTCTGCTAAAAGCAAATGCCCATATTGCTCTAAGATGTTTAGCAGCATTTGGAATCGACGTGTTCATGAACGAATCCACACTGGGGTGAAACCTTATGTTTGCAATATTTGTGGTAAAGGTTTTCGTCAAAACGTTGAATTGCGCTTGCACGGTCGTCAGCACGACAAAGAGAAATTAAAGGTAACTGTGCCAGAAATTGAAAAGGAGGGTATGCAACACTTAGGCAAGAAAAAGAAAATATCCAAAAAGAGAAAAAAAGTTGAAAAAAATTTAACTACTACATGCAAAAATAAGGAAGATAACCAAGTTAAAAGTTTGATATGATTGGCATTGCAACATGTTAGTTGAATTTTGGTTGGATAGAGTAAGGTTGAGCTTATTGATCTACAATGTCAGTGACTGTGCGGTACGTTGCACTCTGGTTGAGCCACTTTATTTTAAAAGCCATTCTGTGGGATTAGACTTTTAATTTGGTATTTATTATGTGAAACCCTCATTTCTGCAGAACTATTAGCAGTTTGGTATGACTGAAATCCGATAAAATTGGTCTTTGTGTCACAGTAAATTGTTCAAGTTGAATTTCATCAGTTGACCTCTATACCATGTCGACTTTTTTCTTGGAAACTTATTTGTGACAAGAGCATTGCAAATGATTTGAACTTTGTATTTTCTGAGTAAAAATTGCAACAAAAATCTACCGTGTTTTACTTCAACTTATTGTAACTTTTCACAACTTCAATCAAGTGAATTTTCAAATAATTTTTTGCAAATGTTTACACATAGATCAGCACTAGATTTTATTTGTTTAATTTTGTGCAGATACGAGTATTGCGATTCATAATGCAATACTCGTATTGTGATTCATAATGCAAAAGCATAGGATGACATAAAAAGTTTAATAATAATTTAGTTGTGATGTTTTTGACGTTTGCTGGCCAGAGCTTTTAGTATTTAACCGTTTGCGTGCTATCTGGTTTAAAGGCTACCAGCGCGGCAGCCTAGGGAAAAGTCACCAGAACAGTGGCTACTTAAACAAGCAATGCGAAAAAGTTATCCTCCCACAGGGTTCAACCTGCAGCCTTTGGATTACCGATCCACTGCTCTACCACTTGAGCTAGAGAGGAGACATCCTCCAATGGCTGCAGATTCGAATCCTGTGGGAGGATAACTTTTTCGCATTGCTTGTTTAAATTGTCGCCGTTCTGGTGACTCTTCCTAGGCTTCCGCGCTGGTAGCGTTTAGGCCAAATAGCACGTAAACGATTAAATAAAAAGTTTAGTTAAATTCAAATCTGGCAAAAAGCAAAGTTTTGTTTCTTAACACGAGTAGTCGAGCACGTATGTTTTGATTTGTAATTATAATGGCCAATTTCATGCATTCACAAAATTATTAGATTAATGATGTAATTTGAATGAAGTTGTTCTGCTGTATCTTACATGTAAGTAGATCTTTTGATCGATGTTGTGAAGATGGGACCACAAGCACATTAGCATTTATTACTTGTGCACCGAAAGCCGCATAGTGTAGCACTTCTTGAAACAGTGCTACGCCAAAACAATAGTCATAGTATGCACCAGACTCTTGGGATATTTAAATGGTAAAAATAACTGTGGAAAATAATTACGGCTGGCCAAATGTTGTTGAACTTCTGTGCTGGTCTTAATTGTGTGTGCGGTTAATGTTACAACGTTTCTGTTTGCTGTTAAACATGGTGCTCTGTGGTATTTATTTCTTTCCAAGGAACCGTTGGTTAGTGCTCACTATGTATTGTGTATTTTTATTGACAAGTTAGAGATGTCTAGGATCCTAAAATGTTTTCTTAATAATATAAATTACACGTCCACAACTCCACACGAACCTCTCAATATCAAATTGGCATCATAAATCTGGCGCTCGAGGCTTAGCTTTTACAACTTTTCTACTAAGAGGACAGAGGTTCGCTCTCCGAGATAATATGTTACCACCCAATCGCTACCTCTGTAATTACGATGTTGCCCGACCCCTTGCCGAGCCAAGTCCATGACTGCGACAAACTGACCGCTAACCAACGGTTTCATGACAGTGATTTCCTCACTGATTTCGTCACAAAGTGAGGGTTTGGGCAAGATGGCTGTGGGGATAGTAAAATATTTTCATGATCGACCTTCTCAGCCAATGGGTGTCATTTGGTTCGCCGTCAGTTTGTTGCGGTCAGTTGTCGTGGACCCCCCCTTGCTGCGTAGTTGTGAGTTAAGCGTAGAGTTCGTTTGATCGTGTTTCTTCGTTCGGTTGCATTTGCAAGTTGGGTAAAAAAACAAAACTAAAAATACGCTTACGATTTTCAACAAGTGTAAAGTTGGCTTTAAGCTTTTCTTTAATATGTTTTAGAACTGAATAGAGAAAAGGTTATGGTATTGTTGGGAATTTTAAAATGAAGGAGACTCGTGAAATTAGCCTGATTAAAAGCAACTTCATTGAATGGAATGATCTTTGCAAAAAACTAAATGCTACGGATGACGAACTTTTTGGAATATTCATGAATTTGTACAAATCTCAAAGCGTTTACCCATTGCAGAGAATAAGCACTACAATCGTAAATTTGATGAATATTCATCGCAAGTCCTCTAACCAATCATGCGATTTTCGTTATCAGATTGACGGTGATGATCACAACTCGGTGCTCTCTGCGCACACTTGTGTATTAGAAGCATGTTTGGGAGATGAATTCCGGCAGCACCTGTATGAGCATGGGAGTGAGGCTAGGCAACTGAAAGATTTACATGATATTCAGTTACAGAGCTCGTTCAGGTCGGTTTTTAAAGTCCCGCCGAGCTTTCACAACCTTGTCCAGTATTGCTACACAGGAAACTTCTGTTTAGATGGAGAGTTTTTTGTGAAAAGCGACGAAATCCGAGACCTAATTGAACAGGTGGTTCGTGATCGCTTAACCGAAGTATTGATGAAAAGCGACCTGGACAACCATCTCAGTTCTGATCAGTCAGAGTCTGTGGGGGTCAATAAAGCAGCTGGTGCTTGTGATAAAACAGATTCGACTTGTGAAAATACAAATCTTAGTACTGTTGCCACTACTGAAAGTGGCAATAAGACCAACGATAAAGCTGATATTGCTTATGAAAATCTTGGCTTGGGTACATTAGCGGACGCGAACGACAATGTTTCTTCAGGAAATAATGCCAAGGATTCGTGTTGTTCAATTGAAGTTGAGCTTGCCCCGTTCGATGAACCACTAAATGTTGAAATTGAAACTCCAAATGAAGTGGAATGCGACAGCGAACCTTCCTTTTCATCCTATCAGTGTCCAGAATGTGAAGACTTCTTTCCTACAAACGCGCAGCTAGCAAAACATTTGAGAAATGAGCACATGGGCGTCTCTTCCAAGCGACCTCCTCGGAACCTGCGTAGAAGAAACATCGACTTTACGGAGTTAAGTCCTTTCAAACCGAAAAAGACAAAAACCGAGACTCGGATCGGATTCTGTTGTGGGCAAGAGTTTAACATTTTTAAGTTGGGTATTCACATTGCTCACAAACACAGCGCAGTGTATGCAAACTGTACTGAATGTGAAGAACTTTTCAAGTTGGACGAGCTGGTCTGGCATTATCAAACCTCTCATAACTTTCCTGATTTTCCGGAAGAACTCAGCAATTCGACAGCAGCTTCTACTGAGCATGAGAGCGAAATGCCTAGTGATATTGTTGCTGAATCGAACTTACACATCGACCAGTTGTTCACTACAACAGTTATTCCCAACACCAATGCCTGTCCTGGCGAAGTTTACAATTTTGTCGACTTAAATGCTGTTAAAAATCAAGACATTTCCCGACTTTTTGAAAACAATCTTTGGGAAAATAGAAGAAAATGTGCTAGTTGCCAAACGGAAATGTCATTAAAGGAATACATAGATCATTTAAATCACCAGTATAAGATTTCTCAGTCTCAATTTCCTTGCAATGGAAAAGCTCTGCATAAAGATCACCGCTGTTTGTTTTTTCAATGTCTACTATGTCACAAGGACAACATAAATACGACTGAAAAGGGAATGCGTCTTTATTTGTTACTAGGAAAGCACGTGAGTCGATACCATTTAACGGACAGCATCAAAGATGAAAAGGTTCCATGCGATGAATGTGGGAGCCTAATCATGAAGTACTACATGAAAGAGCACAAGCGGAAGCACTTACAGCAAGAATCTGGCCCTGAAAAAGTTGCCTGCGATGTCTGCGGAAAATCCGTGACGAAAGGGCGAATTACTGTGCATCGGCGCTCACACTTCGCTAAATTTCCGTGTCCTCACTGCTCTAAAGAGTTTAACAGGAAAGAGAACCTGCGAGTACACCAGCGTATTCATACTGGCGAGAAACCGTATGTGTGCGACATTTGCGGCAAGGGATTCCGACAAAACATCGAACTTCGTCTTCATAATCGCAAACACGAAAAAGAAAAAGCTTCGCAACTCCAATCGCAGGAGCCGAGCAACTACATCAACCAAACTGCTTACTACGTTCAGACAGGAAACCTAATAGGATGATCATGGAAGGTTTACATTTTGATCCGTGATGTTATATGAGTAGCTTCTACAGTCAAAGCAAAATTTTATTTTTTACAAAAATGCTTTCGCCTCAACAAAATTGCACAAAACTTTGTTTTCAAAGGTCATTATTGACGGTAGTAATCACTAAGGTGCAAAATCTCGTTCGCGTGTTAGGTTTGTGAAAATAAGTTTTTACTCCTGTTTGTGATAATTGCTGAGCGAACACAGCACGTAATGTGCGGTGGCTCGCTCTTGAAATGTTCCTCCCCCACTGATAATGGTCTCTGAAACAGTTCAATTCATTCTATCGAATCTGAGTTGAACGCTTATTTGCACTTACGTTAATGTGACGCACCATTGTTTATTTTGAAGTCATGAATGTTAACAACAGTATACGCCGCTATTTATTTTGGGACTCATTCGCATTGGGCCGTATCCAGAGAAGTTGTTCAAGGCCTCGACGGATCGGCAATTGCCTTTCACAGGTCCAGTAATGCTAAACATTTTTCAGGGGAACCGAGCCTCGCCTTGCCCTCCTCTTGCTACAGCCCTGCATCCACGAATCCTCGCTTTTCAAAAGGTCGTACGTTGTGGCACTTTGCGTTCATTTTGTGTTCCAAAGCAGGCGCTTTAAGATTCTGTATAGAAAAAATTAAAAGGGATTTCGGGTTCCCCTCGTGTTTGAGTTCCATTCATTCTTTGGTTAGTAATCGAGACGTAAAATGCTTTCAGCGCAGAGAAAAAACTGTCTTAAGTTTTGCTTTAAAGAAGTTTCAGGGATCCCATCCAATGAGTGACATGTGTTGCCAGAGCGTTTGGTCGAATTTCCCAGAGCTTTTGTTTGATTTTTAGTAAACGTCGTAGGTGGGCAAGTTAATGCAAAACGTTAGCTTCGTTAACCACTAGTCCGTTAACAAACTTCACACCTCCGTTAACGTTAATCCGTTATTTTCAGCTTTAATTAACGGAAGTTAATCATGTCCGTTAATCCGTCAACATTTTGCGTGTAATTTACATTTCGTTTTATTCACTCGCTTCTAGAACACGTATTGACGCTGTTGAGCTGATTGTAAGGAAATATTTATTGCTATGGTGGTCTTTTTGTGTTTTGAAAGATACATTTTACAGTCTAATCTAATTTCAAGATAAAAACAAGTTCAAATGCACAACGAAGCTGCAAGATATTAACGATAAAAACCTTAACGGAAGTTAACAGAACTTAACGGAAGTTACTTCAGTCCGTTAACAACACTTAACGGAAGTTAATTTAGTCCGTTAACATGAAAAAACTTTTTAACGGATTAACGAGTTAATGAAAAAGTTAGCTTCGTTATTAACGATTAACGGACTTGTGCCCACCTATGGTAAACGTGATATGTTTTTGCTGCACTGTGTAAAATGTGTTATTTTACCAATGAAATACGACTTAACTACTAATCGAAATTGCTGACAGAGTTTATTTGTATGTCGAGTTGCAGAAAAACAAATAAATGTTCACGAGTGTTCAGTAATTAAAAATCTAACTTTCGCGACCTTAAAATTTTCACCTTTGTTATTTGCCAATTTGATTAGGTGCGCCTGAACCAGCTCTCTAAGTTATCTTTCAAAATTTAATTTATCGTTGATACTAAGCGCTACAATTAGTTTTTCTTAGACCATCAAGGGGCTACATGCTCCATACGAATAAAAATCTTTGTGTTGTTATGCTATAAAAAGCGATTTTTATTCGTTGGAAGTGCCGCCAGAAATGGTTATTTTAAAAACTTGTTTAGCACTGTGCGATAGGTAACTTCACTCTTTTAACTAGTAAATTTTGAGTTGAGGCTGGACGAGCTTAATTTTTGCCAATTTTCAGCCTCATTCGTTTTTAAATTTTAAGAACATCGACGTCAATTTTAGCGACCATGTTTGTAAAACTTTAGTTCCCAATGCTCTGTCTCCTTGAGTAACCGTTTTTTGCATCATCGTAAAATAGCAAAAACGAGCTTTTTTTCAACTTGAACAGCAGTCAAAAATTTTCTCAGTTGTTTGCGCAGTGCGCTTTTTATTCGTAGCAGTTTTGCTATCTCAAAATCGTTGCAGTTTTGCTTTCTCGTTTTGAATCAGTTCGCAATTTAGCTTCTTTTTTGATTTTTAATTTAATCTTTTTCGTTTGTTGTTAGTTTTTTTTTTTCGCTTACTCGGTAGCGGTAAATGTGACTGTTTATTTTCGAGTTGAAAGTTTACTGAATGTTGGTTTAGTTACTACAATCCTCAAAGCTTGATTTTTGATTAGAACGTTAGCGTGAAAGGTCTGGTACTAAGTTTCGATTCGTCTTCCTATCAAATTCGAATTGCACGGTTCGCCACCGCAATGACGTTTCTACACCAACAATAAGACCGATACCTAGCACTGGCCAACGGAAAGCTAGTTTAACTATTAACCGATTGTGCCTGATCCGATGATTCACCGGAAGACTTCGATCAAGCACAAGGTTATTCCTCAGCCGTTTGCAGCTTAGCTCTGGAAATATATTTACGCAAATGATTGTCTGTAAAAAGTCCCAAGTTATTTCTGGCTTTGTGTTCGTTTAATATCTCTAGAGTATCCAACTACGCCATTGTATTTGATATTAATCCTGCCTAACAACTTCTTTTCAACGTGAACCATTGCAACACACTGGAGTAACGTCAACACAATCAACAAATCTATAATGCAGTGTAATCTATTAATTTAGTAATAACTTGCATTATAAACAACTGAAAGTGCCTCAAAACTGCAAGTTGACTACTACGAAAATGATACGAAAAAATAATAATAAAAAGGATTTTTCAGGTATTTGCCGGAATTTTGAAAACACTTAAATAGAAACACATCCAGAAATAAATTTGTGTGGCCCTTTAGAAGATTGTAATCTAGCACAGTACTCAGTAGCACATAAATTTCTAAAAAATACAGGCAATTTATCAAAGCAAGCTGTACAATGACGAGTAAAGGCCGATTAGTTACTACAGATACTGGGGACACATCATACAGTTATCCGCTTTAGAGTAATCGAGTGGAAGTCGGAAGAATAAACAATTTTTTTAACATAAAACGTATCGGGACGACCTATCATGTAAATGAACGTGTAGCTTGGTTAACACTGATTGGAAGAGATATCTCTTTCGTATAGCTAAATCACTGTATTTGTATACAGCACTGACCTTATTGTCTTGCACTGGTTAATACAAGTTTTAAGTGGTTTCAACAACGCTAAAAAGCTAATGCCTAGATTAAATGTATCGTTGAGCGGGACAATGCCATTCGCTTTAGCACCAAAAAGCTTCGATCAGCAAAATTTCTAACTTTTACAAGATGCGCAGTAGATTACCACAATATCAAAACAGTTGGGTTTCGTACTCAAACTGCTCGAAATCGGTTTTACTGACAAGAGAACTACTTCAGGTAATAAAGAGGTCAACCAAACCTTTTTTCACAATTCCTATATTCGCGAAAATACGATTTAATTCGTTTGACTCCATATCCTTGGCAACCCTGCTTTTCGCAATTTCCTGACATCACAAAAGGCATAATTGTGCAAAATTTCTCACAAACGAAGAAACGCGATTACTAACTGGTAGTAGTGAGTAGCCTATAACCAAATCTGAAAATTTGGCTACTGCTACTAGTACTGAGCTAAAGAATGCCATTTGTGATGCCACAAAGTTGCGAAATCGAGGGTTGCGAATGGTACGGATTAAACCGTATTTTCGCGAATAAGGGAATTGTGGAAAAAGGTTTGGGTACCTCTTTATTACCTCCAGAAGGTCGCACTGTTTCAATGAAACCGATTTTGAGCAGTATCTCTATTCTCTAGCTAAATTTAGTCTTGTATACAATACACACGCAATAAGCTTTTCAGATGAAAAATGTTCATTTCATAAGTCCATGGGGGCAAATTGAGAAATCTTTGCATTAAAGGCAGACAAAGCACTGTAGTGATGGATTTCTGATTACCAAAACTCAGCTTGCAGCTGTAATAGTCTGAAGGAATTTTGTTTGCAATGTCAATGTTGTCTTCCTGGTGATTTCGTAGACAAAAATGTCACAAGTGGAACAGCATGTGAAATTGTGGGACAGCAAAATTAGCAGAAGCCGTTCCGTTCGAGGCGTCATGCGCTTCCGATAGCTGGCTGGAACAGGTATAATTCATGGTAGCCTTTTTGGAAATGTGCTGGCCAATGTCATGCACGCATTGTCAGAATTATAATTTGTTAACATGCCATATGAAAGTAAAACTAATCTGTAACAAGCAAGGCATAAGAATCAGAAAAACAGCAGCACTAATACACAGAATTCATTAACAAAATGACACCGAAAGTTCCAGTACGAAGCTCAACCAGTTACTTCAGGTCTATCCGATGTAGTTGACCTCCTTGCCGCATTTCTTCAAGATTTGCTCGAGTTCATCTTTCGGTCGTTCTGAGCTGATCGCCACCTTCCTGTTGGGTAAATCAATGTCAAACGTTTCACCTAAAAATAATACACGGCCATTATGATCTTGCAGAAAATTTTGATGTACCGTAGTGTGCGAATTAACTGCGACAAAACTATATTTTTACATTTTTTGAGTTTTGCCTAGGTTAGTTTAGAGAATGTATGATATACCGGTAGAGTCATGTAGTGATAGTTAATGAGCTAAGTGAAGAATATGAACCATTATTAACTGCATTTATCCTCCATTTTTTCAGATTAGCAGATTTTCCATATTAAATTTCAAGTGAACTTATTCGTGGCCAAAAATTTAGTTTTGATTTCTGCATGGTAGCATCTGCCAGCTTGCGAGAAAATAAATATCACTTCAAAAAAAAAGAGGGCCAACATTTTTGCTCTACGAAACTCTCAAATATGACTATACGAAAAATAGGAAATGACTTGAATGAGTCAAAATCAAGTGTTGGGCGAATTTTAAAAACGATGGATACTAGTCGTGATGTCAACAAAACCAAAAGGCGGGGTCAGTGTGGAAGAAAGCAAAAACGACCTGTTGTGATGACAAAATGATTTCGCAAAATAGTTTTGAAGACTCTACGAAAACTAGTAAGGACCTTCAAAGAGATTTAGCAACTGCACGAGTCAACGTGGGTTCGTCAACCGTAAGAAAGCGACTTCTTGAAGCTGGAAGAAAAGCAAGAATTCCCTGCAAGAAGCAATTGCTAACAGTTGCTATGCAAAAAAACGCCGAATACGGGGAAAAAATACAAAAATGGAAAAAAGATAAACGGAGAAAAATTTGAAGGGCATGGACGCAGATCTCACAACGAAGATAAAGTGTTGGAGAACCCCTCAATTCCTATCATATTCTAGACTCCAAAACACACCCCGAAGAAAATGTTTGGGGTTACCGGTACTTCACTTTTAATAATACTGGAAGATCATGTCCAATCGAAGGAATGATGAAGTCAACTAAATACTACGAAATTTTGGAAAAAACTTGGTTGTAACAATGCAATAATCTTTCCCAAATGGCAATGGTATTTCTCAGTTAAGACAATGCACCATGTAAAGTTCAAAAAAAAAATGCCAACATTTTTTAAAAATAATAATTTAGTTGTGATATTTTGACGTTTGCTGGCCAGAGCTTTTATAATTAATCGTTTGCGTGCTATCTGGCCTAAAGGCTACTAACAACCTAAACGCAGGTTCGATTCCTGCGGGAAGACAACTTTTTCGCATTGCTTGCTTTTACGAAGTCGCCGTTCTGGTGACTCTTCCTTGGGCTTCCGCGCTGGTAGCCTTTAGGCCAGAAGTTAATTTTTTAAAAAGTCCAAACGATTAATTTTTTAAAAAGTCGAAATTAATTAGACTGGCCAGGCAACTTCCCAGACCCCAAGCCTCATCGAAAACTAATAGACTATAATAAAAAAGCGTCTTCAAAACTGCTCTTCAAAAAGCTCAACCAAAACCAAACTTATAGAGGCCATGATACGAATTTAGTACTATGATGAAAAAATTAAAGGTATTTGCTCAACCCTAATTGATTCCATGCCAACACGAATTTTAATGTTCATGAAGGCAAAAGGAGGACATATTATCAAGTATTGAACATGTGCTATAGTTGATTAACTTAGATTACACACATCTTTTTGAGAATTTTCCTAATTTTACAACACTCTTCCTTTTGTCTTGATTAATTCGTACACTACTGTAGTTCTTAAATGCAATTCTAACACAGCACTTTCTCGAACTGTAAGTCTTAATTTTTCCTTCAAACCCTTCAAAACGTCAAAAAAGTATATGCGCCAATGTATATTTTTTTGTTAATTTTCCGGTGAAACAATCGCTCCAAAATAGGCTTAGCATTTTTAGAGATTGCATGGCTAGCGATGACCGAGCCAGACTTTAAGTTCTATGCCGTAAAAATTAACAACGATCTGCATCAGCTTCTCGTTCTATCAAACAAGCGCAAAAGCTAAAGGAAGCCAGAGTAACATGCGCCAAACCATGACTATCACAAACGCACGACCACGTCACTATCACTACGCTGTACCTAGCCGATTAAAGCCGGGTCTACCCTGGACGTAAAATCATGAGCGTATATTTGTTATTACATATTTTATTTGCCAAGTTGTTTTGGCCAGGAGACAGCGAAGGGACCTTTCGGTCTTAGTCAGGCTGCCACGTCTACCACATACGGTGGAGCTTCATACAGCCCTTTTATTGCCGAACGTGAAGCAGGAAAGCTGTGAGTACCAATTTTTATAGTCTTTAGCTAGACCTGATCGGGAATTGAACCGTGTAGTTAGTTTATTTTAACCAATTGACAGCTTAAGCTGGTAAAAGACGGTATATTGTAGTATCGAGTTTTCGTTCAAAATAAACTAAGAATACGCTCAAGATTTTACGCAGTGTGGACCGGGCCTAAAAATGAAACAAAACGAGGCTCAGCAAGTCAGTAGAACATTCACGGAGGCCCCTTTTTTGTGTGTAATCGCAAAGAGCGTTAATGAGCTCCCGAAACACGTACTTTTTTCATTTACATTTTTGACATCTTAAAAGGGCATTCAGGGCGGAAATTTTTGTGCTCGATTTTCTCTAAAAACTTTTGACAATCTGAAGACTAACTTCACCAAAGTTGAGCTTTCCACGCACTTCGGTTTCTAAGATAAAACAGATTATATTTCCCCCAAAAAATTTTGCCAGGATTACCAGTTTAGAAACAAAATTTCAAAAAGTTACTGCTTATTCCTGATTCTCAATAAATGTTTTGCGGCAGAGTTATAGAAGTTTAGAACAGTAAATATAACTGGTTTTTGATAAATGTAAGCCAGCTTTCCAAAAGTTAATCTTCTGTCACAATACTGACAAAATGGCAACACTGAAGTAAGAGGAAAATTGCTAGAGAGAGAGAGAGTTTATTTTCTGAACTAAAACACAAATCAGAATTTAAGAATATAGCTAAGACAAAAAAAATGTAAGAAATTACAAACGAATTGATGCATTTAGTTCATAGAGGAGTCGCGAAAGACCATATAGCAAGCGTAGCTTGCCAGTCGCCGAGTCTGCGACTCCTCTACATTCAAGTCAAACGTGACAAAATTTCATTCAAATATCATTTCAATTTAACTATAAGAAAAAGCATACTTATTACAAAAATTACTAATAGCAAGACCTAGCATTTTTCAAGAAATAAATTTCACAACGGTATGAAATATAAATAAATAATGTAAAGCAGTAAAGCTATCAACAGTTGATTCTAGTAAAAACTACCAACAAAAAAACTTATCAGAGTAAAAATTTGGAAGAACTGAAATGCTTTATTTACAACGCTTGCTCTAAAAAATGCTCTTTTAGCTGTTTAGACATCAGTCTATGACTAATATTCCCGACTTTATTTTTAAATTCATTTGGGAGGTTATTCCATATTTTTGCACCTGTTATTCGTATTGACTGATTTGTTTTGGCATGGTAAGGTCTAGGTACGAAATAATCATTGGAGCTAGAACTACGCGTGGAATACGAGTGCACAGAGGCTACTTTAGCGAATTTTTTTGTAAGTATATCAGGCAGTTTGTTAGTATTGAGTTTCATCATGAATTTAGTAATTTCTAGTCTAAATATACCTTCAACATTCAGAAATTTTAATTTTTCATACAATGGTTTTAATTTGGTTTTTCTTTTCAATTTATAGGAAATGATTCTGACGATATGGTTTTGTTTTACTTGCAGCTTATGTAAAAGAGTTTTCGTCGTACTTCCCCAGCAAATCATCTGTTAATTTTGAACTGCAATACTTAGAAAACGGGAAAGCGCAGAAACTTCTAATTAAGTGGGAATGCATTTTAGGCTTATCCCAACGATTTGGTCAAGAGTGAAAAACTTGACTTGTATGCCCTTTTACAGAAAGGTAATGTATTGCCTGAATAGCTAATGTTTTCACTCAATTTCCAGTACGTTTGAGGGAAATGCTCCAGCGAAACACAATTAAACACATCAAATTATACGTCTTTCACCGCACGGCAAATTCATATCAAAACAATGACAATTATGACCGGATTATCAGGACAGGTAAAGACAGCTGATTAAAGTCACGGTTATCTTTCATCTTAAATGCTCTTTGATGTGAAATGCAGTCTCAAGGTCCACTATTAATGTTCGGAGAAAAACAAAAAATAGCTAATGAAATCAAAGTTCAAATGATTTTTTTTATTCCATGGAGATTAGTAAGCAGCTATTTTACTGAACAAGCAATTTTTACGCGTGCGCATAATAAATTGGGGGTTTTAGGCCCGGTCTACACTGATACTGTTAAATCGTAAGCGTGTGAGCATATCCTTGCTTTGTTATTATCAACTGGTAGCTAGAAGGCTGGTAAGGCGCGTACCGAATTTCTGTTCAAATAAATTAAAAATTCGCAAGCTTAAAAAATGGTGGGAGCGAAAATTTGAACGAAAGGTGACTTGAACATGCATATTTCACACTTTGCCTAGCGTAAAAATTCAAGTTCTAAAAACCGACTATCGTCTTACATCTCTTCTTAATAGGCTACGATTGTTCTCAATAAATTGTCATTGTTAATAAAACATACAGTATACAGTACAATAAAACCACACAATTATCATGCAAAGTTGAGCACTAAAATCTTTCCTTCAATGCCTCTTCCCTTTTCAAGATTATAAAAAAAATCTCGATGCGTCAACAAACACCTTAGAGGGACTTTCGGTACTTAGGTAATCCCCATTCCCCAGTCATTGGCTAAAAATAGATAATTAACAGAAATTCGACAACAAACGTTCATTGATGACTGCATGAAAATGCAGAGTCAATGGGCATTTCTTCAGCAGTGTTGGGATACTGCTCTACTTCGTCATGATTAGGGCATATTTTGTGTTGTATGTGTGCAATCTAGGGTGTTTGCAATTCCGTGCTGATGCTTCTAAATTGTTGTCTCAATTCAAAAACTAGCATGATCTAATGAATGATGTATCATTGGCACTTTCTCCGCTGTCTTTACTTTTGTGGTCAGTAGCGTAGCTAGGGGGTAGGAAGCGGGGGGCTAAAGCCTCCCCATTGGCCTGTCGACCAAAATGCAGAATAAGAAAAATATCACGTTAGCAATTCTGAGACTGTTTTTTTGCACCGGAAGAAACTAAAAAATGATGTAAAGCATATTTATTTATTTAGGGGTGGGAGAGGGGACAATTTGTCAAAAACTAAACTGACAACAAATCAGTAAAAACTTTGAAAAATTGCCAAAAATAAGCAATCAAATGTGATCGCTGGTTGGAAAATGCTCAACATGGGTTTCATCAAAATATATAAGCTCAGGAGAAAGGCTATTCAGTATTAGTTAATTATCTATCACTTCTCTCAAATACCGTTCCATTAGCCCCCATCCAATCATCTTTCAACATAAAACATTAGAATGTTGAATGCACGAGAATAGATTGAAGTAGATTACTCCTTGTGAGTTTACTTGAAGTATAAGATTTTATGATTTTCCAGCTTGTAAATAAGAGAACACTGAAATCTACCATAAGCAACCTCCCACATCGCCTCATCTGTGCAACTATTATAATCATCCTTTTGCATTGCTAATTTCTATGCCACGTTTCAAAAATATTAATGTTTATCAAATAAGCCTAAAATTAAGTTATTTTTGCCAAAAAAATACAAAATTTTTGAGTGCTGGGGGTTCCGCTCTCAGCCTTCTGCAACAGTTCCCTCATTGCAGATTTCTGGCTGCGTGCTTGTCCGTGATCTAGTGGATACAGAGTTTGCAACTGAAACAGTAGAAACAATTTTGAATCCCAGTTGGGCCAAACCAAAAACTATTATTCAAAATTAGTATTTGGAGCTTTCGTGCCTGACATGATTCAGTTTCAGCACTAACCATTGAAAAAGGACAGTGTGGATGTGAAACCGTGTGTGCTACTAGTAACAAAATGGAAGCTTGACTGTAGGCTGCAAGTCATGGTCTTTGGGCAATTATGCAACTTCATACTTGTTAAATAAAAATGCAATTACAAATGTACGGTAACACCTTTACAGTGCCGCAACTAGAACGTTGTTCTAGAGGGGGCAAAGTTTCTTTCAAGGGGGGGAAGGCAAATTTTTGGACTGGTCTACTTTCCGCCAAATTCCTTGTTGATTTAAAAAAAAAAGATCATCGCGCCAAATTGGCGACTTTTCTCCGAGTTTTGTGTTGGTTCCTAAAAAAAAGACACCACCTTAAAACTGCCACAAGGGAAAGGGGAGTTTGGGTAGGCATGCTGGGCAGTTTGAGGGGTGCCGCCCCCTTTTGCCCCCCCCTAGTTGCGGCCCTGCACCTCTACCAGTCTACAATTCTACATAGGTGTCGAAAAAGCAACCTTAAGGCTTTATTTTACCAGAAACTTTTATCCAGTTTTTCTTGATTAATTCTAACTTAAATCTTACTTAAACTCACAGGAACTCAACCTCTAATTCTAACTTTCAAAAAGCAAGCATACTGGCCACTTAGTGGAGAGGTAACGTGTTCGTCTCTGGAGCAAGAGGTCTGAGGTTCAAATTAAAAACAGTGTTGCCAATGGCTCGCCACCACAGCAACATTTCTTTGAAAGGAGCTGTGTTGTCCAGGTGCAATGATGCGGAGATGGCACCCACCAACTAATTACACACTTTGGCGTAATACAGCAAATATAAAGAAAGATTTGAATTGAAAGAGCAAGCATAAAATGGTGGACAAATATTCCTCATTTTTGTTCGGGAGTGACTATTTCACCATAAATCTTTCAGTCAAAAAGAATGAAACAAAAACCTGAAACGAGAAATATCTATCCAAGCATTTTTTATTTACTTTTTTAAGGGTCAAGATTAAGGTTTGAGTTTGGGAATTACGATCAAAGTTAAATAAAAAAATACACAGTGACTTGGTGCACAGAACATGCATCCCTGAACTGGAAAGTTATATTTTGATGATTAAAGTTATAAGTTTGGGATAGATTTAGGGCTGCATTTGTGCAGTACATACTTGTAAAACACTAGATATGATATTCCATTGAAATAGCTGAGGAGAAATAGTTCCTTCTTTTTTGTTTAACTATCTTTAACTTAAAATTTTCAAATGCTTACCATCCCTCAATTGCTTTGTTAAAATATTTTTTATAGCATTTGAACATCCTTCACAGGTCATCGCAACATTGAATGTATGAGTCTAAAAAGCAAGAAAATCTCAATCAAAGAAAATACTGTAATAACCTTAAGTCAGAGCAATAGGCTAATCATGCATATCTAAGATTTTTAATACTACCAACACCAACATACCAATAACCAACTTGGAACTCACAACTCTGCCTACTCAGCACTAACGTTTTTGGGTGAGACATCTCATGACATGTCAATTCTCTTCCAGGTGGCTTTAAACAAGCAGCAAATTTACTGGGTACTAAAACAAAATATTAGCCAGAAAGCTTAATTTGGCCGTTAACCAACTCCCAAATTCAGAAATTGGTAATTTGTTTACATTCCAAATCAGTGATGTGAAGTGGCAAGTTTTGAATGGCTTCTGCTTCCACCACTTGACAACAAAATTTTTGTTAAAAATTTTTTGATCTTACAATTTTTTGGCAAAATTTTTTTCCAGAAAGTCAAAATGAAACAGCTTTATTATCATCATCTTAAAAACATCATGCAGAACCAAATAAAATAATTGTAGTCAGTGGTTTGTCATAAAAAGGATCTGCGCATGAGCGTAGTCAGGAATTCGGATTCGGAGTGGCCCTGAAGCGGAAAGTCCAATTAGTCACACAATCGTTATGTTTCAGGTGATGCAAATTTCTCAGAAAGTTACCCAAGTCTAAAATAATGAGCGATTGATTATTTGGGATCTACGAGGGATGGATTTTCAAGTGCTTAGAATAATAACTTATTTCAACTGCAACTGCACTTTTAAGTGCAAATCTTTACTTGGTTATAATTAGGTAGCCCTGAGGCGAAGCTTTTATATTTGCAGAATTTTGCTGTTTTTTAAGAAGTTGTTTTTGCATGTGGTTGGCACCAAACTTTTGCTAGAAACATGTATTTTTAGGACAGCAAAATAAAAAAACATTGTAAAATTTATGCGGTTATACACAGTACCATATCAGAATAATTTTTGTTGTAAATGGTACTTAGCAATAATCACGACAAGTATTATCACATCATGTTTGAAAGGTTCATACAGTATTAAACTTTGTTTGAGAGATGTTGTCATTCCCTCCTTGCTTTTCAAGAATATTATTATCGCAGAGAAAATGCTGGAACTAGAAACTTTGTTTAAGTAGGTGAATGCTGTTTTATAAGAGTATGGTCCCAGATTTTGTTTATACGAATATGGCCCAAGTATGACCCCCAAAAATGGGCAAAGCCCCACCTAAAAGTATTTTTGAGAAAACAAAGCAAAGAATTTTGAAGACTTTATATTTAAAAAATGAGTTGGTTAGCTACATGGTTTATCTTTGAGTAGCTAGGGTGGGGGCTGCCCCAGGTCTAAGTGAACCACAAGCCTTAAAAAATGTTTCTTTGCAAATGATGATCGATCAAGCGCTAACTTTTTTGTCATATATTTAAAAAAAAACTGCACAACATTCAAGTTTTGACGTTCGATATGAATGGTCATTGGTCAAAGTGGAAGAGGAACCCTTTTACCACTTCCAGCTTCCGTTTTCATGAAAATTTGCAGCTTTCGTTTATATATCGCTGTTCCAAATGATGGCGCTACTGGTACTCTAATTTTCTTGTACAAGGAGAATAAAGATGAAATCAATTAAGGAAGTCTAGGGTATTCTACTGTTTACAAAATGTTAATGTAAAAACTTTCACACCTAATTAATTCTTGTAAAAAAAAAATACTGGTTAATGCTCTATACTGTATAATAAAAATAATAAATAAAAAGATGGTTTTAAGCAGTTAGTGCTTTTGGTTTACACCATATTAGTCAATTAGTATTGATAAGTTGAAGCATATTAGGCTACTATATTAGACAATGCTAGAAGCAACCATCAGCTAAGCAACTACAGTATCTATATCAATTATTATCAAAGCTGTAATGAAAAGAGAAACATACACTAACATCAAATTATAGCTTCTTTAAAAAAGCAATATTACTACCTCACAACAATAGGTTCACATTTCAGTGGGGTTGGGCGATGAAAACTAAAATCACATAAAAGAGATAAAATTACCTGGGCCTGTGCTGCAGAAAAAGTTACGTTTATCAAGACTGGAGACTCAGGAGCATACAGTAAGTGATAAAAATGTCTCAATGGTCAACCATTAGCCCAACCTACCATTTTAACAGTATATCAAAAAATTGGAAAATGAAATGTACTTCAATTTTATGCTTGCGAGTACTAATAATAAATGGACAAACAGACTCACAAAACTAATTCTGAATGTACTGAAGTACAGTCTGCAGTAGCGTAGCCGTAGACCGGTCTGCCAGTAGCCAGTCATGGAATCAACCTTCCAGCCAAGAGCTATCAGGTAACTACCAAACAGGAACGTGGAAGCAGTAGCGCACATTTTTCAAGGAAACAGAAAAGGGTACCACTTACACCATTCATATCGAACATCAAAAACTTAAATGTGGAACAATTTTTTGTAAAATGTATAACGAAAAGTCAATGCTCAATAGAGCATCATTTGCAAAGAAACGTTTTTAAAGGCTTGTGGTTCACTAAGATCTGGGATATCCCAAGCCCTATCAACTCAAAGATGAACCATGTAGCCAACCAACTCATTTTCAAAACTGCACGTGTTCAAAAATTCTCTGTTTTAGTGCTAATATTTAAGCATCTTCTCAAAAATATTTTAAAATAGGGGTTTACCAAATATTTTTAAAACATTTGGCACTATACTCGTATTACCAACATAAACAAAGTATTCAGTTCCAGCAGTTTAATTTCTTTCACGAGGAAATATATGCTTGAAAAGCAAACTTGTATTCTTAACCATATACTATGGACACCTTATTATTCAGGATAACAGACAGCTGATTTGGAAAAATGTGCATCACAACCTAAGCTATTATGGACAGTGTAGGTAACAAAATGCAGTCATTTAAAAGGTTATTTGTGGTGATAACTCATTAAACATTAACAACTACTTGAATTACATAATTGTTCGACAATTGGTAACTAAACAATGCCAATTGTAATCAAATTTAAACCTTTTTATTTTGTAGGCTGTATAATTTGAGCTGCTCAAGTGAGAAATCCCCTTGTTCTAAAAATACACGAGATCACGAAAGACACTGTAAAAAGAAAGAGAAAAGAGATGGCACTGAGCAAAAGCAGACAAACAAGGCGTGAACTTTCATTAGAAGACAAGTTTAGGCTCATAAGAGAGAAAAAGAGAGGTATTGATAAAGAGCGGTAGGCCTCCTGATAATAGAAAAAGAGAAAGTACAATTGTAAAAGTCTTAATAAAATGCAGTACTACAGCAAAGTATATTGCACCGTACAATGTACATGTCAAATTTGGTTTGAATCTACACTGAATTTACTCTATGGTTAAGTGAGCTCAAAGTAAAGAATATCATACAGTATAATTACGATTCCCAAGGAATGCCTTTTTCGCTACCGAACTATTGTACAGAGTCCAATGGTGTCCATTAAAGATTGATTTTCAATGCAAGGGACACCTCAGAATTACGGACAGCTGAGCTACTGTAAGTCCCAAGAGTGTCTGTAATACTGAGGTTCTACTGTATAAAATTGCATAATCTATGCGTCAAATATCAAAATTAAAGTGCTTTTGTTTGATGATCTTTGCCTCTATTCATCTCTGCTGATGTTGATAGTTTGATAAATACATCACTAAAGTCAATATTAATGGTCCTACCAAACAATGCAAAAAAAATTATGATGCCAATTTGGTAGCTCACACTAACAAAATTCTCTTGGTTAATAACTTTAAGTTAAGAAATGACTCATAAAAGGTAACAGCATTGCCACCTCAACCTCATCCTAGTATTGTTCTTAAATACCTGCATCAAGGCTTGGGTTTGATAAAGCACACTTTAAAAAATTTATTATCTTTACACAAGATAAATTTTGATAGTTTTGAAAAGTTACTCAAACTTCCTTTTAAAAATTGTAATTTCCAAGCATATATGCCAGTCAAAGAATAGATGTTGATGCCTATAAAATCAAACTCCAGAGGCCATAAATTTTCTCAAAATTATTTTCAAAACGTTATGCATGCCGTGAAAATAGTCCTAGATATGAGATTCAAAATATTCAGTATTGAAACATGCTGGGTAAACCTCAAGTTGAAGCAACTTTAGGTGGCTACCTAAAACTGAATTAGGAAACTCAACAAGCCAACATCAATTTGAAAAATTAGCCCAAAACATGCATATTGGAATGATGTAATTAGTGTTGTATATCTACGTTGCTTAAGACTTGTTTGAGGCGATGCTTTGGATGATATGTTATTTAAATAACATTTAATTGATGATGCCCTATTTGGGTGAAATCGGTTTCAGGTAGCAATAGCTTTTAGTAGTGAATTAACTGTGACTGATTTCATATGCGCCCAATAAGCTGATGGCTGTAATATTTTTCATTTTTAAAGACAACATCCTTAGCTAATGTAGCAAGGCCTAAAAAACATGCTTAGTTTTAAGGAATAAACTACATTTGTGTTGTCTTACTCCCTAGCACTGATTGGAACAGAAAATGTTGCAAATATTGCACATAAAAAGTTAACTTTAATTCTTTTAAAAGTAATATGTGTGGATATTTTTAGTATGGAATGTTAATGTGGTAATACTGGTGATAGAATTAAAAATTTGATACTTGTAGGTGCTATTAAGCAACAAGTAATAGGCTAAATAAAGCTGTGTATTAGATGGTTAAATAATAGGTTAGATTACTGATTAGCAATTAGGAAACAAAATCTGAAATACCTTATTCATGGTCGATGCAATCTAAAACCACCCACATTAGGAAAATTGGTAGTGCTACAACAGTAGGTTCTTGAGTAGAAGCCACCCTTAAATAGAAGTCACCCTCAAATAGAAGTCGCACAAATTGATTAAAAAAAAACAATCAAAGCTGCCCATGAATAGAAGCCGCAACAGACAATGATAAAACTGCGGAATAGCGGTAGGGTAGCACATGAAAACCTTGTTTGCAAGTGTTTTATAAAAGAGAACATAGAATTGCAGCTAACTTACTGTTTCGCTTTGTGTTACTTATGGTAGATAAATCTGAATGCCCACTAGGCACCAATCTCAAGACGAAAATGTTCATGTAAAAAAAAAGAAGCCGCCCTCAAATAGAAGCCAAACAAAACGTTCAAAAATAAAAAAAATAGTAGTCACGGTTTCTATTCAAGAAAATGCAGTACTTTGCTACATTTTTGAAATTGCTGTGTAATTTATTACAGTTCATTCACCAAGTTGCCTTGGCCAAGAGACAGCGAAGGGAACTTTTGGTCTTCAAGTCAAGCTGCCACCTGTCTATCACACACGACAGAGGCTTCACACTGACCCTTAAATTGCTGAACTTAAAGCTTCCCTGCTTTAAGTGAATACCAAATTTTATAGTCTTTGGTTTGACCCGACCAGGAATTGAACCAGAGTCTACCACTTCAGTAGCAGATGCTCTATCCACTCGACCACTGATCGGTTTTTCGAAAGAGAAACTTGTGAAAACTGTGAAAATTAAATGTGATAGTTTTTCTAAAGAGAAATTTTCAATATTATTTCCAAAGTGAACATATTCAATTTAATGAGAAGGGCATCAAAAATTATCTTTCTTACATAAAAAAACAGTTTTTGCTTAGTTTCACACTGATTCACATAAAGTGCCGAAAGGACCCCCTAAACCTTGTCAAATTCCAAAACTTTTTGGAAGTGTCTAGATCACAGGTTTGGTTTCGGACACCAAATAGCTGCTGTGCTGGCAGCCTGTTATATTGCTCTTTTATCATTGCTTCGATCTAAATACGGCACTTTGCCACGCGAAAGGCGAAGCCCAGATAGTGTAGTGGCAAGCGCGCATGCCTGCCGTACCGAGGGTTGAGGTATCGATTCGCGCTGGACACGACTGGCAGAAATAGCCCTAGAGAGCTAAGTCGCTTCATAATTCTTTTTTTTCTCTATAACCTTACGATTAGAGTTAGGGCAGCGATGCCAGCTTGAGAGATAGTAAATTGAACAGCAAAATGAAATGACTGGTGCCACTGGTGCAGCAACGATTAGATGTTGGAAACCGGGCCGGTGCAGCAGACACTGCCAAACTTTTTTTGTACCGGTATGTCCTATTTTTTTCCAAAAGGAACAGTTTGAACATAGATCAAAAGTAATATGATAGCTTTAAAAAAATAGTGAGGCTTTATAAGCACCCTAATAAGGGCATAATTTTTGCAGTTTTTTTTGTTTCGCCATTTTAAAAATATACATGTTGCTAATAAAAATTTGAAGCAAACCACACATACAAACATAAAAAAAAATTCTGCAAACGTGAAGCTTTGCCCCTCCGCTACCTAATTATAGCCAAGTATAGATTTGCGCTTTACAGCACAGATCCAATTGAAACAAGTTACCGGTATTAACTATTGTCCCCCGAGTGCTTGGAAATTTGTCCCCATACCCCAAATAATTGCTCATTATTTTAAAGCAGTGGCTATTCTTCCTCTAGCGGCAAAATAGCCCCATGTTATTTTGCCATTGGAGGCAAAATAGTTTTAAGCATTATTTTGCCTCCAGTGCCTAAATAGCCCTAGACCTAACCCTTACTTTAACCCTAAACCTAACCCAAGCAGAGGGAAAATACTATTTTGCCTCTAGATGCAAAATAGCCACTTCCTTATTCTAAACTTCTGGATGAACAGATCTGAGATGAACACGTTAACAGAAATTCACATAAGCTGAAAAATAATGACTAGGCCTATGTACTTGGACTTTTCGCTACAGGGCCGCTGCAAATCTGAAGCCCTGACTACACCCATGCGCAAATCCTTGCAATGACAAACCACTGAATAGGTTACCATTATATCTGATATAATTTGGGTTCTATATCTGATGCACTATGATGTTTTTACGGCGATGATAAAAAACTGTTTTATTTTAACTTATCAGTTACCGGTATCTGACAAAAAAATTTAAGATCAAAAATTTTGAGCAAAAACTATCGATACTTCATCAAGAGAAGACTAGTAATAGCACGAAGAAGAAATAGTAATAGCAATAGCATGATGAAGAAATTTTAATTAGCATTCATTTAAGAAGGCGACAGGGAAGTTGCAAAAGACCTCACGGTCATCAAGTCAAGCAATCACCCTCTTGTTGGAGAAGCAATTTATGCCAGTATCATGGATGGTTTTCATTACTTTGTCTAAGTGAGATGCAACATTTTGATGATTTCAAAAAATAAATGACGACTCGTCATTAGCATTAATTTTTTCATGTTACCAAAGCAGACATCTGCTTAATTATATCATGAACGGATTATGCAAGCTGCGTAAACAAAATCTTTGATGCTAATATTTGTACAAATATAATAGAAAGTTTTTGCAGCAAGATTTGAATTTTTTGTGTGACAATGCCCTAATGTTTGGGAATGCAATTCTAAATCTTGACTCCCTGATACTTTAATATACCTCTATAATTTATTAGTACGGTAACAAGGTATGTTTAAATTGCTACAATCAGTCGACTGCCTTGTAGCTCAACTTGAGCGATCATTAGTTTCACAGAATATTTGCGAAATGTATTTGGCGTTTTGTTGTTTAAGGAACCATAAACAAATTTGGCGACTTCAAATTTGAACAACTCAACAAGTCATCAAGTTGAAGAATTTTCAATTGGGTGTTTTATTGCTTGATTTTGTAGGGATTTTAATTTCTGTAAATAAGTAGGATAACCTACGAGGTTTCCCATATTGTCTAATTATATATATCCATACAATCATATACATCAAGTGGTGGAAGCAGAAGCAATACAAAAATTGCAGCTTCCACATGGTAACAACTACCGATAACATCCCTGCTTCTAAATGTAACCTGGTATTATTTGTAGGCCCAGTGTAAATCATCTACTTGGACAGTTTCAAACTTGAGCAAATTAAACAGTAAGCCAAGCACTAACACAGCAGAATGGTTCAGACCACAAACATTGTTCTGCACCTGTACCGGTATCAGGCTGTCAGGTAGGCTACAGTATCAGGTATTATTCCGCTAGTGGAGTACCATACCAGTAATCTGCTTAATTACAGATTAGGCAACAAGTAAACCTACTCTGTACTAGACTAGCCTAGAAGAGCCTACAGAGGTAGGCTATAACCTGATAACCTAGAAGCCAGGTAGCATATACTGGTAGCCTAATACTGTACCGGTACATGCAATAAAATAGGATATACAGTAATATACCAGTAGGCAGAGATGGGCACGAGCTACTTCAAAAGTAGCGCCGCTCCTTGCCCTAAAAAGTAGCGTCGCTACCGCTATTCGTCTTCAAAAGTAGTGCGCTACCACTACTTTACCACGAAAGTAGCGGCGCTACCCGCTACTTTAAACAACGTGTAATTTTTTTGCAGTGATTCATCGTATTTATTCATCATTCAAGTATTCATTGCACTTATCGATCATCTATTTATTCATCGTACCAGTACAAACCAGTTTGCACTGGTAACACTTGTTGCGAATTAGCATAAGTTTCAAAGAAAAAAAAGCGAAGAAAGGAGCGTTTTTTTGTGACAAACAACAAGCTGCAGCCTCGTAGATCTATTAATTATCACTATTTGCAATTTCCAAAGATTTTCCGATTGCAGTTTTGTTTGTGCATTTGAACTTATTGTTATCTTAAAATTTGATTCGACTGTAAAATGTAATTTCCAAAACAAAAAAAGACCAGCATAGTAATAAATTTTTTCTTACAATCAGTTCAACAGTGTCATTACGTGTTCCAGAAGTGAGTGCATAAAAAGAAATGTAAATTAAACCCAAAATATTAACAAATTAACAGACTTCATTAACTTCCGTTAATTACTGTCAAGCTGAAAATAACGAGTTAACTTTAACAGAGGTATGAAGTTTGTCAGCGGACTAGTGGTTAACGAAGTGAACGTTTTGCATTAGCTTGCCCACCTATGTAAAAAACTGTATATTTTTTGAAACCAGTATATTTTGGGTTGGGGCTGACTGTTTTTGACTTTTCACGTACAGTATGTTTAACTTTAATTGTTCTCAACTATAGTTGGGAGTACAAAGTGGCATTTCTATTTTTGCTTACTTAAAAGTTAACTTTCGTTTAGAATTTGATAACTATTTATATTGTACGACAAATCATAGAAATCAACAATGGCAATATAGAAAAGATGAAGAGAACTCCATTGATTACCTACAAATGCACTGAATCAGATAAAGCTCTTTAAAATTTTTTCCGTGTAAGGCTAGCTTTGGTCCAAATTTGTTTTTAAATTTTGAGTAAAACTGAGTTTTGTGTTCTTATAAAGTTAGTATTGTTCTTTCAAAAAAAAGTACCAATAAATTATTAATGACGTTTTTGTGATTAAAAAGAGAGCGCTTATATTATTTAGATTGCTCAAATTAAAGCAATGCTTCGTATTTTTCAATAATTATATTTATTTATTGTTGAAACAAAAACAAACACAAACACTTAATCAACCCTGAACATTGCTGAGCAAGCAAACAAACAATATAAAACTGTTTGACAGCAGGGGCGTATTTAGGGGGGGCATTGTACGCCCCCAAAAAAAAAACTTTTTTGTGCCCACTCCACACAAACACACTATTCTGGCGCCGGGCCAGCCTCTTCCTGTCTAATGCGACCCAATAACATAAAACTAGATGATACGCAACTCTTTTTCCTCTTTGTTTCTTTATTGTGCGGATTTTTGCTCTGTCTTTGCCTGCGCTGATCTGCTGACAGTGACTGTATTGTACAGCCTTTGCCTTGCACAATAGGCAGCAATTATAACAAATATCGTTGTCTCTGGAAGTTGTGGATTTGCATAATTTACGTAAAGTTTTGTCAACTACTAAATTAACCCCCAAAATCCAATTTTCAAGTAAGTTTTGCTTAAAATCCATAAATATCAACGTGTTATCACAACTTAATCTTACGACATCACTGAAATGTAAATATGAAAAGTGTTGTTTTTTGGATTATTGTTGTGGTTTCTCAATTCTTCTGCTTTTCTGAGTCAAAATATGTTAAATGCTTCACACCGAATTGATTGAACTACTCTAAATATGTAAGTGTCATTTTTATGTTTCATTTTGTGTAGTTGTTATGGTAACATTGAACTTTGAAGATTCAAGAGCGTTTGTTAGTTTTCGTTGCTTCCATGCCAGAAATGGCAAAAATAAACTGAATTGAATTATGCCAAAAAAACTTGCTGTAGTTTTTTACGGCATATAGTATGCTTTTTTTATAAGAACCAATGAATATTAAGTTAAGGCTGGCTGTTCGCAGCTTTTTTGCCAAATTTTAGCCTAAATTGTTCTTAAATTTTGAAAACACGAATGATAATTTTAGCGACCACATTTGTACAACTGTTTAAGATGTTAATTTTAGCGACCATATTTGTAAAACTGTTTAAGTTGTTTAGTCCCAAAGGTTTGTGTGCTTGAGTGAACGTTTTTTACTGCTTTTGCCGCAAAATTGCTCTTTTTTTGACTTGAACGACTGCCAAAAATTTTCTCTGTAACTCACATAGAGCGCAACAGCATTCTTTAATCTTGTAATAGTTGCAATTTTGCTCGCAAATACCAGAAAATCACTGAAATTTTATCGATTTAAATCAGTACAGGATTTAGTTTCTTTTATTAATTTGGATTTTTTTTCTTTTTCGTTTGTCCTTAATTATTTTTGCTGCTGAGGCTGGAATTTTTCTTAATTTGTTCTTAAATTTTAAGCAAAAATGAGCCTTGTGTTCTTAAAAAATTGTTGTAGAAAAGAGCAATACTTAAATTGTAGGGGGGACGCGTCCCCCCATCGAGAGTTAGCGTCCACCCATCGAGATTTAGGTGTCCCCTCATCGAGATTTGAGTGCTGGATGATCAGACAAAAAAGACCTAATTCTTCACCTAATTTTGGCAAAAAACTACTTCAATTTTTGGCGAAGATCTTTTTTTTTGTTTTTTTGGTTTTCACCTAATTTTGGCAAAAAAACACTTCAATTTTTGGCGAAGACCTTTTTTTTCTTGGTGTTCATTCAATTTCGGCAACGGAGTCAGGTAATCTTCACTGAAGTACTGTCGCACGCCAAATGTGGTTAGTCAGGGCTGCAAAAGCGTCCCCCCATGTAAAATTTTACAATTTAAGTACTGGAAAAGAAAGTATATGATTAGTTAGTTTTTGCATTTTTGATTTCTTTTTTTTAAGATATGTTATCCAGTGGTGAAGTATCTTTATAAAAGTGATTAAAGTAACTTCTCCTTCGGAATGCAGAGTCTTTTCCACTGAAAAATGTTGCTTTTTTTTTACGAAAAAGATTGATTTTATAATATTTTTGCGTGAAGTTTCGGTTGCAAAATTTATTTTGGGGGGTCGCTGCTCAAGAAATTTTTGAGTTTTTCATTAAGAAAACCGTCAATTTTGAGACGTTTTAGTGAAAAAAAAAATTGAATTCATCAAAATAATTTAGTGAAAAATCAAGGGTATGTTTTAAATTGATTGCAGGGAAACTCCAAAGCAGATGCGGTTTTGTCTAATATACAGCGCCACCGTTGTTTCGTGACAGCAAAAATAAATCATCAGCCACAGCATACGAGTAAAACTCTAAATGTCATCTGATGTCTTACTTAAACCCCTCTACCTTTGAAGATTCATATATTTTACGAACTTCTTGCGAAAAAGCATCGACCCACCTTCTTTTCAGAATTAGTGACTGCAATACGTCCTTGTGTCCTTGGGAAAGACACTTGACGCATATTTTCCATTAGGGCCAAGCAGTCTACCTGCAGTGGAGGCCCAGCCAGAGGAAAGACTTGCAAACAGAACCCAAAAAAGTGGTAGGCGTCAGAGGCGTAGGTAGGATTTTTGATTAGTGGAGCCCAAAATGCAAAGCAATGACGTCATCAGAACTTTTCTTAAGAAATTTTTAAAGGGACAAAGATGCCGTAAAATGGAGGATCAGAAGCAGAATCCTGGGTTACCATGTAACCAGGATTTTGCTAAAGGGGGTCAGGACTTGAACCAAAACTTGAAAAGTTTTCCAAAAATTGTTAATTGGGAAAGATAGCGAGTAAACAAGTGTAACTTAAACGTATCACAGACTAGGGTTTGGGGGCAAAGCCCCCCGCAGCTGGGAGATTTTTCGTAATGTTTTAAAAAAAAATTGCAATTCTAAGGCCATTTGGATCACATTTCGCACGTTTGTAGATCCATTTAAAATAACTAAATTTTTAAGATTTGAAAGCCAGCTGAAAAAACTAAGTTGTTTAATCTTCCATTTACTTGCAGGTCAAGTCCAAAACACATTTTTGCATTTTTAGGTTAAATTTTGCAAGTGGCTTGGTCCAGGTAAGGTGAAGCAAAATGCAATGCCTCCTGCAATATTTTTAGCAGCTAATAAATAATAATTCACTCAAAGATTTGTCTAGGAGATTTTTGTTTTACCGTAAAAATAACCAGTTTTAGCAGTAAATAAACGACTAGGACCCAGGCTCGCCCAATTCAAATTCAATAATTTGTTCAATAAGCATTTTCCCAAGCTAAGTTTTTTTTCATAAGTATTTTGTCGCGTTAAAACTGCTGAGATGGAGGTAGATTGTTATTCAAAGTTGGTACAATAGACCGTTACGAGTAGGGCCTCATAGAGAAATTTTTCCAGGGGGTACGGAGATCGACGCTGGGCCCCCAAAATCAAGTGAAGCACTTACAGATAAATCAAAAAAGGTCTTCACTCAAATTTGGTCCTATTTTTTGCCCAAAATTAGGTGAAGAGCAAAAAAAAAAAGGTCTTCACTCAAGTTTGGTCCTATTTTTTGCCCAAAAGTCAAGGACGGATGAAGGGCAAGGGAGAAAAAAATTTGGTCCAAAACTTGACATGACAACCTCAACTCTTCCAGGACCCCTAAGCCTGGGCCCCCCTAGACCTGGGTACGATGTACCCCCTGAACCCCCCTCTCGTAGGCCCTGGTTTGAGTCATGTTATTGCATTATGTTCACAAAAAGGTCAGATGAGGGACTGAGGTTGCAACTTTTAGGACAAAAAGCCTGAGTTTCTTCCGAATAATACATTTACATTGGTTGGATAGTAATATTGTACTGTTGAACGCAAAAATGCTAAAATAAACTTATGCTGAAAAAAGGCTTTGTTGTCATTATTTTTTATCATTGGTGGCAATTTAATTTGCCCCCCCCCCCCTTGGTTACGCCTGTGCTAGGCGTTGATGAGGTAGAACAGACGCAAAGTGCCTGGTTCATACGAATGATCGATCGAGTGACGACAGCAAAAGTTCATGACCTACGAAAAATGTTGGTGCGGATGAGTAAGACTTCAACTATTTCGTTCACACCCTTTAAACAATCAAGAACAGACACGATCCTACTCTGAATAGGCAACCAAAAACCTGTAGAATCAGCTCCAATTTTCAAGACATCACTTTCACTCGAATGGCATAAACATGAATATATATAGATTAGTTCACTTCAAACCATCATTAATTACTTTGCAAGCACATCATTAGCACTTCGACTGACCTTTTTCAAACTGCCCACCAATCGCCAGAGCCAAAGAAAAGCTGAAGAGTGAGGCCTGCAACCAAGCGTGACCAAGCAGAGAATAAAATGAGCGCATTCGCGCAGTTTCGGATCATCTAGTTTTATGTCACTGTGCGGCCTAAGCCAGCGCAAGTCTCTACTCCGGTGCCTAACTGTATCTTTCCATTTTTTTAGTTCGCTTTTCGCTTACTTAAATAGACCTAGTAGTATCAGTTTATAATAACTAACCTATAGCTGCAGTATACGCTACTCCTATTCAGATACAGCTGCTACCGAACCAGGGCCATAGTTTAGTTTAGACTTTAGTCTAAGGTGATAGTGATCATCGGTACAAATCTCTCGTAGGAAATTGCAAAACGTAATAAATTTATCATTACAACGTCACAAACAAAGTTAGCGGTATTTCGGCATTCTCTCCCCTACAGTATTAACAATTTTGTGAACTAAATATAAACAATTACTAATATACCGGTATCTGTTTTTGATTTTATTAAACACATTGCAATTAGCAAGTGAAATACCAGTAAGTAGCAATAGCGAGATGGTTTATTTTGAACAGCAGCGGCGCTATCGCTACCGCTACTTGCGCTAAAACGTAGCATCGCTACCACTACCCGCTTCCTGTAGTAGCGGCGCTACTGCTATTGCTACTACAGTAGCGTGCTACTGCCCACCTCTGCCGGTAGGCCTAGTTCAAGTTCTGAATCTGATAGTGATACCGGTAGGCTACAGCCTATAGTAGGCTATCTGATATAATTTATGGTACTTACCGGCATCCTGAGAAGAATTCAATTTAATCGCTGGTGTATGAAATCTGAAATTGTACAATGCTAGCGATAAGTAACCTACCGAACTTCAATCTTCAGGTGTCAGGGTAAGGTTAGAATGAATTGTTATTATCAACCATTCCAGTCACATCACGTGAGCAGTCTATCTCCTTTTTTTCTTTTTTGCAAAACTTTTCATTGTTTATAAACTTCGATAATTTCGCAATCCGTGTCACAAACCACATCATAGTTGCCATCTGGTATATTTACATACCAAATTCCAGAAAACTGGTGTATTTTTTTGTGTTTGGTAGGTAAAATTTTCAGTTGGTATATTGGTATATTTTTGGAAGTTGGTATTACCAAGTTTATGGCAAGCGCGAATAAAACAAGTGAAGCGACATTCCGTGCAAGCACATACACACAGCACAACATCGCGATCGCAAGCTGTTTACTGTAGGCTAAAGGGTACTGCAGTCTCAAGTTCAAGTTCAAATATATTTTTCGTCAAGCACTACGATAACAAATAACATAACCCAAACAATTTTCACTTGTAAGTACTTGACGAGGAGGTAGCGAAAAGACCTATAGCGAAAGTCTCAGTTTGGTTTAATTAGGCTACCAACTATTGGTAACAAAGTTGCAGAATTTTTGTTTGTCTTGTTTTTCGGTTTTTAAACGAACAAATTGTCGGAATTGTGTTAAAGCTTTGTTAAGCCAAAAATATAAGGCAGGCTTTATTTCACCGGAAATTTTTGTCTACTTTTTTATTAATTCTGACTCAAATCTAACCCAAACTCAAATGCTTTCTCTAAAACTATTCCCAAATCGAACCCTATACCAAACCCTAACCTAAACTCTAATCTTAACCCCGAAAAAAGCAAATGAAAAAAGCGCGGATGAATATTTACCATTTTCGTTTTATTCTCTTTAACTTGAAAATTTTCGGTGAAATAGTCACTACCAAAATATAAACCACCACAGTTTCAAGGATTAGCTAAGCACAAGATAAGTGGCAGCAGTGCTGTGGCAACAGCGTTGATGGAAGGTTCGACTTAACGGTAGTTATGCTGTGTGGTTAAGCCTAGCGGCCAAACCTTTCTGGCTATGGAGTTACGTGCTGCTCTGTGCCAGGACTTAGCAGAGACTGAGACGGTGCATGAGCAGACCGGACAATAGAAATGAGTAGGCTAGGTTTTTAATTAATCTATACAGTATAAATTCAGGAAGGGTTTAGTCCGATCGGTGAGATAGTGGGCTACAAAAATTTGATTACTCTAGTGTGCAATGTTAATCAGTAATTTGGTCTAACAAGATAAAGGCTTGTTGAACTTTGCCTTTCACAGTCTTTGCTGATTAGTGATAGTATGGTACCGTAGTTTATAGGTGATGAATACAGATTACTTGATTTGCAAAGACATTGACAGATTGACATAAAAAGTCTTGTAATAGCTTAAAGTTAATTTATTTGAAATACTTAACCTCTAGATTTCACATGCCGGTAATTGAATTAGGCTAAGTTACTGGTAAGTGGTACTATGCCAAAGTGGAAAACAGCTTTGGTAGGCCTAGTTGGTACAGTAGTAGTTAAAAACTCGCACAACTTTGGTAGGCTACTGTAGTAAAAAAAAGATGCTGCAAAGATTTTGTTGTTACAAAAGAAATGCTACATAGATTCAGTTTGGATCAGGCCCAGCGCCAGCATCTGGGATAGCGTGACTGAGGGATCATAAACAAATTTTGGGGGGGGCACAAAAATTTAGTGCCTTTGAATTCAAAAGTGTGGAGCAAAAAAAAGCTGTTCATCGCCAAATTCGAGAAAAATTGGGATGAAGACCAAAAAACAAAAAAAAGGTCATCATCTTGAAAGCTACGCAAACTTTCATTAATTCTGGGGTGAAACCCCAAAAACAAATGGTTTTCGTTGCAAAATCTACAAAAAAAAGTTCTTGCTCTCTAATTCTGGGGTGGTAAGATAACCAGCATTTTAAGAGTCTCAGGCCTCTAATTGCACTCCAGTAGCACCGAGCCTGTTAGTTTTTTTTGGCACAATCCTTGCTTGGGGGGGGACAGCCCTGGAATGCCCCTCCCCCGTGGTGCCACGCCAGGTTCGGAAATGTACGAAAGCGCTGAATGAAACTTTGGTAGGCTAGTCAAGAATGAAGACTGCAAAGATTTTCATACCAAAACGTGAGTTGCATACATAGTCTACCAGGCTACTCGAATTGAATCTCTACAAATTGTTAATGTTTGTATACGATTTTATTTGTTTTATATAATGGTTGTGTTGTTTCTGTTCATGTACCGGTAATGCTTGTGTTTAATTCAATGCTTGGTTTTGTTTTTCAGATTTAGGCAATTTGGTACCGGTATATATTTTTTTTTTTTCGGTTTGGTATATATTTCAAAAATATTTGGTATATATTGGTCTGAAAAATCTGTCAACCTTGTAGTGTACTGGCACGATAGTATTTTGGACGTATATTGTTGTACTGGTTGGTAAGGCAGAATTACTAGGCAACTGTGTTACTGCGAAACAGGAAGCACCTTCATTCTGAAAACTGCAAGGTTGTTCAATCAACACAACATTGATTCCTGCCCAATCAACACAACACTGATTCCTTTGTATTGCGTCATGACCGATGAGCATTACTATTATACTTTTGCGTGTGTGCTTGATTGAGGAATAAATTCTACTACTACTAAAAAAAGGCAACTTCAGAGTAGGATCCATGCTAAGACTGCTGAAACCTAGGCCCATCCTTTTAAACTAAAAATCAAATCTTAGTTTCAAAGGTTAGGTACCGGCAGCCTTTTGCAGCTGTATCGCCTAGTAATTCTGAGTTAGTTACCGTATGTAGGCCTACCTAGTGGTATTATAGGTCTGACAAAATAACAATATTCAAGGTTTTATTATTTCTGTTATTGTAACTCAAAATAAACTCTGTTTAGGGTGTCCCAGGTAATGGGTGTACTGGTTAAGATAAGTACTTTTTGCCACAGTTAAAGTACACAGAAAAGTTGGTACTTCTAACTTGATGGATAGAATGGAGTTTAGCAGAAAAGAAACAAAACAATATGAAAGACTGAAAGAAGCAAGTCTTGAAAGCTGTCTGAAGTGAAGTTGTAATTTCTTCAAAAAGTACCGCTATACTGTATAGACACTAAGGCAGTACTGATTGCTAAATTAGCTGTGTGCTGTAGAAGAAGCAGAGCACTGCCTGCTAGTGCTACTCAGTACTGCTGCAATATTCGGTAATGAATTTTTGTTCTCAAGTTTTGGGCACTAAACTAGAAAGTTCCTGCATTTGTGCTGATGGGTTTGAAGTGATGAATTTGTTGGAAGTTGAAAACAGCAAATCAATGGTGAGTCGATGTGACCTGAGGTAGTGGGTGAGTGATGGTAAACTATGGTACCATGGACCTACCACAGTACCAAAAGTGACTGCTCTTCGCTGCTACTAATCGACTAATCAGCTAATTATATTACATTTTGTTGTCTACAGTAGTCATCTACAGTACAGAGCAGTGTATATGTATAGTATTGGGTAGTTGGTAAGGTTTAACCAGCCCAGTAATAATGTCCCAGATCCAGGCAAGGGGGCACCAGGGCACTTGCCCCACTACAAATTAAGAATTCAAGGATTTTTTATGCTTAAATGTGCAAAATAAGTCTAAATATATCTATACAAAATAAGAAAACAACCTTACTGTCATATGTGCCTTGGTGCAGAAGATGGCTGTTGGAGAAGCAGAATTATGTCTACGTGAATTATCATACAACACAGCATTTTCTTATTAAGAGAGAGTAAGCACTAAGCAGCCTTCTAGTATTAAGCATTACAGTAAATTGTTTGATTAGATTATCGATATCAGATGTCAAATGTTTTGACATCTGTCATTGAGCCCTTATCAGAATCTATATGCAGTACATTGTTTAATGTTTCAAATTTATGCTGTTCTTAAAAGCACTTAAAATAATGATTACTCAGCCATTAAATTAATTTTGATCCGAAACTGAAATCAAAACCAAACTTGTTGCATAGTATCAGAGCCAGTTAGGGCTGTGCCCAGCGTTGGCTGTCGATTAGAATGCACAATAAAGAAAATACCCCAATTTTTGCTGTGACATGGCTTCTAAAGTGCTTCAAAGCCCATTTTGACTACATTGGTATTATTGTTTTTGTGGGAAAAGGCTGTGAACTTGTTTATTAAAAATGCAGCTTACAAATTAATCGATAAAAACTTCAAAATATGGCTAAATTGAAGCAGTCTAAATTGATTGCTAAATGCAAAGTGCTTAATGTAAGCTTCATAATAAAAATTAGTATACTGTAGATATTGGGAGGGAGTTGTTCAGCACTTAAATATTTAATTGTCAATCATGCTTCTCATATCATGTTATCATTGGCCTCTTCTCCAAAATTATCTTTCTATGGCTTCTCAGTTTTGAGGTTAAAATGCAAAAAAAATTAGGTTAATGTGACTTTTTTTGAATTAAGGATTTTCATGATTTATGGTTTGTATTAAAAGGAATAAAAACAGGTTGCAGTCTGTGGTGCAATCAGGGTTGGAGCAAAAGGGGCTTCAGTCCCCCCCCCATTAGCCAAGTCACATCGAAAATTTAATCCAATAATGCTAGCGTTTAAATGAGTTTTGGACTTGACCTTGAGTAACATGGGGGCTTGAAGAGGCTGAGCTATTTAATTCTTTCAGATGAGTTTTAAATTGTATCAATTTGAGTGTTTAAATGGGTCTAAAAAAATGCAAAATTTAATCTGAATAGCGTTAAAATGGCTACTTGTTTCTAAGACATCACAGAAATTGTCCGGTAGGTCAAACTTGCCCCCATATCCTCATCTGTGATATGCTTAAGTTGCAGCAGTTTGCTCGGCATGCTGCCCAATTGAGGCATTTTTCAAGCAAAAAACTTCAAACTTTGGGTTCAAGCCTCCCCTCCACTCCTTAACAAAATTCTGGTTGCAGTCCGTGCCGCAACCAAAGGAGACAAGATAGATTTAGCCTCACCTTCTCCTTAGCTTCGTCACTTGGAAAAGTTAACTCAAATATGCGAGCATTTAAACGTGTTTTGAACTTCATCTGCAAATAAAAAGAGTTGTGCAATTTAAGTTTTTCTAAACTATATTCCTAATCTCAGCAACTTTTTTTCTTTTCAATGGCCTTAAAAACATTTAAAATGTAATCCAAATAATGTTAAGAGTGGTTATTTTTTCAAAGAAATTTCAAAAATTGCCCAACGGCTGCGGGCTTTGCCACTAGACCCTCGTCTATAATACACTTAAATTGCAGCAGTTTGCTCAACATGCCGCCAAATTGCAACATTTTTTGGACACTATTATGTTAACTTTTTGTTCAATCTCCTTCCTCCCCCTTAACAAAATCCTGGTTGCGGTTGCATAGTTTTATTTGACGCAGCAGAAAATGGATACATCACTTGCCCCCCTAAAATTTTTTTTGCAGATGTCTTTGTATCGAGGTAGGTCTAAATGTAGTAGTTCATTTTGGCCTTCATAATTATTGAAAGGTCTAAAATGGTACTTAACATAATGTCCTTAAAGAAAATACAGTAAGTGAGCAAAGAGTGGGTGTTCATTTGTGCATTTACACCTTTTTTTTTTTATCTTTGTTTTACCCTAACCGTGGGGTTTTTGTTAGGATTATGGTGAAGGTTAGGATTAATGTTAAAGGTTGGCTTAAGTTTTGGTTTAGGTCTAGGATATTGATTTTCTTATTCCTATGTAACGTAAGGTAACAGCAGCTTATGCCCATAAAAGAATATTTTTTGCAAGTTGAAAATGCTTGCTCCTTGTATACAGACTTTTAGTGATTTATTATATTCCAGACATTTACTATTTTGAACTTCATCACAGGTATATTTCATCAGATGATTCCTGCCTCATTTTATTGCAAAAATAGATGTTTAATCAATCACAAGTTTCACAACTTGTTATGTCATATATCAGAAGCTGGAACAAACATTAGTGCATTTTTATTTCCTTTTAAATTCTCAATTGTGTCTTATAATATCGAAGTACTTTCTCAATAAAAAAGGTATCTAATGATCTTGCTGTTCGATTTGGAGACAGCAAAATCTGAAATGACGATTTCTGTTACACTTAAATAGTTACTTTTGATGTTAATCTCTTTTGATTTGCTTGTAGAGTTTTCAAGCAGAAAGATTCACTCGCTCTCCTGCCTTCGTTACTCTCTACTTTCCAATTCCAATCCAGATCAAGTTCATTGTTGTTACTCCCTTCATTGGTCAGCAATGTGCACGAATCATTCAGTTATATACTCTGCATTCCTCCAAGTAAGAGTTATTTTTCAAATGTTAGAAATAAGAAAAAAATGTATTGTTTCATCTGTCTTACAGAATCTGGTAATTATGTAGGCAAAATATTGCCTGAATCTAGTCATTTCCTAAAATTGAGCTCTAGCGAGGAAACTCCATTTGTGCAAAATCGATCAATTTGAAGCCAGGTGATTTTTTTGTTTCAAGTCAAAAGGCCAACAATTCAAAATGTAATTTTATTTTGGCTTAAAAATCAGCGTTTGCGACAATAAACAACATTTGTTTTGTGGTTGCGATGTTTTCATTTTGTGCCGCATTGCTTGTAGTGTGTTTTTCCAGTCTCACGTTTTTTTTTTGAAATGTTTTGTTCTAATGTTTTCAAATTATTTTAAACCAGTGTTTAGTAGAAGAAGTTAGATAGCATACACCTAATAGATGTGATAACTAAGTTACAACAACATGACATCCTATTTTTAGAGTCTTGGATATTTCTTCCCTGCAGGCCAGTGACGTCACGTTTCGATCTGCAACAGCAGAGTTAGACCATCCTTGCATCGTTTGCTTCAGAAACCCCCACTACATGGGTGGCTGCAATTTGGACGACTCTCCTGCCATAGATGAGCAACACCAAGTGGTTGATTTGCAGGGAAAACTTCATCACGTGGTGGCGGTGAAGATCGGCATAATGAGCATGTGTTCCGGCAGCGTTCCGTCAATTAGAAGATTGAAAATATGGGCCGTTCCTTCCAAAAGCTGTGGCAAAAACACGATTGAAATATACAAGAAAAAATGGAGAGACTATAAAAACAAAACCTGTTTGGACAGTAGCGAAAGATCTGCTAAACCGGAGTCTGCAACGTTGGAAAATTCAGAAGCAAAAGCCTCTTCGACAGGCGATATCAAGCCAGCGCTTCCCAAAGAGCTTTTTGACCCTCTCACGTTTGCATTAATGAAGAACCCGGTATTACTCCCTGGAGGTCAAACAGTTGATCGCACCACTTTGGACAAACATATTCTAACGCAGGCAGAATGGGGCAGGCCACCTACTGACCCGTTTACTGGTATAGCGTTTACAGAATCGTATCAGCCTATTCCTAATGTTAATTTAAAGCTGAAACTAGATCAACATTTTATGAACAATTCTCCGGCGAAATCAACTATTCAACATATTCTGTTAAAACCCAAAGAAGAATCAAAAAACTTGAATCGTGCGACACAAAATCGTGATTGTTTACCAAATGATGCAACTTCGGTTAATTCATCTATCGGCAGTCATGCTGAAAATATCAACCAAAATTTCGATCATACTACGAATAAGCAAAATACGCGCATTTTGCGGATTCCTCATTCTTCTTACAATCCCTTACGATGCTGCAAATGTAAAAGTTTATTTTCATCTCTAACGACACAATACCTTCTTCCGTGTGTTCATAAACTGTGCAGAAGTTGCCTGTTATCGACTTCACTCGTCTGTCCTCAGTGTGGGAAAAAGTTTGAGAGAAAAGACGTTTCTAGAACTTTTTCATGATATAAGCCTTGATACTTCCAAGCCCTGCCGAATATTACGAAACTACACTAAGAAACAAATGGACTTCACCTCAAGTCTCAGCTTTTTAACAAAGTGGTCAGTGATCCTATAAGTACAAAGTAGTCTTGAAGTGCCGGTTTTCTGCCCCCTTTCTTGGTTTTGTTCCCCGATTTTTCTTGTTTTTCTTCTTTGCGTCAGGAAGAAGACATATGAAAAGACCTCCATCAGTAACACCGGTTCTGCATACAGTTTCTTAATTTTTGTCATAGTTTGCTCTTGACTTGTGTGATCATGATATGCATAAACAAACACTGCTCAATCGAATGCAACAGCCTCTTGTGTGCAATCACTGTGAACTTGTTTTTTGTTTTTCTTGCAAAATTTATCGCTTTCTTTGATCAATGGCGCGATAACCAATAAGCAACATACTACAGTTAATGCTCTTTCTTCTCGACTTTGTAAAAATCGAATCATTTGTCTTTAAGATTTTTGAAGAATATGCTGAAAGCCTTTCACTACTTTGCTTACCGCCAAAATTCAAAATTAATGACGTCCACCAAAATTCAAATTTCTTCACAGAACGAAACCATTTTTGGCATAAATGAGAAAAGTACTGTAGGAGACTTTACGATGTTCAGCTAAGCTATGTTAAGTAAATGGTTATGAATGGGACTCGAGCCCATATGAGTTGTGATTTTATTAGCTCGGCTGTTTTTTTCCGTGTTGTTCTTTCGTGCATTTTCACTTGCTTGCGATAGAGAGCAAGTTTTGCTCAACCAAAGTAAGTGATGTTACCAACTTGATTGTTGTTTCATTTCATTCACAATTTGTAAAAGTTTTCTGCTAATGTAATATTCCCAAACACAAACATTGACAACTTGGCTTTCGTGAAGTTCAAATTTCAAACGCGGCAATAAAATCGCCCACGTACAGAACTTAATCAACATTTATTGCGTCAGCTGCGCTGCGCAAACTTCATCGAGTTGCAGTGTTAGGCAATGCTAGATCATGAGTTTACGTCTAAATTTTCAACGATTTCGGAGCATAGTAATTTGTGGGCTGGGATGCGGAAGTGGCAAGTTTTTGTAGAAGCGGAAGCTGGAAGCGATAAAAGGTCACCACTTCCACTTTGACCATTCATATCGAACGTCAAAACTTAAATGTAGTGCAATTTTTTAAAAGATATACGACGAAAAGTGAACGTTTGATCGATTATCATGTGCAAAGAAACGTTTTTGAAAGCTTATATTTCACTTAGATCCGGGGCAGCCCCCACCCTATCAACTCAAAGATGAACATGTAGCTAACCTACTCATTTCTTAAATTATAAGTGTTTAAAAATTCCTTATTTTAGCCCTAAAATTTAAAGATTTTCTCAAAAAATAATTTTAAATGCGGCTTTGCCCATTTTTTGGGGTCGTACTCATAGGTGGGCACAAATCCGTTAATAACGAAGCTAACTTTTTCATTAACTCGTTAATCCGTTAAAAAGTTTTTTCATGTTAACGGACTTAATTAACTTCCGTTGAGTGCTGTTAACGGACTATAGTAATTTTCGTTAAGTTCTGTTAACTTCCGTTAAGGTTTTTATCGTTAATATTTTGCAGCTTCGTTGTGCATTTGAACTTGTTTTTATCTTGAAATTAGATTAGACTGTAAAATGTAACTTTCACAACACAAAAAGACCATCATAGCAATAAATATTTCCTTACAATCAGCTCAACATCGTCAATACGTGTTCTAAAAACGAGTGAATAAAACTAAATGTAAATTACACGCAAAATATTAACGGATTAACGGACTTTATTAACTTCCGTTAATTAAAGCTGAAAATAACGGATTAACGTTAACGGAGGTGTGAAGTTTGTTAACGGACTAGTGGTTAATGAAGCTAACGTTTTGCATTAACTTGCCCACCTATGGTCGTACTGGTATTAGACAGCATTCACCAACATTAACAAAGTTTCGTTCCTGCATTTTAATTTCTTTGCGATGATATATTCTTGAAAAGCATACTGAGGAAAGCATCATAACGTCTCTCAAACTAAGTTTAATGTTGCATGACTTTTAAACATGATGTTAAAATGCTTGTCTTAATTATTGCCAAGTACCGTTTTCTACAGGAATTATTCTAATATGATACTGTGCATAACTCTTGCAATGTTTTTTTTATTTAGCGGTCCTAAAAATACACGTTGCTTGCAAAATTTTAGAGCCAACCATACGCACAAACATGTTATTAAACGAAAAGATTATGCAAATGTGGAAGCTTCGACCATGTAAAGATTTGCGCTTAACAGTGCAGTTGCAATTAAAGTAAGTTATTCCCAGCGCTTGAAAATTCGTCGCCAGAGTGCAAATAATGGCTCATTATTTTAAACTTTTGTGTAAACGTTCAGAGAAATTTGCATCAGCTGAAACATAACGACCATGTGATTAATTAAAGTTTTCGCTTCAGGGCAGGGCCGCAACTAGGGGGGGCAAAAGGGGACGGCGCTCCCCAAACAAAATTTCCGCCCTCCCCCCCAAACTCCCCTTTTCCTTGCGGCAGTTTCAAGGTGGTGTCTTTGTTTTTTGGAAACCAGCAGAGAACTCGGAGAAAAGTAGACCAATTTGCTGCGATGACCTTTTTCTTTGGAGATCAACAGAAAACTTGAAAAAACGCAGACCAATTTGGCGCGATGACGTTTTTTTTTTTTTGAGATCAACTGAGAACTCGGCGGAAAGTAGGGCAGCCCAAAAATTTTGACCCCTCTAGAACAACGTTCTATTTGCGACACTGCTTCAGGGCCGCTCCAATTCCGAATTCCTGACTTGGCCCAAGTGCAGATCCTTGCGATGACAAACTACCGTACTGAATACACTTTTATGATTTGGTTGTATATAATGTTTATAAGATAATGATAACAAAGCTTGTTCTCTTTTGATTTACCTGGAAAAAATTTTTACCCAAGATCAAAAAATTATAAGCAAAAATTTTGTCATTAAGTGGTGGAAGCGGAAGCGATTCAAAACTTGTCGTTTCCATATCCATGTTTGTGGGACTGTTTTTACCGAACGGACAATCACAAAAGTTGAGAAATTTCCTATGTCAATCATTGCTAAGTGAAACCAGACTAGTTTGTTCTTAAACTTTGAGAAAAATGTTATGGGTTTTTTGTAAAAGTATTTAGAAAATGCTAGTTTTATGCGACGAGCCGACTCTTATTAGGATCTCGTCTTGAGAAAGTTGCCACATGCCTCGCGCTCTTCTAACTTTTATTAACTGCATAATGTGTGAAGAAAGTTCTGGATACGAAGCGAAGTCCAACAATTTGGAAGCGCTCGTAACATTACACAGACAAACTAAACTGTTGCAATTACTATACATAATTTTTTAAATGTTAAAAAACAATTCGAAGTTTTGTTTTGCCACCAATTTGTGTGCGCTATTGGCTCTGAAAGAAGTGTTGATTATTATTTAGCGAACTTTGCAAAATGCGTGACGACGCTCTTCCTTTTTGCAACAATTCTGGGGGGTCGCTTTGTTTTAAAACAATTAACATTTTGCATCAGATCGGTCTGGCCGACTGGAGGCGAGTTGGAGGCAGAATTTTTCTGGAGTGGAATCGTTGACTCGCTTGCTGTACGTGAGAAACATAGCATGATATATTTTAAACAACTTTTGACCCCCGCCTTCGTTGACTTTTTCTGGAGTGGAATCGTTGACTTCGCTTGCTGTACGTGAGAAACATAGCATGATATATTTTAAACAACTTTTGACCCCCGCCTGACTCTCACGTTTTTAGTCGCCCTCATAATACGACATACCACTTAGCGTATTTAAACACCACAGCCTTCTCGATGGTCAAAGAATCACCAGAAACTGTTGTAGTTTGGCCAAAATGATTTATGTTGGAGTTTTGACGTGAGACTGATACGTTGTAGGGGACATGCCAAATTATAGTGTTCTGTAAGGCACGTACTAAAGTGCCAAAAACCTTCGGTATGTCCTCTATATTAAGCTATAAATTGATCTTGAAATGTTCCCTGAAGTGCTTGCAGGTTCTGGGTTTCCAAAACGTGATGTCCTAGAACTCAGCCTTTCACACATTAACATAAACACTCTTCTCGACTAACTAATTGTTCTTTATTTATTTATTTTTTTGTTCTTTATTTTACGTGATTTCCAAATTGTCCTATTTAATCAATCAATCCTATTTTATTATTGTCAAAAAATATAGAACAATTAGTTAGTCGAGAAGAGTGTTTATGTTAATGTGTGGAACGCTGCATTCTGTTTTTTTGAGTTTTCTGCAGCCATTTGAGCATGACGAGGATTAGTAGCCACTTCATCATCGTCTGAATATTTCTGCTCGAAATCAAAGGTCTTTTGTTTTTCCAATCCATCTCCACTAGCGTCACATTTCGTCATTAACATTTTTCACAATTAGCACTTGGTAAAAAAGGAACGTTCCAAAAAAAGAAGACATTACGTCATGGTTTCTACTATAGATATAAAATAGTCTGGAATATTAATAAAATTTAATTGCGACTTGAAGTTGCAGATGGAATATCTTTGTTGGGGGGGGTACAAATTCCTTTGAAATCAAATTAAAAAACGGTAGCTTTATCGTGTTTCAGGTTCTTGGGCTAAATAAGTCGGTAATCTTTGTCTTCGCAATGTTTTTCAAATTGTCAGTTAGAGAACCAGCTTTCGTGTGTTGTTTCAACAGGCTGCGGTAGTTTAACGTTGAACAGATTGCTTATGTTTACCTGAAACCTTGTTAAATAAACAAAAAATTAACCATTGTCAATCTTTACCCTTTCCACAAAAAATTACGTCTTTTACATTTTTCGACCTAAAATTGTGCTTGAATAGTTTTATGTGCTAGGCTTAGTCGTAGTCTTTTTGTGAAAGCATTTTCATTCCGATTCCTTTTCGTAATTGCAATTAAACATATTTATTGACCAAGTTTCCGTGGCCAAGAGACAAGCGAAGGGACGTTTGGGTTCTCCGTCCATATTGCTGTTACATTTTGTTTCGAGTATTTTATTGGGTTGGTGGAATTGCTTTATCATAAATTGATACTTGTATGCAGCTACAAAATGTCTTGAGACATAAATGCTTTTGTGTTTTTGAAATATATCTTTAAGTTGTAACATGCTTTCGTTGGTTATGTCTTTTGTTCTGTATTTTCCGGTCATCTCTGCTAATTTTTCGCTGTTTATCCTCTACAAGTTGTTATGATAACTTTTCAACCGAACTTAGCAGGTGCAAAAACATGCTGATATTTGTCAAAACATCATAATATTTGAAATTACACGTTGTTTTCTTTACTGCACTTTCAAATTTTTGTCATAACATATAAAAAATTAGTAGGTTGGGGTAAATTAGGGGGCTAGGGCGTGGTAGGTAAGCCCCAATTTTTGACAATCACCGGTTGCGAAATGCGACATTAAAATTCCTCCTAATTGCTGTTGTTCTCGGAAATCATGTCAGAAATAATCGCTGGAAGATTGTAGGTTGCTTAAAACTACTGGTCTGCGCAACCTGCTCTTTCATTGTGCTGTTGGTTGACTGCAAGTGGGGCGGCTCGTAATGGAAGCTGGAAAAGCTGCAGCATACTCTGCATCGTCTGTTCGTTTTTCTTTTTTGATTAATATTTTTATTTTGGAGATTTTTAGAATTGCTGTGGCGACCAGGAAATAATTAATCATCTTTACCCCCCTCTCGCGCTCGACCGCAAAAATTAAAAAATTATTGCATTTTAATAACTATTTTAATCAGTACTTAAATAGTAAAATTTTGCATGGGGAGACGCTTTTGCAGTCTTGACTAAACTTCAGTGGAGATTATGTAATTCCGTCCCCGCAATTGAATGAAGACCAAAAAAAAAAAAAAAAAAGGAAAAAAAGGTCTTCGCCGAAAATTGAAGTGTTTTTTCCCCGAAATCAGGCGAAGACCAAAAAAAGGACTTTACCGCAGTTTGGGACTATGTTTGGCCGGAATTTGTAGGATTTATTCGTGCTGGCTAGCTCTTTTTCGTCCGATCATCCAGCGCTCAAATCTCGATGGGGGGGCGTCTAAATCTCGATGGGGGGACGCTAATTCTCGATGGAGGACGCTAATTCTCGATGGGGAGACGCGTCCCCCCTACAGTTTAAGTACTGATTTTAATATAAAAAAATTTCTGGAAACTCTTGAGAAAAGCTGTTCACTTTGCAGCTCTTATAACGCATTGAAATTGTACGCGGTGACGTCACAGCTACTCTTTTTTCACTCTCTGTTGTGATAAATTGACAAAAATAAGCTGCGGCTCGCTCATCTTTTTTGGCTTGTTCAGAAATGTAAAAATATGTTTTTGGACAGCAAGCATTGAACATGAACATCTTGAACTGTTGTAGGGTACTGCGGTTAGTGCAGACTGTCGAGTCGCAGAAGAATATATGCTAAACTAGAACGTGACATCACAAGTGATATCCGGCGACTTCGCGACAGTATCCAAATTTGACTGAACTTCATTACGCTTTTAAATAGCCACCCAATTGCGTTAAATGAATTTGCTAATATGTGGTTGCTGATAGTCAGAAAAATAATTTAAATGCGCCCCTTTCAAATTTTTTTCACTAACTTTAACAGCTTCTGGTTACATGCTTTCAATATTTAAATGTCTCGAAAAGTTGAAAATAATAATCAAGCAACGTCAATTCAATAATTGTACAGCCAAAGCGATCTATACCATCCTTGGTCTTATTAATATTGCAGATCAGTATTTCTTCGTGGTTAAAATACCTGTCGTGAGGATTAAACTACAGAAGTGTACTTATTACGTTTCGGCAATTTTTATTTAATTAGATCAGGTAAAAGTTTTTACATCGGCATTTTTCTTTTTTTTTTTTTTTTTTTTGAGAATTCCAATCATCAAAGCAGCGACTAAAACTGCCAGGCTGCTACGAGCGATGTTATGTTAAACAACGGTTAAACGCATACTTAAATAAAGGATTAATGTTTAAGGAGAAATAATGTGTATCCATAAGGTTTTAAAACATGTCTTCAGTCGCGCGCCGGTAACGACGGCCAAATCTTGAATCGAACTTTTGACGTCAGTGATACCAATCTAAACTAGTTTATCTTGTCCGTTCCCGGGCCTCGGCGTGCCGCTTTTGCATTTGAAACATTACAATAGATGAGGCATAAATTTTGAATAATTACAAAAGTGACTGCGAAGTAGACTCCTGTTGACCTAAAAAGCTCGTTTTTGGTAATACGTTTAGTTGCACTTTTTTTTTTATCGTAGTTGAATTTATCTACGACGTTGACTTTTTAGGGCCCAAATGTTTTTATATGATTTGCAGCTTACCCTTTCAAAAGGGTCTTGAGCCGCCACTGAATTGCAATAGCTTGAAAATGCACTACCGTACATCAATCGTTAAACCCTTGTTTACCGAAACGATTGTTTTCACGTTTACTAGCTCAGTCAGTGCCGTCGCTACGGGGGGGCCGTGCCCCCCCCTAACAACTGCTTGTGCTCCCCATTTCGATTTACACAGAATACGTTTTTGGAACATAAGTAATAAGACAACAGGCAATAATGGAAAAAGGAATGATAATGTTCCAGCATAAATCACGTTTGAAGTTTTCTCCATTCTTAGCGAAATTGCTGGCCACCAACTGCTGTACATTAATGTGACGCAAGAATCAGTCTTATTAATACGCCGTTACGGATGTGTCGCGGAATAGGGATCTAAACCTATAGAATCGTTCCCGGTACTTCGTTAGTGATCATGACCTGAAACAACACGTGAAAACATGCTTTAAAAGACCAGCTGTTTTTCTTTTTTTAGATCACACTCAAAATTTTGTTTAGGTTGCAGTCAGTTGCCCACAGTCGTTAAATTGTAGGGGAGACGCGAGGGGACGCGTCTCCCCATCGAGATTTAGCGTACCCCATTAAAATTTTAGCGTCGCCCTAGCAAGATTTCAGCGCTGGATGATCAGACGAAAAAGTGTTTATTAGCACGAATAAATCCCACTAATTCCGGCCGAATATAGTGCCAAATTGCGGTAAAGACCTTTTTTTTTGGTCTTTACCCGATTTAGGGGATAAATGTATTTCAATTTTCGGTGAAGACCTTTTTATTTTTGGTCTTCACTCGGTTTAGGGGAAAGAAGTACAAGTTGAATCATTTAATTTCCACTCAATTTCATGGACATTGCGAATGCGTTTGGTCAAGGCTGCGAGAGCGTCCCTCCATGCAAAATTTTACAGTTTAAATACTGGTTGCGCAACCAGGGAAAAGGCGGCTTCAGCCCCCTTTAGCCAAGTCATTTAGAAAATCTAACCCAAAAATTTCAGCGTTTAAACGTGTTTTAGACTTGATCTTAAGTGTAATGTGGCGCTAAAGGGGCTAAGCAATTTAATTCTTTCAATGACTTCTGAATTTTAGCAATTTACTGTAGGTATTCATATGGCTTCAAAAACGTGCGAAAAGTGATTGAAATGGCGTTAAAATTGCTATTTTTGCCCCAAAACCACAAAATTCGCCCCCCGGCTGAGGGCTCTGCCCCTCAGGCCTCCCTCTGTGATACGCTTGAGTTGCATCAGTTTGTTCAGCACGGGGCCTAAATTAGACAATTTCTGTGGAAAAAACTTTACTTTTGGTTAAAGTCCCCTCTCTTTTAGCTAAATCCTGGTTGCGCTTCTGGTCGCATTCACTCCTATTATATGGGCCGCATACGAAACGAGCTAAGAAACGCTGCCGGCCTTATGAGTCTCTTTTTTCAGACGTGACTACAAATTTTTTGAAAAAGCGTATAATTTGGAACCGTAAAATATCAGTTTTTACGTGAAAAAGTTCAATCTATTTAGTGCCACCCCCCCCCCCCCCCCCCCCGCTTTTGGCTTGTGCCCCCTCACTTGTGTAAAGTTAGAATGAATATTATCAACCATTTCAGTCACATCACGTGACCAATCCCATTTTGATAAAAACACCCTTTTTCGTCTAAATTGGGGTTGAGGGAATCAAATAGAGTATATTTAATCCCCCCAAACCCAAAATAAATGGAAAAATGGGGGATTTACCAAAATTGGTTTGGTCACGTGATGTGACTGGAAGGATTGATAATATTCATTCTAACCTTAACCCCCCTTACTTCATTGGCTCTGGCGACGGCACTGAGCTCAGTGTGTCGTTTCTGGCATCGAGCAACTTCGAAAATTTTTAAAAGAACATAATTCAAACAAACTGCAAAAGGTTGCTTTTGGTTTCGGAAGATATTTTTGGCCCAAAATTGCATAAATATATTGACACTAAAACACAAGCAATTTTTTTAGTTTTTGTAGGATCCAAAAACAGCTAGCATGGTATGGAATGGAAGACGATTTTTCCTTATTCCATGCTGGCAATTTTCTTCCATTCCATACCTAAAATCTTCCATTCCATACTAAAATTTTCTTCCATATTCCATTCCATACTTCCATACCAAAGAAATTTTAGACTGGAAGCAATGCAACGTATATTTTGTTGCTTTGCGCCTTTGCAATGTTGTAAGCAACCGCTTGTGAAGGTGCGCCAACAATACTAAGATGCAACAACCGGTATCTGGTATACATATTGCTCATGGTTTATTGCATAGGTGTAGCCTGGATTTTGAATAGGGGGAGGGCTAAATCGCAAATCACATGCAATGACGTCATCAGAAGTTTTTGAAAAGTGGGACTTTTTATGGGACAAAGAATGAAAGATCAAAAGCTAAAAGCTTGGGGTCTGATTTGGTTCGTAACCTGGATTTGCTGTAGAGGAAGAACTAGAACCGCAAGTTAAAAATTTTTCTATCCTATTAAAATTGAGAGACGTGGTGAGTAAATTAGTGCAATTCAAACATGTCACAGAGGGGGCATGGGGGCGGAGCCCCCAGGCCGCGGGGGGATTTTTTGGAAAAAAATGGCTATTTTAATGCGATTCGATTCACATTTTGCACGTTTTCAGAGCCATTTGAAACAACAAAATTTTTGATGTTTGAAAGCCAGTTGAACAAATCACTCCCTTTACTTCATGTGAAGTCCAAAACACGTTTAAAATCTTGCATTTTGGGATTAAGTTTTGTGACTTGGCCCAAGTCAAGGAAATTAAGGTACTTGCTTTCTGCAACATTTTTAGCATGAAATAATGCACTCGAAGATTTGCCTTTGACGATTTTTGTTTTGTCATGGAAATAACCAGTTTTAGGAATATATGTACGACCAGAGGCCCAGGCACCCTCGATTCAAAGTCAATAATTTGTTCAATAAGCATTTACCCTTGCTAGGTTTTTTCAAAAGCATTTTGTCGCGTGAAAACTGATGAGATGGAGATGGATTGTTATTTAAAGTTGATAATTTAAAGTTGGTACATTAAATGCCATAAACGGTGACTAATCTTGTTATTGTAATATAAAAGTTAGTTGGGGGCCTAAAACATATTATTGCATAAAAAAGTTGGATGAGGGCATGAGATTGCACCTTTTACGACAAAAACACTGAATTTCTCCCGGCTTGTACATTTAAATTGGTTGGTAAAAATTTAAATTGAGAGGGCATGGGCCCCCTGGTTGTCACTATTAACATAGGTGGGCACAAGTCCGTTAATCGTTAATCCGTTAATAACGAAGCTAACTTTTTCATTAACTCGTTAATCCGTTAAAAAGTTTTTTCATGTTAACGGACTAAATTAACTTTCGTTAAGTTCTGTTAACGGACTAAAGTAACTTCCGTTAAGTTCTATTAACTTCCGTTAAGGTTTTTATCGTTAATATCTTGCACCATTCATTCATCGGACCGGTACAAACCAGTTTGCACTGGTTACACTTCTTGCGTATTAGCACGAGTTTTATAGAAGAAAGCGAAGAAAGGAGCTCTTTTTTGTGACAAATAATAATCTGCAGCTTCATCGGTGTATTAATTATCGCCATTCACAATTTCCAAAGATTTTTCGAACGCAGCTTCGTTGTGCATTTGAACTTATTTTTATCTTGAAATTAGATTAGACTGTAAAACGTAACTTTCGAAACACAAAAAGACCACCACAGCAATAAATATTTCCTTACAATCCGCTCAACAGCGTCAAGACGCGTTCTAAAAGCGAGTGAATAAAAAGAAGTGTAAATTACACGCAAATTGTTAACGGACTTTATTAACTTCCGTTAATTAAAGCTGAAAATAACGGATTAACGTTAACGGAGGAGTGAAGTTTGTTAACGGACTAGTGGTTAACGAAGCTAACGTTTTGCATTAACTTGCCCACCTATGACTATTAATATTAAGTTATTGCTAATTGCCGTTGTACGCAGTAGCGTAGCCAGGGGGGGCTATAGCCCCCCACATTGGCCTGCCGACCAAAATGCAGAATAAGAAAAATACCACGTTTTTAGCACTTCCAAGACTCTTTTTTGCACTGGATTAGACTAAAAATGATTTAAAGCATAGTTTGAAAGGTTTGTTTGGGGGGGGGGGGGGGGGGGCTAATAGACTGCCGACCAAAATGCAGAATAAGGAACATACCACGCTTTTAGCATTTCTAAGACTGTCTTTTGCTCTGGATTAGACTAAAAAATGCTTTAAAGCATAGTTTGAAACGTTTATTTAGGGAGGGAGGGGCTAATGAACTGCCGATCAAAATGCAGAATTAGGAAAATACCACGTTTTTAGCCAGGGGGGGGGGGGGGGGCGGCCAAAATGCAGAATGAAAAATTTTGGTCGACATGTCGACCAAAATGCAGAATGAAAAAAACACTACGTTTTTAACACTTTTGAGACTGTTTTATGCACTGGAGTGGACTAAATAGTGATTTAAAACATCTTTTGAAACATATGTTCAGGGGGGGGCTAATTTGTCAGAAATAAAACCAACAAACAAATGAAATCTTTGCTAAATGGTAAGAAATAAGCAATCAAATTCGATCGCTAGTGAAAAATGCTGAACATAGGTGTCATCAACAAATGTACTATAAACTAAGGAATAGTGGGGGGGCTATTCAGTATTTGTTAATTACCAATCATTTCTCTCAAATCTCTTTTCATTAGCCCCCCCAATTATTTTTCTCTATAAACTGTATACGAAATAGATTACTCCGTGTGAGTTTTATTGCACTATTCGATTTTATAATTTAACAGCATCTAAAGAAGCGAACTACATTTTACCATTAGCCACCTCCCAAATAGCCCATTTATGCTACCAGTTTAACCTTGTTTGCACTGCCAATTTCTAAGCCACGTTTTAAAATCATTATTTATAAAAATAGCCCTAAAATAAAGTTATTTTTGCAAAAAAATGCCAAATTTTCGAGCGCTGGGTGTTCCGCACCCAGACCCCCGTGCCTCTGGCGGCTGGGGGCTTTACCCCCAAACCTCCAGGCTCCGGCAGCTGCCCCCATTGGCCTCCGGCGGCTGGGGGCTCCGCCCCCAGACCCCCCAAACAGCCCCCCCGTTGCGAATTTCTGGCTACGCGCCTGGTTGTACGCATGTACTGTTGCACTTCAAAAATGCTAAAAGACTGAATAAATAGGCTTTGTGTCATCATTTTTATCATCGGTAGCTTTATTCGGGAGGGGGGGCTAGGCAGGGGGCCCGGACCTTCTGGCTATGCCTATGGTTTAATGATTACAGCACTAGTTTGCTCTCACATGAACTAGAACATTTACCGTGATAGAAATACCAAGTTTTAACACCAAAAAGAATTACTATAAGCTTAAAAACTAAAAATATAAATAAAATTAAGCTGAGACGGAGATGAAATACTAAATACAAGTTTTCGTGACGATGTAAGAAAACAAAATTTACGACTAGGCAAATTGTCAGCCTCAAAATAAAAATAGCAAGTCAAATCTATCAAGGTCGTCAACTGTAACATCAATGCTGCAATTAAATTGTAATGTACTGTTCTTACAACGATGCATTACGTACACTGTTTGTGCAATGTACACAACCAAATTACTGCGATTTGTCGACAAATACTATGCGTAGATATTGAAGTTGAATACTTCTGTGACAATATTATTTATCACTACCCGACATCGGTATGTATTTTTCTGTAAATACAATGCACAAATCTCGTATGGAATTGGTATGGAAGTATGGAAGATTGTCTTTCATTCCATTCTTGAAATCTTCCTTGAAAACTATAGCGATTGCTCCTTTTCCAGTGTAATGGTTTTCCATATGCATGTTTTTTTTTCGGTTGGATTTGATGGTAGAAAAGCGGTTTGTGTTTTGTTTCTTTATTTTGATCAAACCAAGGTTATTTGAAAAGTATACGGTAACTGCGTGGTAATTAGTGAGTAGCTACTAAATAAGTGTTGTTTAAATTCGTTGTGCATAGGGCAAAATCCAACTTTTTACTGCAACTTTCGTTAAAAATAAATGCAACTTTTTAGAGCAAGTTTTATTAAAAGTAAATGCAACTTTTTCAGAATTTTAGTGGAACAAAAACTTGCCCTAATAATAATAGTAGCAGACTGAGAAAATCTAGAAGCTGCGTTTTTAACCTTAACTTGGTGAGGTGGCAGTAGACTTAGATGACCTTTCGGTCCTTCGCTGTCTCCTCACCAAGTGACTAAATATCGCTTTGACTCTGCAAGTTTGTGTGTTTGGTTTTAAAGGAATGCATATTTCGATGCTTTGGTGACAGACCTAGAGGAAGTTGCAGTTTTTTTCTTGTGATATGACGTCACTTGGTAAATAAATAAATATGAATATGAAATATGAATATAAGCTATATAAAAAAAAACCTTTAGAAAATACATTTCTCAGTACATTGTTCCTAATAAATTGAAAAATACATTTTGTGATATACGGATGCAAAACAAAAAACTGCGGTTTTGAGAATGCATTTAAACTAAAACTTAGAATGCAGTTAAACAAAAACTTTGCATAAAAAAGGAGTCGAACAAAAGTAAAAAACAAATGCATTGACCGGGAATCGAACCCGGGCCCCCCGCGTGGCAGGCGAGGATTCTACCACTGAACCATCATTGCAAATGTTCCTACACCGGGAATCGAACCCGGGCCGCCTGGGTGAAAGCCAGGAATCCTAACCACTAGACCATGTAGGATACGATAACTGCGTGAGCAAATTGCGTATTTTAACAAAACACGTGCAGACAGACAAATGCGTCATTGCGGATATCGCTAGAGCGAAAATTCAATGGTTGATTCTTCACTGCAAGGCTTTTCTTGACGTACGTGCAGGATTTTAAGTACTCCGAACCTCGTTGCCCCCTTCTCAATAGTCCTGGTATAGTGCACAGGCTACCATTGCTAAAACCTGCTTATTTCAAAGTGACATGGTACTCTGTGTAACCGAAATTGATTTTGGAATTTCAAATTTGTCCTGTGTTCTTTATTTTCGCTACAGTCAACAGTGTCAGCGTATCAGTTTTCAAAAATCGCTTTAATTGACCTTTTCTTCAATCAATATTATATTTTCCGTTACAATTTGTCAAAATTACGGCACAAAGCAGTAAAGAATACGGGAAAGCATTTAACCACATCCTCTGACCTAATTGCCTAATTGACTTAATATTCTCTTCAATTAACATTATTTGTTTTTTAGAAATCCAAAAACAAAGAAGAGATGAAGATTATTGTCCAATCAATCTAACAAAAAATTGCCCACTAGACCAGGGTTTTTGAGGAACGAGCCGCAGTGACTTGAGCGGGCCGCACTAACAGTACCGGCCAAAACTAGGAATCGGTTTCTGGTGAAATTTGATGAAGTGATGACAAAAAAAGGTCTTCACCGTATCTTGATGTGATTTATGCCAGAATTTTAGGTGGTGACGAATTTGGGCAGCTCTGCACTAGACTTATACCAAAAGGAATAAATGCAAGAATATTTTTATTACCAGTGTAACATAGGTTGGCGAAGTGAAGGTGGATTGTAATTTAAAGTTGGTGCAGTAGATGGTTACTATACAGATTAATTTTACTATTGGTGGCATTTTAATTGGGGTAGGGCCTTAGCTGCACCTATGCAGTATGCTCACTCCATTACATGCAGGGGCTTCGCCAGCTTCGCGAGATCGGGGGGGGGGAAATCAAAATTAGGGGGGCAAAGCTTTTTCATTGTTCCTGAATTGGATTGAGGCGAAGTTTCAGTGAAAATCAGGTGATCTCCATAAAAAAAAGGTCTTCGCCTAAATTCGAAGGCTTTTCCTGGCCGAAATCACAAATTCAAACAAACCAGCAACTTTTCCCACCCCAAAAAATACCGTGGGGGGCAAGAAATAAATCGGGGGGGCAAAAACGAAAATTGCCCCCCCTGCCCCCCCCCGCTGGCGACGCGCCTGATTGCATGCCAAAGCTTGAAACGACTAGCGAGTTTGTGTTTCTGAAAAATCATCTCATCTCCAAGCCTTGCACCTTTGCGCCTGTACGATAACAGTTCAAACGAAGCAATGTATGGTGACAAAACGCTGGCACCACGCGTCCGCTGTGAGCAAGCCAGAAATCGAACCCGCATCTTCAGTTTCAGAGACGAACGCGCGAACCTTTTGGCCAACTTGGACGTCAAGCATAATACCGTTACACTAAAACCAGGTCGAAAAAGTTTTTGCTCGGTTTTCTCTCAAAAAATTTTGACAGATCCGAAGACTTAACTTCACGAAATTTGATCTTTCTATGGCTCTCCGTTCCCGAGATATAACAGTTTAGATCTCTCCCAAGAAAAGCTTTTTCCCCTTAAATATTTTGACAAGGTTGCCAATTCGTAACAAAATTTCAAAAAGTTAGTATATGCTCTTAATTCTCAATATGTTTTTGCAGCAAAGTTGTTGTCAAAATCGTATATTTCTTGCGTTGTAAATAAATGTAAAGTAGTTTTTCAAATGTTAATTTTCTGCTAGAAAACTGAAAAAATAGAAACACTGAACTAAGAGGAAAATTGGTGACTTTGGACCGCAATATCTTGAATACGGCAAAACGTAGAAAGTTCAAATTTGGTGAGAATGCATTTTAGGTCTTTCTCAACATTTTGGTCAACAGTGAAAAACTTGACTTGAATACCCTTTTTATTATATTTTAATATTTAGTCAATATTACATAGGGCTACCATACGTCCTCTTTGTCCTCTTTTTCGGTTGAAAATGAATTGTCCTCCGAGGACATCCAAAAATTAGCCAAAAGTCCTCTTTTTCAATGCTCAGAGCTTAAAGGCGGGATCGAAGACCAAACCAACGAAGACGATATCCTGAATATCCGATTTTTGCCGAAAAATCAGTCCCTTTTTTTTTTTTTTTTTTTTTTGGAGACCACCTGTTTTTGGACGGAAAAAACGCTTGAATTTCCGATTTTGGCCGAAAAATCAGTCTCAATTTCGGTGAAGACCTTTTTTTTTTTATTTGGAGACCACCTGATTTTGGGCGGAAAAAACGTTTGAATTTCCGATTTTGGCCGAAAGTTCCGCGAGTTAGAAACTGTCCTCTTTTTGGTCAATGAAAATATGGTACCCCTAATATTACATTGTGATATTTAGTCACTAAAATTGTAATATTTAGTGACTATGATCTAATCTTCATTATACTCCTGTGTTACACCGAAACTTGAACGAGTATTTAGGCCCACCTAGGCTTCATTGCACTTGAGTTTCACAACTTCAGATTTATTGCGGCGGTGATGAGCACTAGCAACACACACTGTGTTCAATTTAACCGACCCAAGATTTAAACCTGCTCCTCTTGCTGCTGCTCCAAAAACGAACACGTTACCTAAACCGAATTTTCATAAATGCGTTGCTTTTCGACTAACTTAACTAGTCGGTATTTGATAGCTTTGGTGAATGAAAAGAAGGTCATCCACGGAATGGACAATTAAAGAGGCTATCAGCTGAAATTCAACTACAGAACAGAGCTTGGCCATTTTCAGTAGCAGACCACCCTCGCGTTTTCGCGATGTACTGGACCTTTGTGCTTTCGTCCGCATAGATTTATTCGAGCCATTTGATGTACAAGCACAAGCGCTTTAAGACCTGTCTTTTAGCACTGCGATTTGAATTCGTCATTCTGCGCTTTCACTGCATCGGTAAATGTATGTTGGTGAATGAAGTTTCAACAAGTATCGTTCTTTGTTTTCCAATAATTTTCCAAGCTAAAATTTGAGAAACGAGCAAAATTGAAGTTCAAAACAACATCTATCTTCATTCATCGCTTCCATCAATTAGCGATTTCGTCGCTTTTTAGCGGTGCAGAAAATCGTTTTTAAACGAGAAACAAAATAAGAAAATTACCAAAAAATCAATCATTGCTGAGCTTAAACTGATAGCTACGCTTGAATAATGATGACAAAATTATGTGCTGAATCATCAATTACAATGTAACATCAAAGATATAACTTTGTACAGAACCTTCCTTTGGTCACTTGCTGTGTTAGCTGCTGCTCATGAAAAAAAAGCTTGTCGAAAAATTGTATGCCGTACCCACAAACAAATCGCAACAATCATCATAAAAAGAGCCCATTCTGCCCAATCCAACGCCCCCCAACGGATTCCCCAGTTTCATTATTCGGTGGTGTGTGTCGGACCATTCTTACGGACATATTTACGGAAACGAAGTTGGTGAAAAGATTGGTTAAAGATGCAAACGGCAAACATCAATCTTAATTATTACTAAGATCCTCATGATGTTAGCCAATGCTATACTCTAATTAGCCCCATTGCATCACCTGGCAATTTGCCGGTGGTAGAACCCGGCGGGATATCGAGTGGTATGGTTTTTATCGTTTTATCCAGCTCCTTAAATCCCCAAACAATTTTTGGAAACCTTTTTATTTTTATCTCTATGACGAATTTTTTGGCGCCTTTTGTTCGTTAATCTTAGCTGCCAAGACTGACAAGCAGTCATTATGAGCTAACAAAAACATTATTAAGTTTTGACTCTTGTTTCTACAAATGACCCAAGAACAAAACTAATCGAATTAAAAGATTACAACTTCGTACGAGAGAAAAAACATCGCTTCACTCATCTACAACATTTTTGCTTTTGGAACAAAACCCTCAAAATTTCCGAAACAAAAAGCCTGTAAAGATATTTTTAAAACAACACACGAAACATATGTTTGAATGTTTGAAAAGTAGCGCTACGTTCTAATTCTCTCAAATGAAATTTTATGACACAACTAATGAGTTTATTATTGTGTCATAAAAATTGCTCTACAAAAGGTACGCAAAAAGCACCGTGTTTGCAAATGCTAAAAAGTGACAAGGTACAAAAATTGTTTTGACATTTTTTTACATTTCAAGACTTACACATACTGACCAGTTTTTATTTTGTCATAAAATTATAATCCATTTTTGGAAAGGTGTGATTTTGTTTGCGTTTGCAGTATTTTGATGCAATGACTCGTTGTAAATGATTTTCAAAAATGTAATGGTTTTAAACTTTTTGAAAATTCGTTTCTGCCACTTTTTGCATTGTTTTTAGAAACATTCGCCTTTTTGTTTGTCAGAATTAAAATAATTGAAACAAAATATTTCATAATGACTAGATAAGTGAAGGTTTGAAACAAAATTTTTGAAATTAATTTCGCGTAAAATACCAAAACTAACAAGATACGCAGTTTTATTTTCTTCCGTCTTAAATTTTTTTTGTGATTTAATTTATGCATTGCAATAAAAAGAAAAAGATGAATCGAGTGGCGCGATTTCACTTCCTACCGCCATTTTTATATTTCAATTTGCGAAGGAAACGGATTTGATGAAAGCGGGAAACAGATTAAAACATCCGCTGAATTCAGAACAGGACGGATTTGAGGATTAAATTATTTACGCTATAATGACGTCATTGATCACCGTAGTTGTTTGAGAATAATGGCAAAAGTATGAATTGGTTTGCTTTTATTCAACCTCCTAAGAGAGAATTTGCAAAATAATACTTTGAAAACTTGAGTAAAAAGCATAAAAAAATCGTTTTTGAATATGGCTTGTGATTGTTTCCAAACATTGCTGCTCGCGCCTATTCTACAATTCTGTCATCACTTTGTAATATTGTTTACAAAAAAGAGTTTGTAGTGACTTGAGACTGGCGCAAGTGAAATGAAGAAATGCAGAATTCGTCTAGTGCAAAAGCAATCAAGTTGCATAGCAAGTTCTCTCAAAGTTAAAATTCATTTTTCCGAGTGAATGTACAAAAATGCTTTTGAGTTCAAGTCTGACTAAATGAAAATTCGGTCCGTAAAAAAATGAAAAGATTTTTTTTCGATAATTTAAGGTTTCGAGTTGGACTCGAAAAACCCAAGTTCGACTTTGAAAATTTCATCCGAAATGCAATTTTCACTAAATTTTTGTTGACACTTTCAGCTGGAGTTGAACTCAAGTGCGAACACCCAAAACGATTAAACTTAGGTCAAGCATTCAATTGCGTAGTCAGTTTTGATCCAATTGTAACTGCAATTACATTTTATTTACCAAGCTGCCTTGGCCAGGTGACAACGAAGGGACATTTTCGGTCCTCGAGTCAAGCTGCCACCTACCCACCTGCTTGCCACACACGGTGAGAGGCTTCACACTATCCCATGTAATTCTGACCATCAAGCAGGGAAGCTGTGAATACCAATTTTTGTAGTGTTTGGTTTGACCCGATCGGGAATCGAAGCCGAGTCTACCGTTTCAGTGGCGGACTCTCTATCCACTCGACCACCAATCGTTTTTTTATCTACTCGACCAAGGCCAGATTTATATTGCGTGGAGCCCCTGACACTTTTGGAATTTTCAATGCACTTTTTTGTCAAATAGAGGTGAAGTCCAAAAGAACGAAAAAACAAAACAAAAACGATAAACCTTACCATCCAAGCCCTTGGCACTGCGCCACTGTGCCATATACTAAATCCGACCCTGCAATTTCCCACAAATAGCACAATAGGCTCAGAGTTGTAATTCAGGCCGGGCTTTTCGGATCGGATTCGGGCCGGGTTCGGGCTTAAAGTTGACAAAATTACGACTTAGTTCTGCCTGAGACGTGCCTTTTGTCTTGGTGCAAAAAAATATATTCAAAATAACCGCTACGTTTTTCAGACCTAACTTAACTTTCGGGTTTTTTCGGGCAGGATTTGGGCTTCAAATTAGTTTTCGAGTTCGGGCTTATATAGTTTTGGGTTCGGGGCCTAATTTAGTCAGCCGGTTTACAACTCTGAATTGGCTTCGAAAAAGCGGTTTATCATTGCGCGAAGTTCAGGAATGTTGCATGGCCTTGCAAACAGATTAATTAGTGACTAGTTATCAGGGCACTTGGGCGGTGGTGGTGATAGGAAATCTTGAGCCAGCTGAGCTTGTTAGCGCCATATCAGCTGATTTGAGCTGACGTCACAATGAAGTGGCAAGGTCATGATTTTGCAAATAGTAATTGCAGAAAAACTTGTTGAGAAACCAACCTTTTGTTTCGTGCAAATTAAGTTGCTTTATGCTGCAATTATTGCAGAATATAATTATTGTTAATTCAGGGTGTTGTATCTGAAATCTTAATGATGATGATTCGAGTCCCAATGGGGCAAAGTCGACAAGTGCAAGTAAATACCCAAAAACCTCAAAACGAACCTTTCATTATACTCGCTGTATTACGCCGAAGCGTGCAGCGAGTTTGCGGGGCCCATTTCCACGTCATTGCGCCCGCGCAATACAGCTGCAAGTAAATACCGAGTCAAAAATTGTTCTGTGCCCTTTTCCGAGTTAATGTTTTGTGTTCAAAAACTTATAATAATCTCACTAGTGAAAAGGGTGCCGACATCTAGCTCCTCAGCAACATGCGATACAGCACATCAAGCAGCCACCCAACCAAATTTTTGATTATAATAAATTTTTGATCATAATAATCTTTATTTAATTTGTCACCAAATCCATCAAAAAGATATCATATGATTGCGCGGTGACAAGTTACGAATGTCTGTTATATATGATATTTTGCACAAGAATTTTTCTGCTCTAGTTGGTCACACGGTTAAAATGAATGATTGACATAGTCGCGGATTATTTGTGTCAACATTTCAATCGGAATTTCATGCAAAGCAATGCAAACAAACACAACAACAATCCTTGGGTTACTTGACTGCTGACAATGATTAAGTGTCTTGCAATTGTTAAGCATCACGCGACATCCGCTTTGGCACTTTTCGCGCGGAAGAATACTTTAAGTCTAAGGATATGTAAACTCGGCCAGAAGAAGCAAAGTTTTGCAATTAGATTGCGCATTAAGTTTTGGAAATGTGCTTATGATAGCAGTAAAGTTTTGTATTCATGCCGTAAAAAATTGAGTTACTGTATTTGTTATGCAGATCTAATGATGGCGGGAGCTAAAAAATCTACAGTATCAACTATTAACTGAAAAAAAAACAAAAACATTCAGCAATTGAAAAAATCAGCAAATTACCGATGTAAGTTTAGCAGGCAAGCCGGAGCTAGAAGTTCATTGATATTCGCAGTTAAACAGCACAGTATTCAAAATAAACATGTATTCTTACATTTTCTTTTATGTGCTTTTAGATTTTTACTAATTTCTGAAATTACTGTACATTGATAATACGGCCTTAATATCGGAATTTAATATTTATTCAGTAATTTGATCTTCATTAATATTAACCAAAAGATTTTGCGAAATTGGATGATGATTTTTTCACACAATGCAAATGGCAGAATTTCTTTTGAATACCATCAACGAGTTGGAGCGTGGTAAATTTTAGACTGTTTTACATTTTAGCAAACTTTGCAGGTTTGGACTTCATTGGAACAACAAGCCATTGATGACGCGCGAAGTCGAGAAAAAAGCGATTTTTAGTGAAGAGCAAATGCGCCAAACGTAACCGACAGACGCGTTGTAAAACAACAGACAGAGAACTGAGAATTGGATTTCAGAGAAGCAAAAAGTTACTGACAGAGACAGCGAAAAAAAAAGGTTTTGAGTTGGAAAATGTGAGAATTAAAATCAGTGTTTTAACGTACAGCATAGGTTGGATACTAGAAAACTCGTGAAATTAATCCTTCAGCAACTAGCGCATGGCAGAGAAATCGCGATAAACCGGTGGCAAACTTGAGTTTGCCGAGCCGCCAAGTTTTAAACGGCTACCGAAGCCAGTTATGCAAGGTATAACCGGTGAGAGTGATGGTTTTTGATAAAATTAAGAAAACAATAATCTATTTAAAAAAGAAAACAATGAATAAAACAAAAGCTACTCATAAAAATAGATTTTTCAATAAAATATTGAAGGTAGTAGAAGCACTTGGCCTACTCAACAAAATAAGCAGAAAATTGATTTTTCAGAAAAAAAAGCTCGTGCTTTAAATGTTGGATAGTTTCAGAAATATAGAATTTGCAAAATATTGAAAATTATGAAGAAAGTTTTTGGAATATTGAAGTTTACTGTTTGGCTGCTGGTACTGGTGCTCATAGTCTGTCCAGGACCAGATGGGGTGGAGGGGCGAAGGCGCAACCGCAAGAATCGAACCCTCGACAAAGAATTGAAAAACAAAACTCATTCGAAAAGACGCCATCATCAACGACGTCGCAACTCCTTGGAAAAGAAGGAACTGACGTCGCTGCAGATTCAGCAGCAATTGTTGGAATCGTGGCAGCTCGAAAAAACAAAACCCATTCAGCCGCAGATGAAAATGTTTCCTCAAATCGCAGTTGAGGAATGGCGGGAAGCGATTATTTGCGCGCACTCGAAGGCTCGAAGCACGGTTATTTTGCATCATCGCGCAGTAGCGCGCGTGGGCCACCAATCAAAAACTGAGGACGTGGTTGGAAAACTGGTCCACATTTCGGACCCGAACATGCAGACCCATTATGGTTGCACGGAAGAAATCGGTAATATATGCGAAATCCCCCAGAATAGGCCGTGGATTGCGCTGGTGGAGCGTGGCAAGTGTCGCTTCTTCAACAAGATCCGCCTTGCGAAACTCCACAACGCGAGCGCGGTCATTATCTACAATCACGAGGACAAATCTGAGGTCATGAATACGGCAGGTGAGAGAGTTTTGCGATGCATTCGTGCTTAGGAACTAGCCTCTCTGCGTCTGTGCAACAACCAACGCAGAGCACTCTGTTTCGAGTTCTTTACGTCAATTTAGGTAATCATCAGTTTTTTGTGAGTTTTAAGTTTTTTTCTAGGGCATTACGACCAGGGGCGCCGAGAGCGAAACGTGGGCCCGGGGCCACCTCAAATATGCCGGATTTCCGGTTTTGTGAAGTCCAAAATAGACGGAGAAAATGTTGCAGTTGGTTCGAATAATAATGTGATCTCCAAATAAAAAAAAAGGTTTTCACCGAAATTTTAAGGTTTTTTTCGGCCAAAATTAGGTGATCTCCAAAAAAAGGTCTTCACCGAAATTTTAACGGTTTTTCCGGCCAAAATTAGGTGATCTCCAAAAAAAAAAGGTCTTCACTGTCTCTAAAGCCAATGGGCCCCGGGGTCATTGTCCCCCCTACCCCCCTCTCGGCGGCCCTGATTATGACACTCAGCCAGTTTTGGAATCAAACCGGGAGCCGGTCTGGAATAGTGTAATGTTTATTTTGAATTATAGGCCAATCACAAAATAAATTTTAGATGATTTTGTATGAAATTTAGATAATTTTCATAGTGAATCTGCGATTAACAACTTGAATTATTCCGAAAAACACTTGTTTTTGTAAGAACCAGTAAACTTGGAGTTGAGGCTGGCTGTTTTTTATTTTTTGCTAATTTTTAGCTCGTTTGTTCTTAAATTTTGAGAGTATCGATGTCATTTATGGCGATCATAAATGTGAAACTATTTTATTCTTAATGCTCTGTCTGCTTGGGTACAGGCTTTTTTGCTGTTTTTGCAGCATCGTAAAAATGCGAAAGAGAAAAAGCTAGCATTTTCATTTAAACGAGAGCCAAAAAAGTTTTGAGTTGTCTGCACAATGCGCAACTACACTCTATAGTCTCATAATTGTTGCAGTTTTGGTTGTAAAAGACAGAAAATCACTCAGGTTATATCGTTTTGAATCAGTTCAGAATTAAGCGTCTTTTTTGATTTGAAATTTATTCTTTTTAGGGTGTTGCTGGTATAATTTTGTTGCTGAGGCTGGCATTGTTCTTAAATTTTGAGCAAAAATGAGTCTCGTGTTTTTAAAAAATGATTCTTATAAAAAATCATCGTAATTCCCCAATTGCAGATCATAATGCAGACTTCCCGTCAGCAATTGCTTTTCGCATTGTAAACAAACACAGCACAATGACGACATAATTGCGGCTTGTGCAAATGTGATGATTTTCTATTGTTTGTTTAAATTAGAGAAAACTGCTGTTCTGAAATGCTTCCTGTCTTGAGCCCCTCAGTTCATTCAATTGGATGATAAGACAATTAACTGACAAAAGACAGATCTTTGTTAAAATCTTCAAAGCCTTTTTGCTGAAGTCGGAATGAAATCTTGAGAAAATAACAGATTAGCAGGACTCGTAATTAAACACTTCATTAAAATTATTCCGTAAATAGCTGGTTGTGAATTCCCAAGAACTACCTTTTGCTTTACTTTATGGAAAAGAATTCTTTTGCTTTTCACAAATTTCTATGCCGTTGTTTGATAAAAAAAATTACAGTATACGAAGTATCGCAGTTCGCAGCACCACCTACTGAAAAGTTCCAACAATTTTACTTGTTCGAACTTCTGCAATCAGTTTTTTACAGTACTGGTTCCTGTCCGAACTGGTATTAAAATTGTTTGTTAATTTTTCGTAATCATTATAAAGACGCGCAACATCTGTGAAAATTGGTGAATTAAATCCCCATCAAAACAAAATTAGTTTTCAATTTCAAAAGGTTTTATGCGTTAAAATGCCCTGCTGGTTTTAAGTCAAATCTTTTACTCATATTTGGGGCTAGGTGACCGATGTAATTGTATGTACAAAATTCACAAATTGTTTCTTCTTGGGTTACAATTTCATCGTTTCTTTTTCTGCCTCATCACTTTGTAAAGTGTAAACTAAATTTTCACTGTCGCCCTTCTGATACGCTTGACTTGACAATTCGAAAATTCCGTTGTTGTGCAACACAAGTGAATGTGACTACACAATGCTGATTTGACGTCATAATGATGTGGTGTGATTAGCCACTTTGCTAAACTGAAAGTTTAAATAGAAAGTCAATTTCTTTAATTTTCACCAAAGTTTTTGCGTAAAAATTATCGGTAACTAGTCAAAAGCGTTCCAACGATTTACACCAAGAATAGGTGGATCGTTATTTTATTCAAGTTATTTTTTGGTTGTTTGCCGCAAAAGCATTGTCGTACTTACTGAATCCAAACAAAATGATGCACTTGTGCAAATTACAAAATGATTAATGGACGGAAAATACTTTTTTTGTTTTCTTTTTCAATCAAAAAATGAAATTTTAGATCAAAGATGAAGCCTTAAGGTTTCCCGTTGTTTAGCGTTTTAACGGGCGGCGTCCTGTGGCGGTGGTGGAAGAAAATTTCTTGACTCAAATCGATATTGAGGGCCATAAAGCAATAAGCGCGATTTCACGCACCGCAGTCCTTTGGGGTTTTCGGGCGTTGTCAGATGCTTAACTGAGATTTATGGCCTCGTAATATGTGTAGTAAGTCGAGAAGCATCTTGCCAGAAAAGGTTTTTAACCTCAGGTCGATTCATGTGATCTTGGAGCTCCATAAACCACGTCTAAATGGTGATTGACACGCGGCACCGCGAATTCGACAGATGGCGTAAATCGTTACTAAGTTTATTCGATTGCCTTAAATTTTAGAAATGGGATCAAGCTAATTAAAGAAAAAAATAGTTGAAAATATTTCGGACTCGATGCTACGGATTAAATCTTCTGCGAGCAACAATTAACCATGCCCAGTGAAACTTTTGTAATTTTTATTAGCTTTCTTTTATTTCACGTAGTTATTTAATTTAGCAAAAAAAAACAACTTAGGTCGACCATTTTTCATTCCCGGTTTTTGGTTCCAATTTGTGTCGCTTTCGGAGCATAATTAGCTTGTTTTTCAACCACCAAAATATGGTGAAATATTTAGTCTTTTGCGAGCGCGACGACTATTCTTTTCACACGCCTACGTTTTTTGTTCATTTAAAAAAACATTCGCTGAGCAAAATCTCTAAAAGGTTCCAGTAAGTGTCGTTAAACGTGTTGCAGGCATTCCGGCAGGCGAAGATCCAGAACTTCGAAAAACGAATTTTAACGGCTGTGTAGACGGGATATTTTTAGTTTGAAGTGTTTGGTCGAGTTTTCTCCTGAGCATAGATTACGTCACCACTACATAGGCTCAGGTCAAGAGGATCTTAAGGTTTAATAAAGTCTCTTCAACGTATTGGGGATTTAATTCGAATTCCTTGAGCATTGGTTATGACGAGATCGACCAATTTCAAACAATAGAATCGCAATAACGCCGCTTCCAACGCTTCTAAACAAACCCACATGCGGCAATTAATGGTCGGCTTCGCAACCAAGCAATTAAGAATAATACAAACCTGCCAGTTACTGAAGAGGTTTAGGAGCTTAGCAGCTAGGTGGGTGGTGGAAGAGCTGGGCTGCGATACCTATTCTTTGCTGTGTTTGGCAATAACGATTATGATTATTGTTTGCGTGTGTGGGGAGGGGGGTTAAACGCGCAAGTTTCAAAATTTAAGTCGCATTTCCAAAACTTCCAAGAGCTGCTAATTGCTCGCATACTTGCATTCACCCAAAATTTTATCTCGTTAAGAAAATTATAATGATAAATTGGGAAAAAGAAAAGCAAGCCAAACTGCTCCTACACCATTTTTTCAAAACTCGTGGAAGCGTTGTCTTGACGTCACTTTTGTGAGTACAATTCTGGGTCTGTATGGGTGGCCAGAGGAGCATTTGTCTAATTGCATCAACTTTACAAATAAAATGTCGAGAAAAACCAACAGCGTTTGCAAAAATATAATCGCTCTAGTTTTTGTCAAGTACCGCGATCGTGGGGAAAATTGCAAAAAACCAACAAATTTAATTCAACCGTAGAAAGTTGAAGCGAAGCTCTTCTACCAATCAACAAGAACAATGTATTACTCTGTGATGGCGTAACGTAGGGTGTGATTAATTGTTCTTTATAAAAAAAAATGTATGATGAATTTAATTACTCGAATATGATTGGACTATTTATTTATTATGTTAAACTCATTATTTCACAATAATTAAACACGGTCGAAAAGGATCTGCTTTTATATGCGTTTCCTGTTGCGACTTGTAGCTTTTGCCCAACTAGGAAGTCGGATAAAATTTTTGAAAGGGTGGTGATTTCAAATTCAAACATTAGCTTGGACAGGAAAGTGTTTCTGAGAAGCAAAACTGAGCACCTTTCAAATCTTTCCGATTAAAATATTTGTATAAATAGGATTCATTCAACGCTTTATTAATCTTTTTAATCTGCAAAGCTCTTTGTAATAACATCAAGCGCATTTAGGCGGCCGATGACGAGATATTACAAAACTTTAATTTGGAGCTGTCAAAAACGAAAAGTGATACCGTTTTTAGAGATATTTTTTAATTCACTCTAAGTTTTGTTCTGTAAACTACTGTTACTGATGATAAGCCGATAAAAAGGCATGCTTTTTAGATTTCCTTGATTTTGAATTTTAGAATATTGTTTTTAAGATATTATCTGCAACACTGTCATTGTGATGCATAAGTGGTTATTGGTACGACGATTTTGAATTAACGGTCAAAGGTAGAAGTGGGATTAAATCATTTATCAATTTTTGAGAATTATAGTGAAACTATTGCAGCAGAGATATGGAAAAGAAATCGAGTCTTAAATCTAATCCAATAAAATGGTCGGTTTTTAAGTACTTCTTTGATCTCGCAAATACCACTTACCCAGTATTATTATATTGTTGCGTCATAATAGCCGCAGGTAAATAATTGCAATGCAGTAAAACTCAATTAATGCTACTGCAGTAACTAATTTCATAAGTATTTCAATAAAATCAAACCAAAATTAACCCTTGTAATCAACATTCAAAACTAGAGCAGCGATTATTTTACTTAAAAGAAAAGCCAAAGATTGAAAATTTAAAATAATCCAAATCGTCTAAATTTTGGTTATAAAACAATTGCTTGAATTATCAATTTTCACATACACAAACATTTTGCTGCATTAACGAAAAAGCATCAGAAAAACTTAACACCTTACAGTTTGGGTCGTGGAATTTCTATAGACGTTGTACGCCACTGTATAAAAGTCGCGATTTCTCTTGCATTGTGATCAGATAAGTTGTAAATAAGTGGTGATAGATAATGATAGGTTGTCATCGTGTTTTGCTTATGGATACATCACGAAAAGTAACAAGGCTGGCATCTAAAAGTACTAGTTTGGACAATGGACAACCAACCTTGCTTTAATAATGCACAGCAAAACTCAAGTTAAATGAACCCCAACCTTTTTATTGTCGTCACAACTTGCAATAATAGGGTGATTTTTAGAACAGTATGAATTTGTTCATTGTATCAGTTCACCAATTATATAACTCAAAGCCAACGCTAAATCATATATGTCGTGATCACGGATGAACAACTACAGACAATCTACAACAAAACGCGACCTAGAAAAATTGCTGTTTGCTTAAATAATCGACTGATTTCAAAATTATAGAATTAAACCGAGCGCAAAAGAATGAATCTAAACAGCTTTTCTGAAAAAAAAATGTCGCTTCTCATTTTATCATTCGCTTTATCGTGAAGGTTCAGGGTAATGTTGGGGCAGCTGCAGCTCGGGATCAAGCCGTCAGACTGCTCGATTTTCTATTCTTTCTCTATCTTTTTTTTCTTTCGATGAAGTTGGAATTGAATTCTTGCTGCAAAAGATGCAGTTCTGTTGCTTCCGTTCGTTAATTACTTTTATCGACGATTTTGAGTTCTTTTTAATTTGCACTTGTGTTCGTTTTTTGTTTTACGTATCGTTTACATTCTAGGCTTAGATCTATACCCTCATCGTGCCGCTAACACTTATTTTCTTCCAGGGACGAGGGTGATGGCGATGATGGTCAGCAAGTCTGATGGGATGAGGCTCATTGAGCTTGTTGATGATGACATCGACCTGGAAATGAAAATCGGCATGCACAACGATTCGTGTTCGACACTCGCCAAAGACAAAATCTATCCGACTTTGATCACCACCGAAAAAGCCCCCATTTCCAATAATGGGAAGGATCTTGTAGAGTCAATTGAAGATGGTTTCGGTCTTGTCGCCTCTAAAAAAAAGACTTTCGGCTCGACCAAACATGAAAACAAGCGTTTTGAATTTTCGAATAGCAAAATTGACTCGGAGAAGAAAGCAAGCTTCCGAAAAAGCAACTGTCCTAAATCTGCAATAGCAAAAATAACTCCAACTACCACCTTAGCCGCTAAGGACTGGACTTCAGGCGCCTCGGGTGTGAGAACTTCGTACCTAAATGCTGTATTTTATTTTGCAATTACGTACGCTATTATGATAACGTGTGTGAAATGATGTTAATGACGTATTACTAGAGTAAGATTGCGTCATGGTAACTTGGTATTGTGCTCAAGGAGAGGATAAATGGTGATGACCGAGAGCGAAAGAGTAAACTTTTGTCCGAGCTCTGTGAATATTCAACGCCAACAAACACTTTACTTCTTCAACACACTTAAAAACATTTTTGTATAGCACATTCTGATTCAGCTGCCATTGGGCAGCAGTATATTGGCTTGGCCAAATTTAACGCGACCAATTCCAACGATTGGGCTCACTGTAGTTTTAAAATTATAGGCCTACTGGTTGTTTATCTGCAGTATAAGACAGCTTTTACCGATCACGCGTATATACGCGCCGAAAACGCATGATATCTTTTTCAATGTGAATGCAAAAAAGGGCGAAATGCATGCAATATGACACGTGTATTTCTTGCGCGCAAATGCGCGTGTTCGGTAAAAGCCGTCTAACATGTCAAATACAATTTGCAAGCAAGGGCACACTGCAATTCACAATCTAGAGTTGGGTTTATGGATACTTTCGATATGTATTTGCTCAGTTTTTGTTCTGGCTTTCCCAAATTAATGAGTTTCTCTGAATTTTCAAATTAAGTAGTGAACGATGCGCCTAACGACTGTTACGAGTCGCCTACCCAATAATATGCTAATAATGCAGTAGTTTAAGAATTACTTTTCTAACCCATATAAATCACCTATAATAATACTTGTGTTATTTGAGACTTCAAAGCTTCGATAAGTTTTTATCATTTTATATGAAGATCAATTCGCATTTTATCCATGTATAGATAAAATGTTCTTGTTTTGAAATCTAAAAATTATTAATTTCTTACCGGATGCGAACATCAAACAACTATCAAGCTCGTATAACAGCAGTGCTGTAGCTGCAGCTCTCATTTTTTAATATGACATTTTAAGGATCGATTCTGGGGCCGCCTACATTTTAAACACTGTGCTACCATCAGTCCGATGCTACATTTTGTCACAAGTAAATCACCCCAGTTTTAAAACTCTTTGGCCCGTCTTACGAACGTATAATAGTTTACTGGATTTATCTTCACTGTAGGTTTCGAGATACTCTGTTTTTCGTTGATGAACAATACAGTGGCGTATCGGTATTCGGACCTGGTTTTATTACTTTTATGTTTTATTGTGCTTCCGAATCTGCTTTTTTTTGTTTGGATTTCTGTCTGTTCGGTGCTTTTTTACGAATATGTTTAATAAAAATTGAAAAAGTTCTTACATCATTCAGTTAAACTTATTTATGAGATGTACTGTAGATTCAGCACCTGCTTTAGAAGACGACCGGTGCCAAATACGAATTTGCGAAAGAGAAGTGTTTTCAAGACTCGTTTCAACACTTTAACTCATAGATACCGAAGGATTGTAAAAATTTATATCAGCCTTAAGTGAAGGAAATCAAAGTTTAGGCAAACATTAAGATTTACGCTCTTCAAATAACTTGATTTTACTGCCGTTTTCATAAATCTTTAATTTTCAAGAAGGAGCAAAGCAGGACACCCTAATTAAACACTTAGCAAAAAGAAATCTAAAACTTTCATCGTTCATACTGTGTGTAAAGCAAGCCTGTTTTCGAACTACCAATTTTCAAATTTGACTCCAGTTTATATATTTATTCTACTTACCACTAAGGTGGTAATACGGGAAGTGCTAGGCAGCAGAATACCAGTACTTAAATTATTAAAATTTACAGAAAGTGCAGGTTTTTCCAAAAAAGCAGTGGTATGGCGATGCACTTTATGGCCGTCTCACGAACAGCAGTGCCAAACAATACTTTGTAAATCCAGTTGATAAGTAGGCTACAGTAGATAGCTACTTGCGTATGCTGCATAGTGCATGTAGTGATTGTAAAAGTTACTTTTTTTACCACAACTGCTGCCTGTCTGTCGGCAGCGTGGCCGAATGGGTAAAGGCGTCGTTTTTACGACGACCCTGATAGAATGGTCTGGGTTCAACCTGCACCCTGGACACGTTGTTGCGTCCTTGAATAAGACGCTTTACGATGATTATCTCTGCTTGGTGGCTTCGAACAAGCAGCAAAATTCATTGGACAAGAATTCGAAGAAATCCACAGGAACATTGGATCATCGGAAACTCTTAAGCAGATGCGGATTATTCCAACCACGAAGTAGTCGTTGTAATGAAAAGTGTGTGGATCGTCCCATAAGTTAGCGTCTGACGCTGTCCGGTGACAGAAGGATAAATATGCGCTACAACAACCTTTTGAAAATTAGAATCGGACGCGATTTGGAAAACAATTTTACGTAATATATTCGGCAACTCTGATCATAGTCAATTCAAAAGTTGGCGCGAGAGCAGCTTAGAACTATTGCTAAACGCAGAATTTCATTGTTTAACAAAGAGAAGAGACAATTTACGAATTTTAGAAGATACCGGTACTGATGAACTGAAGCTTGCATAGACTACGGTAGGAAGAGGACCATCGAACTTCAGTTTCAGTGTCACTGATTTTCTGGACAGTGCCAAGCGATGTCGATAGAACGGAACGGTAGGCCTGTAGGTTGAGTTCATCTAACCTAATGTACCAGTAGGTAGCCTAATTAGCCTAGGTATACGACATTACGTAGCCTACTCTGGTAGGCTATCGTGAGCTTATTCCGTTAAGCTCCATCTGCATGCTTTTGGTCGGTGCTGGTTCTCGATCAGCTAGATTTCCTCTCAAGTTTCGGGCTTTGAACAAAATTAAAAAAAACTGGTTGGCCTACCGTATATTTGCTACTAGCTACTGGGGGGCCTACATCAGTCTAGGCTAGAAATTTATTTTTGGTTACACACCTTGAAGCTATGAAGCATAGACTAGGCTGCTGGTAATTTCAATATTTGCGAAACTTGGGTTACTGGACCTGTTCGGTTCTCGTCATTATTCACCTACGCTCAGGGCATGGTATGGAATGGAAGACGATTTTTCCATATTTTCTGACAATTTTCTTTTTTTGACAATTCTGACAATATTTTCTGACAATTCTGACAATTTTCTTCCATTCCATTTCCATTCCATACTAAAAATTTTCCATTCCATACTAAAATTTTCTTTCATATTCCATTCCATACTTACATACCAAAGAAATTTTAGACTGAAAGTACCGGTATGCAACGTATATTTTACTGCTTTGTATCTTTGCAATGTTGTAAGCAACCGCCCTTGAAGGTGCGTCAACAATACTAAGATGCGACAATCGGTATCTTGTATGCATGTTGCACATTGTTTAATGCGTAGGCGTTGCCAGGATTTTGAATTGGGGGGAGGGCTAAACCGTAAATCACATGCATTGACGTCATCAGAAATTTTCGAAAAGAGAGACTTTTCATGGGACAAAAAATGAAAGATCAAAAGCTGGAGTCTGATTTAGCACGTAACCAGGATTTGCTAAAGGGAAAAAACTAAAACCGTAAGTTAAAAAGTTTTACTAACATATCAAAATTGGGAGACGTGGTGAACAAATTAGTGCAACTCAAACGTGTCACAGACGGGGCCTGGGGCGGAGCCATCAGCCGCCGGAAGCTATGCGAGTCTGAGGGCGAAGCACCAGCTGCTGGGCGATTTTTTGTAAGGTTTGGGGAAAAAATGGCTATTTTAATGCATTTAGATCACATTTCGCACGTTTCCAGATCCATTTGAAAGAACAAAATTTTTGAGATTTGAAAGCCAATTGAACAAATCTCTCCCTTTACTTCAGGTCAAGTCCAAAGCACCATTAAAATCTTGCATTTTGGGGTTAAATTTTGTGACTTAGCCTGGTCAGGGGAATCAAGGTACATTGCTTTCTGGAACATTTTTAGCATTAAATCATTCACTCGAAGATTTGCCTCTGAAAATTTTTTTTGTCATGAAAATAACCATTTTTGGGAATATGTACAACCAGGAGCCTAGGCACCCTCGATTCAACTTCACTAATTGTTCAATAAGCATTTCCCCTAGCTAAGTTTTTTTCAACAGCTTTTGTCGCGTGAAAACTGACGAGATGGAGGCAGATTGTTATTTAAAGTTGGTAGGTGGTGAAGATGGAATTTAAAGTTATTTCAAGTTGGTACATTAGATGCAATAAATGATTACTAATCATGTTTTTGCAATATAAAAGTTAGCTGGGGGCCTAAAATATATTATTGCATAAAAAAGTTAGATGAGGGCCTGAGATTGCACCTTTTAGAACAAAAACACAGAATTTTTCCCGGCCAGTACCAGTAAATTGGTTGGCAAAAATTTAAATTGAGAGGGCCCGAGCCCCTGGTCGTCAATGTTAAGTTACTGCTAATTGCTGTTGTACGCATGTACTGCTGCGCCCAAAAATAGCTGAAAAAAAACTACTGAACAAATAGGCTTTGTGTGATCATTTTTATCATTGGTAGCATTTCAGTTGGGGGGGAGGCAGAGGGCCTGGGCCCCCTGGTTACGCCTATGGTTTAATGATTACCGTACAAGCTTGCTCTCATTCCAACTATAAAATTTGTCATAACCAAACTGCTAAAGAACATTTACCGCAATAGAAATATCAAGTTTTAACACCAAAAAGAATTATTGTAAGCTGAAAAACTAAAAATGTAAATAAAATTAAGCTGATACGGGAATGAAAAAGCAAATACGAGTTTTCGTGACGATGTAAGAAAGCAAAATTTAGGACTTCGCAAATTGCCATTTTCAAAACAAAAAAACAAGGTAAACCAGTCAAAGTCGTCAATAATAACATCAATGATGCAATGCATATACGTATACTGTGCAATGTGCACAAAGTATACCGCGATTTGTCGACAAATAATACGCGTAGATATTGAAGTTAAATACTTACTTCTGTGACAATATTATTTATCACCACCCGACATTGGTATGTATTTTTCTGTAAATACAAAGCACAAAATCTAGTATGGAATTGGTATGGAAGTATGGAAGATTGTCTTCCGTTCCATTCTTGAAATCTTCCATTCCATTTCCTTCCATTCTGGCATCTTCCATATTCCATACCGAAATTTCCGTTCCATTCCATACCATGCCCTGCCTACGCTCGGTTCTCGCCATTATACCTAGGCTATTCAGTTCATATGCAGGAGCCTATATCTTAAAGTGCAGTATAAGCACGAGAAATAAACACTACGATAAGTAGGCCTACAGTATATTACCGGTGCATATTGGTACCGTAATATCTAAGTATAAGTGACTATGCAGAGATTACAGAGCACAAAACAGACACTGAAACTGATTTTGTTACCGATATCTAAAACGGGTGTTTATGGAATTATCATTGGCCTGCATGCGACAAGTAAAATAACATTTATCTACGTGACTACAGCAAAAACTTGGTCCCAAGACTTTCGTTTCATTTCCTCGTTTATTTTTGGATTTGCTCACTACAATCGACCTTTCCATCAACGCAATTATTGTCTGTTTTTTCATAATTGCTCTCATAAAACTGATGATGAAAGAAAAGAAAGTAGACGTATAGTGATATATTGTAGTTCAAACTCAACCGAGCCATTCAATGACTTGAAGAAACAAAAAGTGCCAGCTGTAGGCGCCATAGACCGTATTTTTTTATGCATACATTTTATGAAATAATGAAATGTATTTTTAATGACCACAGCATCCGATGACTTTTAACACGTTTGTGTTGGGATTATTTCTCTTCAGCGTTATTGCGTCTTTGGAAGCTCAAACTTATGGAAAACTTTTCGAAAAACTCGAACTAAAAAGTGAGTTTTTTTGTATCTTTCCACCACTTGAATTATCTTGAAAATTGCCAACGTTGGGGTATAAAGTTGGTTTTTAGAGGCGTAGTGAATATCATTAAACAAAACTTAAGCATTTTTACTGGGAAAAAACGCTGATGTTCCAGTTTTAGTTGATTATTTTCAGATCCCCCTCTATCGCCCAGGCAACAGCGATTGGAACTCGCCAGGATGGCACTGGCTTATATTCAAAGTGACGTCATCGCAGAATCTGACTTGGATCGAATGTGCTTTGTCGGGGATTGCAATTACATTGAAGTCACAAGAGTCCTAAAACATCCTGATGATGCGGTAAGGATGATGACGTCATTGTTTTCTGTGACAAGTATTGTATCAACCAGTAGCGTAGCTAGGGAGGGGGATTATAGCCCCCTCGATCGGCCGACCGACCAGAACGCAGAATATGGAAAAGTACATCTGAGACTGATTTTTGCACTTTCTTTTTTATAGAATTCGGACGCAAAAACCCCAATTCCATTTTTGGTTTTCAAGAGAATTCTGATACAAAAACCATTCCAATTTCAAGTGAAGGTTTGTTTTGTCTTCACTAGATATTTGAAGCGAAAACCGTTCCAATTTTAGGTAAAGATCTTTTTTTTGGCCCCAAAACCCCGTAATAGCCCCCCATTGCAGATTTCTGGCTACGCGACTGGTATCAACAGTTCCTCCCAAGACTCCATGATGAAATCTTGACAAGGGCATGCAACGCGTGCTGATCATCAGCAATTTTTGAAGCGGTGTTTGCGGGTAGCGCGCAGCGTGCTGTTTGTGAAGAGTGGCTTTAGCCCTTCACTTTGTTCGATGCGATATTTTGGAAACGGTTACATTCCTTCAAAGTCTAAGATCTTGTCAACAGCTGGAGTGAAATCCTTTGCATAGTTTGAACAGGAATTCGGTACGTCCAACGTGACGTCTTTTCAGCGTAATTTTTTTTTTTAATGAACATTTACACTCGTACGCTCATTAATGTACGCAAAATATTGACCAGTCTTATTGAAAAGTTAAATACAACATGAACATTATACGGACATGTGTTTAGGGATGAGTGTCATCAAAGAAATGACATAAAAAAAGTAGAATGCTGGAAAACACAGCTAGTGTACAGAATAATCTTTCTTGGCGCACCGCATTGCAACCAAGAAGAAACTTAAAATCATTTATCTTTCGCATTAACTGCCGTAATCTTATTCTAGTGGAAGGTACTTTCACCTTTAAAATTGTTTACCTGGCAATTATGGTTCACAGGGGCTTATCCTTCACCTCTTGGCCTTTTTCCTTGAAAGTTTAAAGGATAACTTTTGGGTTTTTGACAACTTGCTGATCAAGTAATCATGCTGTTTTTGAAGCTTGTCTACGTAATTTGCTAAAATTAAGCGACGTTATTAGGCAACCCTGAATACCTGGGCCCGCTGCTACAGTTTGTTGAGTTAAAACTCGAAAAGACGTGTTCTGCGAGTTCTTTTTATTTGTACAATCATCAGCGTTTACGATGGGCAAGTAGTATTGCAAATTTAAACGGCAAATTTTGGAAATTCTTATGTAGTTTAAAACTTTTGTTGATCAAAAACTCACTTAGTTGTCGTTAGCCTTTCTGATGAACAATTCCACCATAATACACAACGCAGAGACACACTCATGCACCCAACAATATTTTTGAATGTGCAGTTTTGAACAAAGATCAAAGTAAAAAGCAACCCCGTTTATCCAGCCCTGATATTCCCCGCAAATATAGGCTCCTGCATTTTGAAGAAGTTTTGGGTTCGCAAGAGGCTTTAGCAGCTTTGCAAAGTAGTTAATTGGTTGCAATTCAGCAGCTGAGGTCGTTCTGACAGAGCCTGTCTCAGTGAACCGAATTGCCAATTTTAAAACAATATTTCGAGGTTTGAACGAACCAAAACTACGTAAATATCGCGAAGGGCTTTCAAACCAAGTAAGGTGTCACATGTTTCCAGCACATAGGCAATGCAACTGCCTCGCATAAACTTTTAACTGTTGGTATTCACTTATATCCTCAACCTATTATGTTCAAAATGCAACCAAATATCCCAAGTCCACAAAATTCTTTAATTTTTAGTCATTCTTAGCATTTAATTGCCAAAAGCCCTATACATTATGTTCAGCTACAGGCCTTGGAGGAGAGAAGAGGTAACTAAACACTAATCGAAATCAAGTTCCCCGAGACCACTACTCAGGGGTGTTGACGTAAAAACTTTTTGAACAGCGCAGTAAACTCAGCTGAGGGTCGCGCTTTTACTCGATTTAACGTTCGATTTACTGCAGAAGCATTCGCTAAACGATATGACTAATCAAATCAACTTTTACTCGGAATGGTTCAAAGCTAACACCACAACACATTGTGAATAGCACTAAGCAAGCACGAAAAGGATGAAAACTGTGAAAGCACAAAAACCAAACCAGGAGACAGGGAAAATGACCATATGGTCTTCGAGTCAGTTGCCCCCTCGAAGCCGATATTAAACAAAAGTAAACAGGAAAAACAACGCACATGAAGATATACATAAAGTTACTTAAGGCAAGTTGAAGAATTTAATTGACCAGTCTCTTCAGCCAAAAATTTAACCTGGAATTAGGATTTTTTTGCAAATTTTACACATCATTTCAGCATTAATGTTGGAAAAATTTTACCGAGAAAGTGTGTAGAATCAAAATAGGGTTTTAGTGCAGAGAACCTGCCGGACCTGCCCGTGATTGTGACACACTAAACGTAACAATGGTACATTAACCGATCAGTGATCGAGTGGATAGCGTCTGCTACTGAGGCGGTAGAGGGTTTTGATTCCTGGTCGGGTCAAATCAAAGAGCTAAAAAATTGTTTTTTTCAGCTTCCTTGCTTGACGCTCAGCAATTAAATGGAGAGAGTGAAGCCTCCACCGTATGTGGTAGTCAGGTAAGCAGGTGCTAGCTTGACTCGAAGACCGAAAGGTCCCTTCGCTTTTTCGTGGCCAAGGCAACTTGGTGAATAAAACGTAATTACAATTACATCTCCAGTCTTCAAATTATCTCCCAAAATTCAGAAACAAGTATTTGTTGGTTAAAATTAAAAAAAAACATTAGTCAAGTTTAAAGATGCAGCTATTTTTATCCTCTTCTGCTTCGTTTCAGTTTGAGCACGTGATTGTCGACGTAATGAATACATCTGTCAACGCAGATGAGCCCTACTCTTCCCTGTTACGCCTCGGTGAGGTTGGGGTCAAATTCCATCACAATGGGGCGATTGTTTTGGAGTGCTTTAGAAAAAGTGCGAAAGTTAAGATCAGCATACCTGCAGAGTTTGGTTATCATGTCCTAAAGGGTATTTCAGCTAATTTTATACCCTCATTAGTCCAAACTCAGTATACATGTCGTAGATCCCCCCTCCAGCAAGAATTTTTTGGTTATTGCACAAGCTACTTTTCTTGCAAAGCTAGGACATTTATTTCATGCCTTTGGCTTTTTGTTGCTAGAATCAGCCCCTTCAAATGCCGAATATTATGTTTTGTCTATTTTTTTACGTCTGCTTTCTTGTGATGCTTTTAGGTTTTCTTTTCCGTTCACCATTTAAATTATTTTGCGTTGGTGCTAACTTTGTTTTCGTTCTGAATTTAAGAAACTGACAGGCATACATATCTTAGAATCGATTCGGATTATTCTGGTGTTTTCATGCAACGTTGGAGTTAGCAATGACGTATGAAGGAATTAAACTACTAACCTTGTGAGTCAGAAATTGACAACTCAACACTTTGATTTACACCCTGAAGCGGTGGTCGGTCGTGTAAATGTTTTTTTCTGAAATTTGTTTATTTTTGTTATTACGTTCCTTTTTTTATTTGATCGCTGTCGAGTCATTAACTTTGAGCGCGACCCCAACCGATCGCTATTTAGGATTGTTTGACCCCGGTGTTGTCTTTCCCTATTAATGGCTGACTAGAAAGAGTAGAAAGATCTTATCTAGTTGCTGTTGTTTTGTTAGGATGTTAAACTAAACTTTTTGTGATAAAATACGACGCAGTTACTGCATAAGTTTCTTGTGGTTTTAGTGTCAAATTTGACTTCCTTTGCAAGTCTAGGACTTCAGTCAAACGTTGTTAGGAGTGAAATTAGAGTGAGGCGGGGTTCAATTTTACGCTTCTTGGCGGTAATTTGAGAGTTGAACCGTTGCTAATCGTACTTACTGCATGGACAGATATAATAAGCAGGTGAAGCCAGGGTGTGGGTTAATTAATGCACAATATTGTTTCGCGGTCTATTGGATTGATACAAACAACAAGACCCAAATCACAATGAAGACGTTTGATAACTAGAGCCACCGACAGGGGGGGACAATGACCCCGGGGCCCATGGACTTTAGGGGGCCCATCAGAGGGCCCAAGGGCTTTAGAAGGCCCATCGAAATCAGTTTGACACTGACGAATCAGTTTGTGGAAGATCGAAGACCGTTTTTTTTTTGAGATCACATCAAAACCCAGGAGAAAATTGTGGCATTTCCCTCGTCTGTTTTGGAGTACACAAAACCGGAGATGCCTAATATTTGAGCTGACCCCGGGTTCTCGTTTGGCTCTCGGCCAGTAGCGTACGCAGGATTTTGAAAAGGGGGGGGGGCAGAAACTTCAGAAAACTTGAGAGGAACATAGATCAGAATTTGAAATTGTCATACCCAAATTTCGTCCCATTTTTCGCCCAAAATCAGGTGAAGAGCAAAAAAAAAGGTCCTCACTCAAGTTTCGTCCCATTTTTCGCCCTAAATCAGGTGAAGAGCAAAAAAAAGGTCTTCACTCAAATTTCGTCCCATTCTTCGCCCGAAATCACGTGATTTTGAGCCCAAAGCCTGATGCCCAACTTGCCAAGGGGGGCATGCCTCAATTTTGCTCACTTTTCTATGCATTTTTGCCATGGCCCAATGGCCCCCCCTAAATACGCCCCTGCTCTCGGCCTCCCTGTTGATAACTAAGATCAAGCTTCTGGAAGCCATTTATAACAGAAACCGCCTTTAAATTTCATTAAACGCGGCAGCAATTACCAAAACTTATGAAGTTTGTATTTTCTGGTAATAACATTAAAATTACATTTGAGATCCAAGAGTTTACTTTATGTTTTGGCTAGTGCGTCGTGGCCATACCACTTTCCGCTTTTAATCGTGGGTACGTTGTGTGATTTACTTCTTAAATTTTTAGTACCGTATTTCATAAATTTATAACTTTGTGGTACTTTTGTATCTTATTTTTACTTTAGGACTGTGTATAGCGGGTCCACTTTTCATTTCAATCGACTACACCACTTTTCTCGTTTGTCTGATCTTTGTGTGTGTTGGCCTGTGGTGAAAAATAACCCCCGTCAGTTCTCGCTGCTTCATGCTTAATTGAAGCTCGCAGGTCGCATTTTTGACCCTTTTTTATTGATGCGGCGCATACACCTTTGTCCATAATAGGTCTATCTTCACTATTACTTATTTCTTTCATCATAGGAACGCTTTGTTTCAAAACAATTCATTGAATGCAAAGTATTTTCTTACTTATAAGGTGTTTTTTGCAACGACAGCTGGCGTAGCGGCCGCGAAGCGGATTCTAATTTGCAAGATTTGAATCCTAATTTGCTAGGCTAGCTTCCCTCCGCCGTTTTTCGTTCCACAAGTAATATGTTTGATTTGAAACATTGTCCTGAGTTTGTTTTTGCGTTATATTCGTTCTGTTTATGAATTTAATTATGACAACAAAAGACACCGTAGTGATGTGATCCGTGTCTTCAAGGAGGTGAATCATCCAGCCAATTCCGGTAGTTTACAACAGCTAAAATCGAAATATAACTTTTGAAATTTGGGGCTGCGGTTGCCAAAATATCAATCAATACAAAGAGCTATCCTCTACAAGGTTTTTGGAAACTCTGAATATGTTCTACCAGCCTGAATTTCCCAAAAAAGGGGGGTTTACCAAAATTTGGTTGGTCGCGTGAAGTGACTGGAAGGATTAATATTTTTCACTATTCAGTCTCTCTTTTTCCTGGAAGTTCTAGCTGGAAAAGCAGAATCAGGGTTTCCAAAAACTTTTTAGGGGGATATCTCTTTGTACAGTATTTGCTGAATAGTGCAGCCCCAAAATGAAACCAAAAAAAATTTACATTTCGATTTTAACTATTGTAAACTACCGGAATTGGCTGGATGCTTCAACCCCTTGAGTTATGAGTTTCACAATTTCAGTCTCTGGTTTATTTCCAAGTGAGATCATATCAACAAGTTCTCGAAGGTACAGAATCACCAAGAATTCGAATTGCTATTGAAATCATCGGAAAATCAATAGATTTTCTTGGTAACAAAAAGGCATTTCAATTGATGGTTACAAACGTGGGATAATGTATGGGCATTATAACCATACAGCAATTTTAGCAACATTTGGATCTTTTTTATCTTTGTAAGCCCTTCCCGTTTTTTTGCGTTTTGTGTTTTAAAGCGATAAAAAAGCAGCTTTGCTTGCCCCGGAAAAATAACGACTCGAACGTTCTTCCAAAATTCCTAAAGCACAGAATATAAGCCCGTCTGCCCGTCCTCTACTTGTAAATCTTCACAACAGAACCGATCGAAACGCCTACTTTGAATCTTCCTCGTCTGAATATTAACTGGATTGCGTCTCTTATTCCTGATCAGGCCCTGCGTCGTAGCGATTCAAAATTTGTTCCATACTGCCCATTGGCGGACAAAAATATTCATGACACTCTGATATTTTTGATTGTTCAACTACGCTGTGGCCACATTCAGTCACAAGATGGTAATCGATTTGAAGTTTGTTCCAACCAACGGAATTTTTAGAAGTGACGTAACTAAAGCAATTAAAGTTGCAGTAAGTAGATTTCGAATGTCTTTTGCTGAGCCATTTAAATTTTTTTTGTTATGAATCAGTTTTCAAGGGTTTCTTCGCAAGCGCCGCAATTGGTTTTCACTTTTCAAAAACCACTCAACTGTTTTCCAGGCTCTTTACTGGTCGGTGCTGAACTGCTTCAAACATGGAACTGGTTGCGGAGGTAATCTGATGATGTTGTGATCACGTAGGCAGGTGATTTAATTGATCTGTGATGACGTGCAGATGACTCGCATTGGTTGGAGTGGGGAGATTGGGGCTCGTGTTCTGCCCGGTGTGGCCAGGGCCAACGAACCCGGCGACGTCATTGCTTCGTCTCTGACTGGGGGCCGGTGAAGTGCAACGGTGGGTACGGGGAGACGAAAAACTGCACGCACACCGACAAGCTACTATGTTTAGGTGAGCGTTGGGAGTTGTTGAGTTGTTTTCGTTTTTATTTGCAATCTGGTCGTTCTAACCAAGCAACTATTCTGAACGTTACTTTATGCGTGTAAATATATCGTTCTTACGCGCCGGTTCCACTGTTGAGGTCGACAAAATGAAAGTGGTCGATAACGTATCACAAAAAATAAATTAATATACTACGCTACAGAGTACCGCCCACTTCAAATTACTACTTTATGCCTCTGATAAGTTGTGGTGATAATAATAATCCTTAATCCACAAATTGATTCTTTTTCGTTGTAACTTCATTGCAGTTTCACCATCGGAGCCGGACGAATGGGGTCAATGGAGGTCATGGAGTAGCTGTGATCGCACTTGTGGGACAGATGGGGTGACAAGGCGGACGCGGACATGCCTCCCTGGTGGCTATGCGATGTACTGTCATGGCGAGGATGCTGAAACAAGGAGATGTGTGGATGTCCCTGATTGCTCAAGTTGGTGGAAAATTATATACAGCTAAAATCATGTTAACTTTCATGAACAAGTTGACATTAAAGCAAAATTTTGGGTGGTCCATGGAAATAGAATTTGCCATAAAATTTTGGGTGGTCCATGAAACAATGCTAAGCAAATTTAGATTTCCTGGGTGGAATGTAATATTCATTAGGGTATATTGGAGTCATGGCAGCGTTAATAACTATCACACATAGCTAAGCTTTTCCGCGTTAGTTGGACAAAAGCAGATTAAAGTGGATGCAAGCCTTTGATTTGTTTTACGTTCGTTTCCCCTCTTTTCAAGTAGGCTGATGTTTGGGAAATAATGTCTGCATTTATTTGGTAAAAGTGGTTCATTTAATTTAGCCTATGGAGAACTCGGAGCACCAATTCAATAATCATTACTTTGAGAACAACTTAAGGTAATTGCTATTTTTAAAAGCTGCAATGCTGCATGGTGACCTAGCGCCAGTTTAGTTGTAGTGCGGGAAAACATTGCATGTAAGAGTCAGCACTTACTTTTTTACTGTTTTAGATTACGTTACTGATGATGAACTAGGCTTGTTCGAAACGTCCAGACTCTATAGATTAACTAGAATAAAAATTAATTTTAAAGCTGTTTTGTTTAACATTACTTTTAGATCTTCGTTTGTCTTTACTTTTGTAAAAGGTATTTCTGCGTAATTATCTAGTTAACGGAGTGTGGGCGGAGTGGTCAGGTTGGTCGAAATGCGTCGCTACAACCTGCCACAAGTCGTATGGGTTTAGAACAAGGTCGTGTTCGAATCCGTCTCCCTCTGTGGGGGGAGAGCGATGTCAGGGACCGGCTGTCCAAGTGTCTAGCTGCTCTGCGCCCAAATGTAACTGTGAGCGAAATATTTGTTTTTAAGTTACGTCATGAGACATCAGAAATCGACACCTTTTTATGGTTTTGCAAATTTGCAGCATTCCAAAGTTATAGCATTTTGCTCTGTGTTTCCTTGCCTCATAACAAACATCGGTGCCCGACGAGTTCTATGCGTCGGTTGCCGTTTGTGCTTAAATTTACTTCGATTCTGGATCCACGAAGACGACGCATTTTGAAGAAAAATGTAAATCCATTTAAATTTGGTTCTTCAGTGCTCAGTTACGTAACAACTCAGCTATCTAAGTCACAATTATTTTATTTTTGCAGATATCTCCCCTGCAGATGTCATCCGTTTCAGCCCCTCCAGTGCGTTAGTTTACCAACCCCACCTTGCCCTGCGTTACCTCTCCATCGTGCTTAAGTTCCGACCCGTCTCTCCCGATGGCTTGTTGTTACGTCATACTGGATCAAATCGCGACTTCAAACTGGTTAGAACGTCGAAAGTCAAAGTGTCAGGAGGCGAGGTCGGAGGAGAAGGTGACCAAGAAGAGGAGGAAGAGTATGTCGCGCTGTCACTCGACAATGAAGAGCTTTTAGTCTCTGTCCTCCTCAATGGTTCAGATCCTGTCGTTATCCATGCTGGTATGGTTAAGGTAAGATTAGATCTCTCTAAAGAAAGGGAGTTGATCTTCACCTGACCAGATAGTACCGAAGAGGTATTCACAGCTTCCGTGCTTGACGTTCAATATGGAAAACACTGGCCAGTTGATTGAGCGGTCGCACGTTCGTCTTTGGTGCAGGAGGTCTGAGATTCAAAGCTCGGACCGATTAAATCGGACACAATATTGCTACATTTCTGCAACATTTCGAAAGGAGCTATTTAGCCCGGGCGCAATGACGTGGAGATGGGCCCACCAAACTCGTTACACGCGTCGGCGTAATACAGCAAGTATGACAAAAGATTTGATTTGACATTGAAAAACCATTGCATGACTCTAAAATCGAAAAGGTTCCTTCACGGTCTCCAGGCTAAGTTTGGTGATTTGTAAATTCCATCTAACGGACTTCTTGCATAATATGATCCCTTATCTTTCTACTTCCTTCACAACCTTAGTATATCTTTTCGCAGGAATTTTGAAATATGTTTTTATTACGAGTTTGGTTGGTGGCAAAGTCAAATTTTGCAAAATCGCTTTACTAGATTATAAAATGCGCGACAGTAAATTTGCCACCAAACTCAAGCATTCCAATGAGGCAAAATACATAAAAGGAGCATCCAGCTTATCTAAGCTTGTTAAAATGGGGTTACAACATGTTAAAAACCCCTTATTAATGCTTCAAAGAGTGCTTACCACTTGCTGAAACTTTGCATTCCACAAAATTTAGATATTGGCTTGTACTAGCCTATTGACGCTTACGTTTTTGATGAATTTGTTCCAATTTACCTCCGACAGATGCTTCAATGGAATATTGTTCGCCTGCTGGTCGTTAGTGACGTCATAAACGTGAGGATGAATGACGGAGAAAACATGAAGGCGTCCCTGCAGGACTCCCCAGTGAGGCCGGACTCCCTGCACGTCACCCATGATAGGGATGAGGCGCGATGGTGGGGCCGCTTGTGGAGTAAAGAAGGTGATGCGAAGCACCCCGACACCCCGCGAGAAACTGTCACTAGAAAAACCCGCGCTATTCTTGCCAAAATAACCGGAAATTTGGCTGTGGGGAGGTTCAAAGACAACCCCGGGTTTAGAGGTAAGAGGCTGGGGATTTTTTATGAAAGGCATCTTTATTTTCCTCTCACGAAGAAGCGACGGTGGCGTTATCCTTTGGACGAATCCGCACCCGCTTAGGAGTTGCTTGTTTTCCAAGTTTTCTGGTTATTTTTTTCAATTTCATGCTTGTTTGAAGCCATCAAACGAAAATGTCGCGAAGCGCCACATCCAAAAAAGGAAAGGAGCAATTCTCGTGTTTAAAATTGTAAAAGGCGATAAATTCAAATTGCTAAATGCTAATTATAATAAAAATGCTCTACATGTAGTTAATGTTTAGCCTACACGTTCATCGTAGCTTTTTTAACAAAAAGCGTTCGACTGATTCGGAAGTCAAAGTGGTAACTTTTCTGCGCAATGAATTGTTATTAACGAAATTTCCCAGACTTGTAGCTTTGTGGTTTCCAGGCTACATTTCCTTGCTGCTGATGAACTTTGTGGCTTATCGCTTCGAGGTGGCGGAGTTATCGAAGGGAGGAAACCCCCGAAATCCAGTTCACTCCGAAAATGTGGAGGTCATTAAACACCTCGACCACAGCTTATACGGGGAGGCGCAAATCCCCCATTTCGACGGCAGCAAGAGGTAGGGTGATTGGGGATTTCGAAGTTTTTTGTTTAGTTATAAGTAATTGAAACAATTTTATTTTGAATCAAAATGAATTTCACAGATATAAATTCGAAACCGAAACAACTAGCAGGTAATGGGGCTAACCGCTAGCGCTAGGTGGTACCGATTAAAATCTACATTTTTTGGTTCGCATGAAAACACTTTGAGAGAAAACGTGTTTCAAGATGTTGACTGCAACAAAATTTATATTCTGTTTGAATGTAATTGTTTAATTCACGTAGAATGATACGCATTGTTTGTTCACAAAACCAGATTGTACGTGCCCCTGGCCATGCGCTGGTGGGATGATGAGTTCGCGAAGGTGGAATTCAAAGGAGTGGCAGCCAACAGCTTCCAAGCCATCGACGCCGCCCACATCAGGCTCTCGTTTAAGCCCGAAACCCCCGACGCTGTGCTGTTGTGGAACCAAGGTGAGTGACGTCATAAGTTGTCTATTCGCACAGAAAGTCCATGCAGCCAGCTGAGTTAAAATGACCAATTTCGTCCAACGACCGTTAGATGTGCCACTGTGCCTGTATGATTTGCAGTGTTTAATGCAGCCCAATGCCCATCAATATTGTACACCGATTCAGGAAAAAATGACTTCGCCTCTCAATGGAAAGTGGTGATAGAGGACGGGGTACGAGTGAAGTTCATATCAACACAGCTTGGTGGGAACGTGCACGTACTGGCAACCAACGACACCCTCAAGCTTGGAGGTTGGAACGTGCTGGATTTACTTTTCCTTCGGTACGAATTTGTATTGCAATTGATGAAAAATATTGCCCAACAGACAACCGTTGAGGATCCATATGTAGAGGCCGCCTTGGCGATAATGGTTTGCCCACTTTTTGGGTTTGAAAATAGCCTCTTCTCTTTTGGCTTCTTCAGCACATCACTGGGTGTGACATTCCATTACATCATTTTACATTCATAAGAACAACAGTGCCGTATATCTACTACACATATACCTTTGAGAGCTTAACTGTTTGAAAAAGCTATTATTTTTTATTTCCTAAAAAAACACATTTTTCAAACAGAAGCATATTTTTTCCGGTATGTAGCCGCGATTATAAAATATATGCAATCTGCATCCACCGTTATGTTTTCCAGCAACGGAGAAATCCACATCCGCCTCAACACAGATGGAATTGCGCGAACACGCATCCCCCAACTCACCAAGCAAACTGAGCCTGGCCCCGTCATCGTTGTGGGGGGAAGCAGAAAGGCAAGCAATAGAGCGTCTGATACCGAAATTGCAGCCTCGGTTTCGATTCTCAATCGGTCAAGTCAAAGACGTTGAAATTAGTGTCTCATAGTTACCTAGCTTGAAGTTCAGCGAACAGTGCGAAGCCTTCTCCGTGTGTGGTAGACAGGTGGCAGCTTGACTCAAATATTGCGAAATCTCTGCTGTCTAATGTCTCTTGGCCAAGTAGCTTGGTAAGGACATGCATTTCCAACATACAGGTGAGAAGTTGTTGAGCACGGCTCTAAAATGACTTATTGTTTTTATTTTGCGAGTAAAAACAGATTACCTATAAAAATACTGATGAAAACATACTACAACGAAAATAAGATCTACGTTTAAAATCCACGCCCTCGTACAGCGTAGTGTTGTTTTAGTTTGGACAGTTCTACAAGCAACCAAGCACGGCAGAAGAAGCGCACATTGCTCCGTTCCACGGATACATCTACAGCTTGAAGCAGAATGGAGTTGAATTTGTGATCCATGGAAAGAACCTCACCAATGCTTGGGGGATGCCCCTAACTGTCATAATGAACAAACCACGTGAGAAGTTTGCTTTTTTTTTAGCTGAACTTACGCCGAACGATAAAACATGCACCGGGCTACGGCGGCGGCGTGGTCTAAACTTTGTAGCCCTTTCACCAAGAAATTTAAAAAATAAACAATAAAAAAAGAGATAAACAACCTGCACGCACGTAACTTTATTTACGTTTTTTGTTTAGTTTTTTATACTAATTTTCGTAAAAAATAGTTTTGAGGTATAAATGATAAAGTCTCAAGTTTTCGAGTTTGCAAGTTTCTCAAGTTTGATATAAAAGAAAAAAACAAACAAAACTAACTCGATACTATGTAATGGTAAAACGAAGTTTATGTAAGCTTTGTTTTCAGTCTACAAAGAGTTTTGGTATTTCAAGCCTCTGTATCAAGAAGATCCCAGCTCCAGCGGCGGGCTCATCAGCAGTCTTCTTCAATTTTTAAGACTGAAGGAAGCTCCGTTGAAGAGGTCGAGTGGTGATTTACTGACACTAGCAGACATTCGCGCAAGGGGTGACGTCCGCGAGGTGGCGTGCGTGATTCCAGTTTCCACCGATATTCTTCATGTTCCAAATATTCGTTGGTTCAAAGATGGGTTGCCGGTAAGGCAATGCTTGTTAAATTGTAATAGCTGCTTTCGTGAAATGCTTCCAGGTCAGAGGTCAAATGACACTCTACGGCGCTTCTGTCTTCTCGGTGGCTTCAAATAAAACAACGAAGTTGAGTAAGAAAAAGTAAAAAAAACATTGGACAACAAACATTTGGACATTTAGTCAATTCCATAAGGATTCGCCCAGAAAATAGCTCTACCGTCGTTTTTTCCATTGCGAATGAAAATGCAGTCAATCAATTTTGGAAATTGGCTTGTCTTTTAGGGTAACTTGATTAATTGTTTTTTTGCTGTTGTACTTTTTCTATGATGCTAAATCAAAAAAATTTCAAAATGACATGAATTTTATCATCAGATTCACGAAGGCTCACGGTATTTGATTCGCAAAGTAGCGACGTCTACCACCATACGGTCAAGCGTATTTCTACTTCCTGCCGCTGAAGGCAGCAGAGAGCTGTCCGGAATATATTCATGCATGGTCGAAGATCGAGTTGACACGTGGCTTTTTATTAACCACGTGGTGGCAGTCATACACAATAGTAAGCCGCGATTTATTTAAATAACGGTGCTAAAAAACGGTAAAAACATGCTGGCCTTACATGACGTAGGGGTCGGAAATCGATCTCAATCTCGTAAGGGTAAAGGTTCGATTCCCTGCCGTTGCAAATTTTGCAAGTGTGTGTAGATACCCGTGCTGAAAATTTTGTCGTTGTATCCACTCTCAATTTATGTTTGTCCTGGTTAAAAACATCCTTTTGGTGTTGCAGTGGTAGAGAATTGGATTCAAATTCGCAAGGACAAAGATTCGGTTCCTTGCCGTTGCTACATTCTCAAGCGCATGTAAATACTTGTGTAGAAAAAATTGTCTTGAATTCTTTTTGAATTTATATTTGTCTCGCTTAAAAAAGTTGGTAACTGAAAAGATGCAGAAGGAGAAGATTTGATCTAGACCTCTAGGCAGAGATTTCGATCCCCTGCTAGTTATTCGTAAAGCTTGTAAATTCCCCCTGTGTTAAACTCTTGAAAACATGCCTTGCGTTTTATTATGAAATAGTACTGCTTGTTTGCTTTGCGCTTATAAACATTATTTGAAAAATAACCGTAAGAACAAATTTTTTATGACACAGTTGTTCATGCGACCGCTTTTCTTGATGATCCAGAGTTAACCTTTGATTTTTAACAGGCCCATGTCGCAACGGCAGGGAATCGCACTCTAACCTACGAACTTTGACCTCTACCATCGCTGAATTCAAAAACTTATATAAAAACTTGATCTAAATATAGAATTCACCACATGACCTTGTTAGTTTCATGATCGCACAGTAAAAATTATTGTGAAAGTCAGTTTTCCTTCACGCACGAGGGAACGACAGGGGCACCGCGCACACTCTCACGTACTTTGGTGTTTTTGACATTCCTTAGTTGCCCGATTGTACTTTGACTTCCCAGTGAGGTTTGCTGCTTGTTGGAAGATAATTGCGAAGCAGATATAATTGCCGTTGAGCACCTTATCTAAAACCGAAAGCAATAGCGTGATCTGGGTGGGATTCGAACCCAGAACATACGATTCAGATAAGCGACATATTGTATGGCATGCTCGTAGATACGCTTCCGACAATTGATTTAAACACTGAGGAATGCTTCTTCTTGTAGGCTTAGCTAGCAAATCTTCAGTTTACTACAACTTAATATGTGATATTTTTGTTTGCTTTTAATAATTTATTTCGTCACAGACATCGCCGACCCCAACTCGTTTATGATGTCAGTACTGGTGTATATAAGAGAGAGCACAGGTGCCACTGAAACGCAGTCGATGTTCATTGCCGCTGGGGGCGCCACTGGAGTGGCCTTGATCATGGTTCTAATTTGCCTTCTACAGAGGTGGTACGGTCTTTGTTAATTGTTCTCCCCCCTCAATTTCACTTCACATGCATAGCAACAAAACGCAGCCATCAATGAAATCGCCATCGCATTTCTTCCCTTAATTGTTACTATGGTCAGGTAATAGAGGCTTGCCTGGGTTTTATTATTATAAGCAATATGATTCAATGCGACTCGTTTGCCTTTCCCAAGGGCACACTACACATTGCAAAATCGGGAATCGAACCCAAGCTTTTTCATCAAACAACGCTAAATTTCCTGATACATTGATTGCAACTAGTTTGTCCAAGCAGAGTTGTCTGGTATTTGAAAATAAGATTGGCGTTTGTGTTATATTAAATTTTCGGAGCTGATTTTCAGGAGTTACGCCAAACGAAAAGGCTTTGCTGGAGGTAGAAAGAAAAAGAAAAAAGTTAAAGATAATAAGAAAACAAAGGATTATACTGAGTTAACAATGGATGGTGACGACGATGAACCAGAAGTAACTGACGGCGAAGGAGAAATCGAAGATTATGGTAAAGACTTTGAACCTGAGGTTGAGGATTTTGCGCAGAAAGGTAATAGGTTTCGCTATGAGGTTGAATGTTTAGTAAAAGCTATCTTCATTACCCTCACTGAATATCAATCATGCCGAAGCATTAGCAAGTAAGCGCGCCATTTCTGCGTCATTGTGTGAGCAACAAAAACACTCCTTTTGAAATACGTCGCAACAGTAGAGAGGCGTTAGCAACAGTGGCGTATATCCGTAAAAATTATTGGGGGGGATGAAACAGAGCCATCAAAAGTTGCACATATAAAAAAGCGTATAGTTGCGTACAGGCGCGTAGCCAGGATTTTGGAAAAGGGGGGCTTTTTTGAAAGAGTGAGAAAAGTGCAAACGACCTTGAACCGAATTTTCATTGTTCTTGAATCAGAATCACACGATTTGTCCCAAAATTGCGACGGAATTTCTCGGAAATGCATTCGTTAATTCTGCCCAAAAACAGGTGGTCTCCAAAAAATAAAAAAAAAGGTCTTCATCGAAATTGAGTCAGATTCTTCGGCCAAAATCGGAAATTCTAACGTATTTTCTGCCCAAAATGAGGTGGTCTCCAAAAAAAAAAAAAAAAAAAGGTCTTCATCGATATTGATTCTGATTTTTCGGCCATAATTTTCGGTTAGACAATTTTACGATTTTTGCAGGGTACGATAAACAATTTTAACAATTTTGCAGGGTACGATAAATTCAAAAATTAATGGGGGATGCATCCCCACCGGGATTTACGCCCCTGGTTAGCAACACCTCCGATTTGACCCATGAGAATTAAATCTCGGGAATTAAACTCCAGGGGATCTCCCGATGCTGAAACGAATGCGTTACGGTTTGACAAACCAAGCGGTAATTGCTTAATAGGTTTAAAACATCGAATTCAATCAGTCTTAATTTCAGTTTTCAGACTTACAGTCTCCACATTTCAAGTAAATAAACCTTTAAATTCATCAATTGCTTTGTTTTTCAAAATGGTGATTTCCCCTGAAAATGTGAATTAAAAGACAAGAAATGAGAAACATTCAATCGGACAAAATTAAAATCTTATTTTACTACACATTTGCATAATCGCATGCTGCAATTAGTCATATATGTAAACCCAGACTTTTGTGCCCGTATCAGAATTGTAAACGGGCCTACTAGTAAAGACCCAGACCCAAACAGATATTTAAAGCCAAAAGCAGGCCCGATAAAGCCCGAAAGTAAAGTTATGTCTAAAACGTGTGCAATTATTGCTCGGTTGCAGTTAAAATAAAACTACTTACTTAATTGTGACGCAATAATGATATAATTGTACGATAAGAATCGCACGATGCTTAAAAATAAAACAAAATCGTCATTTTGGATTGCAAATTTATCAGTTACCTTTTTGCAGCACCTAACAGGCTAAAACACTCGGCAAATACGTAAGTCAAGCCCGAATTAAGCTCTACATTGTGTCATTCTCATGTCTGAACCCGGCCCGAAAACCAAGGCCCGACTTACAACTCTGGCCCGTCTAGCTACTTCAACTCAGAGCCCCCCTTTATGGGTTTAGTTTGCAAGTCTATCCTATTTCTGGGGCAGGTCAGGCGTATTTTAAAAAGAGGAGAGGTTTATTGGAACTCAACTCCTGATAATGAAATTTTTGTCCCTAAACAACGCTCTGCTCAGGAAACACACTAAAAAGAACACACGTTGGTGGTTACAAGAAAAAGAAAAAAATTGAGGGTCCTAGGAAAAGAAAGAGCTATATTGAGGAAGACGAAGGAAACACTGCTGATTATGGAGATAATGTTGAACCAGAAGTAGAGAAGTTTGCGAAGGAAGGTAAAGTTAAGAGTTCGAGTACTGGATGATAACTGAAAACAAACAAATCAAAATACCTTGTATTTGCGACTGTCGCTGATTCACGTTGAATCGTGGAGCGAGTTTGGCGGTGCTTGTCTACACGTCATTCACTTTGTTTTTATTACCCACAACATGTATTTATGCACTCTTTATTTCTTTATTGTGTTTCACAAAAATTAGCAGATAATGCGATTTGCTTCTCTCGTAGCTTCTTTCGAAGAAATGTCGCAGTGGTTGCGAGCTGTTGAAAACACTAGGTCCGATTCGATCGGCCCAGGTATTGAACTCCGCACCTCTCGTTGCAGAGGCAAACATTTCACCGTTCAATCAAATTTACGGTAAAACACCGAATGCAGCCGATCTTTGTGGTATCAGGTTTCATCAGGCTCAACCATAAGCCCAACTTTTCAAGGGATTGGCTACTTTTTTCAAAATTGTCATTCATCCAAAAAGCAATTTTAAAAGTGAAAAAGAAAAACAAAAAATATTTATCCCCACAGCAGACAAAGAAAATATTCATATTTTCGTAATAGTTCTACTCCACAAGTCCTAAGTACATGTTTGTTACTCATTTTGGCTCATTATTTAAAAATGCGACGTAGAAACTGCTCGTCAGTTGAACCGAACCAGCCCAGAGCACCGTTTTTGGATTTTGTTTGCAAACTTTTCTGAATTGCTAGGCCATGTGGGATAATTTTTTTGCAGAGGAAAGCTTTAATTTAAATGCTTATCATGACGGTAACAAGGATGATGAGATTCTGGGCCGTGACGTCATCAGGCCAGAGCTTTACAAACCGCTGAGCTCGAAGATGCCGAAGCCGCCGATTCGAAGAAGGTAGTGCTTATTAAGCTTGGTGATTTTACTAGAAAAGATAGTTTTACTGATTAATTTATTTTCACACATAGTTTCCCATTTTATCGACCTCGACCATGACCTACCACAGCTGAGTTTCGAACCTAGGATTTATGTAGTTAGCAGCACGATAGGTCGGACCACGCAACCGAACATTGGCACTTGGACTTTGTTGAAAATCGTTTCATCAAAGAATTGCCAACAATTGCAAATACTGATAAATTCTGTAAAAGTTCATTTTATGACCATAAAAATTGTATGTGCATCATGGGCTTGGTGAAGTTCTTCGGTTTCTCAAGGTTTCAGACTGGACATTCACGGTGCTGAAATGCATCGGGGCTGTAAATATACAATATTATTGAAGATTCTATTTGAATAAGATACCCCTGATGATCCCGATTACGGGTGAAACAGACTGTAGGGTTTTAAATTTTAATTTTTGACGTGTTCTGTATTATGTTGCAATATTATTGAAGTGTCAAAATGTTATATTTTATTAAATCGACAAATTATTTTATAATTAATCAATGGTTTTGGAAGTTTTAAAGGTAAAAGTTTTCCGAAAATTTTTATAGGTTTTGAAGCTGTTCTTCACTCGAAGTTTAATAATTTTTCTTAATCAAAGCGTTTTGCTGATTAACAATTTTATAAAACTCGAAGCAAGCATGTTTGGTTTCCGTTTATAAAGTCAAAAATTATGCACAAAAAAAAAGAAAAAAAAACAACTAAGTCAGGTCAGCGCCTGATAGCACGTTCACAGATGATTTATTGTGTCACCTCTTTATTTCAGTTAGTTATATAGACAAGTTGCAGCACGGTTCGAGACTGTTATAGGGGAAGTACCGTGGTGGTAAATTGGTGGTAAATTCCCTTTAGCATTTGTACCAACTGAACGTTTCAAGGCAATTTTTTTCGGTTCTTCCCGAAAAATTAACACGTTGTATAAAAGTTTGTTTATTGTCTTTTTTTATTTAGATTTTGTTGGAATAGTTCTATTTTTGTGTTTTTTGTTTTTAGTAAGCAGTAATTTTATGTTTCGTGTTGCTTAAGGGTTTCTCATTATCTCTGGTTTATATTTAGTCATTTTTCTTTTTATTTCTGGATGATTTTAAAGTTTTTTTGATTTGAATTCTTTGTAGTTGTTAAAAACAAGTTTGCAGCTAACAGAAATAAAATACATTACTAATACCAATTCTAATAAAATACCAAATACAGTACTAATTGCGTTTTAGCCCTCGTGCATTGAGGTCACAATTGAACTGAACATTCACATACATGAAAACCACGACGGACTTTTTAAATTAGACATTACGCCGTACCTTATTTGGCCAGGATAGATAATTCGTCTCTCCATCTCTTATGAGAGATCCTTGGGCACCCAACGCCTTTGCGGGGGTCGAGTTTCTTAGAGTCGAGTTCCCTGCTTAACGTTCAGCAATTAAAGGGACAGTGTGAAGCCACCATCGTGTGTGGTAGACAGGTAGGCAGGGGGCAGCTTGACTCAAAGACCGAAAGGTCTTTTCGCTGTCTCCTGGCCAAGGCAACTTGGTGAATAAATGTAATTACAATTACAATACAATAGAGTCGGAGTTGTAAAGGGGCTTTCTTGGAGAAATGCAAACTAGTTCAGGTCCGGACCTGAAAATACTTTGAAGCTCAAACCGGGCCCGAGAAGCCCAAAAAATTAAGTTGAAAAAACGTATATTGGACGTTTAATTGCTCCTTTTCTTGAAATAACTTGAGTATGCTTTAAGTAAATAAAACTACCTATTGATGATTATTGCTGAGCTGCAAAAAACAAAAACAGGCCTACCAAACTTTGAAGCTTTCATTCAGTGTTGAGGGGTTATTTTGATTATACAGGGTTAGGCAAAATGATCTGACACATTTGTTGGTTAAATAAAATGCAAATAAAGTAAAGAAACAAAAAAGTGTTTTTATTTTTGAAAAGTACATTTAGTGTCATTCTGTTTCATTATGTTTTAAAAATAAATCAGTCAAATGAGATTCATTATTGTCCACACTCTGCCGAAGGCGTTCACGAAAGTTGCCACATTTTCAGGAGTTCTGGTGGTGCGAGGTAGACCAGTTGATTTTCATTTCAATGCAGATCCAGTAGCTCTGGAGTTGGTAACCCATAACAAGATCGTGCTTCGTGCTGTAAGGGATCGTGTCTACCATTATTGAACTGCAAACGGAACGCTCGTTTTGTTGCTGTTACAGATTCGTTTTTTTTTGATGAACGTTTCCTAAATGAAAGCGCAATGCTCAACCAGTCCAATTCACGGCAGCAAACCAAATAAATTCCAATTTATGGTAGCAAAAGAAACGAAAAACAATCGTATCATAAAGCAACTAAGCAAAATTGGCATTATATGAAAAAAATGGCATTTTATATACTTTTCGAAAATAAAAACACTGTTTTGTTTCTTTACTTTATTTGCCTTTTGCTTAACCTAAAAATGTGTAAGATCATTTTGCCTGACCCTGTACTTTTTTAGCATCTAAGGCACAATAAGGCACGCTTCGGGCTGGAATAAAGTCTAAAATTTTGTCGATTGTGGGTCGAAATTGGGCCCTAACGGCCGGGCTAACAACTCTGCCTTGAGTGGTGTGGAAAGAGGTCACTTCTCCCCCTGGTGCTTCAGCACACCGATGAGGCTCTGTGATGAGACTTCAGTTGCGCCGTCCTCTTATCCACGGGAAAGTACGGGGTTTTGTCAAAGCAAGAAGTTGATAGTGGAGCAGACACCCACACGCACAAAACAAGCTTAGGAGTGCGGCAGTTTTTAACAACTGTTCTTTTTAGTATCTCCAACTGAAGAGAGCTCAATGATCAGAGATCAGAGCAAATTATAATTTTATTCACAGTCAAATTTAGAAACCCTTAGCAATCTGTTTCACCCTTCACCTCAAGTGTAACTAATCAATTTGTTTTTGTATATGTTGCTTAGAAGTTCTCTTCTGATGATCCCGTTAAGGGTGAAACAGACTGTTAAGGGTTTCTAAATTTGACTGTGAATAAAATTATGCAGTTTTTAACAATGTTATTTAGGTTGAGTACACGGAGCTAAGGAAACCTTGGCACAACCTGAACTATAAAAATTAAGGAATAGAAGCTATTTTAGAGGACATTATTAATGCACAATTAGATTGCCTTATTTTGTGAATATATTTATGAAAATCATTGAAACAAATTTACCCATCGTTTATTTTTTTATTCATATGTTGTTAATTTATTTATTTGTATTTTGTTTATTGGCTTATTTGCTGCTCATTCGTTTTGTTTATTTAGAAACAAACATCCTGTCCCCCGAGTTGGACCCCGCTGCGATGAATCCAGCTCACAATCGACTTGGTTGCTGGAATACGATAGTGACGTCACTGAGGATAACGTAGAATGACAGTCTACGTGTATGTTGTAGTAAAGTTTTATTTTAAACCTCATGTTAACAAAGCCGAACTACAACATTGACGATACCAGTTTGCAATTTTTAGACTAATTATTGTGAATGGATGAATTATTTTACCATCGTATATTTGACTGAGCAGCTACAGACTAGACATAAAAGGATGCGATGAAGGGGAGCCGTGGAGGGACGCGAAGTCTTTGAGTCAAACGATCCCCCCCAGCAGTCAAATAAACAAGATTGCTCATTAGTCTGTTTATTATAGAAAAAAAATTAGCCGTGCGTGCTTTAAATATTATTTATTATTGCAAAGATGTAAGATTGGTTCGAGAGAAGAAACTGATAGATCTTTGTATTTTTGATCAATCGTTTCGTTAGAATTATGAAAGTAAAAACGGATTAGCTCCAAAAGTAAAAACGAATCACTGTTGAAATTGAAATCGAGTTTAAAACCATATCAGCCGGGTACACACCGTCTAAAAGCGCAGCAAATATATTTCACCTTTACCGCATCCTCGGCGCTTATTCAAATTTCTGATTTTATTCTAATTGAGTGAACACTGAGGATGCCGATAGATCAAATATATTTGGTGCGCTTTTAGATCTAGTGTGCCGGGTTGATACGGGTTTTTGAACTTAGATTGTAGTCGTTTGAGTTGAGTCAGATTCGATGCAGCCCCCGAAGATCACGTAAACTGCATTTTCTCAACCGCCCTTGTTTTCCGCAATTTTTGAACTTGAACAATTTTCCTTTTTATCTCCGATTTTTCACCATCTTGTTTTTGGCCTTTTTTGAGAGCGTAATGTAGATGATGAACTCAACTCACAGTAAGTCACGCAGCCTACAATTTTGTGTTTGAACAGCAAAAAGCTTCTTTTTTTAGATACCGGTAAAGCGATAACCGTCTTGTTTTCAATCTCGGAAATTTTCTTCACTTCGATTTCTCAGCGACTTTTTAATCCCTAGTTCAGCTTTAGCGTCTATTATTGTAATACTATTTGATGACTTTGAAGTGTCAGTTTCTGGCTCGGATATGACTTTAGTTTTACTTTCGGTATTTAGAATAAATATATTTTTTGCTATTTTGGAATTTTGGTGCTGATTATAGAACAAAAGTTAGAAAAAAATTATTTGCTCTGCAAAATAAGTTAAAAATAGGTTGATGGCGCTGTGGTTCCTTGGTGTTTCAATGAAATGTTGGTGCAATGCAGCATTTCGAAAACAATTGCGATATATTGTTGGTTGAGAATGCATCTATCATGGCGGTAGTTCCTGCAATGTTTTGAAATACTTAATGTCAATTTGTGCAATTTGCTTTAAATGAATTGCTGTAATTTTTAATGTTACTTATTTGTTTTGTTTACTGTAAACCGTGCCAACCGAACAACAAATTTTTATTTTAAAGAACAAAAACGACTTCCAAAATAGAGCTTAGCATGGAAATTTATTTTAGGCGCGTTTTGCTTTTGCTGAAAGCTTCAAAACTAACAGTAAAACAAATTTCAAAATTAACTGCTTGAAGTGATATGCAGCAGCTGCTGCCCATTCAACAGGTGACAGCATCATAACGGTAAAATGGTTGCAACAAGTGACTAATACAAATTGCGCCGTGAGTTAAGGAACTTGTTCGACTGAATACGCTTTAATGAAAAGCGAAAGTTTTTAGAACAAACCATTACGCTTTGTTCTATTTTGGCCATCGTTTTTATGATTGGAATAAGGAGAAATTCGAACGATTTATGCTTCTCGATTTGCTATTCCATCACTGTATATTTTAGAGTGAATTTGTCAAATGTTTGTAAATTTTCTAGAAAACTAAGTCGAATTATTCTGCGAATTACATTGTATTTTCTTTAGTTACAAATGCCCGTTATCCGTATTAGGAACTCTGATTACATCAGTTAAAAATAAAAAAATTAAATACAAAAGAATTCATAAAACTGTTTTAAATTTCTTAATTTAAATGGTAAATGCACTGCACGCACTTGTAGTGTTTTATACGCGTTTTTTGGACTAGTGAATGTTTAGCGTTAAGCTTTATGAAGCGCCGTTTGTAAACTCTAATTTGTGCAATGTTTTTTTGCATATTTAATTAAATAATCATTTTGAATAAATCTACAAAAATTAATATACAAAAAAAAACACGTGCAAAAATTACTATGCAAAAATTTTTGAACATTTATTACACCATAATTTGCGTAACGCTCTTTTGCATATTTAATTAAATAGTTATTTTAATTAAATATACAAAAACATATGCCGCAGAATAAACCGTTGCAAAAATAAATAGACAAAAAATTGTTAAACAAAAATTTTTTCCGCAAAAATTTTTGACACCAAAATTGTAGTTGCAAAAATAAATCTGCAAAAATTTTGTGGATTTATTTTTGCAACATCATTTTTTGTATCAAAGTTTTTTGCAATACAATTGTTTGTGTCACAAATATTGGTACATTTATATTTGATAGCAGAGAAACAACACACGCCGAAATAAAGGTGCAAAATTTCTTGTCGCAAAAAAACGCGTACAAAAATAAATTGTCAAAAATATTTGACTGTTTAGTTCGTGTCCATAATGATAAAGGGTTGGAATTATGCGGGCGGGAAGGTAAAGATGAATGAGCCATCATTTCCCAGCCCAACGAAAGGTCTCATAAGCGGGCTAGTACCTTACTATTGGCTGCCGTACATCCCGAAGCTTTCGTCTTGAAGTTACAGTTTTATACCTTGCCGGTACCTTCCCGCCCGCATAATTCCAACCCTTTATCATTATGGACACGAACTAAATAGTCAAATATTTTTGACAATTTATTTTTGTACGCGTTTTTTTTTGCGACAAGAAATTTTGCACCTTTATTTCGGCGTGTGTTGTTTCTTTGCGATCAAAAATAAATGTACCAATATTTGTGACACAAACAATTGTAATGCAAAAAACTTTGATACAAAAAATGATGTTGCAAAAATAAATCCACAAAAATTTTTGCGGATTTATTTTTGCAACTTTGTGTAACAATTTTTTTTCTATTTATTTTTGCAACAGAGTATTTTGCGGCATATACTTTTGTATATTTAATTAAAATCACAATTTAAATAAATATGCAAAAAAACGTTGCGCAAATTATGGTGTTATAAATGTTCAAAAATTTTTGCATATTAATTTTTGCACGTGTTTTTTGTATATTAATTTTTGTACATTTAATTAAAATGACTATTTAATTAAATATGCCAAAAAACATTGCACAAATTAGGTACACAAACGGCGCTCCATAAAGCTTACTAATTTAGAACAAGACAAAACAAATTATTTTAGGGGCGCCACGCCACATCACTACACTTTTCATAAAACTGAAAACAAAATAACAAAAAATGTATTTTAACTACAGTTTAACCGGTAATAAATAACTTCATCCGATCCCCCTCCCGGGATACCGTATCCAAAGGATGAAGAAATTAATGATGTTGCTGCCAGGTTGCATGATATATCAATGATTTGTCTTCCTTTGCTCTTTTTGGTGGAATTTGCTGTAACAATCTTGCTCAATTGGGAGAGCGAGGTGTATACTATAATCATAATGAACTTGAAAAGAATTACAAAATTAAAACGCCAATAAAAAGATTACCGATCTTGCGCTATTTCTTTTCATAAAAATCGAACTATGACTCCATAAATGAAAAGCTGTCATGTAACAAACAACAGAAACTAGCACCTCTTCAAAATGACCCCCACTGTCTATTACGCAGCAAAAGTCATGATGCTGTACTATTTTAAAATAAATTTACCACGGGGATTCCCCTTGATATTTACTTGGCAACAGCGGCAACTGGAGTGTATATTTTGTTAGCTTGCCGGTGCCCGACTGAAAGCTGCTGCCGCTGGTGTGTGTTTGCTGAAACAATTTTGAAGCTTTCATCACCAGCAACATTAAACCAGTGTTTGCACGCTACTGCAATGTTTCATTTTTAAAAAAATTGCTGTTTGATTTAGCAATCGGCAACTTATAATTTCACCGATCAGAACTCAGCCATCTGCTGCTTGAATCGGTTGGCTCCGCTTCGATTCTCAATCTGGTTAAAGTTAAACCAAAGACTTTAAAATTGGTGGCCACAATTCTTCTGCTTGACGTTCAGCAATAAAGGGACAGTGTGAAGCCTCCACCGTGTGTGAGATACAGGTAGCAGCTTGACTCGAAGACCGAAAAGTCTATTCGCTTTTTCCCGACCAAAAAAATTTGGTGAACAAAACTGTAATTAACAAGTAATTTGGGTTTTATTATCACACTTGTCAAGTTAAGAACAATGCTAGGCTCAGCATGAAAAAATATTAAAGAACACTGGCGAGTGCAACGCATTTGTACCAACTGAGCCCAGTTATCTTTGCCTTTTCTAAACTGCCATTGTTGATTTGTTTGGCAGTAAGTTCCAGTAACCATGATCTATAACAAAAGACAACTGTATTAGCCAAAAAAGATTCTATTTGTGTCACTTTGTCCTTAACGTTAAATCAAACAAATTTAAGTAAAAAAAGTTTAACCAAGAATGAATCAACTTGGCTTTGAGTCAAATTTTATCACAAATGTTATACTCCTGTGTAATTTGGTGTAATTAGGGTTGAGTGGGTAACTTTAACCTAAATTTAGTATGTTTTGTTGTTCGGCCTGTGGCGTCGGATGTACCTGTGGGTGGGAAGATTGTGTTGCTCAAGTGCTTACCCTACTTTGTGTTATTTCGTGTTAATATTTGTTGCCAAGCTTAAGTTTACGCTTGTTGATGTTAAATATTGCTGTAAGTGCAGTTGACTTAGATGACCGCATGGGCTTTTCACTGATTCCTTCCTGCGTACTTTTAGCGTTTGGTAAAATAAACTTGACTTGAATATTTGAAGTTGCTGAGACATCCGGAAGTTTCTCAATTTTGCGGTTTTTCGAAACGTACTTCTTTCTTCATTGTCCGCTTTTCCGTGAGGGTTGCGGGGGCAGCAGCTGGAGATTAAGCCGCCACACTTTACGGTCTTTCATCACATCCATCATTTCGCTTGGTTGAAGTCCCAAGTAATTCCATCCAAGATCCTTATAGTAATTGGTCCATCTAGTTCTAAGTCGTCTGACTGATCTTCTCCCATTTGCTTTGGCTAGTAAAGCTTGTTTGGAAAGAGTTTCCTGAGGCATTTTGCTTACATGGCCAAACCATCCAAGCTGAGATTTTTTAATTCTGAGAAGTAACGGCTGGATGTTAAAAGATTTTCGAATCTCAGAGTTACGCACAGTAACGTAGCTAAGGGAGGGGGGGGGCTGTAGCACCCCATTGGCCTGAAAAGTATGCAAAATAGCACGTTTTTTGTGCTTTTGAGGCCGATTTTGCTCCAAAAATGAAAAACAGCCCCCCTCCAAAGGGATTTGGGAGCTGAAGTTGTGAAGGACTTGTCATCGTTTGGACCAGAATAGAGGAGATTTTTGGTTGTGAAAACCTTTTTTTTCTTTTTGGAGATCACCAAATTTTGACAAAAAAAACCGCCTTAATCTCGTTTAAAACTAATGAAAATTTGGGTCAAGTTCGTTTACGGTTGTATTAAACTTCCAAAAAAAGCCCCCCCCCCCTTTGCGAAATCCTGGCTACGCACCTTGTTAAACAGTCTAACGTCTTCAATTCTTCGCTAAAACCTCATTTTGTGCGCTTGCGCTTGTGATCGCGCTTTTTCGGTCATTACCCATGATTTATGACCTGTTTTGAAAATTGAGAGCTTTGCCTTTTTTAACCATTCTCGTTTTATAATAACCGAATGATGCAAAGCTCGCATTACTGCACTAGCCTTGCCTATTCGGGTATCCAGTTCTTCGTCTTGCCTTCCGTCACTCGTAAATACAACCCCAGGATACTTGAACTTCTCTACCTGCTTCGTTGTTGTTTGAGGCCATGTTTTGGTTGAAAATCACACACAAGAGAAGAAAGAAGAAATTCCGACGACTTCGCATTTAGGGATCAGTAAATAAAATAGCCACAAGCTTATCGGGCATATACGAAATCAGTCGTAAATTATATACTACTATTTTATTTATTAAAATCGATTTCACCCCAGCGGGGCATCATCAGTTAGATCTTATTCAAATGCTTATTCAAATTTTGGAAAGATGAAGACCTCAGTTTTGGCCGTGTTTATTTTCATTTCGGCGGTGTTGCATGCATCTGCAATAGGGTGGAGTGAAAAAAAATTTTTTTGGAAATTGAAAAAAGTGTAGTTTGGAAATCCTGGCAAATGGTCTAAAACTAAAAAAAAATCGACTTGAGCCAGTTGCCACCTACCATGGGCTGGCTACCCCCCCAAAAATTGGTTGCAGGGGTAAAATGGCCATAAAATCATGTTACTTGATAACCGCTAGTCGTAGAGACCTGATTTATAGCTCAAAAGTTGCAGAATCATCATGTTTCTATGAGTGCTAAGAGGACTTTTTTGTCTATTTCAATCACAAAAAAAGTTACAGTCAAGAAACCGGTTTTTCATGCTAAAATTGCATCATAGAGAATTGTGATTCACTACAAGTCAACATGAACTCTTGCAATTCGTAACTTGCTAAGAAATTTGATTTTAGGGGTATGTCGTACAACATATTACTGTAGTAATGCGAAGTGCACAACAAAAGTGAGAGCGACGCTGGCAAACATAGATGTGTTATCAACAGTCAACACAAGATATAAACATTTTACGAAAATTGCATTTTAGTGTCAAACTTAACAATTTGCGAGATCTAATTTTTTGGCGAATAAGTCCGTCTCTTCTTTCAAATCCAGTGACTTGTGCTGATGCTTCCGTTACCAAACATGTCTTTCGAAAGTTTGATTGTGGCATGGATGGTGTAAAATTAAGGGTTTCATTCGACAGTCTTCAATTTCAGAATCGGACAAATGTCTAATAGCTGGAGATTGTTGCTGACAAATTTCCAAATCAGACAACTCATAGTATGTGTCTGCTTCCAAGTTTAAAGTAGGAAGGTGAAATAAACGAACTGAGGTGTCGTTCTTGCGAAGTGAAAGAACGTGATTCACGCCCTTGTCTCGAACAGCTTGATCGTCATCTCCTAACATTGCGATCAAAATGCTTTCTGGATGGCCAAAATATCCATTTCTTTGAACAACATTTTGAGCTAATTGTCGAAGATCTTGATTTGTCAGACTGTTAATTCTTTTGATCAAGTTGAAAAAAACTTTAGAACCATGTGTTAGTTGGTTGTATAACTTGATTTCAAACCAAGTGGGAAAATAAACAGTTAAACAAAAGTTAACCAAAATTTCCAAGTTCTGAGGTGGTTCATCAAGTGACACGTAATACCGCAAAATTCTACAACCCAAAGTCAACCATCTTGAATGCACCACTGGGCCAACTTCCAAATATTGTAGATCATCATCACAATTACCAGTTATAATTGCCAAACAGATTTTGTAAGCGTAGTATTGATCTGTACTCAGGTCATCAATGACATGAGGTGGAAGTTTTGGAAAAGAAGAAATAGGGACGAACCAGTAGCGTAGCCAGGGGGGGGGGAGGCGGGGGGGGGGGGGGGGCTATAGCCCCCCCCATTGGCCTGCCGACCAAAATGCAGAATAAGGAAAATATCACGTTTTTAGCACTTCTAATACTCTCTTTTCTACTGGATTGGACTAAAAAAATGATTTAAAGCATACTTTGAAACGTTTATTTTGGGGGGGGGGGGCTAATGGACTGCCGACCAAAATGCAGAATTAGGAAAATACCACGTTTTTAGCACTTCTAAGACTCTCTTTTGCACTGGATTGGACTAAAAAATGATTTAAAGCATAGTTTAAAACATTTATTTAGGGGGGGGGCTAGTGAACTGCCAACCAAAATGCAGAATAAGAAAAATACCACGTTTTTAGCACTTCTAAGACAGTGTGTTTGCCCTGGATTAGACTATTTTGAAACGTTTATTTAGGGGGGGGCTAATGAACTGCCGAACAAAATGCAGAATAGGAAAAACATCACGTTTTTAGCACTTCTAAGACTGTGTGTTTGCACTGGATTAGACTAAAAAATGATTTGAAGCATAATTTGAAACGTTTATTTAGGGGGGGGGGCTAATAGACTGCCGACCAAAAGGCAGAATAAGAAAAATACCACGTTTTTAGCCAGTAGCGTAGCCAGGGGAGGGCGGGGAGCTGTAGCCCCCCCCCCCATTGACATGTCGACCAAAATGCAGAATGGGAAAAACACTACCTTTTTAGCACTTTTGAGACTGTTTTATGCTCTGGAGTGGACTAGATAGTGATATAAAACATCTTTTGAAACATATGTTCAGGGGGAGGAGGCTAATTTGTCAAAAATAAAACCAACAAATAAATGAAACCTTTGAACAATGGTAAGAAATAAGCAATCAAATTTGATTGCGAGTGTAAACATGCTGAACATAGGTATCATCAACAAATATACTATAAACTAAGGAACAGGGGGGGCTATTCAGTATTTGTTAATTACCAATCATTTCTCTCAAATCTCTTTTCATTAGCCCCCACCCAATTATTTTTCTCTATAAACTGTATACGAAATAGATTACTCCGCGTGAGTTTCATTGAACTATTCGATTTTATAATTTAACAGCATCTACACAAGAGAACTAACATTTTACCATTAGCCACCTTTTAAATAGCCCATTTATGCCACCCGTTTAATCTTGTTTGCACTGCTAATTTCTAAGCCTCGTTTTAAAAGCATTATTGCTTAATCAAAATATCCCTAAAATGAAGTTATTTTTGCAAAAAAAATGCAAAGTTTTCGAGCGCTGGGAGCTCCGCCCCCAGACCCCCGTGCCTCCGGCCGCTGGGGGCTTTGCCCCAAACCCTCAGCATCCGGCGGCTGGGGGCTTCGCCCCCAGACCCCCATTGGCCTCCAGCGGCTGGGGGCTTCGCCCCCAGACCTCCAAAACAGCCCCCCCATTGCACATTTCTGGCTACGCGCCTGGGACGAACACTTGCTTAAACTGAGTAACTGGCCAACTTGATACAAGACCCTGTATTTTTTTACCTATTGGTCCGGCAAATGTATCTAGACCACTTGTTGCCCCATCCAAAGCAGCAAACACATGTCGCAAGGGAAGTTCATTTGTGTGTAGTAAACACACAACCCACTGAAGAGGTCTGTGTAATAATTCTTCTAAACTTCGAATGCATCCATTGTGTTTGCCGGTCATAGAAGCAGTACCGTCAGTGCCAACTATTGCAAGCTTATGCCTTCCAATTCCGTACCACTGAAAGAATCAAACAACTTTTGGGCAATTGTTCTACCTTTGCCATCTTCAGGAGAAAAGTGAGTAAGGTAATAACTTCCTGGCTCACCAACTACTGTATAATGTTCTTCCAGTTGAACAGACCGATAATGCTTCTCATTTGGACCTTGTGCAACAATTTGGGTTGCATCTTTGCGGCCATCCAAATACACTGCGTTCACCAATCCAAAGTTTTGTTGCTCTTCGCTCCGGATTTCATTTCGGCATCTTTCACGCTCTCTTCGTAGTTTACTACAACCAATGATGCGTGTTTTATCATCTTCAGTAACTAAACCAACATCCACTAGGACACTGTTTGCAACTGCAGCAGCAGCTCTATCCGATAGCTGGTAGCGTTCACAAATTCTGGCAAGGTTTGGCCATTTTTTGCGATTTTGAATGGATGGATTTGGCATTTTCGCTAAGAACTGAGAAACTGCAGATGGTTGTGATGTGTCTGTGCTTGTTGATGCCAAAGATTCGGACTCCGAGACATAATCAGCAGTTGACAGAGTAATAATTTCATTTTGGCATTGTGAACTTGGGGCATTGACATGTGATTCTGAACGTCGTATAAATTTTTGGTCAGATGAGGTCAAAGGCAAAGCTACATCTCAACATTTTCCAATACGCCGACTCTTTTGATCTTCATAAAATGCAAAATCTTCATCAGTCATTCGCAACTTGTGGTCTTTTTCCAAACGTCTTCGTTGTTCATTGTCATTGCAAAACACGTCGAACAACTTATCTATATCTGACAAGAACTCCGTTTTTTTTCCAAAAAAGATGTTCCACGTTTTTTGTTGGGATACCGATCAAGTTTGCTGAAAGCTACCACCAGTGCCTGTGCTTTTTTTAGATACAGTATAGTTAAGTAATGTAATGGATAAGCATTACACCACACCCATCTGTCATGTATTTCTTTAGCAACATCATTTGCAACGTCCACAGATCTAAAATTTTCGAATTGGATGATCCTCTCTAACACTTGACATTTGGTGGGTAGTATACCGGATGGAAAGCTTTTACTTCCAGTGAAAGTGTATCCACTATGTAAAACTTTAACGTTGCTTGCACTTCGCCTGGTTGTTATAGCTATAAACTTTGGTGGTGATCAAGTTATTTCATTAATAGTACTAAGCACCTAATTACTTATCTACAAAGAAAAAAATCTTTAAAAATTTGTAAGGATTAAGTAGACGTGAGTCTACGTCTATTATAAATTATCAGGTTTGTCAAAAGTCAGCTCCATATTTTAATGCAATCACAAACACGAAAAAAAATTGTTTATACTGGTACAAATTTATAGACTACACAGTTGCAAATGAGCTATTGCGACGCGTTTCGACCTTGCTCAAGGGTCTCATCAGGCAAAAAAAAAAACTATGAAAGTCTCCAAAAAGTCAGGCAAGCACAGCAATGGAAAAATTTTTCTACAAGCGCATAAGTAATTAATTACATCAAAACCAGCAGTACAACTCCAAATACGGGCAATTTTGCCACAGAAAAGGGTTGGGCTGAAAAGCACAAATGCAGCATTGCATGTGACCACTCAACAGGGCGACTTATAAAGACAAGATCAAATAAAATTTTATTTTATTGAGTCTACGTCTGCCTAATCCTTAAAAAAGCTATGTTACACCTGCCAAAACTAGTTTTTTGACTGTAACTTTTTTTATGATTGAAATAGACAAAAAAGCCCTCTTAGCACTCATAGAAACATGATGATTCTGCAACTTTTGAGCTATAAATCAGGTCTCTACGACTAGCGGTTATCAAGTAACATGATTTTATGGCCATTTTACCCCTGCGACCAATTTTTGGGGGGGTAGCCAGCCCATGGTAGGTGGCAACTGGCTCAAGTCGATTTTTTTTTAGTTTTAGACCATTTGCCAGGATTTCCAAACTACACTTTTTTCAATTTCCAAAAAAAATTTTTTTCACTCCACCCTATAATGCACAGTTCTAATTGGAAGTTACTGGATGTTAGCGGTCGAAAACCACAAGAGCCTTGCGGAGCGTCCAAGCTTTGCTATGCTTTTGAGAGAGACTGCACTTCTTTTGGTATGCTTGATTAAGAAAACAGTCGTCAAGGATGCAGTCGTTCTATTTTATTCAATTGTACAAGTCACAGTTACAGTAATAGTATTGCGGACAAAATCGCGAGTTACACTGAATACCCTTTCCAAAGTGATAAAAAACCAATCGCAAATTTAATCGAGGTTCTTTGTGCTTGTGAGAAATCAAAAAACGACCCTTCTTCAAACGCAATATAATAAAACTGATTGAGCTCGCAATAAATTCTAAAAAGCAACGAATGATTGCATGCAAAACGGCAGCTGAAAAGAGCTGTTTGTAACTAGATGGGAGCTTGCTGAGAAACAATCTCAGTGAATGACCGACGCATGTTGAAGAATGAACAATGATGTTCTTGAAAAAAGAGTTTTTGCTTTCCCGTTAAGAAATTAATGAAAAATATCTTTCGGAAAAAGAGGGTTAGAAATTTCAAACATTTTAGTATATATATTTAAATGACGACATAGTGACTGATCTTAATAAAAAAAACATTCTATCCAAACCTAATCCGTTGGAACTATGTCAAAATATTTGTCTGTTAAGTATCTGCTGATATCACAAAAAACTGGCACCTTAATTTGAGCCGTTCAAAAAATTGATTTTTGGGGGTCCATTTGAAGGGTCCCCGGGAGGGTGGCACCCCCAAACTATGTCAAAATATTTGTCTGTTAAATATCTGTTGATATCAAAAAACACTGGCACTCTACGTCAAGCGTTCAAAAATTGATTTTGGCGGGTCTATTTTAGAGAGTTTCTGGGGGGGTGGCACCCTCAAACTACGTCAAAATGTTTGTGTGGTAAGTATTTGCTAATATCAAAAAAACTAGCGCCCTAGGTTAAGCCGTTAAAAAAATTGATTTTTGGGGCCCTATTTCGGGGGAGTTGCCCCAAAAAGATTCGGGAAAAAAATTGCGTTTGCAGCTCAATAACTTTAAACAAAAATTGGATTATGATGTTTTGTGATTAAGGAGAAGAAGAGTGTACAAGAATTAGGAAGAAAAAAGAAAGAAAAAAAAGGAAAAAAAAAGGAAAAAAACCTCATCGCGGCCAAAAGTGGGTTGGTTGGGACGAAATGGTATCTTAAGACATATAACTGTGTGAAATATTTTTTGCCGTACTTAAGCCGTTTTTGACTGAGACGGCTTTTTACGCCAAACTTTTGGGGAGATTTTTGGGTCCTAAAACCAAAGTCATGTAACCAATTGCCTCAAAATTTGGTACTAACTTGCAAATCAATAATCTCAAACTGCTGTCAAAATTTCATGCAGCTAGATTCAACCGTTCTCGAGTTATAAGCAAAAGTCTGGAATCTCATACTCATTAGTTTGAAAATGGCCGAGTAAAAATCAAAGAATATGAGACGCGAGCGTCGGTCGTTCCAATCATAAATTGCCTTTAGCAGCTGCAACTGAAACAAATCAAACGACAATAAATGTGAACAAAGGATAAGAGTTCACTTCCAGCATAAGACAAAAATAAATAACGATTTAATCTGAACTTTTAAGAAATTTTTTAGCCGATGCTGGAACAGTTAGTGCTAGCGCATTTTTTAGCTTCGTTCTCATTCCCAATTAAAAGTTTTATCCTAATAATATACCTACAATGGAAGAGGGAGCCCTAACTTAATCTTTCGATATGTTGAAGGACTAAAGTTGCAAAATATGAGGCTAATGTTGTAGCAAAACAAAAGGGGTCTACAAGGACTGAACTGCTATGCAACCGGTAAGACTGAACCTAGACAATTCTGTAATTTTTTCGCAAGAATTACCATTTCAGCACCATTTGAATCACAATAATTTGCACTTGTTTAGAGCCATTTGAAAAAAAACTAAATTTCGAAAGTCACGACATAATGAAATTGCCCAACCCATTCACCCCCCTTACTTACAGGCAAGTCCGAAAAACGCTTGTATTTTGGGGTTAATATTTTAAGTGACTTGACCTGGCTGCGCCGCTGGGGATGAAGCCCCTTTTAACTATGTCACTTAAATCCAAATATGAATGCTTTTAAACTTAGTTTGAACTTGAGCCGAAAGTAAGGTACCTGAAAAGGCTGAGAAATTATTTCTGTTTAAGGGTTTCCAAGTATCAGCATTTGGTTCTTTTTTTTGTGTGAGATGGCTCTACAAATGTCAAAAATGCCATTTAAAACGGCAATTTTTCCAAAAAATTATGCAAATTGGCTCTTGACCAAAAAAAGGTTGAGAACCACTGCTCTATGCCGTCATTTTGGTGCCCTCGTCTGTCAACACGATTGTAAATGGACAATAATTTGTATCTTTAATCTAAACGAAGACAAATAACCAGAGGCGCCCGCAGAAAATTTTTCAGGGGGGGGGGCAAGCGACGTATCCATTATCTACTGGATCAATCAAAACCTTACAGCTGCAACCAGGATTTTGCTAAGGAGTTTGAACCAAAAGTTAAAATGATTCTGTTCAAAAAATGTTGCAATTTCGGCGGCATGTTAAGCAAACTGATGCAATTCAAGGGTATTATGGATGAGGCTCTGGGGGGTGAAGTCTCCTGTCGCTGGGCAATTTTCGCGATTTCTTAAAAAAAGTAACCACTTTAGCGCCATTTGGATCACATTTCGAACCTTTTTAAAGCCATTGAAAAAAACAAAGTTGCTGAGATTAAGAATCTACTTTAAATTCCTAAATTGCCCAGCCATTTCAGCCCCTTTTTTGCAGATCAAATTTAAATCACGTTTAAACGTTCGCATATGTGAGCATGCGCGTAGCCAGCAATTCGCAATGAGCGAGAAGCTGTTTTGGGGGTCTGGGGGTGGAGCTTCCAGCGCTCCAAAATTTTGCATTTTTTTGCAAAACTATTTTAATTTTGGGGCTATTTTGATAAAAAACTAATGCTTTTTAAACGTGGCATAGAAATTGGCAGTGCAAACATGATTAAACTGGTTGCATAAATGGGCCAAGTGGGAAGTGGTTAATGGTAAAAGTTTAGTTCACTTGTTTACAAGCTGGTTTTTTATAAAATCCTATAGTTTAATAAAACTCAATAGAGTTTTAGAATAGAGTAATCTATTTCGTCTATCTTTTACAGAGAAAAATAATTTGGGGGGTGGCGGGAGCTAATGAAAATATATTGGAGAGAAGCGATTAGTAATAACTAATACTGAATAGTTCCCCCTTTTATTCCTGAGTTTATTATATATTTGTTGATGAAACCTATGTTCAGCAATTTTACACTAGTTCTCAAATCTGACTGCTTATTTTTGGGCATTTTTCAAAGTTTTGAGTTTATTTTTGACGAATTAGCCCCTCTGAATATCAGTTTCAAAAGATGCTTTAAATCACTTTTTAGTCCATTTCAGTGCAAAAACAGTCTCAGTATAGTGCTAAAAACGTGATATTTTCCTTATTCTGCATTTTGATCGACAGGCCATGGGGGGGGGCCGCCGCCCCTCTGGTTACGCTACTGTATGTGAATTAAGTTTTCCAAGTGACTTGGATGTAGAAAGGGGAAGTTAAGCTCACTTTGCCTCGTTGGTTGTGCCACTGACAGCAACCCGAATTTTGTTAAAGGGGGTGAGGGGGCTTGATTAAGCTACAGCTTGAAATGCCTCAATTAGGCAGCATGCCGAGCAAACAGATGCAACTTAAGCATATCACAGACCGCGGTCTGGTGGCAAAACCCTAGCTGCTGAGCGATTTTTGAGATATTTCAGAAAAAATAATAGCCATTTTAATGCTATTCGAATCAAATTTTGCATCTCTCTATGTAGAGCCATTTAAAAAACTAACTTGATACAATTTGAAATCCATTTGAAAGAATTAATTAGCTCACCCCTTTTAAACCCCCACGTTACTTATAAGTCAAGTCCAAATCTCGTTGTAATTAAATAAATTAAATGCTGAACAGCCCCCGGCTCGCCCCTATATTCGTTGTTTATGAAGCTTACGTTAAGCATTTTGTATTAAGCGATCAATCTTGACTGCTTGTTTTGACCCATGCTTTGAATTATTTATCGATTAATTTGAAGCTGTATTATTGACAAATAAGTTAATAAATAATAAAATAACATCCCACAAAACCCTTCCCACAAAAATAAATAATAAAAATACATGTTTGTAAAGTGGCTTTGAACCACTTAAAAGGCCATTAAAAGTGACTTTGAACCACTTTAGAGGCCTCAGAAGGGCAAAAATTGTGGCATTTTTCTGATCGTGCACTTTGGTCTACAAACCAATGCAGGTGACACAGCCCTCCTGGCTACGCTATTGATCAGAGGTTTGGTTTTGATTTCGGTTTCTCAGCAAAATTAATTTAATGGCCGAGTAATTATTATTTTAGTGTTTAGACAAGAACAGCGTTAATTTGAAATATTAAACGCTGTATGGTATTTAGATCCTGATGGTACTGTAAGAGCTCAGTGGCAGATCAGAGATGCTAAAACGTTTGATAAACTATGTACTTCTAGAAATAACCATGAATGAATGTTTGATATCGATTATTTAATCAAATAATTAAATGCTTAATCCTAGAGTATTGCTAACGCTCGCTTTCAAGAAAATGCTGTATGATAATTGATAATTCACCTAAAATGGGCAATCTTGTTTCTCTTGCCCCCGCACTTTGCCCCAAGTCAAAAAAGGTAAAGCAGCTCCACAAAGAGTTGTTTTCGTAGTTTAGATAGATATTTAGATATATTTGGACTTATTTTGCAAATTTAAACAAAAGAAATACTTGGCATCTTAATTTCCAGAGGGGGCAAGAGCACTCCCCTGCCCCCCCTGCGGGCGCCCCTACACATAACCCACCGAAGATTGAGCAGATAAGACGCATTAGTTGACGGCAAGAAGAGCTTGTTAATTTCTGGTATCCTATAGTTTTTAATACTTTACTAATTAATCGTGTTTTTAATCTTACGAAGAAATTATGGGAATTCAACGCAAAATTTTGAAAGCCGTTAACCACAAACCTTATCAAGTTAATGGAGCATTACGAAGTTCGAAAGCAGAGTATGTCAGATCTGACTATCAACAACCATAAACACGCTTAACGCAATATTGTAAAGTTCTTTAGTTCAGTAAAGTTAGATTTTTTCGCGAAGTCTCCGGATATCGCTTAGGATGTCACCTTCTAGGTCAGTATGTAATGGCATAAGTGCAATTCGTTATTTAACTTGTAACACTTTGGAGCTGGGTAAAGTAACCATTAACTTTGTAGAACCTACCAAGTATATTGCGCAGATATGCGCCTTTTGTAATACAGTAGGTTATTAAGTTATCTGTAGTAAGCACGGTAAGTCTGTGTTGTCTCCAGCGCAGAACTTTAGAAATAACCATTCTGTTTAACGCGAGATTGCTTTTATTGCCACGGCCCACGATAACCGCAATTGCGCAATGCGCAGTCCTGACGAGGAACTATTTTAAGCGTTATGTCATTAGCACATATTGACTATCGGGTATATTTCAGATTCTACCTGGGGATTTCCCTATTTCGATCGTCACAATAAATTTTACTCGTACTATATAAATAAGCCTGAACACTCGCGAATAGTCACAAATCGGCAAATGATTGCTACACAATTTGTTCATTTTGTTTAACATGCAAAGGTTAGTTAGATTAAAAACCATCCGCCGCTGTTGTTTGCCGCAAGATATTGAACATGACGGAAGAGAAATTACGAACCATAGAGACCCTCCTGGACAGCACTGCGTTTACATCCCACCTGGTGAGAACCATTGCTATAACTAATTTAGTTGTGATGCTTATGCCGCTCTCACTCTTATACAAATTGAATTTTGGCTCAATTTACCGTAGCTTCATCATAGACAGAGTCTCCTCGAAGTAACAAAACAATTGATTATTTAATGTAATGGCAAATTGCTGGTTGCGTCAAAATATTCGTTTGCATCAAAATATTCTAAAGTGCCAAAGTGTTGCTGAAAAGTCAAGTTGTTCGACACACCGTGCTGCTATCAACATCCAATCTCGGTTTGAAACTCAGCTGTGGGACATAATTGAGTTGCGAACAATAAAAAAGGAAACGCTACAACTTTTTGAAATTTAATGATCCACAGACTTTTTGATCTACAGTCAAACTTTGATTTAACGGATTAATGCAAAAATGCTATTGCCAGTCCTTGGAAAATGTTCGTTATTTGAAGACACAAATTTTACCAAGTTTAGATGCACATGACACGTTTTCGTTAAAATCACTTTATTATATAGTTTGGCAGCAGAGACATACTGCGCTTGAAAAGTTGGATAAATTGGCAGCAAGATCTTTGCAAAGTCAGTTTGTTACAAACTTACATGAAGCGTGCACACTACTGCGGTATAAAACAGAGTACTCTAATGATATAATACGCAATTAATGAAAGCATTAAAGTTTAGGTCCTGTGCTGTATATGCAGGCTCGTCCATGGGAATGGGATTCCCATGGGAATCCCATGGGAAATGTCCCATGGGATGGGATGGGATGAAACAGCACGAATTGCATTTCCCATGGGACCCATGGGACAGTAGCTAAGCATTTTCATTCAAAAATATTTTAGACAGATTGTCAGAAATTATCAACAAAGTCAATAAATTTGATCAATAAGTTAACAAAGTCAATAAATTTTGCCGTTTTGTATCTCTCTTTGTACATGCAGTCCTATCTACTACACATTAGACTTAAATTTTCATAAATTTAATAACTTTTATTGAATTGTATTTTGATGGGAATCCCATGAGATGGGATGGGATTGGACAGGCATGAATTGCTATGGGATGGATGGGATGGGACAGAAAAAAATGTCCCATGGACAAGCTTGTGTATATGACAAGAGTCGGCAATCTATGGCCTGTGGGCCGGATCCAGCCCGCCAAGGCATTTTACGGGGCCTGCTGCAACCTTTTATTATCATCCGGCCCTCGACTTTTGTTTTTCAAGTATAGATATGCAGCAATAAACCGCCGAAACGATCTTCATCTTCTGGTAAAAACTTTTTTGTTGGTTTCCGCCATTAAATCGGCCAAAAAAAGCCTGGATTTCTGGCAAAGACCTTTTTTTGGACCGCTGGAATATTGGCGGCCCGCTGGGACCTTGTTAGGACTGGATGCAGCCCACTGGTTTGAAAGGTTGTCGACCCCTGTTGTATGACATGCGTTGCACGCTTGTATTTTATAACTAAATCTTTTGGTATTTATTTTCGCAGCACAAATCAATGTCCGTTTAATCCGAAATCCGTTAAATCGAGAGTCAACTGCATTAGTAATGAGGAGTATAGTATAGACCGAAAGTTTATCAGATTAGTATCGTTTAAAGTTTATACCTAAGTTGAGAAATTTTTTGTTGTAAAATTAAGCTATTTGCGGTAAAACAAGTATATTTCTTTTTACTGATATTTTTTTTACTAACCAAAATATTTGACGCAGGTGACTCCGAAAGAGAAAGTTACCGGATTTCAACGTTCAAGTTTTATCCTTCCCATGCTCCGGTTAATCCTTGTGTTTTGGCTGCTTCTGGCTTCCTCTTCACCGGCTACAAAGACCGCGTTAAGTGCTACTGGTAAGCAAGTACCACACATCGATATACACATTGTACACAGTAAAATCTTCTAGAGCTTGTTTTGGCCCAATTGATCGATTTTTCTTTATTTTCCTGTCACGAGAAACCGACAATGGCGCTCTTTTTTCAAGAAATCTTTATTCGCTAGGCAGTTGATCACTTTCCTACATTTCTGTTGAATCTTGGCTTCTCTGTTTAAACCTGCTGCTTGTTCAAAGCAGCAATGATCATTTCAAAGCGTCCATCGTAGAAAGCAGTAACGCGACTAGGGTGCTGATTGAACCCAGGTCATAGAATCAGTGTCGTTGTAAAAACAATGCTAGCACATTCAAAGATACGCTGCCTCCCCCTGAGGTAAAGATTGCTTAACCAAACTGACAGCAGCGCTAGACTAAGCTAAAAAATTAGCGTGAAATGATATGCCGTTTTTTTGTGCTTGCTCCAGAGCATTTATTTTAGATTCCATAATAATCCAACTTGCTTTTTCGGGCCTTGGGGGAAAAGGCACACCAACGTTTAAAAACTTGGGTATAAGGGAAGACAGTTCTGACAAATGTATGAATAAAAAAAGGATGGTGAAATTCGCCCCCAAAACATCAAATAATATTTGCTCAAATGTTCTTTTGCAGTACTTACAACAACATATTTTCTGGTATTGGATATCTTCAAATGCTTGAACACTAAGTTTTCAAATAATAATCTTAATTTTAGTTGTGGCCAAGCAGTTGAAAATTGGGCCGTTGGGGACGACCCCACCCATCCGAGATGGCACAATGAGGAATGCCAGTTTGCAAGTGGCACCTGCACCAGGAATGTTTCACTCGGTAAGTATCACGTGTTCAAAGACCAAAACGCTTGAGAATCAGTTGGTTGATAATTGAACTGTTAAACGAAACAGATAAAATCAAACAAAAACAAGAAAGTAAATAAATGGGTTGGCTGGTGAGAATCGTTCAGGTTTCTTCGAGTCACGTGGCAATCAGTAAAAGCAGGTTTCGGTTACGATACATTAGTTTCTGACCAGCGCGAAGTTGCCGTGGTGTTTGGATTTCTAATCTTGCTCAATGTGGGACCTGGTTCGATTCTTGTCAGGAGTTTTTGGTGTTCTTTAGGAAATGCACCTGAACCTGTACATGCACCATGCACCTGTTCTTTAGGAAATGCACCATGTTTTGTTCAATTGTAATCGTTTCGCACTGAGAAGGCAGCAGTCACCAAAGGGTTCTTCTCCCATTGAACATGCTAGCGTAATGATTTTTGACAGACCTATCGAGAATGCCACATATTGTAATTTGCTTTTGTTTTAACGTATCCAGCAAACAATATATCTTATGCGCTATTTATTTTTCAGCTGCTCAATCACAAATCTATCGCCCGCGCAGTTGCGTTGCAGCAGACTCCATGCAAAGACCCACTGAACTTCGACTCCAACCTTGCCAGAGTACTGTCGATGCTGATTCTACGCGAGGAAGTAATGAATTGCCATTTCCACCTTGCCAAGTTGCCACTGCCTCAAGTTCTTTTCAAAGAAACACTGAATTACCAGCTCTAACCCCTCCACAGACTGCTACAATCCAATCAGATCAAACAACTTATGCTAGATTTCCGTCAACACTTGTTGGACGTCCAGCTTTTCCAACCAGAGAGCCTTCGCTTCGGGACACCTTTACCTGCCTCCATCCAGTGAATCCGCACATGCGGAGTAGCGAAGCTCGTTTGCAAACTTTTCTCGACAACTCCAGCATCTGGCCTGCTCACCGAATCCGTGCGACTCCGCAGCAAATTGTTGATGCCGGAATGTATTACCTCGGCGAAAGAGACCGAGTCAAATGCTGGTATTGTAATGGAGGATTGCAGAACTGGGAGCGGGATGACGATCCAATGGAGGAGCACGCGAAATGGTTTCCACTTTGTGAGTTCGTCCTCCAACAGAAAGGCCCGGATTACGTCCACCAAATAGTAGGTAGATTTCCGGGATTGAGGCGGCCCCAACTCATCAATCCTGCATCTGGGGCTTCCACTTCCAGACAAAATTCATCCCAATCCACCCCAATCATAGTTGATCCCCAACAAGAGCAAGAAGAGGCTGCGAGAAGAGCGTCGGAAGACATGCGATCCTCCCCCCTGGCTACCAATGCTCAGCTCATGGGCTTCTCAAACACGCTCATACAAAACGTGTTGAAAAGGTAAACATTTTGCTTTGAAAATGCCATGCTACAGTCATTGATGTCCAAGTTTTATACTAGCACTTTGCTGAAATTTTGTCAATACTCAATGTCGTTCGTTAAAATTCGGTTTCTGTGTCTGCTGTAAACCCATCATTTACAAAATAACAAACTTTACTTTTATAATTATTATTAAAAAAACCGCTTGTTTCACGCTACCAAAGCTTCGCGACGCGCAGGTCGACTCTCCATTTTAGTAGTCTTTTAATTGTCAAGAGTTAATAGTTAGAACTTCTAATAGGCAATCCCTAGGGTTAGAGGTGATTCCTTTCTGAGGACTCCGGGTCTTTTGTTTCACCATTTCTTTTATTTTGCTTCGTGATATTTTAAGTTTTTACTTTGTACTTAAGTATTAAGAACTAATCAACATTAAAGAACAATAAAAATAATGCCCATTTTTGATTTTTTACTACTTTTTAAATCACATTCACTACTATCGGTTCTTATTGTTGCAATTTTATCCAGGCAATATCTGGTGCACAAACGGCCCTTTTCCGACTTCTCTAGCTTAGTTGATGCAATATTGGAAGAAGATGATGGCTCCACAAATGAAGTTGATACGTTTTCTTCACCTATTGCCAAAAATCTGTCACCAACCGAAGAACTGGCGGAGTTGGAAGACTCGCGGAAGTGCAAGAGATGCCGTCGGGAGAGCGCCTGTGTCGTTTTTATCCCATGTGGTCACTTGGCTTGTTGTGTGAGGTGCTCGGAGCAAAGCGAAAGATGTCCGGTGTGTCGGGAGAGGGTGAGAGAGAAAGTTCGATCTTATCTGTCATAATGTATTGACGTTTTGCAATAATCTTTGGAATTCAACATTCATTGAATGGAAAATGGCTTGAAATTGAAGAGCTACTGCGGTGGCGTCAAAATTGGTTATGAGCTGATGAATACGCATCTACACATAATGCTTGTGGAAATCCAAAGTTTTATCAACCGTGGTGGCGGAGCCTCAAAGGCCAGTGCTGCAGATATTGAAGGCATAACAAACAAGGAGATGTGATAATCCTTCGCTTCAAAGATTGAGATCTACAAGCATAAGGACAATTCTAGACTAAACGCTCACCGCGTCTGTATTCAAGGCATTTAATACTTTTATTGCTTTATTTTACGTTTCCAAAGGACAGCATTGAGCAAACTATTTCTGAACAATAATTGATATAGATTGTTTTAAGCTAAAAAAATATTTGGCGAAGATTTGGCCATTAACGTTTGTGTAAAGCTATATGCATTGTTTTATTTTTAATCTTTTAATCCCGATCTTTTTAAATAATTAATAATTTTAAAAGTCGAATGAAATTTTAGCAGTTTTGTAATGTTGCAGTGCCCAATTTTGTTAGTGTTTATGATATTTATGTTTGTAAACTATCGAACTATACTCCGTCAACTAATATTTGTTTGCGTTGGTGTTTACGTTTAATTTTTTATTTTGCTCCTATGTTTTTGCTTAATATGTTGTTGTAATACCTTTGCTGTTATTATTTATACTTGTATCCAGTAAATTGTTCGATTGTGTTATTTGCAGAATTTTTGTTAAATAACTGTTATTATTGCGCTGAACGCTGATGTTAAGCTGTTCTAGTGCTCATTGATTATTTTCATTACTTGGTGCCGTGTTTATCCAGCGTGTGTTTGCCATTTTCGTTTTGCCGAGCTGATGTAGAACTGCTTGAACTCAGCATTCAACAGTGCTTCTTTTTTTGTTCCTTTCAAATTGAAAAAAAAATTAACTTGAAAACTGTGATGTAAATACTTGTTCAAAATTCAGATTTTGATTCTTTTTTCTTATTGCAGTAAAAATTTTAAGTTTTTTTTGCGCTTCAAAATATTTTTGTTGATTTTTTAAAATTAAATCATTTATGTTTTGGCTTCTTCTGCTATCCTCAAACATCAAAATATTTTGTTATTTAAAAAATTACCTAAATTTTTTTATATTATTAGGAAATGTTTTTTTATTTATTTATCTCTAAAAATTTTGTCATTTGTATCAACACGCAGATCACTACTGCTGACTTACTGCTCGGTTGCGGAGTTGATTTCGGACGGAGTAATTCATTAACGGACTTGCAAATTGATGCAAGCCCTGAATTGTGTAGAAAAAGCTCAAGTTAATAAGTTGGTTTGCAAAAAGGGCAAAGTTGAGAAACGTTTTTATTAAAATTTTCGGAGCATTTTTACCAACGGCAATTCGAATCCGAACAGCTTCAAGTTTAAATTAGTTAGGCCCTAAAATTTCATAAAGATTTATTTTCAAGCCTGTGAATTAGAGCCGGTTTCAGTTGGAACTTTTTGACAAACTTATTCGACTCCGGCCCGATTTAAAACTCCGCTTAGTTTTCATAACAACTCCGAGCAACTGGCAATCTTCAGCCTTGGCAAAAGTCCCTGGTTAGACTTGATTTTTGTCTATAAATTCGCTATCCTTTTATAAAATGCGTTAAGTTTTTGTTTTTTAATCTTTGAAACAATGAAATTATTACACAGTAAAAAAATTCATTGAACTTGGATATGGATTGGATCTTGTCCCTGATTAGAGTTTACCAAACCGCCTGCACACAGGACACTAAGACCCGTGTAAATTTTGTAACTATACTGCTTGCTTTGTATTGGTGTTTCTTTCGGTCCAATTTTTAACGGTTTTTGCACATTCTGCAGTTTTCTATGCGAAATGCGATTATATTTAGGACATCGGCAAACTGCCGAAAAAGAAACTTGCCTGTAAATTGTTCGTGCTCGCTGCTTTACGCGTGCATGTGACGCGAAAGCTGCGAGAATGAGCATGCTATTTTTTAAATTTGTTGATTTGACCTGACTGGGAACTGAACCTAGCCTAACTGTTTCTCAGGCAAACGCATTAACCACTAGGCCAAGTGTTTCTCCATTATTTAATTTATCTACTCTATCTTCGCAATCATTTCAAATTGAGCAAAATAATTTTTGCAATTGGGATGAGCATGGCAGGTTCTTGTGTTAATTTGGTTGTTGACGTTCAAGATCACGTAAAAAATCTATGAATTGATATTCGTTAACTAAGGAAAATTACGAAGATGAGGCATTTTGAAATTTAGCGTTTCCAATTTACTTCAATATTCAATTGAAAATAGTACAAAAACAACCGTATGTGGGTTAAAATTTCAAGGAACCGTGACTAAGAAAGAGGATGGAGGAAAAGCTTGAGCTAACTTTCCTTGTAACATCTCTCAAAGTAAAATCACTGAAGTTTGATGGTGAGACTTAGTATTTATTTGCTAATCGAAAAAAATATAATAAAAAAATTTTAATATTAATTTTATGGCGTTTTTACTCTTCTGTTGCTATGACAAATATCAGCTAAAAGCTATTAAAATATAATTAAACCTAACCTTTCGGTTCCCGTAAGCTTAAAAATTTCAATAGATGTTAACAGTTTTGAGTTATTTTTTTCTAGAACAGTTAGCATCAGTAGAGCACAATTATTGACATATAAAGGTGGCCCATAAGTAGGTATACAGTTATCGCTTGAAAGTGTCCCTAGATTTTTTTTATTGGTGGTATATGCTTCATTTCAAGTCATATTTTAGTTCCTGGTACTTAGAATGTACTGTGAAGTGCTTTCGAATGTGCTACATAGAACGTCAAAAGAGTCTAAAGAATTTAGATTGTGTTTGCTGTATACCTACTTACGGGCCACCCTGCATTCAAGTTCAAGTTTGTTGATTGACGCCACTAAATAAACAAAAAAACAAAGAACCAGATGAAACAGACTAAGTAGAGTTATTGTTAGAGAAGGTAGTAGCGCCAGAGTGACAGCTAAGAGACCGTGAAGTCTTCGAGTCTGCAGCCACTTTATGGGAAGTTAAATTAACAAAATAATATGTCGTCTTTATTCGAGCTACTAGGAACTGGCGTAAAAAATGCAAGAAACCAAAAACAAAAAACAAGAGCTACAATAATATTATGATGGACAGGAAGTACTAAAATTTAGTATTTTTAAGCCGATAATTTAGATAATCATAATAATTAAAAGATTATATACGAGTAAAATATTACATGTGATTCAAGTCAACACTTTACAATTCAAAATATAGAGACAAGAAAATTATCACAAAAAGTTCAAAAAAATTTGTTTGCTTTCTTTCAAAAGCTTTCTAAATAAGAGGTCTCTAATATCTTTGGGAATGGAATTCCAAATTTTCGTACCAGAATATTTATATGATTGTTGCGTTCTTTTTGTTTTGTAAAGGGAAATTTTCAAATTAAAGGATGCATGAGTAGTTAGAAGTTTGCCGACTGTGCGAGAATTTGGCCAACGAGAAATAATTATAAAAAATTTGGAGATAGACGCTGATGGATTTGATAATGTATGAATTAGGCAGTCTCAAATTTATGTAAATTTAACAAGTTAAATTGTTGATAAAGAGGCAAAGCATTTTGATACCATTTTCTTCCTGTAACAATAAGCAGAGCTTTGTTTTGAAATGTATTTGATTTAAAGAGATAGATTAAATATGTGTTTCCCCAAACTAAAAGTCCTTAACTTAACTGACAATGTACTAATTGACGTATAATACAGTTTAACAAACCCTGCTCAGGTAGATAGTTTTTGAGTTTGTTAAGAATTTCCCCTAAGCGCGAGACTTTCTTCCTTTAAAAGATCTTGCTAATGTCAGCAAAGAACGCAATTACTGATATTTTGCACTTATCTTTCTTAGAACTGACAACATCGTTCAGATGTTTAAATAATCTTGCAAATATTTCTTTTCGGTGGCAGATCCAAATAGTCCGGACCCCTCCCTGCTCAAACTGGAGAAATATAAAAAAACTTGTAACGCTTAAAATTCATTGCAATAACTGAAACAAAGATCCATTTCTTGTCCAAACTTAACAGTAAAATACTCGGTGGGAGTATGGGAATGAACATCTTCAAAATTATCTGTTTTTTTAACGCAGACGAGTTAGATTAAAACTTTAGTTTTTTTTTGTTTTATGATTTACCGGTTTGTAATAAAAAGGCTAAAATTTTATTATTAGCCATCGCCCTCATAGCCCATTTACGCAACCAGTTTAATCATGTTTTTGTACTGTTACTTTCTGTGCCACGTTTTAAAAGCATTAACTTTTACTTCAATAGGCCTAAAATTAAGTTATTTTTGCAAAAATAAAATAGCAAAATCTCCCAGCGCTGGAAAGCTCCACCCCCAGACATCCTGGCCTTTGGCGGTTAGAGGCGTTGCATCCAAATCCTCAAAATAGTTCCCAATGCAGATTTCTATCTACGCGCCAGGTTAAACTAACAGCCAGTATACACAATTTATTTTGGTATAACACACGGATGATGGTTGCGCCTAAGTTTTTTAAACTGAAACGAAAAATTGAGCAAAAGCGTTTGCAAAAATATCATATCTTGAGCGGATCTTTCCTGCAAAAATTTCGGAATCCGCATATACTTAACCTAGCTAAAGCATTGGTATAGGTCGAGCCTATCACACGACCCCGAGTCACAATCGGAAGTTAAACCGATCCAGGATGAAGATTTTTGTAATTTCGAAAAAAATAATATCCATTTTTTTGCTTTTTGTCGCAATTTTGAAAATGTCTTCTTAAAAACATCTAACGGGAAAAATTTCACAAAAATCAAGTTTTTAATTCATTTATTTTAATTTATTTTTGTGAGAGTTTAAATTGATTTCCGATGGTGGGTGAAACACTCGAAACCCTTTATCTGTACGCCCCTCATCAAACGATGACATGCTTCTGGTGTTCAAGATCCAAAATTGCTCACCCAGAAGTAAGCTCTGAAACGAAAGAATTCAAAATTTGCATGTGAATGAATTTTGGTTTGCTGGATTTGGCGACTGAATTACTGAAGAGCATACCTATAAAAAAATCATCGCAATAGTGTTTTATCATCGCAAATCATCACAATTTTTGTTTTATTTCTATGCAGAATGATTTAAGTCTTGATTAAATTATTTTGCAGAGGAGCTCAAAAAAGCTTCGTAACTATGAAGAGCTTATGAACTATGAAGAGTATAATATATCGAATAGTTCTTCAATAACACTGCTCTATCATATGGAAACCATTTATTTATTGGTAGTAGTTTTTTTATTTTATTTGCGCCACATATATTCAATAATTTGAAAAAACCACGTTTACTGTAAAGAGTAAAAGCTTTTGTAGGTAAAAACCCAAGGGGATTTTCTTTTGTTGACGCCATCGATGACTATAGACCGAGTAAGTGATGTCATTGCAATGCCATTGTCTGGTTCGTACTGCAGATCATAGCAAAACTCGCCCATTTAAATCAGTGGTAAAATTCTTACATACACGCAACTTCAAACAAACACTGTAAATTAGTGGGCGGCGTTTTTTGTTTGATTTTACTTTTATTTGAAGGGCCGAAGCTTCGTGATTCCATTTTAGGTTATTTCCGTGGTCAAAAGTTTTTATAAATGCGTGTTAAACTCATTTTAAACAGGATACTTTTGCACCGTAAAATAGCGTTTTAACGCTTATATAATGACATTTGATATTTCTGAGCAGAGTTGCGATAGGGATATAGGATAAAAGAGTAACTAAAATGGTATTGTGTTTCGCACCAGGATGCGATCATACAAGCGAAAAGAGTAGTTGCAAGTTCTACCGATTTCCTAAGAATAGCAATTTGGCTTCAAAATGGGAATCACGCAGCATGTAAGCTTTTTTCAATAATCAAAACTAATCACTAAATGAGGTCAAGTTTTTCGATATGAAGTCAAGTTTTTCAAGCCAGAGATCGATATTTTTGGGGAATTACCGGCAAAATGGCAAAATTTTTCATTCGCTGTATGGCACGTTCCACATGAATTCTGGAACGAGCAATTCTAACAGTTAGTTCTGCCTGTGGCCGTGTGAACTGAGACTGAGTCAGAAGTGGTGGCAAATTAAGATACGCGTTTGGGGGTAACATATTTTGCATCAAAAAACTTTTGTCGGCAATTATCAGATCGTCAGGTTTCATCATCTCCAACACCCCGCAATGCCGCACGATATCCTTGTCACTCGCACAATCAGGGTACAATGAACAAGCCCTAGTAATTACTCCGCTGGGTACAACACCAATAATCCCTTTAAAAGTGTGTCGCTGCGTGTAATGTGAAAAAGTGGCACTACGTGTTTCCATGTTGGAGTGTATTTCACAACGAATTTCCGTACAACCTAAGACTATACGGCAGCTATTAAAATTAGAAAAACACAACGGCGAGCACAACTTATTTTTTTACAAAGAAGGCAAACGATTTTTTAGCATACTCTCATACAATATTTTGCGCATTAAAAAAATCCATATAGTTGTAATGTTCGGAATCGTAGTTATCCCAGGGTGCAATGCCCCAGCCCCCAACCCCTTTGGCCTCAAGTCAGAAAAAAAAATGCCTAAGTAAAACCATAAGAAAAAAATTATTGTGAAATTTTGGACCAAGATGTCAATTAAAGTCACCACTTTTTAAAAAACGTATCCAAAATTTTCGAAAGTGCGGAGAATGCGACGCCAAAAAAGCCATTAGATTGATTTATTTGACAATATATTAGCAAACGAGAACAAAGTTTGGTAATTTTTGTCTGAAAATAGCGTGAAAACCCCCTATTTTCAGTAAAAAAGACCAAAAATTCGGCGGCGAAAGTATTCCTTTTTTGAAAAATTTTCTCCTCCCCTGTTTGAAAAGTCTGGGTGCACCACTGGCCCGGATTGATGTTTTAGCGGGCACTCCAAGAACAACCCAACCCTGTTGCCCTATTCTCAAAAGTGAAAATATTACCGGCAGGGATCTACCCTGTTCTGTAAAACACCTAGGTCGTACTTCAGATGTCATGGTTACAGGTCATCACTGAGGAAGTTTTTTAAAAACTACTTGTTAAACCAAAAGTGTCTTCGCCAAAAAAGGGACTAAAACTTCAACAAAAAAGATCATAACTAGGGTAGCGAGGCGCTTCAGCGTCGGACCTGGACTTCTGGCGCTCCATGCACGTCCTTTGAGCAGGGCTTTTGACAGAAATTGAGACTAGTCAAAAAACCTGCAAAAAATATGCCCAAGAAATAAAATTATGAAAACTTAACAATTTTCCTTTTCCTCAGGGTTAGGGTCAACTTGCCCGACTCCTCCTGCATTGAAGATCCTGGCTGTTTGTGTTCGTATCTTCTCCTAATCTTCTATCGAAATATTTGACTTCATATAGTGATTAGTTTTGATTATTGAAAAAAGCTTACATGCTGCGTGATTCCCATTTTGAAGCCAAATTGCTATTCTTAGGAAATCGGTAGAACTTGCAACTACTCTTTTCGCTTGTATGATCGCATCCTGGTGCGAAACACAATACCATTTTAGTTACTCTTTTATCCTATATCCCTATCGCAACTCTGCTCAGAAATATCAAATGTCATTATATAAGCGTTAAAACGCTATTTTACGGTGCAAAAGTATCCTGTTTAAAATGAGTTTAACACGCATTTATAAAAACTTTTGACCACGGAAATAACCTGAAATGGAATCACGAAGCTTCGGCCCTTCAAATAAAAGTAAAATCAAACAAAAAACGCCGCCCACTAATTTACAGTGTTTGTTTGAAGTTGCGTGTATGTAAGAATTTTACCACTGATTTAAATGGGCGAGTTTTGCTATGATCTGCAGTACGAACCAGACAATGGACATTGTGACGCGCCACATACTCCGTCTATTGGTCTTGTTGGGAGAAAAGATCGTCAATGAGTTTCATTGTTTGCGCAGCATCGTCATAACGCAAATGACTATACAAGCAAATACAAGTTATTTTTTCATGCCAAAAAGTTTCGCTGACTCTTAGTTTTTAACAATAAATGTCAACAAGTGGTTGCAAAATATTTGCAGCGTGTACAATCGTATATGCAAATTTTTGCTATGAACATTACGATTATGAATGAATGGAAACATTAAGGAGGAAGTAACCATACGTAAAGCCAATTTGCAAAGTTTTCTTGAACCTGACCAAGCTCGTCATATTTTTAGATTAAAATGAATGAAACCATTTCAACAAGTCTTTATTTGCTTTGGCGTTGTTTTCAGTTCTGGTTCTCTGTTATTATTATTATTTTTTTTGGTTCCTTTTTTTTTTGTAGTTAAAAGGCGCAAATTTCGCGTTGCATAATTAGATACCGAAATACTTCAGTTATTTAAATCTATTTCAGTGGAGCTCATGATCCTGTTCTGTTTTATTTTCGTAAGATTGGAGAGCCATTAAGAAGTACTCAAGACGAAAGTATTTAAGAAACATTCAAAAAGCAAGTATTCACTCCCAAAGAAGCCCATATTTTGGCCAGCAATTGGCCAATGAAAAAATACCCTCTCTCCCATAATCACCAATTACGGAGGTATTTGGGCTGAATTTTTGCTACCGTTTTTCAGTGATTGATCATTGGCCTACACTACTGGAAATTGATTTATTTTTTTATTTATTTTTTGAAATCAGACGCAAAGTCCATGAGGAAAAAAAACGAGAACAAAGTTAAAAGCACCCAACAATTTTTGCAAAATTCACTCAAAATGATACAAAATAGATCTATCGAGACTTGATGTCTTTTAAAAATTTGGTGCACCTAAAAACGCAACATGAACACGAATAGGTAGCAACGCCAGTGCAGATCGTTGATGCATCAATAGGAATTGGCAACAACCGCTACAGCTTGCTAATGTGGTTCAAAACAAAGCTCATGCCATAAACTTCACCGCTGCCCAATTTGAACTTTTCCAAAAACAGATAGAATGATATCAATGAATGAAAACATCACCAAGTGGTTACTCAAAAATTGCTTAAACATTTAAATCTACCGTAATAACTCCTGCAAACCGGTAATTTTTGAACTAGCTAACCCTTCGTCACTACACCACCATTTCCACAATCCGTAGTTTAAAACGCACCAATTTTTTGTGTTGAATCGAAGCCCGAAAACAAGGAAAGTTCTTGAAATTTAAAGAATTTTTTCGATATTGTTCGTTTTCAATAACATGTAAAACTACACGCTTATGTCGTGTTTCATCCGCATTCTTGCATTGTTTTGCGGCTTAAATGACTACCAAATAGAAAATTACCGTAAATGTCGAGCAAAGCACACTGCTTTACATGGCAAAACTATGTCAAACAGAAACTTTGATATCAAATGTATTGTTACATGGTAATGAGTGGATTACGACATACTTACTGCAAAGATACCTACCACATCGTTGCATTGGTACATGCTTTGTTCTGGAACAATAACAAGGACATAACAACAATCAAACCATAAATTTCATCATGATGAAAAACTTCCTCTCTTGCCATTTAAAGATCGCATTCATCTAGGATTCAGTTGGTAATTAGTGATATTGCAAATTATGATGTAAAGAAGCGCAACGTAATAATCACGAAAAACAGAACTTTATTTTTGTCACCACAAGGCACAAATAATTAAAAAAACGAGATAAAACATACTGGATGAAATAAATAAGGTTAACTGACTCGCAAAAATTAAACATGAAAAAGTATTTGGAAAACTGGATGCATCACAAAGGAGCTAGAAACAGCCAATCGGAGCCGTTAAGCGAGGGGGCACAAGCAAGGGCGTCGGCAAAAAATTTTTTATGGGAGTGCCAATAAGAATAGAGCCAGAATCAACAACTAAAAATGGAAGAATGTTTGAAATTTTGTGAGGTTTTAGAGAGAGTGCGTGAAAATCCAGGGGGGAACCATAGCCCTCCCTTGCCCCCCCCTTGCCGACGCCCATGGGGACAAGGGGGGGACAGAGTACTAAAGCTAGGATTTATTTGTAGGGCCCGCGCTGATTCAGAAGGCCCGTGCTAGTTGAAAGTTGATCTGAAGCAAAAATCGTGAAATTTTGAGGAGCATCTCATCTCAAATTCGGGAGAAAAGCTTGCTCAATATGAGTGAAGACCTGTTTTTGCTCTTCGTCTTAAGTCCGGGTGGTAAATTAGCTGTTCGGTTGAGGAGTATTCCTATTCATTTAGAATCTGTTTCCGGGTCCAGGAATTTTCTCAGCAGGCCTTCAACCATATCACTACCTCAAGGAGTATCAACTAAACCGTCTGAAATCTTTCTTTCGGACTAAACCAAGACCTGCACAGCAGTGGTCACGTTTTATGGAATTCAACAACCACTTGAGGCATTTCTTATTGCTGCACCTTTATTCACGCGTGATTATGGATAATTTTGCTGCTTACGTAATGTAATATAATAAATATAACGTCTGTCAAACAAGTCAATGAAATGAAAACCTGGCATGTTTAACATGCTTTAACCAACTACAGTATAACGATTGACCTTAAAAAATGTTGTGAAAAAATTGCGACATATTTACAGCAGCGATCACCGACCAGCAAACATGTTATCCAGTTAAATTATGTACTTTGTGTTAACTTGATAGCACAGGAAAATTAAACAAAAAAGTTTTAAATAGTTTATACAAAAAAATTTTTTAGGTACTCACTAAATTTTCTGCAGTTTTGTAGACGCATAAGCAAGGATGGCAGTACCGTACGGTACTTTCAGAATTTGCGTACTACGTATCTCGCACCTTGAGCCGTTCCATACCAGCGTACCGTAATTCAGTTCAATTTTTGAAGCGTACCGTACCAACGTACCGTACCCGTACCATTACAAAAAAGGCGTACCGTACTTCTTAGCAAAAATTGAGGCGTACCGTACCGCACCTACGTACCGTCATCCTTGCGCATAAGTGATTGGGAGTGACTATTTCACCGAAAATTTTTCAGTGAAAGAGAATGAAGCGGAAACGAGAAATATCAGCGTTTTTTTATTCACTTTTTTCAAGGCACTTTTTTAAAACTGAGGTTTTTAATCGAATTGTCAATTTCTTCCCACAGAGGGTCCAATCTATGGAAAGAAATCGACAATTTGCTTAAAAACTTTAGTTGGAATTCGTTCAGAAACACTTTAATAAACGTTTACTACAAAACTACTCCTTCATATGAATTATGAACTTAATCAGTCCTATATTACCCTTGTCTCCTCTAAGTTCTAATTCTGTGGAACATCTTAAATATTGTTTTCATTGAATCAGCTAATGCTATATTGATTGATTTATTTTATGCTATTAAGTGTTGTTTCTGCTGCTATTACTACTTTGTTTCTTTTGTGTATAGGCTACGTGTTATCGGCTACGAAAGATCGGACCAGTATCAACAAATTGTGAATAGTGAGCGTAAACCAAAACAATGACTTTGAAACAAATTTAATGGTGAACACACTTCACAATCAACTAAATACAAAACCAATGATTTCCTGTAGTTCACTTCTAAATTGTGATGTATATACATTTAATCTAGATTGTTGACTGCCTGTTTTTTCGATTTCCCTATTTAAACGCAGTATTGAAAACTCTGATTGAATTTGAGCGGTAAAATGGTAAAACTAAATTAAAATCTTGCACGCCTTTTATGTTTAACACTTGATTATTTCCGATTTCTGAATATTTATTTTTATTCTTTTTAGTATTTTTTTGTTCTTAGTTTTTTCCTGATGTGCTTTTTATGTACTTAAGCATCTTGCCTCTTCATATTTTTTATGATTATTATTACTATTATTAATATTTTTTTTTTTCTTGTTATTATTACTATTTTTTTATCTTTTTTTATCCTTTTTTAATTTTTTTCCGTTTTTTTTTCGTTTTTTATTATTTTATATTCTCAAAACTTGCTGTCATCTCTTTTTTTTTAATTCCTCGGCGTTATCAGGATGCACCTTGACTGGATAACTTTAGGGTTTTTTGGTGTTTCCTGGCTCAGTGATAATATTATGTTGGTTCGAATTCTTTTGTCTTTACCTGAGGCGTTTTATTTACCATTGAGCAAATAAATTTATGTATGTATGTATGTATGAACAATTTTGAGGTGGTGCAGAATTTGAATATGACTTTCAATAAAGTCGATTTCATTTTGCTTTCACTATAAGCTTTTCGGACAGAACTCTTCAGTTGCGATCTCTGTCTGGTTTGGTATGTGGTGAGCAGGATCTTTTAAAGACCAAATGCAGTAAGGAGAAATGCACTCTGCTGTAAGGAGAAATGCATTTTAAGGAGATTGCACAATAGTAACGAGAAACGCAATCTATCCAATGGCAGCAGGCTTTGATCTTACCGAAGCAGTTGTAGAGTGAATACGAACAGCTTTTGCCAACACAAATCTGTTTTATTCCGTGAAATATAAACCGCATCCAACAGGCTCAAGTGAAGCTGAGAGCGAGCTGTGGTTAGGATTTTAAACCGCGAATCAGAATAGTTGCGTGCACACTGATTGGAGTCCAACAAATGTTGGCCAATGGCTGAATCGCTCTCTGATTCGAATTGAGTCGTACTTTTTGCTTTGCATTTTCTATACCAGAACCCAGCCAAATAGAAAATACGTTAGCATTTAAAATTACACTCGTAGCATGATTTAATGACACTCGTTTAAAATCAAGTTCTGCGTTAGCATTTAAAATTATTTGAAAAATCAAAATCTTCACTACACTCGCTGTATAACGCCGTATCGTGCAACGAGTTTGAACACTAATCTCTGCGTCATTACGGCCAGGCAACACAACTCCTTTTGAAAAAATGTTGCAGCAGTGGAAAGCCGTTGGCAACACTGTGACATATTAAAACGGCCCAAAACTTGAGCCACAGGCCTCCCGCTCAGAAACAAAAGGCGTCATCGCTCGGCCAACTGGTCGGTAATTAAAGTTAGTTGTATTTTTTTGTTTTAAATACAGATTACAGAAAAAACTTACCGGTAATATTTTTGAATTATCGCAAAACGTTAATTTTGACCTAAAGCATTTTCAAGTGCCCTTGCAGAATCAGCAACGATAGGAGGATCAAACCAGAGTTGTAGGCTAAACGGGCCGACAAGTTCAAAACTCCAAGCTTCATATTCAAACGACTGGTTCAGGATCGAACCCGAAAAACGATTTTAATTCAATTTATTTCGCCAAAATAGCAAACCGCTTAAAAACAATTATAATACTTAGCAAAGTTACAATGAAGACACGAAGAAATTGCGGTCCACGAATTAAATAAAATAAAAAATCAAAAGTATAAACGCCTAAGAAGAAATTGCGGGCCTTGCGCTAATTTTTTCTTTTTTCATAATAATGGAATTCTGACCCCAAAAGTGAAAAGCTTCCATTGATAGACAATAGGCATCACTCCACCATTTATTACGTTACAAAGGTTATTATGGTACTGTTCAAATTTACCAAGGGGATTTCCCTGATTGACTTTTTTTTCGACACCGGCCGGTAACTGGAGTGTATTGTTTGTTAATTTGCCGGTATCTGCCTGACAGCTGCTTCCGCTGGCTTTAATTGTTTGCTGAAACGATTTGAAGACTTCACCACCAACAACATTAAAACCAATTTTTGCACGGCAATGTTTCATTTTTTAACAATGAATTAGCCTTGAGCAAATTATTGTTTTACCGATCAGTACTTATCAAGCATCTGCTAATTGAATCGGCAGGCTTAAATTGGATTCCCGGTCGCGTCAAACCAAAGACTATAAATTTGATATGCACAGCTTTCCTTCTTGGCCTTCAGTAACTCTGAATTGAATAACTTAAAAGGACAATATAAAGCCGCCACCGTGTGCAGTAGACAGGTGGCAGATTGACTCGAAGACCGAAATGCCCTATCACTCTCTTCTGGCCTAAATAACTTGCAAAATAAACAACAGTTAAAATAAACAAAATTAACTTTTATTGTCATTGTTGTCGGCAGGCCAGCTTGTTGACCGTGACGTTGCAGATCATTTCATGAAAGAGCATAAGAAGAAATCTATGAAAATTTTTGATTTAAATCCTCAACATTTAGATTGTTTCATTTAACGAAAGTGAAAAACATAAATTTTACTCTGTTTGGATTTTGTTCAATGTTTAAATGTGAAATCAGGCTGCAGCAATCATTAATTATATATCATCATCACATGCCAAATGAATCGATGCAAGTGCCAAACCAATACAAAAAAGGTTTCTATAAGTAAGTAGTTTTTTAGCTACTTACCAAAAACAGCATAAATGATGATTTTTGGTTACACTGTATATCTGCAGTAAGCATTCACACAATTTTTCAAGTGCAATTTTTTTGTCATTATCTTTTGTAATTAGATGTTACACATTTTGTCAAAAAGAATCGAAAAGATGTCAGAAAAATGGACGGATGAAAAAGGCGTATGCAAACAATCGCTGAAAAATTAAAGGGTGCATTTCAGATTTAAATAAAACATGTTAAGTGAAGTAACTCGCGAAAATTCCAAAAAGCTATAGGTCACTTTTTTTCTTTTGTGGCGAAGTAAACCTTAATGTTTTCCACTTACTTTCTACGTCAACAGCTTAAGGTAGTCAATTAAATCTTTACTGCAACATTTCGGAAGGAAATGACAAAATAAGTTGGAATGTGACATGACTTCACCTCTGCAATAAAGTAGGTAAAGTGTGGCAACTTAATCTCGAGCTGCTGCCCTCGCATTCCTCTCGAAAAAACGGAAAATGAAGAATTTGCTGCGGTGAAGAGGACTGATCAGAAGTTTCAACATCCGTATGACAGCCTGCAGTTTGCTCGCAGCGACCACTGATGAAGCCCGCACTCGACATTACTTTAGATGTCGCACCATTAAATCGTAGTGCGTTAAAAACACTTTTGCAACGTCAACAATCTTTGAATAGTTTTTGTGTATAAGCAATTTTTTATTGATACGTATGGGGCTATTTAAAGCATATATGTATGAACCTATTTGAAGTATTTGAAGCAGTTTTCGTTACTTGAATGTACAGTGGAAACCGGCTATTACGACATCTCAACGGACTCTGAAAAATATTGTCGATAAAAGCAAATTGTCGCTACTGCGGTAGATATTCTGCCGGTAAAAATACAGTCGGGACCAAAAAAATGTGTTGTTAAAAGCCGTCGGTGATGCCTTTTTTTTTAATGTGAATATTTTTTTATGTAACCGTTGTTCAATTAACAACATCGCTGGTTGTGGTTGTGGGTGGACGCTCGGTTGTGAATTTTTTCCCGCCTACAGCAACATCTGACGTCGCAGCCCCACCTCGGACTAGGCTGCTTGTGCTTAAGGTTGGTGTATGATTAAGGTTGAGTGGGTAACTTTAACCCTAAATTTGGTATGTTTTGTTGTTCGGTCTGTGGCGTTGGATGCGCCTGTGGGTGGGGAGATTGTGTTGTTCAAGTGCTTACCCTACTTTGTTTTAATTTGTATTATTATTTATTGCCAAGCTTAAGTTTACGCCTGTTACTGTTAAGTATTGCTGTAGGTACAGTTGACTTAGATGACCGCATAGTCTTTTCACTGATTCCTTTCTGCGCATTTTTAGCATTTAATAAAATAAACTTGACTTGACATTGTATAAGTTTTTGTTTTGTAAAATTAACCAATAATGTCTATAACTCAATAGATATGACAAAAACATTCGAATTTAATTCAAAATTTGCTCACAAATTTTAACACACTTTTTTATAACTCCACTATTTATTTACTACAAAAGAAAATAATGCCATGCGTAGCTGCTGAATTTTTTTTATTTTTTTGTCTTGTACTCGAATTTACTTAATTTTTGGGTATTCATGCCAGGCCTGCTTGGATTAGAACAGTGGTTCTTAACCTTTTCTCTTACGTGGCCCACTTTTAGTGTGCAAAAATTGCTATGGCCCACTAAATTTTTGTGCCTAGGAACAACTGTAAAGTATTGCTGTTCATAAAACAAGAAAACTATAAAACACGCACACTTCCAGCAGCTTAAACACAAAGTTTTAAAGCAAAAGAAATGCCGACACAAAAAAGACTGAAAATTTAAAACATTGGTTACAGACAAATACAAAAACTATCATACGTTACTCTAAAACGCAAAATGATAGTTGCATGGACATTTAGGCAACTAATGCATACGGAAAAAAGAGGGACATGACCCCGTAATTAGTTATTTGTGGCTATTGGCAAAAATGGGAAGAGGCTGAAAATTACTCTTAGTGCACTCTTAAATTTTTAATAAAAACTAGCCTGCACCGCGTTGTTTCGAAATTATTTTTATAGAAAATAGAAGCAATAAGCAAGCGTGAAGTAGCAAAATTTACATTTTGTTTATTGTTTGCATCCAAAAGAAATGTCCACATGAAAATAAAAATAAATTCAGCATTACAGCACACACACATACAGTACACCAACAAAAAACAACTACAAACAGATCTAGAAGCTTGACAGAAGCAGGAGGGACCCTGCCAAGGGACGCTCAACACGAATTTGTAATAATACGGAGCAAAATAATGGGGTCGGTAAATAACTCTCAGCATAAAACAAAATAGCCATCATCAATGGATACATACCGTGTTTTATTGCAGATATATCGAGATGTAACTTGTTTCATCGTCAAAGCTGATCTAAACATGAGTTAATTCTTCGAGCGTTATCAGTAAAACAGGCCAGTAGTGTTGGGCCTTTATTCGTAATAAGAATTCAAAATTTGTCAAATATCATGCGACTGCTGTAATTATTGTCTCTAATGTCTTGTCATTAAAGTAACAAACCACAGTCTTGGCCATTTTTTACAAAAATATGCTTAAAAGGGCATTCAAGTTAAGTTTTTCACTGTTGACCAAAATGTTGGGGTAAGCCTAAACGTATTCTCACTAAATTTGAGCTTTCTACGTTTTGCCGTTTCCAAGATATTGCAGTTCAAAATGAGCCGTTTTCCTCTTACTTAAGTTTTTCTATTTTGTCAGTATTATGACAGAAGATTAGCTTTTGGAAAGCTGCCTTACGTTTACTGAAAAGCAGCTATTTTTACAGCTCTAAACTTTACTGCGTTTTACAATAACTCTGCCGCAAAATATTTATGGAGAATCAAAAAGATTCAGTAATGTTTTTAAATTTTGTAATTGGCAACCCTGGCAAAATTTCTAAGGGTAAAAGCATTTCTAAGCGGAAATCTAATCTGTTATATTTCAGGAACGGAAGATCGTAGAGAGCTCAAATTTGGTGAAGTTAGTCGTCAGATCTGTCAATTTTTTTGACAAAAAAAAAAAAAATCGAGCAAAAAAATTTCCGACCTGAATGCCCTTTCAACCAGATTTGTTTCAACTTAATTTGTAGCTATAGTTTAGTCCTGAATTCATCTTAAGAATCCAATTTCTACAAATAATCATTGGCAAAGATATCCATCCCCAAGCCATTTGTAGGTAATTTTCTTGCGGTGATTTGCTGAATACCCCAAGCGAGAAGTAGAATTCTGATTGTCTGTTTGTTCCTTTTGAAATGAGTTCCTATATAAAGTTTTATTACTGAATTAATCAAACAAGGAAGTAATTTCCATTCTAGCGAGAAGTTTATTTTGAATTGTTTGTATAGCAACAGCAAATTAATCTTCCATTCAACTTTATTTTTGTTTTCTTTTCTTCCTCATTTCAATTGGTTTCGGATCCGCATCGTCAAAAACTAAACGAAATGGCACATTGAGCTTTTATTTATCGTTTTTCGTACTTTCTAGCCTAAAGACCACCACCACAAAAGCCTAGGGAAGAGCCATGAGAACGGCAACTACTTAATAACTTGTCCTTCCACAGGATTCGAACCTGCAGTCTTTGGATTACCGGTCCACTGCACTACCACTTGAGCAAGAGAGAATGTCTCCCCGTATTTTTAATTTTGGCTATTTAAACCCAGCAACTTGCTTTTACTATGATGCTGATAATACGAATCTGTGGGAGGATAACTTTTTCGCATTGCTTGTTTTAAGTAGTCTCCATTTTTGTGACTTTTCCCTAGGCTTCCGCGCTGGTAGCCTTTAGGCCAGCAAGCACGCAAACGATTAATAAACATTAAAACTCTGGCCTGCAAACGTCAAAACATCACAATTAAATTGTTGCCAACATCGAGTTTTGTTGTGCACAGTTGTCTGTTTCCGTAGTCGTGGCTATTACATGTTGATTTTACAAGTTGCCTTGGCGAGGAGACAGCGAAGAGACCTTTCTGTTTTCGATTCAAGCTGCCACCTGTGTACCATACTACACGGTGGGGGCTTCAGACTGTTTTATTGCTAAACGTCAAGCCGGGAAGCTGTGAATCCCAAGTTTTGTAGTGTTTGGTTTGACCCGACCTGGAGTCAAATCCAGTCCTCCATTTTAGTTGCTGACGCTCTTTTCCCGGTTGAATCACTGGTCGGTATTTTTTCTTTTTTGGACTAAAGTTTCCTCTACCGTTCAATTACGCTTTGGAAGTTACATAGCAGATTTTTAACACAAACTTTTTTTTCACAACTGTATGGAAATGTTACCTCACAGTTGTGAATAAAAAATTAAGCTTTGCTGTTTGAAACCGAAAATTAGTCAAATATGAATTATTATAATATTAATTACCGTAAAGGAACCTTACAAAGTATCATTTTTAAATAAAATATCAGTACTTGGCTAAACTTCAATACAAAGATTTAAGCATTGTTTATTCGTTGCGTAATGTATAGTATGGCTACAAGAGTGATAATGAATCATAATCTCCATTATAATCGATAAATAGTTAAATTTATTAAAAGAAAAGTGTTTATTAATAGCGTGGTTTTGCACTTAAAAGCTATTTTTAGTCTCATAGAAATTAATTAACCATTATTTTAAAACGTTTATATCAAAACATTAGACGCTATGCTATTCCGCTCGTAAACGCTTTCGAATTGGTTTAAATTTGCTTGGGGAATTCCGTGGCAAAATATTCAGCAAGCGAACTGATAATGCAGTCGTCTGGCTTCTGATTAAACTAAACAAACAAAGGAAACGCTCGTACACTCACGATTTTACGTCAAGTATTGACCGAGCTTATTGCGGCAATAACGCCATTTTGGCAATAATAGTGTTTGAGCCGTTGTGACTATAGTAGCAAAAGAAAAAAACACAATAAAGGCGTTTTTGTGTTTACTCGTCTGCTTTGACGGCCTTATTAGCAGTTAAAGCACTTCAAATCTAAATCAAATCTTTCATTATACTCGTTGTATTACGCCGAAGCGTGTAACGAGTCGGCATCTCCGCAACATTGCGCTTGGGCAACACAGCTCCATTCGAAAAAATTTTGCATCAGTTGCGAGTCCTTGGCAACACTGTGTCCGATTTGACCGGCCCGAGATTTGAACCTCACACCTCCCTTTCCGGAGACGAACGCGTTACCGCTCAACCAACTGGCTGACAGTTAAAATCACATGACTTCTGTAATCGTCTTGTGAGGAATTCGGTTTCAGCAAGGATTTCGGAAACTACAGTGCAAAAGTGCTGCCAGCCTGTAAAAATAGCTATAAATGGGGTTCAAATAAGATTGGCTATCCAGTATCTCATAAACGTCTTGTGGTTTCTAATCAATTCAAGAAACAAAGTGTGACTAAATATTAAAAGGCTGGTTTTATTGGCAATATTCCAAAGTTCAAAGAATGTCATGCTTTTCAGATACAAGAGTTGCATCATATGTGCCACAGTTGGGTTATTTGCAGGCACTGGACACTGACAGGCAATTGTTACCTGCCTGCTTACCTGTGCCAAGTTTCTTAAGTAACCGGGCCAGTTAAGCAATGACTGATATTTTGCAGCGGCAATTTTGATTTATTGAGTAAACATTGCGCAAGAAACACAACCCCAAATTACATCTTACATTTTTTCACTTAAATCAACAAAATCAGAACGCCTACATTTGACTTGGATACCAATGTAGACACTTTGCATATTTGCAATATTTTATTTACATATAAAATATGAGACTGAGATAATTAAAGACGAGGGCACGTGTAAATAATACGAAATTTTGATCTAAAATGAGAAAAGAGCTTTATTACAGTAATTACCTACCTTTAAGCCCCTATTACCGAAACGAATAGATAGCATAATTATGTAAAACTGGTTCGTATTTATAGAGTAACGGTTTGCGTAGGCACAAACACAGATATCATTTTCCTTCAGGTTTTATTGGTGTAAATAGCGGAAGTGGCTAGACACTGTCCTGCTTTGTTCAGAAACGTATTAAGATTGAAGATTATGAACAACAGCGTTCTGTTTTTATTTCGATTTGCGCTAGTGTTGAACCACAGATCTCAGCAACTTAATCCCCAGCAAATCGAGCATCATTGCCAGTTCAAAATCTCTGGTTCAGAAGGTTGGAATTTTTCCGTTTCGAGCTGATTTTGATTGCAAACTGACTGAAACCAAAAGCGATCAGCTTTGATATGATTGATATTTTCCCTTTTTTGCATTCATAATTTATGCTATTTTGCATTGCACGTTGTTGCAGTAAGTAAAATAACACAGCGTTGTTCACAGATCTGTCTGCTTTGACTCTTAAACATGGCCTCAAAGAGAAATTTTAGGAGAGACGAAAACTGATACCGAGAGACGAAAACTGAAAACTGATACCGGAACCCCCAAACGTTATCGTTTGTGGTTGTCGAGATTAGTCGCTATCCACATTATGAATGCAGATCTGGATTTAAAAGTGAAGAAAATATGGCATTTGTATGATTCAAAATCATGAGGTTTGGGGAAACTCTGTGAGATTCCACAAAGAGTTCTTTAGCTCTTTCGATGTTTGTCAAGGGTAAAATACAGCATTCAATTAATATCTCAGCACCAAAATTTAAACACGGAATTTTCGGTTCGTTATGTTCAAGGTATGGAGTTCGATTCTCGGTGAAAGCAATTTTTGTTGGAGCAAGTGGTTGAGTTGAGCCAGTTGTGGTTATCTTTCGTGGTTGGAAGGCGAATGGAATTACCATATTCTATCACAAATCTGAGCATTTTTGGAGAGGTTCTACTCAAAGATGAGTCCGAATAACTAGCTCGGGACAACAAAAACCTCCTCCCCAGAACCAATCGCTTTTGGCTCAACTAAATTCATAACTACTACGCTGACAGTTAGGAAAAGCTGGAAATGCCTGAAAATCCGAGTCCGAGTACAAATACGATGTACCCCATTAATTCCACTTTTATAGGACCTGCTCTAAATGTAGCTGCTGTAACAGTTTACACTTAAAAAGCCCTAAACTATTAAGTTTTGCACAATTTCATACATACCCAAACGAGCAAAACTCAAAATCAATCTGAAACAGTCAAAATTGTTTATCATATAGCGGAATAAAATTTTAAATTATAAAAGTTTGTTTTTTTAACGTTTTAATGTAATTATGTATCAATGCTTCTAATGGCATAAATTGACTTGTGCAGTATTCGTAATTTCGACTTTAACCCATTTAAAACTAGAAAAAATTAGTCAAAGCAAGTTATTGAGCTATACTCCTAATGTATCTATAGTTTGTCTGTGATGTTGCTTTCAGCGAAACGCTTTTTAAAATGCTCTTTGTCAATCGATATGGGTTTATATCAGGGATGGGGAACCTTCTTAGTACTGCGGGCCGCATGAATTGCACAACATTGCGGGCGGGCAGCAAAAAATCTCAAATTTCACAAAAAATACCCAAAGCACACAAACCGTTTTTTATTTAGCGAGCAGAAAAACCCCTTTTGAAATGACTGAAAGTTCCTCTCTTTGGCAAGACGTGCGATGTCTGCTGAAGTGGAAGATGTTGCTACTCACAATTACATTTGAACGTTTTCATCAGTTAGCCTCAGTGCCGTCCCCAGAGCAAACGAAGTGAGAGGGCACTAACCAAATGTGGGAGACACTAAAATTTGCATATAAAAACTGATCTTCATATCTTGTACGACTACAATTATGAGCAATTTTAAAATAAGGCCGGCAGAATTAATTTCTTAGCTCGTTTTGTTTGTGGCCCATAATCGCTTGAAAAATTTATCTACAACAGTGAATGCTACCAAACGTGCAACCAGGATTTTGCTAAGAGAGGAAAATCATTTTTTGCAAAAAAAAACTGCCTAATTTAGCCCCAGTGCTGACCAAGCTGATGCAACTCAGGCGTGTTACAGACGAGCATAGTCACAAAAATTTAGTGGCTGTAAGTAGGGGCCTGGGAGCGTAGCACCCAGCCGTTTGGCGGTTTTTGCAATTTTGCAGCAACAAAAAGCGATTTTCACACCATTTTAATCACAGTTTAGATTCTGAAACAATCTAAATTTTCAGCGGGCCAGCTTGTTGACCATGACGTTGCAGATCATTTCATGAAAGAGCATAAGAAGAAATCTATGAAAATTTTTGATTTAAATCCTCAACATTTAGATTGTTTCATTTAACGAAAGTGAAAAACATAAATTTTACTCTGTTTGGATTTTGTTCAATGTTTAAATGTGAAATCAGGCTGCAGCAATCATTAATTATATATCATCATCACATGCCAAATGAATCGATGCAAGTGCCAAACCAATACAAAAAAGGTTTCTATAAGTAAGTAGTTTTTTAGCTACTTACCAAAAACAGCATAGATGATAATTTTTGGTAATATTGCATATCTGCAGTTATTCCTACTTTTTATTTTTTCAAGTGCAATTTTTTTGTTATTATGTTTTTGCAATACATATTTTTTCGAAAAGAATCGAAAAGATGTCAGAAAAATGGACGAATAAAAAAGGGCTATGCGAATAATGGCTGAAAAATCAAAGGGTGCATTTCACATTTAAATAAGTGAAGTAAACTCGTTAAGTGAAGTAACTCGCGAAAAATTCCGAAAAATTATAGGTCACTTTTTTTCTTTTGTGATAAAGTCAACCTCAATGTTTCCCACTTACTTCCTACGACAACAGCTTAAGGCAATCAATAAAATCTTTTCTGCAACATTTCGGAAAAAAATAAAAAAATGGGTTGGAATGTGACATGACTTCACCTCAGCGATGAAGAAGGCGAAGTGTGACAGCTTAATCTCGAGCTGCTGCCCTCGAACTACTCACGGAAAAACTTTGAGCTTTTGGTCTGCTTGTTAGTTCTGCCAGTAAAAATAATATCTAGCCAGATCTCATATGGAAAATCTCGTTAATCATGTACTTAAATTAAGGTTGGTACCGAGGGTTAGCAATGAAGGGCATTCTTCTTGCATAAAACGCAGTAACCTAAGCAGAAACTTGTTATGGCTAAGAGATGAACTGGTGCTCCATTTTAGACATATAGCTCGTGTCGTATGGTATGTATGTGTTATACTGATGCCCTATTGAGTTAGATCTAAGTTCGATTTTCAGTAAAACCAATGAATTACTTTAATTGTTCAAATAATTACATAGAACGAATTCAAAACCAAATAAAGGTAAGAAAATCTCCATCCAGTCAACCCTTTGTACGATAATCGACCAACTCTGATAGTTTAACTTTTTGCTAATCGTGTATGCGGTATTCACCTAAATATTTATTGCGTCCGATTCTTAGCACAGTGCTTGAATAATACAAGACACAAATCGTATTATTAGATCTCATTTGAATTACGTTAACTTAAGATTACGTGAAATTTTACCCCCTAAAGAGCCCATGCAGGCGAAGCAGACTTTTAAGGCATAATAAATTGTGACGGTCAGTAACTATTGTTAATCGTATTACACAATTATCAAGTTAAGCCGCCACTTTTGATTTGAGCTTTTGGTCTGCTTGTGCAATTTTTTCGAGGAATAGAGGCGTGGCGACATTTCACGGAGACCCATCAACCAGACCACAACGCAAGGTCCTATCGAGGATGAAAAATAGAGAAGAAAGAGCTCAAAATGGTTCTTCTGAAAGGCTCAGAGGAGGGACGGGCATTCGAGAAAATGATTGAGATCGTGCAGAGGCTGGCTACAGGCTGTAGATTTTAAAGCTTCGTCTAATGCGCGCGTAAAAGTTTTTGTGTAAGGTGTATCAAACATTTCGTATTTTTGTTTGCGTTTTTTTGTCAGGCAAAGTATGAAAACATGCGTGTTTGGTTATAATTGGGACTTCAGACTTCCGACTTTGCACCAATATATCTCGGTAAGTATCGAAATTGATGGAAAAAGGTTTGCGGTTTTCGAAAACACTTTTGGCCACCTTTCTTTTGGCGATGCTGGTTTCCTTCGAATGGAAAGTTATTATTTCTTAGAACTTTATGTGATGATCTAGTCCTTGACCGTTAAGCCTATATAGGTCATGATCAAATATCAGAGGTGGGCACAAATAACATTATATCAAAAGCGCAACGCAACAAAGCGCAACGATCTTTTCAACCAGCAAAAGCGCAGCGCAAAATGCGCAATTTAATTTTTTTGCTTTTTGAAGCGCAGCGCAACTTCCGCAATGAACTTTTTGATTCAGTTAAAGCGCAACGCAATTCCGCAATTGCGGAACGGTATTTTCGTACCAAGTTAAAGCGCAACCTACCTTCTGCAATCAAAATTTCACAACACAATGCAAATACTGCGTTTTTTGCAATTTTAGACTGAAAAAGAGTAAATAATTTGCTAAACAAGCCCAAAATTTATCAATATTACGATGGAAATAGAGCAAACTTAAGTTCAATGTATGGAATTGCGCTTTTAACCGAAAAAAATTTTGAAAGCGCAACGCAATTAAAGCGCAACAAATTTTAAAGGCTTTATTCCGCAACGCTACTTCCGCAATGTTTCAAAATAAAAAATTAATGCGCAATGCAACTTACGCAATTGCGGAGGTTGCGGAAGTTGCGCTTTGCGCTTCTAATTGCGCTTTGCCCACCTCTGTCAAATATAGATATCATTAACCAGTAGTACCCGCCTGAAAGCGTGGAGGTGTCAGTGGTGTCACATGGAGCTGACACTCGTTTGCAACTAATTGACCCGTTTTCAATTACTATGCAATCGAACAAAACTGAAGCCAGCTAAACATTAACTAACAGTCATTGTGCGGTGACAGTTAGAAATTTATAAAAATACTTTATGGGATCAGGGAATATTCTGAGCGTATTTTGTTATTACCAGTGGGAAATTTTTGGTAAACTTTTGCGGCCCCTTACAGCGAAAACTATCAATCGGTGGTACAACTTTTTCGGTTAAATTGTAATTTATTGTTAACTAACTTTAGTATTTTTGGCATTTAACTACTTTCAAAAACTGAATAAGAGTGGTTTCTAGAACCATCTGGTCCACCACTTTTGATTAACACACACAACACGATCCCAGCAGATGCACGACACGAAGCCACCCATGTTCTGTCTCTTCTACAACTCAACGGTTTCCCTCTCCGGCACTCCTACCCCATCCCCAAGGTCAAACAACGGAACACAACACAGCATCTTAAGCACTTCACCTCCATACCTTATGTACAGGGTACTTCAGAACGTATCGGTCGTATTCTTAACGATTATGGTGTGAAAGCTGCGATGAAGCCGGTTAAAACCATTGGAAACATTCTTACCTCACCCAAAGATCCTATTGCAGACCATGAAAAGAGTCGATTAATTGATAAGATACCTTGTGCTGATTGTGAGTTTGTGTATGTGGGGCAAACGAAACGGGATTTAAAAAGTCGTGTTGCAGAACATAAAAGAGCCGTCAAAAATGCGGAACAAGAAAAATCCGCTTTATGTGAACATTTAATGTTGTTTGATCATCGTATTAATTGGGAAGAATCCACTGTTTTAAAAATATGTTGGTAGTTATCGTAGACGGTTTATTGCTGAAAGTTGGTTTATCAATGCCCACACTAACGTTATCAACCGTTCGGATGGTGAGACATTGCCATCAATGTACCGATCTTTAGCCAAAAGTGCTCAGTAAATGCTGTTTTTTTGTTTTTGCTAATTTTTTTACCATATATGACTTAGCCAAGTTCTCTCGTTTCATCATTGTATAGCAATTGAATTTTTACGTTTTGGGGAATTAGTCCTAACTCGCAACTTGATCATTATGACGTTATAATCATCTTAATTTATTCGGCTTAATTTATTCGGATCTTTTGATATTTAATTTGTTGTAACTTATAGACTCACTTAATTTATTCGGATCTTTTGATATTTATTTTGTTGTAACTTATCTGCGATATGTACTGTTTGAGCTAGTATTGGAGGAGTGCTCGACACTCGAACCGATCAGTGGTCGAGAACCGATCAGTGGTCGAGAACCGATCAGTGGTCGAGTGGATAGAGCGTCTGCCACTGAAGCGGTAGACACGGGTTCGATTCCCGGTCGGGTCAAACCAAAGACTATAAAAATTGGTATTCACAGCTTCCCTGCTTGACGTTCAGCAATTAAAGGGACAGTGTGAAGCCTCCATCGTGTGTGGTAGACAGATGGGCAGGTGGCAGCTTGACTCGAAGACCGAAAGGTCCCTTCGCTGTCTCCTGGCCAAGGCAACTTGGTGAATAAAATGTAATTACAATTACAAAAAATTACAATTACAATTACAATCCTCCAACTCAACTTCTGAAGATGCTCGGCGTTTCAGCTGAGCGAAACGTCAAGGTAATAAATTAGCGTTATGCTAATCGTGTGCCTTTTACCGGAAGAACAGTTAGTAGGCTAGCCTACCTATAGTATGGATTTAACTACTTTGTTTCAAGCAGTTTAATGATTCTATAGAATAAAAATTCGATCCATCTAGGTCTAACGGTTCAAAAGTTCAAAAATTTGGTGACCCCGTTTGAGGGGCCCCCATTTTGGTACCCCCAAATTTGATCTCCTTTTCATATTAGCCTATGCTGAAAATTTCAAGTGTCTAGCTCAGTGGTTCTCAAACTTTTGAAAAAAATTTACTTTGCTTTCCCCTTACAATTCTTTCGACCACTCTTTGACCCGTGCATATTTAAACATAAATTCTCGTACAATAGCAATCTTAAATAACCTCGCGATGCCCTCGCTGTTGCCTGGCTGGCTTTATGCGTTTAGTTCTATCTTTTTTATTGCGAAATTGCGCAAAAAAACCTAATCCAGCTGTAACGATATTTAACATAAAATGCTACGTCTATACGCAAACAGCTATTTAATCCGAAAAAAAAGCAAATTTCAGTCAACAAAATATTGTTAACAAACTCAGTTATAATTGCATGTCTTTCAGCAATTTCTCGATGTTGACGGGCTGTGTGTTGGTTAGAGCAACTTTTATATAATGTGTCCACATACATTCTGCTTCGAGATTTTGTTTCGATTGGAAGTAGAGTGGAAAACGCTCGTATTCGTAGGTGGTAGGAAATCGAAACAACAACTTTAGAGCCATCTTTGAGACAGCAGAGTATGACTTTGCCATTTGAATCCAAAAGGCACTGCAACTTACTTCAAGAAAACCACATTTTACTTCCCCATCATTTACCAAATCAATAAACTCTACAAATGGCGTATCTGAGGCTTCTTCGCAGTCCCCCTGAAATTGCTTCGCGGACCCCAATTTTCAAGCCTAAAATTGCCTTTTTTAAAGTTTTTTGTGTCCCAATTTACAACCACGTGACCTAGGGTCCTAAATATTGGCACATATGACGCTTTCATAAATTGTTATGTTGAGTCCCAATTTCAACTTTCTGTGTTTTACCGTTTGGTAGTTATGACCAAATTATTCCTCATCTGCCAAAGTTCGTGAACAAAAACAAAGGTCCTACTGTACACTCTCGTGCGCAGTCCCAATTTTAAGATGCCGCTATCAGAGTAGTACAATAGGCCAATGCGTTTTTATTAGAACTGGTGCCACCACATGTGTTCGTCTAAAATCCCTTAGTCTATTCTGATGAAAACTTTTCAGTATGTTCTTAGACACCTACACGATAAAAATAGCTTAGATAATGGATATAGACACTGAATATTTACAATTTTGTATTTACATTTAAAATGTCGGATAGAGGTAATTAAAGACAGGAGGAAATACAACACGAAGTTTTGAGACGAAAATGAGAAAAGAAACTTATGGTAAATACCCTAACCCATTGTCCCTAATCTTAAAGCTTTGAAGCAAAAAAAAAAAAAATTTAGTAGTTTTTTTATTATTTTTTCAAAGTTTACAGTTTAGTATTACTTCTTTATTTTAAGGTTATTTTTTTGCAATAAGCTGTAATTTTATTTTTGTTTCGCATTAATCCACGTGCTATATTTATTTCACCAATTTTTCTTTATACTTGTGAATAAATCAAAATAACCTTTTTCATCAGAAAACAGAAGCAAAACAGAGTTCATACTATTGATGGAAACACCATTTTTTAAAAACCTAGTTGCACTAAGGTTGCTCCGTGAAAAATAAGGCATAGAACTAGATATCACTACAAGCAATTTCCTGGAACAAAATGGAGAAGCCGTCTGTCCAGTGGTCCATGGTATAGGAGAGACCTTCGGTGCTAACGGGCAGAAGTCGTCTGTACGGTAATGCTTTGAATGGTGGGAAAATGGCCCCTTCTTTCACGGGGCCCCTGCCCAGTTGAGGATTTACGGCGAAATATCCGTTGCGTCATGTTTTCATCCACGGGAAATAACCGAGTTGTTTCAAACCAACGTAGTAAGCGTCCAAGTAAACAACGCAGGCGTAGCAAACCAAGGCAGACTGTATGCCATTAAGGTTGAGTACACGGAGCAATAGAAATTTTAGCACTTTATGAACTATAACAATTAGGAGATTGAAGCGATTTCAAAAGAAGCTGTTAGTGCACAATTAGAGAACTTTACGCTCAAATTCAGCGACTGTTTTTTTTTGTCAAAATTTAAATTTCGAGCACAGCTGTATTTTATGAATGTATTTAATCAAAACCAAAAAATCAAATTTACGTTGCCGTTTATTCTATATCTCCCTTCATTCATTCATTGATTTATTCATTCATTGATTTATTCATTTATAATACAAATTTATTAGTTTATTTGCGTGTTTGTTTGTTTGTTTATTTATTCAAACATTTAGTTTTCTATTTATTTATTGAAATATATGCTTTGTTCATTTAGTTTGTTTATTCAAAAACAAACACCCCATCCCCAGTGTTGGGCCACGCGGTGACGAATCTGGCTCACCATCGACGTGGTTGTTGGAATGGGATAGTGACGTCACTGAAGGTCACGTAGATTGACGAGTTATCTGTTTGTCGAAGCAAAGTTTTTATTTAAACTCTGTATTGTTAAAGCAAAGCTACAGGGTTTGCAAATTTAAATTAATTAGCTGCGAATGAATGGATGGTCAATTGGCCATCATCGTTTACCAGCTTCAGGTGACACAGAAATGGCGTGGTAAACCTGAGTCGTGAAGCGAAGTCTTCGCGTCAACAACTTCCTACCAGGTGCTGAAGGAGCAAGTTTGTTCATTATTGGGAAAACATTATTCTAAGCCGTAATGTTGGCCAGAAAGTTATCGTTGCGAAGATGTGAAGGAATTAATTGATTGCTGCAGTATTTTTTAATAAATTTGATGCCGACTCTTCCTGGTGGCTTCTTGATTGTATCCTCCAATCAACTTTGTTTACCATAATCATTCGATTTTACGCAAGACTTTCCATTTTTATCTACAATTGTCCACCTTATTTTTTCGGATTTGTTGGGATAAACTATTATTTCCGAAAGTCACAAAATGGAACTTTTGCTTGAGTGATCAGCCTTCATGAAAAGGGATTTAATGCTAGTGTTTACTTTAGGTATTATAGGGCCGTTGTGATTGCATTAGTTGTAAATTTAGCTTTCATGTTTTACAAATTGCAGTTATCTATGACTTAGGAAAGCTCTACAGCGTGTTCTACTATCACGGAATCCTCTGGAATAATCTAAAGGCAAAACAATAAATTAGAATTTTGAGCTTCATTTCAACATTTTAAAGCTCAAGATTTCTAAAGCTTTTTTTTGGATACCGATGAAGCGATAACCTTCTTATTTTCAATCTCAAAAACTTTCTTCACTGCGATTTTTATGAGATTTTTTAGTCGAGAATTTAGCTTAAGCGCCTATTGTTATATACGTTGACCTTGTAAACGTCAGTTTCCCAGACTCGGAGATGACTTTAGTTTCACTTTCGGTACTCGAATAAAATGTGATTTGTTGCTATTTAGGAACTTTTATTGTTGATTATAGAACAAAAGTTAGAAAAAATTATTTGTTTTATGCAAAATTAGTTAAAAATAGGTCAACGGTACAATGACGCGCCCTGGTTCCTTTTTGTTTCAACAATATATTGGTGCAATGCAGCATTTTGAAAACAGTTACTATATATGTTCATGATGGAGAATGTAACTTTCGCGGCGGTTATTTCTGCAAAGTTTTGAAAATTTAATGTCAATTTGTGAAATTTCTGTTTAAATAGAGCTACTGTTACTTAAAACTTTAGTTGCTTTCATAAATGCTAATTAATTCAATCTAAAACCAATTTTTTATATTCAGAATTAACACCGAATTGCTAAAACAGAACCAAGCGTTACAATTCTCAGCACGTTCCAATTTCATTTGAAGTGTCTTCAGTAGAATAAGTAACACATGTTCTATTTTGTCAATATTTTGTTAGAGATTAAACAGAAATTTACATTATGCTCGACTTTATATTTCGCTATTTTGAAAACTTAAGTTTTCAAGAAATTTGTCGTAAATTTTTCAGCAAACCAAGTCGTGGTCTTTTGCGCATTAAATCCTATTTTCTGTAGGTTTTAAATGCTTGCTTTTGATCTTTAAATTTGGAAGTAGGAGCTCAGATTCCTGTTCGGTGTTCAGAGTGAAGTTGAAACTTGAGTATTTACATAAAAAAATACGGGTTCATAAAAGCTTTTAAATTTGTTTAAAAGTGGTAATTGGGGTTCCAAGGAACGCGCAAGGTTTGATTGAACAATATATATCCACTATTCAACAAAAATCAATCAATTATATTTATTTTGTTTCAATAATTGGAACAATGATACGCAATATGTTACTGAGTGTAGACCAGGAGGTCTGCGAAGTGACCTGCTGGTCTTCGAGTCAAGCAGCCACCTAATAACTTTTATTTAGTCAATAGTTATGGTTTAGTAACTATTGGCTCGTGTTTTAAATTCAAAGTTGTCTTCAATTGAACTGAATTGATTTTTTACCACAATTTTATATCAAGTATAATACTGTCTCGATAAAAGTTGAAGAAAATTTTTTTTTATTTTTCTGTATTTGATAGATATTTGTGACCTGTTTGTGCGAAGTCTAGGAGTATAAATCGGCGGTAGCGCCTTCATATAGGACAATTCGTTCTCACCTGCTTAGAAGTTGACTTATTCCAAGTTTTTCGATTGACGTTTGACTTCTTCCCATGTTAATTTGTTGCTTTTTCGAAGCCACCAAGCAGAGATAATTATTGTAAAGCGCCTTTTCCAAGGACGCAACAACGTGACCAGGGTGCGGGTTGAACTCAGATCATGCGATCGGGGTCGTCGTAAAAACGACGCCTTTACCCCCTCGGCCACGCTGCCGAAATTTTTGATTTACTTATCTTTTTCGACGCAAGAAAAATCGCTTGTAACTCGAAAGCAGATGTATGGAAAAGCTGAAACTCGCAGGTTGCAGAGATGGCTGAAAGAGCTAAGCAGCCAATTTTGAGGGCGCTGCGTCTGACTGAACTGAATTTCATTAAACTGAAAAAAGAAAACGAATGTAAACAATCTGTAGCGTAAAGACTAATAAAAATTATGTTAAATGTTTATGAAAAATTGCACTTTTTTTGCACCATTTCGATGGGTCGTGGCTGACAGGAAATCGTAAAAAAATAAAAGAGACTGCCGGTCTTACGTTATGTTTTTCAAAATAATTGAAGTTTGACTCCATCGGCTACTCAAAAAGTTCTACATGACAGAAACTAAACATAGCTTAGCATTGCGACGCCGTCCTCGTTACCCAACAAATAATTTACGATACGTAAAATTGGTTTGTGACCTTCACTTTCTAGATATTTTCACCAGGGAAATTCCCTCATTTCTATTTTGTCTTTACCAACCGGTATGTAACGTACTGTTTTTGCAGCGGCTCATCGAACCAAGCCAAACATTTTGTTTCATATTTTCAGGTTTCGCCCATTTTTAGTTGCGCGTTTTGCAGCGTTTATCACCAACATCAGCTAAAGCAATTCCTGCGCTGCATCGGAAGGTGCGACTGCGGAATTGAGATTTTTAAACTGTTTTTTGGATGTCATGATAGCCTAACGCATTAAAACATCGTAAAATTACTAATAATCTTAGCTTGAACATCAAGCGATATATACTATTCATTAATACTTAAGGTGTGACTGTAATTTGAAATTTTAACCAATAAAATGATGATTTTGTTCAGAACCAGCTCTAAACTATAGGCTGAAGCTTGCTGGTCTAAATTTTTGCGAGTTCCTTAACCTCAGTATTTTAAAAATGTTCATAAATTAATTTTCTTTAAGAATATTGGTAGAAACTTTTGTTACATATTCCAATGATTGCCGTTTAATTTTCTTCTGCTCCAGCAAATACTTTCTTTAATTTAAGAATGACTGTCTTTAAATACATCTGCTAAAATGCTGGTTTTGCTTGGCAAATCGCTAAAATTTCACCCTTTCATTACAGAACTGTGACGTCTGCCACAAAGTTTACTTTAGAGAGAATAGGGCAGAAATTAATCTACTTAAGCGAAATCCATCGCCACAAGTTGGGTGACCTATGTGATAAACTGAACAGAACTAATCAGAAGCAAGTGGCATACTTTGCCTTTATTACGTAAACACACAATAAGCGAGTGAGCTATCGCGACGCGTTTCGACCCTGCTCCAGGGTTTCATTATCTTTTTGTCGCCTGATGAGACCCTTGAGCAGGGTCGAAATGCGTCGCGATAGCTCACTCACTGATTGTGTGTTTATGTAATAAAAGCAAAGTATGCCTCTTGCTTTTCTTCTGATTAGTACTGTTTCGAGAATTTAATATTAATTTGAATCTTTTTTTACTCCGTTCTTAATCCTTAAGCAGTATTTTTTGCTGGGGAAGGAGGGCAAAAATGTCCCCTCTTGTTTTTTTTTGGATAAATTCCTTCAAAATAAATCTTTTTTTGGACCAACTTGACTTTAAATCAAATTTTTAGAGACAATCCCTGAAAGTTCGAAGTAGTTTTAATAAAAGGAATTGTGAGAAACCCTGTAGCGCCCCACGTTGCACGTATGCAACATAGATTTTAGAGCGTTGAAAATGGAACTGAGATTAAATAAATTATTTATACTAATTTGGCTAGTTACATAAATGTCCATTGTTGCAATTATGCCGTTTATTACACTTCCGCCTGCTACTTGTCGCAAAAAGCAGCCTTTTTTCATATTTGCTTTGCATATTTTGCCAAAATTTGGTTAGTGACCAATTTTACAAATCTGATGTGTGATGTTTTTGAAGGAAATCTATGGTAATTTGTTTTCAGGAGCATATATGATGTTTTAAAAAATTTCATGCAAATTACGAAAAACGATTGTAAAAAGCTGCCTTATAAGAAAAAAAGATCTTCACCCAATGCTTCCAAAAAAAAAAAACGGTTGCGTGATCTTGTGATCTTAAAAAAAAAAAGATTTTCAGCCCAATTTCAATTCTATCCAAGGCTGTTTTTGTTGAAAATTTGCTGCCTTGGTTTTCTAGTTTTGATGTAATTTGATGTTTTTTCTCTGAAAATCTGATGTTTCAAACGGCCCTCGCTGGCATCACTGGCTGCTGAACAAAAATAACATTGGTTTCGAAAGTGGTTTATTAGGTCATTTTGTCCAAGTTCTGTGTAGTGGTTCTATAAGACGATGTAGGTTTGCTGCATTGTATGTCAGAACTACAGTAGTTTCAGAGAGTCCTACAAAGTAACCGCTGAATGCTTAGAATTTAGCGGTTCCTTTGTAAGACATCTTCACGCAATATTTTTTAAAGATGGTGGTTTCTGCGCTTAAATTGGAGGTAAAGGCTTTAAAATTTTGGAAACAAAGTTTTGATTGGAGGAAGTGTCAATTGTTGTAGATCTTTACTTCTACAAATTGAGTACCGAGACTAATTTTGAATGAAGTTGTTTTGCGTCAAGATTATTTACCAATTTTACCAAATCCATTTTGTGCATCTTGAATAATAATTCAGTTTATTTGCATTAAAATTATTTGTTTTTACGTGGTTAAGCATTGCTTTTGCGTGGTTAAACATTGTTTTTTCTTTTTGTGTAGCAATCGCTAATTGCAGCCTACAATACCCAGAGATGCATATTTGCAACATTGCCAAATATGGTAATTAATCATGGTACCCCCAAACTACACTAAAGTCTGACTATGTATCACCTTTTGACTTAATAAAACGTTTTCTGTAGTTTTATTTTACAAATATTCGTATGCACGGGCGCTACAGGGTTTGCTACTTCACCAAAACTTGAGCATTTTTTTCTCCATATTTAACTACTGTAATAATGTCATAAGACGTTTTTTAAGTTAGACATTTTTTGATAAAGATTCAAAAACAAGCTTGTGTGCTCTATTTGGACCATTTATATGACGCTTGTTTTGGGAAAAATCGGCCATGACATCACTATGATGATGATGTCATCAACTCAGAACCAATTTTTAAAAAGTTTTGGTGTATACACCGACCCACATGTCAAATTTGGAGTTCGTATAAGCTCCCGTTAAAGTGTTAAATGCGGGGATGGGGGCAATTCCATCCCTACGTTGAATGCGTTAGGTCAGTTTGCAACCCGTGTAAAATAGGAGTTAATAAATTTTTGATTTTATTTTGGGGCTGGCATTGCTCTTAATGTACTAATAAGATTTTTGTAAAAACTAGCCTGCATGGTGCTGTTTTGGAATTGTTGTTATAGAATTTTGAAGCAATAAGCGTGAAGTAACAAAATTTACATTTTATCAAATTTTACGTCTGATCGAAATGTCCATATGAAAATAAAAATAAATTCAGCATTAAGACACAAACTCACACATACAAAAAAACAACAAACAGATCTAGAAGCTTGACAGGAGCATGAGGGACTCTGCCGAAGCACACGCAACATGAGTTTGTTATTATAACGTGAAATCTTTGGAGCAAAATACCGGGGCCAGTGAATAATTCTCAGCATAAAACAAAAGATCCAACACCAATGGATGATACCAAGTCTTATAGCTAATACATCGAGATGTAACGTGTTTCATTGTCAGAGCTGATCTAAACATGAGTTAATTCTTTTAACGTCATCAATAAAACAGGCCAGTATATCCACAGCTCTACCACCTGAGCTAGAGAGGATGTATTCTCGCATGCTTAATTTTGGCTTTTTAAACCTATAACAACTTGCTTTTACTATAATGTTGATAATACGAATCCTTTGGGAGGATAAGATTTTCGCATTGCTCTTTTCAAGTAGTTACCGTTCTGGTGGCTTTTCCCTCGGCTTCCGTGCTGGTATAGTCTTTAGGCCAGATAGCACGTAAACGGTTAATAACAGTTGCGTTTTATTTTGGTTTAGAAAGACAATAAACACAATCGAGAAATTTAAATTCATTCTGCAAGAATGTAGAATTAACTTATTTGTCGAAAGAAGTTAATAATAAACATTAAAACTCTAGCCTGCAAACGTCAAAACTATCACAATTAAATTGTTTTCAACATCGAGTATAGCTGTGCACAGTAGTCTGTTTCCATAATCGTGGCATTTACATGTTGATTTTACAAGTTGCCTTGGCGAGGAGACAGCGAAGAGACCTTTCTATTTTCGATTCAAGCTGCCACCTGTGTACCATACTACACGGTGGAGGCTTCACTCAGTCTCTGTTGCTAAACGTCAAGCAAGGAAGCTGTGAATGCCAAGCTTTATAGTGATTGATTTGACGCGACCTGGAAGCGAATGATGTCCTTCGTTTTAATTGCTGACGCTCTATCTGCTTGCTAAATCACTGGTCGATATTTTTTTCGCTGGGTGACAAAAGTTTCCTCTACTGTCCAATTATGCTTGCTGTTTGAAACAGAAAATTAGTCAAATATGAAATATTATAATATTATTAATTGCCGTAGACATGCCGTAGAGCGAACTTACGAAATATTAGTTTTAAATAAAATACCAGTATGGCTAATTTTTAATACTAGGTGTTTAGGTATTGCATTATTAAATACGACCATTCATTATTCCTTTTTTATTGCATAATGTATAGTTTGGCTACAAGAGCGATCAAAAAAACTAATGCTTCTTACTTCTGTGGTATTGTACTTAAAAGCTATTTTTCGTCTCGTAAAAATTAATTTACAAATTATTTTAAAACGTTTAATTCAAAATATTAGACTCTACATGAAATTCAAGTTCAAGTTTGTTTATTGACGCCACTACATTACCAAAAACTCAAAAACAGATGAAACAGAGTACGTACAAAGATATTATTAGGGAAAGAAGCAGCGCGTGAGTGACAGCGAAGAGACCTCGAGGTCTTCGAGTCTGCAGCCACCCTGAGGAGCCATAATGCAGCATCTTTATTCGAGCTACAAAGAAAAGACGTAAAAAACACAAGAAAACGAAAAGAAAAACAACAACAACAAAAAAACAAACAAACAAAGAGCTACAGTAGTAATATATTGGGACATGAAATACCAAATTTTAGTATTTTTAAGCTTAAAATTTAGATAAAAAAGAAGGTTACAATACGAGTGATATACAAATGTTATTCAAGCCAGCACTTAACAACTCAAAATATAAGAGATAAGAAGATTATCACAAACAGTTAAATAAAATGTGTCTGCTTTCTTTCAAAAACTTTCTAAGTTGAGAGGTCTCTAATGTTATTAGGAATGGAATTCCAAATTTTCGCACGGGAATATTTAATGATTGTTGCATTCTTTTTGCTTTGTAAAGAGGAATCATTAGATTATAGGATGCAGTAGTACGAGTTTGCCAACTAGGCGAGAATTTGGTCAATGTAAAATAATTATTAAAATTTGGAAATAACGCTGATTGATTTGATAATGTATAAATTTGGCAGTCTCAAATTTATGTAAATTTAGTAGATTCAACAAGTCAAAGTTTTAATAAAGAGGCAAAGCATTTTCGTACCATCCATTTCCTGTAACGATACGTAGAGCTTTGTTTTGAAGTGTAATCAATATGGAGAGATAGGTTGGATCGATGTTTCCCCAAACATGATTTCGCTTGTGGACGTTTTTGAATTGCGTAACTTTGTTAGGGGAATTCCCTGGGAAATTTTTCAACTACGTTAGGGCCAACGTCACTGGGTGTAAAATCGTGAGCGCTCGGGCGTATTGCTGTTTTTTTTTTGTTGAAATTAATTTATTCGCACCGGCGTACCGAATTTTTGTTTAAAATAAACCAAAAATATACTCGCACGTCCACGGTTATAATCGTACGCACAACGCAGACCGGGTCTAAAAGTAAAAAAAGGCAAAAGCGAGTCTGACTTGTGCTCAGTGAAATTCGATGTCAACCATCAACACATGATCTCGGTACGTCGACGTACGCCATTTCTCATTAAACTAAACGAGCAAAGCACACGTTCGTACACATGATTTTACGTAAAGTGAAGACCGAGCTTAATTCTTAACTCGTTTTGAGTATTTGAGCCATCGCGAAAAGTTGTATAATGCCACGACAGCTTTCTTAGCAGTTAAAGCACGTGACTTCTTTATTCATCTTGTGAGCAATTCGGCTTTAGCAAAGATCAATATTGAAATGTTAAAAGGAATTTCGAAAACCACCGTCCTCACGTGCTGCCAGCCTGTAAAAATGACCGTATATGGATTCAAATAAGATTGACTACGCAGGATCACGTAAACGTCACGTGGTTTCAAATCGCTTAAAGAAAAGTGACCAAATATAAAGGGTTGGTTTTATTGGCAATATTCCAAAGTTCGATAAATGCCATGCCTTTTTGATGCAAGATTTGCATCATATGGGCCACCGCTGAGTTAACAGGCACTTAACAAGCAAATAATACCTGCCTTCTCATCTGTACCAAGTTTCTTCAGCAACCGGGCTAGTTAAGCCACGACTGACCTTGTGCATTGGCTATTTTGAATACATTGAATAAGCATTGCGAAAGAAAAGCAACTCAAATTATATCTCACATTTTTTTCACTTCAAGTAACTCGGCCAGACCGTCTATTTTATTTGCCTTGCATTCTAGTAACTGTAAACACTTAGCATATTTACATATAAAATATCAGACTGAGATCATTTAAGGTGGGAGCACGTATAACGTCATGAAATGTTTGACCAGAATGAGAAAAGAGCTTTTATGGCGAATACCCACCATTAAAGCCCTTATCAACGAAGAGGATAGATAGCTTGTGTCCCACTGGTTCGTATTTATAAGGTAACAGTGTGCGTAGGCACAAACACAGACATCATTTCGGTGTTATTGGTTTAAATATCGGAAGTGGCTAGACACTGTCCTGCTTTGTTTAGAACGTGATAGAAGTGTTGTGAACAACAGCGTTCTATTAAATCGCCTTGCGCTAGTGTTGAAGCACAGACTGTGGTATAGTTTCGAACCCAGGTTTCTTATTCCCACTTAATTCTTGGTTGTAGCTTGCTGTGCAAAACCGCTAATCCTTGTTTGCAGAAATCAATTATTGTGTTTGAATGACGCTTTGATTTTTACAGTTGTAGCGCTTCATTTTTGCAACGCGCAATCTGGAAAGCAGTTACACTGTTACATTTAAGTTGCTGTATGTACAGTAGATCAGAAGTTGAATGTATTTACTATTTTACTATTATGTTAATTTGCAGATGTACTTTACTTTTATGTTGTATAAAGCCTTAGAAATATACAAATTTGAATTTAATGTTTCGGGTTACAACGCAGACCTTAGCAACTTGATCACTAGCAAATCGAACATCATTGCCAGTTCAAAATCTCTGGCTCAAAAGATTGGAATTTTTCCGTTTCGGGATCATTTTGATTTCAAATTGACTGAAACTAAAAGCGATCAGCTTTGATATAATTTATATTTTCATATTTTTGCCATCATAATTTTATGCTGTTTTGTATTGCAAGTTGTTATAGTAAGTGAAATAACACTCAAGCTTTGTTCACAGATCTGTCTGCTTTGGCTTTTAAACAGGGCCTCAGAGAGAATTTTTTGGGAATACGTACATTGATACGAGATCAAACTCAGTTAAGGGGTGTAGGGAAACGCTGTAAGATCCTCCAGTGGGATGCTTTAGCTCGTTCAGTGTTTGCCGAGGGTAAAATACAGCATTCGATTAATATCACAGCACCAAAATTGGCGGACAGAAATTTCGGTTTGGTATGCTCAAGGTATGGAGCTCGATTCTTGGTGAAAGCAATTTTCGTTGGAGGAGTGGTTGAGTTGAGCCAGTTGTGGTAATTCTTATCTTTCGAAGTTGGAAGGCGGATGGAATTACCATATTATGTTACAAATCGATGCATCATTGGAAAGCTCCAACTCAAAGATGGGTCCAAATGCTTTGATTGAGGTCCGGATCCTCTCACTAAGAGCAATCACTCTGGGTTCAATTAAATTCACCACTAGTCCGCTGTCAGTTAGAAAAAGGTGGAAATGTCAGAAAAGCCCTGAGCCAGGGTACGATGTACCCCATGAACTCCCCTCTCGTAGGTTCTGCTCTTAAATACTATGGTTGCTGTAGCGGTTTATGTTTGAAAAGTCCCAAACTACACAGTTTCGCAAAATTTCACACCCAAACGAGCAAAATCAATCTGAAACAGTCGAAATTGTTTATTACAGTGGAATAAAATTTCAATTTATAAAAGTTTATAATTTCAACATTTTAATGCAATTATGTATCAATGTTTCTAATGGCATAAATTGTCTTGTAATGGTCATTATTGTCAACTTTAACCCATTTAACACTAGAAAAACTTAGTTAAAGCAATTTTTTTGTGCTACACTCCTAAAATATTGTTTCTATAGTTTGTCCGTGATGATGCTTTCAGCGAAACGCTTTTTAGATAAATGCTTTTTTACAGTCGATCGACTTAACTTTATATAGTTACTGTAGCACGCGAATGCATTGTGGAACCTTTTTTCAGCGTTATTACGTCATCAACGAAACTGTCTGAAATTACCGTTTTCAAATTCTGCTTGGGGATTTCCCTAAAAAATGTCATGATTACTCACCGTCTCGAATAGTACGCGTGCTCAAGTATATAAAGCTGAACATACTCTACAGTTGTCACAGATAGGCAAATGATTGCAGCATTTTATTTACCATGCAAAGGTTAGTTAGATTAAAAACCATTCGCCACTGTTGTTTGCAGCAAGATATTGAACACGACGGAAGAGAAATTACGAATCCCAGAGACCCTCCTGGACAACGCTGCGTTTATATCCCACCTGGTGAGAACCATTGCTCTAACTACTTCAGTTGTGATCCTATCACACCTGAGCGAACTTACTTTGGACTTAATTTACCGTAGCTTTGTCAGAAAGACTCTCCCAAATAGCAAAACAATACTATGGCAAATTGCTACTTCATGACAAGTTGATTTCGCACAATCACACTCTTTTTATTAGAGCAATTTTATAAGAACACGAGCCTCGTTTTTGCTCAAAATTTAAGAACAAATTAAGAGCAATGCTAGCCTCAGCAGTAAAAAAAATTAGTATCAAACAATAAAAGTTACATTTTTGAACGTAAAAAAACAACTAAATTTTATACAGTACGGACTCAAAACGATGAATTTGAGCAAGTAACTGAGAAAATTTTTAACCGTCGTTCAAATTGGAAAAAGCTCGCTTTTTTACTTTTGCAATTTTGCGTGCGGCAAAAGCAGCAAAAAAGCGTTTTACTCAAGCTGACGAAGCATTCGGAATCAAAGTTTTACAAGCATAGTAGCTAAACTGACATCGAAACTTAAAATTTTAGAACAAATGAGATTAATAATTTGCAAAAAATCAAGAACAGCCAGCTTCAACTCAAAATTTGCTGGTTCTTGAAAATGAAAGAGTGTAATTCATCGTGAAATCTCAAATAGTTTCCTAGTGGATTCGCTGTTATTCTGCGACTTCGCAGTAAATCGCGTTGCAATGGAATTGCAATTTAGTTAGCGCAAGTGCGAGAGCAGAGTCCATTATTCAGATTCAAAGAGTAAAATCGAATCTGCAATGCAATAATTGCAAGCTGCATTGCTTTGTACTATAATTGGTAATGTTTTTTTTGACATTTTTGTAATCTTGTGGGCAAAATTGCAAGTCGATGTCAAGCGTTTGGAGTTGTTTTTGCGATTTTGAAAATTGACACTAGAACTGAGGCGCAAAAAAATTTTAAGACTGATTTGACTTCAAAGATTCGAAAAATTGTAGATTTTGCGTAGGACAAAAATGTTCATAAAAGGTAAAAGAAAACCCGAAATCGCGAAAAAATGGGCTTCACCTTTACGTCTTAGCCACAAAATATTCTGAAGTGCCAAAGTGCTGCTATTCTCGAAAAGAAGTCCACAGTGGCGATGGCGGTTGAGCGGTTCGGCATTCCGTGCTGCTAGAAAGATTCAATCTCTGCGAAACGCTTCAAACGTTTTGAAATTTAGAAATTCACAGACATTTTGAACTATTAGTAATGACAAGCATAGCATAAACAATCAGAGATGGAGTACATAAGGTCTTGAGGACACTTTTTGAAGTCCTTGACCATGGCCTCGAAGCCTACACGTCCTCGAAAACGTCCGTTCCTCGGCTCGAGGACAGCATTATTTTTTTAATGATCAAAAAGGAAAATAACCAAACAAACGACTACATAAAGTTTTAGTCTGTCAATTCGTTTCGTTTCCTAATTTGAAAAATAATGCAATATAATAGCCAACTAAGACAAGTCATACTGAAACTTATTTTAAATGGCTTGGTGTGAAAGCTTTCAATCATAGGATGAGGGGGCAAAAAAACATTGTAGAAAATTGTTGTTTTTATTTCTGCTAATATTTCTGGTGCTGGCGGTACAAACTGCAAAGCACTAAAGTCATCCAGAGCCAAAACAAGGAATCAGGACACAAATAATTTTGAACTGCCAATGCTAAAACATGACTGAGCCTATCTAAGTGTGAATTCAGAAGAAAGTATGTGCTAGACAATGAAATGTAATACAATATTATTATGGATAACCTAATATATAAACATGTTAGCACTGTATATCCCGATGTAACTAAAAAAACGTTTCTTGAGAACGCCAACTTGTTTTGGAAATACGTGAGCGCGAAGAATTTGTTTTGCGATAAGAAAGAATAACTCTAATTACAGGCGCACCGTCTGGGGGTAAAACCATATCCACCGAACAATTTTTGAGTTGGAAATCGCTGCTAGGAATCTCAAATAATAAACAATTGTATCAGAAAAAAACGCTTCACGAAGAATCGCTGAAAAATTGAGAGTGAAGTTAAGTATAACTACATCCGTATAATTGTTCTAATGTCTTAAGAAATGAGCGCTGTACTTAATAAATTTTTTACATCACTTGCAGTTAAATACTTGACGTTAAAAAAAGAATTAAACTAATTGCAATCACATTGTCTGTAATTTTTATGATTAAAATCTTATGATAAATTTTACAAATTGTTTTTTGGCGCTTGAAACGTTTGCACTCAAACATTGGTGGGCATTAGATGTAAGACTTTAGAGAGACATCACAAGCGCTGTAATGTGAAAAAAAGAATACTGTAATAAAAAAATGCTGGAAAATTAAAGTTGTTCTAACTTAGCTTTTACGGCAATGTTCTTTTTTTCCAACCGCTTTGAAAACCTAAGTGTATAATCTTCAAAGTCAGGTTATTTCCCCCCCTCAAAAAAAAAATACTAAAATTATTTAACGAGGGCATAAGGACTTTGGCCTCGCTCCCAGAACTCTGTTTTTTGCCCAACCTAAAAAACTTGAGCTTACAAATATACGCGATACGGTTCCTCTATTCATTTTAAGAAAATATTTACTTTACAATACGTTCAGACAATAATATGTGACAAAATGCCGTAAAAACTAATTTACCAAAAATAAGGTTAGTGTTTGAATAACTACTAAAAAAGTATGGATCCATAATCAGTGGACATTTGCACTAGGGCCTAACTGATAAAATTAAGGCCCTAAAATTAACCACTTCCATGCGCATAATTTAGCTATATTCCCATTCATGAGTTATGGCTTTGTTTCATTACCATGATACCGCTATGATACGTAAGCAACATCACCAGCAAAGGCGTAAAACTTCAAAACGGCATTCATTATTATTTTTGAAAACTACTATTTCCGAATTATCTTCAAACACACCGAAATTTCGGAGCATAACGTTCGGAACATCGAAATACCTTTAATATAAAACACAAAGCCAAAACAACTGGAAACATAGCTTGACGTTACATGAAACTATTTCTCACATTATTGATCACCGAAACATTAATCAAAATTGTTGATAGCGAAAATTATTGATCACGTTGGTCGAGCGGTAACGCGTTCGTCTCTGGAGCGGGAGGTCTGAGGTTCAGATCTCGGGCCGGTCAAATCAGACACAGTACTACCAACGGTTCGCCACCGCTGCAGCATTTCTTTGAAAGGAACGGTGTTACCCGGGCGCAATGACGCGAAGATGGGCCCCACCACTCGTTACACGCTTCGGCGTAATACAACTATTATAATAAAACATTTGATTTAATGGAGATTTGAACATTGCTGATTCAAAAACACAATCCCAATTTAAACGTTTACAGGACATCTGTACTTCTGTATTTGTTTAACTCTTGAGTAATATGATTAATTTTCTGTATATGCTGCTTCTCTTTGATGCTTTAAATGCTTGCACTTTGCACTTTTTCGCCAATCATTACTTTCGACAATGAGAGAAGTAGTTTCACGCAACGTCAAGCTTTATTCCCAGTTGTTTTGGCTTTGTGTTTTATATTAACGAATTTTGCCGTGCGATAAGAAAGAACAACTCTAATCACAGGCACGCCCGAAGAATTTTAGGCCCTGGTGCAAATTTCTACTGATTATGGAATCGAAGCATTATTAGGTTAATAACTGTTAAAGTTTTAACCAAAGATGTAAAGTTTTTTAATAAAATAAACAACTTTGCTGTAAAACAATTTTTTCTGTAAAACAATTTTGCTGTAAAAATAAAAAAAATTTTGTTGTAAAACAATTTTGTTTTTTCTGTAAAACAATTTTTTCCGTGTAATCATTACCGCAATCTTTTCACTAACCAAACCATTCGACACAGGTGACTCCGAAAGAGAAAGTTACCGGATTTCAACGTTCAAGTTTTATCCTTCTGACGCTCCGGTTAATCCTTGTATTTTGGCTGCTTCTGGCTTCCTCTTCACCGGCTACAAAGACCGCGTTAAGTGCTATAGGTAAGCAAGTACCCTACAATAGAAATAGAAAAAAATTGACATCATTAGGTGCATTGTATAGAGAAAAAGTAGAGCTTGTTTGGTTTTGATATGGTTGATCAATTTTTTTCTATTTTCTTGTCATGATAAACCGATGATGGCGCTATTTTTTTTAAACAAATCTTCATTCGGTTGGCAGTGGATCGCTTTGTTGATTTTTTACTTCTTTCCTCTAAACTTGCTGCTTGCTTGAAGCACAAAGATGCGATGATCATCGTAAAGAACCTTACCCTAGAACACAACAACTCGGCCAAAGTGCGGGTTGAACCCAGGGCATGGGATCAGTGTCGTCGTAAAAAGGATACTGTCACGTTAAAAGCGACGCTGCCTTCCACCGAGGTCAACAACGCTAAAGCAAAACTGACAGCAGCTCAAAGACCAAGCTAAAAATTTAGCGTCATAGAATAAGACTCGGTTTATGTAATTTCTCTTGATCATTGTACTTGTTCCACAGCTTATTTACTTTACATTCAATAACAACCCAACCTGCTTTTTGAGGCTTTGGAGGGGTGGGCACACAAACGTTAAAAATTTAGAATTTAAGGGTGGGCAGCTCTGGCAAATGTAATTTATTATAACCATTGAAAGGAAGTGGGGTAAAATTTCCCCCAAAACATCATATAAGATTTTTTGTATATGAATGTTCGCTTGCAGTAACAGCCACTCGTATTTTATCATGTTCTGTGTAAAGGATATTCACAAAAGTTTGAACAAAGTCCATAAATAGTCTTTATTTTAGTTGTGGTCAAGCAGTTGAAAACTGGGCCGTGGGGGACGACCCTAGGCATCCGAGGTGGCACAGCGAGGAATGCCAGTTTGCAAGTGGCACGTGCACCAGAAATGTTTCACTCGGTAAGCATCACGTGTTCAAAGACCAAAACGCTTGAAAATCAGTTGTTTGATAAATGTAGGGTTAAATAAAACGGATGAAGTTCAACAGCAAATAAATGAATTAGCAGCGAAGGATCGTTCAATTGTCTCCGGGTCAAGCCGCCACCTGCTGAAACAACTTTCGCTCGCAATATTAGTCTCTGATCTGCACGGAGTTGCGGTAAGGCATAGCGGTTGGATTTCAAATCTTGCGAAATATGGGACGTAGTTCAATTTCTGCCAGGAGCATTTGATTTTCTTTAGAAATAGTATTTGAAATTGAAATGGCTGCAATGCTGCTGTGGCAAGTGGCTGCGGCTGGTGAGCGGCTCGGCATTCCGTGCTGCGAGCAACATGCATCGTGTGTTGGAACCTCAGCTGTGGACTTTCGTGGTTTGGCACTTTGGCTGACGTCAGCCTGAAGAAAAAAAAAATTATAAATGTAAATTCCACAAAAATCAAAAAAATAAATTAACGTAGAAACGATTCATTAATGTGATGCCGCTGAGAATGAAGCATGTTTTGCGCGATTGTATTTACTTTGCTCTGGCAATCACGCTGAGGCGTTCTTATCACCTTGAAGATAATAATAATATAAATGATTCGTGACAAACGTGTGAAGGACGTCACATAATATTTTTTTCTTTTAGCGTCTCCAGCAAACAGTAACGTATATTATTTGTTTTTCAGCTGCACAATCACAAATCCATCGTTCGCGTAGTAGCGTTGCAGCAGATTCGATGCAAACGCTCAGTGAGCTTCAACTCCAACCTTGTCAGGGTATTGTCAATGCCGATTCTATGCGAGGAAGCAATGAAATGCCATTTCCATTTTGCCAAGTTGCCACTGCCTCAAGTTCTTTTGAGAGAAACACTGAATTACAAACTCTAACACCTCGCCAGACTGCTACAATCCAATCAGATCAAACAAGTTATGCTAGATTTCCGTCAACACATTTTAGGCCTCCGGCTTTTCCGACCAGAGAGCCTTCGCTCCAAGACACCTTTCCGTGTCTCCATCCGGTGAATCCGCACATGCGGAGTAGCGAAGCTCGCTTGCAAACATTTCTCGACAACTCCAGCATCTGGCCAGCTCACAGAATCCGTGCGTCTCCGCAGCAAATCGTTGATGCTGGAATGTATTACCTCGGCGAAAGAGACCGAGTCAAATGCTGGTATTGTAATGGAGGATTGCAGAACTGGGAGCGGGATGACGATCCCATGGAGGAGCACGCCAAATGGTTTCCTCTTTGTGAGTTTGTCCTCCAGCAAAAAGGCCCGGATTACGTCCATGAAATAGTAGCAAGATTTCCGGGATTGAGGAGGCCCCAACTAATCAATCCTGCATCTGGGGCATCCACTTCCAGATCCAGCTCATCCCAATCCACCCCAATCATAGTTGATCCCCAACAAGAGCAAGAAGAGGCTGCGAGAAGAGCGTCGGAAGACATGCAATCCTCTCCCCTGGCTACCAATGCCCAGCTCATGGGATTCTCAAACACGCTCATACAAAACGTGTTGAAAAGGTAAACATTTTGCTTTGAAAATGCCATGCTACAGTCATTGATGTCCCTAGCACTTTGCTGAAATTTCGTCAATACTCAATGTCGTTCAAAGATTCGGTTTCGTGTCTGCTGTATAGTGCATACCCATCAACATTTTATATAGTGACAAAGTTTACTTTGTTAATTATTATTAAGCCAACCAGCTTGTTTCACGCTCCCGTGGCTTCACGACGTGCAGGTCGACTCTGCAGTTAAGGGTGATCCCTTAGCTTAACAGTCTTTAGAGTTGAAGGTGATTTCTTTTAGAACTTCGAGTATTTTATTTCACTATTTCCTTCATTTTGCTTCGCGATATTGTAAGTTTTTGTTTTAAGAACTATACACAGGTAAAAGAGCAATTTAAATAATGTCCATTTTTGATTTTTTTTCTTTTTAAACCACATTCACTATTCTCGGTGCTTATTGTTGCAATTTTATCCAGGCAATATCTGGTGCACAAGCAGCCCTTCTCCGACTTCTCCAGCTTAGTTGATGCGATATTGGAAGAAGATGATGACTCCACAAATGAAGTTGATACGTTTCCTCCGCCCGTTGCCAGAAATTTGTCACCCACCGAAGAACTCCAAGAGTTGGAAAACTCGCGGAAGTGCAAGAGATGCCATCGGGAGAACGCCTGCGTCGTTTTCATCCCATGTGGTCACTTGGCCTGTTGTGTGAGGTGCTCGGAGCAAAGCGAAAGATGCCCGGTGTGTCGGGAGGGGGTGAGAGAGAAAGTTCGCTCTTATCTGTCATAATGTGTTGGCGTTTATCAATGACCTTTGAAATTCAACATTCATTGAATGGAAATTGGCTTGAAATTGAAGAGCTTTTCTGTGACGTCAAAATTGATGATGAATTAATGAATACGCATCTAAACGTAATCTTTGAGGAAATCCAAAGTTTTATCAGCCCTTTTTTTGTGGAGCCTCGAAGGCCAGTGCTGCAGATATTGAAGGCAAACAAACAATGAAATGAGATAATCCTTCTCTTTGATGATTGAGAGCTACAAGCTTACAGGCAATTCTAGACTAAACGCTCACCGTATCTGTATCCTAGGCTATTTATTATTGGTCTTTTCGGTATATTTTTACGTTTCAAACAGTATATAGCATTTAGCAAACAATTTTTGCACAAAAATTGATACAGATTGTTTTATTGCTGATAAATATTTGGCAACGAGAATTTTCCATTGACGTTAGCATGAAGCTACATTAAGTGTATTGTTTACATTTTGATCTTTTAATCCCAATCTCTTGAAATAATTGATGATTTCAAAAGTCGAATCAAGTTTTGTACCGTTTCGTATTGCTGCAGTGACCGATTTTGTCAGTTTTTATATTTGGGAACAACAAACTAATTCTTCAATTATTGTATGCGTACGCCTTTTTGTATGTTTGATTAAGATTAGCCAATGTATTTGCTCTCATAGTGTAATTATGATTTTTGCTTAAAATGTAATACTTTTAATATTATTTATACCTGTATACAGTATATTGTTATCTTTGCTTGTATCAGCTGCATTGTTGGAATGTATTGTTGGCGGTTTTGTTGTATGTGGCTGTTATTGTTACGTTAAACGCTGATGCTTAGTTGTTCTGTGATTAATTTTTAGTATTTGGTGCCGTTTTGTCTGTTGATTAATTATATTTGGCTTTTATTTTGCCAAGCTGATTTAGAACTCCTTGAACTATATGCAGTATTTATTTTTTTGTTTTTTTCAACTCGAAAAAAATTTCAATTTCAAAACTGTGATGTAAATATTCGTTTAAAACTTAAGTTTTGGTTCATTTTTCTAATTGCAGTAAAATTTTTAAAAGTATTTTTATCGCAGTTCAAAATATTTCTGTTTATTTTTGAAATTAAATCATTTATACTTTGGCTGATAGTGTTGGCCTTAAAACATCAAAATATTTTGTTATTTTAAAATTTACCTCAAATTTGCATTTTTAGCAGATGCTTTTTTATTTATTTATTTTTTGAAAAATTTTTATCATATAACTTAACACGGAGAATTGCAAACCAGTGTTGGCTAATTGCTTAGTTGCGGAGTTGTCATCCTGCGGAGTGGTTCACGAGCGAACCCGGAAATCAATGCAAGCTCGGATTGGATTCGGAAGAGTCCTATATTCCATAAAAAACGAGAAAAGTTAAATAATACTTCAGTAAAAAAATTGGGACGTTGTACAAAAGCGAACCAGAATCCAAGCTGGGTCGAGTGTAAGCAATTGATGCCATAAAATATTCAAGAAATTTTTTCGATTTTATTCAAACCCATGAATAAGATCCTGCCTGAAATTTCATCAAACATAACTCCTGCCGGATCGGCAACTCCGCTCCGCTTTTTGACAACTCCGAGCAAGTGGCAATCTTCAGCATTGGCAAAAGCTTGCAAAGTATTGATTTTACGACTTGACTAAAGGTACGTTTACTCTGGACGCGAAGCGAAAGTAGGCAACCTTCGCGAGTGGTCGCTTACGTCTCTTGCTCAAAATAGGCCAACCATTTAAAATGAATTTTGTTCTGAGTGAAAGTAGGCATCGTTCGCGAAGTTTGCGACCAGTTGAATGTTGAAACCTTTTGCAAGTTGTCGATGACGCCAAATTTTGGTTGCTTCGCGTCGCTTCTCATCCAGAGTAAATGCACCTTAAGAATCCTAGCTTGTTCTACAGAATGCCTGGAGTATGCTCTTTCTATTCGTGAAAGTAATAAAGTTGTGATAGACATAAATAGCATGGTGCAAGGATTAGGTTGCTGTTTTGTTGCCAGCCATGGGTATAGAAGCCGGACACAAAAGCTCGCATAGATTGTACAACTATCGCTTTGTAAAAGCTGTGTTTTTATCATGGTCGGTTCCTTGATCCACGATGAACTTCAAGCTTGTACTGTGCAGCTTTGATTTCCGTTGCCATCCAGAGAGGCAGCTCTTGTATTCAAGATAGTGAGCTCCTGTCGAATACCACGGAACCAGCAGTTTTTCGTTTCCCGTTGTTCAATCGCTATAAGTAAAAATCGTTTTGAATCTGAATTTTTTCGACTGAGCAATCCGCTGAGGTTTGTTTTGTACTGGTGGCTGAGAAATTATGATCCTTAGGCTTTTTGGTTCAGATGTGCTAAATGCAGGTGATGAAAGCTAACAACATTAATCCGGCTGAGCAACCGAGCGTGGTGCAAAAACAGTAGCAATGAAAATGCTATTTTTGTAAGTCATTAATTTTGACCGGACAGAGGATCAAACCCACTTTAGCTATAATTTTGAGGCCACGATTGATTTTAATCCTGAGAAAAACATAAACAACTTGTATTACAAAAGTTGCCCTGTCAAAAAATATTAAAAATCTATTATCGGGTCTAAGGCAAACGTTCAACATACGCAAAAAGTCCTCATAATGCCATATCTGGGCAGACTCGTAAGCAGGATTTTGCGAAAAGTGGGTAACTGAAATCAAGAGTTTAAATTTTTGGCCCAAAAAATGTCTCAATTACGTGACGTGCAGAGCAAACTAGAGCAACTCAAACGCTGCGCGAGTTTTGTGTTTTTTTGCGGAAAAAAATAACCGTTTTAACGTTATTCTGGTCACATTTTGTACGCTTTTAGAGCCATATGGAAGAAAAATATTTCTCAAACCAGCCATTCGGGTGGACGATTACGCGTTCGCCTCTGGAGCGGGAGGTCTGAGGTTCAAATCTAAGACCGGTCAAATCGGACACAGTGTTGCCAACGGCTGAAGGTTTTCATGGAATCAAAGTTGTATGTGATACGGTAATTCTTATGAGGAATAATTAAATCCCTTTTTGCTGAACAATTTGCGTGTTTTTGCCAAAATGGTTGCCGACCTCTGTGTTACAGTACATTGAGCGTTGGCATGTTCGGCATCGCGAATGATGAAATATAATCATAGATGAATGCTACATTGAAGGGCAATAAGTATTTTTAAAATGATGTAATCGTTATTGTTTGATTGTTATTACTGGTTCTCTACAACAAAAGCATGTAACATTGCAATGGTGTTGTAGGCGGTTTCACATGGCGACTGCTGCCATGCATTATCATGTAATAATACATTCGCAAACAATCAAACGTTCCTGTTTTGCATATAAGGAAATAATACCATATAAGGTAGTCTTATCGTGTGCGGCAATTAATAATTTTCACAATTTATTTCACGGTTAGATTTACCGATGTTGATAAATAAGTCATAAAGCACTCAAAAGTTGATAAATAAGTCATAAAAAGTCTAATCGTAAAAAATCCATTTGATTGTAGAAATTGAGAAGTAATCAAAAAACTTTGCACTCAAAAGTTGATAAATTTAGCATTTTTGAGTTGTATCTAAGACTAATATTTTGCTATCAAGACCAGTTCCATTAGAGTTATCAATTATTAGGCTAATCTACTTTGTAGGTTTGTAAGCTCAAGGATTGAAAAAAAAAACCTAGATGGGAGTTTGCCAGCAAACCCAGTGAACGACCGACGCATGGCTAATGCTGTGACGCTCAAAAGTACTTTTAGTCTACCGTAAAATCAACAATTATTCAAAACTATCTGATTATGGAACCTCCAAAAAAGTGGAATCAAAATATTTGTCAGTTAAATATCTCCTGATATCATAAAACACTGGCACCCTAGCTTGAGCCATTCAAAAATTGATTTGGGGGGGTCCATTTGGGAGGGTCCCTGGGGGGGGTGGCACCCCCAAACTATGTCAAAGGATTTGTTTGTTAAATATCTGCTGATATCAAAACAGACTGGCACCCAAGTTGAGCTATTCAAAAAATTGATTTTTGGGGGGTCCATTTGGGGGGTCCCTGGGGGGGTGGCGCCCCCAAACTATGTCAAAAGATTTTTCTGTTAAATATCAACTGATATCAAAAAAAGTAGCACCCTAGCTTGAGCTGTTTAAAAAATGGATTTTTTGGGGCCCCATTTTAGGGGAGTTCCCGGTGGAGTTGCCCCCAAAAAATTTCGGGAGAAAAAATTGCATTTGCAGCTCAACAACTTTATACAAAAATTAGATTTCGATGTGTTGTGGTGTAGGAGAAGAAGAGCGTACAAAATTTATGAAGAAAAAAAAGGAAAAAAAGGAAAAAAAGGAAAAGAAAGGAAAAAAAGGAAAAAAAAGGAAAAAAAAGGAAAAAAAAAGGAAAAAAAGGGAAAAAAAAGGAAAAAAAAAAAGAAATAAACCTCATCGCGGCCAAAAGTGGGTTGGTTGGGATAAAAAGGTATCTTGAGACATATAACCCTATGAAATATTTTTTGCCGTACTTAGTCGTTTTTGACTGAGACCGCTTTTTACGCCAAACTTGCGGGGCGGTTTTCGGGTTCTAAAACCGAAGTCACGTGACCAATTGCCTCGAAATTTGGTACAAACATACAACTCATTAATCTCAAACTGCTGTCAAAATTTCATGCAGCTAGACCCAACCGTTCTCTAGTTATAAGCAAAAGTCTGAAATTTCGTACTCATTAAATGGAAAATGGCCGAGTAAAAACAGAGGAACACGTGACGCGAGCGTCGGTCGTTCCAATTAAAGCAGTCGAAGGCATCAACAGCTGATATTTACTTGTACTCAGCAAAAATTATTCCCTCTGTTCTGAAGACATGTGTTTCGTTCTAGCAGATTGTGTGACACGTAATGTCTTGCGCTTAAAAAGTGATTTCAAGTGTTGTTTTGCCGAAGTCTTAATTAGCTATTCTTTTTTTGTTTCTAAGAAATTGGTTAAACGGAATGAGAAAAGGCGTAGCAGCCACGCACAATATTGATACCTCCGGCCAGACTACCTTGACTTGGTGCATGATATAACGTTTTTCGTTTTGCTGTTTCTCCTATTTGTGCCAAAATATTGTTTTTCTATGGAATTGGCTACAGTTTTAATGTTACTTTTGACTTAATTATAGCTCATTTGATTAAAACTGTATGTTAGTGCAAATAAAATAAATAAATAAAATAAACAAATAATTCTTTGATGGACAGCGATTTGGAAAACCATTGTTTTTCGTTAATTTAAGAGACACTGAGTCATTTGTTTTTGCCGAGATTTCTTTTTTGTATCGAAAATCTATCGTTTCGAAGTAAACAGTTTTAGCTAAGGTATTGTGCGCGCACATCTGAATTATCGACAATAACAAATTATTTAGTTATTATTTGAGTTTCAATTGTAATTGTACGGCAATTAACAGTACAGTTTGGTTGACATATTTTTCAAAAACTGGCTCTAATGATCTTTTTTTAAATTACTTTCTTATAACCAATGAATTATTGTTTTGTTTATTTCTATTATTTTTCGCTAACTTTTTTTTTCTTTTTAAATTCTATTTGAATAAGGTTATTAAGATAATTAGTATAGTTGTAGTCTAGGTTGAATATAGGCCTAGTCGAGATTGGAGAAGCTATAGAAGACTTCAAGTTCAAGCTGGAAGATTCTGGTAACTCGCTTTTGAATCGAACCTTTTAGAACACCCTCGTTTTTGAACATAAAGCTCCCAAAATTTACTTACAATTGATCTTTCCCGTCTTCTATTGCCATGCCTCATGAATTACAAATAAGCTTTGGAAACTGTAGAAGCTTGACGTGCATCGAGAGGTTTAAAAGTACAATATTCATGAGCTTATTTACATATGCAAATGTTATTAGCTTCCTTTACATTGATGTTTGAACTTATTGGGAAGTTCCACAGCGTGAATGATTTACTCTTGTTGATCAAGGTCTGCGCAAAAAATACTTCAATGAATGAAAAAACAAATTGAACAGCATATTCAAGTCATTTCTCCATAGAAGTACTCAGTATATGTCTCTTTTATGGAGATTGAAAACACAAAATATTGCATCTTACAAGTGGAACTAGTCTCTTAAGTACGTCAAACGAAAATTCCCGAATGATAATGCTAATGCAGTGGTTACGACAAACCATAAATAGAATGTTCTTGGTTGCTTTCATCAGAGAGATATCAATCTCTCTACGCTTTCTGGTTTCGGCAATACTCTCAGCTTTTCGAATTCAACTCGGCAAAATAGGTTATCTCAAAAATAATTTTTAAGGGGTATATTGAGCACGTACTTCTGTTGTACATATACGTCTTGAGCGACAACAAGTACGCAATATTGACGTCAAAACATTTTTACCACAGCAATTTGGACTGTGTAATGCTGCTTGGAAAATTATTTGTACATTAAATGTGTAGCAGTGCTGTGCATTGAAAAGCTGCGTGTTTATAATATGTACAGTTCCTGGCTAGCGCACTGCTACTTAACGAATACTTTGCTTAACACAAATAAATGTGATCAGGCGTACAACCAGCATTTTGCTACGGGAGGGCTTGAATGAAGTAAAAGTTTTTCTTTTTGAAAAATTTTTCAAATGGGCGGCGTGTTCAATAAACTGGTGAAAATCAAGCGTATCATATAACTGGGGCCGCTAAGTGATTTTGTGATTTTTTTAGGAAAGAATGGTCATTTAAACCCTATTTGGATCACATTTTGCACGTTTATGAAGCCATTTGAATGAATTTAATTGGAAACTTTTAAAGCCAGTCAAAAAAATTAAAATGCCCAATCCCTTTAAGCTTCCTACTCTACTTACAGGTCAAGTTTAAAACATGTTTAACGCTTATATTTTAGGTTAAGTTTTGAAAGTGATTTAACTAAGGGGGGCTGAAGCCTCGTTAGTTCCTTCCCTTGATTGCGCCTCTGTTCGTGAGGGGTACGAAACAATGAGAAATTAGAATACGATCACTTATCAGCGCAGGGCAAAATGAACTATGTTCTATAATTACCTTGGATTTTATTTTCGATTGATGGCGATGTATTTGTAATTTGTTTTGTAATGTGTTGCTATAAAAAATAGTACTAAAGATACACTGCTCAAAATCCAATTTATTGAAGAAATGAAAACTACTTGAGGTAATAAAGAGGTGCCCTAAACCATTTTGCACAATTCCCTTTATTTGCGAAACTAAGATTTAATTCGTTTGACTCCGTATCATTGGCAACCTGCATTTTGCAATTTATCGAAACCCTATTTAAGACTTCCTACGTCAATCGTGATGTAATGACATCATAATGAAACGAAAGTCTCCAGAGAATTAATTTAAACACCAAAGTTCCTCAAAAGTTTGTGTTTGTTTGTCACAACTGTTTGCGCTATTTTTTTTTTGATTGTTTTATTTTTGTAAAGAAAGACACACACAACAAATAATATGCCTCAATATGAAAATGCAGGCAATGTCTTTCTGGTAAGAGGCTGCGAAAAGACCATGGTCCAGATCCAGGAAACTGGCGCAGTCACCGAGAATATATTGATAGTTGATAAAATACATTGATACCGCTATAACGATCGGAGTATATTGATAGTTGCTGCCAGATTCCGATGCAGTCGATTGGTTGCATATGTGACTGAGGAAGCATTAGGTCCCATGTCATATGCAGTGCAGTGTTTTCAGTCTTTTATACTTTTAAATTTTGCAAAATAAGGATGTGTTGTTAATCTCGAAATTAATTTCTGCCTGCAATAATTTTAGTCATTAATTTAACCCACCCAGGTCAGGTGTTTTAACAATTTTTGTAGTTGAGGTGGAATCCTAGGCTAAGCCTCCTTGTTGAGTCGATTTCCGTTTTTTAATCCTAGTTTAGTGCTTCAACGGCCTCCACCGAATCATCAGCTTGTACGAGTTTTGATTCTTTGGATGTCCTCGTCAACAATCACGTTCGTTCTCTTAGCTAATGCTGCTGTAAGCTTAAACACTACAAATATAAGAATTAAGCTCCATTTGAGATGAAATAGTAAATACGAAGTTTCGTGACGATGGAAGGAATAAATTTACTACTTGGCAAATTATTAATCTTGAAAAAAACAACAACACGAGTTGTCGACAAAATAGATGTCAAACATTCCTGCAAGAATATTATTTATTAATATTCATAGGCTATATTTTTTTAAAATACCATCTCACGAAATCTAATATGGAATTGGTACGAAAGTATGGAAGATTGTCTTCCATTCCATTCTGAAAATCTTTTTTTCCATTCCTTTCAAGCATCTTCCATATTCCATATCGAAATATGCGTTTCATTTCGCGTAGCCAGAAACTTGCAGTGTGGAAATGTTTCGGGGATCTAGAAGAGAAGCCCACAGCATTCAAAAATTTTGTGTTTTTTTGGCAAAAATAACTAAATGTTAAAAGCCTATTTTGACAAAAATTAATGCAGTGAAAACTGGGCATAGAAATTAGCGATGCAAAAATGATTATATTTGTTGCATAAGTGGGCTATGTTGGAGGCAGCTATTGCTAGAACTTCCGTTCTCGTATTTACAAGCTGGTATAAATCATAAAATTCTATACCAGTAGTTCAATAAAACTCTCAATGAGTAATCTACGAGTATTTCGTCTATATTTTATAGAGAAAGATATAATTAGGGGGGCTAGTGGAGGAAAGTTTGAGAGAATTGATTGGCAATTAACTAATATTAAACAGCCCCCCCTTATTTCTGAGCTTATATATTTTTTTATGAAACCTATGTTAAGCATTTTTCAATTAGCGATCAAATTTGATTACCAATTTTTGGCCATTTTTCAAAGTTTTTTCTCACGTATGAGTTTAATTTTTGACAAGTTAGCCCCCTCCCCAAATAAACGCTTCAAAATATGCTTTAAATTATTTTTAAGTCTATTCCAGTGCAAAAGACAGTCTCAGAAGTACTAAAAACATAATATTTTCTTTATTTTGCGTTTTGGTCGGCAGGCCAATGGGGGCTGCAGCCTCCCTCCCTGGCTACGCTACAGATTCCATACAATGCCTTGGGTGTCACATCTTGTCGAAGTTGAGTCACTGTAATTAAGAGCTGAATCTTACCATTTATTTACAAAGCAAAAATAAAGACTAAAAAAAGCGAAAACTAATTTTCTGGCGTTTCTGCTCTTCTGTTGCAAAGACTATAATATTTTAGTATTAAAATCTTAGACTACTAAAAGCTATTAAAATATAAGTTAATTGAAATCTAACGTTCAGTTCCCGCTTTAATATCAGTTGATTTTAATTGCTTTTAGTTACTTTCATCTGTAACAATTAGCATCAAAAGGGCAAAAACGTCATATTCATGATCTTGCTGATGTCAGCAAACAAAGAAAGTACCGATATTTTTGCAATTATTTCTTTGGATCTATCAACATCGCTCAAATATTCAAATAATCCTGGAAATATTTCTTTTACACTATAATTTTGCAACACTGCCAATGATCAATTGAATGCTAGATATAGGGACCTTAGAATGGGAAAGAAAAAGTTTTTTTTTATGGGTTTTGTAGATTGATTGTTGTTGTGTCCTTGTTATTGTTCCAGAACAAAGCACATAACACTGCATCGATGTGGAAGGTATCTTGACAGTGAGTAGGTCGTAATCCACTCATTATCATGTAACAGAAATCGGATACCAAAGTTTCCTCTTGACATAATTTTCCCATATAAAGTAATTTCTATGGCGAAACCATTCAAGCTGCAAAACAATTACAAGAATGTAGATGAAGTACGATTTGACATGCTACTGAAAATGAACATTATCGATTAAAAATTCTTTAAATTTCAAGAACTTTTGTAATTTTTAGACTTCGATTCAACAAAAACGCTGAGGTGTTTTAAAGTTTGAATTGCGAAAATGGTGATGTAATGACGAAGGGTTATAGCTGGTTCAAAAATTGAAAAAATTACCTGTTTGCAATAGTTTTTTCCAATAGATTCAAATGTTAAAACAATTTTTGAGCACCACTCACGTGTTTTAATCCAGTGACGTCATTCCATCTGAATTTTGGGAATGTTCAAATAGGGCAAAGACCAGGGGTGAAGTTTATGGCCTGAGCCTTGTTTTGTACCTCATTAGTAAGCTGCTGTGCTGTTGTTGCCAATTTCTATTGCCTCATCAAGGATCTACAACACTGCTGTCCGTTGCTGCCGGCTGAATGTTGCGTTTTTAGGTGTCATAAACTTTTGAAAGATATCAAGTCTTGATAGACATACTATTTTAAATCATTTTTAGTGATTTTTGTAAAAATTTTTTGGTGCTTTAAACTTTGTTGTTTTTTTGCTATAGCTATGGACTTTGTGTCTAATTTAAAACAATAATAAAAAATAAATTAATTTACTGAAGTGTAGACCAATGCTCACGCTCTAGAAAAATGCCAGCAAAAAATCAGTACAAAAACTTTGGTAATGGGCGAATATGGGAGAAAATATATTTTTGTATGGGGTAATTGCGGGCCAAAATAAGTCAACCACTCATTAACATTAAGCGTTCAAAACTAAGCGCCAGCAAAACTTAGTTGCATAGGAAAAAAGATAAGATCTTGAATTTGATAGTCATTCCAAATATGACGGTGCTGCGTAAACAATGAAATTGATCAACGCTAAACAGATTTTACTCTACCGAATTGAAAAAGGCCTAGTTATGAACCGGGCCTCAGAGAGAAAAATTTCCAAGAGGTACGAAGGTCGAGCCCGGGCCCCAAATCTTAATGGGCTCTCCAAGCCTTATCGGGGCTCATGCCATTAAATCATTTTTTGTCAGATGGGTGTAGATTTTCAGTTAAAGTGAGGGGATAACGATATTCGCATACACTTAGGACCAACGAAAAACACAACTAGACATAAAATTAGTTTAAATCCAGCTAGGGGGTTTGGGGGAGCGCTGTGAGCTCCCACAGCACTTTTTATGTCACAGCACTCCCTTTAGCACTTTTTATGTTTTTCGAGGGTAAAATACAGTATTTGATCAACATCCCAGCACCAAACTTCTTAAATTGACAAGCAGAAAAAGTGATATACATGAAAGAAAGTATATTTGCGAAGTGGGGGATGATGACATTGGCACAATATTATACAATATAATGACTTTAATACCGCAAATCCAAATATTTTACTGATAAAAGTTTTAAAAAGTCATCTGCAATTATAGATTTCACAAACCCAAATACCTCTTAAACTCATACAGATAGAGTGAGTTACTTAATGATAGTAGTATAGTATGTCAACTTTAACTACGCTCTCTGAGATTAAAATGCTTTTGGATCTCTGGAAATGTGGGCCCTCGTACATCGTTATACCGCAGAATTAGGGCTCTCAAGTCAGAAAAAGGTAACAAAACGTTAATTTCGGTGCAAGTGTATAGCTTTTGATACATTTTCCTCCTTTTTAAATCAAATCGGCCACTATTGAACGCCCTAAAGGCTGTGTAGCAAAAATAGCGACCAATTACCAGTTCTGAATAGGCGGACTGATATTTTTGCTGTAGGCAAGTTTGATTACGATGTTATGGTGTGATACCAAAACTTATCGCAAAAACCTGCACTCTTCTGGGCCCCTTGAGCCCAGCCTCCCCCTAGGCCCGGGCCCAGGTACGATGTACCCCTTGAACCTCCCTCTCGCAGGCCCTGGTTATCAATGGCGTCAACACAAACAAATATCCTTGAGTATTGACCTAAAACCTTTATTCTTTGTAATATACTTCCTCTTTTTCAAGTTATTGAATATATGAGGCGCAAATAAAATAAATAAATAAATAAATGCAAAATAAATAAATGGTTGCCCTAAATTAGAGCAGTGTTGTTCAACTATTCCATATACTGTATTATACTGTAGCTCACAAGCTTCTTTAAGCTCCACTGCAAAATGGTTTAATCAAGGCTTAGATCATTCTGCATTAGAAATAAAACAATACCTGCTTTTGCTATGATGATCTGTGATAGATTATGCAGTGTTATAATTTATTCAAACGCTTAATCCAGAAAACTAAATTTTATTAACGTTGCGAATTTTGAATTTTTTCGTCTCAGAGCTTACAGCTTACTTCTGGGTCAGCGATTTTCGATCTTTTACATCAGATGTATGTCATCGTCTCAGTAGGGGCGTACAGAAAGAGGAGTTTTGAGAGTTTTAACCCAACCTTGGAATTTAATTTAAACTCTCACTAAAATAAATTAAAATAAAAGAGTTTAAACGCGATTTTTTTTTGAAATTTTTCGCATTAAATGTTTTAACTAAGCATTTTTTAAAATTTGAGAAAAAGCGTAAAAATGGAGGTATTATTTTCGATATTGCAAAAATCTTCATTCTTAGTTGGTTTAACTTCCGATTGTCACTTGGGGTCGTGGGGTAGGTTTGGCCTGTACCAACGCTTTCGCTAACTCTGCTGGTAAGCTCCAACATACACCGGCCTAGCTATTACAGGAGCGAATTTTCGATCAAGTCACCTTACTTTTTTTGGACCGTGTAATAGATCATTTTGAGATAATAATAGGTAAGAGCCTACCACGTAATTTTTTGGGACAGCAGCTCTGCTTTTGATGTCACCAAATTGACTGAACAAAATTTGACCGTCACGTCTCGCTCATGCGCTTTTGGGCTCCAATTTCATAAACTTTTTTTTTTAGAACTCGAAACAAATCCTGCTTATGACGTAATGTCTTCCAAATTTTCTACTTAATATTTTAAATTGTGATTCGTGATTTGTAGGAAGAAAAAATTTTATGTTGGCAGCATCACCACAAAAAAAGTTGAAAAGCTTATCTTGCATTTGGGTGTTTTCCCAAAGCAAGGCTTGATTAGGCGAATGTTGAAATAGGAAATAGCACTTGTGAAACTTCAAAAAAAGAGCTTCTTTTTACCAGACCTATAAATTTTACTCTGGAAGCGCTAATAGCCGTAAAATTGCACCATGAGCAACTTTGAACTTAGTCTGAACATTGTACGAGTAGAGTAAAGGTAGAAGGAGATTTGATCTTGGTAGTGAATTAACTAAAGACTACGTATATAGCATTTACGAGATTGAGAATATATTGTGCACAAAATGTCAAAATAAATAAAATAATTGGCAGCCATAAGCCTGGTTATTAAATGCTCTGAACCTTAAAGAGAACATTGAGCGCTTCTCTGGTTATTTGTTTTATATTAAGTACCAAATCATAAGATTGGGAATGCAAAAGATGTAAAACATAATAATCACAAAAAACAGAACTTTATTTTTGTCGTCACAAGGCACAAACAATTAAAAAAAAACATGATAAAACACACTGGATGAAATAAATAAGGTTAACTGACTCGCAAAATAAAACATGAAAAAATAGTTGGCAAACTCGATGCATCGCAAAGAAACTTGAAACTGCCATTCAGAGCCGTAAAGCGAGGGGGTACAACGGGAGACGAAGTACTCAGGGTCGGATTTATTTGTAGGGCCCTCGCTGATTTAGATGGCCCGTGCAGGTTGAAAGTTGATCCGAAGCAAAGATCGTTATACTGGATTTTGAGGAAGACCTCATCTCGAATTCGGGAGAAAAACTGGCTCAATATGACTGAAGACCTTTTTTGCTCTTCACCTTAAGTACAATGAGTGAACTAGCTGTTATTTGTTCCTGGGTCAGTAAATTATCTCAACAGCCCTTCAGCCATGTCGCTACCGCAAGGAATATCAACTCAACCGTCAGAAATTTTCCTTTCAGAATGAACCACAACCTGCCCAGCAGTGCTTACGTTTTATGGAATTCAAAAATCATTTCAGGATTTCTTATGACCACACCTTTGTTGGTGCGTGATTACGCATGATTTTGCTGCTTACGTCAAGCGATTTATCAATAATTATAACTTCTGTCAAGCAAGGTCAATAAAATGATAAACTGACATGTTTACATGCTGTACCAAATACAGCGCCATAATTGACCTTGGAAATGCAGTGAAAAAAAGTGCGACATATATGTAACGGTATATATTAGTGACCATAAGCAGGTTGTCTAGTTAAAATACGTAACTGATATTAACTTGGAAGAACAGGTGGAGGAAAACTAGACAAAAAAGTTCTAAACAATTTGTATAAATTTTTTTCGGTACTGTAACAATTTTTTTGCAGTTTTGTAGACGTTTAAGTGGCTGGGATTTGAGAGTGACTATTTCACCGAAATTTTTAAGTGAAATAGAATAAAACAAAAACAAAAAATATTTATCAGCGTTTTTTAGTTACTTTTTTAAACGTAAAGACAAGGGTTTAAGTTAGGGTTTAGGTTAAGTTTAGTGTCAGGTTTGGAGCTAAAGTTTTAAGTTAGGGTTAAAGTTGGGTCAGAATTACTAAAAAAGTAGATAAAAATTTTCCGCTAAATAGTCACTTCTTAGAAACTAAAGACAATACAAAATTTCGTCTCTGGCTGTGTATCAAATGTGCATGCTGTGTGAATACAACTTATTGATTGATACTGGTGTGCCCATTTACCACGAGCACCGGGCAGGAACTGTGGTACGAAAAATATCTTATCTTTTTTCTTTAGCATCACGTTCAGTTCTATTATAACAGCAAAAATTAAGTCATTTTCATAGCTGCTCTTAGTAAAAATAAAAAATAGAGCATAAAAATTTAACTCTAGGGTTTAGATAAAACGTGACTTTTCTAATAATAATAATAATAATAATAATAATAATAATAATAATAATAATAATAATAATAATAATAATAATAATAATAATAATAATAATGAGGGTTTATCGACTTCAACTAGACCTGGTGAAACCAGATCTTTCGCTCAGAAATTGTGTCATGAGATATGTACACGATAACACATAAGTCATGTAGCATAGAAACAAGCAAGTGAAGTAAATGCGTAAAGTTATCACAGAAACAACAAAATATAAATCGAAAAACAACAAATTCGAGTGTTTATAAGCATGCGAGGAAAACGTCTTCTTCAGCTTATGTGGTAGAGCAGTCCAGTCGACCGGTAATCAGAAGGTTGTAGGTTCGAATCCTGTGGGAAGACAACTTTTTCGCATTGCTTGTTTTAAGTAGTCGCCTTTCTGATGGCTCTTCTCTAGGCTTCCGCGCTGGTAACCTTCAGGCTAGAAAGCAAGCAAACGATTAAACATTAAAACTCAGGCCTGCAAATTTCAAAGCATCACAATAAAAATATTATGAACAAATTCGAGTGTGCTGTCAGTTTGCTGTAACGTAAGTGAAAAATACGTAAAAATTGTCTATAGATTAAAAGTTTCACGAAATAAGTATGCTTTTAGATTACACTTAAATGTTACAAAATTTAACTCATTTTTTAGTGCAGTTGATAATTCTAGTTCTAATTTTATCATGCAGCCTTTTAACAGCAAAAGTCTTTGACCAAAACGTCTTTTATTTAAAGTTAAAATTTAAAGTGTCATTCATGAAAATTCAAGAGTGTCGGCTATACAAAAAAACTCTTTTTAAAACTCATCAACATTACATTTATACGTTTTTAGCGGATGCAAAGCATTTCATGCTCAATACAACCATGTTGAAAAGAAGCAGCTTCACGAAAGTATTTTCAAAAGGAGTTCACAAAAAAAGATAAGTATTAGCGCTAGCGTTTAAAATTATTCAAAAAATCAAAATCTTCATTACACTCGCTGTATTACGCTGTAACGTGTAACGAGTTTGAACACTCGTACTCTGCGTCATTACGCCCGGGCTATACAATTCCTTTCAAGAAATCTTGCACCGGTGGCAAGCCGTTGGCAAAACTCTGAGATATTCAATCGGCTCAAAATTTGAGCCACTGACCTCATGATCCAGAAACAAAGGCGTGATCGCTTGAACAACTCTCCAACAATTAAAGTTATTGTTAATATTTTTTTGTTTTAAGTATAGATTACAAAACACATACCGGTAATCTTTGGAGCATAACAATTGATCTTGAGAAACAGTTTTACTTAGAATAAAAGAGCTAAAGCTGTCTTAAACATTTTATTTAAAAAGAAACGTTTCGTCAATCTGTAAATAATGCACAACAAACATTAGAGCTAGGTAATCTGCGAAGTTAGTTTAACAAATCAGGCAAAAAATTCCGAAATTAGCTCAATTACGGTGTGAAGACATTTATCGCTTTCTTGAAATTAACTATTGTTGAAATTCTTGAAAGCAATAAATGTCGTCACACCGTAAAACTATATTGCGCTAATTTCGGAATTTTCGGCCTGATTTGCTAAACTTAACTTTGCAGGTTACCTATTACTCTAATTTTTCTTGTGCAGTGGCGGCTCGTTACTTGAAAATTTGGAGGTGCTGCAAATAAAGATAATAAAAACAAGGAAACTTAGTTTAATTTGAATTAATAAGCTATATTGCCATAAAAATTTGAGCATTTTTAGCAGTTTTTTGCTGGAATTTAATTATTTCGTAAATTTTTATACTCGTACACTTATTCAAAAATTACACCAACAACCTGGTATTTTACTGTTTTAGTTGACACTTTCTCTCTTTTTTGCATTTATGTATTTTGTGCCCTAACGACGAAAATCTCGTTCCTCAGCTAAGTTCAGACTTGAAGCATTCAATGCTGTGTAAATATTCCTATTTTTGAAGAGGAATGAAATTGAACTATGGCGATTGGTTTATTTGACCCTTGAGTTTTGACGTGTGTTTTCTCTCAAATAGTCTGTTGTAGCAAATATAATAGTGAGGTTAGAATACAAATTTTTTGACCTTTTTTACGATTCGACGATTTTGAACTAAATTTGCCAACTTTTTTTTTTAATAGATTTTTGTCAATTTGTTGTAGCTAACAGTGTTGCCACGTCATTAAAATGGATCGTATTATCAGTTTTTTTTGTATTTTTTTTGTTTTTCGGTCAACAAAAGAGCAAAATGGGTTTGAAATTTTTACATTTTTTCTTTTTTTATATAACTTTGAAAACTTGAAGTTTATTTTTTGGTTTGGGGTGCTGCAGCACCGAAGCACACTTAGGCGAGCCGCCTCTGTTCTTGTGGATTATTTACAGATTGACAATGACTTAAGTAATTAGTCGAAAGGTCTCTTTTTAAATAAAATGTTTACGACAGCTTTGGCTCTTTTGTTCATAGTGATACCGGTAATGTTTTTGAATTATCACAAAACGTTAATTTTGACCCAAAGCATTTCAAATGCCCTTGTAGAATCAGCAACGACAGGAGGATCAAACCAGAGTTGTTGGCTAAGCGGGCCGACTAGCCCAGAACTCCAAGCTTCATAATCAAACGACTGGTTTAGGCTCGAACCCGAAAAATGATTTTAATTCAATTTATTTTTCCCAAATAGCAAACCGTTTAAAAACAATTATACTTATTAAAGCTGCAATAAAGACATGGCTAGGCATAAATTGGTTTGGAAGTAAGAAAATTGATTATATACAGCCTTTCCAATCAGTCCCGAAATCATCAGGGAGGTTCAATTTGAATAAGACACCCCTGATGATCCCGATTACGGATGAAACAGTCAGTAAAGTTTTAAATTTTATTGTTTATATATGACGTCCATAACGTATTGTGCTTTGATATCCGCTCTGGGGAACGCTGTCGAGCACAATCTGGAATTATAGTAACTTAAGTTTGATATGATTAAATAAAACCACGGATGGCAATCGCATCGATGACTTTTAACGATATTTGTTACGCAAGAAAATTGCGATGTGATGCAGAGTAGAACAATGGGTGCGATTTTTTTCCAATAATTAAAAAAATTTTCGATGCGATAAAATGCTGCTAGTTTGCGATTGTTTGTGCGCTTATCAATTCTTTCGATCATTTTGAAGTTAAAGTTCATTGCCTAAAATTTAGAACTTAGTTCTCAAATTAACAAAGCTTTTGTTAAATCATTTTGCAAATCAATATGAGACGAAAAGTTGCTGTTAAATAATATGATACTGGTACACTCCTAATGCATGGGAACCAGTTTACTGTAAGAGAATGAATGCGGGCTTTTAAGTTTGCTAAAAAAAGTGCTTACTAGGGACCTGGTGGATGATAATGAATAAAGCCTCACATGGCAGTACACGATCATATGGCGGCACCTTTAAATTAAACTAAAACTGCACAAGTGTACAGTACTGAACAAACTATTCAAGTTAAGCTGAACAAAGTTTTAAGCGCAAACTAAACCGAAAAGCAATTAGGGTCGAAAACTCGTTAAAATGTAGCTTCATTTCGACACTAGCTAGTTCTTATACACCTGTTTTACTGAAAGCTTGTGCAGAATTACAGGTATGAGTTCCTTCAAGCACGATGTAATTATCCCGATGAAAGGTGTGCAGATCGTCCAATAGTTAGCGTCTGACGCTGTCCTGTGACAAGAGGATAAATATCCGCTACAACATCAATTTTAGCGAAGAACAAAAATGGCGTCAACAACATCATCGGATAAGCGCATTCTCAAATCGTTCGTGGCTTACTTTAAGTTGAAAAACACTCTCTCAACATTACCTGAGTTGCATTTAACGGTGAACAGCTCGGGCGAACCCGGCCGAGTCTTCATCAAAAATTCCAAAAAGATTTCCAGTCCTGAGGTTTCACGAAGACGCGGCTTTCAAAATACTGGTGGTAGTCAACAGCTAACTTCCAAAAACCTCCCCAAAAGTTCGGCGTAAAAAGCGGTCTCAATCAAAAACGGCTTAGGTACGGCAAATAACATTTTACACGGTCATATGTCTTAAGATACCGTTCATCCCAACCAACCCACTTTTGGCCGCGATGAGGTTCTTTTCGTTTTTTTTTTTTTTCTTTTTCATATCCTTTTTTTCCTTTTCTTTTCTTTTTTTCTTTCCTTTTCTTTCTTCCTAAATCTTGTACGCTCTTTTTCTAAACCACAAAACATCGAAATCTAATTTTTGTGTAAAGTTGTTGAGTTGCAAACACAATTTTGTCTCCCGAAATATTTTGGGGCGACTTCCTCGGAAACCCTCTCAAAATCGGGCAAAAAAATCAATTATTTTAACGGCTTAAGCTAGGGCGCTAGTCCTTTTTGATATCAGCAGATAATTAAGAGACAAATATCTTGACTTAGTTTGGGGGAACCATCCCCCTGGGAAACCCCCCAAATGGACCCCTTAAAAATCAATTTTTTGAAAGGCTCAAGCCATAGTGCCAGTTTTTTTGTTGATATGAGCAGATACTTAACCAACAAATATTTTGACATAATTTGAGGGTGCCACCTCTGCGGGGTCCCCCCCAAAATGGACCCCAAAAAATCAATTTTTTGAACGGCTTAGCTTTCGGTGCCAGTGTTTTTTGATATCAGTAGATATTTAAGAAACAAATATTCTGACATAGTTTGGGTTACCACCCCAAATGGACTCTACAAAAATCAATTTTTTTTACGGCTTAAGCTATGGTGCCAGTTTTTGTGATATCAGCAGATATTTAAGACACAAATATTTTGATGTAGTTTGGAGATACCACCCCCCGGGGACTACCCCAAATGGACCCTCCAAAATCAATTTTTTGAACGGCTCAATCTAGGGCGATAGTTTTTTTTTATATCGTTAGATATTTAAGAGACAAGTAGAGCCTATTTTGGCATAGTTTAGGGGTACCCCCTTCCGAGGACCCCCAAATGAGCCCCCAAAAATGAATTTTTGAACGGCTCAAGCCATAGGGTTGATTTTTTATATCAGCAGATGTTTGAGAGATAAATAATTTGAAATAGTTTCAACGGCTTAAGCTTAGATAGGATTTTTTTTGCATTATCTGTCACTATCTTGTCGATAAAAAATAATTTTGAATATGTTTGAAATTCCCAGAGGAGGGCAAAGCGCAATTAGAAGCTGCAAAACGCAATTTCCGCAACCTCTGCAATTGCGGAAATTGCGTTGCGCTTTCATTTTTATTTTGAAACATTGCGGAAATTGCGTTGCAGACTAAAGTCTTTAAAATTTGTTGCGCTTTAATTGCGCTGCGCTTTGCAAATTTTTTTGGTTAAAAGCGCAGTTCTATATATATGCATTGAACTTAATTTTGTTCTGCTTCGATTGTAATATTGATAAACATCGGCTTTCTTAGCAAATTATTTACTCTTTTTTTTTCTCAAATCCAAAAAAATTCGGTATTTGCATTGTGATGTGGAATTTTAGTTGCGAAAGCTAGCTTGCGCTTTAACTTGGTAGGAAAATGTAGTTTTGCAATTGCGGAATTACGTTGCGCTTCAACTGAATCAAAAAGTTTGTTGCGGAAGTTGCGCTGCGCTTCAGAAATGAAAAAAATTAAATTGCGCTTTTTGTGCTGTGCTTTTACAGGTTGAAAAAATCGTTGCGCTTTCTTGCGCTGCACTTTTGATATAACGTTCTTTGTGCCCACCTCTGGAAATTCCAAACCCTCTTGGGTGTCCCAGAAGGTATTTCTACGTTCTAACTAATTTCTTAACTCTTTCTTGAACGATTTTCACAACTTTGAATTTGACTGAAAGCACTTAAAAAATGCTATCCCGCAGTGCCAATTTTATCTAAGTAAGTTGTTTATAAAATGCGATTAAGCTTTTCGAAATTACGTGAACATTGCTGTTTGCCGAGCGAAGAGCAAAACAAGGTTGGCGAAAATAGCAGCGTTAATCAAGTATTTGGCAATGTTGTTAAGCTGAAACACGTGCTGGAGATTAGAGATGGCGCGGATAACAAAAAATGCATCCACATGCTGCGCTGCATCCGCAAACCTTGTCCGCATGCTGCACTGCACCGCATCCAAACACAACTAAGCTCACGCTGCACCGCGCCGCACCGCAAGTTAAATATCCTTTAAATTTCTACTAACATCACAAAAAAATTAGCTTTCTAGCTTACGACATATAAAAAAATTGATTTTAGGGGTATTATTTTGGAGAGTTTTCAAAAGGGTTGCTCTCTCAAACCATGTCAAAATATTTGTTTTTTAAACATCTGCCAATATAAAAAAACTAATGCCCTAGCTTAAGCCATTCAAAATACTAATTTCTGGGGAGTCCATTTGGGGGGACCTGGGGGGGAGGGTGGTACCTCCATACTACGTCAAACTATTTGTTGCTTAAATATCTACCAATATAGACAAAAAACTATCACCTTAGCTTGAGCAATTAAAAAAATTAGTTTTTTAGGGCCCCATTTTGGGGGGGTTCTGGGGAGAAGCCTCAAAAAATTTCAGGAGACAAAATTGCATTTGCAGCTCAACAAATTTACACAAAAATTAGATATCAATGTTGTGTGGTTTAGGAGAAGAAGAGTGCACAAAATTTAGAAAGCAAAAAATGAAAAAAGAAAAAAAACTCTATGCCGCTAAAAGTTTAGGTAGGGATGAAAGGGTATCTTATGTCATATAACTATGTGAAATATTTTTTGCCATACTTAAGCCGTTTTTGAATAAGACCGCTTTTTACACCAAACTTTTGAAGTAGTTTTCGCGTCCTAAACCTGAAGTTACGGGACTCATTGCCTTGAAATTTGGCACACACAAAACTTATGAATCTCAAACTGCTGTCAAAATTTCATGTAGCTATACCAAACCATTATCAAGTTTTAAGTAAAAGTCTGCAAAATTTCATGTAGCTAGACCAAACCATTATTATCGAGTTTTAAGTAAAAGTCTGAAACTTCGCACTCGCTAACTTTGAAAATGGCCAAGTAAAAACTGAAAAACATGTGACGTGAGATCAGTCGTTTCAATTATAGGCCTTCAGGTTTAATCTGCCTCATGTGCGCTTTTTAGCAGTTTTTCTGCACCATGTTTTGGCAATCAAATACAATCTACCAGTCTACCTGATTATTCCATGCAACTACTGTACTAATCCTTAACCAGTAGCTCAAATAATGAAATATAAGGTATCATGTGCTCTGCATGCTGTCACTAGCTACTACACTTGTATGAAACTACTCCATGTATTATAGGCTACCTTTGCCGTATGCAGGTGTGTTTGATTGTGGAATAAATTTTGCTACTACGTAGGCTATTCTGTCATTGGAAATTTGTGTAGCCTAGTGTTTGTACTCTACTTAGAACCCTCTAATCATCCGCTACCACAACATAGGCTCTTGGGTCATTGCAACTTTGTGTAGCCTAGTCTTCTTACTTACCTTGTACCAGACAGGATACAGCCATCTACGTTAGGACTAAAAGCTAATGCTTTATGCCATGACCAGTTGACGAATGCTATAGGCTACACTGAACTAACTCTGTCCCTCTGAAATGCAAGCGTTGTACCAATACCATAGGTGGGCACAAGTCCGTTAATCGTTAATCCGTTAATAACGAAGCTAACTTTTTCATTAACTCGTTGATCCGTTAAAAAGTTTTTTCATGTTAACGGACTAAATTAACTTCCGTTAAGTGCTGTTAACGGACTAAAGTAACTTCCGTTAAGTTCTGTTAACTTCCGTTAAGGTTTTCATCGTTAATATCTTGCAGCTTTGTTGTGCATTTGAACTTGTTTTTATCTTGAAATTAGATTAGACAGTAAAATGTAACTTTCAAAACACAAAAAGACCACCATAGCAATAAATATTTCCTTACAATCAGCTCAACAGCGTCAATACGTGTTCTAGAAGCGAGTGAATAAAAAGAAATGTAAATTACATGCAAAATGTTAACGCATTAACGGACTTTATTAACTTCCGTTAATTAAAGCTGAAAATAACGAATTAACGTGAACGGAGGTGTGAATTTGTTAACGGACTAGTGGTTAACGAAGCTAACGTTTTGCATTAACTTGCCCACCTATGACCAATACCATACGTCTACTGCATACTGGGTGGGTACCTCGTGGCCAGAGCCTGCGAGAGGGGCTTCAGGGGTACATCGTACCCGGGCCTACATCATACCCAAGCCTAAGGGGGCTCGGAAGAGTTCAGGTTTCCGCGTTAAGTTTTGGTAGCCTATTGCACCCAGGGGCGTATTTAGGCCTGCACCCAACCTTGGGCAAAAAATCAAACCAAATTTCAGTGAAGCCTTTTTTTTGCTCTTCAACAAATTTTGGGCAAAAAATCGGAAAAAAAAAATTTGCGCAAGTTTGGTGCTGGGTCATTGATTTATGGCTTGGGGGGGCCCAATAAGATTTTGGTGCCCGGTATCGACCTTCGTACCCCCTGGAAAAATTTCTCTCTGAGGCCCTGCTTGTGGCTAGGCTATGTGCCTCTGCTCTGATGCTTGCTTCACACAAACCTGCTTCATCAACGTTTTTTTTATCTGTCTTTGTTCCATCTTCTCACCTAACATTCTAAACTTTTCCTAGTCTAGCCTACCAAAACCAAAATCTTTTTCTTGGTGTCAAGAAACATGTTCAGCCAATCAAAACTAAGTTCGTTGTAGCCAAAATAGCCTATTTTAGGATGCTCCGAATTCCAAAAAAGTATACTTCAAGCAATGATTGCTTCCACCGAAGGCACCATTGACTGTTTTAGTACCCTAAACATATGTATTGTCACAACATGATATTGTTATTGTCTTCAATTCATATTATAGTTGCATCATGACCTACCATTGTTGGAAATAACAAAATAATTCACTAGCAATAATTGTAAAAAAATGTAAAAAATTATAGTACGCGGCGCTACGCTGATGCTGTGACGTAATACAGATTTTGGTTGCCACGCTGCGCGGCGCGGTGCACCAACAACAGCGCGCGGCCGCGTACGCTGCGCTGTTGCCATCTCTCCTGGAGATGATCAAACCGCTTTACAGCTTTCTACTGCCCACCAACGACAACTTCTATGGTTAATAAACTTTTACGCTTGAATAAATTAGCTTCAAAACATTTCGACCGTGGTAAACAAAAACGCGAAAGTTACGGGAAGTGCACTTCCCGCTCGGTTTTTTGTTAAGAAGTCGCGGGAAGTACACTTCCCCATCGGGTGGAAAGAGTTAACGGGAAAGCGAAAGGTTTTTTCGCAAAATCTCATTGTTCAACATGCGTCCGTCCTTCTCTGGGATTACTTCACAGCAAGCTCCCATTTAGTTAGAATTACATGTTGTGATTGTTACGGGAAAGATGCCAACACATTCTCAAGCTTCTGCCTATAAAGATATTCTCAAATTACCATATGCTTTTATAGCCCCCAAAACAAAAAGTACGAAGCAGTCCCGAACAAAACTTTGCCAATTTCGAGCGCGGACCAGACGCAAAAAGCCCGGCATGACTTCAACTCTGAATCGAACCCTGAACCTTGCGTTCAAAAGCCAGCACCTCATTGTTGCGCCACACTCAACTGGGAATTAGTAACTTTAGAACGTGCATCATCACGCTAAAAAACCAGTACCGATATCTGCAGGAAGGTGTAGAATTTGATAAATACTTTAAACAGGAAGAATAGAAGAATGTGCATTTAATCATACAGGTGTAAAGTTACAGTACGTAGTTTCCGCTAGGCTTTAGCTTGATTCATTGTTTCTATATAACTGTGGTTAATATGTGTAGATAACATCAACATAAACCTCTACAGTTAATATAGAGACTATGCTTGATCAATTGATACACTGAACAAGTACAAACTAAACAGTTATGGTGAATACTGGATAGCCAAAAAAATTACGGTGATTCGAAGTTTAGAGTATTTGAAGAAAGGCTTGAATAAAACAAATATAAAAGACTTAAATTGAAGCAGTGGTCCAGTCCAGTGCGGGAAAAGACTTACAACCAGAGCTTGAGAATAGTGATCTGTTTTGATGGGGTCAAGCACGGGTGAATGAAATGAACTGGCAGGTTTGGGCAACTCACAGAAAAGTCTTAAATCTTGTTTCAAGCTTGACTCTTTGACAAATCTTAATTGTAATTGTTTCTTTTCACAAAGTTAGCTACCACAAGGAAGCGAAGTAGGTTACTTTACTGCACTGCAGTAGTACCATTTCTTGCTTGATTTAACATAAACAAGCTACACAAGTGTGACAAAGAAAAGAAGACTCAACCAAGTCTTCGAATCGAGCAGTTGCATGACCACCAAGCACGATGGCGGACTAGTGGTACACATTTTCTTTGTTGATGCTGAACGTAAAGCGAGGAGAAAACTTTAGAAGCAACTTTTTTGTTCTTTGGTTTGACTTGATTGGGAATCGATGCAGAGTTTGCCGTTTTTAAGTTTTATGCACTAAGATCAACAACGTTTTCAAATGATGCAAGAAGCGAATTTTTGAAAGTCATAACATTTCTCTGCAGTGCAATTAAGTAAGATAAGAAAAGATATAATGACATCACCCAATGAATTAACACTATGAGGTAGTTGAACTTTTATTTCTTGTTGATATTTCTTTAAAGGTAGTCCGGGTAATTTAAAAAATAATTATGATCACAACTTGCCTGTTTCCGGTCTTCAATTTTTGGTTTTGGTGTTTATGGTTTTGACTTCCAGAGGTGGAGTCCTCGAGGACGTCCTTGGCTTCGAGGACGTCCTCGAGGACACATTTTCAAGTCCTTGGCCTCGAAGCCTTAGGTCCTCGAAAATTGTCTTGTCCTCGGCTCGAGGACAGCACTATTTTTTGAACCATTGAAATTTTTTTTTTCACGGCTGTGAGGTAGCACTTACCTCACATATCTGCTTTCCCATTAGGCTAGTGTTTCATCAGCATCTGATTTTACACATAGCCTATCCTGGCATCCCACCCGAACCTTCGAACCACGCACGAGGGCAATTTCTACACTTGCCATCGTACCCTCTTCTCAGATTACTCTGATCTAAGTCTGAAAACAAGGTCACCAGAAAGAGGATTCTCGACCAGTATCACACTGGCACTTCACTTAGCTCAACCGCATTGCGCTAGCATCACTAAGCATGAACACCATACATGACATCACATTAGCAATTTACCACAATAGTACGCTATATGCATATTTCAAACTTGTTTGTTATCATCAGGCGTACATAACTGTGTAAATGCCTATAACAAATTTTGAACCCCAAAAGCCAAAATTAACCTACTTGTCGGTAACCGGTAAAGCAAATTGCTATATACAACGCCAGTCAACGCCCATACGAATAAATTTTCATTTACTCGTATGTGCTTTGAAAATTCAGAAGTTACATAGCAGACTTGAATCATAAAGTAATTGAAATTTTGTTGGAAAACACCAGAAACCTGGCGGAAAATTTTGTTTTGGAAAATTTTGTTTTGGAAAATTTTGGAAAAAAAAGCCATTGAAATTTTGTTGGAAAACACCAGAAACCTGGCGGAAAATTTGCGAACACCTTTTTTGTTTTCCGCAATTGAAGCATTGGCGTAGCCAGGATGAGGCAAGGGGCTCGGGCCCCTCCCCAATCGAAATTTCGCCAATGACAAAAATGTGACAAAAAAGTCTATTGTGTCTGCAATTTCAGTTTCTTTTAGCATTTTTCGCTTACAACAGTAACTAACAAAATATTGAAGATCAGGGGCCCGGGCCCCCCTCAGTTCAATTTTTGCCACCCAATTTAAATGTATAACTCGGGTAAAATTAAGGGTTTTTTTCTTAAAACTTGCTACCTCATGTAACCTTTTTATAAACGTAATGCAACAACCAGAGCCGGATTTATTCTATGGCACAGTGCCAGGGCCTCGCGCTCAGATGGTGAAACTTTTTTTTTATCTTCACCTATATTTGGTAGGAAGATCTCGCAAAAATTCCCAAAGTGCCAGGGGCCCAGCGTGATGTAAATCCGGCCCGGCAATAACATGGTTAGTAGGCGTAACCTTCTATTGTACCATTTTTCAATAACAAATCAATAATTCACTTCCACCTCGCCAGTTTTTACGCACAAAATACTTTTAAGAAAATTAGCCACAGAAAATGCTAATTGAGCAAACCATTGAACTTCAATCGAGGCCGAGGGGGCCTAGGCCCCCTGGCCGAACAAATACTCCTATAACTGGTTATTTTCATGACAAAACAAAAATATCTAAGGAAAATCTTCGAGTGGATTATTATTTACTGTTAAATGTAGCAAGAAATAATTCGCCTTACTTCTCCCTACCTGGACCTAATCACTTACAATTAAAATTTAACACAAGAATGCAAGATGTTAAACGCATTTTGGACTTAAATTGCAAGTAAAAGGAGCATCAAGTAATTTCATCTTTTCAATTGGCTTTCAAATTTCAAAAATTTAGTGCTTTCAAATAGCTCTGAACACGTGCGAAATGTGATTCAATGGCATTAAAATAGCTGTTTCTTCCAAAAAATTTACAAAAAATCGCCCAACGGCTGGGGGTTTCGCCCCCAGACCCTTAAAGCCTCTGGCGGCTGGGGGCTCCGCCCCCACACCCTCGTCTGTGCTACGTTTGAGATACATTACCTTTTTCAACACGTCTCCAAAGTTAGATATTTGCACTTTTCAACTATTACTTAAAGCCCTGTCCCTTTGCAAAATTCTGCTTAAATGCCAACCGGCAACGATTTTAGATCTTCCATCCTATGACATCTTTGTCCCACAAAAAGTTCCTCTTTTGAAAATTTTGATGACGTCATTGTATGTGATTTGTGGTTTGGGCCACCCTACCAATCAAAATTCTGGCCAGGCCTATAAATTGGAGATTGCCCGAAAAACTTTTTTGAAGACCTTTTTTTTTAGAGAACACTTGCGGCTGTGTCCTTGTTCCTTGGCCTTGGCCTCGAGCATTCCAGTCCTTGGCCTCGAGAGGGTCTGTCCCCGAAAAGGCTGTTCTTGGCCTTGGCCTCGTATTTTTTTTGTGTCCTTGGCCTTGGCCTCGAGCCTTGTGTCCTCGACTCCACCTCTGTTGACTTCATTCGATAAGTAAGAGTTACAGGGCTGGTGTGGCAGTTGCAAGCTAAAGTTTTGTGCGAAGAAACAGATCAACACTCAAACAGCGTAGTTTTTGTTTAATCGTTTACGTGCCATCTGGCCTTAAGGCTACCAGCGCTGAAGCCTAGGGAAGAGCCACCAGAACGGCGACTACTTAAAAACGTGTTCTCTAGCTCATGTGGTAGAGCAGTGGACCAGTAATTCAAAGGCTGCAGGATCGAATCCTGCGGTAGGATAACTTTTTCGCATTGCTTGTTTTTAAGTAGTCTTCGTTCAGGTGGCTCTTCCATTGGCATCCGCGCAGGTAGCCTTTTGGCCAGATCACACGTAAACGATTAAGCACTATAGCTCTGGCCCGCAAACGTCAAAAATATTACAATTGACTTATTATTAGAGTATTTTCCTGTTTGGCTACGGTAAAGGGAATCGGATCTCCATCCCAATGAGTTTAAAGCTCGACTCCTCTAAAAGCAAATTCAAATCAAACCTTTCATTATACTCGCTGTAATACGCCAAAGCGAATAACGAGTTTTCGGGGCTCATCTCCATGTCATTGAAAAAATGTCGCAGCGGTGGCGAACCATTGGCAACACTCTGTCCGATTTGACCGGCCCGAGATTTGACCCTCAGGCCTTCCGCTCGAGAGACGAATGCGTTACCGTTCGAAAATCTTGGGCCGGTCAAATCGAACACAGTGTTGCCAACGACTTGCCACCGCTGCGACATTTCTTCGAAAGGAGTGTTGCCCGGGCGCAATGACGCGGAGATGGTCCCCGCAATACCGTTACACGCTTTGTCGTATTACAGCGAGTACAATGAAAGACTCCTCTAAAAGCGAACAACAGAATAGCACGTTTAGCTTTAGCAGTTGCCGTCCGTTTTGCCAAGTCAAGTGGTTTTGCTCGTAACACAAATAAACAAGGACTAAAAGCAGTAGCGGGGCCAGGAGGAAGGGCTTTAATTGCCCCATCAGTCTGTTGACCAAAATGCAGAGTAAGCAAAATACCACGTTTTTAGCACTTCTGAAACCACCTTTGCCCTGGAATGGATTAAAAAATGATTTAAAGCATTTTTGCAACATTCGTTTGAGGGGAGGCTAAATTGTCAAAAATAAAAACTCACAAATGAATAAAAACTCACAAATGAGTAAAAACTTTGAAAATCGTCTAACTAAACAATAAAATTTGACCCTTGTTTAAAATACCTGAACATAGGTTTCATCAAAACCATAGGCGTAGCCAGGAAGAGGGCCCAGGGGGCCCGGCGCCCCAATTAAAATACCACCTATAACAAAAATTACGACAACGTAGGCTAGCGCTGTTTAGTTGCAGTTTTTTTTAGCAATTACGTACATAAGAGTAATTAACAATAACATTTATGACGATGAGGGAGTCCCGGGGCCCCCAACTAACAACCAGGGGGCCCCGAACTAACAACTATGGGGCCCAAACCAACAACTAGGGGGTCCTGGGGCACCTAACTGATAACCAAGAGGCCCCGAGGGCCCCCAACTGACGACCAGGGGGCCCAAGGTCCCCTAACTAACAACCAGGAGCCCTGGGGCCCCTACCTAACAGCCAGGGGGTCCCAGGGCCCCTAACTAATAACCAGGGGGCCCCGGGCCCCTAACTGACATCCAGGGGCCCCAGGGCCCCTAAATAACAATCAGGGGGCCCCTTACTAACAACCAGAGGCCCCAGGGCCACTAACTGACAACCAGAGGGGCTGGAGTCCCTAACCGACAAACAGAGGGCCTCATGGCCCCTAACTGACAACCAGGGGGGCTGGGGCCCCTAACTGACAACCAGAGGATCCGGGGTCTCTAACCTACAATCAGGGGGCCCCGGGGCCCCTAACTGACAACCAGGAGCCCCGCAGACTCTAACCAACAACAAGGGGCCCCTAACTGACAACCAGGGGGCCCCCAACTGACTACCAGGGAGCCCTGGGGGCCCTAACTGAGGACCAGGGGGATCTATGGCCCCTAATTAACGACCAGGGGGACCCAGGGCTTCTAACTGACAGTCAGGGGTACCCGAGGTCTCTAACTGACGACCAGGGAGCCCCAGAGCCCCTGACTGACGACTAAGGGTCCTGGGCCAGGAGCCCCTTAATTCAAATTTTTAATAATTTATAAGCAAAATCTGTAAGAAATTTAAGAGTTTTTTCTAAAAGTTGCAACCCCAGACCTTCGCTTAACGTTATTATGAACTTAATGCTATAACACAGGCGGTAAAGCAAATCCCCCAATTGAAATACTACCAATGCTAAATGTAATGAGAGCATAGCCAATACGTTGTCCTTGTCCGGAATTGCAGTTTCTCTAATTTAGGATTCACGCGTGCAAAAGTAAGTAATAATAATGACGACCAGGTGTCCACGTCATAATAATGTCATGCAATTCTTGTACGTTTTAAAAAACTGTCAAGTGACTTGACTCAAGTCCTCCACGCTTTGAAAAAAAAGTTATTTTAAGTTTGCTTTAAATGTTTTTTATGAAAAAACTTAAGGGCGCGATCTTATCTCAAAATCATAGACGAAGCCAGGGGGGTGGCCCAGGGGTAAAAAAAAGCTATTTTAATCCCATTTTTACAAACATTTTTTACAAACATTTAACAAACATTTTTCCAAAACAAACATTTTTTCCAAATTTTACAAAAATCGCCCAGCGGCTGGGGGCTTTGCCCCCAGACCCTCATAGCCACCGGCGGCTGGAAGCTCCGCCCCCAGACACCCGTCTGTGACACGTTTGAGTACACTAGCTTTCTCAACACGTCTCCTAAGTTAGACATTTTCGCTTTTTAGCTGTTAGTTTTCGCCCTCTTCCTTTACCAAAATCCTGGTTAAGTGACAACAGACCACGACTTCAGATCTTCCATTCTGCGATGTCTTTGCCCTTTAAAAAGCTCCTTTTTTGAAAATTTCTGATGACGTCATTGCATGTGATTTGTGGTTTGGGCCCCCCCAATCAAAAATCCTGGCTACGCCTATGATCAAAACAATATAGCGTATAAGCTCAGGAATAGGAGCGCTATTTAGTATTAGTTAATTACCAACCACTTCTCTCAAATCTCGATCCATTAGCCCCTCCCCCAATTATTTTTCTGTATAAAATTTAAACCATAGGTGGGCAAGTTAATGCAAAACGTTAGCTTCGTTAACCATTAGTCCGTTAATAAACTTCACACCTCCGTTAACGTTAATCCGTTATTTTCAGATTTAATTAACGGAAGTTAATCTAGTCCGTTAATTCGTTAACATTTTGCATGTAATTTACTTTTCTTTTTATTCACTCGCTTCTAGGACACGTATTGACGCTGTTGACCTGATTGTAAGGAAATATTTATTGCTATGGTGGTCTTTTTGTGTTTTGGAAGTTACATTTTACAGTCTAATCTAATTTCAAGATAAAAACAAGTTCAAATGCACCAAAGAAGCTGCGATGGGAAAATCTTTGGAAATTGTGAACAGCGATAATTAATAGACCTGTGAGGCTGCAGCTTATTATTTGCCACAAAAACAAGTTCCTTCGCATTCTTCTAAAAAAACTTGTGCTATTACGCAACAAGTGTTACTAGTGCAAACTGGTTTGTACCGGTACGATGAATGAATGGTGCGCGATATTAACCACAAAAACCTTAACGGAAGTTAACTGAAGTTAACGGAAGTTACTTTAGTCCGTTAACATGAAAAAACTTTTTAACGGATTAACGAGTTAATGAAAAAGTTAGCTTCGTTATTAACGGATTAACGATTAACGGACTTGTGCCCACCTATGATTTAAACCAAATATATCACTCCTTGTGAGTTTTAATGTACTATAGGATTTTATGATTTATCAGCTTGTAAACAAGGAACTAAAATTTTAGCATTAGCCATCTCCCACATAGCCCATTTATGCAACCAGTTTAATCATGTTTTTGCACTGCAAATTTATATGCCACTTTAAAAAGCATTACTTTTCATTAAAATAAGCCTAATATTAAGTTATTTTAGCAAAACAATACAAAAGTTTCGAGCGCTAAGGGCTCTTCTGCAGACCTCTAATGATCTTTAATCTGCAGACCTCTAATCAGGGCAGTCGCGTTGCCAGAAATTCGCAATGAGGGGGGAATGTTTTGGGGGTTTGATTGCGGAGTCCCCAGCGCTCGAAAGTTTTGCATTTTTTGCAAAAATAACAACTTCAGGGCTATTTTGATAAAAAACAATGTTTTTAAAAGGTGGCATAGAAACAGGCAGAGCAAACATGATTAAAGTGGTTACATAAATGCGCTATGTGATTGCATAAATGGGAATATTTAGGAAGCTCCAAGGATTAAAAAAACTTAGGCTGCAGCCCTCCCCTCCATTGGCCAGTGGACCAAAATGCAGAATAAGAAAAATGACACGTTTTTAGCACTTCTGAGACTGTTTCTTTGCACTGAAATGGACAAAAAGTGAATTAAAGCACTTATTGAAACATATATTTGGGGGCTAATTTGTCAAAAATAAAACTCACAAATCAATAAAAACTTTGAAAAATTGCAAAAAATAAGCAATCAAATTTGATCATTAGTGTAAAAATGCTGATCAATAAATATATTATAAACTCAGGAAGGGGGGGGGGGTCTATTCAGTATTAGTCAGAGGTGGGCACAAATAACATTATATCAAAAGCGCAACGCAACAAAGCGCAACGATCTTTTCAACCAGTAAAAGCGCAGCGCAAATTGCGCAATTTATTTTTTTTTAATTTCTGAAGCGCAGCGCAACTTTCGCAATGAGCTTTTTGATTCAGTTGATGCGCAACGCAATTCCGCAATTGCGGAACGGCATTTTCGTACCAAGTTAAAGCGCAACCTAACTTCCGCAATTGAAAGTTCACAACACAGGGCAAATACAGCACTTTTTGCAATTTTTGACCAAAAAGAGTAAATAATCTGCTAAACAAGGCCGACATTTATCAATATTTCGATCGAAATGGAACCAAATTACGGTCAATGTATAGAATTGCGCTATTAACCGAAAAAAAATTTGAAAGCGCAGCGCAATTAAAGCGCAACAAATTTTAAAGGCTTTATTTCGCAACGCAACTTCCGCAATGTTTCAAAATAAAAAATTAAAGCGCAACGCAACTTCCGCAATTGCGGAGGTTGCGGAAGTTGCGCTTTGCGCTTCTAATTGCGCTTTGCCCACCTCTGGTATTAGTTAATTACCAATCACTTCTCTCAAATATTTTTTCATTAGATCTCCGCAATTATTTTTCTCTATAAAATATAAACTACTCCGTGTGAATTTTATTGAACTATAGGATTTCATGATTTACCAGCATGTAAACAAGAGAACTAAATTTCACCATTAGCCACCTCCCACATAGCCCATTTATGCAACCTGTTTAATTATGTTTGCACTGCCAATTTCTATGCCACCTTCTAATAGCATTAATTTTTATCAAAATATCCCTAAAATAAAGTTATTTTTGCAAAAAAATGCAAAATTTTTTGTGTGCGGGAGGCTTCACTCCCAGACCCCCGTGCCTCCAGCGGCTGGGGGCTTTGCCCCAGACCCCCAAACACATCCCTCCATTGCAAATTTTTGGCTACGCGCCGAGTGTTTTTATTGCTGCTATGTTATTTTATGTAAACTGATTTTGCGGCTCACTGGTGTCAAGGGCGTCGGCAGAAAAGTTTTCAGGGGGGGGGCTCATACGAATAAATCCAGTATAAATGACTAAAAATGGAAGAATTTTTGAAATTCGGGAGGTTTAAGAGAAGTATGGAAAAATTGAGGGGGGGCCATGGCCCTCCCCTGCCTCCCCCTTGCCGACGCCCATGACTGGTGTCTATGGCTTTCCGCAAACGGCTCTTTTTTTGAACAAGTTTGCCCACCCTTGATATAATCCTATGGTTTAATAAAACTCAAACCGAGTAATTTATTTCGTCTGTATTTTATAGAGAAAGATAATTGTAGCTAAGGGAATTGCGGGGGTGTAGCTAACGGAAAGATATTTGAAAGAAGTGATTAATAAATAACTAATACTGAAGAGCCCCCTCCCCCCCCTTATTCCAGAGTTATACAGTATATTTGTTGATAAAACCTATATGCTCAGCATTTTTACTCTAGCGATCGAATTTAATTGCTCATTTTCGGCCATTTTTCAAAGTTTTTAGTGACTTGTGAGTTTTATTTTTGACAAATTAACCCCCATCAGAATATATGTTTCAATCAGGCGCGTAGCCAGGATTTGGAAAAGGGGGGGGCTATTTTGAAAGAGTGAGAAGTGTGCAAACGACCTTGACTCGAATTTTCATTGACCCTAAATCAGTTTCAGACGGTTTGTCAAAATTTCAGACGAATTGTCTCGAAAAGATCGAAAATTCAAACATTTTTTCCGCCAAACTTTAGGTGATCTCCAAAAAAAAAAAAAAAAAAAAAAAAAAAAAGGTCTTCGCCAAAATTCAGAGTGATTTTTCGGCCGAAATGCAAAATTCAAACGTTTTTTCCGCCCAAAATCAAGTGATCTCCAAAAAAAAAAAAAAAAAAAAAAAAAGGTCTTCGCCAAAATTCAAGGCGATTTTTCTTCAAAAATTTCGCAACTTCAAACGTTTCAGGGGGGGCTCTTCTCGCATGGGGGGGGCTATTTTCAATTTTTCACAGAAAATCGGCCTCAAAAGCACAAAAAACATGCGATTTTGCATACTTCACAAGCCAATGGGGGGGGCTCGAGCCCCCCCCGCCCCCCCCCCTGGCTACGCTACTGGTTTCAATAAGTGCTTTAAATCACTTTTTAGTCCATTTCAGTTGAAAAACAGTCACAGAAGTGCTAAAATTGTGGTATTTTTCTTATTCTGCATTTTGGTCGACAGGCCAACCCCCCGGTTACGCTACTGCTCCAGGGATTAACTTATCTTGTCGTAGCTCGGAGGTAAAGTTTTGTAGATTATATTACAGCGCTTTTGTTGTTTTACAGTATTTTAGTGCGCGCAGCAATTTAATAAGTTTTGTCCGAAGTTCTTTTTGCGGCAATGATAAAAGTTTGTAGGCCTGCGAAAAGCTAATCCACACAAAATTGGAGCGTCTTGATCGTTTGAAAATATATTTGCTTTAGCCCCCTCAAGTGGTTGAAAGTTGCGACAATTCTTGAGTGTTTTTGAATTGACACTATTTTATTTTTCGAAAATCAATTCTTCTCAAGCAATTGTTTTGCCTGTACAATCGGATATTCATTGCAATCTCAAGAGGAAACGCCGCTGACCGACCGACCGCCGTCACCACAGCTCGACCGATGATATCGGCTCGACAGCTCGAGACACGTGGTCTACAGATTCAATGAAGCGTAAGACAGCGCGAAGTTTGAAAAAAGCTATGAGTAGCAGTGAATGACTTGGGCTCGTAATAAATTCTGAACAGTGAAGTGAGTGAACACCTCTGTACAGCAGATGTAATGTAAAGGTGAGATGAGAGTAAAAACGAAGAAAACAGAAGTGCTGTGTGTGATGTTATTACTGTGCAGTGTGCATATGACTTTTAAGCAAAATTGGCTCTCTTGGTTAGCATGGTAATGAAAGATACAGAACAGTCAAATCCAAATTTGCGATGAGCTGGGCCCCTGGCACTTTTTGACTTTTTGCTTTTTCCTGCCAAATAATGGTGAAAACCAACCAAAAAAAAGAGGTCTTGCCAGAGATTTGCTGTATTTTTCTGCCAAATAATGGTGAAAACCAAAAAAGGTCTAGCAAAAGAAAGGTCTACTGTACTGTAACTACTTAAGCGCAGGGCCCGAGGCACTGTGCCATGGGTAATTCCGACCCTGAGAACAGTTGAAGGTGATTTTCGTTTTTGAAATCTTAACTACAGTTAAATATCTGTTACGGTAATTTGCTTTGCAGCATTATGTAATTAAATGTGACTGACTTTGACTTCCAATGTACAAGGTCGAATCGGATGGGAGAAGAATCGACAGCATCAGGGATCCACCCGGGCAGAGAAGCGTGTACATTCCTCCAGGCAAGTAATTTCTTACAGTGTGCGGGGTCAATTTGTGGCAGCTGAGATTAGAAGTGGAATACTGTAAAGCGACAAAACTAAAAAAATTTCAAATAACATCTTGGTCATTCATTTTTAAGTGTAAGTTATAAACCAAGCACTCTGCGTCTGTTTAATTGCTCCAGGAGCGTAGCTAAGAGGGACCGGTGCGGCGGAAGAAATCGCTCTCTACCCTTGAGGTTCGGCCTACTGCAGTTCATCCAATATTAATTGACTCTAATTTTGTTTCAACACTATTTGCAAACTCTTATTAGTCCAGTTGTTACTGCCATTGCAATTTTTAAAATTTTTACCTATATTTTTTAAATTTTTACCATGGTTGACGATTTAGCACAACCAATAAATTTTTTATTATCACAAGCCATTAAAAACTAACAGATTTGAAGATATTCTGCACCTTTTAGGCCAATGGCGCGCTTATGCACGAAAATGAAATTAACCTGAGAACCATTTAAAAGGAAAATATTGGAAAGCAAAACAGTTATTGTAGTTCGGCAGCGACCCCTCGTCTATTGAACGAAAGTAGAACTATGATGCTAGAATAGACTGTTTTTATTCAAACGTAACGTCTCGCGTGACGATTGGTTCAACTTTGTTTACCGTTGTCACGCAGCGAATGCGGAACTCAAGTGTTTGTCTGTTTGTTGAACAGTAACTTCTAACAGACCGCGTTTTTCCGTTCCAGGGACTTTCACATTTTGCCTGTAAATTTTCGGCGAAATCGCGTTACAACAAGTTGTTAGAAATATTTAAGCATTCTTTGGTGGTTTGTTGGAAATATACTACTACTGTTACTTGTACTGTAGAGCTTTAGCGTCTTGCGAGGGAATAAGAATACAGTATAATAATGTCGTTTTCCATTCTACTGAAAACATTTGACCAAGTTTGGCAAAGCAATGGTTAAAAAATACGCAATAGGAGCAGAAATTATTTACGTGATTAACAAAACAGCTTCAGTCTGCTAAATAAAAGACTGAAATAAATTTCTGTTCCTGAATTATATTATTATCGCCATTGATTTAGTTCAGTCTGGACAGTCTTTGGCTGGCTGTTTTTAATCTTATCGGCTAATCGCACTGCCAATATACTTCGGTTGTTTTTTAAGATGTTTGTGCGGTTTTTGAGTTGCTGCATTGCAGAGTCGCTGCAATGCAGAGTCGTAACCAGGAAAAATGTTTTCGACCTGTGGACAGTTTTCAGCCTAGATGGCATGGAACAGTTTAATTGTCAGGTTGTTACAAATCTGCGCAAAAGATAGTTACTTTCATTGAAATTCTAAAAACATCTCAAAACGCCAGGCTTCACCCCGAAATCGATTTATTTTCTTCTCAATTGCGTACACTTTATAACAGGTAAAATTATTTGTAAAGGGTTATTCGTTTTTTGTTTAAACGCGAAACTTCTTGGGAAAACACAAATTGGTGTAGCGCACCTTCATCTCCGTTCTATTTATTCGGTACCAGATTATTTTGCATGTGATTCAGTCGATTTACGTACCAGTGGTCTTCAGTTGCCACTAAAGGAAACAACTTAATGCATTTTTGTCTTTTCCATTTTTAGCACAAATCTGATTTTTTTGGTATTTTTTCATTAAGTGTCGTTAATTGTGGTCAAGAAGGACCGTCTTAAAGGTCAACGTTGCCACTGGGAGGTTAAGGGAGAGGGGGAAAACACGATTTCAAAATTTATCCTAATTGTATCTCTTGTTTGTTTAATGTACTTTGACTTGATGTATTTTTTTGATATTTTTACATCTCAAAGTGGCTTTTAGCTTTGTTCAGACAAAAATTTTTTAGTTTCGTTGCGGTATGAGCGAGGTGTTCACACTTTTCTTACAAGCTTGGTACCTGTTGCTAAACGCTAGCTGTGTATGTTATTTTTGTAGAACAAAGCTCTGCGAAGAGTCGTCTTATAGCTTTCATAGCTTTGCCTCGGGTACCCATGGGAACCTTAGAATGCTTTCTCGGGTCCCTTGACTTATTTCTTGGGCTTAATAAAATGCTTTAAATAATACTCTGCTTTAGGCCGCCCAGTTGATCACACGGTAACGCGTTCATCTCGAGAACGGGAGGTCTGAGACTCAAATTTCGGGCCGGTCAAATCGGACACAGTGTTGCCAACGGCTTGCCACCGCTGCGACATTTCTTCGAAAGGAGCTGTGTTGCCCACAGGTGCAATAATACGGAGATGGGCCCGCCAACTCGTTACACGCATCGGCGTAATACAGCGAGTGTAATTAAGATTTGATTTGATTTTTCTCTGCTTTAGAGTATTTTTGTTTGAACTTATTTACTTTTGTAGGATACTTAACACATATGAACATGAAGCATATGCGAGTTGGTCCCAATTTGAGCCAAATCAAATGTAAAAAGTTTCAATTTTTACGCCCCTCACCCTAATAATATTTTTTCTTCCCTCTCTGAACAACTTTTGAATTTGTCGCGCTGCTGCAACTGCTGCCGTAGACGGAGCGTGCAGAATGTTATAGGCCAGCTAATATTTGAGTTAGTACTGGTGGTGGCCATGAAGCTTTCACGTTTTACCCTTGAATTGAAGATGGTATCGCGTACTATTGGGCTCCGGCTAACCACAGTTTTTTTGATGACGACTTCGGTTATTGCTCTGAAGCTATTGAACATCTATGCGTGCTGTTAGTCATCAAGGCAAGGTATTTAGCAATATCAATAAATTTGACGGCGTTTGGGGCCATTCCATAATTTTCTTTATTTTGTACTGTACGTTATTTGATGACTTGGCAGTTTGGCACCTTTTGTTGTGGAGATGAAGGACTGGTTGATTGTGTTATTTATTGTTACAGGGGACCCCGAACGCGAAACCTACAGGCTCTCCACGTTTCACCATTACCCCAGGAATTCCCCAATCGACCCCCGCCAATTCGCTGCCCATGGTTTCTTCTACACTGGTTATCGGGACAGAGTGAAGTGCTTTTCGTAAGTATGAATATACTTTTCAAAAAATGCAATTATCAAGCTTATATAACAACTAGCTGCATCTGAACGAGACTGAGGTTTTGGGTTCAATTCTTAAACCAGTTAATTGCTATTGACTGTTTCCTACGGGTCGTCATGCTTTGGTCTCTCCAAGAAGTTGTGTAACTGATAGTAAAGCCCAATAACGAAGGTAGGTCCCAAAATCGTTACATGTTTCAGACAAAAAAGACTAAAGTGTGATCCGTTGGTGTTATTTCTAATCGCTAACTTCAATGGCTTGAAACCAAACAATAACACGTCTGAGCACAAAATTTTGCTCATTTTTTTGTGTTATAATTCCAAGACTTTCTTTGAATTATGAGACGAAAAGCTGTGCAAAATTTTGTTTGGTCTCCAATTAATTTTGCAATATCGATGATGTGGAATGAAATGATGTTGAACGTCTTTTCGCTGCTCTTAATCTTATTATTTGCATATTTTGTTACTTCATTCTTTCCGGCATTATGTGCTCAACATACTGCTAACTATTTCATGCTATGCTGTAGAATAGAATTACTCCACTAAACTTATAATTTCTGGGCTTGCTTTTTAAAACGATATCGTATAGTGTGTTGCGATTACTTTAACTCCATAGCACTACCTGCCGATTAAACGTTTGCAGCAATTGTAAAGCAAAAGCAACAACTAAAATTTTGATAAAAAAGTTAATATTTCGCAGGAACAGCAAATGGTAGTGCATCTAAATTAAACAAAACAACAACAAAAAATTCAATGGCGTGTAATCTTTGTTTGTGTTTTTTGATTTACGAAATTTTCTTTGGGTTTCGAAGTACCGGTACCTTTAAACAGCTGAAAAATTTCAACCGCCTAAATTTTTTTCCATTGATACAGCTTTGCAGGATGTTTCAGTAGTTTAGGCGATCGGTTTTGTTAGGACATATTTCATTCTTAATTTCCAAAAAAAAAAAACAGTTAATTTTCAGTTGTGGCCAGCCGTCTGACAATTGGTTGCCAGGTGATGACATCGCTTTACCGACTTGGCACAAGGACGACTGCCAGTTGATGAATGGCACCGACACCAGCAACGTCCCTATTGGTAGGTGCCATCCTGAGAATTGTTTGGATTACTCGTTTGTATGTTGTATAAAAGAAAAAGCTGTTCTGCAAAAGTTCAAAATAAGGAGTTCTGTCTACTAACGTATTCGTAACCCGTGGCGTAATTAGAGGTTTAACCCAAGGGGTGAGGGGGGGCAAGCTTCACATGGGCCTTCACTGAAAGTACGTTGCTTTTTTTAGTATTTAGATGAAGACAAAAAACTCTCCACCAGAAATCCATTGCTTTCTACACTCGATTTTATGTATAGATTTTTCCGCTTTTGTAGTTTGCTTTTTTCGAGAAAGTTCTTGCAAATCGGAAGGTAGGGGTGGGGGCATTTCCCAGACAAAGGCCCACATCTATAGTGGGTAGGTTATAGGGCATTTGTTCTCTGCCCCGTTGGTGTCGCCAATCTTCGCAACCCTTTGCTTACATAGTAATGCTGTTAAAGATTCTTCCCAAAGCAAAACAAAAGAACGCTTTAGTACTTTTATGTCTTGTATGTAACCCAACATAAGTACACAGTACTATTACATAAAATTTGGGAGTTAAACGATAAGCAAATTTGAAAAAATGTGAATAAAAATTTTGCATCCATATAAACAAATTTAACAAATGTACAAACTTGCTCATTTGCAAATGATCATTTTTAAGTTCAATGCCTTTTGACCGACGTGCTTTACTTACCTGCAACCTCTGTCCTTTGCCAACAATGCAGTTTGATTTAAACTTTAAAAATTATAATCCAATTCCTATTATTTGCAACTTTTTGTTTAGGTGGGTCATTATTTGCACGGAATGCACAAACTGCGCAAAATGCAATTAGTACGACGACATATCATGCTCCAAATTCTTCAAGAACAAGCGGAAATACTTGCAGAATGGAAAACACTTCAATGTTTCACCCTAGAGTTGCAACCAATCAGCTACAGAACTCAACGCCACCTAGTGTTGCATCACGGCCTGTTGTTTCACGTGCTTCAGTTCAAACCAGGCAGCCGCGTCGCACTTCGCCGCTTTATGACACCTTTCCGTGTCTCCATCCGGTGAATCTGCACATGCGGAGTAGCGAAGCTCGCTTGCAAACTTTTCTCGACAACTCCAGCATCTGGCCTGCTCACCGAATCCGTGCGACTCCGCAGCAAATCGTTGATGCCGGAATGTATTACCTCGGGGAAAGAGACCGAGTCAAATGCTGGTATTGTAATGGAGGATTGCAGAACTGGGAGCGGGATGACGATCCTATGGAAGAGCACGCCAAATGGTTCCCCCTTTGTGAGTTCGTCCTCCAGCAGAAAGGCCCCGACTATGTTCACCAAATCGTGCTGAGGACCCCAGGATTACGACGGCCGAACCTATCCAATCCTTCATCCGGATCGGCAGCACAGGGAGTCACCATCGCGATGCGTTCCAACTCCAAGTAAGCAAAATCCATCTTGGTGGAGTCCCAGTATCCAAGTTGGCCCCTTTTGTTCTGTAAAATTTTGGTTAAGAAAGAGCAATGCTCCTTTTGTATTGCGCGGAAAACCAATTTTTTCTGCGACAAAATCGCAATGGGTTAAGTTTCAATATTCTTTTTGTAAAATCTTTTTGAAGACATGATAATATTTGTCCCAGCAAGTCTTAGTTTGAACCACGCTTATATTTAAATATTCAACCAATGTTTTTGGTTACTGTTTTTTTTATTCTGTAGTGCATTCGCATAAACAATTTGCACCATTCAAAAGCAGTAGAATGCCGTTGATAGATCTACCGGGACATTCTTGAGTTTTATCAAAATTTTCGCAAAAATACAGAACCGTTGGTAAATGGTTATGTACAGTACAGAACGTCCTACAAACTAAAAGCTGCGAAACAATCTCGGATGGTGTGCGGAATCACAAATCGCACCCCTTGATGTGTTACGCTATCTCCTGCACCGCTGTACATGTACTTGTACACTACACCATGTTACATGTAGTTTACTTCATCTACCGTGGCAAAAGATTGTAGCAGGCAGTAGAACCGAACTCATAAAATAGTGTTTGCGAGCCCAACACATCGCACATCCTTGCTCGCTTTCAACAAGGCTCTTTCTGAACTTATGTCATCATGGCTAAAGTTACGCTTTGGTCAGCTAATTGTGAATTTCCTAGCAGGTTTTTGAATCTAGCACAAGCAGCCTGTTTTTAGTTTGGCCTACATCTTTAGCTTTTTATGATAACCTTGGTCTCAAAACGTTGCAGCCACTCGCGTCGACCTGTTCGACCATCGTCGTCCACTCCACAGATTGTTGATCCGCAAGCGGAGTTGAGACGGATAAATGAGCAAACGCAAGCGGAGTTGTTGAACTCCCCATTAGTAGCCGAGGCCAAAACAATGGGTTTTGCTGAAAACTTGATACGAGCGGCGTTGAAAAAGTAAGTGTTTTCAAACTAAACAAGGGCTGCTTTGCATCCACTTTCTCTTTTGGTCAAACTAACGATGGTTTCCACGGATGAGTTTCGAACAGCGATTGGATGTTGCTGGCAGCACGGTGTGGCCAACCATTCGAACGCCATCGCCATTAGGATTATAAGTCCATCCTTTTGAACGCCATCAACCATTCGAACGCCATCGCCATCAGGATTATTAGCCCATCCTTATAATCCTTAAACCAGAAAAGACTGAATTGTCTTAAATTCTCTGTGAAGGTTTGTTGGCGTGTGATACATCATTACCAAACCGACACAAATGGTGGAGTCATTAAAGGCCAAATCAAATCTTTCATTTTATTCGCTGTAATAGGCTGAAGGTTGTAACGAATTAGCTGACCCATCTCTGTAACATTGCGCCCGGACAACACAGCTCCTTTCGAAAAAATATCGCAGCGGTTGCGAGCCGTTGGCAACACTGTGTCCGCTTTGAGCGGCCCTAGAGTTGACCTTCATACCTCCCGACCCACGGACGTCATCGCTCGACCAACTCCAGCATGCGACTGAGGTAAAAACACCAGTCAATGAACTACATGTTATCGAACGCCATCTTGACTCACACTAGAAAGACTTTGGGAATGCCACAGAGAAAGCCCTGGCCTGGTTTCGCCACTAGCGCGACAAGGCCGACTAACTTTTAACGGTATTCGCAGAACTAGTGGATTTGATTACTCAAATGCAAGAAATTGTAAATTTCATTTTGTGGTTTTGATGTTTCGTTATTTGAAATATTTATGATTTAATTTTTACATTTCAGGCAATTTCGGGACCACAACCAGCCGTTTAATTCGCTGGAATCACTTGTCGATGCCGTGTTGTCCGTTGATGAACCTGCTGCTCCTGAAAGCAATGAAGAGAATTCGTTAGATGGAGCTGCAATTACTCCGCAGTCTCCAGGGCAGGAGTTGAGGATGCTGGAGGAATCGCGAAAGTGCAAGAGATGCCACCGGGAGGACGCCTGTGTCGTTTTCATCCCATGTGGCCACCTGGCCTGTTGTGTGAGCTGCTCAGAGCAATGCGAAAGATGCCCGGTGTGCCAAGAAGTTATCAGGGAGAAAGTTCGCTCGTATCTGTCATGAAATTAATGTTCGGGTGCGATACAGAAAAGGAGCTGTGTCTGCTGCATGTTGCTATAGGTTTCTGTTTTCGATCATTTTTAGTAAAGGACTGAAAAATTTTTAGCTATTATGGTCAAAATAAGAAAAAAAAAAAATAGTGTATTTCTATGTCCAACTTTTGTTTCTTTTGAATAATGAAGTTGCATTTACAAAATTCAATATCCTTTGGAAATGAATATGCCTTTAGATTGTACAACGAAACGTCGCAATAACCTGAAAATCACCACTAGTGCCCAATCACTTGAAAATGACTTTGAATTATTTAATAAAATCCGGCATTACTAACGACAAAGTATTATTATTGCTAACGTAACATTCAATCAAGATAAAGGCTATGCTGGCTGTTTACTTGTTTGCCGTTTAATGCTCTCGTGAAATATTTGTGTCTATTACGTAATAATTTTGCCTTATAAAGGCATTATCATGCACTCAAATGCTACGTTTTTATGCACATTTTTTTAGCTTCTTAAGTAAAGAATTCTGGCCTTGTAGAGTTGTAGTTGTGCCAGCTAGGTTTTGTACTTAGTGCTCTTTAAAAAGCCAAACAAAATTGCTGCTGATATTCCATTTAAATATTCGCACGTTTTTTTATCCTTGATTTATTTTATTTTTTTTGCTAAAAATCTGACAAAAACAGCACGCTCTCATTCCAGTTTTTGCTCGATTTTGCCAGTGATTAAACATGATTGTTTCGAAAGTTAATTTTTCGAAAATTGGTAAGGGACACCAAACTCAAACTCATGTTGATCTGTCCACTACAAAATCGAGCACAAGGCTACTAATTTGATTGCATGTTGTTGAGGAGCTAGGCTTCTGCTAACGTTGTTGAAATTTTTAGAATTGACAAACTTTGATTTGTGCAAAATATTCAAAATATTGTGTGTGGTATTATAAACCAGCTTGATTTGCTTCCCTCATTTGCCGCAACGGACTGAAATGTTTTTGCTAATTCTGCTGATTTCCATGAACTCTTGCTTTTTTATAATTTTGTTTGCTTGCGCGATATTTTGTTTGTATTTGCTGCTTCATTGCTTTTGTTTTTTTGATTTTGCACAGATTGCAACGGCTTAGCATTGCAAGAAAATTAAATTACATGATAGAATTATTTTATGCAAAACTGGAACATAACACTACTTATGTAGTGTAAGAATTTGTCAGTGTTCACTGACTTTAGAACCTACCGGTCCCGGTTTTGAACACGGGTCGTTGGATTGACGTGCCGTGATTTGCTAATTGAATGTTATTGTTTGCACCTTACCATGTAATTACTTTTTTTATACAGCGTACACTTTATGAAACCGTATTTGGTCAACTGACCACAGGCCGCCCAAATTTACGGTGTAAAAGTCGAGCTGTTTATGTAGACAAAAGCTAGTTTCCAGAGGTTGAAACGAAAATGCCATTTCAGGGAGAGATTTCCCCAAATGCTTTCCGTTTGGATGAAAGAGAATTTAAAAGTCGCAATTGGCTTCTGAGTGAGTCTTTTTTGTCTGTTGAATCGCAACTTAACTTGACCTATTAGATACTCCACATAGAAAACAGTTAATTTTTTTCGCCTGAACAACACCAACGCCTACAACACAAACACAAATACTAAGTTAAATCTTTTATTTTACTCGCTGTATTACGCCGATGCGTGTAACGAGTTAGCGCGACCCGATCTCTGCGCCATTGCGCCCGGGCAACACAGCTCCTTTCGAAGAAATACTGCAGCGGTGGCAAGCCGTTGGCAACACTGGGTCCAATTTGACCGGCCCGAGATTTGAACCTCAGACCTCCCGCTCCAGAAACGAACACGTTACCGTTCGACCAACTGGCCAGTAACACAAATACTGTAAAACAAAATTACGATCAGTTTGTTCAGGCCAGAAAGTATCGACGATCCCAAAAGTTTTTTAATCCAAGATGCGTTCTGAAAATTAGAGCAAACCACCACCAGTGTTGATTGAGTCTCCGGATCCTGTTCACATAGAGCTTTGTAATTGAGCGCACCATCACTCGTCAGTCTGCCAAAAATACACAGAATGTCTTAACTGGAAACAGAAGACCCATCAATCAAACAATAATAATGGCTCGACGGGGGAATCAAATAAAGCTGAAGTTTGTTTACCGAGCAGCGACGTTGCTTGGGTCGGGTTGCGAACCGGGGACCATCAACCACTCGATTACTCATTCAACTCATGATTGTACTGGACTAACTGAGCCCCGCCGCCGTTTTGTAGTAACATAGGTAATTTTTTTTTATCTTAAACGTACCTTGTTTTCAACCATTCAGTAGAAAAACCGCAGCTTTTTTGGCGATTAATTACAAACATAAATGAAAAGGGATCTGACGATCAAGCGGTCAAGAGTTTTGTCTCAGATCAAGAGGTCATTGATCAGAGCCCGTCGAGTTTGATTAAAGCTAATTAGGTAAAGCTTCAATTGCTTTTATATGCAGTTTTTCACGACAAAGATGAAACTAATTTTTTTCCGAAAACGATTGCAAACGTTATCATCATAAGCGAAGCATTTTAATTTCGGTAATCCTTGTGGAACTAGCAAGAGAAGAAAAAGGTTTGAAATAGTTTACATTTCTGTTTCTACTGGTTGACAGGGTATGGCAGTTTTCCACAAACTATCAAAAATCGATTTTGCTCAAGTTCAAACTTCATCGCAAAACATAAAAATTTGTTCAAGACAGACAATTTTTTAAGAAATCGACAAAAATGAACACAAAATAACGAAAATCGAGATTTGTTCCGTTTTCTTCTCTAGAATCTGGCCATCAGCGCGCATAAAATAGCTTTGCAAATGCATGTGACACCGCCGCAATGAAAATAAGCACTGCTAAACTGAAGTACTTCATCTTTAATGAAAACCTAATCGGTGCTTGTTGCTAGAAATGAAGTAGGTAGAGAAGCATTAGTATCTTGAGGTTGCATTTACGAGTGACGGAAGGCAAGACGGGCCCTGTCGGATACACAAATTAGCAAAGCAAATGCAGTAGTAAGAACTTTGTACCGTTTGGTTGTCAGGAAACGAGAATATGGTCGAAAACGGCAAGTTCTTCATTTTGAAAGGAGTTTTCGTCTCTTTTCTTACTTAAAAAAAAATTTTCAAAATTTTGGCGAAATATTCAAAGTCGAGTTAAGTAGACGTTTTGTCAGTTTTGGAAATTTTGGCAAGGTTAACCATGAGTTTATGTTAATATAACATAAATGAAATTTTTCCAAACTTGATCAAAACAACTGCTCAGCACTTTTTCTCTCTCTTCTGTTGCTGTTAAAATCGATTTACTCAGCAAGTCAATAATACCAGTTTCTATCTAGGTCTTCACGTGGTAAAAAGCAAACTGTTTACTGGGGTGCGATTATCAACCGCGTCCAGTAGTTAAAATAAACAACAAAAACTTTTGGACAGGCACGACGCATTATATTAGAACGTCCTGCACTAAGCATTGCTAACAATAAAGGATGGTAATTTGCACACAAGGCGGTATCTTTGCAGATTGCTCTACATTCCAAGCATTTAACTCAGTGAGATGAACAGTAACACCTTAATAAATAAGTCAGTTAAATAAATGTAACCGAACCTAAATTTTTGATTTATATTTTTCTTAAAGCTTGTCAATAAACTTTAGTGAACAAATACAACTGACTCTAAATATTTCTAATATTAAATTTTCTTTGACCCCAATAGACTTAGTCAAAATATTTAAACGATCAAAAACTATGTCATAGCCTCAAAACTAATTTTAAAACAGCACAAAATGTAAAAACCTTGCTGATATTGGTATTGAGAAAAGTCACTGGAGCAAAATTTTGAATCTTAGTGGATTTTTGAATTTTAGTAGATTTGTTACTTAGTATGTCTCTTTGTTTAACTTCTTAATTGATGATGGAGCTGTATTCTAAAGGCGTAGAATTTTTGACTTTTGATTTTGGCTGATCTAAATTTTTGTATTGAATCTGAAGTTATGACCCAAAACATTTCTTTGACTCAATTCTTTTATATTTTTAATTTTTTGCTGACCCAAGTTTTTGCATTGACCCAAAACATTTCTTTGACCCCATTTTTTTGCCCCTCATTTTTTGCTGATCCGAGTTTTTGTTTCGACCGTAAAACCTTGACTCAAAATAATTCTTCGACCCAAATTTTTTGACCCTAAATTACTTGCAACCCAAGATTTTACCATGATCCAAAAAATTCGACCCAAAAGTTCTGGGTCAATAGCCTGCGACCAGTATTTTTTGGGTCGGCTTAAGCCAAAAATTTTAGAAGTACTGGTCATGGGTTTAAATTTTTAGTGAGTGACTGAAAACAATATAGGCATTTTGGTTACTGGCCTAAAAACATTGAAAAATTTTGCATACAAGATCGAATATTGCAATTGCAAAAATGACCTGAAGTTTTTTGAAATGATTACAAAAATAAACTCAGTTATGTTTGAAATCATCAGCAGTGAGAGGTTCACCACATTTTTACTAGAAATACTTTTCATTCTACGGTGTGTTTTACTTCTTTGACCCTTAATTTTTTGATGATCCAAATTTCTGCATGACCCAAAATGTTTCTTTAACCCTTATATTTTTGCATTGACTAAACTTTTTGACTCTTAATCTTTTGTTGAACCAAATTTTTGTATTGATCCAAAAGCTTTGACAGAAAATATCACTTTGGCCCTAATTTTTTGCTGATCTAAATTTTTGCAATGACCCAAAAACGCTGACCCAAAATTTTTCTTTGACCCAAAATTTTACCACGACCCAAAACTTGGACCCAAAATTTTTCTTTGACCCAAACTTTTTGACCCTGATTTTTTTTCTGACCCAAAATTTTGCAATGCCCCAAAAATTTTGACCCAAAATTTTTCTTTGACCCAAATTTTTTGACTCAAAATTACTGGCGACCCAAAATTTTACCACGATCCAAAAATTTTGACCCAAATATTTTGGGTCAAAGGCCTATGAACAGTATTTTTTGAGTCGGCTGGACCCAAAAATTTAACAGTGTAGTAAAAACCGTGGGCAGCGAATTGACGGGGGTCGATTGGGAAATTCGAAGGGTATCGAATGAAAGTTGATAGCCTATATACGTTTCCCTTGAAGGATCCCATATTTAGTCGAACAATTATCGCATATTTAGTCGAACTATATTGATTTTTAAAAACCTACACCCGCTTTTATTTAGTGGAGGAAGTAACAAATGGATTTTTAACATGACAGCGTAGTTCAAAAGAATTCTAAAATCCACTGCAGCATTAAACCTTTTCAAGCAGCAAACGGGAGGGGCCCATTTCAAATCTGACAACTTTATTTTTAAATTATTACGCAATTATTTTCATAATGACTTGACACCGAAAAGTCTTGGACATTTCAGTTACCTGGAATATTATTTCAATTAATTATTAAATCGTACTTTCAAAATAGTGCATAACATCAACCTTTTTTTACGTTTACGGTTTGATTGAGATGAAAATATAATAAAGCTATAAGTGGGGACGTGACAATTTACTTTAATGATCAAATTCTACCTTAGTAGGTGAAAATGTATACAATAAATTTACTTAGTGAGTTAAAACCTGTAGAATAAATATTTACTTTTGTGAGTGGAAACAAGCTCGCATGTATTTTAAAAATCTTGCTCCAGGGTCATTTCATATTTTCATTATCAGCGCTCAAGTTATTTGTGACGTTATTTTGTAAATACGAGCCTCTTTTGATCGATTTGTAGATTTAATAATGAAGTGATAAGGAATGACATTTTTGATGTAGATGCGAAAACTTCAAAAATGTCATTCCTTATCACTTCATTATTAAATCTACAAATCGATCAAAAGAGGCTCGTATTTACAAAATAACGTCACAAATAACTTGAGCGCTGATAATGAAAATATGAAATGACCCTGGAGCAAGATTTTTAAAATACATGCGAGCTTGTTTCCACTCACAAAAGTAAATATTTATTCTACAGGTTTTAACTCACTAAGTAAATTTATTGTATACATTTTCACCTACTAAGGTAGAATTTGATCATTAAAGTAAATTGTCACGTCCCCACTTATAGCTTTATTATATTTTCATCTCAATCAAACCGTAAACGTAAAAAAAGGTTGATGTTATGCACTATTTTGAAAGTACGATTTAATAATTAATTGAAATAATATTCCAGGTTAACTGAAATGTCCAAGACTTTTCGGTGTCAAGTCATTATGAAAATAATTGCGTAATAATTTAAAAATAAAGTTGTCAGATTTGAAATGGGCCCCCTCCCGTTTGCTGCTTGAAAAGGTTTAATGCTGCAGTGGATTTTAGAATTCTTTTGAACTACGCTGTCATGTTAAAAATCCATTTGTTACTTCCTCCACTAAATAAAAGCGGGTGTAGGTTTTTAAAAATCAATATAGTTCGACTAAATATGCGATAATTGTTCGACTAAATATGGGATCCTTCAAGGGAAACGTATATAGGCTATCAACTTTCATTCGATACCCTTCGAATTTCCCAATCGACCCCCGTCAATTCGCTGCCCACGGTTTTTACTACACTGTTAAATTTTTGGGTCCAGCCGACTCAAAAAATACTGTTCATAGGCCTTTGACCCAAAATATTTGGGTCAAAATTTTTGGATCGTGGTAAAATTTTGGGTCGCCAGTAATTTTGAGTCAAAAAATTTGGGTCAAAGAAAAATTTTGGGTCAAAATTTTTGGGGCATTGCAAAATTTTGGGTCAGAAAAAAAATCAGGGTCAAAAAGTTTGGGTCAAAGAAAAATTTTGGGTCCAAGTTTTGGGTCGTGGTAAAATTTTGGGTCAAAGAAAAATTTTGGGTCAGCGTTTTGGGTCATTGCAAAATTTAGATCAGCAAAAAATTAGGGCCAAAGTGATATTTTCTGTCAAAGCTTTTGGATCAATACAAAAATTTGGTTCAACAAAAGATTAAGAGTCAAAAAGTTTAGTCAATGCAAAAATATAAGGGTTAAAGAAACATTTTGGGTCATGCAGAAATTTGGATCATCAAAAAATTAAGGGTCAAAGAAGTAAAACACACCGTAGAATGAAAAGTATTTCTAGTAAAAATGTGGTGAACCTCTCACTGCTGATGATTTCAAACATAACTGAGTTTATTTTTGTAATCATTTCAAAAAACTTCAGGTCATTTTTGCAATTGCAATATTCGATCTTGTATGCAAAATTTTTCAATGTTTTTAGGTCAGTAACCAAAATGCCTATATTGTTTTCAGTCACTCACTAAAAATTTAAACCCATGACCAGTACTTCTAAAATTTTTGGCTTAAGCCGACCCAAAAAATACTGGTCGCAGGCTATTGACCCAGAACTTTTGGGTCGAATTTTTTGGATCATGGTAAAATCTTGGGTTGCAAGTAATTTAGGGTCAAAAAATTTGGGTCGAAGAATTATTTTGAGTCAAGGTTTTACGGTCGAAACAAAAACTCGGATCAGCAAAAAATGAGGGGCAAAAAAATGGGGTCAAAGAAATGTTTTGGGTCAATGCAAAAACTTGGGTCAGCAAAAAATTAAAAATATAAAAGAATTGAGTCAAAGAAATGTTTTGGGTCATAACTTCAGATTCAATACAAAAATTTAGATCAGCCAAAATCAAAAGTCAAAAATTCTACGCCTTTAGAATACAGCTCCATCATCAATTAAGAAGTTAAACAAAGAGACATACTAAGTAACAAATCTACTAAAATTCAAAAATCCACTAAGATTCAAAATTTTGCTCCAGTGACTTTTCTCAATACCAATATCAGCAAGGTTTTTACATTTTGTGCTGTTTTAAAATTAGTTTTGAGGCTATGACATAGTTTTTGATCGTTTAAATATTTTGACTAAGTCTATTGGGGTCAAAGAAAATTTAATATTAGAAATATTTAGAGTCAGTTGTATTTGTTCACTAAAGTTTATTGACAAGCTTTAAGAAAAATATAAATCAAAAATTTGGGTTCGGTTACATTTATTTAACTGACTTATTTATTAAGGTGTTACTGTTCATCTCACTGAGTTAAATGCTTGGAATGTAGAGCAATCTGCAAAGATACCGCCTTGTGTGCAAATTACCATCCTTTATTGTTAGCAATGCTTAGTGCAGGACGTTCTAATATAATGCGTCGTGCCTGTCCAAAAGTTTTTGTTGTTTATTTTAACTACTGGACGCGGTTGATAATCGCACCCCAGTAAACAGTTTGCTTTTTACCACGTGAAGACCTAGATAGAAACTGGTATTATTGACTTGCTGAGTAAATCGATTTTAACAGCAACAGAAGAGAGAGAAAAAGTGCTGAGCAGTTGTTTTGATCAAGTTTGGAAAAATTTCATTTATGTTATATTAACATAAACTCATGGTTAACCTTGCCAAAATTTCCAAAACTGACAAAACGTCTACTTAACTCGACTTTGAATATTTCGCCAAAATTTTGAAAATTTTTTTTTAAGTAAGAAAAGAGACGAAAACTCCTTTCAAAATGAAGAACTTGCCGTTTTCGACCATATTCTCGTTTCCTGACAACCAAACGGTACAAAGTTCTTACTACTGCATTTGCTTTGCTAATTTGTGTATCCGACAGGGCCCGTCTTGCCTTCCGTCACTCGTAAATGCAACCTCAAGATACTAATGCTTCTCTACCTACTTCATTTCTAGCAACAAGCACCGATTAGGTTTTCATTAAAGATGAAGTACTTCAGTTTAGCAGTGCTTATTTTCATTGCGGCGGTGTCACATGCATTTGCAAAGCTATTTTATGCGCGCTGATGGCCAGATTCTAGAGAAGAAAACGGAACAAATCTCGATTTTCGTTATTTTGTGTTCATTTTTGTCGATTTCTTAAAAAATTGTCTGTCTTGAACAAATTTTTATGTTTTGCGATGAAGTTTGAACTTGAGCAAAATCGATTTTTGATAGTTTGTGGAAAACTGCCATACCCTGTCAACCAGTAGAAACAGAAATGTAAACTATTTCAAACCTTTTTCTTCTCTTGCTAGTTTCACAAGGATTACCGAAATTAAAATGCTTCGCTTATGATGATAACGTTTGCAATCGTTTTCGGAAAAAAATTAGTTTCATCTTTGTCGTGAAAAACTGCATATACAAAGTCGCATCGTGGTTCAGAGAAATAGCATTGGACTAGAAACCAAAACGTTGCTGGTTTCAGGTTCGATTCCCAATTTAGCCATGCGTCGTTGTGTTCTTAGAAAAAACAAGTTAAACGCCATTGGATGCATGCAAGCATGTCTATCCGAAGTAGTGGCCCAGCCTAATACAACTGGGGCTTGTGAATAGAGTCTGAAAAAAGCAGCCATTCGTTGGTGGGGTTGGACAAATGCAGCGTGTCTGGTTTATCAGGTAAACAATCGCAATTTTTAAGTTAAAATGTTTTACCGACTCGTCAACAATCAAACAATTTGTTGAAACAAGGCAAAAATAGATTCCTGCGCAATAAATTATTTGTTTACGGTTGATTTATCCGGAACGACACTTTGATTCAAAATTCAGGTAACATATCACAGTTTTAACATAAATGCATTCGATTAGATGGTGAATTTCTACATCACAAAAACGCTTTTTATTTCAAAAATTGTTAATTTGTCTGCTCGACAGCAGGGATAGCAGAGCTAAGTTTTAAGAAAATGCTCGTTTTAAGAAATTTTTTTTGTGTTTTTTTTCACCAGTTTTTGCTATAAGATTTTCAACAGAAGAGAAATACTGTTTCAAAATCTAAAAGCTCAAATTTTAACCGCTTCAAAATTAGAATTATAAAAGATTTTAAGATTTTTAGCATTTCAAGTAACGTTAAAATCCTTCAATATTCTTCTTTCCAGTTTTGCAGAAACCCACCAGCATTTGCACAATCAAATAAACGGCTGAATTATTAAAACAAATGAAAATCTTGGTTTGCATAAAATCAGCAATAAACTTAATTCTTCCACTAAAATTGATATTGTGGTGCAATAACGAACTGCGATTAAGTGCAATAAAGTATGAACGAAATTTCATATAAAAATACGGGAACACCGGCAAAGCTCAGACGAAAACGAGACAACGCTAAGAAACATAACTGTTCTGAAATCAACTTTAGTTTTATATTCCTCGTCAGTATAGCTATTAGGGCTGAGCCTTTAAGATATAAGCATCAGCGTAGAAAGATAAACTTGTGCAAATCAACCAGAAATGAAGATAATAAAAGTATAAAAAATTATACATCATACAAAATATCAACCGCAAATGAAACCGACAAGTTTGACGTCCTTCGTGGTCGACTCCTGGGTAATCATAACGACTTCCACTGGCAGTTAGGCGGCCAGATCAACCACCAACCCTGCAGCTACAAAGCAGCTCGAGTCATAAGATGCACAGAGCTGGACAGCGCTGTTTCGAGCTTTTAGCTCTCATCGGCAGCCCTCAGCTTCTCTAACAAAGTTATTCCCCAGCTGGACAAGACTCTTGGCCGAACTGGACAAACCTTTAGGGCTTGCAGAGCGGCAGAGGGTTTCTAGGGAATAAACAATTTTTCACTTGTGGTACTTAAAAAACAAGTGAAAAAATCGCTGAACCCTTGTACTAAGGACAGCCATAGGCTATCCCTACTACAAGGGTTCCCCTTGGGTGACCACGGAAATCATAACCGACAAGTTTGACGTCCTTTAGAGAAGCTGAGGGCTGCCGATGAGAGCTAAAAGCTTGAAACAGCGCTGTCCAGCTCTGTGCATCTTATGACTCGAGCTGCTTTGTAGCTGCAGGGTTGGTGGTTGATCTGGCCGCCTAACTGCCAGTGGAAGTCGTTATGATTACCCAGGAGTCGACCACGAAGGACGTCAAACTTGTCGGTTATGATTTCCGTGGTCACACAAGGGGAACCCTTGTAGTAGGGATAGCCTATGGCTGTCCTTAGTACAAGGGTTCAGCGATTTTTTCACTTGTTTTTTAAGTACCACAAGTGAAAAATCGTTTATTCCCTAGAAACCCTCTGCCGCTCTGCAAGCCCTAAAGGTTTGTCCAGTTCGGCCAAGAGTCTTGTCCAGCTGGGGAATAACTTTGTTAGAGAAGCTGAGGGCTGCCGATGAGAGCTAAAAGCTCGAAACAGCGCTGTCCAGCTTTGCGCAAATGAAACATTGTGAACTCAAAAGTTGAAATTTTTCAATCGATTGGAATACGTTTGAAAACAACTTTGGGTAAAGTACGAACGTCCCTTGCAAATCAACAAAAGCCCATGTGTTCGTCACTAGCATATCTAGCGTTGGAACCAGAGTGTGAGAGTTCGGTTCTAGGTCTAACCAGTCAAGAGAGCTTTTCAAAAAACGTTTACCCTTACAGCTTCCGCACCATCGAAGAAATGTTAAACATAGTTAAAAAGTTTGGAAAGTATCTTTTTAATAAAAACGTGTTTTTAATAAAAATTTGTCCGACCGCAATTCCAACAAGATAATAAAGTTGGCACGTTGCAATTTTCTGGAGGATTCGTTGGAGGCCGAGGGGTGGAATGGCGGCTTGCTGGCTACCGTATAGTTTAGGCGAAATGAAAAATGCGGTTTGAAAAGATATTCGGGGCAGTCTCGTCGAGAACATCCGAAGACGGCGGAGCTATGATGGTTGGATGGCAATGATTGACAGGCGGCGCATTGCTGTGGCTGGCTGGAGATGGACGCTCATTGTTTCGGGCTGGTTGATTTCGGCGCAAAAACGACGCTGAAAATACGTAGCGTTACTAATCATTTGTAGATAACGGATCGTATCGCTATCATCAAAACACATAAATGTATTATTACGCAACAGGTCCAATGGCTCAGATTGGCTGCTGTGCATATCTTGTCTTTTTGTTATAGTGCTTTTGGTGCTAGAGAACAAACTATTTATTAGTTTATCAAATGACATTTTTACGCGGGATGCAGAAGTTGAACGTCGACCAAACAACATCAAAAATACATAAATTAATGAGATGAAGAAGATCATAACGGCAATGCATTCGTTGTCTGAACTTACAAATGGGAATATTTGTTGTATCTCTTCCGTTTATGAAGTCACAATCTGATGTATGCCATTCATTGGAAGTGACGTCATCACCAAGCGACCAATTGTCGGTGCATTGGCCACATCTGAAAACGTAGTTAACTGTACTACAGATTCGTGCCAGCACTTTAGGACGGGCCCGGAAACAGAAGTGAAATTAGCAGATCAATATTGGACTATTACGTTTTCGAAACTTCAAAATGTATACAGCGTGTAGCTAACAGATCATCTACCGTACACCGAAAACATGAGTGCAGAAACTATGCATGTCGTGCAAGATTAGCAAGTCGTATGAAGAAAAAAATAAAACAAAATAAGTAAGTCTGGAATACTGACCAGTTGGTTAAATGGAAATATACGTAAAAAATATTCCTTGTGCACATAAGCGTAGCCAGGGGGGGGGGGGGGGCAGGGAGCCCGGGCCCCCCTCAATTAAATTGCTACCAATGACAAAAATGTCGTAAAAACGATTATTCTTTCTCCAGTTTCAGTTTCTTTTAGCTTCTTCGCGTACAACGGTACATGCGTACAACAGTAGTTAACAATAATATTGATCTTGGGGGCCCGGGCCCCCTCATTTTTATTTTTACCAACCAATTTAAATGGACCCCCTACCATAAAATCTAAATGGCCCTCAATTTAAGTGGGCACCTTACAATAGCATTAATCCTGGGGGCCCGGGCCCCTCAATTTAATGTTTTGCCAACCAATTTAAATGGGTCCCCTACAATAATATTTAAATGACCCCCGATTCAAATGGACCCCCAACAATAATATTGATCCAAGTGGTCCGGCTCCTTCAATTTCATTTTTGCCAAACAATTTCAATGGCTCCCCTACAATAATATTTAAATGGTGCCCAATTTAAATAAGCCCCCAACAATAGGATTGATGCACGGGGCCCGGGCCCCCTCAATTTAATGTTTTGCCAACCAATTTAAACGTATAACCCGAGTGAAATTAAGGGTTTTTATCCTAAAAGTTGCTAACTCAGACCCTCATCTAACCTTTCTATGAACGTAATGCAAAAACCAAGGAGGGATTTGACATATTGCACAGTGCCAGGGGCCCCGCGCTCATAGAAGACTTTTTTTTGTCTTCACCTGTATTTGGCAAGAAAATATTGCAAAAATACCAAAGTGCCAGGGACCCAACGCAATGTAAATCCGGCCTGGGCAATAACATGGTTAGCAAGCGTCACCATATATTGTACATTAAATTTTTTCAATAACAATTCATCTCCACCTCGCCAGTTTCATTGCAACAAAATGCTTTTGAAAAAAATTAGCAACAGGAAGGAAATGCTCATTGAACAAAGTTTTGAATTGAGAGGGCCTGGGCCCCTGGTCGTATATGTATTTCCATAACTGGTTATTTTCATGACAAAACAATAATCTCTAAGGAAAATTTTCGAGTGGGTTGTTTTTTACCGCCAAAATATTGCAGGAGGCAATGTACTTTACTTCCCCATACCTGGGCCAAATCACTTACAAAATTTAACACCAAAATGCAAGATTTTCAACGTGTTTTGGACTTAAATTGCAAGCAAATGAAGGACTGAACAACTTAATTTTTTCAATTGACTTTCAAATGTTAAAAATCTAGTACTTTCAAATGGCTCTGAATACGTGCAAAATGTGATCCAATGGTGTTAAAACAGCTTTTTGTTCAAAAATTTACAAAAAAACGTTCAGCGGCTTGGGGCTTCGCCCCCAGTCACCCCTAGCCTCTGGGGGCTCTGCCTTCAGACCCCAGTCAATGATACGTTTGAATTACACTACATTTCTTCACTCAACACGTCTCCCAATTTAAAGATTTTTATATTTTAACTATTGGTTTAAGCCCTCCCCTTTGAACGAGTTCCTAGTTACGTGCCAACACCAGGCCAGGACCTCTGATCTTCCATTCTACGATATCTTTGCCCGACAAAAAATTCCTCTTTCGAAGTTTCTGATGACGTCATTGCATGTGATTTGTAGTTTGGGCCCCCCCCAACCAAAAATTCTGGCTACGCCTATGGTTGTACAATACCGGTAGCACGCTCATTATGCTGTTTCACGCTGAACAATAGCTCGGGGTTACCGCATATTTTACAATAACTCTAATCACTTACGAAAAGCACTTGACTCTGTCCCAATATCCAGTGTAGTAGAAACCATGGGCAGCGAATTGACAGAGGTCAATTGGGGAATTCCTTGGGTAATGGTAAAATGTGGAGAGTCTGTATGTTTCGCGTTTGGGGTCTTCTAAAGTTTATCGTGTTTAGTTGAACAGTTAATTCTTCAATTGCCAAGTCGTGTTATCGTATTAGAACAAGGTTGCGGGGTTCATCTCCACGTTATTGCCCCCTCCCTTATAAGAATATTTCGTTTTTTAAGAGAAGAAACTATTTCACCGAAAATTTTGTTTGCTTTTTTATTGATTCTGACCCAAACAACTCAAACTCAAATCATTACATCAAAAGTAATTCCGAACTCAACCCAAACTCTAAATAACTTCAACCCCAACCTTTATCCTTGAAAAAGTAAATAAAGAATATGCGGACGAATCTCCATCACTTTGGTTTTATTCCCATTAACTTTAAAATTTGAGGTGAAATAGTCACTTCCGTCTTCAAATGCTGCCTCTGATGGAAAGCTGCAAACTGGCAACGAAATGTTGCAACGTTATCACAAGTCATTGCTTGACTGACTCATTTGCTATTTTTTACTTTTAATATATTACTGTAATCTCTGATTACGTCATGTTGACAAGTTAAATAGTTTCTTTTTTAAGAAGTATAAAAGCTTGTCTGTCAATCATTAAATTTGGGTAGCGTTCTTTTATTCTTTTGCTTTTCTTTTTCACTTACCTATTTATTTCTTTATTTATTTACGTATATTTGTTAATGCATATAGATAAAAACAACACAAAAAACAAAAAAACCGAGCACGAATCATTCAAAATTAAGTCATATTTATCCAACTTATAATTTATTCCATTTTAAAAATATTGCCAAACATTATTGTATGGTTTTGCAATTACATTTTTCCACTTTATGCATAATCGAAAATGATGAAGTCAAATTTGGTGTCGATTTCGAAAATTTGCGCAAATAAATTGAATACCCAGCAATCAACAATCCGCACTTTAGCAAACTCAATGTTGTGCTCAATTTGACCGGCCTGTTTATCCGATTGCTTGCTTTACAGTAAATCGGCAATATGAGAAACAGCAAAACAATGAGATAAAAAAAGAGTAACCTTGGAATAAATTATCATGCGCAATTCGAATCCATTCAATGAGTGCACTTATGCGCAGGCGCGTAGCCAGAAATTCGCAATGGGGGGGGCTGTTTGGGGGGTCTGGGGGCGGAGCCCCCAGCCGCCGGAGGCCAATGGGGGTGTGGGGGCGAAGCCCCCAGCTGCCGGAGGCTGGGGGTTTGGGGGCAAAGCCCCCAGCCGCCGGAGGCACGGGGGTCTGGGGGCGGAGCCCCCAGCGCTCGAAAATTTTGCATGTTTTTGCAAAAATAACTTCATTTTAGGGCTATTTTGATTAAAAAATAATGCTTTTAAAACGTGGCCTAGAAATTGGCAGTGCAAACAAGATTAAACTGGAAGCATAAATGGGCTATTTGGGAGGTAGCTAATGGTAAAATGTAGTTCGCTTGTTTAGATGCTGGTAAATTATAAAATCGAATACTTCAATAAAACTCACACGGAGTAATCTATTTCGTATACAGTTTATAGAAAAAAAATAATTGGAGGGGGCTAATGAAAAGAGATTTGAGAGAAATGATTGGTAATTAACAAATACTGAATAGACCCCCCCTTTTCCTTAGTTTATAGTATATTTGTTAATGACACCTATGTTCAGCATTTTTACACTTGCGATCAAATTTGATTGCTTATTTCTTACCATTTATCAAAGGTTTCATTTATTTGTTGGTTTTATTTTGACAAATTAGCCCCCCCCTGGACATATGTTTCAAAAGATGTTTTAAATCACTATCTAGTCCACTCCAGTGCATAAAACAGTATCAAAGTGCTAAAAATGTAGTGTTTTCCCATTCTGCATTTTGGTCGACATGTCAATGGGGGGGGGCTATAGCCCCCCCGCCCCCCCTGGCTACGCTACTGTCTAAAAACGTGGTATTTTCCTAATTCTGCGTTTTGGTCGGCAGTTCATTAGCCCTCCCGAAATAAAAGTTTCAAAATAGTCTAATTCAGTGCAAAAAAACAGTCTTAGAAATGCTAAAAACGTGGTAATTTCCTTATTCTGCATTTTGGTCGGCAGTCCATTAGCCCCCCCCCCCCCCCCAAAATAAACGTTTCAAACTATGCTTTAAATCATTTTTAGTCTAATCCAGTGCAAAAGAGAGTCTTAGAAGCGCTAAAAACGTACTATTTTCCTTATTCTGCATTTTGGTCGGCAGGCCAATGGGGGGGGCTATAGCCCCCCCCGCCCCCCCCCCTGGCTACGCTACTGCTTATGCGTCACGAGTACGCATAGTCTAATATGAGTCTTCTAGCTAGAAAGCTTTTCCAATCAGAGTTTTTGAAACCAACTACTTGAATTTTTACTTTGAAAACAAAAGAAAGGGACAACAAAGTTGTAGCATTAGGAAATCCATCCAAGCTGAGTAAAGTGCAGTAATCACGTATTAAAACAAAAATTGAGAGGGGAACACCATTTAAAAGGTACATTACGAAAGCAAACGAACAAACATCAAAATTTACAGAAGACATTACTAAAAGCAGACAAAAAAAATATCAATTGCATGCCTAAGACAGCTGTTTCGCCTAATTTTGGCCCAGCTAAGCTAACTGATAAGCCTTAAACTTAGGCGAAACAGCTGTCTTAGGCATGCAATTGATAATTTCTTTTTTTTGTCTGCTTTTAGTAATGTCTTCTTTGAATTTTGATGTTTGTTTGATTGCATTCGTAATGTACCTTTTAAGTGGTGTTCCCCACTCAACTTTAAATACAATAACTTTGGCTCCAATTTTGTAAGTATTAGTCTTTTTGCAGCATAAAACAAAATAGTGACTTCAAGATATCAAGGTGCTTTAAATAGATCTTTTCTGAGAGTGTGACGGGTAAAATTAGCATTAATGTGCTTATTGTACTCATTATGATTAACTTTAACATCAATTTTAATGATCTAATTTATCCGCAGCGTATAAGCAGTGTGTTTGATTGAGCAGCGCTTAGCCTCCACGGTTAGTGCTTACCGCGTGTTGTATTAACCGCGGCTCCTCACCGACAACCCGGGTTGCGGCTACTGGCCCTGGCCGGCGCGTGCCAGTTAGCCCCAGTGGGCTGGCTTGGGTCCGCGCCCGTCACAGAGTTTCTGCTGCCGAGGAGGGGATACATGGCTGGTGTAATGAGGTTTTACTGTTTTTTGTTTCTGGTTTCCACCCCGCCTGACAAAGCCATTAGTGGAAAAAACCTGTAGCGGGGTTTCTAAATTTTAGTCATTTTTAATTTTTAACTGAGCTTTCGGTACCGTTAACTGGCTCTGGCCCATATCCATTGAGCACTTTGGAAACTGGGAAAACAGTGTACAAGTTAATCTAATTTATCCAATATTTTAATTAATGACTTCAACATTGTGTAATTGAAATGTATTGGTTACTGTTAATTTTCTTTTGTGTGTTTATTGTTTATATCGATGGTCTTGATGAATAATACGCAACGTGTTCTAAATCGTAAACTGTTCAAAAAGTTCAAGTGTCAATACTTTGTTCCAAATTTCCAAACTGCATAGGTTGGTCAAGCTAAATCATTAAAATAAAGTAAGCTTTAAAACTCATTTAAAATCAAGTCGTACTTCTCCAACTTGTAATTCTGTCCATTTTCAAAAAATATTCCTACATCATTGTTCGTTTGAAATTCATTTTCCCACCTTTTGCATAATCAAAAATGAAGAAGTCAAATTCGGTGTCAATTAGAAAATTCTCCCAAAAAAATGAATACTCAGCATTCAACAATAACAGTTTGAACAAACTCAGCGTTGTGCCCAACTGCCCAATTTTAACGGCCTATATTTATCCGATTTTTTTTGGAGAACCTTATTGCCTCAGAGTTAATTGCCAGCCTAAAAGATAGCAAAACGATGAGATAAAACAGTTTAAAGCTTGAAATAAACAATTAAGCGCATTTAGAATTCCAGACAACTGGTTACGTGCAATTTCGAGTATAATATGGACTTATATAAACGTACCTGGAGAAAAATGAACATGTCGTTGTCCTAGGGGGTCTCTTTGTGACGCAACGTCTCTTCTTCCACGTTCAATATATGGCATTTCTTTTGAGATTTGTTTGAACCGAAACTGTTTAAACATATTACCGTAGCATTTAACCTGGTAACCAAGCAATAGCTTACGTCACATTAGACTCGAGTTAGAATTGATAAAAAACAAGATCAAAATTTTCGGCGAAATAACTTTTTACAGCTCCAGAAGAAAAAATTCGCATCATAAATCAGCTTTAAAACGTTAGGTTTAGTTGTCGATTATCAAACCTCTTACCGTACGCTTCTTCAAATTCAAGTTTTTGTTCCAAGCGGCCACATCGTTTCTAGAGCAACTATCACACTTAACTGTTCAATTGGTTGACCCATATTTATCCTCCATTCAGAAGGAAGCGACGGTGTGGCTTTTATTTTGGACAAATCCGTACCCGCTTTTTTAGGAACAGATGACCTTTTTTCAAGCTTTCCGAGTGACGTTTTGATTTCTTTCCACGTAAATTGGATTAGTTAAGTTCGAAGCCAGCACCAACCAGAGACAAACATGTTGTACTTGACGTATTTAAAACTGCTATTGCGTTCATTTTAACAGTCAACATGTAAACATTTCTCCACTGTAAAAGATGGGGTAAAATGCTTTCCTCTGCTGGGCGTTTTGCCCCAGGTACGGGGTAAAACGCCCAATTTTTTTAAAAAATTAAAAATTAGTTTTAGCTTAAGTACAAACTTGTCAAAATCCTAAATGCGTGTGTTGATAGAGCTTCAGTAGATTCACAGATACAGCGAAAAAATTGTATTTTCCTGCATTAATGCTATCGACCGTTATCCGTGTCAATGCATTTAGTATCCATGAAGATAGATACAAACTATGTCCTTGGTTTGAACTAGCGGTGTAAGGTTTGAATTGTTCAAAGTTTGGTTTTATTTGCCACAAAATAAAAGAAAATATTGTGGTTATTAATGCCGACTAAAGATTTATGAACTTCTTTCTCAATATCAACTAAGTTTAGCTTTGAAAGTATTTGGTATTTCTAGGAGTTTCGCCGCTATTAAAGCAAGACTACAGACTATCCTTTTTTTTGTAAGAACCAGTAAATTTTCAGTTGAAGTTAGCTGTTCGGATTTTTTGTCAATTTTCAGTCTCATTTGTTCTTAATTTGTCCTTAAATTTTGAAAGCATCGATGTCAATTTTAGCAACCATGCTTGTAAAACTACTTAACTCCAAGTGCTCTCTCAGCTTGGGTAAACGCATCTTGCCGGTTTTTGCAATCATCGTAAAATTGCAAAACCGAAATAGCGAGTTTTTTAGGTTTGAACGACAACCGAAAGTTTTCTCAAATGCCTGCTCAATAGCATTAGCTTTAATCTCAGAATCATTGCAATTTTGATGCAAACCGGAGAATCATTAAATTTGCATCGTTTTGAATCAGTTCAGAACTTTAGTTTTTTTAATTTATTCTTTTTTGTTGTTATTAATTTTTTTTTTGCTGCTGAGGCTGGCATATTGTTGCTAATTTGTTCTTAAATTTTGATCAAAAACGAGCCTCGTGTTCTTATAAAAAATTAAGTCTACCAACTCATTTTGAACATAACATGCTGCATTCTTTGGTTGAATTAAAAAGTTCAAATTCAATTTTTCTAATTGATATTAATGGTAGAATGAAAATACTAATCTTTTCTAAAATGTCTCGGTCGTTTGGTTACTATGATTGATATCAGTATTGCTTATTTTGAAAATCCTATGCCTATGAAAAATATCGTTAAAAATAAAATACAGCAGACGCATGCTGTTTCAAATTCATCCAGTTGATCACGCAAAAACCGGCCTCGACCACTCATCGTTAAAGGGGCATTGAAGCCTAACTTTTATTGATTTATTGCATTTGAAACAAAATTTGTATTTTTAAAGTAATTTTTGAGCTCAACTTCAGAATTCTACGATTACTACATCAAAAGATTATTGCATTTATATTTTCCCTTATTTCGTACAATTTCTTTCACTTTTTAAAAAATTTGTCTACGTTTGGTGTCGCTGTTACTGTTAGTAGGGCTACTACACGCTAGCTGACATTAATCATTACTTACGGTATGTAAGCCTATAGCCTATTAATGATGACATTAATCATTACTTACGGTATGTAAGCCTAGCCTATTAAGAAATTATAAAAAACAGTAAAGTTTAGTCTAACCCACAGCAATTGATACAGGTTGGTTTACCCTAATAGTTACAAAGAACAACTAGGTCAAAAATAGGCCTACTTTTCATTTTTTCTTCTAAGTGCACTAAATCTAATATGCTTGAGCTAAAAGATGCAAATTTGAACTACTAAGATGAATTCCACTTTTAAAAACTCATCTAAGTACCGAAGCCACAGCAGAAAACCCAGGCGCGTAGCCAAAAATTCGAAATAGGGGGGTTAATTTGGGGGTCTGGGGGCGGAGCCTCCAGCTGCCGGAGGCTGGGGGTCTGGGGGCAAAGCCCCCAGCCGCCGGAGGCACGGGGGTGTGGGAGCGGAGCCCCCAGCGCTCAAAAATTTTGCATTTTTTGCAAAAATAGCTTAATTTTAGGGCTATTTTAATAGAAAATAATGTTTTTTAAACGTAGCATAGAAATTGGCAGCGTAACATGATTCAACTGGTTGAATTTATGGGCTATGTGGGAGGTGGCTAATGATACCATTGCAGTTTTCTTGTTTACATGCTGGTAAATCACAAAATTCCGTAATTCAATAAAACTCACACGGAGTAATCTATTTCATTTATATTTTATAAAGAAAAATAATTGGGGGGCTAATGGAAAGATATTTGAGAGAAGTGATTGGTAATTAACTAATACTGAATAGCCCCCCCACCTTATTTCTGAGTTTATAATACATTTGTTGATAAAACCTATGTTTGGCATTTTTACATTAGCGATCAATTTAATTGCTTATTTTTGACCATTTTTCAAAGTTTTTATTGATTTGTAACTTTAATTTTTGACAAATTAGCCTCCCCCTCCCGAATATATGTTTCAAAAGATGCTTTAAATCACTTTTTAGTCCATTTCAGCACAAAAAACAGTCTCAGAAGAGCTAAAAACGTGGTATTTTCCTTATTTTGGTTGACAGGCCAATGAGGGGGGCGATAGCCCCCCTCCGCCCCCCTTGGCTACGCCACTGAGAAAACTTGCCAAAGGCACATCGTCACTCCCAGACCTATAATTTGGCAAAGTTGATTTTGAAATCGCTTATGCAAATGTGATGTAGTGTTGCCCCTGCAAAATTTTTTCCCTTATTTCAAAATCTTTTTCCTTGAAGCTATTTAACCTCAAATAATGAAAAGACGGGACAAAAACGTTGCTAATCAATTATTTTTTATAAATTTTGTGTTAAAATTCAAAAATTACACTTCATGGCCCCTTTAAGCTACATTCACTCGGGCGGCTTTTAGCTGAGATATTCGGCATTTTACCTTTTTTCTTTCTCAATTGCTCGTCTTTTTTTCTTTCTCGATTTGAGAAAGAAAAAAGGCAAAACACAACAATTTCCACAACGCCGCGCGTGTAAATACAACTTCACTTCCGCCTAATCTACCACATTAAACTGAATTGCTTTTTATTTCAGTGCGCGGTTTACATCGAAACGCTATGCGTCAATCATTTAAAGTAATTTAAACAAAGGCAACTTTAGCACTGGAGTGGAACTAAACTCTCAGAAAAGTGCGGCACCCTGTCTTTGAATTGTTTGTTTGTCTTGCCTCTATTCATCTCTGCATAATAGAAAGTTTTATGAACTAGAACATGACATTGCAAGCAATATCCGGGGACTTCACAGAAGTATCTAAGTTTACTGAACTAAAGAACTTCATGATTGCGTTATTGCGTTAAGCGTGTTTATGGTTGCTGGTAGTAGTCAGATCTGAAATACATCGCTTTCGCATTTTATAATTAGGGCAACCATCATCAAATGCGCATTTTATTCAGCATGCAGGGCTATGTATTTTAACATTAGAAGCTACTTAAAAAATTGCAACTCTAGCTTGAGCTATAGCAATAATAAATAGTAACGACTTTAGAATAATATGCTAATGGTGCATCATTAACAATATCGTTAATCTCATGCTAGCCAAATATGAAAAAGTTGCGCTGAGTTATGTCAAACAAGTAAAATTAGTTTTTTACCTGATAAGATCTATTCTATCAGCTCTGACAATGCTCTATTAACTCTACCTGGATGAACGTCAAGCTTTAATTTCTTTAAGATCTAACTCTATTTCCTGTGATGACCAAATAACATAAAACTTACTTTAATGCCTGAGGTGAATGTCAGAGACATAAGGGAGAGTCGAAAGTGTAGACTGCTAATGTTAATTATTTTTAATGCTTTTTACGTTAAACTCTGAATTATAGCAGTTTAAATTTCTGACCTTTGATGAGTTTTTGTATCTTTGACGAAAAATTACTCAATCTAATTTTCATCTTATGTACTGCGTACTTCACACGGCGGATATAACCCAAAACATTTTGGGTTAATTTAGCATAACATATTTTATATAATTGTTTAATGTAGAATCTCGGTCACTATACCTTCTGAACTTACTTAGCGGTTGAATGTCAAAAACCGAATATTTAACAAAAAATATGACTAAGACCGCTACCATTACAGATTATGGTACTGATTTTAAGTTCTAATTTTTTGCACAAAACGAAAGGAAAAAAATCTTTTAATTGCAAGGGCCGGTTTACACTAGGCGTAGTTGTAGCCTAAGTTTGTTTTATATAGAAATCCGACACGCACGACGTACCGTCTTACCACTGTACAAGCCAGTTGATTACAATAAATTAACGATACGCTCGTGCGTTCACGTTTTTACGCCCAGGGTAAACTGGACCTTTATGTCGACAAAATGATGTCATTGCTTAGCATTCAAAAAATTACAAAATTAAATAGGCATGACAAAATTAACTTAAGTTTGCTTTTGAAAGCGTATCCAATTTCTCTCGCGTTGTTACAATAGTGACGCAGAATTACACAGGGTGGGAATTACTGACCTAAAATCTTAATCGCTCGAAAACAACAAGCTTTATATAGCCCAGTTCTTCCTTTTTTCTCACGATTTGTTTCAAAGCATTAGTTGGCACAGATCGAATAGAAGGAAAAATGCGTCACCACGTCGGCGAATCTCAAACATGGTAAAAGTAAATAAAGAAAATGTGGCGGAAACTAAAAACAACATTAGAACGTGACATCGTAAGCCATATCTGGGGACTTCGCAGCATTACCCAACTTTTACTGAACTTTGTTAAGCTTTACAATACTGATGTGATTGCTTTGAATGAATTTGTAAAAAATGCAGTCGTTTATACTGTAGTCAGATCAATAATTTAAATACGCCCCATTCAAATTTTGTTTCACGAACTTAAATCGCTTTGTGGTTATTCAAGTTTAAAATTTAGATCTCTTGAAGTTATCAAAAGTAATCGAGTAACGTCATTCAAAAGCTCGCATAACATTTTGCTATACAACGTCAAATCTCATCACTTTTTACGAGTTCTTAAACAGTTGAATTTCACTCCATTTGAAATGACATAAAGCGGTCTTTAAAATTTCAGCGAAGCACAAGCAAATTTCGTTACATCAACGAAACTTACAGCCATGCATGATTCTGAAAATGCTCTGTCACATCGCAATTCAACATATTACAGTATTGGTATACCGGTTGTTCCAAAATTAAAGCTTCCTCCTCAACAGCATAAACTAAAATAAAAAGGTGTTAAAATTATGCAAAATTTAAAACAGGCATTTATTTGTTTTTTACTAAATCGTTTATGTTTTTGCCACATAGACTTTATTCCCAAATGGCATAATTTGACAAATTGCAAAAAAAGAAGAATCAAAATTTATTTTCCCTAGTTAATGCTTTACTCACAAGTTGTCACAAGTCGATGATGATAACTTGGTAAACTTTAGCAGGTTTTTATACGCCCTTTAGTTAAGACGATTTTTCAGGCTAATGATTGTCCAACATGGCATTACCAAGTTTGGAATGTTTTATCTGTTTCTAATATTAGCTTTACGATACTCTTAAAATTTGTTATGTCTAGCTGGAGCACTTCGTTTTTGAGATTTAAAAATTTTAGGGGGCCCATTTGGCACGGTCTCCCCAATGTGGCCCATCAAGTTTTGTTATCTTTAATCTTTGATTTATATTAACCTATCCAATAGATTTAATTCGTTTAGATTTTGTAGCTAATGAGGGGAGGTGCCCACATAATTAGAGGACCCCTGTAGTATAGATCTTCAATATTTTTTATATGCTTTTTTATATTTTTTCAGCGGGTTTGTTTTCAGTTTAAGAAAATAATGTAATCATAATAGAAGTAATTGATGGGTTTTACAGAACAATACAATAATAGGATTTCTATGCACTTTTTCTTTACCAAGATGCTTTAGCCAAGAAACAGTTGAGTAATTTTTTGGTGGAGTCAAGCTGTCACCAGCCCACCTGTCTATCACACACGGTGGAGGCTTCACGCTAAAGTGTTCCTTTCGATGCTAAATGTCAAGCTGGAAGTTATGAATACTAATTTTCAATATTTTGGTTGAACCAACCAGGAAACAAACCAGAGTCTACAAATTTGGTAGCAACACTTCGTCTGCATGATTGATCGAAGTACCTGGTGGTATATAAACACTTCGTTGTCGGGGGGGGTCCCATTGTGACACAACTTGCGTTCAATATCTTGCATTTCTCTCTCTTAGGGCAACCATCATCAAATGCACATTTTATTCAGCATGTAGCGCAATATATTTTATAAAGTTACAACTCTAGTTTGAGCTATGGGAATAGTAAATAGTAACGACTTAAAAATAGTATGCTAATGGTGTAACAACATTAACAATATCGGTTTACTAACAACATTAACAATATGGTGTAACATTAACAATATCGTAAACCTTATGCTAACCAAATATAAAAACGTTAGGCAAAGTAATGTCAAACTAGTAACATTAATTTTTTTACCTGCTAAGATTTATCCTATTAGCTGTGACAATGCTCTATTAGCTCTATTTGAATGAACGTCAAGCTTTTTTATACTAAGATCTAACTCTGTTACCTGTAATGACAAAATAAAATAAACTTACTTTAGTGCCTGAGCTGAATGTCAGGAACATAAAAGACAGTTGAAAGTGTAGACTGCTGATGTTAATTATTTTAAATGCTTTTTTCATTAGACTCTGAATTATAGCAGTTTAAATTTCTAACCTTTTGCTGAATTGCATAGAGCCTACTGTATCTTCAATGAACAATTACTCAATCTAATTTTCGTGTAGTGTACTGTGTACCCCTCACGGTGGATACAACCCAAAACATTTTGGGTTTATAAAGCATAACATATTTTATTTTATGGTTTAATATAAAATCTCCGTCACTCTACCTTCTGAACTTACTGAGCCGTTGAATGCCAAAAACCGAATATTAAATGAAAAATATGACCACGACCGCTACCATTATAAATTATAATATTGATTTTAAATTTTAATTTTATGCACAAACGAAAGGAAAAAACTTTAATTGTGAGGGCCGGTTTACATTAGGCGTAAAGTCGTAGCCTTAGTTTGTTCTACATAGAAGCTTGCTACGCCCAATGCATCGCATTACCAATGTATAAACCAGTAGATTACAATAAATTAGTAGTCCGGACCTAAATGTCGGAAAAAAGATGCTATTGCCTTGTGTTCAAAAAGTTACAAAATTAAATAGGCATGACAAAATTTACTCAAGTTTGCTTTTGAAAGCGTATCCAATTTCTCTCGCGTTGTTACAACAGCGACGCAGAATAACATAGGTTATGTACCCATGCTTTCACATTTAGGCTTTGCTGCTGCTTTGCATATACTACGTTACACGTGTATTTAAATCGTTCGAAGAGAGCGACGTACTTTATATAATCACCGAGTTCCTTTTTTCGCACGTTGGTCAAAAGCATGAGTTGGAACAAATTGAACAGAATGAGAGTGGAAGTCGGCACGTCGATAAATCTCAAATAAGGTATAGTAAATTTAGTTAACGTGGCGTAAGCTAAAAATGACATAAACTGCTGTTTGGATGCCATGCCGATTTGTATCATTTTCAGCTTCTTTGCATTTAAAAATATAGTTTTTATTTAAATCAGATTTTTTTTTGATTTTTAAGTTTTTTTGATTTAAACCACATTTTGAGTGGCGGAATTCACAAGTTTACAGTCACTGTTCTTTTTGGTATCCCTAATCATAGTCACTAAACATTACATAATATGACTATGTAATATTTAGTGACTCTGCTCCAACTGAAGATAGCTCAATGATCAGATAAATATCAGAGCAAATTATAATTTTATTTACAGTCAAATTTAGAAACCTCGGAAATCTAAGGAGATCGTCAGAAGGGTACTTCTAAACAACATATATAAAAAGCAAATTGATTAGTTTCACTTGAAACATAAATTTGTTAGCGGTTATTAACAAAATAATGCGTCTGCCCATAGTACTGTTGTAAACGGGCCAACTAATTCAGGCACGAACCCGGCCCGAACCCGAAAACTAATTTGAAGCCCAAATCATGCTCGAAAAAACCCGAAAGTTAAGTTAGGTCTTAAAAATTTAGCAAAGTTGTCAAATTATTTTGATTATATTTTTGTGCACCGAAGACAAAAAGTACGTCTCAGGCCCGAATTAAGCCCAAAATTTTTGTCTACTTTAGGCCCGAACCCGGCCTGAACCCGAGCCCGACCCGAAAAGCCCGGCCCGACCTACAACTTTGCGTCTGCATGGTCTCAAAACTTTATTAACTTAAGCCATGGAACTGCTGTTATAAGACTTTTAAGTTAAAAGGCGGACAACATTGTGTTTAGAAAATAATACCCATGCTAGGTTTGTCGTCGGTTACGTTTCAAATCTAAGTGACTCGTAATCGGGTAGCTTCCATTAGATTAGATTTGAAAGGCAGGGGGTTAAAAGCCCGTAAACGATTCATACGAAACAAACGAATATCAACGAATAACAACGAACATAATTTTATATGCGCAGACCGGATGCGCGATTATTTCATGTCCGAAAATAAATGACGCAATAATAAATTGAATAGGCCAAACTTTTGGCAGTGATCGTCACTGCTTTTCACCCTTGAGATGAATTTTGGTTCAACATTTAAATCTTGTTTTGAGCAGACCGCTGACTCGCGTCTGCGATGAGATAAAAGAGCGTTTCGCTTCTCATATCAGCCCCATTGGGGATTTCCCGTTGTTTTCATTGAAAAAAAAAATGAAGAAAGTTGGAAAAGAAAAAAGAGTTAATAGTTGATTTCAAATATTCTCGGTTCCGTTCGTTTTCTGTTTGAAAATGTGCGGAATTAGGAAAGAGTTTTGAATCGATTTTTGATTTTTTGGCATATTTCGAAAGTATATTAAAGGGGCATTAAAGCCTAACTTTTATTGATTCATTGCATTTGAAACAAAATTTGTATTTTTAAAGTAATTTTTGAGCTCAACTTCAGAATTCTACGATTACTACATCAAAAGATTATTGCATTTTCATTTTCCCTTATTTCATACCAGAATTTCTTTCACTTTTAAAACAATTTGTCTACGTTTGGTGTCGCTGTTACTGTTAGTAGGGCTACTACACGCTAGCTGACATTAATCATTACTTACGGTATGTAAGCCTAGCCTATTAATGATGACATTAATCATTACTTACGGTATGTAAGCCTAGCCTATTAAGAAATTATAAAAAACAGTAAAGTCTAGTCTAACCCACAGCAATTGATACAGGTTGGTTTATCCTAATAATTGCAAAGAACAACTAGGCCAAAAATAGGCCTACTTTTCATTATTTCTTCTAAGTGCACTAAATCAAATATGCTTGTGCTAAAAGATGCAAATTTAAACTACTAAGATGAATTCCACTTTTAAAAACTTATTTTTGACAAATTAGCCCCCCCCTGAATATGTGTTTCAAAGGATGTTTTAAATCACTATTTAGTCCACTCCAGTGCATGAAACAGTCTCAAAAGTGCTGAAAACGTAGTGTTTTTCCCATTCTGCATTTTGGTCGACATGCCAATGGGGGGGGGGGGGGGGGGCTGTAGCCCTCTGGCTACGCTACTGATCGCTAGCGATATCCGGGGACTGATGGACGACATTGAGAAGAGCAAGCCAAATGGATTGGTTGTTAAAATAAACTAAAAAGTGTCAGTGCTGATTGCACGGCAATTTTATTCAATTTGATTAAAAACAGTAAAGCACTATCTAAAATAGTAAAAATTTTAAACCTTTTCGTGCTTGGCTATGTCCATCATCTGTAAAAAGTAAAATCTAAAGTCGTAAAAAATGTAATAATCAAGTCTAAAATGAAAATACCGGTAGCCACATTTCAGTACAAGCTGTAACATAGCGCTGCAAATACGTAAACCCTGCTGATGTAAGCAAGATGATATTGTTTTTTCCTCTTTTCTCATTCAGTGCACTGCGCAAGTATCGCAAGAATACTTAGTGTGTGTAGCAGTGGCACAGCAACTTGTTTACATCAGCAAGTTTCACGTATTTGCAGCGCTATGTTACAGCTTGTACTGAAATGTGGTTACTTTCATTCGAGACTTGTTTATACATTTTTTACTGCTTTAGATTTTACTTTTACAGATGATGGACATAGCCAAGACCGAAACGTTTAAAAATTTTACTAATTTAAATAAAGCTTTATTGTGTTTAATCGAATTAAAAAGAGCGTAATGTGCAACAGGAGTAGAAAATTTTTGGTAAATATTCGTTTGACTTGAAACATTACACCTACGGTTTTGCAAAGCATATGGAGGAGTAAGTTAATACGAGTTTTGAATGTGAAGTCAGCGTAAAGTTAGGCTCTGCAAAATCACTTATAAGTTTATATGAATTTGATTTTTTGTTTCTCAATTTTGTTTGTGTACGTATCTTTTTTCATGCTAATTGCTTAGACAAGCAATGTTTTGAATTAGTTACTAAATTTTGAGAAAAATCAGTAAATCTTATCAGCAAGTTTAAAGTGTTCATACATGTGCTACTATGAAATTCTTGTCAACAAAATACTGCAGTGGGCTACTTGAGGATATAGATTTAACGTTTAAGATTCTGGTCAAGATAATGCAAGTTACAAAATCTAAAATTTTTTTGGCATTTTCAGATTAAAAGTTTTGTTCCAGATATGTTGGAATGTCGTTTTTGTTGTCATAATAGTCTGAGCAAAAGGTTACTGTTGAAATTTTGGTTTTAAGGAGGGTTTTGTTTATAACCGTAATTTTGACAATTGCGCTGATAATTCTAATAATTTAATTAATCTAATACCAATCAATTGGATTTTTCAAGCTCATCAATATTGCATCTTCAAAGCAAATTCGGACAAACGGTAGAACTGACTCTTTATACTTTTCTCAACTAGCAATCCGTGCAGTTGAAGACGAATGGCTATTTTATGGTCACGTTTGTATACGTGAATTCGTGAAAACCGGTGTTTTCAATTTTGCCTGGTTTGCTTATTACTTGACCATTTGAAAGTGCTCGACATCCTTACCTGTGCTCAACATTATGATGACAGTAAATTCTCTGTTTCTATTGATTCAACCTGTTTTTTTCTTGACCCCTACAACAAAACCAAATGCATGGCGACACAATAATCCACGTAGAGTCAGGAAAAGGAAGCAGAGACACAACGTCAGACGTTAAAACATGCAGAGAATTTTAAAGACAAAAAGCGATTTTGATTTGCGTGGTTGCTACACATGCCACACCAGTTTTATGTGCAATGTAGGCCAATGTATAGGCACACTCATCAACACACACATGCAGGCACACCAGATGTGAGTAAATCTAACAGCTGGAGTAGTTGTTCGAATGATTGACAAAGAGGAAAAAGGTGGGAGTGACCGGTGTGAGGCTATGCACGGTTACGTAGGTGGTTAATGGGTGGCGCAACCGGCCCATAAACCAACTTTAGCTTAACGTAGCATGATGAGGAAAAAAACACTCTAGAAATGAAACCAAACCGAGTCCGGAAATCCTTTCAAGCAGCAGCTGGTCAAAGTATCAAGATAATAACAAGTTTGTAATCGATACATATGCGTTAAAATAATTATACGTAACACATAAAAATAGCGAGTCACACCATCCTCATTGCGTCTAAATAAGTAGCTGGTACAAAGTACCACAACTTAAAATCCTTCAACATCTCAATCAGAACAAACGTATACTGAATTTTTATGACAGGAATTAAATTTGTGTCTATGCATTGTTGATGATGCGTATCTCAGATCAGTTAGGCAGAGTCCGGCGATACTCAATTTAAAGGATAATGGCTTAATTATTCTTGCTAAACTCTGCTCTCGCTTTCACGTACCTGCTCTTGAAGCCAGTTTCATTAAAACTTCTGTACTCGTCCTCTGCGGACAAGGAAATGTGACACTCTATCATTGGTCTTCTTTCTAGCTACTAACGACTCGGCTTTTTTTCTCATAAATAACCGTTCTTTTTCTGAGCTCTTTCTTCTGGCGATTCTTCTTGACCAGTGTCAGACGAAAAGCTTGGAAAAAATGAAGATCCTGATTAAGGCAATTCTCAAGTTTTGTACCACCAACCAACTTTTCAAACATGATCAACAAATTTGAATCAATCAATAAAAACCTTGCTTGGAATCACCTACTAAGGATAGCCCAAAAGTAATATAATTTGAATGTTAAGAATTGCAAATTTTTAATGTAAAACAACAGTTTCGTTCCATAACAGTTAGTATGCTTCCAAAATTACAGTAGATTGATGGTTTTTAAACAGATTTATTTCGCCAAAAATATTTTAGCAAAAAAATGCTGTCATTGTTAGTGACGTAGTTTGTATGAGCTAGTTAATATGAATAAAACTTTTATTTGATTCAAATTTTATTTAATTAATACGTTTGAAATTGATGGAAAACATCATTCACGAAGCAAAATATTGACTGTAGTGTAAGTGTACCTCATCCACCCAAAAACATTAAAAACATTTAAAAATGGAGAAAAATTCTGTTTAAATTAAAAAAAAATCTGATTCAAATAAAAACAACGATATTTTTTAAAAAATCATGATTTTCAACCACACTAAATACAACAGTTTATTTATCGCTTTACTATTTCGATATTCTCGACCTTATCAAGCCTGCGCTGCTATGTGGAACTGAATGTTAATTTTCAGCGCGCGCTTTTATAAGCGTCATGCGTAACAAATTCACGTGACCAATGTCTACAAATTAAATCAATGTTTAGAATGTTCGAAAGCCATATGGCGTGAGTTTGTTAGCGTACAAGGCACGTTCAGACAGAAGCCGTCAATGTCAACGTTACGGTTCCGTGTAAAGCCAAGTTGTTCACACAGAAATTTTTCGCGGTCACGGAAGTAATTTTCTTGATTTTTTACGTCTTACGTTGATTAAATGATTTCAACTAAGGCCCGATTATCCCACCAAAGCGCGGTAACTAATAAAATATGAAGACTGCTAACGTTATACACTATACACTGTATGATTATCATGCTTCACAAAATCACGTAATCACCACACAAACATTAAAATCTTGGACAAAATCAAAAATATGTAATGCCAATCAAAGCCCGATTTCAACAGTGTAATGCCGTGGCCACCGGTAATGCGCATTGCGCACTTCCAATACTGTTCTGCAACTTTGTTTATTCAGCGAAGTTGGACTTCTTCGAAAAGTTTAGTTACTCGGACAACGTTGTAGCTAAATTGAGAATTGAGGTGCATATCAGAATTCTAAGCGGGCCGACTAGTTCAGGCCCGAACCCGACCCTAACCCGACCCGAACCCGGCCCGGACCCGGCCCGAACCCGAAAATATCAGCCCGAACCCGGCCCGAACCCGAAAACTAATTTAAAGCTCAAATCATGCCGGAAAAAACCCGAAAGTTAAGTTAGGTCTAAAAAATTTAGAAATCTTGCCAAATTATTTTGATTACATTTTTGGGCACCTAAGATAAAAAGTACGTCTCAGGCCCGAATTAAGCCCCAAATTTTTGTCAACTTTAGGACCGAACCCGGCCCGAACCTGGCCCGAACCCGACCCAAAAAGCCCGGCCCGACTTACAACTCTGGTGCATATTAAGGCGTATACCAACATTAACAGTACATGAGATTCATGCCAACATATGAACTTCATGCCAACATTTACAGTACTTATGTTCACATAGCCACAAGCTTGTCGGTCATTGGCAATAAATTAAAGGAAGGCTTTATTTCACCGGAAAATTTTATCTACTTTTTTATTAATTCTGACTCAAATCTAACCCAAACTCAAATCCTTGCTCTCAAACTATTCCCAAGTCGAACCCTAACCCAAACTCTAACCTAAACCCTAATCTTAACCCCTAAAAAAGCAAATGAAAAAAGCGCGGATGAATATTTCTCATTTTCGTTTTATTCTCTTTAACTTGAAAATTTTCGGTGAAATAGTCACTACCTAAATTAAATATAATATACTTTTATTGCCAAGAAATCAAGCAGTGATAACTTATTTCCTACTATATTTTATTGCCAATGTTGATTTGTTTAACCATGAAAAAACTTTATAGGATGTATAACGGGAACAAAACCAACCTTTTTTAAAAACTTCATCGCTCAAAATTTTTTTACACGAAAATACGTATCATAGCCGCCAGTCTAAGCAGGTGGCAATTATCATAGGGAAAAAAATAGTTACATTACAACAAAAGATGTTGTAGCAGGTTACAGCATTTTGCGCTGTTGATTATGGAGTTTGTTGTGTCTTCGAACAATGGACTATTTAGAAGTCTCTAATGAAGTTGAGCTATTCCATTAAAAGAATAGTACAACTTCCAAAAAAAATAAAATAACAAAAGATACTTTGAAGAACAGCGAAACATGTGAAATATAATCCTCGTGCACAGTTCTATTTTTAGAAATTGTTTTGATTATCAATTATATTCAACCAAGCCACACAACCTTTTGAATTACAGTTAAGCGCTTTTGCGCAAATTGGCATTTTCAACATTTTACGACAGATGCATTCTCCATCAACAATACAGTGCGTATATCGAAACAGTTTTCATAATGCTGCATTGCACCAAAGTATTTTTAAACAAAAAGGAACCGCAGCGCATCGCGGTTCCGTTAAACTATTTTAAATTATTTTGCACAACCAATGAATTTGTTTTAACTTTTGTTCTATAATCAACATCAAAATTTTGCTTAACTTATAAACTTTTTCCAACTTTTTGGTTTTACAAAAACATTATTTTACACTACTGATTGTCCGTAACCAAAAGTGCTTTGGGATAATATCTCACAAATTATTTTTCTGCAGTTTTCTTGCTATTTAAAATTTGTGCAAACTAAAAAGTAATGTTTAAAATGATTAAAAATGGGTATTTAAAATTTGTATTTTGGCGTTTAAATTTCAAACTGTAATCAAACTACCTCCTCCGACATCGGCTTTGCACAGCAGCCTAACTTCAAGAATTTTTGCAGTAGACAAACGGAGTTTTCCAAGAAAAATTTTGAACTAATCGTAGAGTTGAGTTATTTTTAGTTATTTTTAGAAAAATAAATTAAAGTTGAGTTATTTTTAGAAAAATAAATTAAAATTTTCGAGTGCTGCCTTCCTCAAACACCACTACCAGTACAAATTTTTAGCTGGTGTTTCTTCGCAGTTTGTAGGTATTTCGTAGACAGGGTTAATGTTCTTATTGTCCGATATAAATTAATTATCTTTTCAACAAATTGTTTTTAATCTATCGTTTGCTAGGATGCGCAAGTTTTTAAGGTTTCCATATCGTTACAACAAAATATCGGAAGCTAAGCGCGACATTTTTGATTCGAGCAGTAACAGTAAGTTGCTCAGCGACAGTAAATGCCGTTCTGATAATGCCCCCTCGACATTTCTGCTTTTCCGACAAAAGTGTGACCGTGGGCTAAAAACAATTATCTAGCAAAATCAGTGGTTTCCAAAAAGGGAAAAATTTCTCTTCTGCAAAAATTCTTCTCCTTTTGCTATTTCAAGGGAGAAATGAGAGACCAGGAGTTCGTAAGAGTTGCGGCACTTTGGTTTATTTTGTTTTTTGATGTTTGTTTCAAATGCAGAATCAGACCGCCAGTTAATGTCAGTAGTAATGCAAATTAACGGAAACTAGGACCAAGTTGCGATGTAAATAGTTTTTAAATTTTTTAATTCATTATTGCGCATTTGTTTGGCGCCAATCAGAAACAATATAAGATGTCATAAGCAAGCGTAAATTCCGCGACATAAGTATTTTTTCTCCGACTAACAATTAAAAACATCAGAAGGTGTCAAGGTTAAAACTTACAATTGAAATTTCATTCACGTTTGTTAGGGTAAAATTTTAAATGTTTTTTTTTCGACTGTATTTTATTGTTTGCCTCTTGCATTTTTTGGGAACAAAATTCAGTTTTTCAGTATTCACGCATTGCAGTGAATTTTAAACTTTCCTTAATTTTTATTTCATTGCCGATATTTGTTCCGTATACAGTGCTAAGTTTTCTTGAAACAAAACTAATTGCGAAAAGAAATACATAAATTCCTTATGCAATCATGGTTATGTTTTGGTGTTATATTACAAATAGACTTGCGAAACTGCTGCGTTAGGTATTGAAATGCGAAGCTCTTCTTGATGAGGATTATGTAAACCGTTTAGTATTTTACAGGAGCGACTATTTCAACAGATTGTACTCTCACTTCATTACATGCTGGCCCAACATAAAGCTTCTCGTTGACCACTCCTCCAGCCCCGCATTTAAATTTTCATTTCAAATTAAATCTTTTATTACTTGATGTATTACGCCAAAGCGTATAACGGGTTTGGGGGACCTATTTCCGCGTCATCAGGCCTGCAAGCAACATAGTACGCAGCAGTTATTTTCGGGTATAACTCTCAATATAGCAATAAGCTTTAAAGTAAAGTAAACGAAAACTGTTAATACAATACATAGATAATTATGAATTGAAGTAAACGATGCGTGCAATCATTAAAATAATGAGGACCGTTCCTGCGATAATGATTTTTAGAATGACCATAACCATAAAAGGCTCTCGCATGACCATAAAAGGCACTCGCCGATATATAAAGCATGCTGCTCTCTTCGAACAACTGAGGTAAACGTTTGCGTGCTGCAGCGTTACCAGCGTTGATGTGATTGTATTTGCGTAGACCTGATTTTTTCAGTCGCAATTTGATGTCTGATGTTTTTGATGATAATTTGAAGTAAATAACGTAAATAAGGAAGCGAGTGCGAAAAAAAAAATTGAAACAGAGATAATTTCTCCCTAGCAAGGTTTTCAGCCGATTTCAATACCTGCTTGGAATCTTTTGTTGAAAATTTTCTGAAAAATCCTCGTTTTGATGATTGTTTTTCTGATGTTTTTGACTTCTTCACAAGGAGTTATCGTTAACATCTGTTTGTTACGCATGAACGTTTCTGATCGAACAACCACCGAAACGTCATAATTGTTGTAAATCAAGGATTTGGTGCATATTTTTTTATTTTTTTTTAGCTTTTTAATTTTAATTAATATTTTAATTAATTATTCTCAATATTAAGAACATTTTAACTAAGCAATTCTCAAATTTTGCACCACCAACCCAGATAAAAAAATTATCTTCGACCTTGTAAGGCGTATCATATGTTCGGAGAAAAATTTTACGTAAAACATGCAGCAAAGTATTGGATTTATCGCCGATTATCTCTGTGATATCTAGCGGTATAACACAGAATCATCTAAGATTATCTGCGAAAGCCTAGTATATATCTTCCATAAACTTAGTAAAATTTTAAATTACTTTTGCCGTCGTAGTCGCCCAATTTTAAATTACTTTTTTTGTGCTACACTCCTAATATATTATTTCTATAGTTTGTCCGTGATGATGCTTTCAGCGAAACGCTTTTTAGATAAATGCTTTGTTACAGTCGATCGACGTGGCTTTTTATATAGTTACTGTAGCACGCGAATGTGGAACCTTTTTTCAGCGTTATTACGTCATCAACGAAACTGTCTGCAATTACCGTATTCCAAATTCTGCTTGGGGATTTCCCTAAAAAATGCCATGATTACTCAGCGTCTCGAATAGTACGAGTGCACAAGTATATAAATCTGACTGAACATACTCCACAATTGTCACAGATAGGCAAATGATTGCAGCTGTTTATTTACCATGCAAAGGCTAGTTAGATTAAAAACCATTCGCCACTGTTGTTTGCAGCAAGATATTGAACACGACGGAAGAGAAATTACGAATCCCAGAGACCCTCCTGGACAACGCTGCGTTTATATCCCACCTGGTGAGAACCATTGCTCTAACTACTTCAGTTGTGATCCTATCACACTTGAGCGAACTTACTTTGGACATAATTTACAGTAGCTTTGTCAGAAAGACTCTCCCAAATAGCAAAACAATACTATGGCAAATTGATACTTCATGACAAGTTGATTTCGCACAATCACACTCTTTTCATTAGAGCAATTTTATACGAACACGAGGCTCGTTTTTGCTCAAAATTTAAGAACAAATTAAGAGCAATGCTAGTCTCAGCAGTAAAAAAAATTAGTATCAAACAATAAAAGATACATTTTTGAACGTAAAAAAACAACTAAATTTTATACAGTACTGACTCAAAACGATGAATTTGTGCAAGTTACTGAGAAAATATTTGACCGTCGTTCAAATTGGAAAAAGCTATCTTTTTTACTTTTGCAATTTTGCGCTGCTGCAAAAGCAGCAAAAAAGCGTTTTACTCAAGCTGACGAAGCATTCGGAATCAAAGTTTTACAAACATAGCAGCTAAACTGACATCGAAACTTAAAATTTTAGAACAAATGAGATTAATAATTGGCAAAAAATCAAGAACAGCCAGCCTCAACTCAAAAGCCAGCCTCAAATCACAGGCCCGCCATCTGGGGGTAAAACCATATCCACTAAACAATTTTTGAGTTGCAAATCGCTGCAAGGAATCTCAAATAATAAACAATTGTATCAGAAAAAACGCTGCATGAAGAATCGCTGAAAAATTTAGAGTGAAGTTAACTATAACTACACCCGTATAACTGTTCTAATGTCTGAAGAAATGAGCGCTGTACTTAATAAATTTTTTACATCACTTGCAGTTAAATACTTGACGTTAAAAAAAGAATTAAACTAATTGCAATCACATTGTCTGCAATTTTTATTATTAAGATCTTATGTTAAATTTTACAAATTGTCTTTTGGCGGCTGAAACGTTTGCGCTCAAACATTGATAGGCATTAGATATAAGACTTTAGAGAGACATCACAAGCGCTGTAATGTGAGAAAAGAATACTGTAATAAAAAAATGCTGGAAAATTAAAGTTTTTCTAACTTAACTTTTACGGCAATTTCTTCTTTTCCAACCGCTTTGAAAATCAAAGTGTATAATCTTCAAAGTCAAATTATTCCCCTCCCTCCCCCCCCCAAAAAAAATACTAAAATTATTCAACGAGGGCATAAAAACTTTGCTCTCGCTTCCAGAACTCTGTTTTTTGTCCAAGCCAAAAAACTTGAGCTTACATATATGTCCGGTACGGTTCCTCAATTCATTTTAAGAAAAGATTTACTTTACAATACGTTCAGACAATAATATTTGACAAAATGCCGTAAAAACAAATTTACCAAAAATAAGGTTAGTGTTTGATAAACTACTAAAAAAGTGGGGATCCATAATCAGTAAACATTCGCACGAGGGCCTAAATGATGAAACTAAGGCCTTAAAATTGACCATTTCCATGCGCATAATTTAGCTACTGCTTTATTCCCATTCATGAGTTGCGGCTTTGTTTCATTACCACGATACCGCTACGATACGTCAGCAACATCAGCAGCAAAGGCGTAAAACTTCAAAACCGCATTCATTATTATTTTTGAAAACTACTATTTCCGAATTATCATCAAAAACTTAGCAAAATTTCGAAGCATAATGTTCGGAACATCGAAATGTTTTTAATATAAAACACAAAGCCAAAACAACTGGAAACATAGCTTGACGTTTCATGAAACTATTTCTCACGTTATTGATCACCGAAACATTAATCAAAATTGTTGATATCAAAAATTATTGATCACGTTGGTCGAGCGGTAACGCGTTCATTTCTGGAGTGGGAGTTCTGAGGTTCAAATCTCGGGCCGGTCAAATCAGACACAGTTTTGATGCTTTTTTTTCTGATGTTTTTGACTTCTTCAGAAGGAGTTAACGTTAATATCTGTTTGTTACGCATGAACGTTTCTGATCGAGCAACCACCGAAACGTCATAATTGTTGTAAATCAAGGATTTCGTGCATTGGTGCTACGGCGATCTTTAAAAGACAGGAATGCACGAAAGATATAGAGACGTGCAAACAGACTTTCACGTAAGCAATATATAGCCGAAAAATTTGCACTGCGCGCATCAAAGAATAAACACGTGAAGCGAAATCAGAAAAAATCAAATTTTCCAACTACCGCTTTAGTCATTAATCAATCAAAAGATGCATCAATTAATCACTCATTTTCACAGTAATTTAATAGTAAATCATATAATTTACCGTTGTCAGTATCAAACGATAACTCAGTAGTGCTGTATAAACAATTATTAAATTTTATAAATTTTATAAAAAATAATACAAAAATTTTGGAATTACTGTTGCTCTGAGGAATCGTCTAGCACGTCGTGGAAGCATCGGCCTACACAGCATTGGTATTAGACCAATAGAACATCATTTTATATCTAACTAAAAATATACATTGAAGTAATTGTAGCATACAATTATACAGTAGTATTTCAATGTGCATTAGTACAGTATTTAACAAACTTAAATTATGTAGTCATTGTAGTGGAAAAAACGGTGAGGTATAATTCAAAACAAATTTTTAGCAGCTGGCTTAGTAACAAAATATATTTGTTTCATTTGGTTATTACAATAAAAAGCACATACCGATGCAGTAACGCTGTATAATGTAGAATGTGTAATACATGATGTAATACAGATGAAGCCTAATATAGCAACAGCTTAAGATTATGTACGAGAAAAAAACGAAATGAGAGTGAAAAGAAAGAGTGTTTCAATAAAATAATTTGCGTCATTCTTGGATTTTGAAAGTCAAAAGTAGACCGGCCAGTTGGTCGAGAGGTAACGCGTTCATCTCTGGATGGGGAGGTCTGAAGTTCAAATCTTGGGCCGGTCAAATCGGACACAGTGTTGCCAATAGCTCGCCACCGCTGTGACGTTTCTTCGAAAGGAGCTGTATTGCCCGCAGGCGCAATTACGCGGATATTGAGACAGCGAGTATAATGAAAGATTTGATGTGATATGTAACAAAGTAGTTTCCTAGTAATTCAATAGGCAGTAATTACATGTTTTTTTGTGATGTGTTGGAACGAATTCCAATCGAGCCTTTTGAAGAAACTAATGTGTGTATATCAATGTCGTTTTTCTGCTTTGGCTCTCATCAATCGTTCCCCAATGCGTTTATTACTTAAAGCCCAATAATTTTAATTTATTTAAATTTAAATTTATTTTTGGCTGGATTTCTAACTGAGCTTATGTAATGTCACGTTTCAATTGACCGAAATGGAGATCCTTTTGCAAAACAGTGACGTTTTTAGCTTCTAATAAGCGACATTTTCAGTTTCCTGTTACTAAAGGCAAGTGACCTCGTGACTACTTGTTGTTGTATTTGGAATACTTTACAATTTCTTTACTGATGCCCACCTAAATTTGCTGCTTGTTCAAAGCGACCAAAGATCGTTTATCTCTGCTTGGTGGCTTTGAGCCAGAAGCAAATTTATGTGGAAAGAAGTCAAAACGTCAATCGGAATGCTTTGAAAGAGGTCGACCCCTACCAGCGGATGCGGATTCGTCCAAAATAAAAGCCACACCGTCGCTTCCTCGTCAGTGGAGGATAGATATATGGGTAGGGATGGCCATTTCAGAATACCGAATTCTAAGAACCGGTTCCAATTTGGAACCGGTTCCATTTTTAGGATTCGGATTGATCATAGAACAAAACTGCGCATGCTAAATCTTTGCCAACTTTTTTTAAGCTTGCGAAACGCAAATCTACGTGTGTGTGCGACGCCAACGCACGCTGCACATATTGCACATGTCATCATCGGACGTCATTCGTCAGGCTTGAAGCATTGCAGAGTATTCAATAACGATTTAAATCATTTGGTTTAGGGTGCTTTATTCCGTGCTTTATTCGGACTACGGTGCTTTATTCGTTAACCTGGCTAGAAATACATTAAACTGTTAAATTGACACAAACTGTGATTTTACTGAGTTGAGGGCTAATTTAATACCAAAATGAACGGAGTGTTATTATGAAATTTAGGATTCGGTTAGGGATTCGGAATTCTGGATTCGAAAAAAAAGATTCGGAATTATTCTAGAATACCTAATTATTCTGAAATGGCCGTCCCTATATATGGGTCGACCAATCAATCTAATAATTTACGTGTGATAGTTGCTCTAGAAACGGTGTAGCCCCTTGGAACAAAAAAATAAATTTGAAGAAGCATTCGGAGAGAAGGTCAGAGGTTTGATATTTGTTGACTCAATCCCGAGTATTTTAACTGATTTGTAATGCGAATTTTTTTTTATATATAGCTGTAAAAAAAAAAGATTGGACGAGATTATTTCACCGGAAATTTTTATCTTGTTTTTAGTTAATTCTGATCCAAGTCTACTCGAACGTAAGCTATTGCGTGGTTACCACTTACCAGGTTGAATGCTGCGGTTATAATTTCAGTTTCAGTTTAAACAAACTCAGAAGAAATGCCATATATTGAACGCGGAAGAAGAGACGTTGCGTCACAACGAGACCCTCCAGAACAACGAAGCGTTTATATTCCTCCAGGTACGTTTGGCGTACATTGTAAGTCCATATTACTCGAAAGTGCACGTAACTAATTGTCTGGAATTCCAAATGCGCTTAATCGTTTATTCTAAAGTTTACTCTTTTTTTATCTAATCGTTTTTTTTTTTCTTTTAGATTGGCAATTATGTAACTTTAACGCAAAAAATATCGGATAAATAGGCGGGTCAAATTGGCACAAACATTGATGAGTAAGCAAAACTGCTCATTGTGAAATGCTGGGTATTCGATTTATTTGAGAAAATTATTTCAATCAAAACCGGATTCGTCTTAATCATTTTCGATTTTGCAAAAAGTGGAAAAACTTGATAGCAAAACGAAATAATAATGTACAGTTTGTAGGGCGATATTTTTTTAAATGAAATAAATTATAAATTACAAGAATACGAATTAATTTTAAATGATTCGTACTCTGCTTTTTTGTTTGTTTTTTTTATGTTTACGCAATAACAAAAAATAAATAAGTTTAAGAAAAAGGAACACAAATCCAATCGCTCGACAGGTAGGCCGAAAGCCACGTTTTTACTTTGATCGATATGACGTAATCACAGCATCAACAGCTGAGCGTGAAAAATTGCGAATGAGTCAATCAAGCAATAACTTTTGACAACGTTTCGACATTTCGTTGCCATCCAGTAGCTTTCCACCTGAGGCAGCATTTGAAGGCGGAAGTAAATATTTCAACGAAAATTTTTAAGTTAATGAAAATAAAACGAAAGTGAAGTATATTCATCCACGCATTTTTTGTTTATTTTTTTAAGAAGTGCAGTAAGATTGGGGTTTAAGTTAGGGTTTGGGATTACTTTTAGGGTAATGATTTGAGTTTGAGTTAGGCTTGGGTCAGAACCATAAACCAAAATTTCCGGTGAAATCTCAATAAAGCAAAAATTCAAAACTTGAGCGAGCATTTTTACTGAACATTTCAAACCATTACTAGTCTCATCATCAGCAGGTAAATCATTAAGGCTACAACAACAACTTATCAGAAACAAAACCACTAGAAAAAAGGTAAAGCGGCCGTGCAAAGAACAATGATTTTGATTTTACGATCGCCTTTATTCTGTGCTTTTGCTTGTGACATGTTGCTGTTGCCTCAACCATTTATCTGCAGATGATGAGACTATACGTTTTGAAACGTTCAGTAAAAATGTTCGCTCACATTTTGGTTCTTTGCTTTTGAGATCACTTAAACGTTTCAGTGTTATGCTCCGATGAAATAGTTTCTTCTTAAAACAAACTGTTAAGACTCTATAAGCACAATGGCACGGAAATGAACTCCGCAAGCTTGTAGTTACACGATGACACGCTTTGGCAGTATTGAAGAATCAACTGTTCAATTAAACACGATAAACTTTAGGAGACCCCAAACACGAAACCTACAGACTCTCCACATTTCTCCATTACCCGAGGAATTCCCCAATTGACCCTCGTGAATTCGCTGCTCATGGTTTCTACTACACAGGTTGTTGGGACAGAGTCAGGTGTTTTTCGTAAGTTATTAGAGTTACTGTAAAATGTGCAGCAACCCCGAAGCATTAATCAGTGTGAAACAGCATAGTGAGCGTACTACCGGTATTGCGCAACAAACATTTTGAAGTATATTTCCATTTAACCAACAGATTAGTATTCCAGACTTACTTATTTTGTTTCATTTTTTCCGAATCCGGCTTGCTAATTTTGTACGAAGCACTCGTTTTTCCGGTGTAGATATCTACTTCTGTTATCTACACGCTATATAAGTTTTGAAGTATCGAAAACTTAATAGTCCGATATTGATCTGTTAATTTCACTTTTTTTCTGGGCCCGACCTGAGGTGCTGGCGCGAATCTGTAATACAGCTAGGTATGCTTTCAGATGTGGCCGATGCAACGACAATTGGTCGCTTGGTGATGACGTCACTTCAGATGAATGGCATACATCAAACTGTGACATCATAAACGGAAGAGATACAACAAATACGTCCATTTGTAAGCTTAGACAACAAGTGTATTGCTGTTGCCATCTCATTAATTTATGCAATTTTGGTGTTATTCGGTCGACGTACAACTTGTAGCAGCCTGCGCAAAAACGCCATGAGATGAACCAATGGATAATTAGTTTTCTAAACAAGAAAAAGACGTTTGTTTCTGTTTGTTGTTAACTTTCCTTAACAACAAATGTCTTAAACCAAAAGACGAGGTTTGGCACAGCAGCCAATCCATGCCATTGGACCTGTTGCGTAATAATATACATTTCCGCGTTTTGATGATAGCTAAGCGATCCGTGATCTCCTTAAATGATCTGTACCGCTACGTATTTTCAGCGTCGTTTTTGTGCCGAAATCAACCCGCCCGAAACAATGAGCCTTCATCTCCAGCCAACCACAGCAATGCACCACTTGTCAATCATCGTCATCCAACCATCGTAGCTCCACCTTCTTCTGATGTTCTCGACAAAACTGACCCGAACATCTCTTCAAATCGCATCCTTAACTCCTCCTCAACTATGCGGGAACCAGGAAACCGCCATCTCACCGCTCAGCCTCCTGCGATCCCTCCAGAAGATGACCTTCCTGAAAATTACAACCTACCGACTTCATTGTCTGGTTGGAATTGCGGCCAAAAAAATTTCTATTAAAAGCATGCTTTTTCACTAAAAATATACTTTGCAAACTTTTACTCTTCAAAACAATATCTTTCGTATTTAGTCTTTTTTAAATGTTGCGGAAGATGTAATGGTAAGCGCTTTTCAAAAAGCTCTCTCGACTGGTAAGACCAAGAACCGAACTCTCACACTCTGGTTCCGACCCTTGATATGCGAGAAACGAGCACGTGAGCGTTTGTTGGTTTGCATTAAACTCCATTAAAAAAACTTTTCGACTTCACCGAAGGTCATTTTCAAACCCATTCAAACCAATTAAAAAATATAATCTCTTGAGTTCACAATGTTACTGCAATGTGGACGACATTTTCCATGAGTAAAATTTTTAATATGTTCATTTTCTTGATTTGTGGTTGGTTTGCATTACTTTGTCTTTGTACGCTAATGTTTATACCTTAGTCCTAGTCACACTGACGAGGAATGTAAGAATAAAGTCGATCTGCTTTAATTAAAATATTCAGTCTTCGAAGCAGCTTTTCGTCTGACACTTGTCAAGAAGAATCGTCAGAATGGAGAGCTCAGGAAAAAGCATTAGTGTACAGTCTTTAACTCTTTAGTCTATATACTCGAACTAGTTTATAGCTTGACGATCATTGACGCTTTTTCGATGGTCTTTTTTCAGCCAATCACGGCTCTGGTTTTTCCTATAATTAAACCAAGACCACCTAGACAACAAGGCCGTTTCACCAAAGCCAGACAATCGTGTGACGTCACACACAGTAGTGCGAAGCGTTATGACGCGTTAATCCGATTGCGTTTTTCTTTCCATTTACGATACGCGTTTAGGCCAACAATACAGGCACGGAATCGCTATTTTATAAAATATAATGAAAAGAAACTAAATGTTTTCAAACTTGTAATATCATACGTGATAGTCAGCATGTAAACAATAACATATGTTGCACCAATGCAAAAACCTATCTTAATTTGCGAAGAAATGACAAAGTTATACACAAGGAAAATACTGCTCGCTAAGCTGTAGCCAGCTGCTTCTTTTCTCGAAGCATGTTTCTTGAATTGCGACTGGCTCTGGATGATGTTGCAGAGCTTGATAGGTAGAAAGGGCAGTTTGGCAGCAATGTAGGAACAGCACCCGGTACTAGTTGAGGAACTGAAAGATCATATGACAGTGTTTGTCCCGTTTTTTCATCATATGCTGTTGCTGTTTTGCGTATGTCTTCTGGCTTAAAATGTTGCTCACAAACCTGAAAAACTACATTCATGAAATTTGTCTTCCAAAAAATCATTAGTCACTTGACCAGTATATGAGTGAACCTGTAAGTGTACCATTTTAAGGAGTGCATTTAAATAATGCTTACTCTTTGCAACACAGTTAGTTATATATCAGAAGTAAAAATATGACTGAAAATAATCCTGAGATGACTTCTTTTGATATTGGATCACGCAAAATATGAAGGTAAAATAACTAGTCAACAGACTCACCAAAAATAATTGTAATTACATTTCATTCACCAAGTTTTGTTGGCCAGGAGACAGCAAAAGGACCTTTCGGTCTTCAAGTCAAGCTGCCACCTGCCCACCTGTCTACCACACACGACAAAGGCTTCACACTGTCCCTTTAAATGCTGAACGTCAAGCAGGAAAGCTTTAAATACCAATTTTTGTAGTCTTTGGTTTGATCCAACCAGGAATCAACCAGAGACTAATGCTTTGATTAACGAAATAAAATAATATTTCAATGATTAACAAAACTTATCTAAGCCAATCCTATCAATGTTGAGCACTGTAGAGATTTATGCAGTCTTTTACATCACTTCTTGCTTTGAAAAGTTATCATTACCAAATATGGTAGTGCGAAACTGCCAAAACACAATTTGATATTCTAGATAAACAAATTAGTATCGGTATATGCTTATAAAATTCAAAACGTGCATCATAACAATACAACAGTATAATATCCCTACTTTGCTAATCTTGCTTGGAGTGAAATCTTGTCTTATAATAGCACGAAGCCACTTTTGCAGTAGTTCGTCATCCTTTGGAAATCAAAGACTTGCACTTTAGGTCCAGTTTTATAATTGCCTTTGCAATTCGGCACGCAACACATGTAAGGCATAATACTGACATCACAGATTGAAACTTGATTGCATGAAATTCAATACAGCCAAATAATATAAGTATATATCACAATATAGTATTAATATCAGATATGAAAATCTAGAAACGTATTAAAGTCACATAAATTTATCACAGCACATCTGAAATCCAAGCAGGCTAATATACAACATTGCTGTTTGTTTAAAAGAAAGACCTGAAAGGGCTTTTATTAACAGAAATAGACCTTATTTCAAGTTTGTTTTGTACCCTGAAGTTGCTTTCTAATCATATATACAAATTATTCTAATCGATGTTGCAGTAACGCAAAGCACTTATTGATTAAAATGCTGAATGGACAAGGTCAAGTAACCATTATGAAATAAACCACAAATTCAAATTTTTGTTGAGCCAAGTATGACACATGTTTTAATAGTAGACTACTGCTATGGTGTACATATTACTGGCTGTTATTTACATTGTGCAACAAATATTTGATATCAACCATCAGAATTTGGGAGTAACAAGCTTACCAAAAAACTTTAAAACCAAACACACAAACTAGCAGAGTCAAAGCGATATTTAGTCACTTGGTGAGGAGATAGCGAAGGACCGAAAGGTCATCTAAGTCTACTGCCACCTCACCAAGTTAAAATTAAAAAAAGCAGCTTCTAGATTTTCTCAGTCTGCTACTTTCTATGATAAAAAATTTTACGTAAAATTAAAACGAAGTGTTGCAAAGATATGTACATTTTGTACAGTGTATACACAAAACTCACAGTCACCATGTAAAGAAAATGCAAGACAACATTAAAATTGTTCTAACTCTAAGCATACTAAAAAATAAAAAAAATAAAAATGCTGTAACTACAGATTGGATAGAAATAAAATTAATAAAGTTCATAATGCTTATTTATGTTTTATAGAATTTAAAGTGGGCAATTGGAGTGAAAAAAAAACCTCCTTGCTTTGTTATGTATTGTTTGCCAATATGTCATTAGTACTGGTACAATTTCCAATACCAGTATATATCAACCTCAGTCAGTCATTGCAAAATTACTAATAATTCAAGGGCACATCAAAATGAAAGATGACGTATTGTAATAAATGTGTGATAGATGAATGCACCAAACTCATGCTATTCAAGCAATAGAATAGGTTATTGTTGAACTCAAGCATAAATATGCAACTATGATTCCTGTACTTACTACTGCTTTGCTGATAGAAAACTGATATTCTAGCTTTTATCGGTTTCATAGTTTGATAAAAAAAGAAAAAAAAAAAACAACAACAACAACAAATCAAGGAACAATGTTCAAAGGTAGCAAGGGGATCTTGGGCCCTTAATCAATTAAAACACTTTGTAGATGAGCAAACCTTAAGATCTGTTTACCACTGCCTCATATACTCTCACCTACAATACTGCATAAGTAGTTGGGGGACTGCTTCAAAATCAACATTAGCACCTCTCTTTATTCTGCAAAAAAGAAGCATCAGATTGTTAACTGGAAGTGGATATCGTGAGCAAGCTTAAGGATTAAACTTAGCGTTTGGGTTAAAATTAGGATTAAAATTAGGATAACATTTTATCTTAACATTTTATCACTATGTGTCTTAACATTTGTGTCTTAACATTTTATCACTATGTGTCTAAACATTTTATCACTAAGCTTAACATTTTATCACTATGTGTCGTGAGTAGGCCTAATCCCTTACCCACAGGATCTGGGACAGCACTGAGTACCTACCTACCTGCCTGTAGACCAACTGGACATCTTCAATGTTAACCTTGAAAATGTTTAATTAAACTAGTTAAATTATTCCTGAAGTGAAATAGTTAAATTATTCCTGAAGTGAAATGTTTAAATAAACTTTATGGGCTAGTTTACTCAGATTTTGAATTTAATTAAACTATTTTTCAAGGTGCATTGACTGTTTATTACAGATTAACAACGGTATAAATCTTTATAGATACCAGAAAGCTAATTACCAGCTGACTTCAACTGTAATCTGGTAGCCCTAAACAATACACGAAACCAAATCGCTTAGCGTAGCCTAGCCTACCGGTAGCAGATATCACTAGACAAGAGCAATCACAATTTTTCATAAGCATATAAACAAAAACTGCACTGTCATTTAAATTCATGTACCATAGACTGCCTCTCAGTTAAATATCGGTACCGGTACGTCTTTTACTCTTTTGCCTTTACACAAAGCGTGCAACTCTTAACTGCCGAATGCACTACAATGTACTCGCTTGAGTTGCTTCGCACTACAGTGCGTGACGTCACTGAAACTTGAAACGGCCTTGTTGTCTAGGTGGTCTTGATTAAACGCGCTTTTTGTCCTGCGCTCTCTGTTCTGACGATTCTTCTTGACTAGTGTCACATGAAACGCTGCTTCGAAAAATGAACATTTTGGATAAAGCAGTTCTCAAGTTCTGTACCACCAATTAACGCTAAAGTCGACTTTAAAACAGTTATGCTTTTTTTGGCTGTGTGGTGTTTTTGTCGAAGCTTTGCAGGGGCTCCCGTTTTTTTGTTTTTGTTTTTATCAAATTTTCTAACGTATTCACTATATTTTCTCACAGTTCGTTACTTCACTGCAGTATCAATTTCAATGTTAGATTTAAGTTCATTGCTGTTTTTGTGCGCATCAAGATTTTGTTTGTTTTGGAAATTCAACCATTTATTTGATTTTGTATACTGGGTTTCGACAAAACTGGAAGGAAGGGGGCTTAGAAGGATTTTATCGTTACTTTGAAAGCAAAAAAATCATTGGTAAAGCCAATTTTTAAACAGTTAAAATTTGAGCTTCTAGAACCTAGATTCTAGAACATTTTTTCTTTCTTGTTGAATATCTTAAAACAAAATCTGGTGAAAAAAATGTTGAAGAAAACTTTTAAAACGCGCTATTTTTTAAAGTTAGCTGTGCGACGCCATCTACTGAGCAGGGAAATCAACAATTCCTGAAATGAAAAACCATTTTTGTGATGTGAAAATTGACCATCTAAACAACTGAACTTTGAATGAAAGTGTCGTTCTGGATAAATAAATTGTAAAAAAATAATTTATTGAGCAGAGATTTATTTTTGACGTGTTTCAAAAAAATTTTTGAGTGTTGACTCTTGAGTCGGTGAAACATTATAATTTAGAAAATTGCAATTGCTTGCCCAATAAACCAGACGCGCAGCATTTGTCCAACCCCACCAATGAAAGGCTGCTTTTTTCTGACTTTATTCACAAGCTCCAATTTTATCCAGCTGGCCCATTTCTTTGGATGGACGTGCTTGCATGCTTCTAATAACGTTCAACTTGGTGTTTGTAAGTACACAACAACGCATGGCTAATTTGGGAATCGAACCTGAAGCCGGCCAGTTTCAGTTTTTAATCCAATGCTATTTCACTGAACCACGCCGCGACTTTGCAGAATATTGTCGACTATGCAACATTTGTTATTTATTATCTATGTAAATTTTCCTTCGAATGTAATGCAAATTTAATTGACTTTAAGTGTTTTCGGCCTCATAGAATATGGACAAACAGTAATCAGTAGCGTGGCAAGGGGTTCTATTGCCCTCCTCAGCATTTAGTCGACCATAAGGCAATATAACAAAATACCGCGTTTTTTGTGCTTCTGAGATTGTCTTTTGCACTGGAATGTACTATTAAGCGATTCAAAGCATCTTTTGAAACATATATTTAGGGGAGCTAATTTATCAAAAATAAAACAAGAATTAATAAAACTTTGAAAAATGGTCAAAAGCAAGCAATCAAATTTGATCATTAATTTAAAAATGCTGAACGTAGGTTTCATCAAAACATATGCTATAACCTCAGGATTAGTTAATTACAAATCACTTTTCTCAAATCCCGTTTCATTAACCCCCCCTTCCCCCAATTATCTTGCTCTAAAAACCATAAACAAAATACTGCATAGATTACTCCGTGTGAGTATTGAACTATAGGATTTTATGATTTACCAGCTTCTAAAGAAGAGAACTGAACTTTTACCACAGTCACATCATATCCCGTTTACGCAACCATGTTCGATCGCGTTTGCACTGCCAATCTCTATGCCACGTTTTGAAAGTACGAATTTTTATCAAAATAGGTCTAATATTAAGTTATTTTTGCGCAAAAAAGTGCAAAATTTTCGGGTGTTCAAAGCTCCGTCTCCAAACCTCAAAACAGCCCCCTCCCCCCAATCCGGATTTCTTGCTACGCGCTTGCTGCCAAATCAGAATATCGTATTCTGCCAAAAACAACAATGCAAGAAGATATCTTAAAAAGTGGAATATGTTTTTTTTTGCTGCGTTCTTTTATGTTGTTTCTAGCAAATAACAAAACAACCGAAAAAACAATAATTTGCAATCGAATGTTACGACATACTTTAAAAATTTCGTTCATTTTTGTTGAGGTACAACTTTAAATTTCTGTTTATTTTCGTAATTGATTATTTGGCTCGTGCTTTTTTTGAGAACAAATTTCAGCATTTTAATATTCAGGCATTGCAGTGAATTTTTTACTTTTCTTGATTGTTGTTTGACTGCTGAAATAGCTCATTACACGACGCTAAAGTTATCTTGATAAAAAAATTTGTTGCAAAAAATACATGAATTCCTTCTACAATCATGGCTATGTTTTATTGTTTATATAAGACAAAATCAATTTGCAAAACAGCTGCGTTAGATATTAAATTGTGAAGCTCTCAGTAAATTGAGTTTTTCGTAAAAATCTCAGTTTTTTTCAAAGAAGCGCGATTACATAAGCGCAGCCGAATTCATTACACTCATGGACTCATAAACGATCCAAAATGTGATTCGTATTGAAAGATCTCAGCTTAGATGGTTTGGCCATGTAAGCAGAATGCTTCAGGAAAGACTCCCCAAACAAGCTTTACATGCCAAAGCAAATGGGAGAAGACCAGTCGGACGACCTAGAACTAGATGGACCGATTACATTGAGGATCTTGGATGGAATCGCTTGGGACTTCGCCCAAGCGAAATGATGGAGGTGATGGAAGACCGTGAGGTGTGGCGGCTCAATCTTGAGCTACTGCCCCCGCAACCCTCACGGAAAAGCGGGCAATGAAGAAGAAAAAGAAGAATAGCATTTTACAGGAGGACTATTTCAACAAATTTTACTGCCACCTGATTCCATGGTGACTCCAGAGAAAGCTTCTCGCTGACCACCTCATCCAGTTCCCGCATTTAATTTTTTATTTCAAATCAAAACTTTCATAATACTTATCGACGGGTGCTGTAACGAGTTCACGTGGGCCCATCTTCGTGTCTTTGGGCCAGCTGGCAACACAGCAACCAGCTCCTTTCAAATAAACGTAGCAGTGGTGGCGAGCCGTTGTCAACACTGTTTCCAATTTTGACCGTCCAGAGATTTAAACCTCAGACCTGCCTCTCCGCTGATAAACGCATAACCGCTAGACCAACTAACTGGTAAATTTTCGATTTATCTACTGTAATTCTTCGGTTAATCAAAAAGCATCTTTATCTTTTCTTCATTTCAATAGAAGAATTGATACCAATGAGATGTAGAAAAAAATTCAGAAAAAGAATTTGTTGAAGGTTTAAAACGATCAGTGGTCAAATAGATAAAGCGTCTGCTTCTGAAGCAGTAAACTTGAGTATGATTCCCGGTCGGATCAAATCAAAGACTATAAAAATTGATATTCACAGCTTTCCTGCTTGACGTTCAGCATTAAAAGGGACAGTGTGAAGCCTCCACCGTGTGTGATAGACAGGTAGCAGCTTGAATTGAAGACCGAAAGTTTCCTTCCTTCGCTGAAAATTCGTGAAATTCAAGAATAGCCAGTCTCAACCCAAAATTTACTGGGTTTTATAAACAAAAGTGTAATGAATCTAGAGTTCATGAGGCCATAACACAACTTATGGCCCATTTTCGAGCATAATGTTAAAGACCAAAAGAAAGGTATTCACCGCTAGGTACCTCATTGTCGAGCTTAAATTGCCTCGAAAAGTATGTTTTTGTGACTCAAGATTCTATATCCAGTATCGTTGCAAACGGAAGTGCAATGTGCATAACACTTGGCTTAAGACAAGCGCTCTGTTGCTTGCTTTTCGCTAGAGCTATCGCAGCTGAATAAACTCTGTTTCTCTTAAATTCAACAACTGCAATCCACCATCTTTTATTAACTGATAGTTGAATAAAACTGGACGAAGAAAGGAAACTGCACTCTTTTTTATAAGAATCAGTAAATTTTAGGTTGAGGCTGGTTGTTCCTAAATCATCACAAATTTTTCAGCCTCATTTGTTTTTAATTTGTTGTTAAATTTATTGGAGAATAAAGTCACACAATTTTATTTTTTGGCAACGCTGTTGGCAACGCTGTATCCGATTTGACTGGCCCAAGATTTGAATCTCTGGCCTCCTCCCTCTTCAGAGACGAACGCGTTACCGCTCGACCAGCACAAAATTGTTGATATAAAAAAAAGTGTAAGCCCAATACCATGGTGTTGAAATACTGCGTTGAAGTTCAGAACATGGTTACATGTCACAAATACGTTTTGTATCCAAATACAAACAGACTATATATTTGGTTTGAACTGGTGTTAACTGTTCATAGATTGATTTTTTGCAACAAACGAAAAAAAATGTTATGCTTGTTAATGCAGACAGAAACTAAATTTTTTCCTCAAATCAACTCAGTTCAGCTTTGCAAAGTATTTCATATCGCTTTCGCTGCGTGGCAATTAAAGCTATACACAGACCAACTGCACACAATAACACAGTAAGGGACACCGTACTAAGTGTACAATGCAGGCTTGTCCATGAGACATATTTTTCTGTCCCATCATCCCATTTCATAGCAGTTCATGCCTGTCCCATCCCATCCCATGGGATTTCCATCAAAGTACAATTCAACAAAAGTTAATACAGTAAATTTATGAAATTTTAAGTATAATGAGTACTAGATAAGACTACACGTACAAAGAGAGATACGAAACGACAAAATTTATTGACTTTGTAAGCTTTAAAGTTCAGAAGAGTTCACAATTCGTTATCATTCTGGCACTTATATTCCGAGTCACTGTGCTCATTCAGCAAATTTTCAATTTCCTGCTCATTAGTTTCTGTCCCATGGGTCCCATGGGAAATGCAATATGTGCTGTACTATCCCCTCCCATGGGACACTTTCCATGGGAATCCCATGGGAATCCCATTCCCATGGACAAGCCTGGTACAATGTACAGTATACAGTTGTACACGTATACGTGGCTAAAAAATAAAAAAATAGAACATGTATACGTGTCTTGAATATGCGCGTTTACAGCGGCGCGCTCATGTATATCGGTAGAATAGCGGAACGAGATCTTTGGCGGATTTATGTTTCGGCAGTGTACTTTTTTCTTACACATGCGTTTGCCCAAAAACTTTTCTTCAGCTTGCCGAATTAAAAGAGAGTGAAAAATGCGCAGCCAGCAAATCAAGTTTTGAGCGTCATTTTGAACGTAATATGCTGTATTCTATGGTCGAATAAGAAAGCTCAGACTTAGTTTTTCTAATGGATATTAACAGTGGAATCAAATCACTAATCTTTCCGGAAGTGTTTTTTTTTTCATGCATCATGCCATTTAATTTAGTTACTGCAATTGATTTTAGAATTACTTATTTTGAAAATCCCATACCCATGAAAAATATCGTTGATAATGAAATACAAGACGCATGTTGTTTTAAATTTTTAAAGGTTGATCACGCGAAACTGGCTTTTTCAATTTTACTTGTTTACCTATCGCTTTTCAATTTTACCACTTTCGGCACAACATATCATACCTATACGATGACACATACAGTAGAACTGAATTGAACCAGGGGCCCATCCCCCTCCCAATTGAAATGCCACTAATGACAAAAATGTGACAAAAAACCCTAATGTTTCTTCGGTTTCAATTTCTTTTAGCATCTTCGTGTACTACAGTAATTAACAATAATATTGACGACCAGGGGCTCGGGCCCCCTCAATTCAATTTTTCCAACCAATTTAAGTCAATAGCCAGGGTGAAATTAAGGGTTTTTGTCCTTGAAGTGGCTACATCAGGTCCTCATTTAACCTCTTTATGAACGTAAAGCAATAACCAGGGCCGGATTTACTCTATGGTACAGTGCCAGGGGTCCCGCGTTCAGATGGTAAGACTTTTTGGGGGTTTTCACCTATATTCGGCAAAAAGATGTTGCAAAAATTCCCAAATTGCCAGGTGCCCCGCGCAATGTAAATCCGGCCAGGACAATAACGTGGTTAGTATATATGACTTTCTACTGTACCATTTTTCAATAACAACTCATGTTCACCTCGCTAGTTTCTACGCAACAAAATAATTTTGAAAACAATTTAGCTCGAGGAAATGCTCATTGAACAAATTTTTTAATTTGAATTGAGGGGGCCTGGGCCCCTTGAATGTACATGTACTGCTATAACAGATTGATTTCATGACAAAACAAAAATCTCTGAAGAAAATCTTCGAATGAATTATTATTATTTACTGCAAAAATTTTGCAGGAGGCAATACATTTTACTTCCCTCTACCTAAGCCAAACCACTTACATATTTAACACCAAAATGCAAGATTTTAAACGTGTTTTGAACAATCGAAATTAAAAAGAGGATTGAACAACTTATTTTTTCAATTGGCTTTCAAATTAGAAGTTTAGTTCTTTGAAATGGCTCTGAACACATGCGAAATGTGGTCAAATGGCATTAAAATAGCTTTTTTTCCAAAAAATTACAAAAAATTGACAGCGGCTGGGGGCTTCACCCCTCAGGCCCCCATAGCCTCCGGTGGCTGGGGACTCCGCCCCCAAACCTCCGTCCTTGATTCGTTTCAGGTACGCAAGTATACACTACATATCTCCCAATTTAGATATTTTCAGTTTTTACCTAGTAGTTTAAGCCCTCTACCTTCAGCAAAATCCCGTTTACGTCCCAAACACAGACCGAGGCTTCTGATCTTGCATTCTACAATATCTTTGCCCCCAACAAAAAGTTCCTCTTTCGAAAATTTATGATGATGTCATTGCACATGATTGGTGGTTTGGGCCCTCCCAATCAAAAATCCTGGCTACGCCTATGCATGCCGATTTGTTGAAAGTGAAGGCAACAACCCAATCCACGCTCTAAAATCGTGCACAAACGAATTCTTAGTTATTCTGACCAACTAGCTTGTACGCTGGTAAGGCGATATGTCGGGCGTACCGAATTTCTTGTTGAAATAAACAAAAAATACGCTCGTAGCCTCGTACGCACATGATTTTATTTAGGCTTAAACAGCTAAACCACGACGAACTTCTTGAGATTTAATTTTTTGAGTTTTTTTAGTTTTCTCCCTGGGAGTTCGCGCTTGCGCGTAGGGTCTTTGTTTTACTACGCCATTTTTGATTTTGATAAGCATTGAAAGTTAATTTCATCAGGTCTAAATTTTAAATAATTAGTTTTGTCAACTTCACAAAAATCTGATACACAATTTCCGTGTTTGGGCGGTTTATGTAAACTTTCTCATGTTGCACATAGTTGCTCCGGCGTACGTTACGCATTACGCACTGACTTATTACGTAACGTCAACCCTTCTTTAAAACAAAAATTGCTAGGCCACGTGCGCCATTTGTGTTGAAACTTCAAAGCAGCACAGAGCTGAAAGTAGATCTTAGAGCAACAAATTCGCAAACATGCATTTTGAATGCACAAAAATTTTGAAAATAGACGAAATTGAAATCGAAGGGCGGAAAATTGTCTCAAAACCAGACCCGCCGGGACAGAAAAGCGTATACGTTACGCCCAGGTACTTGATTGTTTTGCAAAATTAAGAAACACTTTTCAAACTTAAACTTATGAAAAAAAAATTGTCAAAAACTTATTAAAGTCTTCACAAAAATTCACACAATGTTATTTAAAAAAATGTAGGCAATTGAGTTTGTCATAATATTATAAAATTTAGAAAAAATCGAAAAAAGACGTAAACATTTGCCAGTGGATATTTAACTGACAAATACTTGGACATAGTTTGAGGGTGCTCCCCCAGAAACCCCCAAATAAAAACCAAAAAATCAATTTGTTGAATGGCTAAAGCTAATGCTCCAGTTTTTGTTGATATCAGTATATATTTAAGAGACAAAAATTTTACATTGTTTGGGGCTATTACCCCTCCGGAACCTTCCCAAATGGACCCCCAACATCAATTTTTTAAACGGCCTGAACCAGAACGCTAGTTCTTTTGGATATCAGTACATATTTAAGAGACAATTTTTTTATGTAGTCTGGGGGTACCAAACCTACGGAACCTCCCCCCACCAAATGGACCTATCCAAAAATCAGTTTTTGAAAGCTAAATTTTAACAAAAACTCTGAAACCGCCAAAGCTAGAAACTTGAAGTTTGGACAGATGATAAGCTTATATATGAAGTTGTACACCAGCATTTTTGGAAGTGCTACGACTCGTGGTTTGTGGCAGACGCGCCAAAAAGTTGTGATAACGAAGAATGATACATGATTTTAATTATTGATTTTCGTCATGTGCTGCGCCAGCATATGAACCCGTTGTGATTGAATAGACCTGGGTTGAATCATTTAGTTGGCCATCGGTTTTCTTATTCAAAAATCATGTTGAATTCAGCTCATTTTTTTTGGTTAGCACAAAATCTCCTTTAATATATTTTTACTTTGACATTAGATATAATCAGAGGGTATCTGGTTACATTGTCTGCAAAGACCCCCCCAAAAGCAATTTTTTATCGGCTTAAGCTTGAAAACTACGCAAAAATCATTTTTTTTAACGCCTTAAGCTAGGATGCTAGTTTTTTTGATAACAGTAGATATTTAACAGACAAATACTTGGACATAGTTTGGGGGTACCAAACCACCGGAAATTCCCACGTAAACCCCACGTAAACCCCACAAATGTTGAACGGCTTAAGCTAAGGCTCCAGTCTTTTTTTTACATCAAGAGATATTTAAGAGACAAAAATTTTGACATAGTTTAGGACTCCTCCGGAACGTTTCCAAATGGACCCCCAAAAATCAATTATTATGAACGGGTTGAGCTAGGGCGGTAGTTTTTTTGGATATCAGGAGATGTTTAAGGGACAATTATTTATATGGCTTGGGGGTACCAATCCCCAAATAAACCTCCCCAAAAATGTCTTTTTTAAGGCTAAATTTAACAATTGATTTTAGTCAATTGGGTTCATATGCTGAGCTGGCTCAATGATTAAACGCGCCAGGATTTGAAATTGTTGTAATTGAACTGAGCTGGGTTCAAATACTTGGTCGGACATCCGTTTTACGCAAACCACAAATGATTTAAAATCAACATTAATTTTTTTATATGACAAAACCACTTTGTTTGCATTGCATGCAATTGAGTTTTACAGAAATATCGGTAACCTTCAAAGTATGAAGGCGAGAATGATGGTAAAATGGAACTGGCCGAAGTCCCGTATTATATTCTCCCGGGAAAGTGAACATCTATTTTCATGAATTTTTTGCCATTAGAACGCGAATGCATGAATTTTGTTTTTGTGCATGCAAGCAAGACTTGAGCAACGTCCTAAAAATGATGAAATGCTTTTTGTCATATCTATAAGCTTGTTGGTTTAAAAATAACCTTAATGTCAAAATGTCGATTTGCTTTGATGATAAATTGACAATAAATCCCGGTGCTTTGCAACACCAGTCCAATACCGGTTGAAGTACACTTGAAAATGAAAACCTCTTGATTCAAATAAACAAAACAAAGGAAATCGCAACATCGGTTAACAGGGCATGTAGGCCAAGAAGCCATATTACAGGGTGGATGTTTATGTTTAATTAAAACTCTAAAGGTTAGGGGTTCGATTCCCAACCTTTCAACTGGGTAGCATCTGGAAATGGCTACTCCAGTCGATACTAAATCTTTATTTGCTCGTTTATTACTTTTAAAGTTTGAATGCGCGTTCAGCATTATATAAAACTGTAGCTCCGGCACACGCATGAAAATGCTGATGCATGACACTTCGGAAAAAACAAAACAACTTAAAGCAATTTTTTTTTCAAAGTAGTGGTCCTGCAAACGTCGTTACTCCAAGTGCGGGATGGAAAAGTTTTTTTCCTCTTGTGGGGGCTGTTCAACCTGAAGACCAAATAATTTGGTCATTTCGAAACTTCCTGCTCGTAAGAAATATTTTCGTTACTGCAGTTACGTTTGTGTTTGTTTGCGCTAAATAAACTTGTCTTCTTTTATAGAATGTTTAATTTGATAAAAACTCCGATATTGTTACGAAAATATTCCTTCGCTGGAAATAATTGAAGTGACCGACGCTTGCGTCGCGTGTTCCTTTATTTTTACTCAGCCATTTTTAAACTAACGAGTGTACGATTTTAGACTTTTGCTAATAACTCAAGAACGGCTAGATCTAGCTACATGAAATTTTGGCAGCAGTTTGAGATTAATAAGTTGTATGCTTTACCAAATTTTGAGGCAATTAGTCACGTGGCTTTGGTTTTAGTACCCGAAAACCGCCCCGAAAATTTGGAGTGAAAAGGGGTCTCAATCAAAAACTATTACATTACGGCAAAAAATATTTCACACGGTTTTACGTCTTAAAATTCTCTTATATCCCCACCAACCCACTTTTGTCCGCGTTGTTTTTTTTCTTTTTTTTCCTCTTTTTCCTTTTTTCCGTTTTTTACTTTTTTTTCTTCCTAAATCTTGTACGCTCTTCTTTTCCTATACCACAAAACATCAAAATCTAATTTTTGCGTAAAGTTGTTGAGCTGGAAACGCAATTTTGTCTTCCAAAATTTTTTGGAGCTACTTCCTGGGAACTCCCCCAAAATGGGACTCCAAAAATCAATTTTTTAACGGCTCCAGCAAGGCGGTGGTTTTTTTGATAGCAGTAGATATTTAAGAGACAAATATTGTGACATAGCTTAGGGGTGCCACACACTCGGGAACCCCCTCCAAATGGACTACCAGAAAAATCATTTTTTTGAACAGCTTAATCTAAGGTGCTAACTTTTTTGATATTAGTAGATATTTAAGATACAAATATTTTGACATAGTTTGAGATATCACCCCCATGGGGACCCCCCAAAAATCAATTTTTTTAACGACTTAACCTAGAGCGCGAGTTTTTGATGTCAGTGAATGTTTGAGAGACAAATATTTTGACATAGCTTGGGGTTCCATCCCACTGGAGACCACCAAATGAACTCCCAGAAAATCAATTTTTTGAAAAGCTCAAGCTAGGGCGTTAGTTTTTCGATATCAGCAGTTGTTTAAGAGACAAATATTTCGACATAGTTCCAACGGCTAGGCTTGGACAAGATGTTTTTTTTGTTATGATCAGTCACTATGTTATCAATTAAATATATGTATTGACAATGTTCGAAATTCCAATCCCTCTTTTCCCAGAAAATACTTTTAATTAATTTTTTAACGGAAAAGCAAAATGGTTTTTTGAGATTCTCATTGTTCAACATGCGTCGGTCGTTTACTGAGATTGCTTTTAAGAACTCTCCCAATTAGTTAAAAATGCTTTTCGTAGTCGCTTTTGTTTGAATTTATCCAAAGTATGATGTAATATTATCTATACTCTTGTTCAGAACGACATAATCCCAGGCATGCAATCACCTTTGGCAATATATGTACTCAATGTGCTTCAGGGTCCTGTTGAAGTCACGTTCTGTTGGTAAACTGACCAATCCTCGATTGCGCTATCACTTTTTCAGGGGACTTTCAACAAAACTCCGGCCTTAAAAACTCAATATCACATTTTACGCTTTCTTGCGAGATATATATTGGCAAATGTAATCATGTAAAACTTTCTATAATCAAGCACATTTAAACTTGCACTTATTAAAAATATGAGTTGAATTTAGAAATGCGCTCGCGTATTAAGTAAATGATTTGTGGTTTGGTTTTCACGAAAAATACTTGAATTTAGTCAGTAGTCAAACATTATAGTCAAAACCTCACGAAAATGCTTGAATTTAGTCAGATAAGAGACCAAAAAAAATTACGGTAAAAATATTTATCGTTTACTACAGGGCTGCGAATTCGATCGATTTTTATTCGAGTTCAAGTTCGAGTTCGAGTTTAGCATATTTTAGCAAGTCCGAGTTCAAGTTCGAGTTCTGAAGTTTAATTTTTTTGAGTTCAAGTCCGAGTTCGAATTCGGCAAAATAACCGCGTTTTTTCGAGTTCCAGATCAAGTTCAAGTTCGAGTTTGCAGCCGTGATACTTGCGCTGTTTTTCTTGGTGGCCGCGACATAAACAAGTCAGTGAAGAATATGCACTTATGCAGCTGTTACGAGAAATGCAATCTCAATTTACACGGCTTGATCAACAACAAATATTGTTCCGACAAAGTTTTAATCTTAAAATTTTCTTTTAGTGAACTCGAACAATTTTATTCGAGTTCAAGTTCGAGTTCGAGTTCGGCAAAATAACCGAGTTTTTTCGAATTCGAGTTCAAGTTCAAGTTGGAGTTCGCAGCCCTGGTTTACAAGATACGGCTATTTCCCCATTGGAAACATTGGCGGCTTTCAGCACAAACTGTTGAAACCAATTTAAAGTTGTTTATTTCCATACAAGACAATCAAACCAATCAACTTATGCAGGTTCATGGTACATTTCCATTTTTAAGTTAAAAAAAGCTTTTGCTGGAGCACAAGGAAATTAAACGGTAAATATTGAAACATTTAACAAAAGTTTCAACCAATATTCTTAAAGAAAATTAATTTATGAGCAATTTAAGAATGCTGATGCTAAGGAACTCACAAAAATTAAGAACAGCTAGCTTCAGTCTATAGTTTAGAGGTTCTAAACAAAAACATAAGTTTGTCGTTTAAAATTGCGAGTTGCCGTCACACTTTAAGTATTTTTCATATAAATATATCGCTCGATGTTTAAACTAAGATTATTGTTAATGCTGTGATGCTTTAATGGTCTAGGCCAGGGGTCGGCAACCTTTTGATGCTGCCGGGCCAAAATCAAGCTCAATAATTGGCCGCGGGCCATATATATTGCCATATATATGATTTGCACTAAATCCGGACGAAAAAATACACAAAACTGTTTTCTAGCTATTAACTAAAAACAAAACAGAAATTCAGTTATCATTAAAGCAAACTGCTCAGTGTCAAACAAATACGACATTGGAAACGATGGCTTGCTAAGAATGGTTACACCCGGGGCGGAGTTTCGTGGTGTCACCCTTTATAATATATAGTAGGCGGCAAAAGGTTATATTTGAAAGAAAGCGGTACTACTTCAATGCTGTAAATAGCGGTAGTTATTCGGCTAGCTCAATAACTTCTCATTTTAAGATTCCAAAAATCGGAAGTATGAGCAGCACACGTCTAGTATCAGGTGCATAACCAGAAATCTGCAGTGGGGAAGGGCTGTGTTCGGGGGTCTGAGACCCAAGCACTCAAAAATTTTTTTTTCTTTCAAAATTAGCTTACTTTTAGGCTTATTTTGATAAAAATGAATGCTCTTTAAACTGGCATCAGGGAGAACTCTGGCGGCATAGAAATTAGCAGTGCAACAACATGATTAGATTCAGGCCCGTAGCCAACAATCTGCAATAGCCAATAATTTACGTAACTAATACTGAATAGCCACTCCCCCCCCCACTTTGTTCCTGAGCTTTTTTTTTTTAAACCTACTGTATATTCAGCGTGTTTCAACAAGCGATCGAATTTGATTGCTTGGTGTTAGCGATTTTTTAAAGTTTTACTGATTTGCAATCTATCTTTTTGACAAATTAGCGCCCCATTCTAAATAAGCGTTTCAAAAGATGCTTTTAATTATTTTTAGTCCACTCCACTGAGCTAAACATTTCCAATGATGTTAAACATATTCTTGTTTTCTTTTTTGTTCAATTGTTATCACGAAATGGTGTCACCCCAAAATGGTGACACCCGGGGCGGGCCGCCCCCCGTTAGCGACGTCACTGATTAGAAAGCATGTAACTGAAATTCCTGCAAAAACACTCGCTCTCCGTGTTTTCATAGGTCAAGATGCGAACTGCTAAGTGCTTTGATGGGCGACTAAAATTCTTTTTTCTTTTTCCGGTGGTCTTTAACAGAATAAAACACGGAAATGCTTCCAGTCAAATCTATTGCCTCATGCAATTGTTTAGAAGCGTGGTTTCAGCTCAATTAAATAGTGATCGCTAAACGTCTGTTTGCTACGCTAATCGTCATGATTACGTAAAGAGATCGCGGGCCGTATACACAACTTCGAAAACAGGCCGCGGGCCGGATAAAATGTGTCGGCGGGCCGCAGGTTGCCGACCCCTGGTCTAGGCTATTATGACATCAAAAAAGCAGTTCAAAAATCTTAAGTCTGCAGCCACCTTTCGATGCAGTGCAGGAATTGCCTTAGCTGATGTTGGTGATAAACGCTGCAAAACGTGCAACTAAAGATGGACGAAACCTGAAAATATGAAACAAATGTTTGGCTTGATATCGGTGAGCCGCTGCAAACAATACGTCACATACCGGCAACAATGACAAAATAAAAATGAAGGAATTTCCCTGGTGAAAATGTTTTTAGCGTAAAGATCATTAAGCAATGAATTAGTATCGAAAATTATTATTTGATGAAGAGCAGGAGCGGTATCGCAATGCTAAGCTATGTGGAGTTTCGGACTTAGTCATGTAGAACTTATTAAGCAGCTTATTGGGTCAAATTCCGATTATTTTGAACAGCATAATTCAAGACCGGCAGCCTCTTTTATTTTTCGGCAATATCCTGTCAGCCACGACCCACTGAAATGGTGCAAAAAAAAGAGCATTTTTGCATTAACATTAAACATAATTTTTATTACTTTTTACACAACCGATTGTTTACATTCGTTTTCTTTTTTCAGTTAAATGAAATTCAATTTAGCACTGTGGTTTTCAAACCTTTTTTAAAAAATCACGCAATGGTTCCCTAGCAATTTTTAAATGGCTCACAGACTTCTTAAAAAATTAACTTAAATAAACATAAAACAATAAGTTGTTTTTTTATTGTATCAATGTGATGGGCAACGATGACAGTACGGTACGGTACGTTCTGAATTTGTGTACAACGTATCAGAGATGGAGTCCTCAAGAACACATTTTGAAGTTCTTGGCCTTGGCCTCGAAGTCTCAAGTCCTCGAAAATTGCCCTGTCTTCGGCTCAAGAACAGCACTATTTTTTGAACCGTTGCAATTTTATTGAAAACGCCAGAAACCTCGCTGAAAATTTGCGAAGAGCTTTTTTGCTTCCCTCATTTGGAGATCGCCTGCAAAAAATTTTAGAAGACCTTTTTTTTGAGGGGGAAGCACACTTCTGCCTTTGTCCTTGACCTTGGCCTCGAGCGTTCCTGTCCTTGGCCTCGAGAGAGTATGTTCTCGGAAGAGCTGTCCTTGGCCTCGTTTTTTTTTTGTGTCCTTGGCCTCGAGCCTTGTAAAATTTATTCTATACAATTTCACTGACGAATGTAAAATTTATTCTATACAATTTTACTGACAAAGGTAAAATTTGATCATGAATGTAAATTGTCACGACCCCAGTTTTTGTATATTTTCAGCTCAATCAAACTGCAAACCAAAAAGGTTGTTGATGTCCACTATTTTAAAAGCATGATTTAATATTGAATTGACAAAATGTCCCATGTAATTGAAATGTCCGTGAAGTCTCCATTCGCAGTGAATTCGCAATGCTTTGCGACTGTATGGAGACTCTTCGGAGACTGCACTGAGAATTATTCGCAGTCAAAGTCGCCAAACTGTGAGAGCGACATAAATAAAAGCGGTTTTAGGTTTTTAACAATCAAGAATGTTTGACTAAATATGCGATAATTTTGTAGGGTAACCTGCAAGAGAAACGAACAGGCTACATCAACTTTCACTCGGTATCCTTTCGAATTCCCCTATTGACCCCCGCTAATTCGCTGCTCTCGGTTTTTGCTACACTGGATGCCAGGACAAAGTCAAGTGCTTTTCGTAAGTGGCTTAAATAGCTTTGAAGCTGCTTGTGACACCCACCCCTATGAAAATAAGCACGGCCAAACTGAGGTACTCCATCTTTCACAAAAATCTGATCAGTGCTAGCTGCTAGTGGTGAAGCAAGTAGAGAAGTTCCAATATCTTTGGGATGCATTCATGAGTGACAAAAAGCATTCGGGTCTGGTTGAATACTCGAAATGGCAAAGCTAATGTACTATACGGAAGTCAAGAAACGAAAATATCAAAATTCTCAATTTTGAAACGAGTTCTTGTCTCTCTTTGTACCAAAAAAACTTTTCAAAATTTTGTCAAAATAGTTATTCAAAATCAAGTTAAGTCAATTTTCTGTCAGTTCAGTTTTTGAATTTTGGACAAGCATGGGCAAGTTTTCAAATTTTGGCGGAATATTTCAAACCGAGTTAAATCGATTTTTTGTCAGTTTTGAAAATATTGGCAAGATTAGCAACAAGGGGCAAACATTAAAACTTTGGCTAAATAATCAATATCGAGTTACGTTTATTTTTTGTCAGTTTCGGAAATATTGGCTATAACCTAAATCACGACAGAGTTTGAAATTTGATTTTGAGAAAGCTTTTGGTGCCTTATTTGTTAAATCAAATCAAATATTGCATTATACTCGCTGTATTACGCCGAAGCTGGAACGAGTTGGCGGGGCCCGTCTCCGTGTCATTGTACGTTGGCAATTATTTTGCTGTATCCATTAAAATTGTAAAAATCAGCACTACTTAGAAGACTTCCAAAGTCGTGTGGCATCTTACCAAATAAAGAATCACATCCAACAGGATGTTGATTTTTATGTTATCTTTGAATGATAAAGCATCGTATTCAACCATTCACGATATTCACTCTACAGTTTTACTTGTTTGGCAATATTTTTTCTGTCTCATTTGAACTGAGCGAATGTAATCGGTGCTATATTATGTCGTTCGATGATCTTTGTCACGGCTAGAATAGATTATGATCTCTCTAATGCCTGAACAATCCGGAAATTTTGTCAATCTGCAATTACAATATGGCTTTGCAATCCATGTAATTTTTACAACAGACGAAATCCAATAATACAAAAATTGAACGACTTCTCTGACATGCATAAGTCATGTCGGTTCAAAGTTATTTGCCACCAAAACGTCTATTTTAGTAACTTTATTTAACCTTTAAAATCTTCTTTTCAGCTCCTATTCACAAAGAAAAAACTTGCTTAAAGTATTTTAAAAAATATCTGAAAACCCCAGATAAACTACTGTACATGTTGCAACTTACAAACAAAAAATAAACCACAAGTAGCAAGTAAAATTTGATTTCTTTGTGAAAGTGTTGATGCTTACAGTACATAAACTGCGTTAGTTTAGCTTCAAACTAACAATACGTAACTCACTTATGGCACTAAACATCAAACTAAACTCCACGATTTTTTGTGCTGGTGCAAATGAAATAAAATAACTTTTGGGAGCTTGAACAAAAGACGTTTTCCGTAATTTCAGAAAGCAATTCACCGCAATATAAAACAATACAATACTTCAAAATTGTAGTATTGTTTACCGCAAACCTGGTAAAGAATTCGATGTTTGGCGCCACCCCAGATATCAAAGGAGAAAGGAACTTAACCAGTGGGTTGACTTTCCGTTCGATCTTTTATTGCCCTGGTTTTATTCAAATTTTAATTTTTAGATTTACTCGCTCACCCCTGAAGAGCTTAATAATCTTTATTGTAAATACTGTGCGTGTTTATTGGTTTGAACTTGTAAATTTGAGACATAACAAGTGTTTTTCTTACAATAAATACAGAATAGTATACGTATGTTATTGTTAATGGTCCCATGTAAATGTACAGCACAACAGTGGCGGGTCTGACAAGTAAAAAGATAGCCAACCAAACACCAGTCTCAACAATATGGCAAAAATAAGTTTTAGAGTCTTCCAAATGCTAAGCATTTTCACAGACTGCAGAACGCTCATGAAAATTCATTTTGTAAATGATAATGACATAAAAAATGATAATGACCTAAAAAATGATAATGGCCTAAAAACGGTAATGACATAAACTCAGCAAACTTGAACGTTAATGGTCATCCTATATGGTTGATCGATTGCACAGAATAAATATCAAACCATGTTTTAATAAAGCTCCTCTTTTTGACAGTCAAACTTATGTCTGTCTTTGCATGTTGTGGTGGCTAAACACGTGACATTGGAGCTGTGCCAAATGCAATTTCACTTATAAAAGCGGTGACGCTAACCGAAACAAACTTTAATCTCAGAAGTAGTGTTAACAAAAAATACAGCAATAAAAAGCTAAAAATTGCTGTGCTCTAAAGTTTTCTGTAATATAAAGGCTTAGTAGTTTCAGGTTTTCGGGTGATCAAAAATCAAGCAATAACAAACAATGATATTGAAACAAAAGAGTAATTTTACCTTTATATAATTGTTTTACTGGTTTTAACTTTTAAATTTAAAACATAACGAAGTTTTTACTTGTAATAAATACAGAACAGTATGTTATTGATGATGGTCCCATGCAAACGTAGAACACAGCAATGCTGGGCCCGACAGGTAAAAAGCTAGCCGACCAAACACCAGGCTTTACAGTTTGGCAGAATTAAGTTTTAGATTCTTCCAAATGCTATGCATTTTCCCAGACCGTAGAGTGCTGCTAAAAATTCTCTTTGTAAGTAAGCGCAGCCAAAATGTTACTGACATAAATTCATCAAGTTTGAACTAAAACTTGAATTTGAATGGCCTACCTAATACCTATATGGTCCATCAACTGCACAGAAGAATTATCAAATTATATTTTTACTAAAACAAGCAGTCTATGACATGCAGTCAAACTTATTTGTGTCTTTGTATGCTGTGGTGGCTATAGACACGTGATTTATTTATCAAAACAGTGACACAAACCACAATGCTATATTCAATTTTATCTCAAAAGTTGTGAAGAAAAATACAGCAAAGAAAAGCTAAAAACAGCATTGCTCTGGAGTTACTTTAAAAATAAAGGCTTTGTATTGCAGCTGTTTGGATATCAATCAAGCAATAACATACGATAATACTAAAACAGAAGATAAATTTCACCTTTAATTCATCATTACTTGTGGGTCGTTCAACAAGTTTTTATTAAACAAATGATGAATGCGTTACAGCTCGGCCAACAGACTAGAAAATTTCAATTCATTTACTGTCGTTATTAGTTGAACTAAAAGTTTTTTTTCCCTCCTTCAATTGAGAAGAAGAATCGACAATCTAGAAGATGTAGAAAAAATATCAGGAGATATTAAGAAAATAAATTTTCTGATGGCGAAATTTGTATAAATTTTCTGAGGTTTTCTGAGGTTCGTATCTCGAGACGGTGTTGGTAACGGCTTTCCACCGTTGCAACGTTTCTTCGAAAGGAGCTGGGTGCTGTGTTGCCAGCAGGCCCAATGACGAGTAGATGGGTTCCGCAAACTTGTTACACGTTTAGTCGTAATATAGCGAATAACGAAAAGTTTAATTTGGTACCAAAATTTATATGCGGGGACTGAAAAAGGTTGTCAGCGAGAAGCTTGCTTTTGAGCCAGCATGTAATAAAGTAAGAGTAAAATGTGTTGAAATAGTCGCTCCTTTAAATACTACTCTAATCACATAATCGCCATCAAGCAGAGCTTTGCAGTTTAATACCTAACGCAACAGTTTCGCAAATCCATTTCGAATTCTAACACTAAAACATAACCTTAGGCAATTCAGTGATCCCTCGCTATATCGCGCTTCACCTATCGCGGCTTTGCTATTTCGCGGAATTTTTTACAGTGCTTTTTTTACAGTGAATTCTGATTGGCTTAGGGGCGTTACTGTTGTCTAGAAGTTCATCACAATAAAAAAATATTGTTTTACAACACCGTTCTTTAAACTATTATAGTTATTTGTAAGAAACCGTTAATATTTCTATTTCTTAAACACATTTTGGACCTGAAAAGCGGTTTTGTTTTTTGTTTCATTCTGCAGCACAGTATTGCATTGTAAAATAACAGTAAAAAATAAAGCTGACTACTTCGCGGATTTCACCTATCGCGGGTTATTTTTGGAATGTATTCCCCGCGATAAACTAGGGTTCACTGTACAGCCGAAAATTTTACACTGCGCGCATCAAAGAATAAACACGTGAAGCGAAATCAGAAAAAATCAAATTTTCTAACAACCGCTTTAGTCATTAATCAACCAAAAGATGCACCAATTAATCACTCATTTTCACAGTACTTCAATAGTAAACCATATAATTTACCGCTGTCAGTATCAAACAATAACTCAGTAGCGCTGTATAAACAATTATTAAATTTTATAAATTTTATAAAAAACAATGCAAAAATTTTGGAATTACTGTTGCTCTGAGAAATCGTCTAGCACTTTGTGGAAGCATCAGCCTACACAGCAATGGTATTAGACCAATAGAACATCATTTTAATACTAACTAAGAATATACATTGAAGTAATTGTAGCATACAATTATACGCAGTAGTATTTCAACGTACATTAGTACAGTATTTAAGAAACTTAAATTATGTAGTCATTGTAGTGGAAAAAACAGTGAGGTATAGTTCACAATCAATTTTTAGCAGCTGGCTTAGTAGCAAAATATATTTGGTTCATTTAGTTAATACAATACAAAGCACATGCTAATGCAGTAACGCTGTATATTATAGAATGTGTAAAAGATGATGTAATACAGATGAAGCCTTATGTAGCAACAACATAAGAGTACGTACAAGAAAAAAATGAAATGAGAGTAAAAAGACAGAGTGTTTCAATAAAATGATTTACGTCATTCTTGGATTTTGAAAGTCAAATGTAGACCGGCGAGGTGGTCGAGAGGTAACGCGTTCGTCTCTGGATCGGGAGGTCTGAGGTTCAAATCTCAAGCCGGTCAAATCGGATACAATGTTACTAATAGCTCGCCACCGCTGCGACATTTTTTCGAAAGGAGCTGTGTTACCCGGGCGCAGTGACGCGGATATGGGCCCCGCAAACTCGTTACACGCTTTGGCGTAATATAGCGAGTATAATGAAAGATTTGATTTGATATGCAATAAAGTAGTTTTGAAGTAATCCAGTTGGTAGTAATTACATATTTTTTTGTGATGTCTTTGAACGAATTCCAATCGAGTATTTTAACGAAACTAACGTGTATATATCAATGTCGTTTTTTGCTTTGGCTCTCATCAATCACTCCCTAATAGATTTATAATTTAAAGCCCTATTTAATTTAAATTTATTTTTGGATGGATTTCTAACTGAGCTTGTGTGCTGTCACGTTTCAATTTCAAAAATTGAAACCGAGCTTCTGTTGCAAAATAGTGACATTTCTAGCTTCTAATGAGCGACATTTTTAGCTTCTTGTTGCTAATGACCTCGTTACTTTCTCTTGTTGTATATTAAATGCTACAATTTCTTTACTATTGCCCACGTAACTTTGCTGCTTGTTCAAAGCGACCAAAAAATCTTTATCTCTGCTTGGTGGCTTTGAACCAGAAGAATATTTATGTGGAGTCGAAACGTCAATCGGAATGCTATGAAAGAGGTGGACCCCTATAAGCGGATGCGGATTTGTCCAAAAATAAAAGCCACGCTGTCGCATCCTCGTGAGTGGAGGATGGATAATATGGGTCGATCAATCAAATTAGTGATAGTTGCTCTAGAAACGGTGTAGCCTTTTGGAACAAAAAACTAAATTTGAAGAAGCATTCGGAGAGAAGGTCAGAGGTGTGATATTTGTTGACTCAATCCTGAGTGTTTTAACTGATTTGTGATGCGAATTTTTTCTATAAAGCTGTAAAAAAACAAGATTGGACGAGATTATATCACCGGAAATTTTTATCTTGTTTTTAGTTAATTCTGACTCAAGTCTACTCAAACGTAAGCTATTGCTTGGTTACCAGGTTGAATGCTGCGGTTATAAATTCAGTTTCACTTTAAACAAACTCAAAAGAAATGCCATATATTGAACGTGGAAGAAGAGAGGTTGCGTCACAACGAGACCCTCCAGGACAACGAAGTGTTTATATTCCTCCAGGTACGTTAGGCGTACACTGTAAGTCTATATTACTTGAAAGTACACGTAACTAATCGTCTGGAATTCCAAATGCGCTTAATCGTTTATTCCAAAGTTTATTGTTCTTTTATCTAAGTGTTTTTTTTGTGTTTTAGACTGGCAATTATGTAACTTTAAGCAATGAGATTTTGCAAAAAAAAAAAATAGGATAAATAAGCCGGTCAAATTAGCATAACATTGATAAGTTTGTAAAAACTGCTCATTTTTAAATGCTGGGTATTCGATTTATTTGAGAAAATTCTTTCAATCGAAACCGGATTTGTCTTCATCATTTTCGATTTTGCAAAAAGTAGAAAAACGTAATTGCAAAACGAAATAATAATGTACAGTTTGTAGGGCAGTATTTTGTCTTCATCATTTTCGATTTTGCAAAAAGTAGAAAAACGTAATTGCAAAACGAAATAATAATGTACAGTTTGTAGGGCGGTATTTTTTTAAATGAAATAAATTATAAAGTGCAAGAATACGAAGTAATTTCAAATGATTTGTGGTCTGTTTTTTGTTTATTTTTTATGTTTACGCAATAACAAAAAATAAATAAACTAAAGAAAAAGGAACACAAATCCAATCGCTTGACAGGTAGGCCGAAAGCCACGTTCTTAATTTGATCAACATGACGTAATCACAGCATCAACAATGAGCATGAAAAATTGCGAATGAGTCAATCAAGCAATGACTTTTGACAACGTTTCGACATTTTGTTGCCAGCCAGTAGCTTTCCACTAGAGGCGGTATTTGAAGACGGAAGTGAATATTTCAACGAAAATTTTTAAGTTAAAGAGAATAAAACGAAAGTGAAGTATATTCATCTACGCATTTTTAATTTACTTTTTTGGGAGTGCAGTAAGATTGGGGTTTAAGTTATGGTATGGGATTACTTTTAGGGTAATGATTTGAGTTTGGGTTAGGATTGGGTCAGAATCATAAAACAAAATTTCCGGTGAAATCTCAATAAAGCAAAAATTCAAAACGTAAGCGAGCATTTTTACTGAACGTTTCATAACATTGCTAGTCTCATCATCAGCAGCTAAATGATTAAGGCAACAACGACTTGCCAGAAGCAAAAGCACAGAAAAAAGGTAAAGCAGCGGCGCAAGAAGCAATGATTTTGATTTTACGATCGCCTTTTATTCTGTGCTTTTGCTTGTGACAAGTTGTCGTTGCCTCAAGCATTTATCTGCAGATGATGAGACTACGTTTTGAAACGTTCGGTAAAAATGCTCGCTCACATTTTGGTTCTTTGCTTTTGAGATCACTTAAACGTTTCAGTGTTATGCTTCGGTGAAATAGTTTCTTCTTAAAAACAACTGTTAAGACTCTATAAGCGCAATGGCACGGAAATGAACTCCGCAAGCTTGTAGTTACTCGAAGAATTAACTGTTCAACTAAACATGATTAGGAGAACCCGAACGCAAAACCTCCAGACTCTCCACATTTCTCCATTACCCCAGGAATTCCCCAATCGACCCCTGTCAATTCGCTGCCCATGGTTTCTTCTACACAGGATATCGGGACAGAGTCAAGTGTTTTTCGTAAGTGATTAGAGTTGTTGTGTTATTGTAAAATATGCAGCAACCCCGAAGTATTAATGTGAAACAGCATTGTGAGCATACTACCGGTATTGTGCAGCAAACATTTTTACGTATATTTCCATTTAACCAACAGGTCAGTATTCCAGGTTTACTTATTTTTTTCATTTTTTCCGCATCCGACTTGCTTATCTTGTACGAAGCACTCGTGTTTCCGGTGTAGATGAACTGTTAGCTACACGCTGCATAAATTTTTAAGTGTGGAAAACTTAATAGTCCGATATTGATTTGCTTTCAGATGTGGCCAATGCAGCAACAGTTGGTCGCTTGGTGATGACGTCACTTTAGACGAATGGCATACATCAGATTGTGACTTCATAAACGGAAGAGATACAACAAATATTCCTGTTTGTAAGTTCAGACAACGAGTACATTGCCGATATGACCTTCGTCATCTCATTAATTTATGCAGTTTTGGTGTTATTTGGTCGACGTACAGTTTGTGGTAGCCTGCGCAAAAACGTCATGAGATGAACCAATGAATGATTAGTTTTCTAAACAACAAAAAGACGTTTGTTGTTATTTGTTGTTAACTTTCCTTAACAACAAATGTCTTACACCAAAGGACGAGCTGTGGCACAACAGCCAATCCATGCCATTTGACCTGTTGGGTAATATTACATTTCTGCTTTTTGATTACAGCTAAGCGGTTCGTAATCTTAAATAATCTGTACCGCTATGTAATTTCAGCGTCGTTTTTGCGCCGAAATCAACCCGCCCGAAACAATGAGCATCCTTCTTCAGTCAACCACAGCATTGTGCCGCCTGTGAATCGTAGTCATCCAACCATCGTAGCTCCACCTTCTTCTGATGTTCTCGACGAGACTGCCCCAAGCATCTCTTCAAATCGCATCTTTAATCCTTCCTCAACTAGGCGGGAACCAGCAAACCGCCATTCCACCCCTCAACCTCCTGCGATCTCTCCAGAGGATGACCTTTCTGAAAATTACCACCTGCCGACTTCATTGCCTCGTTGGAATTGCGGCCAGATAAATTTTTATTAAAAGCATGTTTTTTTACTAAATAGGTACTTTACAAACTTTTACTTTCCAAAACCACATCTTTCGTATTTACTCTTTTTTTAAATGTTGCGGAAGATGTAATAATAAGCGTTTTTCAAAAAGCTCTCTCGACATGTTAGAACCGAACTCTCACACTCCAGTTCTGACCCTTGATATGCGAGTGATGAGCAATTTGGATTATACTGCATGAAAAAAAACCTTTCGACTTCGCCGAAAGTCATTTTTATACCAATTCAAACCGATTAAAAAATATAAACTCTCAAGTTTACAATGTTGCTGTAATGTGGATGACATTTTCCATAAGTAAAATTTTTAATATTTTCATTTTCTTAATTTCTGGTTGATTTGCATTGCATTGTCTTTCTACGCTAATGTTTATGCCTTAGTCGTAGTCATACTGACGAGGAATATAAGACTAAAGTCGATTTGTTTTAATTAAAATATTCAGTCTTTAAAGCAGCTTTTCGTCTAACACTAGTCAAGAAGAATCGCCAGAATGGAGAGCGCAGGAAAAAGAACATTAGTGAACAGTCTTTGGACTATATATTCAAACTAGTTTATAGCTTGAAGATCATTGAAGCTCTTTCGTTGCTCTTTTTTCAGCCAATCACGGCTCGAGTTTTTCCTATTATTAGAAGCGCTTGTTGTCTTGAGCTCTCCATTTTGACGATTCTTCTTGACGTGTTGCACATGAAACGCTGCTTCGAAAAATGAACATATTGAACAAAGCAATTATCAAGTTCTGTACCACCAATCAACATTAAAGTCGACTTCAAAACAGCTATGCTTTTTTGGCTGTGGGTTGTTTAGGTTTTAGCTTTGCAGGGTTTCCCGTTTTTTTGTTTTTGTGTTTATCAAATTTTCTAACTAATTCACTATATTTTCTCACAGCTCGTTACTTCACTGCAATATCAATTTCAATGTTAGATTTAAGTTCATTGCTGATTTTGTGCGCACCAAGATTTTGTTTGTTTTAGAAATCCAACCATTTATTTGATTTTGTAAGCTGGGTTTCGACAAAACTGGAAAGAAGGGTTTTGAAGGATTATAACGTTACTTTGAATGCAAAAAAATCATCGGTAATTCCAACTTTTAAACAGTTGAAATTTGAGCTTCTAAAAGCTAGATTCTAGAACATTTTTTTTTTTCTTGGTGAATATCTTAAAACAAAATCTGGTGGTAAATATGTTGAAGAAAACTTTTAAAACGCGCAATTTTTTAAAGTTAGCTGTGCGACGCCATTTATTGAGCAGGTAAATCAACAATTCCTGAAGTGAAAAACTATTCTTGTGATGTGGAAATTGACCATCTAAACTTCAAATGAAAGTGTTGTTCTGAATTAATAAATGGTAAAAAAATAATTTATTGTGCAGAGATTTATTTTTGACGTGTTTCAACAAATTTTTTGAGTGTTGACTTTTGAGTCGGTGAAACAATATAATTTAGAAAATTGCAATTGCTTGCCTGATAAATCAGACGCGCTGCATTTGTCCAATTCCACCAATGAAAGGCTGCTTTTTTCAGACTCTATTCATTAGCCCTAATTTTATCAAGCTGGGCCACTACTTTGGATAGACTGCTTGCATGTTTCTAATAACGTTTAACTTGGTTTTTCTAAGAACAAAACGACGCATGACCAATTTGGAAATCAAACCTGAAACCAGCCAATTTCAATTTTTAATCCAATGCTATTTCACCGAACCACGCCGCGACTTTGCAGAATATTGTCGAATATGCAACATTTTTTATTGTTTATTTATGTAAATTTTCTTCAAATGTAATGAAAATTTAATTGACTTTAAAGCTTTCGACCTCATAAAACACGGACAAACAGTAATCAGTAGCGTGGCAAAGGAGTCTCTTGCTCCCTCTGCATTAGGCCAGTCGACCAAAAGGCAAAATAAGAAAATACCGCGTTTTTTGTGCTTCTGAGATTGTCTCTTGCACTGGAATGGACTAAAAAGCGATTTAAAGCATCTTTTAAAACATATATTTAAGGAGGCCAATTTGTAAAAAATAAAACTCAAAAATTAGTAAAACTTTGAAAAACGGTCAAAAGTAAGCAATCAAACTTGATCACTAGTTTAAACATGCTAAACATAGGATTTATCAAAAAATGTGCTATAACCTCAGGATTAGTTAATAACAAATCATCTTTCTCAAATCCCGTTTCATTAACCCCACCTTCCCCCAATTATCTTGCCCAAAAACACATAGACAAAACACTGTAGATTACCTTCTTGTGAGTATTGAACTAAAGAATTTCATGATTTACCAGCTTCAAAAGTAGAGAACCAATATTTTACAAGTAGCTACATCATATCCCGTTTACGCAACCATGTTCGATCGTGTTTGCTCTGCCAATTTCGATGTCACGTTTTAAAAGCATTAGTTTTTATCAAAATAGGCCAAATACTAAGTTATTTTTGCACAAAAACATGCAAAATTTTCGAGCGCTGGGGGTTCCGCCCACAGACCTCAAAACAGCCCTTTTCCCACCATGCGGATTTCTGGCTACGCGCTTGCTATCAAATCAGAATATTATATTCTGTCAAAAATAAACAATGCAAGAAGATATCTTAAAAAGGAGAATGTGTTTTTTTTGCTGCGTTCTTTTATGTTGCTTCTAGCAAATAACAAAAAAACCGAAAAAATAATAATTTGCAATCGAATGTTGCGATATATATTTAAAATTTCGATCATTTTTGTTGAGGTACAACTTTAAATTTCTGTTTATCCTAATTGATTATTTGGCTCGTGCTTTTTTGTGAACAAATTTCAGCTTTTTAATATTCAGGTAATGCAGCAGTGAATATTTTACTTTTCTTGATTTTTGCTTGACTGCTGATACTGTTCATTACACGACGCTAAAGTTATCTTGATAAAAAAAATTGTTGCAAAAAAATACATAAATTCTTTCTTTAATCATGGCTATGTTTTAGTCTTTATTTAATTCCAAATAAATTTGCAAAACAGCTGCGTTAGATATTGAATTGTGAAGCTCTCAGTAAATTGAGTTTTTTGTAAAATTCTTAATATTTTTTCGAAGAAGCGCGACTACATAAGCGCAGCCGAATTCATTATAGTCAAGGACTCATAAAAGACACAATATGTGACTCGTATAGTATTTTACAGGAGTGACTATTTGAACACATTTTACTGCCACCTGATTTCATGGTGACTCCAGAGAAAGCTTCTCGCTGACCACCTCATCCAGTCCCCGCATTTAATTTTTTATTTCAACTCAAAACTTTCATTAAACTCGCCGACGGGTGCTGTAACGAGTTTCCGGGGCTCATCTTCGCATCTTTGCGCCAACTGGCGACACAGCACCCAGTTCCTTCCGAAGAAACGTTGCAGCGGTGGCGAACCGTTGGCAACACTATGTCCAATTTAATCGTCCTGAGATTTAAACTTTGGACCTCCCTCTCTAGTTATGAACGCAATACCGCTTGACCAACTGGCCGGTAAATTTTCAAGCAACCTCTTGTAACCTCTTTAATCGACCGAAATCGATTTTAAAATTTTTATTATCTTGAAAACTTGCCCACGGTTATTACTTTGCCAATATTTCCAAAACTGACAAAAAATCGACTTAACTCAATTTAAAATATTTCTCCAAAATTTGATACCTTGCCCATGGTTATCCAAAATTCCAAAACTGAACTGACAAAAATCTGACTTAACTTGATTTTGGATAACTATTTTGCAAAAGTTTTGAAACTTTTTTTTGGTACAAAGAGAGACAAGCCTTCGTTGCAAAATTGAGAGTTTTGATATTTTTGTGTCTTGACAACCGAGTAATGCATTAGCTTTGCCATTTCGAGATTCCGACCAGACCCGAATGCCTTTCGTCACTCGTGAATGCAACCCCAAGATATTGGAACTTCTCTACATGCTTCACCTCTAGCACCCAGCACTGATCAGGTTTTCGTGAAAGATGAAGTACCTCAGTTTGGCCGTGCTTATTTTCATGGCGGCCGTATATCACAAGCAGCTTCAAAGTTATTTAAGCCACTTACAAAATAAAGGCACTTGATTCTATCCTGGCATCCAGTGTAGCAGAAAACGTGAGCAGCGAATCGGCGGGGGTCGATAGGGGAATTGGAAGGACAACGAATGAAAGTTGATAGCCTGTATGTTTCCCTTGCAGGATCCCCAATAAAATTATCGCAAATTTAGTCGGACATTCTTGGTTGTTGAAAACCTGAAGCCGCTTTTATTTATGCCGCTCTCACACTTTGGTGACTTTGACTGCGACTGTGCTGCAAATAACTCTTGGTGCAGTCTCAGCGCAGTCTCCGTAGACTCTCTATAGAGTCGCAAATCATTGCGAATCCTCTTCGAATGGAAACTTCACGGAGACTGCGCTGACACTGCCCTATGAATTGATTCACAGTCTGCAGTCGCCAAAGTGTGACAGCGGCATTACTAGAGAAAAGGACGAATGGGCTTTAGCCATGGCAACGTAATTCAAAAGGATGCTAAAATCCACTGCAGCGTTAAACCTTTTCAAGCAGCAAACGAAAAGACCCACTTCAAATCTGACAAGTGTATTTTCAAATTACTATGCGATTATTGTCATAATGACTTGACACCCAAAAGTATTGGACATTACAATTACATGGGACATTTTGTCAATTAATTATTAAACATCAAGCGTTTAGAATAGTGGATAACAGCATCCTTTAAGTTTTGCAATTTAATTGAGTTGAAAATATACTAAAACTATAATTAGGAGCGTGACAATTTACTTTAGTGATGAAATTTTACCTTAGTCAGTGAAAATGTATGGAATAAATTTACTTCGTGATTGAAAACGTGTAAAACTAAATGGGAGCTTGCTGAGAAGCAATCTCAGTGAGCGACAGACGCATGTTGAACTGTGAGATTCTCCGAAAAAGCCTTTTGCTTTCCTGTTAAGAAATTAATTAGAACTTAAAAATATCTTCTGAGACACTCAAAAAGGTTTGGAATTTCGAACATTGTCCAAATTATTTTTGATCGACAACATATAGTGACAGATAATAAAAAAAATCCTATCCAAGCTTAAGCTGTTGTAAGTATGTCAAAATATTTATCTCTTAAACATCTGCTGATATAAAAAACTAAGCCCTAGCTTGAGCTGCTCCAAAAATTCATTTTTGGGGGCTCATTTGGGGGTCCCCAGGAGGTGGTATCCCCAAACTATGTCATAATATTTGTCTCTTAAATATCAACTGATGTAAAAAAAAAACTATCGCCCTAGCTTGAGCCGTTCAAAAAATTGATTTTTGGAGGGTCCATTTGGGGAAGTTTCCGGGGGGGTTGGGGGGGGGTGGTACCCCAGACTATATCAAAATGTTTGTGTCTTAAACATCTGCTATTATCGAAAAAACTAACACCCTAGGTTGAGCCGTTCAAAAAATTCACCTTTTGGGGGCCAATTAGGGGGCCCGGGCCTCCTGGTTGTTAATATTATTGTTAATTACTTCTGTTAAACAAGCTCCCATGTATTTCAAAAATCTCGTTCCAGTGCCATTTCATATTTTCATTATCGGTGCTCAAGCTATTTGTCACATTTGTCACATCCAAAAAAAATTTGCCACTTTCAAAAAAAGCTTTGTCACTTTGAAGTCTTTGTAACTTGAAGTCTTTGTCACTTGAAGTCTTTTTGAAGTCTTTGTCACTTTGTCGCTTTGTCACTTTAAGGTCTTTGACAAAACTTTTAAAAGCTTTGTCACTTTGTCGCTTTGTCACTTTGTCACTTTGAAGCTTTGTCGCTTTGTCACTTCCAAAAAAAATTTGTCACATCCAAAAAAAGCTATTTTTCATATTTGTCACATCAAAAAAAATCTTGTTCCAAAAATGTATTTCAAAAATCTCGTTCCAGTGCCATTTCATATTTTCATTATCGGTGCTCAAGCTATTTGTCACATTATTTTAAAATGCTTTGTAAATACGAGCCTCTTTTGATCGATTATGTAGATTTAATAATGAAGTAAATTGGAATGACATTTTTGAAGTAGATGCGAACTTGTTTCCACTCACAAAGGTAAATTCATTCTATACGTTTTCACTCTCGAAGTAAATTTATTCTATACAATTTTACTGACGAAGGTAAAATTCGATCATTATTGTAAATTGTCACGCCCCTAATTATAGTTTTAGTATATTTTCAACTCAATTAAATTGCAAAACTTAAAGGATGCTGTTATCCACTATTCTAAACGCTTGATGTTTAATAATTAATTGACAAAATGTTCCATGTAATTGTAATGTCCAATACTTTTGGGTGTCAAGTCATTATGACAATAATCGCATAGTAATTTGAAAATACACTTGTCAGATTTGAAGTGGGTCTTTTCGTTTGCTGCTTGAAAAGGTTTAACGCTGCAGTGGATTTTAGCATCCTTTTGAATTACGTTGCCATGGCTAAAGCCCATTCGTCCTTTTCTCTAGTAATGCCGCTGTCACACTTTGGCGACTGCAGACTGCAAATCAATTCATAATGCAGTCTCAGCGAAGGCTCTGAGCAGTCTCCGTGAAGTTTCCATTCAAAGAAGATTCGCAATGATTTGCTACTCTCTGAAGACTCTTCGTCAACTGCACTGAAAATCATTCGCAGTGGAGTCGCAGTCAAAGTCACCAAAGTGTGAGAGCGGCCTGAACAAATGCGGCTTCAGGTTTTTAGCAATCAAGATTGTCCGACTAAATTTGCGATAATTTTATTGGGGATCCTGCAAGGGAAACATACAGGCTATCAACTTTCATTCGTTACCCTTCCAATTCCCCTGTCGACCCCCGCCGATTTGCTGTTTACGTTTTCTGCTACACTGGATGCCAGGATAGAATCAAGTGCCTTTATTTTGTAAGTGGCTTAAATAACTTTGAAGCTGCTTGTGATATACGGCCGCCATGAAAATAAGCACGGCCAAACTGAGGTACTTCATCTTTCACGAAAACCTGATCAGTGCTGGGTGCTAGAGGTGAAGCATGTAGAGAAGTTCCAATATCTTGGGGTTGCATTCACGAGTGACGAAAGGCATTCGGGTCTGGTCGGAATCTCGAAATGGCAAAGCTAATGCATTACTCGGTTGTGAAGAAACGAAACTATCAAAACTCTCAATTTTGCAACGAGTTCTAGTCTCTCTTTCCAAAAAAATTTGTCAAAATTTTGGCAGAATAGTTATTTAAATCAAGTTAAATCAATTTTCTGTCAGTTCAGTTTTGGAATTTTGGATAATCATGGGCAAATTTTCAAGTTTGGGCGAAATATTCCAAATCTAGTAAGTCGATTTTCTGTCAGTTGTGGAAATGTTTTGTTAAATTAACTAAACTGCCAATTTGATTTTTTACTGAAATTCCCTCAACAATAATTTGATGTTCCAAAACTAAACAAACTTTTCTTTACTAAATTAATTTCTTTACTTTAGGTTGGCACATTGAAAGTGTTTGTTAAATTTCTAATAGTTTTGTAATTACATTTGTTTCAACAAGCTGCCTTGGCCAAGAGACAGCAAAGGGACCTCTCGGTCTTCGATTCAACCTGCCACCTGCTCACCTGTCTACCACACACGGTGGAGGCTTCATACTGTCCTTTTTAATGCTGAACGTCAAGCAGGAAAGCTGTGAATACCAATTTTTATAGTCTTGGATTTGACCCGGCCGGAATTCGATCCAGAGTCTATCGCTTCAGTAGCAGACGCTTTATCTATTCGACCACTGATCGCTTTAAAACCATGAGCAAACTCTTTTTTTGAATTTTTTTCCACATTATGTCGGTTGTCAATTCTTCTATTCAGATGAAGAAGGGATTAAAATCTTTTTTGATTATTCTAATATTTACGGTAGATGAATTGAAAATTTACCGGCAAGTTGTTCGAACGGTAATGCGTTTATCACTGGAGAGGGAGGTCTGAGGTTCAAATCTCGGGACGATTAAATTGGACGCAGTGTTGCCAACGATTCGCCACCGCTGCAACGTTTCTTCGGAAGGAACTGGGTGCTGTGTTGCCAGTTGGCGTAAAGATGCGAAGATGGGCCCGGAAACTCGTTACAGCACCCGTCGGCGAGTTTAATGAAAGTTTTGAGTTGAAATAAAAAATTAAATGCGGGGACTGGATGAGGTGGTCAGCGAGAAGCTTTCTCTGGAGTCACCATGAAATCAGGTGGCACTAAAATCCGTTGGAATTGTCACTCCTGTAAAATACTATACGAGTCAAATAATCACTATCAAGCAAAACATTCTTCACTTTATTGGGTCGTTTATGAGTTCATGACTATAATGAATTCGACAGCGCTTATGTAATCGTGCTAGTTCGAAAAAAAAAAGATTTTTACAAAAAACTCAATTTACTAAGAGCTTCACAATTCAATACATAGCTCAGCTGCTTTGCAAATCGATTTGAAATTATATACACACTAAAACATAGCCATGATTGTAAAAGAAATTCATGTATTTTTTTTTTGCAACAAATTTTTTTAACAAGACAACTTTAACATCGTGTAATGAACAATATCAGCAGTCAAGCAAAAATCAAGAAAAGTAAAAAATTTACCGAAATGCCTGAATATTAAAAAACTGAAATTTGTTCACAAAAAACGCAACGAGCCAAATAATCAATTACGACAATAAACAAAAATTAAAAATTGTACCCCAATGAAAATGAACAAAATTTTAAATGTATATTGTAAAATTTTTGTTGCTGTTGTTTGCTAGAAACAACATAAAAGAGCGCAGCAAAAATATAAAAAACAAATCATATTCCACTTTTTACGATATTTTTTTGTATAGTTGTTTTTGACAGAATATAATATTCTAATTTGGTAGCCCGTACGTAGCCAGAAATACGCACGGAGGGGGGAGGGAGAATGTTTTTAGGTCTGGGAGCGGAGCCCCCAGCACTCAAAAAATGCACTTTTTTTTGTGCAAAAATATTTAAATATTAGGCCTATTTAAAAAAAAAATTAATGCTTTTAAAAAGTGGCATAGAAATTGGCAGTGCAAACACGATTGAACTGCTGGTTACATAAATGGAATATGAGGTGGCTGATGGTAAAATTGTAATTCTCTTCTTCAGAAGCTGGTAAATCATAAAATCCTATAGTTCAATACTCACACGGAGTAATCTACAGTATTTCTTCTATGTTTTTTGAGCAAGATAATTGGGGAAAGGGGGGAAGGGGGTAATGAAACGGGATTTGACAAAAGTGATTTGAAATTAACTATTCCTGAGATTATAGCACGCTTTTTGATGAAACCTATGTTCAGCATTTTTGAACTGGCGATCAAATTTCATTGCTTTCTTTTAACCATTTTAAAAATTTTTACTAAGTTTTGAGTTTTATTTTTGAAAAATTGGCCCCCCTAAATGTGTCTTTTAAAAGATGTTTTGAATCGTTTTTCAGTCCATTCCGGTGCAAGAGACTATCTCAGAAGAGATAAAAACGCGTTATTTTCTTATTTTGCGTTTTACCCGACAGGCCAATTGCGGAGGGGGGCATTAGACCTCTTTGCCACGCTGCCGCTTCTGTTTGTCCGTATTTTATGAGACCGGAAACACCTAAGTCAATTAAATTTGCATTACATTTAAAGAAAATTCACATAAATAAACAATAACAAATGTTGCATATTTGACAATATTCTGCGAAGTCGCGGCGTGGTTCAGTGAAATAGCGTTGGATTAGAAACCGAAACGTTACTGGTTTCAGGTTCGATTCCCAATTTAGCCATGCGTCGTTGTGTTCTCAGAAAAAAAAACAAGTTGAACGCCATTGGAAGCATGCAAGCAGTCTATCCGAAGTAGTGGCCCAACCTGACGGAACTGGGGCTTGTGAACAAAGTCTGAAGAAAGCAGGCTTTCGTTGGTGGGGTTGGACAAATGCAGCGTGTCTGGTTTATCAGGTAAACAATTGCAATTTTATAAATTATATTGTTCCACCTATTCAAAATCAAAACGTCAACACTCAAATACTTTGTTAAAACACGTCAAAAATAGATCTCTGCGCAATGTTATTTATTTACTATTTATTTATCCAGAACGACACCTTAATTCAAAATTCAGGTATCGGACCATTGTTTTAACATAAATGCATTCGATTAGGTGGTCAATTCCAACATCGCAAGAACGGTTTTTCATTTCAGAAATTGTTGATTTCCCTGCTCGATAGATGGTATCAAGAAAGAAATAATATTCCAGAATCTAGGTTTTAGAAGCTCAAATTTTAACTGTTTAAAAATTGGAATTACTGATATTTGTTTTGCATTCATTAACATTAAAATTCTTTGAAAACCTTCTTTCCAGTTTTGTCGAAACCCAATTTACAAAATCAAATAAATGGTTAAATTTTTAAAACAAACAAAATCTTGGTGTGCACAAAATCAACAATGAACTTAATTCTTACATTGAAATTGATATTGCGGGGAAGTAACGAACTGTGAGTAAATATAGTGAATGAGTTACAACATTTGATAAAAAAAAAAAAGACGGCAACCCCAGCAAAGCTTAGACAAAAACAAGACAGAGCATAGAAACAGCATAGTTATATCGAAATCGACTTTAATGTTGATTGGTGGAACTGAACTTGAGAAGTGCTTTAATTGAAGTGTTCACTCTTGGAGGCAGCTTTTCATTTGACGCTAGTCGACAAGAATCGTCAGAATGGAGAGCGCAAGAAAAACAGCTATTTATAAGAAAAAGCCAAGCCGTGATTGGCTGAAAAAAGACCAACGGAAGAGCGCCATTAGTATATAATCTTTAAACTATACACGAGTTCGGGTATTGTCTAAAAATTGGACACTAATATGGGGCGCCGTTTGTGTACCCGAATTTGTGCAAAGTTTTTTTGCATATTTAATTAAATAGTCATTTTAATTAAATATGCAAAAATAAACATACAAAAAAAACTAGTGCAAAAATAAATATGCAAAAATTTTTTGTGAGGACTTTTTTTGACTATTTATTTTTGCAATAAGAAAAAACTGCGCAGAATATGCCGTTTTAAAACTAAATAGTCAAAAAACTGCGCGCAAAATAAACCGTTGCAAAAATAAATCGTCAAAAAAACTGCGCACAAAATAAAGCGTTGCAAAAATGCGCTGCAGACATTTTTGTATATTTGTTAATGGAGCGTGGCAAAGCGCTCTCGGCTGCTCATAGAGCGCATTAAAGAACAGCCGATAGCGCATCAAAGAGCAGCCGAGAGCGCTTTGCCACGCTCCACTAACAAATATACAAAAATGTCTGCAGCGCATTTTTGCAACGCTTTATTTAGTGCGCAGTTTTTTTGACGATCTATTTTTGCAACGGTTTATTTTGCGCGCAGTTTTTTGACTATTTAGTTTTGCAACGGCATATTCTGCGCAGTTTTTTCTTATTGCAAAAATAAATAGTCAAAAAAAGTCCTCACAAAAAAATTTTTGCATATTTATTTTTGCACTAGTTTTTTTTGTATGTTTATTTTTGCATATTTAATTAAAATGACTATTTAATTAAATATGCAAGAAACTTTGCACAAATTCGGGTACACAAACGGCGCTCCATACACTAATGCTCTTTTTCCTGCGCTCTGTATTCTGGCGATTCTTTTTGACTAGTGTCAGACGAAAAGCTGCTTCAAAGACTGAATATTTTAATTAAAACAAATCGACTTTAGTCTTATATTCCTCGTCAGTATAACTAGGACTAACGTACAAACATTTGCGTAGAAAGACAAAGTATGCAAATCAACCAGAAATTAAGAAAGTGAAAATATTAAAAATTTTGCTCGAGGAAAAAGTCAACCACATTACAGTAACATTGTGAACAGAGTTAACATTCTTTAATCGGTTTGAATTGGTTAAAAAATGACTTTTGGTGGAGTCAAAACGTCTTTTAAATGGAGAATAATGCAAGTCAACAAACGCTCATGTGCTCCTCACTCGCATATCAAGGGTCGGAATGTGAAAGTTCGGTTCTTCGTCTAACTCTTACCAGTCAAGAGAGCGTTTTAAGGGGCGCTTACCCCTACAGCTTCCGCACCCTTTAAAAAAAAGTAAATACGAAACATGTTGTTTTGGAAAGTAAAAGTTTGTAACGTATCTTTTAGGTAAAAAACCGTGCTTTTAATAAAAATTTGTCTGGCCGCAATTCCAGCTAGATAATGAAGTCGGCAGGTTGTAATTTTCTGATAGGACATCTTCTAAAGAGATCGTAAGAGGCTGTGGGGTGGAATGGCGGTTTGCTGGTGGTGGTTCCCATATGGTTGAGGTGGAATAAAAAACGCGATTTGAAAAGATAGTTGGGGCAGTCTCGGCGAGAACATCAAAAGTTGGGGGAGCTATGATGGTTGGATGGCGATGATTGACAGGCGGCGCATTGCTGTGGTTGGCTGGAGATAGAGGCTCATTTTTTCGGGCTGGTTGATTTAGGCGCAAAAACGACGCTGAAAATACATAGCGTCACCAATTATTCGTAGAGCACGGATCATTTAGCATCATTAAAACGCGTAAAATTTATTATTACGCAACAGGCGAAATGTCACAGATTGGCTAGACGTAGGTTTTGTTGTTTAGGGAACCAATTAATCATTAATTAATCATATGACGCTTTTGCGCAAATTCAAATTCATTTATTTACACCAAACTTTAACACTTTACAGGTAAATACAAAAAGTTGGGAGAAAGCGAGAAGACCGTCCAGCCATCGGAATCAGTTGCCACCCTACTTGTGATTAATAATTTAAAAAAAGACACTTCTAATGCCACTTAAATTTGTAAATTTGGAGATTTTTCAAACAAAAACATATGTTTCAGCAAATACTTATTAGTTTCAGCAGTTTCAGCAAATAATTCAACATACTTAGTTTCAGCAAATACTTCAACAAATATTATGTTTCAGCAAATATGTTTCAACAATAAGGAAAATGAAAAACAAACATAGCACGCAAAATAATTGATTGGAAAAAAAAAAACAAGCGAGGCTGCTACAAATTGAACGTTGACCAAATAACACCAAAATGAATGAATTAATAAGATGACGAAGATCATAACGTTATATACTCGTTGTCTAAACTTACAAATGGAAATATTTGTTGCGTCTCTTCCTTTGATGAAGTCACAATCTGATGTATGCCATTCAAATGAAGTGACGTCATGAACAGGCAACCAATTGTCGTTGCATTGGCCACATCTGAAAACATACGTACAAATTCGTGCCAACACTAATTAGGTCGGGCCCGCAAACAAAAGTAAAATTAACAGATCATTATCGGAGTATAAGGCTTTCAAAACTTCAAAATTTATACAGCGTGTAGCAAATACAGTAAATCATCTACAGTACACCGGACACATGAGCGCTGGAACTATGCATGTCGTACAAGATTAGTAAGTGGGATCAGGAAAAAATAAAATAAAATGAGGAAGCCTTAAACAGGAGCGTATTTAGGGGGGCATTGAGCCATGGCCCTCCCCCTTTAGGTTACCAGGATAGTATAATTAGCATAAAATAGTATGCAAAATTGCGGCATGCCCCACCCCCCTTTGGAACTTGGGCAGAAGCTTTGAGCACAGTGAAGACCTTTGTTTTTGGCCTGCACTCAATTTTGGGCTAAAAACTGGACTAAATTTGAGTGAATTGAAGACCTTTTTTTTGGTCTTCATCTGATTTTGGACAGGAAAACCGGACTGATTTTGGGTGAAAAAATTTCCATTCTGATCTTTGTTCTTCTCAAATTTTCTGAATTTCCTGCCCCCCCCCTTTCCAAAATCCTGCGTGCGCTACTGGTCTTGAATACTGTTGATCCGTTGGTTGAAGATAATACGGAAAAATGTCTGCTGTACAGTACCGATAGTACGCTGTATCACACTGAATAATAGTCCGGGGCTTTTAACTCTAATAACTTACGAAAAACACTTGACTCTGTCCCGATATCCAGTGTAGTAGAACCCATGGGCAGCAAATTGACGGGGGTCAATTGGGGAGTTCCTGGGGTAATGGAGAAATGTGGAGAGTCTGTATGTTTCGCGTTCAGGTTCTCCTAAAATTATCGTGTTTTGTTGAACAGCGTGGTCGAATGGGTATAGGCGTCGTTTTTACGACGACTCTGATCGCAGGATCATGAGTTCAACCCGCACCCTGTTCACGTTGTTGCGTCCTTGGATAAGACGCTTTACGATAATTATCTCTGCTTGGTGGCTTCGAACAAGCAGCAAATTTACGTGGGAAGAAGTCAAAACGTCAACAGGAAAGCTTGGAAAATGGTCAACTCCTAAGCGGGTGCGGATTCGTCCAAAATATAGCGCACCGTCGCTTTCTCGTGATAGGAGGATAAAGATGCACCAATCAATCAATCAATCATCAACAGTTGATTTTTCAATATTTTCAAAGTATGCTATCGTGTAACGACAAGCTCGTGGGGCTCATTTCCATGCCGTTGCGTCCATATGAGTATATTTTGTTTTTTAAGAGAACAAACTATGATACCGATAATTTTTTTGGTTACTTTTTTATTGATTCAGTCCTAAATCTAACCCAAACCATTACTTTAAAAGTAATCCCAAACTTAAACCAAATCCTAGCCCCCAAGCTTAATCCTTAAAAATGAAGATAAAAAATGCGCAGATAAATATTCATTTTCGTTTTATTCTCATGACGTTAAAAATTTGCAGTGAAATAGTCACTTCCGTCTTAACCTGCCCTCGAAAGCTATAGACTGCAACTAAAGATGAATTTACCCACCATCCGTTTTTTGTCCGTTTTTGTTCGTTTTTTTTTACGTTTTTGCTTCTCCGTGAACAAGTATGTCGTTTTTCATCCACATTTTTATGTGTTTATATCCGCACTAACCAAACTGTCACATATTGGGCAAAAGTTGTCCGAAAAAAATTTTTTGCGAAGGACTACAGCCTCTTCTCGTTCATACACAAAACTTTTACACAAAATGTTTATCAATATGTAACATTCTACTTAGTGCGGATTTGGACTTATAAACTGTAAATGCGGATGAAAAAGCACATAATTTTTTAAGGAGAAGCAAAAACGTAAAAAAACGGACAAAAACGGACGAAAAACGGATAATGTGTAAATTTACCTTAAATGTCGCAACTTTGTCAAAAATTAGTGTTTGACTACTAACTCATTCGCTACTTTTTATAGTTAATAACAGTACATCATGTTGACAAGCTAACAGCGTGGCTACTGGCTTGCCTGTCAAGCCATCAGATTTATGTTGCGCTCTTTTATCCTTTTTTTTTACTTACTTATTTACTTTTTAACCAAAAAGTTTGACGTCCTTCGTGGTCGACTCCTGGGAAATCATAGCGACTTCCACTGGCAGTTAGGTGGAAAATCGTTTATTCCCTAGAAAGCCTTTGCCGCTGTGCAAGCCCTTAAGGTTTGTCCAGTTCGGCCAAGAGTCTTGTCCAGCTGGGAATAACTTTGTTAGAGAAGCTGAGGGCTGCCGATGAGAGCTAAAAGCTCGAAACAGCGCTGTCCAGCTCTGTGTATTTATTTTTTGTTGTTGAATAGACATAAAAAAACAAACAAACAAAAAAAACAAAACAAAAAACACAGCACAAATCATTCCAAATTAATTTGTCTTCTTCCACCTTATAATTCATTTCATTTTAAAAAATATCGCCCTACACAATTGTTTCATTTTGCAATTACATTTTTTTACTTTTTGCGAAATCGAAAATGATAAAGTCAAATTTGGTGTCGATTTAAAAAAAATTGCGCAAATAAACTAAATACCCAGCATTCAACAATACGTAATTTAGCAAACTCAATATAGTGCCTAATTTGACAGGCATATTTTCCAATTTCTTGCTTTGGAGTAAATAATCAGTATGAGAAACAGCAAAATAATGAGATAAAAAAAAGAGTAACTTTGGAATAAATTATCATGCGCATTTCGAATCCATACAGTTATACTAGTTACATTTGCACTTATGAGTTACATAACGTATAACCAGTACGCATAAGCCTAATATGGGACCAGCATGTCTTTTCGCTAACGAAAAGTTTTGGCAATGTTACGACATTTTGCTGCCATTCTGCAACTTTCACTATAGGCGGTATTTGAAGACGGAAGTGACTATTTAACCGCAAATTTTTAAGCTCATGAAAATGAAATGATAATGAGGGAGATTCATCTGCGTATTTTTTGTTTGCTTTTTCAATGATTGCGATTGGTTTAAAATTTAAAAAAAAAGTTAAATTTGGTGTCAATTTAATAAAAATGCACAAATAAACTAAATACCCAGCAATTAACAATACGCAGTTTAGCAAACTTAATGTTGCGCCCAATTTGACCGGCCGATTTATACGATTTCTTGCTTCAGAGTAAATTGCCAGTCTGAGAAATAGCAAAACAATGAGATAAAAAAGAGCAACTTAAAAATAAGTTATCATGCGCTTTTTGGACCCATGTTGGTTACATTGTGCACTTACTAGTAACGACTACGCAGTACGCATAGTTTAATATGAGACCTGCATGCCTTTTAGCTAACAAGTTTTAGTCAGAGGCTTTTCCAATCATGCCTTTGAAACCAACTGCTTGAATAACTTTACTTTGAAAACAATAACTTTGGCTTGAATTTTGGAAGTACAGTATTAGTTTTTTGCAGCATAGGGCAAAATGGCGACTTGAACGTACCACAGTGCTCCAGATAAGTTTTCGTCGGAGAGTGTGACCGGAAAAATCAGCGTTATTGTGCTTATTACAAACGTATAATTATTAACTTGAACATCAATTTTGATAATAATCTAATTCATCCAATATTTTAATTAATGACTTCAACATTGCGTAATTGAAATGTATACTGGTAACTATTAAGTTTGTTTTGTGTATTAATTGTTTATATTTATGGTCTTAATAACTCATCCGCAACGTGTTCTAAATTGTTAAAATTGTCAACTATTCGAAAAGAACTAGACAGTGTTAATACTTCGCTCCGAATTTCCAAAATGCATGAATTGGTCAAGTTAAATTAATGAAACAGAAGCAAACTTCAAAAATCATTTAAAATAAAATCGTACTTTTCCTACGAGTACTTATGATTCTTTTCATTTTCAAAAAATATCCCTACATCATTGTTTATTTTGGAATTCATTTTCCCACTTTTTGCATAATCAAAATGATGACGACATTTTTGATTTCGATTTAGAAAGTTTGCACAACTAAATTGAATACCCAGCTTTCAACAATAAACAGTTCAGCAACCTCAATGTTGTGCCCAATTTGACTGGCTTGTTTATCCTTTTAATACAGAGTAAACTTTAATAAATGATTATGGAATTATATTAACGTACTTGGAGGAATGTAAACACTTCGTTGTCCAGGAGGGTCTCTTTGTGACACAACGTCTCTTCTTTCACTTTCAATATGTTGCATTTGTTCTGAGATTTGTTTGTATCGAAACTGTTTAAAATTATTTAAAGCACAATAATTTAAACAAAGGAATATTTAGCTCTGGAAGGGAACTAAAATCTCAGCAAAGTGCGGCACCTAGTCTTTAAATGTTTTGTTTGTCTTGAATCTATTTATCTTTGCATAATACAAAATTTTGTGAAATTAGATATCAGGCAATTGCAATAACGTCGACGACAGTAACTCTGCAGCACGCCAAGGTTTATTTAACTCGTTCGAAGTCAACATGGTTTATATAGCCAGAGCCGCGCGCTTACTTCCTTTTTTCTCACAATTTATTTAAAAGCATGAAATGGCTAAAATGGAACAGAATGAAAAAGGCACAGTCAGAGCGTCGACGAATCTTCTACTAAATCTAATTAGGTAAACGTAACGTTAGCCGAAAATAACATAACCAGCTATTTGGCTACCGTGCCGGTTTGCTTCGTTTTACATTTACATTTCACATTTCTTACTCAACATGCTGTACCTACCGGTAATGGAAAAAGAGAGGAATAACACAATTTGTTTTTGTAAGAACCAGTAAATTTTGAGTTGAGGCTGGCTGTTCTTAACTTTTTGCCTGTTTTTGGCCGCATTTGTTCTTAAATTTGGAGAGCACCAGTGTCAATTATGACAATCTTGTTAGTAAAACTGCTTTTTATTTAATGCTCTGACTGCTCGAGTTAACGATTTTTTGCTGTTTTTACAGCATCGTAAAATTGCGAAAGCGAAAAAGCGAGCGTTTTCAATTGAACGAGAGCCAAAAAATCAGAGATGGAACCAATCAGGATTTTCTCGACTCAACCGGTAAATTTCAAAATCTACGCCGGTTGACCGGCCAGTCGACCGGTCGGTTACAGAAGGGTTTTGTTCTCTGTTCATTGCATCTAATGAAAAGTTTTCAAAAGGGGGGGGGGGGGAAGGGTGAGGTGTTAAAATTTGTTACTGCGGATGGGGTCTCAGAAAAAATAACTCAATGTTAAGACCTTTTTAGGTTAAATTTCGGCTTGAAAGACCTGTTTTGAGCAGTGCAAAATCGTGCACAAAATAAGCATAAAAAGATCTGGTAGGCACAAGCTAAATTATCGAACGTTCTTTCTTATGAACTTATGCGTAGGCCAAGAAAAGAAATTTAAATTTTGTAGCCATTGGTAACAGATTAGTTGCAATTTGCCGAGCAGCAACCACTAAACTGTTATGATATTGGCTAGAATATATTCCAAATATAATGTGCCCCAGCAGTTTGTAGAAATGCTACCTTAGAACAAGCCATGACCAGTTACTATCTTAGAACAAGCCGTGACCACCTACCTACCCCCCCCCCCCCCCGGGGACTTGCCCAATTGGACCCCCAAAAATAAATTTTTTGAAAGGCTTGACTTAGAGTGCCAGTTTGTTTTGATATCAACAGATATTTAACAGACAAATACTTTGATATAGTATGGGGGTGCCACCCCCGGGGACCTCCCAAATAGACCCCCAAAAATCATTTTTTTGAACAGCTCAAGCTACGGTGCTAGTTTGTTATGATATCAGCAAATACTTAACAGACAAATATTTTGGCGTAGTTTGAGGATGCCACCCCTCCGTAGACCCCCAAATGCACTCCAAAAAATGAATTTTTTGAACGGCTTCACTTTGGGTGCCAGTGTTTTATGATATCAGCAGATATTTAACTGACAAATATTTTGGCATAGTTTGGGGGTACCTTTTCAAGAACTCCTCTCCCCAAAATAAACCCCCAAATTTCAAGTTTTCGATTGGCTAAAGCTGGTAAGCTAATGGTTTTTAATATTATGAAATATTAAAAGAATATTTTGACATAGTTTAAGAGTACCACTCCCTCGGGAAACCGAAAATTGGACCACTCCTAAATCAATTTCTTCAAATCACTTGTTAAAGCTAATTGTTTTTATTATTTAGTCTCTACAAAATAAATATTTTGGTATGGTTAAGAGGTGACACCCCTCCCCAGAAAACCCCCAAATACTTAGATTCCCCAAATCTTTACTTTTCATTTAAGCTAAAACAGTTTTTTAGTAGATATTTGTAAGACAAAGAATTAAAAATACAAATAGTCGTCTGTTCGAGATATAGTTTAGAATTGTTGTTATTAAGGCAAAAACATAGATCTGGGACCATGCAATGCAGAGTGTCTTATGTAAACAAATAATATGTACTAGACATTACACGATAGCTTTGTACGCATTTTGAATTTACGCTTGAGCTACGATATGTAATTGTAGTACTGATGGTGGAAGCTTTAACAGACAAATTGTTGTTGATCACTTAAGATGTTGGTTTAGCACATAATTTGATCCAACAGGATTTTCACTGCGCTATTAAGATTTTTCTATTTGTTTAACCGACATTTAGGTTGTGATCCATGCTGTGAAAAACGATGGCTTAAGCTGACGAGTTATTTTTTTTAGAATCAGAAACGATGGCGTTGATATTTTTTGACATTGTTTGGGATTTCTACTTTCCTGGAAGTTCCATAATCAGATATTTTTGAATAATTGCTGATTTTACGGTAGACAAAAAGTACTTTTGAGCGTCACTGCATTAGCTATGCGTCGGTCGTTCACTGAGTTTGCTGGCAAACTCCCATCTAGTCTGTGTTTGAAATTGTTTTCATTTATCGATGTTTTTTAGATTGATAAAACAAGTATATGTCTTCATTGCGCTGTCAACCAAGCTTATACCAAGTGTAACGACAAATTGCAGTGTAGATACTTCATTGAATCAAAATAGAATGATTTTCTCGGAGTTGTAAAACACTTCAAAGAGCGCAGTCAAGTGTGAATGTTGCTTTAGAGGGCACCAATCATTGTATTTTTCAGTAGCTCTACCCCAGTTTTATAGGCTCTAGCCCCCCTTCCAACTGGCCTGTAGACCAAATTGCAGAATAAGAAATATACCTCGTTTTAGCACTTCGGAGACTTTTTTTGCACTGGAATGGACCAGAAAGTGATTTAAAGCATTTTTCGAATCATATATTCGTCGGGGGGGGGGGGGGGGGCTAATTTGCTAAAAATAAAACTCAGAAATCAATAAAATCTTTGAAAAATGGACAAAATTAAGCAATCAAATTTGATCGATGGTGTGAAAATGCTGAACATAGGTTTCATCAACAAATAACTTATATTATAAACTCAGGAAGGAGGGTAGTATTCAGTATTAGTTAATTACTAATCACTTTTGTCAAATATTTTTCCATTAGATCCCCCAATTATTTTTCTCTGTCAAATATGGACTACTCCGTTTGAGACCGTTTTTCCATTAGACCCCCCAATTATTTTTTTTCCATTTTTCCATTAGATTTTTTCATTAGACCCCCCAATTATTTTTCTCTGTAAAATATGAACTATAGGATTTTATGATTTACCTGCATGTAAACATAAGAACTATAATTTTACTATAAGCTACCTTTTACATTGCCCATTTATGCAACCAGTTTAATCATGTTTGCACTGCCAGTTTCTGTGCCACGTTTTAAAAGTATTAATTTTTATCAAAATAGGGCTAAAGTTAAGTTATTTACGCAAAAAAATACAAAAATTTTCTGTGCAGACCCCCGTACTTCCAGCGACTGGGGGCTTTACCCCCAGCCCCCCAAAACATCCCCCATTGCAAAATTCTGGCAACGCGCCTGGTGTTATTATTGTTGTCATGTTATTTTGTGTAAACTGATTTTGCGCCTCGATCGCTGTGGTGTTTATGGTTTTCCGCAAACGGCTCTTTCTTTGAAGAAGTTTGCCCACCCCTGACTTAAACCGTTTACAAATAGCAATTTTTTATTTTGTATGGCCGGTTGTTTTTTTCGCCCGATTTGGCACTATTTTTTGAGACTTTAGAAGCACTCGCAGAGAAAAATGCGTAGTCAGCAAGTGGATGAACAAATGCTCAGTCAGCAAGGCAGATGCTAGTGGGAGTAGCAATGCAATGCTATGCTAGTGGGAGTAGCGCTACGCTAGTGGGCAGTGTTGCAAATCTTTGTTGAGCATTGGAGGGAATAATTTGTAATTTTACCCCAATTGTGCCCTATTTTCAACTTTGGAGGAGATAAACCTCGACCAAGACTTTTTTCAGGTCAGCAAATTAAGTGAAGACCAAAAAAAAAAAAGGTTTTCACCAGAAATAGAACACTTTTTTCCCCGAATTCAAGTACAGACCTGCGCTCAGATGCACACCAGAGTCAAAGTATTGGAGGGGATGCAGATGAAGACCGTACTCAAATTGTTGGGGGGGATACAGTCAAATTATTGGGGGAGATATATCCCCCCCCCCCCCCGGGTTTCGGTACCCCTGCTAGTGGGAGTAGTTTCGTCTATCAAGCGCTACAGAATTGTAATTCGAGAATTTACTGGTTAGCAATATGTGTGAAGATATTGCATTAAATGAAAACTTGGCAGTATATTGAATTCAATCGTAGTATTAACGGAAAAATTAGACAATTTTGACTCTTAATTATAATAATTAACTAGCTCGTGGTACACGCTTAGACAAATTAAAAATACTTTCAGCTATAAAATTAATAAAATTAAAAATCAATTGTAAGAAAAAGTTGACGAGAGTTCTGTGAAGTTGGCAACAACAGCAAGTGGACGAATTGCTGGCGCAAAATGGCAAATTGGTGAGGCATTGTGTAGTAATGTGTACTAATGCTGGGAGAAAAGAGCAACATATCGGGAAAAAATACTATGTCACAAGCAAAGCTGCTCATGTTAGTCAATAAATTGCTGTCCATAAAATAAGTCGATAAAATAAAACCAAAGCTATTATTGTTGTTTGCATTGCACTAACTGCATTTTTTCTGTTATACGAACAAAAAGTGTTAAAACTTAAAAGAAAATATTTAAAAAATAATGCACTTGTGAAAAAGTATAGTTGGAAGAAAAATTCAAAAAATCAAAAGTAAGTCTGATGCTAAATTAAAGATCACCATTGTCTTCCTATGTGAAAAACAACAAAAATGAGTAGCCTACCGACAAACTATATCTAGCACTACGAATACCATTTTTATTAGTATTTTACGATTTGAGGGGGCGTGACACAACAAAGCCCCGCGGGCAATATCTAAACAAAGTCCAATTTCAAAAAAATTGTATTTACCATTTTTTTGGCTCAAGGCAAAAATCTAACACCCATGCAAGTTGAAATTAAAAAAATGATCCTAAAAAAGTCAGCCCTAGTGGTACATGTACTTGAAAATATTACAACAGGTTACATGTGCAGTACTTTACTCCGCATTGCTGCATCTACGGTGTCAAAACATTACAGCGGTCAGCAGAACCGAACCTATGACGAAGTGCTTGCGAGCTCAACACTCAGCAAACCATTGCTCGTTTTTAGCGCAAAACTTTCTGAACTTGTGTCACCATGGCTAAAGTCACATTTAGGTCTACTAATTGTGAATTTCCAACCGGTTTTTGAGTTTAGTACAAGCAGCTTATTTTTAGTTTGGCCTGCATCTTTAACTTTTTATGATAACCTTGGTCTTGAAACCTTCCAGCCACTCGCGCCGTCCTGTTCGACCAACGCCGTCCACTCCACCGAATTGTGATCCGCAAGCGGAGTTGAGACGGATAAATGAGCAAGCGCAAGCGGAGTTGTTGAACTCCCCATTAGTAGCCGAGGCCAAAACAATGAGTTTTGCTGAAAACTTGATACGAGCGGCGTTGAAAAAGTAAGTGTTTTTAACTAAACAAGGGCTGCTTTGCATCCATTTTCTCTTTTGGTCAAACCATAGACTCTTTATTAGTAGCCCAGAAACTGACGCGCAAAGAGAAAACGAAAAGAATTGAAGAGAAAAAGGTTCCTTTCGCTGCAAAGTTTTTTTGGCCACGCGTGATTTATTCGACACGATAAGGTTTTTCGTGGTAAGTTCAAATGCACAGTACAAGCAGAAGCACAAGAAAACTTAGGCAATTCGAAGCTTACAACTTAAGCCATGAAGCTAGATCAGCCGACTAAAAAAGCCAAAAGAAGTTTCCAGTTAAATTAATAAATCAGCTCAAAAGAAGATAGATACAGAGGTGGTCAAAGTAGCCGAAAAACAAAAGTATTGCTACTTACTCTGAAATTCACTTCAAGTGAAAATAGAATTACGGCGAATTATTTTCACTTAAGTGAAAGTAGTCCAAATTAATTCTCTGTAACAAAAGTAGTTTCAAAGTATAATACTGTCTCAACTGCTAATGCTTGTACCCACCAAAAACAACAAATTTTTGAAATAACTTGCCATATCAATTTCACGTTTGAGACCTATACAAACATACTTTCAATAAACAGTTTTGCCCGATAGAATGAGAATAACTTTTTTTACGTCAGGTCGAAGTAATATCATGGTAAAATCACCAAATAAAACAACTTCGTTACTGACTATCTCTGGATATGTACTATGAAAGAACCTCTTTTACAAGGTAACTGGAAAATCGAAATCCAGGTGAGTTTCAAGTTCGACAAAAAATGTCCGGTATTTTTTTTTCAACGGTATTAAAATGTATAAGAGTATGCTTATGAGGACTTGCTGATAGCGCAGTTGAAAAAAATTGAATCGAAGCGATAGCCAGACGGGCCAAGGCAGAGCTCAGCCCGCCTGGAAATTTTTACTTATCATATATGCACAGTGGCGTAGGCTTAGGCAAGATTTTCCAATGGGGTGTGCATAATGTTGTAAAAAAAACGGTTTTTTTTTAAGGGCATTTTTTTCCTTGTTTTTTTGTTTTTTTTTGTCTTTTTTTTTGTTTTTTTTTTGGTTTTTTTGTATGTAATTGTAGTTTTTAGGTGATTGAGAATACTTAAATGGTTTTTCAAGATTTGGTTAGGTACTGTGTTTGTTTTGAGCTACATAGACCTAACAATTGCTTGCTGAGAGAATAAAATGCGAAAGTTTCGGTAGTTAAGGTGGAATGGCAACTCTGCTACTTTCTTACTCACTGACTGGTTTAGTTCACAACAATTTGCAGTGGCGTCGCTAAGGATAGTGACAATCGGGATGGAATTTTGTGGTGTCACCCTTTATAATCTATAGCAAGCTGCAAAAGGTGTTATTTTAAAGATAACAGTACTACTTTATTTCCATAGATAGCGGTTGTTATTTGGCTAGCTCAATAAATTCTCATTGCAAGATTCGATGACTTAGGGAGTATGAGCAGCACACGTTTATATTCAGGCGTGTAACTAGAAATCTGCAATGGCGGAGAGGCTGTTTTTGGGGTCTGTAAGCTCCGCCGGAGGCCATTGGTAGTCTGGGCGTAGAGCCCCGAGCACTCGAAAAATTTAAATATTTTTTTGCAAAAATAACTTAATTTTAGGCCTATTTTGATAAAATTCTTTTAAAACGTGGCATCAGGAAGAATTTTGGCAGCATAGAAATGAGCAAAAACATGGTTAGACTCTTAACCAGAAATCTGCAATGGGGCTGTTCTGGGAGTATGGGGGCGGAGCCCAGCGCTCAAAAATTTTGTATTTTTTTGCAAAAATAACTTAATTTTAGGCCTATTTTGATAAAAATTGATGCTTTTGAAATGTGGCAAAGAAATTAGCGGTAAAAAACATCATTAAACTGGTTGCATACATGGGCAGTGACTATATGGAAAGTGACTAAAGGTAAAAACCAATGTTTAATTTGTTCAGTGGGCATATTTAAAGCATTTGATTTTAAAGTTTAAACTTTTGTAGGTAGCCGACTTTAGTTGAAATTTACCAGGAGCAATTTAAGCAGCTTATATAACATAACCGATCTAGAAAGTTATACCTTTTGTGAAATCTCTTCGTCCATTGTAACTGCTATTGTCTACTTTGCCCGGTTTTTGGCTTTGGTTCACACCATAAATTTGGCCATATCCTAAAATACATAAAATTTTACGCCACAGCAATACCATGCGATAGATTAACGTTTAAATCAAGCACTAATTAGTAATTACGAATAATTGTTAACACCACTTGTTAAAGTCAAAATAAATGCAAATTAAGGCTCGAAAAACATTACACTGAGGGCCGTTAAATCATTAGTTTAAACTTAAATGATATACGTACGAACATAGGCGTAGCCAGATTTTTGATTGGGGGGGGGCCCAAACCACAAATCACATGCAATGACGTCATCAGAAACTTTCAAAAAAGAAAGTTTTTGTGAGACAAAGATATCATCGAATGGAAGATCTGAAGCTGTAGTCTGTTGGCACTTAAACAGGATTTTGATAAAGGGAGAGGGCGAAAACTAATCGTTAGAAAATGCAAATGCCTAACTTAGAAGACGTGTTGAGTATGCTAGTGTACTCAAACTTACCACAGACGGGGTAAGTTTGAGTACACTATGGGGTCGCCGCCGGTGGCTATGGGGGTCTGGGGGCAAAGCCCCCAGCCTCTTGGCAATTTTTGTAAGTTTTTGGGAAAAAAAGCTATTTTAATCCCATTGGATCACATTTCGCACGTGTTCACAGCCATTTGAAAGAACTAGATTTTTAACATTAGAAAGACAATCAAAAAATTTTAATTGTTCAATCCTCCTTTTACTTGCAATTAAATTCCAAAACACGTTTAAAATCATGCATTACAGTGTAAAATTTTAATTGTGGGTGATTTGGTCCATGTAGGGGCAAGTAAGGCACATTGCCTCCTTCAATATTTTAGCAATAAATAATAATCCACTCGAAGATTTTCCTTAGAGATTTTTGTTTTGTCATGAAGTTAACCAGTTACAGGATTACATGTACAGCCAGGGGGCCCAGGACCCCTTAAATTCAATTTCAATAATTTGTTCAATCAGCATTTTCCCTAGCTATTTTTTTTAAAGTATTTTGTTCGTGAAAACTGGCGAGATGAATCGTTGGTAAAATAGATAGTTACGCTTACTAAACATGTTATTCCCGGGCCGGATTTACATAGCGCGGGGCGCCTGGCACTTAGGGAATTTTTGCAACATCTTCCTGGCAAATATTAGTGAAGACCAAAAAAAGTCCTACCATCTGAGGGTCGGGCCCTGGCACTTAGCCATATGGCAAATACGGCGCTGGTTATTGCATTACGTTCATAAAAAGTTAAGATGTGGGCCTGAGATAGCAAGTTTCGGACTAAAATCCTAGATTTCACCATGGTTATACGTTTAAATTGGTTGGAAAAAATTGAATTAAGGAGGTACGCCGGGCCCCCTGGTCGTCACTATTATTTATCGTTAATTACTTTTGTACGCGTGTACTGTTGTACGCAAAGATGCTAAAAGAAACAGAAAATGAAGAAACAAGGTTTTTTTGTCAAATTTGTGTCATTGGTGGCATTTCAATTGAGGGGTCCCGGGCCCCACTGGGCCACCCCTCTGGGCTACTCCTCTGGCTACGTCTATGATTTTGAGATAAGATCGCGCCCTTAAGTTCTTTCATAAAAAAAGAACATTTAAAGCAAAATTCAAATAACTTTTTTTCCAAAACGTGGAGGGCTCGAGTCAAGTTACTTGACAGTTTTTTGAAACCTCCAGGAATTGCATGACATTATTATGATGTGGACACAGGTGGTCTTCATTATTGTTACTTGCTTTTGCACGCGTATATCCTAAATTAAAGAAAATGCAATTTCGCACAAGGACAACATACTGGCTATGCTTCATTATATGTATCATTGGTAGTATTATTTCAGTTGGGGGTTTGCCTTACCGCCTGTGTCATAGCGTTAAGTTCATAATAACGTTAAACGAGGGCTTGGGGTTGCAACTTTTAGCACAAAACTTTTCGATTTTTCACAGGTTTTGTGTATGTATTGTTAAAAATTTAAATTGTGGGGCTCCTGGCCCAGGACCTTTGGTCATCAGTTAGAGGCCCCAGGGCCCTCTGGTTATCAGTTAGGGGCCCTGGGCCCCCCTGGTTGTTATTTAGGGGATCCGGGGGTCTCTGGTTGTTAATTAGGGGCCCCAGGGTCTCTGGTTGTCAGTTAGAAGCCCCGGGGCATTTGTTTGTCAGTTAGGGGCCCCCTGGTTGTCGGTTAAGGGTCCTGGGGTCATCTAATCCTTAGTTAGGGACCCTGGGGCCCCCTGGTTATCGGTTAGGGCCCCGGGGCCCCCCAGTTGTTAGTTATAGGCCCTGGGCCCCCTGGTCGTTAGTTCGGTGCCCTGGGGTCTCCTGGTTGTTTGTTATGGGCCCTGGGCCCCCTGGTCGTTAGTTAGGGGCCCTGGCGCCCACTAGTTGTTGGTTAGGGGAACCTGGTCCTCAGTTAGGGACCCTGGAGCCCCCAGGTTGTTAGTTGGGGGCCCTAGGGCCCCCCCAGTTGGGGGCCCTGGGGCTCCTAAGGCCCCCTGGTTATTACTTAGGGGCCCCCTGGATGTTAGTCAGGGGCCCCTGGGCTCTCTCGTTGTCAGTAACTGCAACTAAACATCGCTTGGCTATGTTATCATAATTTTATATCATTGGTGGTATTTCAATTGGGGGGGGGGGCTCTGGCTACGCCTATGTCTACGAAATGTAACTCAATGAAAACAACAGTTTATGCGTTTTGACTTATAAGCAACCGTAGCGCTAGCCGTTAATAACAACACTAAATCCAAAAAATCAACATAGATCCTGCAAAATAGACTTATAAAATTACAAAAGTTAAAGAAGTGCTGATTTTGTCACAAATGAAGGAGATACAACTGTTCTATTTCAGCGCCGTCAATAATAACCTCGAATTTGATCATGATTTGATAACCGAAGATAAATACCACCATCTTAATTACATAATTCTCGTGGTTACTAGACAGCAAGCCGAATTTACATCACTGAAAAAAGCAAACAAAAACCGAATTCTGACTAATTAAATTCTTTTTCAGTTTTTGCAAGTTTTTATCTGCTATTTAAGTTTGATGTTACCATGAGTCAACTGATTTAAAGCCTGAAAATACACCCTATATCTTAACTATCACTGTTTTTGCATGCATTTACATAGAGCCGATGCGCAATTTTGACGTCCAGCGGTTTGACTAGCAGCGTGATGACGTCACGTGCAATCCATCAATAAGGAAATATTAGTTTTGATGTCTTTTTTCAAGCTTTTAACCTGTTAAAGATTTTCACGGTTTTCAGGACCGGCTCGCTAAAGGGTGTTACAAAACAACAATGTGATATTATTTAAAAATAACAATTAAAAACAAAAAAAAACAAAAAAAAACAATGTTTTTTTTGGAACCAAAAAAAAAAACAGGCAAAAAAATCGTTTTTTTTTTAAAACAAGCTTCGTTTTTTTTATTTACATCACTAGGTGTGCATGAGTCAAAACTTAAAATTGACACCATAAGTTTGGGGTCTGGGTCAAAGTCACAGTCGCTGGAGATGATAAGAGAGTCTGGGGGCGAAACCCCCAGCGCTCAGAGATTTTTACGTTGTTTTACAAAAATAACTCAGTGTTTAGATCTTTTGAGATTAAATTTCGGATTAAAAGGTATGCTTTGAACGGTGCAAAGCATACACAAAATAAGTATAAAAACAACTGAAGGGCACAAGCGAAATAATATACTTAGCCATCCTTTTCCACAAGTATTATACGTAAGGCCTAGAAAGAAAGTAAAAATTTTGTACAAAGTAAAGACTTTTTTGAAACATGCCAAGCATTAAACGCTAACTTATTGGCATTGGCCGCGAAGCATCTGAAATATAATGTGTCTCCACCAGCTGGTTGAAATTCTACTTCTTAACAACCCATTGTCTAGTTCGATCATTAGATATAGCGAAATAGTGCCATGCCTTTTTTGTTGCAGTTTAGAGTGTGGTGAACTTGAGTTGAGTAAAGTCGACAGCGAGGCCGAGATGGTAATAAAGCCGTCGTTTTTACGATGACTCTGATCGTATGATCTGGGTTCAATTCAAACCCTGGTCACGTTGTTGTGTCTTTGGATAAGACACTTTACGATGATTATCTCTGCTGGTGGCTTCAAACAAGCAGCAAATTCAGTGGATAAGAATTCGAAGAAATCCACAGGAACATTGGATCACCGGAAACTGCTAAGCAAGTACGGATTCCTCCAACCACGAAGTAGTCTTTGCAAAGAAAAGTGCGCGGATCGTCCAATATTTAGCGTCAGACGCTATCTGGTGACAGGAGGATAAACATGCGCTACAAAAAAAGTCGTAAAACTTTTTCAAGCAGAAATATATTGGCATGCGCAAAAAAAATTGAAATCGGCACACTCTTATCTTCGAGCTGATTAAAATAATGCTAAAATTAGGGGTGCCGAAACCCGGGGGGATGGGGAATATATCCCCCCCCAATAATTTGATTGTATCCCCCCAATGATTTGAGTATGGTCTACATATGCATCCCCCCCAATACTTTGACTCTGGTCGGCATCTGAGCGCTGGTCTTCACTTGAATTCGGGGACAAAAAGTCTTCCATTTTTGGTGAAAACCTTTTTTTTGTCTTCACTTAATTTGCTTATCTGAAAAAAATCGTTGCCGAGGTTAATCCTCCCCAATGTTGAAAAATAGGGCGAAATTGGAGTAAAATTGCAGATTATATCCCCAATGCTCAACAAAGATCGGCAACCCTGGCTAAAATGCCAGATATAGTGTAAGCCTTTCCCTCATGCAATCCGTGAATGCTTTATGGTAATGTAATTACGCAATTTTAACTTTTTTCACTCATTTTTTGAATTGTGCCATGGCCCAAAAACGAGGGGCCATGGCACAATATCCCCCCTATCTGTGCTACTCACTGTACATGCACTTGCGGAATTTTGTGACCACATAAACTTGAAACTTGACCAGAGCAAGTTAGAGTATAATTAGGGCCGTAGCCAGATGGTTATTCAGCGGGGCTCAACGTATTCAGTTTTAGAAAAAGTACTGTAATTCTTATAAATGGAGTTGAATCTTATGCAACAAAAACTAGAGGTGGCAAAATTGGATATATAGTTTTTACCGGAAGTGACAGATCTGTTTAAAACATTTACAAAACACCAAAGATTTACGTAGTAGAGTATGATAAGCTTCTCCTTTCTAGTATAAGGTCTGTAGAATGTTGGTAGAAGTTCCGAGATTCTAAACTCAAAGCTTTTCAGGGGTCATAGTCTGTTTTTAGAGTATAGACGTTTTAGCCGAGACGCAGGAACCAAACTAAAGATTTGTATCTCTTGCTTGCATGGAGCTGCTATCGTAGAAAAAGGATACCACTAAATCGCTAGCATCATGCTTCTCGTGTTCAATCTGCAAGCGTAGCCAGGGGAGGGGGGGCGGGAGGGACTCGATCCTCCCCCATTGGCCTTAAAAGTATGCAAAATCGCACGTTTTTAGTGCTTTTGAGGCCAATTTTTGCTCAAAAAATGAAAAAGCCCCCTCAGAGGGATTTGGTGACGAAGTTGTGAAGGAGTTGCCGTGATTTGGGCGGAAGAAGCGTTTGATGTCGGCCAAAAAATCCGTCTCAATTTCGGTGAAGACCTTTTTTTTTTGGAGATCACCTGTTTTTGGGCGAAAAATCCGCCTCAATTCCCCCCCCCCCCTTTCCCAAATCCTTGCTACGCGCCTGTCTAACACTATTTGCATCAAAATCTTCTTCAACCTAGCCTACCGTATATCGTTTATATGAAGTCTATAAGCCACAATATTAACCTAATCGAGTCTATGGTCTATAAACTTTTTGCTACTTAAGATAGCCTATGACTGATTGTGAAAAGTGAATGGTGTAACCAAAGCAGACAGAAAGTGAGACTTTGATAACGATATCGAGTCAGTGAACCGTGAAGAAAAAAAGACAAAACTGTCAGTTACCAGTCTACTAATAAAGAGTCTATGGTCAAACCAACGATGGTTTCCACAGATGAGTTTTGAACAGCCATTGGATGTTGCTGGCAGCACGGTGTGGCCAACTATTCAACCGCCATCGCCAGCAGGAGTTATAAGTCTATCTGTAAACCGGAAGAGACTGATTCGTTTGAAATTCTCTATAAAGGTTTGTTGACGTGTATTACGTCACTATCAATTCAACACTAATAGTAGAGTCATTCAAGACCAAATTAAATTTTTTACTATACGCGCTGTAGTATTCTGAAGCGTATAACGAATTGGCTAGGTTCACCTCAGCGTCTTTGCGCCTGGGCAACAAACCACCGTTTGAAGAAATATCGCGGTGGTCGAGAGCCGTTGGCAACACTGTCTTCGACTTACTCAACCCGAGATTTGATCTTTAGACCTCACGCTCCAGAGAAAAAAAGCGTTGCCGCTTGACCAACTCTTGCCTGCGATTGAGACAACAACACCAGTCGATGGACTACACGTTACCGAACGCCATCTTGGTTCACACTGCAAAGACTTTGGAAATGCCTCAGTGAATGCCCTAGCCTGGCTTCGCCGCTAGCGTGACAAGGCCGACAAACGTTTAGCGGTATTTGCGGAACTAGTTGATTTGATTACCCAAATAAAGAAATTAAAAGTTTCATTTCGTGGTTTTGATGTCACGTTAATTCACAAATTTATAATTTCATTTTTATTTTTCAGGCAATTTCGGGACCACAACCAGCCATTTAATTCCCTGGAATCACTCGTTGATGCCGTGTTGTCCGTTGATGAACCTGCTGCTCCTAAAAGCCATGAATAGAATTCGTTAGATGGAGCTGCAATTATTCCTCAGTCTCCTGGGCAGGAGTTTAGGATGCTGGAGGAATCGCGGAAATGCAAGAGATGCCACCGGGAAAACGCCTGAGTCGTTTTCATCCCATGTGGCCTAATGGCCTGTAGTGTGAGCTGTTCGGAGCAAAGCGAAAGATGTCCGGTTTGCCAAGAGGTTATTAGGGAGAAAGTTCGCTCGTACCTGTCATGAAATCAATGTTCGGTTGCGATACAGGAAATGAGCCTTGCCTGCTACCGGTTGCTATAGGTATCTCTTTTCGATCACTTTTAGTGAAGGACAGAAAACTTTTTAGCTGTTATAGTCAAAATAAGAAAGCAAAAATTGAAAAAAAATGGTGCATTTCTATATCCAACTTTTGTTTCCTTTCAAAAGAGAAGTTGCATTTACAAAACTTAAAATCCTCTGGAAATTAATTTGACATTAGATTGTACAACGAACAATATAATAACCTGAAAATCACCATTTGAGCCCAAGCACTTTAAAATGAGTTTAAGTTATTTAATAAAATCCTGCATACTAACGACAAAGTATTATTATTGCAAACATCCTATCAACATAAAGGCTATGTTAGCTGTTTACTTGTTTGCCGTTTAATGCTCTTGTGAAATATTTGTGTCTATTTCGTAATAATTTTGCCTTATAAAGGTATTGTCATTGCACTCAAATTCTACGCTTTTTAGCTTCTTAGTTAGAGAACACTGGACTGGTAGACAGGGGCGTATTTAGGGGGGGCCATTGGGTCATGGCCCCCCTTTGGGTCGCCAGAATTGTATAATTGCACAGAACGTTATGCAAAATTGCGGCATGGCCTCCCCACTTTGCAAGTGGGGCATAAGGTTTGATTACACAAACGGTATGTTTCGAGCGTTACTTTTAGGCTTGCACCCACGTTTGGGCAAAAAATTGGACTAAATTTGAGTGAAGACCTTTTTTTTTGCTCTTCACCCAACGTTGGGCGAAAAATCGGACTGATTTTGGGTGGAACAATTCTGATTCTGATCTCTGTTCTTTTCAAATTTTCTGAAGTTCCTGCCCCCCCCCCCCCCCCCCCCCCCCCCCTTTTCAAAATCCTGCGTACGCTACTGCTGGTAGAGTTGCAGTTGCACCCGCTAAAAGTTTTGTACTTAGAGCAGAGTTGTAAATCGGGCCGGGCTTTTCGGGTCGGGCCCAAAGTTGACAAAAATTTCGGGCTTAATTTGGGCCTGAGACGTGCTTTTTGTCTTAGGTGCATAAAAATATAAACAAAATAACTTGGCAGCATTGCTATGTTTCAGACGTAACGTAACTTTCGTTTTTTTTTTCGGACATGATTTGGGCTTCAAATTAGTTTGGTTCAGGCTTATATTTTCGGGTTCGGGCCTAAACTAGTCTGCCCGTTTACAACTCTGACATAGTGCCTTTTAAAAAGCCAAAAAAATTGCTTCTGATATTCCTTTTCCTTGATTTTTTTTGCTAAAAATGTGACAAAAGCAGCATGCACTCAATCCAGTTTTTGCTCGATTTTGCCAGTGATTAAACATGATGTTCCGAAAGTTAATTTTTCAAAAATGGGTAAGGGACACCAAACTCAAGCATATGGTGATCAGTCCACTACAAGATCGAGCACAAGGCTACTAATTCGATTGCGTGCTGTTGAGGAGCTACACATCTGCCAACGTTGATGAAATTTCAAGAATTGACAAACTGAAGACCCCACTTTAATTTGTGCAAAAAATTCAAACTGTTGTGTATGGTATTATAAACCAGCTTGATTTGCTTCCCTCATTCGCCATAACGGACTTCAAGGTTTTTGTTAATTCTGTTGAATCCCAACAAATCTTACATTTTTATAATTTTGTTTGCTGGCACATTTTTTGTTTGTATTTGCTGCTTCATTGCTGTTGTTTTTTTGATTTTGCACAGATTGCAACTGCTTAGCATTGCAAGAAAATTGAGTTACATGATAGAATTATTTTATGCAAAACTGGAACACAACACTACTTATGTACAGTAAGAATTTGACAGTGTTCACCTACTGTAGAACCTACCGGTCCCGGTTTCGAACACGGGTCATTGCATTTATGTGCCTTGATTTGCTAATCTAATGTTATTGTTTACAGGTAACCCCGTAACTACGTGTTTTGCCAGTGTACTCTCTATGAAACCGTATTTGGTCATAACCACTGGCCGTGCAACTTTAGGTTGCAATAGTGGAGCTGTTTGAATGGGCAAGAGCTAGTTTCTCGAGGTCGCAATAAAAAATGTCATTACAGGGAGAGATTTTCCTCAAATGCTTTCCGTTTGGAAAAAAGAGAATTTAAAAGTTGCGATCAGCTTCTGAGTGAGTCTTTTTTGTCTATTAAATCGCAACTTAACTTGACCTATTAGATACTGTAGATAAAAAACAGTTAATTTATTCGCCTGAGCAATACTAACGCCTACAAAACAAACACAAATTCTAAATTAAATCTTTCATTATATTTTATGTGATACGCCGAAACGTGTAACGAGTTTGCTGGGCTCATCTCCGCGTCATTGCGCCCGGGCTGCCCAGCTCCTTTCTAAGGAATGTCGCAGCGGTGGCGAGCCGTTGGCAACACTGGGTCCGATTTGACCGGCCCGAGATTTGAACCTCAGATCTCCCGATCCAGAGACGAACGCGTTACCGCTCGACCAAGTGGCCGGCAACACAAATACTGAAAAACAAAATTACGATTAGTTTGTTCAGGCCAGAAAGCACCGAAAATCCCGGAGGTTTTTTAATCCTAGATGCTTTTTAAAAATTAGAGCAAACCACCAGCAGTGTTGATTGAGTCTCAGAGACCCTGTTCACATACAGTTGGTCTTTGTGATTGAGAGCACTATCACTCGTCAGTATGCCAGGAACACACAGCCCGCGCCCACAGAATGTTTTAAATCGAAACAGAAGAGGCCTTAAATCAAACAATAATATTGGCTCAACAGTGAAATCAAATAAAGTTGATGTGCCTTGACCTGGCAACGACGTTGCTAGGGTCGAATTGGGAACCGGGGACCATCAAGCACCCGCTTACTCATTTAACGCTTGTTGGAACTGGACTAATTGAGCACCGCCGCCGTTTTGTGGTAACATAGCTAATGTTTTTATCTTAAACTTACCTAGTTTTCAACCTATCAGTAACAAAACCACAGCATTTTTTGCGATTAATTCCAAACAAAAAACGAAAAGGATCTGAAGATCAAGCGGTCAAAATTTTTGTCTCAGACAAAGAAAGAGGTCATTGATTAGAGCCTCGTCCTGTTTAATTAAAGCTAATTAGGCAAAGCTCCAATTTCTTTTATATACAGTTTTTCACGGCAAAGATGAAACTAATTTCTTTCTGAAAACGATTGCAATCGTTATCATCAAAAGCGAAGCAGTTTAATTTGGTAATCCTTGTGAAACTAGCAAAAGAAGAAAAAGGTTGAGATAGTTTACATTTCTGTTTCTACTGGTTGACAACGTTGGACAGTTTTTGACGAACCATCAAAAATCGACTTTGTTCAAGTTCAAACTTCATTGTAAAACATGGAAATTTGTTCAAGGTAGACAATTTTTAAAAAAATCGAGATTTGATTCTGCTTTTTTCCCCAGAATCTGGCCTCCAGCGCGCATAAAATAGCCTAGCAGTTGCATGTGACACCGCCGCAATGAAAATAAACGAGGCCAAATTGAGGTACTTCATCTTTCACGAAAACCTGATTGGTGCTTGTTGCTGAAGGTGAAGCAGGTAGAGAAGCTTCAGTATCCTGAGACTACATTCACGAGCAACGGAAGGTAAGACGAGCCTGGTCAGATACTGAATTAGCAAAGCAAATGCAGTAGTGCGAACTTTGCACTGTTTGGTTGCCATGAAACAAGAATGTGGTCGAAAGGGGCAAGCTCCCAATTTTGAAACAAGTTTTCGTCCCTTTTCTTACTTAAAAAAAATTTTTCAAAATTTTGGCAAAACATTCAAAGTCGAGAGTCGACGTTTTGTCAGTTTGGGAAATTTTGGAAAGATTGACCGTGGGCAAATTACTAAACGTCTGGCAGGGAAGCCGTAAATACCAATTTCGATAATCTTTGGTTTGACCTGACCGGGAGTCGTTGAACCCGAGTCTACTCTTTTAGTAGCAGACGCTCTCTCCACTCAACCACATTCTTACTTCGCAAAACATTCTCACCTCGCCATCAGCATCATTATTTTTTCTATGCGACTGCTGACTTTTTCCTGTATCTCATAGATGGTCAATTCATCTATTCAAATAAAGAGGGGATAAAAATTCTTTTTAATTGATCTAATAATTACTGTAGGTTAATTGAAAATTTACCCGCAAGTTGATCTAGCAGTAATGTGCTTGCTACTGGAGAGGGAGGTCTGAGGTTTAAATCTCGGGACGGTCAAATTATTGGACACAGTGTTGAGAACGATTCGCCATCTCTGCAACATTTCTTTTAAAGAAGCTGGGTGGAGTGTTGCCGGTAGACGCAATGACGCGAAGATGGGCCTCGCGAACTCGTTACACGCTGCGGCGTATAAGACAACGAGTAATATGAAAGATTTGATTTGAAATAAAAATTAAATGCAAGGACTAGAAGAAGTAGTGAGCGAGAAACTTTCTCCGGAGCCAGAATCAAATCAGATGAGAGTAAAATCTGTTGAAATAATCCTCCTGTAAAATACTATACGAGTCACATAATCGCCATCAAGTAAAACTTTTTTCACTTTCTTTGGTCATTTATGAATCCATGTCCATAATAAATTGGGTCGCACTTATGTAATCGTGTTTGTTTGAAAAAAATTAAGATTTTTGCAAAACACTCCTTTTACTGAGAGCTTTACAATTCAGTGCCCAGCGCAGCAGTATTGCAAATCGATTTGGAACTGTAACACTAAAACATAATCTTGATTCCTCAAGAAATTTAAGTATTGTTTGCAACAATTTTTTTTATCAACAGTCAAACAAAAATTGAGGAAAGTAAAAAAATTCACTGCAATGCCTGAATATCAAAAAACTGAAATTTGTTCACAGAAAATGCATAAGCCAAACAATTAATTACGACAAAGAAGCAAAAATTTAACATTGTGCCCCAATAAAAATAAGCAAAATTTTAATTGTATAATGTAACATTCAATTGAAAGATTTTGCTTTTTCTGTTTTTTTTTTTGTTTTTTGTTGCTAGAAACAACATAAAAGAACGCAGCACAATCTAATGAAACAAAATCACAAGAAAATCAAACCTTGTTTCACTTTCTAAGATCTCTTCTTGTGTTGTTATTTTTTGGCAGAATTAGATATTCTGATATGTTCCCTGGCGCATAGCCAAAATTACGCATGGGAGAGGGCCATAGGTGGACACAAGTACGTTAATCGTTAATCCGTTAATAACGAAGCTAACTTTTTCTTGAACTCGTTAATCCGTTAAAAAGCTTTTTCATGTTAACGGTCTAAATTAACTTCCGTTAAGTTCTATTAACGGACTATAGTAACTTCCGTTAAGTTCTGTTAACTTCCATTAAGGATTTATCGTTAATATCTCGCATCATTCATTCATCGTACCGGTAAAAACCAGTTTGCACTGGTAGCACTTGTTGCGTATTAGCACGAGTTTTATGGAAGAAAGCGAAAAAAGGAGCTTTTTTTGTCTGCAGCCTCATAGGTCTATTAATTATCGCTGTTCGCAGTTTCCAACGATTTTCCAATTGCAGCTTCATTAGTGCATTTGAACATATTTTTATCTTGAAATAAGATTAGACTTTAAAATGTAACTTCCAAAACACAAAAAGACCACCATAGCAGTAGATATTTCCTTACAATCAGCTCAACAGCGTCAATACGTGTTCTAGAAGCGAGTGAATAAAAACAAATGTAAGTTACACGCAAAATGTCAACGAATTAACGGACTTTATTAACTTCCGTTAATTAAAGCTGAAAATAACTGATTAACGTTAACGGAGGTGTGAAGTTTGTTAACGGACTAGTGATTAACGAAGCTAACGTTTTGCATTAACTTGCCCACCTATGGAGAGGGCTGTTTTGGGGTCTGGGGGTGGAGCCCCCAACCTTCGAAAATTTTGCATGTTTTTTTTGGAAAAATAATTCAATGTTAGTCCTATTTTGATAAAAATTACTGCTTTTTTAGAACGTGGCACAAAAATTGACAGTTCAAACATGAATAAAGTGTTTGCGTAAATGGGATATGAGGTGGCTAATGGTAAACTTTTAGTTCTTTTCTGTCAGAAGCTGGTAAATCATAAAATTCTATAGTGCAATACTCACACGGAGTAATTTATTTTGTAGAGAAAATAGTTGGGGGAGAGGAGGGCTAATGTAAAGAGATTTTGGAAAAGTGATTGGTAACTAACAATTCCTGAAGTCATAGCATATTTTTTGATGAAACCTATGTTCAGCGTTTGTAAACAAGCGATTAAATTTGACTGCTTATTTTTGACCATTTTTCAAAGCTTTGCTGATTTGTGAGTTTAATTTTTGACAATTTAGCCCCTCCTCGCCTAAATATACGTTTCAAAAATGCTTTAAATCGCTTTTTAGTCCATTTCAGTCCAAAAGACAGTCTCAGAAGTACTGAAAACATAATATTTCTATATTCTGCATTTTGTTCGACAAGCCAATGGGGGGGAGGAGGGTATAGCCTCTCTTGACAGTGCTACTGTTTGTTCGTATTATATGTAGCCGAAAACACTAAAGTCATTCAAATGTGCTTTATATTTAAAGAAAATTTACATAAATAAAGAATAAAAATGGTGCATATTCGACAATATCTAAAGCTCAGTCAAATAGCATTGGATTAATGACCGAAAGGTTGCTGGTTTCTGGTTCCATTCCCACATTAGCCACGCGTAGTTGTACACTAAAAGAAAAAAAAAGGTTAAACGCCAATTTCTCGTTGGTTGTGCACTCAAAGCACTAAAAAAAAAACTTTAACGCCCATTTCTCGTTGGAAGCCTACAAGCAGTCAATTCAAAATAGTGGCCCAGCATGATAAAACTGGGGCTTGTGAACATGAGCCTGAAAAAGCAGCCTTTCGTTGGTGAGGCTGGACAAAGACAGCGTGTCTAGGTTATCACGTAAACAAGTGCAATTTTCTAAATTTAAATGTTTTACCGACTAAAAAATCAAAACGTAACAACTCAAACAATTTGTTGAAATACGTCAAAAATATAGATCTCGGCACAAATTATTTATTTATTTAACCAGAACGATTCTTAATTCAAAATTCAGATATCACACTTCAGTTTACGTTTAACATAAATTCTTTTCGGGTAGATACTCAATGAAAGAAGAAGAAGAAAAGTAGATACACAATTTCTACTTCACAAAAACGGTTTTTCATTTTTGAAATTGTCGATTTTTCTGCTCGATAAATGGCGCAGCAAAGCCAAGTTTAAAAAAATTTGCACGTATTGAAGGTTTGGTTTTGTGTTTTTTAATCCAATTTTTCTTTATTCAACAAGAGAGAAATAATGTTGTAGAATCTAGAAGCTCAAATTTTAACTATTTAAAAATCAGAATTACCGATGATTTTCTTGCATTTAAAGTAACGATAAAATCCATTACTATCCTACTTTCCAGTTGCGCAGAAACCCACCAGTATTTGCAAAATCGAATAAACGGTTAATTGAATTATAAAACAAACGAAAAGCTTGATGCGCACAAAATTAACAACGAACTTAATTCTTACATTGAAATCGATAATGCTGTTCAGTAACAAACTGTGGTTAAACACAGTGAATTAGATGAAAAAATTTGATACTCAAAAACAAAAACGGGAACACTTGCAAATCCTAGGCAAAGACAGAGCCAAGAAAAAGACAAAACTGTTTTGAAATCGGCTTTAAAATTTGATCAGTGGTACAGAACTTGAGAATACCTTTAATTAAAGTGTTCATTCTTCGAAGCAGCTTTTCGCTTGACACTTGTCAACAAAAATCGTTAAAATGAAGAGCACAGGAAAAAGAGTGGGTATTTACGGAAAAAAGCCGAGCCGTGATTGGCTGGAAAAAGATCATTGAAAAGGGTTCATTAGTGTACAATGTTTAGACCATACACGTATTCGTGTAGAGCTTGATTGTACAGAAATGACGCTCTTTCATTGTTCTTTTTCCAGCCCATCAATGACTTTTTCCTGTAGGCTAAACACACGGTCTTTTTTCTGCACTCTCCATTCTTATGATTCTTCTTGAAAAGTGTCAGACGAAAGCTGCTTCGAATAAGGAACATTTTAATTAAAGCAAATCGGCTTAAGTCTTACTGTATATTCTTCTTTAACATACCTAGGACTAAGGTATAAACATAAGCGTAGAAAGACAAAGTAATGTAAATGAAAAAAAAAGTAGGATAAAGAAAATATTAAAATTTTTACTTAATCAAAACCTCTCTTAAATGGGGCATAATGCAAATCAACAAAAGCTCACATGCTCGTCACTCGCATATTCTTGGTCTGACCAGTTAACCAGTCGGAACCAGAGTTTGAGAGTTCGGTTCTTCGTCTAAACAGTTAACAGAGCTTTTTAAAGGCACTTACCCTTGCAGCTTCCGCACCAATTAAACTAGAGGAAACACAAAATGTCATTTTTTGGGCAAAGTTTTTTGCAAAGTAAAAGTTTGGAAAGTATCTTTTAAGTAAAAACAAACATGTTTTTAGTAAAAATTTATCTGGCCGCAATTCCAACAAGATAGCGAAGTTGGCAGGTTGTGATTTTCAGAAAGGTTTTCTTCTGGAGAGGTCGCGGGATGCCGAGGGATGGAATGGCAGTTTGCTGGTTCCCGCATAGTTGAAGAGGAGTTAAAGATGCGATTTGAAGAGATGTTCGGGGCAGTCTCGTCGAGAACATCAGAAGTTGGCGGAGCTACGATGGTTGGTTGGCGATGATTGACAGGCTGTGCAATGCTATGGTTGGCTGGAGATGGACGCTCATTGTTTCTGGCTGGTTGATTTAGGCACAAAAACGACGCTGAAAATACGTAGCGTTACCAATTATTCATAGACCACAGATCATTTAGCTCTCATTAAATCGCAGAAATGTATTATTACGCAACAAGTTAAATTGCACGGATTGGCTACTGTACCAAAAGTCGTTCTGATGTACCTGTAGTTTATTTTTAGAGAACTAACTATTCCTTAATTAATCATATGATGTTTTTTGCCAGATGCGAATTTATTTATTTGCACCAAATTTAAACACTTCACAGAGAAATAAAAAAGGTTGGAAGACAAAGAAAAGACCGTCCGGTTATCAGAATCACAAGTCAGTTGCCACACTACTTGTAGTTAATAATTTAAATTTGAAGATTTTTCAAACAAAAATATTATGTTTCAGCGAATATTAGGCAATGAGGAAAATGAAAAAAACAAACATAGCACGCAAAATAATTGACTGGAAAAAAAAAAAACCAAGCGAGGCTGCTGCAAATTGAACGTCGACCAAATAACACCAAAACGAATAAATTAATAGGATGACGAAGATCATAACGGTAATGTACTTGTTGTCTGAACTTACAAATGGAAATATTTGTCGTGTCTCTTCCGTTCATGAAGTCACAATCTGATGTATGCCATTCAAATGAAGTGACGTCATCACCAGGCAACCAATTGTCGTTGCATTGGCCACAACTAAAAACATAGGTACAAATTTGTACCAACACTTTAGGTCGGGCCCGGAAAAAAAAGGGAAATTAGCAGATCATTATCGGACTATTAGGCTTTCAAAACTTCAAAATTTATACAATAGCAAATACAGTAGATCATCCACAGTACACCAGAAATACGAGTGCTGGAACTAAGCATGTCGTATCTATCAGCAAGTCGAATCAGGCAAAAAAGAAAACAAAATAAGTTAATCTGCAAAACTGTTGATCTGTTGGTTAAAGATAATGCGGAAAAATGTCTGCTGAACACTACCGGTAGTACGCTGTATCACACTGAATAATAGCCTGGGGTTTTTAAGTCTAATCACTTACGAAAAACACTTGACTCTGTCCCGATATCCTGTGTAGTAGAACCCATGGGCAGCGAAATGACGGGGGTCGACTGGGTAGTTCCTGGGGTAATGGAGAAATGTGGAGAGTCTGTAAATTTCGCGTTCGCGGTCTCCTAAAATTATCGTGTTTGTTGAATAGTTGATTTTTCAATATTTTCAAAGTAGGCTATCGTGTTACTACAATAAGCTCGCGGGGCTCATTTCCATGTCATTGCGCCCATATGAATATATTTTGTTTTTTATGCAAAGAAACTATTTCACCGAAACTTTTTGTTATATTTTTATTGATTCTGGCCCAAACCTAACCCAAACCATTACTCCAAAAGTAATCCCAAACTTAACCCAAATCCTTGAAAAATGTGCGGATGAATATTAAATCAATCGCAATATTAAACCTTAACCTAATTGTGAATAAATATTAAATCTTAACTCAAAATTTTTAAACATTTAAGAATTAGTATTCATCGGCACAATTTTAAAAATGTGCGGATGAGTATTAAATCCTAAGCCAAACGCAATCCTTAAAAAAGCAAACAAAAAATGGGCGGTTAAATAGTCACTTCCGTCTTCAAATATACCGCCTATTGTAAAAGTTGCAGAATGGCACCAAAATGTCGCAACATTGCCATAAGTCAGTTTTGACGGATTCATTTGTTATTTTTGATGTTATAGTGTATTACTGAAATTACGTCATGCTGACAAGTTAACAGCGTTCCTACTGGCCTGCCTGTCAAGCCATTAGATTTATGTTTCGCTCTCTTATTCTTTTTCTTTCACTTTTGTTTAGTTATTTATTTATTTATTTATTTATTTATTTATTTTTTGTTATTGCATAAACGTAGAAACAAAACAAAACAAAACACAATAAAAAAAACACAGCAGAAATCATTTGAAGTTAATTCGTATTCTTCCAACGTATAATTTAGTTCATTTAAAAAAATATCACCCTACGTTATTGTTCCGTTTTGCAATTACATTTTTCCACGCTTTGCGAAATCGAAAATAAAGAAGTTAAATTTGGTTTCGATTTAAAAAAAAGCGCAAATAAACTAAATATCCAGCAATTAAAGACACGCAATTTAGCAAACTCAATGTTGTTCCCAATTCGACCGGCCTGTTTATACGATTTTTTGCTTTGGAGTAAACTGCCAGTATGAGAAATAGCAAAGCAATGAGATAAAAACAGAGTAACTTTGGAATAAATTATCATTCCCATTTCGAATCCATTCAATGAGTTGTATAAGCTACATGCACTAATGAGTAACAAGTACGCATAGTCTAATATGGGTCTTCTAGCCAGAAAACTTTTCCAATCATGGTTTTTGAAACCAACTGCCTGAATTTTTACTTTAAAAACAATAACTTTAGCTCTAATTTTGTTAGTATTAATCTTTTTGCAACATAAAACAAAATAGTGACTTCAAGATATCATGGTGCTTTGAATAGATTTTTACTGAGAGTGTGATGGGTAAAATTAGCATTAATGATTGTAAGCATTATGATTAACTTGAACATCAATTTTAATGATCTAATTTATCCACAGCGCATAGGCAGTGTTTGATTAGGATGCTTAGCCTCCACGGTTAGTGCTTATCGTGTGCTGTAACCAGAGATGGAGCCGGTTAAGATTTTCTCGACGCGACCTGACTGGTAAATTTCAAAATCTACGCCGGTCAACCTGCCGGTCGACTGGTTTCTGACCGGCCCGGTCGGCCGGTTTTTTTACAGAAGGTTTTTGCTCTCTGTTCAATGCATCTAATGAAAAATTTTCAAAAGGGAGTAAGGGGCATGGGTGAGGTGTTAAAATTTGTGACTTTTGACGGGGGTCTCAGAAAAAAAAACGCGAACAATTTTGTGCGGTTTTTGCAAAAGTAACTCAATTTTAAGACCTTTTAAGGCTAAATTTCAGTTTAAAAAATTTGTTTTGAGCAGCGCAAAACGTGCACAATAAAAAGAGCGGGATGGCACAAGCTAAGTTATTAGACGTTCTTTCAAATGATATTCTGAATTAGGCCAAGAAAAAAAATTTTAAGTGTTGATGACAGATTATTTGCAATTTGCCGAGCAGCAAACACTAAACTGTTATGACATTGGCTAGAAAATATTCGAAATATGTAGTTTGTAGAAATGCTGCTACTTCATTGTTCGTTTTAAAATTCATTTTCCCACTTTTTACGTAATCGAAAGCGATGAAGTCAAATTCGGTCTCAATTAGAACATTTTCTCAAAAAAAAAGTGAATACCCAGCATTTAACAGTAACAGTTTGAACAAACTCAATGTTGTATCAAATTTGAATGGATGATAAATTATCCGATTTTTTTTGATAACCTTATTGCCTCAGAGTTAATTGCCAGCCTAAAAGAGAGCAAAACGATGAGGTACAAAAGAGTAAACTTTGAAATAAACAATTAAGCGCATTTGGAATTCCAGACAACTGGTTACCTGCACTTTGAAGTATGATATAGACTTATATAAACGTACCTGGAGAAAAATGAACATTTCGTAGTCCTGGGGAGTCTCTTTGTAATCCAACGTCTCTTCTTCCACGTTCAATATATGGCATTTCTTTTACATTTGTTCGAACCAAAACTGTTTAAAATTATTACCGTGGCATTAAACCTGGTAACCATGCAATAGCTTGCGTTACATTAAACTTGAGTTAGAATTAATAAAACACACGATAACCATTTTCGGCGAAACGATTACTTCCAATCTTTTTTTACACCTCCAGAAAAAAAAAAATTTGCACCATAAATAAGCTAAAAAACATTGGGTTTAGTTGTCAATTATCAAACCTCTTACTCCATGTTTCTTCCAATTCAATTTTTTGTTCCAAGCGGCAACGCCATTTCTAGAGCAACTATCACTTTTAACCAAACTGTTTAATTGATTGACCAATATTTATTCTCCACTATCGAGGAAGCGACGATGCCGCTTTTTATTTTGGACGAATCCGCTTAGTAGTTGACCATTTTCAAAGTTTTCCGGTTGACATTTGACTTCTTCCCTTGTAAATTTGCTGCTTGTTTGAAGTCCCAGAGCAGAAAACAAACATTCTTTGGTGGCTTTGAACAAGCAGGAAATTTGCGTGAGAAAAAGCCAAATCCTTCACAGGTTAAAGTAACTGATGATGGGAAGGATTTATTTGTTACACAATGAAGTCACATGATCACTGGTCACGAAGTTTTAAAATATCACGCATCAGCCAGATAGCCACATTCTTATGCAAAAAGCTTTTGGTGTTGCTTTGAAACTGAAAGTCAGAAAAATCTGAAACGTTAGTCCCTCCATGAAACGTTAGTCAGAAAAGCTTAGAAATCCAGCTATAAATAATATTTAGCTTTTTTTATGCCACCTCTGAAAATTTAAATGTTGCTAGTCTTTTAATTAATAACCTATATTGGGCAGCGATTGATGAGAGTCAATGTAGAAAAACGAAATTGATATAGTTTTACACCGAGACTTCTTTGAAAGACTCGATTGGAACTCGTTTAAAGATAACGTAAAAAATATTTAAATACTGTATTGCTTCAAAACTACTTCGTTACATATCAAATAAAAACTTTCATTATACTCGCTGTAATACGCCGAAGCGCGTAACGAGTTGGCGGGGTCAATCTATGCGTCATTGCGTTCGGGCAACGCAGCTCTTTTCGAAGAAACATCGTAGTGGTGGTGAACCTCAGACCTCCCACTCCAGAGGCAAACGCGTTGCAGCTTGACCAACTGGCCTGTCTACTTCGTTACATCAACTTTCAAATCAATTATTTTTTTATAAAATAAATCATCACTGTTAACTTTTCAAAATTCTAGAATAACGTAAATTGTTTTATTGAAGCACTCTTTTTACTCTCTTGTTTTTTGTTTTTTTTTTGCTACACTGCTTTGAAGCTGTGCTTGCTCTTATGTTGTTGGTATATTGAGCGACATTTGTATTACATCATCTGTTGCACACTCTATTATGCAGCGTTACTGAATATGCTTTCGATCGTATTAATTAATTGAAGCCAATATATTATTTTGTTACTAAGCCAGCAGCTAAAAATTTGTTGTGAACTATAATACTTCACCGTTTTTTCCACTACAATGACAATATAATTTAAATTTGTTACATACTGTATACTGATGTATATTGAAATATTACTGTATAATTGTATACTACAATTATTTTAATGCATATTATCAGTTACTATCAAGAGCGTCGGCAGAAAATATTTTTCAGAGGGGGGCAGTACGAATAGAGCCACTATTAACTACTAAAAAGAATTTTTGAAATTTTTGAGGTTTTAGAGAGAGTGTGTGAAAAAACAGGGGGCCATGGTCCCCCCTGCCCCCCCTTGCAGACGCCCATGGTTACTATTTAAATGATATACTGCTGGTCAAATACGGGTCCAGTTACTGTAAATTAATTAAGTTAGCTCTATTTCTAAGTAGTTTGCGTTATGTTTTTTTTAGTTTGCTTGATTAAACACAATACTATAATTGAAACTTTGACTGAACTAAATTATTTTAACAAAAAAAAACAAAATTTATTTTCAAATCATTTTAACAAAAAAAACAAAAAAACGGAGTTTTAATGTCTCTAAAATTTGACCTGTTTTTTGCTAGAGCCATCACTAAATAAATAAAAAAAACACTACACTTTCTCTTATGTTCAAAATGTAAAATCCACTATCTTTTTGAAATTACTGACAGCTGAATGTCAAAAACCGGACAAAGAAAGGAAAAGAATCAATTTGTTTTGAGTTGATGCTGGCTGCTCTGAAATTTTCACGAATTTTTCACACTTGTTTTTGATTCGTTCTTAACTTTATTGAAGAATAAAGTCAAAGAAATGTATTCTTACTGGCTAGAAAGTTTTCTTTCATTGTAGATCATGCGCACTGCTAAACAAATCAACGATGGTAATATAAAAACAGCCAGAAAAGCTCTGTAAATTACTTACACTGGTAAAATTGGGTTCAATTCCCGGTCGGGTCAAGCCAAATACAATAAAACTTGGAAATTACATCTTTCCTGCTTGACGTTCAGAATCAAAAAGGGACAGTGTAAAACCTCCACCGTGAGTGGTAGATGTTGGTGGGTAAATGGCAGCTTGACTCGAAGACCACAACAATCTTTTCGGTCCTCTGGCCAAGTCAGCTTGATGAACACGATACAATTACAAACGCGTTGTGCCAATCCGAGTTCTTAATCTTTTTTCATGCCATTGTTGTTAAATTTTGAGAAAAAAAACTGAGCTTCGTGGCCTTATGCAGTAATATTGTTCATGTACCGTTATACAAACTGTATGCTTAATGTCATGGTTTCACAAACTTAAAATACTGCGTAGAAATTCAGAATATTGTTATCCGTCACAATGCGGTCTGTATCCATACAGGTGGACATAGGCGTAACCAGGAGGGGCCCGGCCTCCCAATCGAAATGCCACCAATGACAAAATGTGACAAAAGACCTATTGTTTCTTCAGTTTCGGTTTCTTTTAGCATTTTTCGAGTTCAACGTACACGCCTACAACAGTAATTAACAATAATATTGACGAGCAGAGGGCCCGGGCCCCTCAATTCAATTTTTGAAAACTAATTTATATGTGAAAACCGGGTAAAATTAAGGATTTTTGTCCTAAAAGTTGCTATCACGGGCCCCATGTAACTTTTTTATAAACGTAATGAAATAACCACGGGCGGATTTACCATATGACACAGTGCCAGGGGCCCAGCTCTCAGAGGGTATGACTTTTTTTTTCTGGTCTTCACTTATATTTGGTAAGAAGATTTTGCGAAAATCTCCAAAGTGGCAAAGGTCTCAAGCAATGTAAATCCGGCCCGGTCGATAACATGGTTAGTAAGCGTAACCATCTAAATTGTACCACTTCTCAATAAAATTCACCTCCACCCTTAAGCGTAGCCAAGGGGTCCAAAGAGCCCGATCCACCCCCAATTGAAATACCACCAATGATAAAATGTGACAAAAAAGCCTATTGTTTTTTCAGCTTCAATTTCTGTAAGCATTTTTGCGTCCAACAGTACACGTGTAAAATAGTAATAAACAACAATTTGACGATCAAAAGGCCCAGGCCCCATCAATTCAATTTTTGCCAACCAATTTCAATGTATAAAACGGTTGAAATTAAGGACTTTTGTTCTAAGCGTTGCCACCTCAAGCCCTCAGCTAACCTTTTTATGAACGTAATGTAATAACCAGGGGCGGATTTACCACATGGCACAATGCGAGGGGCCCTGCGCTCAGATAGCAAGACTTTTTTTGGGCCTCACCTATAATTGGCAGAAAGATGTTGCAAAATTAACCAAGTGCCAGGGGCCCCGCGCAGTTTAGGTTGACAGGTGTAACAAATACATGGTTAATAAGCATAACAGTTGTATCATTTTTCGATAACAATTCACCTCCACTTCGCCGGTTTTTACGCCAAAAACACTTTTGAAAAAAAAATTAGCTAGGGAAAATGCTCATTGATTAAATTATTGAATTTAAATTGAGGGGGTCTTGTACTCCTAAACCAGTTGTGTTGTACTCCTTGTATTCCCAAGTTGCTCTCCTAAACTGGTTATTTTCATGACAAGACAAAAATTTCTTAAGGAAAATCTTCGAGTGGATTATTGTCTACTGTAAGATATTGCAGGAGGCAATGTATTTTACTTCCCCCTACCTGGGACAAATCAATAACAAAATTTAACACCAAAATGCAAGATTTTGAACGTGTTTTGGGCTTAAATTCCAAGGAAAAAGAGGATTGAACAATTTAATTTTTTCAATGAAACCAACGAACGCGTTGCGTTCATTGGGAAAGTTAATTTTTTCGATTGGCTTTCGAATGTTTAACATCTAGTTGTTTCAAATGGCTCTAAACACGTGCCAAATGCAATCCAATGGCATTGAAATAGCTTTTTTTTCTAAAAAATTACAAAAGCTTGTTCAGCGGCTAGGGGCTTTGCCCCCAGACCTCCATAGCCTCCGCCCCAGGCCCCCGTCTGTGAGACATTTGAGTTACGTTAGTTTGCTCAACATGTCGCCCACTTTAGACATTTTTGCTTTTGAACTTTTAGTTCAAGCTCTCTCCCATTAGCAAAATCCTGGTTAAATGCCAAACCTGGTTAAGTGCCAAACTTGGCCACGGCTTATGATCTTCCACTCTACAATATCTATGCCCCACAAAAAGTTCCTCTTTTGAAAATTTCTGATGATGTCATTGCTTGTGAGTTGTGGTTTGCCCCTCCCCCCCAATCAAAAACCCTGGCTAGGCCTATGCAGGTGGATATCTTGGTTTGAACTAGCGATATAAGCATTGAATTGTTCGAAGTTTGATTTTATATGCCACAAAAGAAGAGAAAATATTGTTGCTATATTATAAACTTTTTTCTCAATATCAATTCAGTTCAGCTTTGAAACGTATTTCGTATTGCCAAGATTTTGTTGATTTTCAATTAAGGCAACAGACTATACTTTTTTTATAAAAATTAGCAAATTTTTAGTTGAGGCTAGCTATTCGTAATTTTTTGTCAATTTTCAGTGTCATTTGTTCTTAATTTGTTTTTATTTAGCAACCATGCTTGTAAAACTATTTTATTGCGAATGCTCTATCAGCTTGGGTAGACGCTTTTTTCCGGTTTTTGCAAGCATCGTAAAATTGCAATTTAAGCGAAAAAGCGAGTTTTGCTTTTCATTTGAATGACAGTCACAAGTTTTCCCAAATGTCTGCTCAATAGCACTATCTATAATCTCAGAATTGGTGAAATTTTACTTGCAAAATTTAATCGTTTTGAATCAGTACAGAATTTTAGTTTTTTTTCGATTTGAAATCTATTCTTTTTCGTTTGTACTAAATTTTAATTTGCTGCTGAGACTGACAATGCCCCTAATTAGTTCTTAAATTTTAATCAAAAATGAGCCTCGTGTTCTTCTAAAATTGTTCTTAAAACAAATTAAGTGTAACTGTGCCTAACTGTAGAGAACTGCGCCGCACATGCGTTTGTAGCTAAGAGTTTATATCAGTGGTTCTCACCAGGTGGGATATAAATGCAGGATGAACAGAAGGGTCTCTGTGGTTCATAATTTCCCTTCCGTCGTTTTCAATATCTTGCACAAACAACAGTGGTGCATGGTTTTTAATCTAACTAACCTTTGCATGTTAAACAAAATGAACTAATTGTATAGTGATCATTTGCCAATCTGTGACAATTCGAGAGTGTTCTGCCTTATTTATATAGTACGAGTAAAATTTATCGTGACGATCAAAATATGGAAATCCCCAGGTAGAATCGGAAATGTAGCCGATAGTTAAATATGGGCTATGTGACATAACGCTTAATAGTTCCTCGTCAGGCTGTACAATAGTGGGTTGTGAGAGTGGCACGAAAAGCAATATCGGGTTAAACAGAACGGTAATTTAATAACCTACTGTATTACGAAATGCGCATATGAGCTCCAAAGTGTTACAAGTTAAATAGCTAGTTGCACTTATGCCATTACATATTGAATTACATTTCAAAGCTGAAAAAAAATTTATAGTTTCGAATTAACAATTTTAATTCACTAGAATAAACAATCTTTTTCTGTTTCAGATCATGTCCTACTCAGTAAAATGTAGTGCTGTCCTACTCAGCATGCCCTACTCAGTAAAAAATAGTGCTGTCTTCGAACCGAGGTCAGGGTATTTTCGAGGACTTCAGGCTTCGAAAAGGCCAAGGACTTGACTTGACCAAGGCCAAAGACTTGACCTTCGAGGCCGACGCCAAGGACTTCAAATTGTGTCCTTGACGACGTCCTAGAGATCAAGGACGTCCTCGACGACTCCACCTTTGCTATTAAATAGTGAGACTTTGTTGAGCAACGTATTATATAACAAAACGGCAGACAAACTTTTCCCCATTTGTATCATGTAGCACAGCTGAATGCCTAATTTTTTGGTTTTGTCACTTTGCTTTATCACATGGTAGAAACATGCAGACCAAATTCAATGTTTTTATAGAGCTGTAGTACCGGTAATTTAGTAGAGGAGTAGGAGACAATGCCGTCGCTATGGGAGTCCAAGGGGCCGTGCCTCCCTAAAGTCTGCTTGTGCCCCCGTTTCGGTTTACTCAGAATAAGTTTTTGGAAAATCAAGTAACGACAAGACAACGGGAAAGAAAGGAAAAAAGAATAATAACGTTCAAACATAGTTCTCGTTTGAAGCTTTCTCCATTCTTTGCAAAATTGCTGGCCACCAAAAGCAGTATACTGCATTTGTGTATACATAAATGTGACGCAATAATCCGTCCTATTAACATGCCTAAGCGGATGTTTCGCTGAATAAGGATGTAAGCTTATAAAATCGTTACTGGTACTGCGTTAGTGATTATGACCTGAAACAATACATGAAAACATTTTTTAGATGACCAGCTGTTTTTTTGTTTTTTTTTTTAGCACACTCAAAGTTTTTTTTAGGTCGCAGTCAGTAGAGCAACTAGAGGAAGGAGCTAAGGAGGCTTTAGCCCTGTTTAGCCAAGTCATTTAGAAAATTCAACCCCGAAATACAAGCGTTTAAACGTGTTTTGGACTTGATCTTTAGTATATGGGGGGCTGAAGGGGCTAGGCAATTCAATTCTTTCAATAACTTCTGATTTTTAGCAATTTGCTACAGTTATTCATAAGGCTTTAAACTCGTGCGAAAAGTGATGAAATGGCGTTGGAATCACTATATTTTGCCGCAAAATCATAAAAATCACCCAGCAGCTGGGGGCTCTGCCCCCCAGGCCCCCTATGTAATACGCTTGAGTTGCATCAGTATGTTTAGCACGGGGCCTAAATTAGATAATTTTTGTGCAAAAGAATTTTACTTTTAGTTCAAGCTCCCTTCCTTTCAGCAAAATCCTGGTTGCGCTTCTGTTTGCATTCACTGCTGCAGACACATTCTTCACGCGATTATATGGGCGCGTACGAAACGAGCTAAGAAACGGTGCCGATCTTATGCAACTCTTTTTTCAGACATGAATGCAAAATTTTTAAATAGTGCATAATTCGGAGGGTAAAATATCAGTTTTTATATGGAAAAGTTCAGTCTATTTTAGTGCCCCCCCACTTTCGGCAGTGCCTCCTCACTTCGTTTGCTCTGGCGACGGCACTGGTAAGAGCGTAATACATATATGTGTATATAGTTGAGTAGAGTTGAGTAGAGTTGAGATACACAACTACAGTACTGTTACTACTGGTTAGATTCTAATCAAAGGACAAATGGTTACCAAAATCGAACGATAACGGTAATAAACCTACTGCAGATGATGTTGAAGCAGAGGTAAAGGCAAACGAAAACAGGGTGTTTGCAAATATGTTTGCATTTTGCACTTACGGGTAAATTAGTAGGCTTGGGGTACTTGTGCCTAGTAATTATTTTTTGTCGTTGAATGATTACCACAAATACACCACCACAAGTTGAATAACCACTAAATAATTACCACAAATACACGTGAAGGGTCACAAAAATTTTTATAAGATTAAAGGGAGTCGCGAGAAAAAAAGTTTGGGAAGCCCTGCTGTGTGATGAATTTCCTTTTATTGCATGTTGTTCGATTATCCGAACAAATCACGTATCCCAAACACCTCTGGTTTTAATTAGTTCGGATAATTGGCATTTTACTGAACTTGAGAAAATGAAAAAAAATTAAAAATCCTCTTTTTATTCGGAATGCTTCTTCATTTTGTATCGTCGCAGAACTGTTTTAAATTACTTGCGAATTTTAGAGACAAACAAGCTTATTTGTTAGATTGAACACAAAAACTTTTTGGAACTAAGCAATGTATAGAATTGATCATTTCAAAGGGTATCGATCCCTCGCCCTTGGTACTCTGAGATCGTCGTGTGCCCTCTGCAAATTCGAAATATCGCTCTAGCAAATGAGTGTGGAAGAAAGGCATTGAATCTTGACTTTTATGTTCGATTCCCAAGGTCGTTGCTTTTTATGTAAGCGTTACTGATATTTTAGTTTCAAAAATGTATATTGCGCTCCTGGTGGTTTTATGAATGCTTTTATTTTGCTTGGAATTCTTGATTTAAAAATGAAAAATGTTTGCTTGCACATTTTTTCTTCAACTGTTGATAGGTTTGGGTTAAAGGTAAGAAGTTAGTTTAGGAATTAGTGTTGGAGTTGGGACTTGGGGATAAAATATTGGAAAAATTAAGATATTTACTGTATTTACAGTGAAAAAGGAATTTTACGCAGTTTTCTTTGCTTTGTTTGAAAAGGTGCCCCAAAAAGTTAAGATACAACCTGGATTGTGACAATACTGAAAATGCCCTTTACTGGTTGATCACAATACACTCATTGGCGAGTTTTACTTATAATCTGGTTCATTTCACACGCTTGTAAAAAAAGCACAATACAGCATAAACACGAAAAAACTTACCTTTGCCACAAGGTTTGCTGCACAAGTTAAAAGTAGGTTTTTCGAAATGCGCAGAATTTCATCATTTTTGGAGTCGAATTAAACGTTGATTGGGTATATTAATTATCCGACAATTTTTTTTCGTTTGATTTTCTTTTATTATTTTATAAGAATTTAAACTATAAGCATTGTTGTCACCTAGAAAGGGAATAGTCGATTACTTTAATGTCATAATGAGTTACATTCGTTTTTTTTAAGTAATTACCGGCCAATTAAACGTTGATTGGGTATTTTAATTATCCGACAATTTTTTTTCTTTTGATTTTTTTTTATTATTTTATAAGAATTTAAACTATAAGCATTGTTGTCACCTAGAAAGGGAATAGTCGATTACTTTAATGTCATAATGAGTTATATTCGTTTTTTTAAAGTAATTACCGGCAATACACTTTTTCAAACCTATCAAAGATCAGGAACGGCAACCTTTTTTTTACTTTATACTTGTTTATACTTTTTATATTTCTGAAAATTTTTCACGAACCGTCTTTCAAAAAAAACACAATGTTTAGCAATGAAAACCAAAGTCAGCGCCAATGGGTAGAGGCAGCAGATTGAAATATCCTCTGTTAATTGATGGTATATTTGGATTGTTGATGTAACAAAGCAGAATTATATTCATTGTACTGCTTCCTGTGACCTGGAATGATTTCATCACAAGATGTTAAAACTCGTGCAATCAAATCTTTTTTCATAAAATGTTCATTGTTTAAACGGAATTGCATTTAACGTCACAAAATTTTAAAGTGTTTAACCTGGAAAAGTATACGGCCCGGTGATGAACTCTCCGCGGACCGATGATTGCCGGCCACTGATAGCAGATAGACCAAACCCAATACTATAGGTCTATGCCCAGAATAGAGCAGGGCCTTTGCTTGTATTTAAAAAAAATTTTTTCAATAAATCAAAATTTTTACACTGCCGTAATCTACTTCACGACAAACAAATTTAAGCAAAAATAGAAAGACAATTGACATCAGCAAATTAATTCACATTTTACAGTATATATTCGCCGAAGACAAACTAAATTTTGATTTATTATTGAATTATTTTTCGTATCATTTCTTAACAATTTCTTTGGCAAAGAGAAAAATCTTGATTCAATTTTGACGTCATCGAAATAAAAGGAAAAACAAGTGGTTTACAAGCAACAGTAAAGAGTATGAGTAGGAAGAGAAATACTAGCTCTGCACAAAAACGACAGAAACAAATTGAAAATACACGCAACCAGCACACATATAACTAAACTACAATTTTGATTCAGAAAGCAACAAAAACTTACAAAAAATTCACAACTACAAAAACATAACAGCAAAAAATGAGGCTGCAGATATGGGAAAGTTTCCAACATATTATTCCATTTTCACGCGACTGCACATTTTCGTAAGATTCCACGCTTAGCAAGCGGAAAAGTGTTGTGGGCGTAAAATTGGTCAGCCCATATAAAAACTGCATTTCCATAGAAGATAAGTTGTCAAAATTGATGGTTTGTTTGACAATCATAGAACTTGGAATACGCATCTGAGCAAGACCAAGTGGGTAAATTTGGAAAGTTTGCAAAAATACACAGGTTTTTCACTTTTCACCCTCGAGATGATTTATGTTTATAGATTAATTTCTGTTGGTTGCAGATTGCTGGCTTAGGTCTGCGATGAGATAAGAGCGTTTCGCTTTTTATAACGGTCCCATTGGTGATTTCCCGTGCTTTTCATTGAAAAAGAATAAGAAGCAAATACTGTTTGAAAAGAAAAAAAAGAGTCATTTGTTGATTTTTATATGTCCTTACAGGAACTAACTTACGAACGAGTTTATTTTAGTTACCGCACCATCGAAATAAAACAAAAACCGACATTACAAAAAACAGATTGAAAAAAGTTAAATCAAATTTATCAAAATGAAATCAAATCTTTCATTATACTCGCTTGATTACGCCGAAGCGTGTAACGAGTTGGCTGGGCTCATCTCCGCGTCATTGCGCCCGGGCAACACAGCTTCTTTCGAAAAAATGTCGCAGCGGTGGCGAGCCGTTGGCAACATTGTGTCCGATTTGACCGGCCCGAGATTTGAACCTCAGACCTCCCGCTCCAGATACGAACGCGTTACCGCTCGACCAACTGGCCGGTGAAAAAAAAAAGTTAAGAAGAGAAATGCTATGCAAATTCATACAATGTTACGTAACGTACAGTTTAACCAAGATAACTGGGAAAACCGCAAAGGACCTTAAGGGTCTTCTAGTCGAGAGGTAACCCATTCGAATTTTGAGGGCTAAATAATAAAAAAATAAAATCAAAAAAAATAACAAAAAAATAAAAAAAAAATAAAAAAATAAAATAAAAAAAATAATAAAAAAAGACAAAAAATGTATCTGTGATTAATTAAATATCATATTTGTTTAATAAGAACGCTTTATAATATTTTTGAACAATTTAACAGATGATGATTTTTTGATCTCACTACTAATAGAATTCCATAGTTTAGCTCCTTGATGTTTTATAGATCTTTGAAGTTTCATCGTTTTGTAGCGAGGAAGAAAATAATTGCCATTAGTAGACGATCTTGTTTGCTTTGCATGAATCGCGTTTGTAAGTTTAAAAAAATCAAGAAAGCTGGAAGGCAGCTGTTTTGCTTGAAATTTAAACATGAATAAAGCTAGCTCTAATAAATACATATCTTGAATTTTTTTAATTTTCAGTTTAGCATAAAACGGGGTAGCCCTTTCACGTCGTGATCCTCCTGCTATTATTTTGAAAGCTTTGTTTTGCAAAGTATTTAATTTTTTTAGATAAGATTTAAATGTTGAACCCCATATACTGGGGTATAAATCGAAGATATATTGAAGATGAGAACGGAAAATGGAGTGGTACAATTGAAGTAGAGCGGATGCGTTCAAAAGCGATTTAACTTTATTTAAAACACCTACTGATTTTGATTCTTGGTTCCGTTTGTTTACTATCTAAAATTGTACTGATCCTATAGGAAGGGTTTTGAATCGCTTTTTAATTTTTGAACGTATTTTGGAAGTATATTTATTAATGCATTTTACGCATGTAAATAAGAACTAGAATGTGACAACGCAAGCGATACACGGGGACTAACGGACGGCATTGCTGAGACCATGCCAAATGGGCCCCTTAGAATTTTAAAATCTTTAACTACCAGTACTCCAGCGCTATTTATATATCAAGTTTTAAGAGTACCCGTAGTAGCCAAACATAAGAAAAGATAAAACATGTCAAACTTGGGGATGATATTTTTATTTCAACTTCAAGCGTTGAAAGACCACTTTCTTCCTTAAAATGTATCAAATTGTTCTCTCAAAAAAAAAAAAAAAAAGGGACAAAACAGACTTTAACATTTAGGCCTTATATCCACTGAGTCACAATTAGTGACAGAAGACATGGAAACCAAATTTTTTGAGGATGTTGTCATACCAAAACTTGCTTCAGCAGAAAGGTGAATGGAATTTATTTTTAAATGACTTTCTTGAATCTACAATAATTCTGAAACTTTGTCGATTTTAGTGCTTTGTCCTTTGCAGTAAACAATTTTGTTTGAATTGCTAATCAAACGGCCAAAGCTGTTTCAGCTAGTACTATTTCTTTGATTTTTAAAAGCCAGTGAGCATTGGATTCGGTTAAGACATTACCGAAGTATTGAGTGTAGCATTACCGAAGTTATAAGTGTGCTTTCTACTCTCTCCAGTCAAACTTTGTCTTTCAATTTTTACGTTTAAAAAAGTGCAGTACAACTACACGTATATAGGCACAATTTTATTACAATCATCAGGCACATTAAATCTCTGTAAAAAAGCAAATGCATCATACATCAACTGAATGGGTATTCTGCCTTGAAGGCAGAATTTAATAGGATGGACTGCAACTTTTCGGCGGTAAGTGGTTAAGTTACTTGCATTAAATAGAGAATTGTAATACCCATTCAGTTGATGTATGATGCATTTGCTTTTTTACAGAGATTTAATGTGCCTGATGATTGTAATAAACATGAAACCAAGGGTCGCACATTTTAGCTTATGTTGAATAGTTTCACCTAAATAATAGCTCTGTTTTGGCATCGAGCACTGTTTGTAGGTACTGTGAAAATCACTTACTCTAGGCACAATTTTATATGCGCAGACCGGATGCGCAATTATTTCACGTACGATAATAAATGACGCAATAATAAATTGAATTGATCAAAATTTGCCAGCGACCGTCTCTGTAGTTCACTCTTGAAATAATTTTTGTGTGAACATTAACTTCTGTTTTAAGCAGATTGCTGACTGGCGTCTGTGATGATATCACAGCGTTTCGCTTGCTATATCAGTCCCATTGGGGATTTCCCGTTGCTTATTTATTGAAGAAGAAAACGAAGAAAGAGCAAATACAGACAGTTTAAAAAGAAAAAAGAGTTAAAAAGAAAAAAGACGTGTACTATTTAAAATTGTGCGAACCATAAGAAGGGTTTTGAATCGATGTTTGATTTTTAGACTTATTTCAAAAGTATATTTATTAATGCATTTTATGCATGTAAATAAGAACTAGAATATGACATCGCGAGCGATATACGGGGACTGATGGTCGACGTTGAGGAGACCATATCAAATGGGCCCCTTAATAATTTTAACTACCAAGTACTCTAACTAGAAACATCAAATTTTAAGAGTACCGGTAGGCTAATTAATGTAAGGAGAAGATATAACCAGTGGCGGATTTAGGGGGGGGGATGGGGGGGATGCATCCCCCCCCACCAGCCTAAAAGTAACGATTTTGGCCGAAAAATTAGCCTCTATTTCAAATAATTCGGCTCCATTTCGGTCTCTAATTCGGCTCCATTCCCCCCCCGACCTAAACGTAACGAATCCGGTGAAAAATCAGTCTCAATTTTGGTGAAGACCTTTTTTTTTTTTTGTTTTTTTTTTTTTTTTGGAGACCACCTGAATTTGGGCAAAAAAAACGTTTGAATTTCCGATTTCGGCCGAAAAATCACTCTCAATTTTGGTGAAGACAACCGAATTTTTGAGGTTTTTGAGGAAAATCCCCCCACCAAAATTTTCTGGATCCGCCACTGGATATAACATGCCAAGCTTGCGCTGCCATGTTTGACAGTTAACTCTTAAATAGACCTTCAAAACTATAAAATGAATTTTCAAATTTTGTATCAATACAGTAGAATGTCGGTTTTGTTGTTATAATTGGAACAAAAGGTTACTGTAGAAATATTTGTTTTAACTAGGTTTTTGTTTATAATCACAATTTCAACAACTGCGCTGCGAATAAAAATTCAACAAACTCCTTAAAAGTTAAAGTGAAAACTAAGCAGAATTGTAAAATTTTGATTGACATTTTATAGATACCTTTTCTAGACATTTAAACTTTGCACGCCGTAAACTACAACCCTAATCAAGTTAATAAAACATTATGAAATTCGAAAACGATGTATTTCAGATCTGACTATCAACAACCACACACTTAACACAATTGGAACGCTATTTTTAAGTGGAGTGAAGTTCTTTAGTTCAGTAAAGTTAGATGCTTGCGCGAAGTCCCCGGACATCGCTTGCGATGTCATATTCAATTTTGTAATGTTTTTTAAGCTCAAAATCGAAAATATACTCCTCGTTTTGCCGGGTGAGCAAGATAGTTAAATCTTCTTCTAAACGACAACTAATTTTGCGTAAAGCGCAGCGATTTAGTGAGGCCAAGGAATTTTTGCCAGCATTTCAATAAACCAGCGAATGAAAACTACAAGCATCGGAAACCTCCGGCCTTTATCTTCCCATTCATAAATTTTTCTTTACGCGTAGTTTATGAGCCACTCTAGCACTTTGACATTCTTGACCTTATCACGCCTGCGCTAAAACGTGGAACTGAATGCTTGATTTCAGTGAGCGGAAATTTAAGATTTTATAAACGCCATGCGTAATAAATTTACGTAACCAACGTCTAGAAAGTTCGAAGGTCAGATGGCGAGCTGCTTTAGCGTATACGCGAAGCATAATTTGGCTCGAACCAAAAAGACTAAATGACACTTGATCGGGGTAGAGCGAAAACAGCCTGTTTGTGCACATTATTTCAAAGATATTTTCAGTTATTTTAATTTTAGAATTACTATTATCTTGGTCTGTGGTTAATATCAGGTTTTCAAAAAGTGCTCGGTTACGAACCAGAGTTGTAAGTTGGGCCGGGCTTTTCGGGTTGGGTTCGGGCCTAAAGTTGACAAAAATTTCGGGCTTAATTCGGGCCTGAGACGTACTTTTTGCGTTAGGTGCACAAACATATAATTAAAATAACTTGGCAACATTGCTAAGTTTTTCAGACCTAACTTAACTTTCGTTTTTTTTTCGGGCATGATTTTGGCTTTAAATTAGTTTTCGGGTTCGGGCTTATATTTTCGGGTTCGGGCCTGAACTAGTCGGCCCGTTTACAACTCTGGAACGAACAGTCAGAGCAAACATCACTGCAGATTACCAGTTACCACAATATGAAATTTTATCCGTTGAGCAAGACTGTCGCATCTTATTTCAAACCACAACCGATTTCGCAAAAAGCCCGACAATTTGGTGACGCCACGGGCTTTTTGCTAACATTAAAAAAAAAACAGCAAATGATACGCTTACGATACGTCCCGTTTTAGGCGGGATAGTCCCGTTTTTCAGGCCTTTGTCCCATAAAAACTTTTGTAATACACGAGCTTGGTCGAGCCTGCGGAAACTTGTAGGTTCCCGAAGTGAAGACCTATTTTTTAGTCTTTATGTTACATTCCGCAAATTGTTTTGAGAAAAAATTCAGGTTTTCTTCGGCTGTCCCATTTTTCTGTCTCAAATATATGGTTAGCCTAACAAACGATATCTACAAAAATAAACTGAATTAGGGCTGCGTTATTTACACCCAAAACCTTTGGCCTTTATCTTCTTATTTTCCAATTTTTCGTTACGCATAGTTTTTGCGCTAATCTCTCACTTCAATGCTGTCGATCTCGTTACGACTGGGCTGAAACATGGAACTGGATATGTAATCAGTGCGTGGGTTTATAAACGCCATGGACCATGCGTAACAAATCACGTGATCAACGCCTGGAAAGTTCGAAGGTTACAGGCCTTTACGTGTTTGACGTGACGTATCAGGGTAATGAAACGCGATTTGAGAAAAGTGATTTGAAATGAACTATTCCTGAGGTTAAAGCATATTTTTGATGAAACTTATGTTCAGCATTTTTAACGTAGCGATCAAATTTGATTGCTAACTGTTGCCCATTTTTTATAGTTTTACTAATTTTTGAGGTTTACTTTTGACAAATCAGCCCCCCTAAATATATCTTTTAAAAGATGCTTTGAATAGCTTTTTAGTCCATTCCCGTGCAAAAAACAGTTTTAGAAGTACAAAAAAAGCGATATTTTCTTATTTTTCCTTGTAGTCGACAGGCCAATTGCGGAGGGGAGCAATAGACCCCTTTTCCACGCTACTGATTACTGCTTGTCCATATTTTATGAGGCCGAAAACACTTAAGTCAATTAAACTTGCATTACATTTGAAGAAAACTTATATAAATAACAAATGATGCATATTCGACAATATTCTGCAAAGTCGCTGCGTAGCGTAGTCAAATAGCATTAGATTAAAGACCGAAACGTTACTGGCTTCAGGTTCGATTCCCAAATTGGTCATGCGTCGTTGTGTACTAAGAAAAAACGAGTTGAACGCGGAAGCATGCAAGCATGTCTATCCGAAGTAATGGTCCAGCCTGATACAACTGGAGCTTGTGAATAGAGCCTGAAAAAAGGAGCGTTTTGTTGGTTAAACAAATGAATAAATGAAGCGTGTCTGGTTTATCAGGTACACAATTGCAATTTTCTAAATTAAAGTGTTTCACCTACTCAAAATCAAAACGTCAACACTTCATTACTCAACTAATTTCTTGAAACACGTCAAAAATAGATTTCTGCCCAATAAGTTATTTATTTACTAATTACTGTATTTATGCAGAACGACACCTTAATTCAAAATTCAGGTATCGGACCATAGTTTTATCATAAATGCATTTGATTAGATGGTGAATTTTCAATCACAAAAACCGATTTTTTATTTCAGCGATTGATTTCCCTGCTCGATAAATGGCGTTGCACAGCTAACTTAAAAAAATAGTGCGTTTTAAAAGTTTTCTTTATTTTTTCACCAGATTTTGTTAAGATATTCAAGAAGAAAAAAATAATGTTCTAGAATCTAGGTTCTAGAAGCTCAAATTTTAACTGTTTGAAAATTGGAATTACTGATGATTTTTTTTGCATTTAAAGTAATGTTAAAATCCCTCAAAACCCTTCTTTCCAGTTTTGCCGAAACCCAGTTTATAAAATCAGATAGATGGTTGAATTTCTAAAACCAAAAAAATCTTGGTGCGCACAAAATCAACAATGAACTTAATTCTAACATTGAAATTGAAATTTCAGGGAAGCAACGAACTGTGAGTAAATAGAGTGAATGAGTAACAAAATTTGATAAAAACAACCAAAAAAAAAAGACGTCAACCCTTGCAAAGCTTAGACAAAAATAAGGCTGAGCCAAGAAAAAGCATAGCTGTTTTGAAATCGACTTTAATGTGATTGGTGATACAGAACTTGAGAATATTGCTTTAATTAGAATGTTCATTTTTCGAAGCAGCCTTTTATCTGACACTTGTCAAGAAGAATCGTCAGAATGGAGAGCGCAGGAAACAGAGCAACAATTTATAGGAAAAAGCGGAGCCGTGATTGGCTGAAAAAAGACCAACGAAAGAGCGTCATTAGTATATAATCTTTAAGCCATAAACGAGTTCGAGTACATTGTCTAAAGATTCTACACTACTACTCTTTTTCCTGCGCTCTCCATTCTGAGGATTCTTCTTGACTTAGTGTCAGCCGGAAAGCTTCTTCGAAGACTGAATATTTTCATTAATGCAAATCGACTTTAAACTTACATTCCTCGACTGTATGCCAAGCACTAAGGTATAAACATTACCGTAGAAAGACAAAGTAATGCAAATCAACCAGAAATTAAGAAAATAAAAATATTAAAAATTTTACTTAAGGAAAATGTCGATCACATTACAGTAACATTGTGAACTCAAGAGTTAACGTTTTTCAATCGGTTTGATTACGTTTGAAAATGACTTTTGGTAAAGTCAAAACGTCTCTTAAATGGAGCATTAATGCAAGTAAACAAACGTTCACGAGCTCGTCACTCACATATTAAGGGTCGGAACCAGAGTGTGAAAGTTCGGTTAACCAATTAAGAGAGCTTTTTAAGGGGCGCTTACCCTGACAGCTTCTGCAACATTTAAAAGAGTAAATACAAAACATGTTGTTTTGGAAAGTAAAAGTTTGTAAAGTATCTTTTTAGAAAAAAAACATGCTTTTAATAAAAATTTGTCTGGCCGCAATTCCTACAAGATAATGAAGTTGGCAGGTTATAATTTTCAGACAGGTAATCTTCTGGAGGGATCGCGGGAGGTCGAGGGGTGGGATGGCTGTTTGCTTGTTCCCACGTAGTTGAGGAGGGGTTAAGGATGCGATTTGAAGAGATGTTCGGGTCAGTTCGTCGAGAACATCAGAAGAGGGTGGTGCTACGATGGTTGGTTGACAATGATTGACAGGCGACCCATTGCTGTGGTTGGATGGAGAAACAGGCTCATTGTTTCGGGCTGGTTGATTTCGGCGCAAAAACAACGCTGAAAATACATAGCGGAACAAATTATTTAGGAAGATGACGAATCGCTTACCTTTCATCAAAACGCAGTAATGTATTATTATGCAACAGATCAAATGGATTGGTTGTTGTGCCAAACCTCATCTTTTTATTGCAAGACATTTGTTGTTAGAGAAACCTCGTCTTTTTGTTGTTTAGGAAACTAACTATTCATTAGTTCATCTCATGGCGTTTTGCGTAGGCTGCTACAAATTGGACGTCGACCAAATAACACCAAAACTGCATAAATTAATGACATGACGAAGATCGTAACGGTAATGCATTCGTTGTCTGAACTTACAAATGGAAATGTTTGTTGTGTCTCTTCCGTTCATGAAGTCGCAATCTGATGTATGCCATTCGAATGAAGTGACGTCATCACCAGGTGACCAATTGTCGTTGCATTGGCCACATCTGAAAACATACTTAACTGTACTACAAATTCTTACCAGCACTTGAGGTCGGGCCCGGAAACAAAAGTGAAATTAGCAGATCATTATCGGACTACTAAACCTTCGCAACTTAAAAATTTATGCAGCGTGTAGCTATAAACAGTGCTTGAACTACAGTGTGCTTGAAATACGAGTGCTTGAACTATGCATGTCGTACAAGATTAGCAAGTCGGACACGGAAAAAAATAAAACAAAATACAGGTACGTCTGAATACTGATCTGGTGGTTGAAAATAACACGGAAAAATGTTTGCTGTGCGGTACCGGTAGAACGCTCACTATGCTGTTTCACGCTGATTAATGCTTCGGGGCTGGATATAACTTACGAAAAACACCTGACTCATAATAACTTACGAAAAACACTTGACTCAGTCTCAATACCCTGTGTAGTAGAACCCATGGGCAGCGAATTGACCGGGGTAAATTGGGGCGTTCCTGGGGTAATGGAGAAACGTGGAGAGCCTGTATGCTTCGCGTTCGCGGTCTCCTAAAGGTTATTGTGTTTGGTTGAACAGTTGATTCTTCAATACTGTCAAAACGTGTTATAGCGTAACTACTAGCTTGCGGAGCTCATTTCCGTGTATTGCGCCTATAGAGTATGGATAATTTTTTTTTAGGACGAAATTTTTTTACCGGTGCATAACGACTGGAACGTTTAAGTAATCTCAAAAGCAAAGAGCCAAACTAAGAGCGAACACTTTTGTTGAACATTTTAAAACATTACTATTCTCATCATTGGAACAGAAATGGTTGAGGCAACAAGAACTTGTCACAAGCAAAAGCACAGGATAAAAGGCGATCGTAAAATTACAAGCATTTGTTTTTTGCGCCGCCGCTTTGCCTTTTTTCCTGTGCTTTTGCTTGAGGATGAGACTGGTAATGTTTTGAAACGTACAGCAAAAATGCTCGCTCACGTTTTGAATCTTTGCTTTATTGAGATTTCACTGGAAATTTTGTTTACTTTTTGTTGATTCTGACCCAAACCTAACCCAAACTCAAATTATTGCTCTAAATGTAATCCTCAATCTTAACTAAAACTTCAGTCTTAATATTTAAAAAAGAAAATAAAAATGCGCAGATGTATCCCCTCATTTTCGTTTTATTCTCATTAACTCAAAGTTTTTTTTGTGAAATATTTGATTCCGCCTTCAAATGCCGCCTCTGATGAAGAGCTACAGGCTGGCAACGAAATGTCGCAACGATGTCAAAAGTCATTGCTTGGTTGACTCATTCGCAATTTTTCACTCTTAGGGTGCGTTTAGACTGGACGCGAAGCAACGCGAAGCGAAGGTTGGCGACCTTCGCGAGTGGTCGATTACGTCACTCGCAAAGGTTGCCAACCTTCGCGAGTCTTCGAGAGTGGTTGCTAATCTTCGCGACTGGTCGCTTCATAGGTTAATTTTCACAACTTACTTTTAAAATGTATTCAATGAGCAGAAAGCTTTGTGTGGTTTATTATTGAAGCGCTATTATAGTAATCACAGGTTCTGTTTCGTCATAGCGCGCTGGAATTACCGGTAAAACGAAGATTGAGTTTATAGTATGTTATCACGCAATAACCGTGATGAAGAGTCTAGACTAATAGCTCAGGTAACAAAACAATCTTGAGAAAAAAGTTTGTAAAGTTTAAGTGAAAAACGAAGTACAGTAGATCGAATTTGGAAATTAAAAGACTAGTCATTTCTTCAAAAACGTAGTAGTACTTGGCCTATTTACTAGCTATCAATGATTTGTTTAGATCCTTCCACTGAAAACTTGCCCTAATCTGTTTTGACAATGACAGTTCTAGGTTTTAATGCAGAAACGCAAAAAGCTGAAAGCAGATGTCAAAAGTTCTCTTTAGGTGTTTACTCAGTTAACAAAGCCTTAAACGCTTTCACCATCCATGTCTCATTATGGTAGTGGTAGATCTACCGGTATCTTGTAGAGTGTAAACCAATAGGCTAATCTACAGGTTCATTTAAATCATTAACTATGTTGTTTTTTTGATGTGATTTTTCTTTTTCAGGCAAGCATGTTATGATACCTGTAGTAAGCTTAAACATTTGTTTGTATGTGTTATTTAGTGCTGTTTATGAAGATTCCCAATGTTAACTCTATGAGTGAAACTGAAAGCTGGATTTGTCATCAGTTATGTAGTGGATTTTTTGCTTATTGTGCAATGGATTGCTGTGTTGATTTGCTGGAGAAAGCAAAAAAACATTGCAGTTTTTGCATGATTTGACACTATCATCGAAGGACAAGAATTTAGCACAGTGATACCTGATACCAGCAGTTGCTTTGAGGAAAAGTCAGCCTCTAAAACTAAGTTTGGTGTTTTATTCGCTAGCGGAGCGCTTATCGATGTTTAGTGCGAAGTTAAATGCTATTGAGAGCATTTTATTAGTTTGCATTTTCTTGCGGTACCAGTAGGCTACGTTGCGACGGTTGCGTTTACCTCAAAGGGCTTCGCTTTAAACCACCGTTTGTAAGATACAGACAAATTTATAGCTACAAGGTCAAGCCCCCTCTAAGCATGTTTTTGGTTATGTCCCTGATAAAAAAACAACATTTAGATTTTTTCATTTGAAAATTGTTACTCAAGCATCTGAATAAAAGTGTTTTAGTTCTCACATTTTTATGTAACTGACGCTTCCTTCCCCAGTCCAATTATTTTTATTATAAATGCTGTATCAAGTTTTTTGTTTAGTTTAGAGAATGGAACAATAGTAATGAACTTGCTTGGCGGGTACTTCTCTACCAATAATAGTAATCTCAGCAAAAAAACAGAACTCACTTTCTACAGGTTAGAAATATATTGGCTTTCTAGGTCATCTAAATACACTGACTGCAATTTCAATGATTAAACTTCAGACTTAAAATTGTTTACTTTGTCACTTTATTCACCATGTAAAGTAGTAAAAATTTTAAGAGACAGTAAAAATGTTTTGAAATTCACAAACAACTAAATTCAGATATTACACAAAGACACAGTAAATGAATATTTAACACACTTGACATTTCTATTTTCATCAATTAGGACTGGAGTGAAAAATCACTACCAGACTACAATATTCATAATTATAAAACTTGGGGTAGTCCAAAACCATTGCTTCCAGTTCAACTTGATCACGGTCACAAACCTTCAGAAACAAGAAGACTTTTAAGAGGACATTCAGAAGAAAAAATTCCATGTTTGTAGCTATTCAAAGAAGTGACTACTAATTAGGCCAATCCAAAAGTTCATAGGAATTTTTCGATTTTTTGTATCGATCTAGCTCTTGTATGTAGCAGTGTAGCTTGAAACCAATTCTAAATACTGTTTCATTCACCAAGTTGGCTTGGTCACGCAGACAGTGAAAAAACTTTTGCGAGTTTTGCAGTATTCAAGGAATTGTTCAATTGTGGTTACTTTTAAAACAACAAGCTAACAAACAATGGGTAAAAACACTATCAACACAATCAAAACTAGCCTGTTGGTGGGTTATTTTATATTCTGAAAAAAAAACATCACGTTAGTTTACAGAGGTGGAGTCCTCGAGGACGTCCTTGGCCTCGAGGACGTCCTCGAGGACACATTTTGAAGTCCTTGGCCTCGAAGGTCAAGTCCTTGGCCTTGGCCTTGGCCTCGAGGCCTCAAGTCCTCGAAAATTGGCCTGTCCTCGGCTCGAGGACAGCACTATTTTTTGGAATGTTAAAATTTTGTGGAACGCTTGAAAAATTTTTTGGAAAACGTTTTTTAGTGGAGATCGCCTGAAAAATTTTTGTGAAGACCTTTTTTTTTTTTGGAGAGCACTTGCGCTTTGTGTCCTTGGTCCTTGGCCTTGGCCTCGAGCATTCCTGTCCTTGGCCTCGAGAGTGTCTGTCCTCGGAAAGGCTGTCCTTGGCCTTGGCCTTGGCCTCGGATTTTTTTTGTGTCCTTGGCCTTGGCCTTGGCCTCGAGCCTTGTGTCCTCGACTCCACCTCTGTTAGTTTAAGTTTACTTTAAGACAAAAAAGCAAAAGCTGCTCAGCCAAAAGAACTACTGGACTGGTCTTCTGCTATGCTGCACAGAATAAAAAGTTTTGGTTTAAAAGCTAGATGTCGTGGGGCTAGGCCTACTGCTTTGGTGCAATGGTGCATTCATTATAATGAAGCTTTGAAATCCAGCATAGCTATGAAAAATCAGTCTAGGACTTACAGCCTTCGCTGTCTAGATCCAAATTAACTTGGCTAGCCTAGGGCTGTCGCGAATATAACTTTGCCAACAACCTAGGCCTACTCTTTGGACTGATAAATAGGCGCTAAACCATACAAATGAACTATTTATATTATTTTCTAGCAAACTGCGATCGTAAAAATCAAATCAGTGAATTAGTTGGTTATCTTACTACAGCCTGCAAGCAAGCGCTGTTGCGCAACTGCTCGCGAAGGTTGCGAGCGGTCGCAACCTTTCGCGAGCTGTCGATGACGTCAAATTTTGGTTGCTTTGCGTCGCTTCGCGTTGCTTCGCGTCCCGTCTAAACGCACCCTTACTGTGTTGATACTCTGATTACGTCACGTTGATCAAATTAAGAACGTGCCTTCCTGCCTGCCTAACAAGCGATTGGATTTGTGTTCCTTTTTCTTTAACTTACAGTATTTATTTTTTGTTGTCGCGTAAGCATAAAAAAGACAACAAAATATTCGAGCAGGAATCACTTGAAATTAATTCGTATTCCAATTTATAATTTATTTCATTTAAAAAAATATCACCCAACTGTACATTATTGTTTCGTTTTGCAATTACGTTTTTCCACTTTTTGCAAAATCGAAAATGATGAAGCCGAACTGCGTTTTTATTGAGATAATTTTCTCAAATAAATGGAACACCCAGCATTTAACAATGAAGCAGTTTTAAAAGAAAGGGACAACAAAGTTGTAGCAATGTTGTATTTGTTGGGTAAAGATTGTTATGGGACAGAATTTTATTGTAAATAATTAATCATTTTCTCGTTTTTTTGTTTTTTTTTTTATCGGAAGTTTTATCACTGTAATATTTGTCATTTTGGCTCTGCTAAGCCTAACTGATGAGCCTTAAAATTAGGCAAAACAGCTGTCTTAGGCATGCAACTGGTAATTTTTTGTTCTCTGCTTTTAGCATGGCCTTCTGTGAATTTTGATGTTTGCTCGATTGCTTTCGTACTGTACCTTTTAAATGGTGTTCCAGAGTTGTAAACAGGCCGACTAGTTCAGGTTCGAATCCGGCCCGAACCCAAAAATTAAATTGATACCCAAATCTTGCCCGAAAAAACCCGAAAGCTAAGTTAGGTCTGAAAAATTTAGCAATGTTGCCAAATTGTTTTGATTATATTTTTGAGCGCCCAAGACAAAAAGTACGTCTCAGGCCCGAATTAAGCCCGAAATTTTTGTCAGCTTTAGGCCCAAACCCGACCCGAAAAGCCCGGCCCGACTTACAACTCTGGATGACAGTATAATTACGTCAGGAAACATCAGTCAACATGTTGCAATGCGACCGAAGGAATCACCGACTCGGTCTGGTTTCGCATCAAGTGAAACCGAAAAGTTTAGAGTTAGTATTTGAAGCCTCTCTGCTTGTTGTGTAACTTTGAAATGGGACAAAGTACCCTTGATCGAGTGGCTAGCAACTGAACAGGTGGCAGCTTGACTCAAAGACAACCACAAATTCGCTCAGAGTTGTAAACGGGCCGACTAGTTCCGGCCCGAACTCGGCCCGAACCTGAAAATATAAGCCCAAACCCGGCCCGAACCTCAAAACTAATCTGAGGCTTAAATTATGCCCGAAAAAAAACGAAAGCTAAGTTGGGTCTGAAAAATTTATTAATGTTGCCAAGTTATTTTGATTATATTTTTGTGCACCTAAAACAAAAAGTATAATTTTATTCACAGTCAAATTTAGAAACCCTTAACAGTCTGTTTCACCCTTAACGGGATCATCAGAAGAGAACTTCTAAACAACATATACAAAAACAAATGGAGCGTCATTAAAGAAGCTGCTCCATATCGCTGTGGTGCAAGAATATGCAGCCTTTGTTTGGCAGAAAAGCTGCAAATCATCAAAGCGAAACCAGAAGGACTGCTGAATAAACGCTCCGAGCTAATTTCAAAATGTAGGCACAAAAACAAATTTTTGCTAAAAAATGTTGATTAAGACTTATGCGCTTACCGCAACTCCCCTTCTCCGGATAAATTATAAACCTACTGGCGGGGCTATTTTAAGTTTTCGTATTAGTTGTGGCAATGATTTTAACTCCTACCTTTCAAATTTAATCTAATGGAAGTTACTCAATTATGAGTCACTCAAATTTGAAAAGTAACCGACGGCAAACCCAGCATGCGTATTGTTTAGTAAACACAATGTTGCCCGCCTTTCAACTTAAAAGTCCTATCACAGCTGTTCTATGGCCCAGTTGACGAAAGTTTCGAGGCCAGGCAGACGCATTACTTTGTTAATAACCACTTACAAATCTATGTTTCAAGTGTAACCAATCAATTTGTTTTTGTATATGTTGTTTAGAAGTTCTCTTCTGATGATCCCGTTAAGGGTGAAACAGACTGTTAAGGGTTTCTAAATTTGACTGTGAATAAAATTATAATTTGCTCTGATCTTTGATTATTGAGCTCTCTTCAGTTGGAGATACAAAAAAGAACAGTTAAAACAAAAAGTAAGTCTCAGGCCCGAATTAAGCCCGAAATTCTTGTGAACTTTAGGCCCGAACATGGCCCGAACCCGACCTGAAACGCCCGGCTCGACTTATAACTCTGCGTTCGCTTTTTTGGTCAGGACAAACAAAATATGGTAAACTTGATTGAGGAATATTCTATTAACTTCTCCTTTCCTGTGAAAAAAAGTTCCTGCCCTTAAAGTTAAATAGCGCAACTAAAAAATTATGCTTGTTTGTATGCTTTTTCCTTCCCATTACCGATCATTTGAACAGGCAATTCAATGCTGTTTCTTACGAACGCATTTCTTGGGCATTTCCGCACTGCACGAACACCATTCATTTTTTTCCAAGAATGTTTGACCACGTTCTAGGTTTCCAAGTTTGAAGCTACTTGACATTGTAAAGCATTAGCTTCAGCTAATGGCTTTTACGCTATGAAAAAAAATTAATTCTTCGAATTCTAGGCTTTTTAATGCTATAATGAGTTTTGGTATGATAAATTGTTTTTGCCCAAATAATTGATGAATTACTCTGCTAATTACTTTGGCATTTGCAAAAATAGTTGCCTTATTTGCATTCCTTATCACAAATATAGCTACGGCGGATGGATTACAAAAACTCAGGGTCTGACTTATTTCGTCCAAAATTTTCAGTGCACACTTGGGCATAAGTCTGCTTTCTTTTCAGGGTTGCCAAAACAATTTTAAATGTAAATGCTACGTTGGCAGAGCGTGAAAAGTTAAATTGGAATGTTTTGTTGGTTTAGTAATTGCAATTACATTTTATTCACCAAGTTGCCTTGGCCAGGAGACAACGAAGGGACCTTTCGGTCTTCGAGTCAAGCTGCCACCTGCCCACGTGTCTACCACACACGGTGGAGGCTTCATACTGTCCCTTTAATTGCTGAACGTCAAGCAGGGAAGCTATGATTACTAATATTTGTAGCTTTTGGTTTGACCCGACCGGGAATCGAACCCGAGTCTACCGTTTCAGTAGCAGACGCTCTATCCACTCGACCACTGATCGGTGAACAAAGTTTTAAAAACTTGAAAAAAGGAAAAGTAAACAAAAAACAACTCAGCAAAAATCAAATACCAGTCTGTGCTTAAAATCCTCCCATGATGTTTTTTCTTTAATATCTTCGACATGTAACTTTACCGTGCAATTTATTCTACCAAGCATAGATTGAGGTAGCATGAAAAACCATTTAGCTAAGGATGGCTTTTTTGTTAAGTTAGTTTTTTTAATCTTTTTTGAACATTTGATAATTTTTCAAATGAGGTCATAATAGGAATTTCCAATCGGCATCAAGAAGTTTAGCTCTTTCCAGATATAAAAGTTTTCAAGTAAAAAAAAATTAAATTGCGTTAGAGAAGAAATCTATTTATTCAAATTCTTTCGCTCTCTTCTCGAATCTATTAAATAAGTTTTTTAGGGTAATAATATACATGTCAATAAATACAGTTGTGAAGTCATACCAAACAATATTTAGCCATCAAAAGTGAAGCATTATTAGTTTGTGGCAAATCTTAAAAATTTTGTTCAGTATTGCATTTGTTTAGCATAAAAATATATGGAACTTTTGATACTATGCCAAAACGACAAATCAGCAAAAAACACTCATACATACGAGCAGAAAATATGGGTTTAGTACTAAGTATGATCAGAAAAAGTAGAACCTAATATACATGAAGTATATTTGAATTACTGTGTATGGATTTTGATTTATTCTTGTACCATTCTTAATCTTATTCAGGTAGAATCTGAAAATAGGAATAATTAAGTATGAAAATAATTCAAAACGCTAAAGCGAAAGGTTTTTGTCCAAATATGTTTGCTTTATTAACCTTAGGCCGTTATTTTTCTGATCAAATTCAAACATCTATTGCTGGCATTCTTGCCAACATTTTTTCTTTTTGCTGTGTTGTTTTAGACTATGAAAATCGCTTGACATATGCCACTTCAGCTTTTTTTACTTTATTTTTAAAAAAGGAACTTAAGGTATTTTATTTATATGGCAAACTGGCGTATTTAAAATCAAGTAGTTAAGAATAGCTTAGTTAATTTTACAGTTACTTCACCAGGAGGATGTACGATACGTATATTTTAGTCGAATATTCCAATCAGAGTTGTAAACGGGCCGACCAGTTCAGGCCCGAACCCGGCCCGAACCCGAAAATATAAGCCCGAACCCGGTTCGAACCCGAAAACTAATTTCAAGCCCAAATCATGCCTGAAAAAACCCGAAAGTTAAGCTAGGTTTGAAAAATTTAGCAATGTTGTCAAGTTACTTTGATTTTATTTTTGTGCACCTAAGACAAAAAGTACGTCTTAAGCCCGAATTAAGCCCGAAATTTTTGTCAACTTTAGGCCCGAACCCGACCCGAAAAGCCCGGCCCGACTTACAACCCTGTGGTGTTTCCCTCTCAATTTTTGTTTTAATACATGATTACTGCACTCCACTCAGCTTGGATGGATTTCCTAATGCTGCAACTTTGTTGTCCCTTTTTTTTGAATTTGATATTAACAGTGGTGATGCAGTCCTCCTATTGATACGGAGTTGTCGGTGTGATGGATTTCACAATACCGTTCATTTTTTATTTGATCCTTACGTTACCAAACTAATTTGGCGGACATGCCAAGGATAAACTGATCTTTTCATTGTGTCGTTGCTTCTCTTTTAGTCTTTTTGTGAGTCATGATGCTCTTTTCAAATTTTTTAATGAGTATAATATAGTAGTAAATAATTCATGCTATACGCCTTTTTCTCATTGATTTTCAACTAGATATCTTTTGTTCTTGTATGCATTATTGTTGCGTCCCTGCACAATTGTTACTGCTTCGTTGAATTTGATCCAACTATAAATTAGTAAAATATTAGTCAGTTCAGATGTAGCTCGTTGCCTAGTTTCAGTTGGTCAACTTTACAGTGTATGTGGTTAGTAGCCTGCAGCCTAAGTATATTCGGTAGAGATATCAGTTAGATTTGTAGTCTATAACCTAGCGTTATTCGGTAAGCATTTCACTTATATTAATAGCCTGTAACCAAGTTTCATTTGGTAAAGATTTCAGTGAGTTTAGCATTTGGAGACCCAGAGTTTCGTTCGGTCACGATCTCAGTTAGAAAGAATCTATTAATTTAGCATAATTTGTTGCGTAAAGATTGTTTTGGGATGGAATTTTATTGTAAATAATTATAATTAATCATTTTCTTGAAGTTTTTTTTTTTTTTTGTCGGAAGTTTTATCTCTGTAATATTTGTCATTTTGCCCCTGCTAAGCCTAACTGATGATGTTATATTCAATATTCATTTATTGTTTCGCCTGATCAATAGTACAATAAAGATATCGCACAATAAGCCTAACAATCAGGCCAGGAAGCACCGAACAACCCGGAAGTTTTTTAATCAAGGTGCTCCCTGACCAAATTCGTTCAAACATTGCGAAGAGAAAACAGCCAGAAAGCACAGCAATACAGAGAGCAAAAAATAATTACAAACATAACAAAAAAAAACAAAAGAAACAAACAGCGGACAGAAAACGAGAGACAGCCATTATTTAAGTATAGACACACGATGAAGAATGATGCAATATATGATGTACTAAATTACATACGGTATTGTGTGAAGCAAATGAAACGGAACATAAAACAATCAATTTGAAGCATCATAAAGATCAATGTCGGCAGCACAGCACTATTAACTATTAATGTGGGCAGCACAGCACTAAAACAGACAAAATTTTGTTTGGATAAGAACAGCAACAGAAATAATACACTGATTACATATATTGTTAATTGAAAAATAAAAAAAAATTATTGACATATGACTGAGAAACAATTTAAGTTTCAACATAATTACTAATCAATCTTCTTTTAAACCGTTTTTTGAATGAATACCAACTTAAACTTTTGATTAAATTATCTATGTTTTCCCATAATTTTGCACCTCTATAAACTAATAGCTCTTTTTCAATGGATTTGTTTACTCGCGGCTTAAAATACACTGCATTTTGAGTTTGTCGAGTATTGTGGCTATGTATTTCATTTAGTTTAACGTAATCTTCATATAAGGAAAACAGAAGTTTGTTGTTATGGAGCTGATGCATATACTTAGCTAATTCCAGACCATATATATCTGCTAGTTTTAATATATTAAGCTTTTGGTATAGTATCGTCATTTTGCAGTATTTACTACTAAAAGTTACTGTGCGTATTATGTAATTCATTCGAACAGATAACTCTCGTAAGTGTATTTTTGCTGCATTTCCCCAAATTAAAATTCGGTATTGTATTCTTGAAAGTATGAAACTATGATAGAGCATGCGCAGAGTTTCCCTTCGTACAAGATTGCGAATTCTGTAGAAAAATCCTGCATATCGAGTTAGTTAATTGAAGACCAACGCAATGTTTCATTTACATATAATCCAAGATATTTCACAGTTTGTTGACCTTTCAAGGGTGTTTAGTTTAGAATCAAACTAAGATTTGTATTGCAGGATTTTGAGGGCACCTTATTTATTATCATATAGCTAGATTTAGAGTGATTTATGGATAATTTATTGCTTCTCATCCAGGTTTCAATTTTTCTTAGTTCATTGTTCGCCTTGAGCTCTAGACCAGATAAACTCTTGTCACTTAGATTAAATTGGTATCATTAGCAAATAGAGTTGTGTCAAATTGACTTACTAGTGGTAGGTCATTTATGTTCAATAAGAAAAGAAGAGGACCCAAGGACGAGCCTAGAGGGACTCCACATGTGATTTTTCCCAATTTTGATTTATAGGGATTGAGTTTTGTGTATTTTTGTCTACTAGATAGGTAGCTCTCCATCAGCTGAAGTGCCTTAAATTTAGGCAAAACAGCTGTCTTAGGCATGCAACTGCTAATTTTTTGTTCTCTGCTTTTAGCATGGCCTTCTGTGAATTTTGATGTTTGTTCGATTGCTTTCGTAATGTACCTTTTAAATGGTGTTCCCTTTTCAATGTTTGTTTTAAAGCAGTTTTTGCAAACCCATCAATGTTGTGCCAATTCGACCTGCCTATTTATCCTATTTTTTTTGCTGAACCTCATTGCTTAAAGTTGCATAATTATCAATCTAAAAGATAGAAAAACGATTAGATAAAAAGAGTAAACTTTAAATTAAACGATTAAGCGACAATTAGTTACGTGTACTTTCGAGTAATATGGACTTACAGAGTACGCCAAACGTACCTGGAGGAATATAAACACTTTGCTTTTCAGGAGGGTCTCGTTGTGACGCAACGTCTCTTCTTCCACGTTCAATACACTGCATTTTTTGTGAGGTTTATGTGAACCGAAACTCTTTAAAATTAGAATTGCAGCATTCAACCTGGTAGCCAAGCAATAGTTTACGTTAGATTAGACTTGAGTCAGAATTAATGAAAAGCAAGATAAAAATTTTCGGTGAAATATCCACTTCGAATTTTTTTTACAGCTTTATAGAAAAAAAATTTTGCGTCATAAATCAGTTGAATGACTCAGGGTTTAGTTAACGAATATCAAACCTCTAATTAACCTTCTCTCCGTCTGCTTTTTCAAACTCAATTTTTAGTTCTAAGAGGTTATGCTATACCGTTCTAGATCAGTGGTTCCCAACCTTTTTTTTTATCTGTGGACCAGTAAAAATTAAACAAATGGTCACGAACCTGCACCAAAAAATCGTAATAGATTTAACAAATACCGATGTAGTTATTATCGCATTTGTTAGCCACCGCAAAATTAATGGCTCAGCATCATTTGAAACTTCCGAAACGTTAGACCGCAAAGAAGTTTCTGAAACACGAAGCTTCCGAAAGAAGTAGCTCTGCTTTAGCATCCAAGCAGTTCCTTCGCTTTGTTTTGATTTAACTTAAATCAGACCTGAACAACTTTTTTTGCATAACTAGCTGGTTAAAACAACTTGATTGATTGTTTTGAGACTTAGAAACGGCTAATCGTTTTCAAGGATCAAGAGTTTCCCGTATTCTATTCCTCTCTTTCTCTTTATATTTTATTGCACACTTCTCCGTTAGGGTTGCAGGGGCAGCATCTCGATATTAAGCCACTACACTTCACTGCCCTCCGTTACCTCCGTTATTTCACTTCAAGGGCGAAAATCAAGCGATTCTACCGTAGATCCTCAATTCCTCATTGTAATTAATCCAAACACACCTAGTTTGTCTAACAAGTCTTTTCCCAGTAGTTTTGACACGTAAACTTTTCAATTCGCAAAAGTAGCGGTATCCAGAATTGAGAATAAGATTTTTTTTATATCTTGACTTCCAAGTAGAATCAAGATCAAATCTTTCATTATACTCATTGCACGACGCCGAAGCGTGTAACGAGTTTGCGAAGCCATCTCTGCGTCATTGCACCAGAGGGCAACACAGCTCCTTTTAAAGAAATGTCGAAGCGCTGGCCAGCCATTCTCAACACTGTGTTCAATTTGACCGGTTCAAGATTTGAACCTCAGATCTCCCTCTCCAGAGGCGCACGCATTATCGCTCGACTTACTGGACAGTTTAAGTAGGATCGCAACATAATTCAATCAATTTTTCTTTTTTCCTGGGACTACGGTTACATGTGCTGGCATATTCGATAAATGGTGACAAGGAAGCGGAGAAACGCCGGCTTTACTGACTAAAAATTAGCCAAACATACAGTAAAATGAGCTTTCTGACTAACAAAAACATTGCAATGATGCGTCGAAAGAAGATATTCTGCGGACCGGCAACAAATTTACGCGCTCCGGCACCGGTCTGCGGACCGGCGGTTGGAAACCATTGTTCTAGAGCAGCTATCACGCTTAGCTAAAATGTTTAATTGATTGATCCATATTTATCCTCCTCTCACGACGAAGCGACGGTGTGGCTTTTATTTTGGACGAATTCGCATCCGCTTCTACGGGTCGACCTCTTTCAAAGCATTTCAATTGACGGTTTGACTTCTTTCCTCATAAATTTGCTTCTGGTTCAAAGCTACCAAGCAGAGATAAACATTCTTTGGTTGCTTCAGAGCAATAATGCGAATTTCATTTGTGATGAACACTGTGCATGGGGCAGTAAGCTTACACAAAAAATTGTAACCAACATATTTTTTAACAGCAAGCAAAAAATTGTGAACACTTCTTTTAGAAAAGATGCTGTTGTAGCTTTCAAAAAACGGCAGAGAACTAAAGACTAGAAGAATTTCATACGGTAGTGAGTTTCGTACTGTATTAATACTTAACCAGTGTTTTTTTTATCAGTTTATTGTCACCCTTAAATTGCTAGTATTTGTGCATACCGTATTTACTCGTTTTACCGCCCGATCTTGATTAAGGGCCCATTTGAATAGCCGCCCGTGTGAGCAGAACAAAAAAATAAATAAGGGCCCGTGCTTTAATACCCGCCCGGTGCAAAAGCTGATTTTTCAGTGGTAGAGAACAATCGAAAATAAGAAGCTGCTAAGAAACGCTTGTGTCACAACGCTGTTGAATTTTAAGCGCTAGTAGACAACAGTCACGCCTTAGACGTCCAATTGCATAACAGATAGCATTGATTACGTTTTGATGTTGATGTTCATGAGGATGATGGTGTTGATTTGTGTTTGACGTGAATAAATCATATGGAGAAAGATTAAATGTCGTGAAATATTTGCCTTCAACGATAATTTTTGTGGTAATTTTACTTTGAAAATAACAAGCGCCCGTGCTTAAATAAACGCCCGTTTGAATAGGGGCCCGGCAGTGAGTAAGGTTGAAAAAAATAAGGGCCCGGGCTACAAAACGAGTAAATACGGTACCTGCATATGGTATCGTGAACTTATTTTAAATATCATTAAGTGTAGTGCCCCTCGACCAACATGTTTTGCAAAACTACCAAAACATAAATATTAAGTGGAAATACGAAGTTCTTTGCAGTTATGTTTCTCGTTGTAAGACAGTTGACATAGGCCTCGTAGAATCAGCCTCTTAAATGTGACATAATAGGCCGTATCTTAAGTCGGCATGTACTAAGTCAATATATGATGTAGGCCATTCATCTGAAGTGACGTCATCACCAAGCAACCAATTGTCATTGCATTGGCCACATTTGAAACATATTACGTGTTTGTTTCAACAAACTGAATTGAGTCCGGAAAACAGAAGAGGAATCAGCAAATCATTTGCGGAACCATGATCAGTTTTCCGAAGTTTCAAAAATTATTGGCCATTATTCCAATTCCTGTTTATAGATCCCAGCATCTCAAAATTCAAATCATAAATGGACCCCACTAAATCGTTACGCGTTTCGTCGTATTACAGCGAGTCTAATAAAGATTTGATTTAAGAAATTTTTTGAACGGAGCGATGTTGAAAACCACTCCAAAACTACCTGGAACTCAGTGCTGCTTAGAAGGATTACCTACTTTGAGAACCTTAAAATTTTTCTCAACTTGCAATTCATATTCAAATTGAGCGATTTAACAAAAAGCAAAATTCAAATTGATCAACAGGGGTTATCCACGTTTTGCATCTGAATTAGATAATCATGCAAACTTAAAGGATTGAAATAAAAAAAAAAAATATGTATATATGTATATATACATATGAAGAGTTTACCATTTGAGTCAGCTTATTTTGCAATGATTCACTACCATATCCATGTGATTCAAATGTTCGTAAGGTTTGGCTGTTATTACTGTATGTTTGTTTACGTAAAAACACCTAAAGTAGGCGTCACACGTAACATTGCAGAGAGTATTTAATCAAACCTTTTCAAGCCAATTACGAAAAGCTCTTGACTCTGTCCTGGTTGCCAGTGTAGTAAAAACCGTGGGCAGCGAATTGACGGGGGTCGATTGGGGAATTTGAAGGGTACCGAATGAAAGTTGATAGCCTGTAAGTTTCCCTTCCCTACAAAATTATCGCATATTTAGTCGAACAATCTTGATTTTTAAAAATCTTAAGCCGCTTTTATTTAGTGGAGAAAGTAACAAATGGGTTTTAGACATATCAGCGTAATTCAAAAGGATTCTAAAATCCACTGCGCGTTAAACCTTTTCAAGCAGCAAACGGGAAGGGCCCATTTCAAAATCTGACAACTTCACTTTTAAATTACTACCGTATGCAATTATCGTCACAGTGACTTGACACCGAAAAGTCTTGGACATTTCAATTACATGGGGTATTTTGTCAATTAATTATTAAATCGTACTTTCAAAATTCTTTGCTTATAGGTTTTACGTTTACGGTTTGATTGAGATGAAAATATAATAAAGCTGTAAGTGGGGACGTTACAATTTACCTTAATGATTAAATTTTACCATAGTGAGTGAAAATGTATAAAATAAATTTACTTAGTGAGTGAAAACCTACAGATTAAAGATTTACTTTTGTGAGTGCATGTATTTGAAAAATCTCGTTCCAGTATCATTTTGTATTTTCATTTTCAGTGGTCAAGTTATTTGTCACATTATTTAAAAATGTTTTGTGAATACGGCCTCTTTTGATCGATTTTGTAGATTTATCAATGAAGTGAGTTGTTGTTACATCTTATTACGTAAACAGGTCGCTTTGATTGTTGTTGTGGAACAAATGTCGATAGGCCTCGATCCGCAAATCTTGTGGAGCTGGTGATTGCTGACTTTAAAATTAAAAAATTGAACAATTTTTGAAAAAAACTTAATGATCACCGAGCGCGCACTGCCATGCCTCTCAGTCTCTATACCATCCGGCTCTGGAAGCTTAACCCCACGCCAGCTTATAATTTTACAATTGAAAAATCCTACCAGAGGCAATAAAAACGCTAATATTAAATTTGAATTTTATTGTGACTTTGATGTTCTGTCCAATTTTGCGGTTGGTAAGGCATTTTCATGCTTTTACTAACTTGTGGTGTTTAACGGATATGCGACTCTTTATGATTGGAGATTGGAATCACAGCAGTATGGCGCCAAAAACCACTCAATTAGACTGAGTCGCGCTGATTGCTGGCAAAAAAATTAGTTTGTGAAATGAACGACTAGAAAAAAAAATCACTCACCTGCTCACATTGCTGTAGGTTTATAGTTACCATACCTGGTGGAAGACTTTTATGCCCGGGAGGACCCAGCCCGTTGTCTCGCGTTGTGATTTTATTTCCCAGGTGTTCAACGGTCTTCATTTCTTCTGAGATTTGGTCAAATCAGTTCCGTGCAAAAATTATTGCCCCGTTGTAGCTTCGTTATAAAGCAAAAATATTTTACTTGAAGCTCTTTTCAAGTTTGATGTAAAAACCAAATTTGAGCAAGAACAAAATCGAATCTTGCTTTTGCTCAAATCTTTTTGCTCCGTTTGCATTTAGTTCTGTTTGTATTCTTCGCGCAGCCGCATTATTTTAATGTGTGCATGGCGACAAATTGCACTTTTTCTTAAAAGGACACGAAGCTCATTTTTATTCAAAATGTAAGACAAACTTAAAACAATGCCAAGCTCGGCACGGAAAAAAATATTGAAGAAGTGCGACCTGTGCAATGCATTTGCAAGCAATGAGCAGAGCTTTCTTTACTTTTTCTACATCGCCATTCTTGATTTATCGGAAGAATATTTTAATAATCGTGATCAATGACAAAGGACAATTTTAACCCAGCAAGAATATATTGGCTTGACTTTAATCTTCGATAAAATTTAAGAACAAATTGGAAGCAAACGAGGCTGAAAATTCGTGAAATTCAAGAACAGCCAGCCTCATGAGCATCGGCAGAAAAGTTTTCAGGAGGGGGGAGCCAATACGAATAAAGCCATGGTTAACTACTAAAAATGAAAGAATTTTTGAAATTTGCGAGGTTTTAGAGAGATTTTGTAAAAATCCAGGAGGGCCATGGCCATCCCTTGCCCCCCCTTGCCAACGCCCATGGCCAGCCTCAACCAAAAATTTACTGTTTTTTACAAACAAAAGTGTAATGAATCTAGAGTTCATCGAGAATTTATGTAATGAATCTAGAGTTCATTTAAAAGCATGAAAATACTTTACCAACCACAAAATTGAACAAAACATAAAAACAACAGTAAAATTCAAATTTGATATTACCTTTTTTATTGCCTCAGGTAGGATTTTTCAATAGCAAGATTTCAAGCCGATGCGGGGGCTTCCAGTGGCGGACGGGAGAGAGGCGTGGCGGTGTGCTCGGCCATCACCAAGTTTTCCCAGAATTGTTCAATTTTCGAATCTTTTGTTCAAATTTTTGCTGAAAAGAAAAGTCTTCTTGCAGCAGTTCAAAGTGAATGCGAAAACAACTGTCGGGAAAGAGCAAGTATCCACCCACTTCAGCAGTGTAAATTTAAAGCAAGAAAGAAATATCTCAAATTTAAAAACAGCAATGACCATTGACCAGCTCCACAATATTTGCAGATCGAAGCCTATCGATATTTGTTCCACGATAAGAAACAAAGCGACTTGTTCGCGTAATGAGATGTGACAACAATTCAGTTTATTGATAAATCAACAAAATCGATCAAAAGAGACCGTATTTACAAAACGGTTTTAAATACTGTAATGTGACAAATAACTTGAGCTCTGCTAATGAAAATATAAAATGGCGATGGAATGAAATAAAATCGACTTAAAAATTGACTTAACCCGCATCTAACCGCTATAAGTTATGATCGTCAAATTGCGACAAAACTTCACGAAAATGCTTGAATTTAGTCACATAAGAGACCAAAAAAAATTATGGTAAAACTATTTATCGTTTACAAGATACGGCTAAGTTCCCCATTGGAAACATTGGCGGCTTTTAGCACAAACTGTTGAAACCAATTTAAAGTTGTTTAATTTATACAAGATAATCAAAGCAATCAGCTTATGCATGTTCATGGTATGTTTCCATTCTTAAGTTAAAGAAAGCTTTTGCTGGAGCACTGAGAAACTAAACGGTAATTATTGAAACATCTAACAAAAGTTTCTACCAATATTCTTAAAGAAAATTAATTTATGAACAATTTGAGAATGCTGATGCTAAGGAACTCACAAAAATTAAGAACAGCTAGCTTCAGTCTATAGTTTAGAGGTTCTAAACAAAAACATAAGTTTGTCGTTTAAAATTGCGAGTTGCCGTCACACTGTAAGTACAAGGTTGGCCAAAAAAAATTGCACCCTTAGACAAAGTGCCATAATTTTTTTTTGCATAGAGATAACAATTTAAAATTTTTACCATTTTTTTACAACGATATATTGCGTAGCTGTTTAAAATCTTACAATGAAATTCCAAGAAGTTATGAAATGACGTCCATTTAAACATTGAAGACTGCAATTTCTTTTCACAGAGTGCGTTCAAAGGTTTTTTTGCAGGTAACCTAACTTTTTTTATAATTGGCCTTTCTTTACTCATTGTGACGTAACAATGCCTGAATGCTAACAAATCTTTTTTCAAATGATAATAACTTTGAAATACTAAGCTCCACGATGATAACGCCATCGATGGGTTTCGATCTCGTGTGCGGTTGGTGATTGCAGAAAACGGACAACACATCGAAAAATATTGAACGAATGAACAATCGCTTACTATCAGTGCCGTGGTAATTTTCATACAATTGCAGCTTGTGATACTCACTATTTAAACACCTGTAATTTTGTTATTTTAAGAAAATTTTTAATAAAATTTTACACAGCAACCAAATGTATTGTCGTAAAGAAATGGTAAAAATTTTAAAATGTTATCTCATTCCAAAAAAAAGTAATGACGTTTTGTTCAAGGGTGCAATTTTTTTTGGCCAACCCTGTATTTTCCAAATAAATACCGTGTTTCCCCGAAAATAAGACAGGGCTTATTATAATTTTTACTCCAAAATATGGCACTAGGGCTTATTTTCGGGGGATGTATTACTTTGATATATCAAAAAATGAAGTTACAAAGTAAAAATTACGAGATTTTAAATAAACAGAAATCACGAAAAAAGATCTACATTTAAGGATAAGAGACGTCTGGTAAATGCTTGGAAAAAACAAACTGTTAAAAGTCAATTTTTATTGCCCAGCTGTGTAAATGAGTTACGAAAGAAACGCAAGAATAGTTTTTGTATCGTCATTATTTTTGCTTGCCAAAAAAAGATTTTTTGAAAAGGATGGCATACACTGCATTAAAGCAGTTTGAATAAATATAAAAAAAGAATGTTTGACTCTTACGTCTTTCTGCCTCTCTCAACTAGGGCTTATTTTAAGGGTAGGGCTTACATTAAAATCATCCTCAAAAATCACGCTTGGTCTTATTTTGCGGGTAGGTCTTATTATCGGGGAAACACGGTATATCACTCGATGTTCAAACTAAGGTTATTGTTAATGCTGTGATGCTTTAATGCGCTTGGCTATTATGACATCAAAAAAGCAGTTCAAAAATCTCAAGTCTGGAGCCACCGTTCGATGTAGTGCAGGAATTGCTTTAGCTGATGTTGGTGATAAACGCTGCAAAACGTGCAACTAAAAACGAGTGAAGCCTGAAACAATGTTTGGCTTGATATCGGTGAGCCTCTGCAAACAATACCTCACATACTGGCCGGTGAAAATAACATAAAAATGAGGGAATTCCCCTGGTGAAATTATCTACAGCATAAAGGTCACAAAGCAGTAATTATAATCACTGCTTTGTGACCTTTACTATGGCCACCTAGATAACACAAGGCCTGTCGCGAGGATTATGACGTCATGCAGTGTAGTCATTGCCTGATCAGTTTGAATTAGAGATTAACCTATTAGAGAAGTAACAGCAGTTTATACTGCAGGCAGTGTCGATAGAACTAGAACTTTGGTAGTTTTAGGTACCGATGCAGTTGACAAATTAGGTATGGAGCTGCATTTCATGCAAGAAAAGTTTCGATAGAAGTTCTAATGCAACTTTTTGGTGGAGAATGGCTTGCATACCGAAGCTACATTACAAAATATTTTGATTGAAAGTAGCAAGTTGGAGTTCCAGAACTTGCAGTGGACAAATTGTAACTTTTTAGGTAGGTGTATAGGCAGGAAAAGTTTCGATAAAAGTTCTAAAGTAACTCTTTGTGAGTAGATAAAGAATCAGCCAAAAATGGTTAGCAGAAAATCAAAATTGGTTGCATACCGAAGGTAGGCTATAAAATATTTTGATTGAGAGTAGCAAGTTGGAAATGCAGTTGACAAAAATTATTTATAGGCAGAAGCTATTTCGCCTCCAGATGCAAAAAATGCTATTTTGCCTGCAGAGGCTTCCGTATTTATGAGCAAGCGAGTGCAATATAAGTCCTGTAGCATTCAATGGACAAGCAACACTATCTAGAATCATCATTGAGTATATTAGTTTTTAAACTTAAAGCCGACAAGAATACAATATGTGATATTTATGTATTTTTGCGCAGATTTTACGTAAAAACTTGTTATTGTTGGATTTTGTATTACACACATTGGAAGATAAGATTCTTATCACAATACCATATCGCTGTTGCGTACCTCGTTGCAATGGAAATTATTCCGCTTTATCAAAAGTTACGGTTTTTGATTTTCCGAAAAAACCTGAATTAAAAAACAAATGGCTTCAAGCTGTTAAAACAAAATACTTTAAACCAAGCCCTAGTAGCAAGGCAAGTGTGTTGGGACAAAAGTAACAGAAGGGGATATTTTGGTAAAAGCTTGATAGATATTGTTTGTAGTCGTGTTTGCTCAGTTAGCCTGTTGGGTTTGAGAAAGGACCTTAATTTTTAAGTCCTGGAATTTTCTAAATTTAACGTTACTGATTGCCGTGTCGGATGTTCAACGTCTCCGGATGAAGCACTGAAGGTGTGTCACTTTCAAATTTCTTGGTCTGCTAAAAATGTCTGTCAAGTTAATGTTATTGTTAAAATGCGTGTAAATGTGAAACAGCATAATTGATGGATAATGCTGCAGTTTGTACTGTTTGGGTCTGCGAATGTTGTGGAGCGCCGCAGCATTTGACGAACAATCTGGCAAAACTTTGACTTACAAACTGAAAAAGCCCAAATTGGCTCCAGATGCTATTCGCTCACAGTTGCCCAACTGTCCGTCCTACTTGTCCCAACCTACTTCGACAGAAAGATCTATACTTGACAGCATTTTGCAAAGAAAAGAACTTCATGTAGTAAAAACTATTGAAGCAAGTAGAAAAGATTGTGAAGAACAACAAACGAAAAAAAAGTATACTATATCTTTAATTACGGTTTTAAAACAAAAATTGAAAACTGATGCGTCGTGGGAAATGATCATGATGGACGCGAAAGAAACGAAAGGCGTGTCGATTAGGTATATCAAACATTAGGATTTTTCCGGCTCACACTGTAATCGTTCTTTACATATAAACAATAACATGATGCTAACTGCGTACATTCTACGTGGAGCTCAAAAATGTGGGAAAGAATGCACGTGAATTCACTTCATCTAATCAATGATACTTCTGACACTATTATGATTATGCCAGCTTTAAGAACTGACGTTAGCAACGACGCAATTGATTTAAGATTAAAAGTTACAGTTATACTGCTGCTATCTTTGCAACGGAAGCCTAGCAAAATTTGCACCTGTCATTTCATTTACTATCGAGCAGCTGCAATTAACAAATAAACGCTCATTGGTATATTTTAGCGAATTTTGAATATTTGCGTCAATTTTTCAAAACTTGTCTCCGAATAGATATACTTTTGTTGGTTATGTGCTTGTATGTATTTGTTTTATTCTTCGTGGTATACATTTCTAACCTTTTCGGTACGCCCTACTTTCAATTAAATTATCAACATTCAGTATTTACTTGTTATAGACCTATATTGAAATAAGAAGTAACTACTATGCATTAAGGATTTTACTGTACATGAACTAAAAACATACATAATTATGTTTACTTATCAGTATCAACTACGCCAGCGGTGTAAAGACGATAAACTCTTCAATACAGAATCTTGCACTCCGCGGTGCGATTGCATTTCACTGTTTGTTATGACCACAGGTCATGACGTCACAGCTTAATCCGTTTGTGCGCGACAGGCCTTGTGTTATCTAGGTGGCCTTGCCTTTACGCTGTAGATAATTTCACCAGGGGAATTCCCTCATTGTTATGTTAATTTCACCGGCCAGTATGTGAGGTATTATCGAAAATCATTTGTTTTTAACAAGAACGGCGTCGCAATGCTAAGCTATGAATAGTTTCGAACTTCCACTATTTAAGCAGCTTTAAGGGGTCAAATTCCGATTATTTTGAAAAGCATAATACAAGACCGGCAGCCTCTTTTATTTTTTTGCCATATCCCGTCAGCCACCACCCATTGAAATGGTGCAAAAAAAGTGCAATTTTGCATTAACAGTAAACATTATTTTTATTACTCTTTACGCTACCGATTGTTTACATTCGTTCCTTTTTTCAGTTTAATGAAATTCAGTTTAGCACTGTGGTTCTCAAACCTTTTTTTTTTAAATTACGCAACGGTGTTTCCTAACAATTTTTAAATGACTTACAGGCTCCTTAAAAACTAACTTAAATAAGCATAAGGCAATAAGTTGTTTTTTTATTGTATCAATGTGACGGGCAAGGATGGCAGTACCGTACGGTACGTTCTGAATTTGCGTACTACGAATCAGAAATGGAGTCCTCGAGGACACATTTTAAAGTCCTTGGCCTCGAAGGTCAAGTTCTTGGCCTTGGCCTCGAAGCCTCAAGTCCTTGAAAATTGCCCTGTCTTCGGCTCGAGGACAGCACTATGTTTTGAATCGTTGAAATTTTATTGAAAACGCCAGAAACCTCGCAGAAAATTTTCGAAGAGCTTTTTTGCTTCCCTCAATTGGAGATCGCCTGCAAAAAATTTTAGAAGACTGTTTTTTTTTGGGGGGTAGCACATTTCTACCTGTGTCCTGAGCCCCGAGCATTCCTGTCCTTGGCCTCGAGAGGGTATGTTCTTGGAAGGGCTGTCCTTGGCCTCGAGTTTTTTTTGTGCCCTTGGCCTTGGTCTCGAGCCTTGTAAAATTTATTCCATACAATTTCACTGACGAAGGTAAAATTTGATCATTAATGTAATTTGTCACGACCCCAGTTTTTGTATATTTTCAACTCAATCAAATTGCAAACCTAAAAGGTTGTTGATGTCCACTATTTTAAACGCATGATTTAATAATGAATTGACAAAATGTCTCATGTAATTGTAATGTCCGTGAAGTCTCCATTTGCAGTGGATTCGCAATGCTTTTCGACTCTATGGAGACTCTTGGGAAACCGCCCTGAGACTGCACTGAGAATTATTCGCAGTCAAAGTCGCAAAACTGTGAGAGCGACATAAATAAAAGCGGTTTTAGGTTTTTAACAATCAAAAATGTCCGACTAAATACGCGATAATTTTGTAGGGGATCCTGCAAGAGAAACGTACAGGCTATCAATTTTCACTCGGTACCCTACAAATTCCCCAATCGACACCCGTCAATTCGCTGCTCACGGTTTTTGCTACACCGGATGCCAGGACAGAGTCAAGTGCTTTTCATAAGTGGCTAAATAGCTTTGAAGCTGCATGTAATACCGCCGCCTTGAAAATAAGCACGGCCGAACTGAGGTATTTCATCTTTCACAAAAACCTGATCAGAGCTGTAGGTGCTAGTGGTAATGCAAGTAGAGAAGTTCCAATATTTTAAGGTTGCATTCACGAGTGACGGAAGGCAATAGGGTCTGGTTGAATACTCCAAATGGCAAGGCTAATGCACTATTCGGAAGTCAAGAAACGAAAATATTAAAACTCCCAATTTTGCAAGGAGTTTTTGTCTCTCTTTTTCCAAAAAATGTTTTTCAAAATTTTGGCAGAATAGTTATTTAAAATCAAGTTAAGTCGATTTTTGTCAGTTCAGTTTTGGAATTTTGGATAACCATGGGCAAGTTTCCAAATTTTGGCGGAAATTTCAAACCGAGTTAAGTCGATTTTTTGTCAGTTTTGAAAATATTGGCAAGCCTAGGTTAGCAACAAGGGGCCAACATTGAAATTTTGGCAAAATATTCAAAATCGAGCTACGTCTATTTTTTGTCAGTTTTGGAAATATTGGCAAAGTTATAACCGTGGGCAAGTTTTCAAGGTTTGTAAAAATTTAAAATCGATTTAAGTCGATTTTTTGTCAGTTGTGGAAATGCTTTGTTCAATTAGCTTACCTGCCAATTTGAGTTTTTTTACTTAAGTTTTCTAAACTATAATTTGATGTTCCAAAACCAAACAGACTTTTCGTTACTGATTTAATTTCCTTACTTTAGGTTGGCACATAAAAAGTGCTTGTTAAATTTCTAATAGTTTTGTAATTACATTTGATTTACCAATTAGCTTTGGCCAGAAAACAGTGAAGGGACCTTTCGGTCTTGGAGTCAAGCTGTCACCTGCCCACCTGTCTACCACACACGGCGGAGACTTCACACTTTCCTTTTTAATTGCTGAATATCAAGCAGGAAAGCTGCGAACATCAATTTTTGTAGTCTTTTGTTTGACCCGACCGGAAATCGAGTCAGGGTCTACCGCTTCAGCAGCGGACGCTTTATCTATTTGACCACTGATCACTTTAAACCAGTGGTTTTCAACCTGTCGGCCATGGCCCACAGAGCATTTTGCAGTGGGCACAGAACATTTTGATTTGAAAAAGTTGTATTTGCACGATGAGCTGTTTCTTCCCTGACATAGTCAGAAAGCTTGCAGAGGGTTGCGGTGAATGGCGAGTTGACTTGTTTTTTTTTATGGAGATCACCTATTTTCGGCCGTAAAAGCCTTTGAATTTTTTTTTTCGGAGATCACCTGTTTTCGGCCGGAAAAACCGTTTGAATTTTGGTGAAAACCTTTTTTTTTGGAGATCACCTGCTTTCGGCCAGAAGAACCTTTTCAATCTAATTCAAGACTGATAAAAGTTTGGGTCGGTTCTTGAAACATTCTTGAGCAATACTTTGAGAGGTGGGCCAAGGAAAATTTTCCAAATGAAAATGGGCTACGGGTAGTATAAGACTGGGAACCACTGCTTTAAACCCTCAGCAAACGCTTTTTCTGAACTTTTTTCTACCTCTCATAGGTATCAATTCTTCAATTGAAATACAGAAGGAATTAAAATCCTTTTTGATCAATCTAATAATTACAGTAGGGTAATAGAAAATTTACCGGCAAGTTGATCTAGCGGTAATGTGTTTACCACTGGAAAGAGATGTCCGAGGTTCAAATCTCGGGCCGGTCAAATCGGACACAGTGTTTACAACGGCTCGCCACTGCTGCAACATTTCTTCGAAAGGAGCTGGTTGCTGTATTGCCAGCTGGCTCCAAGACACGAAGATGGGCCCCCGTAAACTCGTTGCAGCACTCGTCGACGAGTATAATGAAAGTTTTGATTTGAAATAAAAATTAAATGTGGGTACCGGATAAGGAGGACAGCGAGAAGCTTTTTCCGAAGTCACCATGGAATCAGGTGGCAGTAAAATGTGTTGAAATAGTCCTCCTGTAAAATACTATACGAGTCACATAATCGCCAAAGCAAAACATTCTTCACTTTATTGGGTCTTTTATGAGAGCATGACCATAACGAATTCAGCTGCGTTTAAGTAATCGTGCTTGTTTGAAAAAAATTAAGATTTTTACGAAAAACTCATTTTACTGAGAGCTTCGCATTCAGCACTTAATGCAGCTGTTTTGCAAATTGATTTGGAATCATATAAACACTGAAACATAGCCATGATTGAAAAAGGAATTCCTGCATTATTTTTGCAGCAATTTTTTTATCAAGGCAACTTTAGCGCAGTGTAATGAACAGTATCAGCAGTCAAACAAAAATCAGGAAAAGTAAAAAATTCACTGCAATGCCTGAATATTAAAAAACTGAAATTTATTCACGAAAAACGCACGAGCCAAATAATCAATTACGACAATAAACAGAAATTTAAAATTGTGCCCCAACAAAAATGAAGAAAATTTTAAATGTATGTTGTAACATTCTATAGCAAATTATTGTTTTTTCTGTTTTTCTGTTGTTGTTGTTTGCTAGAAACAACATAAAAGAGCGCAGCAAAAAACAAATAAACAAAAACAAATCAAATTCCACTGTTTAAGATATCTTCCTGGCGGAGCCCCCAGCACTCAAAAAATATGCATTTGTTTGTGCAAAAATAACAATATTAGGCCTATTTTGAAAAAAATTATTGCTTTTAAAACGTGGCATAGAAATTGGCAGTGCAAACACGATTGAACTGGTTACATAAATGAGATATGAGGTAGCTGATGATAAAATTTCAGTTCTTTTCTTTAAAAGTTGATAAATCATAAAATCCTATAGCTCAATACTCACAAGGAGTAATCTGCAGTATTTCGTCTATGTTTTTTGAGCAAGATAATTGGGGGAAGGGGGGGGGGGGGGGGTAATGAAACGCGATTTGACAAATGTGATTCGTAATTAACTATTCCTAAGGTTATCGTACATTTTTTGATGAAACCTATGTTCAGAATTCTAAAACTAACAATCAAATTTGATTGCTTACTTTTGATCCTTTTTTAAAGTTTTACTAATTTTTGAGTTTAATTTTTGACAAATTAGCCCCCCCTAAACATGTCTTTCAAAAGATGCTTTGAATCGCTTTTTAGTCCATTCCAAAGCAAAAGACAATATCAGAAGTACGAAAAACGTAGTCGACCTTTTTTGTCAACAGGCCAATTGCCGAGGGGGCAAGAGACCCCCTTGCCACGCTACTGGCTGCTGTTTGTCCATATTTTATGAGGCCGAAAACACTTAAAGTCAATTAAACTTGCGTTACATTTGAAGATAATTCACATAAATAAAAAATATTGCATATTCAACAATATCCTGCGAAGTTGCGGCATGATTCAGTGAAAAAGCATTGAATTAAAAACCGAAACTGGCTGGCTTCAGGTTTGATTCTCAAATTAGTCACGCGTCGTTGTGTACGTAGAAAAACCAAGTAGAACATTATTAGAAGCATGCAAGCATGTCTATCTAAAGTAGTGGCCCAGTTTGATAAAATTGGGGCTAGTGAATAGAATTTGAAAAATCAGCCTTTCGTTGATGGGGTTGGACAAATACAGCGTGTCTGGTTTATCAGGTACACAATTGCAATTTTCTAAATTAAAGTGTTTCACCAACTCAAAATCAAAACGTCAACGCTCAAACAGGTTGTTGAAACACGTCAAAAATAGATCTCTGCACAATAAGTTATTTATTTACTATTTATCAGAGGTGGGCACAAATAACATTATATCAAAAGCGCAACGCAACAAAGCGCAACGATCTTTTCAACCAGCAAAAGCGCAGCGCAAAATGCGCAATTTAATTTTTTTGCTTTCTGAAGCGCAGCGCAACTTCCGCAATGAACGTTTTGATTCAGTTGAAGCGCAACGCAATTCCGCAATTGCGGAACGGTATTTTCGCACCAAGTTAAAGCGCAACCTAACTTCCGCAATCGAAATTTCACAACACAACGCAAATACTGCGTTTTTTGCAATTTCAGACTGAAAAACAGTAAATAATTTGCTAAACAAGCCCGAAATTTATTAACATAACGATAGAAATAGAGCAAAATTAAGTTCAATGTATAGAATTGCGCTTTTAATCAAAAATAATTTTGAAAGCGCAACGCAATTAAAGCGCAACAAATTTTAAAGGCTTTATTCCGCAACGCAACTTCCGCAATGTTTCAAAATAAAAAATTAAAGCGCAACGCAACTTACGCAATTGCGGAGGTTGCGGAAGTTGCGCTTTGCGCTTCGAATTGCGCTTTGCCCACCTCTGCTATTTATTTATCCAGAACGACACCTTATTTCAAAATTCAGGTATCGGACCACAGTTTTAACATAAATGCATTTGATTAGATGGTCAATTCCTACATCATAAAAACGGTTTTTTGTTTCAGCAATTAATTTCCCTGCTCGATAAATGGCGTCGAAAAGCTAACTTTCAAAAATTGCGCGTTTTAAAAGTTTTCTTTAACATTTTTCCACCAGTTTTGTTCAAGATATTCGACAAGAAAAAAATAATGTTCTAGAATCTAGGTTTGAGAAGCTCAAATTTTAACAGTTTAAAAATTGGAATTACTGATGTTTTTTTTGCATTCAAAGTAACGTTAAAATCCTTCAAAACCCGTCTTTCCAGTTTTGCCGAAATCCAATCTACAAAATCAAATAAATAGTTGAATTTCTAAAACAAACAAAACCTTCGTGCGCACAAAATCAGCAATGAACTTAATTCTTACACTGAAATTGATATTGCAGTGAAATAACGAACTATGAGTACATAGAGTGAAAAATTTGATAAAAACAAACTAAAAAAAGATGGGAACTCCAGCAAAGCTTAGACAAAAACAAAACAGAGCAAAAAAACCATGGCTATTTTGAAGTCGACTTTAATGTTGATTGGTGGTACAGAATTGGAGAATTGCTTTAATTCAAGTGTTCATTCTTCTAAGCAGCCTTTCATTTTACACTAGTCAAGAAGAATTGTCGGAATGGAGAGTGCGAGAACAAGAGCTGCTATTCATAGGAAAAAGGCAAGCCGTGATTGGCTGAAAAAAGACCAACGAAAAAGCGTCATTAGTGTATAATCGTTTAGCTATAAACGAGTTCGAGTACAGACTAAAGATTGTACACTAATGCTCTTTTTCCTGCGCTCTCCATTCTGAGGATTCTTCTTGACAAGTGTCAGGCGAAAAGCTACTTCGAAGACTGAATATTTTAATTAATGCAAATCGACTTTATTCTTATATTCCTCGTCAGTATTACTAGGACTAAGGCATAAACATTAGCGTAGAAAGACAATGTAGTGCAAGTCAAAAAGAAATTAAAAAATAAAAATATGAAAAATTTTACCTGAGAAAAATGTTGACAATATTACAGTAACATTGTGAACTCAAGAGTTAACATTTTTTAATTGGTTTTAATGCGTTAAAAATTACTTTTGGTGAAATCAAAACGTTTCTTAAATGGAGCATTAATGCAAGTCAACAAACGCTCACGTGCTCGTCACTCGCATATCAAGGGTCGGAACCAGAGTGTGAGAGTTCGGTTTGTCAATCAAGAGAGCTTTTTAAGGGGCACTTACCCTTACAGCTTCCGCACCATTGAAAAAAGAGTCAATACGAAACGTGGCGTTTTGCAAAGTAAAAGTTTGTGAAGTATCTTTTTAGTAAAAAAAAACATGCTTTTAATAAAAATTTATGTGGCCGCAATTCCAACAAGATAACAAAGATGGCAGGTTGTAATTTTCAGAAAGGAAATCTTTTGGAAATATCGCTGGAGGCCGAGGGGAGAGATGACGGTTTGCTGGTTCCCGCATAGTTGAGGAGGGATTTAAGATGCGATTTGAAGAGATGTTTGAGGCAGTCTCGTCGAGAACATCAGAAGTAGGCGGAGCTATGATGGTTGGATGGCGATGTATGACAGGCGGCGCATTGCTGTGGTTGGCTGGAGATGGAGGCTCATTGTTTCGGGCGGGTTGATTTCGGTGCAAAAACGATGCTGAAAATATGCAGCGGTACAAATTATTTAAAAAGATCACGAATCGCTTTGCTGTCATCAAAACGTAGAAATGTATTATTACGCAACAGGTCAAATAGCATGGATTGGCTGCTATGCCAAACCTCATCTTTTTGTTGATAGATATTTGTTGTTAGGGAAACCTCGTCTTTTTGTTGTGTAGGAAACTTACTATTCATTAGTCCATCTCATGGCGTTTTTTTCGCAGGCTACCACAAATTGAACGTCGACCAAACAACACCAAACATGCATAAATTAATGCGATGACGAAGGTCATAACGGCAATGCACTTGTTGTCAGAACTTACAAATGGAAATATTTGTTGTGTCTCTTCCGTTCATGAAGTCACAATCTGATGTATGCCAGTCATCTGAAGTGACGTCATCACCAAGCGACCAATTGTCTTTGCATTGGCCACATCTGAAAAGATACCTAATTGTACTACAGATTCGTGCCAGCACTTTAGGTCGGGCCCGAAAACAAAAGTGAAATTAGCAGATCAATATCGGACTAATAGGCTTTCAAAACTTCAAAATTTAAACAGCGTGTAGCTAACAGTGTTTATCTACACCGGAAACACGAGCGCTTGAACTATGCATGTCGTACAAGATTAGCAAGTCGGATCCGGAAAAAATAAAACAAAAAAAGTAAGTCTGCATTACTGATCTGTTGGTTGAATGGAATTAGGACGTCTATTATTAGTCCGATATTCTGCTGATATTAGTCCGACATTCTGCTGAACTGTACCGGTAGTACGATGTATCACCAGGCGGGTAGCCAGGATTTGGAAAAGGGGGGGGCTATTTTGAAAGAGTGAGAAGTGTGCAAACGACCTTGACTCGAATTTTCATTGACCTTGAATCAGTTTCAGACGGTTTGTCCAAAATTTGAGACGAAATGTCTCGGAAAGATCGGAAATTCAAAGGTTTTTTCCGCCCAAAATTAGGTGATCTGCAAAAAAAAAAAAAAAAAGGTCTTCGCCAAAATTCAGGGCAATTTTTCTTCCAAAATTTTGCAAGTTCAAACGTTTGAGGGGGGCTCTTTTCGTATGGGGGGGCTATTTTCCATTTTTTACAGAAAATCGGCCTCAAAAGCACAAAAAACATGCGATTTTGCATACTTCACAACCCAATGGGGGGGCTCGAGCCCCCCCGCCCCCCCCTGGCTACGCTACTGTGTATCACACTGAATAATACCGGGGGTTATTAACTCTTATAACTTACGAAAAACACTTGACTCTGTCCCGATATCCTGTGTAGTAGAACCCATGGGCAGCGAATTGACGGGGGTCGATTGGGGAGTTCCTGGGGTAGTGGTGAAACGTGGAGAGCCGGTAGGTTTCCCGTTCGCAGTTTCCTAAATTTTATTGTGCTTGGTTGATTCTTCAATATTCCCAAAGTATGCTATCGTGTAACTACAAGGTTGCGGAGCTCATTTCCGTGTATTGCGCCTACAGAGTATGGATAGTTTTTTTTAAGAAGAAACAATTTTACCGGTGCCTAACGACTGGAACGTTTAAGTGATCTCAAAAGCAAAGAACCGAAATGTGAGCTAACATTCTTATTGAACATTTTAAAACATTACTATTCTCAAGATCGGAAGATAAATGGTTGAGGCAACAAGAACTTGTCACAAGCAAAAGCACAGGATAAAAGGCGATAGTAAAATTACAAGCATTTGTTTTTTGCGAAGCCGCTTTGCCTTTTTTCCTATGCTTTTGCTTCTGGCTAGTTGTTGTTGCCTTAATCATTTATCTGCTGATAATGAGACTAGTAATCTTTTGAAACGTTCAGTAAAAATGCTCGCTCTCGTTTTGACTCTTTGCTTTATTGAGATTTCACCAAAAACTTTGTTTACTTTTTTATTGATTCTAACCCAAACCTAACCCAACCTCAAACCATTGCTCTAAATGTATAATCTCAAACCCTAACTTAAACCTCAATCTTAATCCTTAAAAAAGTAAATAAAAAATGCGCAAATGAATCCCCTCATTTTCCTTTTATTCTCATTAACTCAAAATTTTTTGGTGAAGTATTGAATTCCGTCTTCAAATGTCACCTCTGGTGGACTGGTGGAGAGCTACAGGCTGACAACGAAATGTCGAAACGTTGCAATTTTTCACTCTCACTGTGTTGATACTCTGATTACGTCATGTTGATCAGATTAAGAACGTGGTTCCGGCCTGCCTCTCAAGCGATTGGTTTTTGTGTTGCTTTTTGTTTAACTTAATTATTTTTTGTTCTTGCGTAAACATAAAAAAAAACAAAAAAACAGAGCAAGAATCACTTAAAATTAATTTGTATTCTTCCAAGTTCTAATTTATTTCATTTTAAAAAATATCGCTTTAATACACATTATTGTTTCGCTTTGCAGTTACGTTTTTCCAGTTTTTGCAAAATCGAAAATGATGAAGACAAATCTAGTTTCGATTCGGAAAATTTTCTCAAATAAATCGAATACCCAGCATTGCACAATAAGCAGTTTTTACAAACTCATCAATGTTGTGCCAATTTGACCGGCCTATTTATCCTATTTTTTTTTTGCAGAACCTCGTGTCATTGCTTAAAGTTGCTTAATTGCCAGTCGAAAAGATAGAAAAATGATTAGATAAAAAAAGAGTAAACTTTAAATTGAACGATTAAGCGCATTTGGAATTTCAGACAATTAGTTACGTGCACTTTCAAGTAATATGAACTTACAGTGTACGCCAAACGTACCTGGAGGAATATAAACGCATAGTTGTCCTGGAGGGTCTCGTTGTGACGCAACGTCTCTTCTTCCACGTTCAATATATTGCATTTCTTTCAAGGTTTATTTGAACCAAAATTGTTTAAAATTAGAATCGCAGCATTCAACCGGTAACCAAGCAATAGTTTACGTTAGATTAGACTTGAGTCAGAATTAATGAAAAACAAGATAAAAATTTCCGGTGAAATAATCTCTTCCAATCATTTTTTTACAGCTTTACAAAAAAAAAGATTCGCATCATAAATCAGTTAAAAGACTCCGGGTTTAGTCTACGAATATCAAACCTCTAATTAACCTTCTCTCCGTCTGCTTCGTCAAACTCAATTTTTTGTTTTAAGAGGCTATTACGCTACACCGTTTATAAAGAGGCTATGCTATAACCTATTATTTTTTAACCTATTATGCTACATTAAAGAGGCTATGCTACACCGTTCAAGACCAGTGGTTCCCAACCTATTTATATCTGTGAACCGGAAAAATTTAAAAAATGTTCACGGACCGACACCAAAAAATCGTGATAGATGTAATAAATACCGATATAGTTATTATCGCATTTGTTAGCCACCGCAAAATTAATGGCTCAGCATCACCCATATTTGGGCAAATGTTGCGCATTAAAATACAAAACTTCAACAAAATGTCAACCAGCTCGAACAATAAAATGTCAATTTAGAGACACACAGTACAAACTCAAAGGTATTGGGAAATTTGTTGCTGTTTCAATGTTAATATGAGAGACGAGTTAGGCAGCAAAGAAGTTTCTGAAACAAGAAGCTTCCGAAACAAGTAGCTCTGCTTTAGCATCCAAGTAGTTCTTTTGTTTTATTTTGATTTAATTTCAGTCAGAGCTGAAAAAATTTTTTCGCAATACTAGCTGGTTGAAACAACTTGATTGATTGTTTTGAGACTTAGAAACGGATAATCGTTTTCAAGGATCAAGAGTTTCCTGTAAGCTATATCTCTCTTTCTCTTTTTATTTTATTGCACGCTTCTCCGTTAGGGTTACAGGGGCAGCATCTCGATATTAAACCACCACACTTCATTGCCTTCCATCACCTCCGTCATTTCACTTCCAGAGCGAAAATCAAGCGATTCCACCATGCTTCTTCAATTCCTCATTGTAATTAATCCAAACGCCCCTAGTTTGTCTAACAAGTCTTTTCCCAATTGTTTTGGCACGTAAAGTTTTCAATTCGCAGAAGTAGTGGTATGCAGAAATGAGAATAAGATTCTTTTTTATATTTTGGCTTCCAAGTAGAATCACAAGATCAAATCTTTCATTATACTCGCTTCACGACGCCGAAGCGTGCAACGAGTTTGCGGAGCCATCTCTGCGTCATTGCACCAGCGGGCAACACAGCTCCATATTATTACATATTATTACATCCATCCTCCAGTCACGAGGATGCGAGGTGTTGCTTTTATTTCGGATGAATCCTCACCCGTTTATAGGGGTCGACCTCTTTACAAGGCTTCCTATTGACGGTTCGACTTCTTTCCACACAAATTTGATTTGGTTCAAAGCCACCAAGCAGAGTTAAACATCCTTTAGTCGCTTCGAACAAGCAGCAAATTTACGTGGGAAGAAGTCAATGGTTTAAAGAAATTGTAAAGCATTTCATATACAACAAGAAGTCACGAGGTCACTGGTCACGAAGCTCAAAATGTCACCGTTTTGCAAAAGAAACTCGGCTTTGGTGTTTGAACCTGAGACGTGATATCACACAAGCTCAGTTAGAAACCCAGCCATACTGTAAATAAACTTTAATATTATTAAGGGCTTTTTAATAATAATGAACGCATTGGAGAGCGATTGATGAGAGCCACATCAAAAAAAAAACAAAAACGACATTGATATATACCCATCATTTTCTTTAAAGACTCGATTGGAATTCGTTCAAAGACAAAACAAAAATTATGTAATAACTGGATTACTTTAACTCTACTTTGTTACATATCAAATCAAATTTTTCATTATATTCGCTATATTACACCGAAACGTGTAACGAGTTTGCGGGGCCCGTCTCCGCGTCATTGCGCGTGCGGGCAACACAGCTCCTTTCGAAGAAATGACGCAGCAATGGCGAACCGTCAGCTGACACTGCATCCGATTTGACCGGCCTGAGATTTGAACCTCAGACCTCCCTCTCAAAAGACGCGTTACCGCTCGACCAACTGGCCGGTCTAATTTTGACTTTCAAAATCCAAGAATGACGTAAATTATTTTATTGAAACACTCTTCTTTTCTCTCTTATTTCGTTTTTTTCTACTACGTCCTCTTATGTTGTTGCTACATTATTCTTTACCAGTATTAGATCATCTATTGCACATTCTACATTATACAGCGTTACTGCATCGGCATGTGCTTTCTATCGTGTTAACTAAATGAAACAAATATATTTTGTTACTCAGCCAGCTGCTAAAAATTTATTGTGAACTACTTCACCGTTTTTCCCCAACATCGACCACATAATTTAAATTTTGTTAAATACTGTTCTACTGTAATGTACATTGAAATACTACTGCATACGTATTTGTATACTTATACTGCAATTATTTTAATGTATATTGTTAAAAAGTATTAAAATGATATACTATTGGTCTGATACCGGTCCAGTAACTGTGAACGAATTAAGTTCGCTCTATTTTTTAGTAGTTTGCTGTATGTCTTTTTCAGTTTCTTTGATTAATTACAATATCATAAAAACTCTTACGGAACTAAATCATTTTAACAAAGAGAATCGAAATTTACCTTAACTCGTAAAAACGAAATTTATTTTAAAATCATTTTAACGATGAAAAACCGAAGTGTCAATGTCTCTAAAATTTAATCTGCTTTTTGCTAGAGCCATCACTGAATAAATAAACACTACTCTCTAATAAATACAAAATCTGATTTTCACTATCTTTTCAAAAATTACTCATATTAAAAACCGGACAAAAAAAGAAAAAGAATAAAAAAAAAAAAAAAATTGCAGCCACGTCTGCGAAGTCTACGCTGGACCAATAAGCCAGAGCCAAACTGCGCAACGAATACCCGTGTCGCTCCCCCCAGATATGAACCAACTTCCGAGTTGGAACAAGTACCACTATAGTGTAAAATCTATTTCTCTCTATAAAGCCTCTGCCACTGTGCAAACCATGAAGGTTGGTCCAGTTTGGCCGAGAGACGGCTGGAGAGTGCATTTGCTTTACATATGCTAAGGACTGTTGATTAGAGCTAAAAGCTCGAAAGGGCGCTATCCAGCTCTGCGAATAACCAAAAACCAACAATTTGGAACCTCGCGTGCCGAATTCGAGTTCGCATGTATGGAAAAGATCAGTAGCGTAGCAGGATAGGAAAATCAGGGGGGGGGCTATAGCCCCCTCCATTGGCCTGCCGACCAAAATGCAGAATAAGGAAAATACCACGTTTTTAGCACTTCTCAGACTCTCTTTTGCACTGGATTGGACTAAAAAATGATTTAAGCATAGTTTGAAACGTTTATTTAGGGGGGGGGGGGGAGCTAATAGACTGCCAACCAAAATGCAGAATAGGAAAAACATCACGTTTTTAGCACTTCTAAGACTGTGTGTTTGCACTGGATTGGACTAAAAATGATTTGAAGCATAGTTTGAAACGTTTATTTAGGGGGGGGGAGGGCTAATAGATTGCCGACCAAAATGCAGAATAAGGAAAAGACCACGTTTTTAGCCAGTAGCGTAGCCAGGGGGGGTGGGGGGCTATAGCCCCCCCCCCCCCATTGACATGTCGACCAAAATGCAGAATGGGAAAAACACATTTTTAGCTCTTTTGAGACTGTTTTACGCTCTGGAGTGAGCTAAATAGTGATTTAAAACATCTTTTGAAACACATGTTCAGGGGTGGGGCTAGTTTGTCAAAAATAAAACCAAAAAATAAATGAAAACTTTGAAAAATGGTAAGAAATAAGTAATCAAATTTGATCGCAAGTGTAAAAATGCTGAATAAACTAAGGAATAGGGGGGGGGCTATTCGGTATTTGTTAATTACCAATCATTTCTCTCAAATCCTTTTTCATTAGCCCCACCCCAATTATTTTTTTCTATAAACTGTATACGAAATAGATTACTCCGTGTGAGTTTTATTGAACTATTCGATTTTATAATTTAACAGCATCTACACAAGAGAACTAACATTTTACCATTAGCCACCTCCTAAATAGCCCATTTATGCTACCCGTTTAATCTTGTTTGCACTGCCAATTTCTAACCCACGTTTTAAAAGCGTTATTATTTAATCAAAATAGCCCTAAAATGAAGTTATTTTTGCAAAAAAAATGCAAAATTTTCGAACGCTGGGGGCTCAGCCCCCAGACCCCAAAACAGCCCCCCCCCATTGCGAATTTCTGGCTACGCACCTGGAAAAGATCCTTTTTTTTGCAATAAAAACAGAAACCAAAGTTCAAGAAACAGTGTTTATTGGAAAGTTAGATTACGGTATTGTTGTCGTAGTACATTTATTTATTGAAGTTTGAATGGGAAGCACCAACCAGGGCCCGTATTATAGAATTTTCTTTGCTTGCATAAATAACGTTTGTTTTTAAGAGGCTCTAACGAAAGAAATGCTCTTTAAGGGCCGTTTTACACTGACGACAACAACAGTCGTACGGTCTCATATTTTGCAGCTGTACGACCCAAACTGCCCGTTTTACTTTGGCGATCTATTTCATGCGACTGCAGCCATTCCTTAGGAAGGATGTTTAAGAGGTAGCAGCTGCTGTTGCCCTGATTTTTAAATTAAGAAAAGCTCGCAACAAAATGGGGAAGCGAAAGCGAGGATGTTGAGCCCGTCCAATAATGCAATATCGATCAACAGTAGAAGTCTTTTTCAAACTTGCAAGAATAACCCAAAATTGTTTTTGCTTTGCTCGACAAGCAAACCCTTAGTTCAAAATAAACTCTAAGTTTTTGATATTTCATCGTTTTTAAAAATTTTTCTCTCTTGAAAATTTTATCGGTTTGGCTCTAAGAGCTAAAATTTTCAAATTTGGGAAGGTATTAAGGGAAAGTACCCTGCTCTGCACCTCCACATTTTGTCCTTTTTCAATATTTACATCAAGCGCTTTTGAAAATCTTTGCTTTCTGGCTTAAGCGGTTAAAAGTGTAAGACATTGGAGGTCAATTTTAGGAGATCCCCCCAACGTGGCTCCACCAAATGTTATTAAGTTTATCTTCCTTTTATATCTACTTGTTCAATTAAAAACTTTTATTCGTTTGCTCAAAGTCTTAATTTTTTTGAATTGTTTGGAAGACAACCCTCCACATAACACCCCCAATTTCAGCCATGATGTAAATTGATAACTGCAAATGATCAAATTTAATCGTTCTAGGTTTTACGGTCAAAAATCTAGATAAAATCAAAAGAAAAAAAAAAAAAAGAACGAAAGCAAAAAAACTATCTAATTTGTGGTAAAAAGGAATCGCCAAAAAAATTAAAACTAAAAAACGTCCCAATTAAAGCAAAAAGATGTTTCGTGCCAGCAACCCAGCCCACGTGGATTGATGCAAATGCTTTGCTGCCCCGTAGAATCTCTCGGGTTCCTTTTCAAATTTTCTATTCTGTGTAGGCCAATGCTTCCATTACGTGCTAGATGATTTCTCAGAGCTAATTCCAAACTTTGTTATGTTTTTTTTAAACAAAATTTAATTGTTTTAATTTTTAATTGTTTAACACGTTCAGCTCGTTCGCATTTCACACTCGCATTTCTCTGTGACGTAATTGCATGTGGTACGCTGAGTTTAACCAAACACAGATTAAAGTGTTTTGGCACATGTAGTATAGTCGCTATAAGCAGGATAATTGTTTTGTAAGAGTGTTTACCGGTGGTACACGATGACTATTAATTAAACATTTGCGTTTTAGGCGTCATGTACCACCGGTGGTACACGAATTTTTTACTAAATTTTGCTGCAATTTGGCTAAGATATGTTGAAACCTTGTGCAATTTTGGATTACATCTTTGCAAAGAAAGTAGTAGATGTTTCAGATTAGATGTCGACACAGTAGCGTAGCTAGGGGGGGGGGGGCAAATGGTGCTATAAACCCCCCCATTGGTCCGAAAAGTAGGCAAAATAGCATGTTTTTAACAGTTTTGAGGTTGATTTATGCTCTAAAAGCGAAAATAGCCCCCCCAAAGATCGTGAGATGAGAAGTGGAAGTGGGCGTCAGTGCACACGAAAACTTTTCTTTTTTTTTTGAAATCACTTGATTTTGAACAGAAACACGCTCTGAATTTCGGTGAAGACCTTTTTTTTTCTTTTTTTTTTGGAGATCACTTGATTTTGGACACAAAAACGATCTGAATTTCCTCAATCCAATTCAAGACAAATGAAAATTCGGGTCAAGTTCGTTTACGTTTGAACCTAACTTAAAAAACCCTTTGTGAAATCCTGGCTACGCGACTGTGTCTCGACATACTACATGTGTTTTCGCAGAACAATCAAGCGGTATAAAAAAGTTTTCATCTAAGTTTCTCTTGAAACTGTCTTTGTGAATGCTTGGTATATCCACTCCAAACTTGCAAGAAGAAAATGGATATACTGCACCTTCGAGATGCTGTCATTGATGGCATGATTGAGCTGAATGAGCAAAATGATGGAGAAGTTTTGCCAGTAGAGAGAAGAATGCCCATGCATAGATATCATCTTGGAAAGGATGAAAGACCAGCTCGCAATAACGGAAAAAAATGCAGGTCCTCTTACGAAAATATTCAGAAAGAAGAAGGATCCGTTATTGCCCTAAAAAGCCAAAGCGAGTCACAACATATTGTGAAAACTGTAAAGAAAACCACGCTATGTGCATTGAATGCTTCAACAAAAAAACATTCCTAAACACTTTTGCCTCAAACTAAACCTTCAGAATGCTTTTTAGTTTTCTCGCACAGTATGTGATGCATAACCTTTTCAGTTTTTGTTTGCTTATGCACGGCATGCGTTCTTTCAAAAAACACAAAAAACATTTTTTTCTCAAAAACTGTTGTTTTTGTGCTGAAATGAACTCACGAATTCATTGACTTGCTGTTTTGGAAAATCACTGTCAAATTAAACAAAACGCAAAATTTTTTAAAGAAAAATCTAAGTAGTGCACGAAAATCAACCTCTAGTTTCAAAATTCTACACGTCAATGCTACAAATGCATAAACTTGAAACTACATGTGTGTACCACTGGTGGTACACAACGTGAGATTTGAAAGCCACGAATGTACCCCAGGTGGTACACGACGAGCTGAACGCGTTAATTTTTATAAAATTTAATTTTAATTGTTACAAAATTTAATATTCCAATCGATCGAAGAGAGCAACATACTTTATCACCACGTTCCTTTTTTGCACGATTTGTTCTAAAGCATGAGGTGGCACAAGTAGAAGAGGTTTAAAAATGCGTAGTCAGCACGTCGACAAATCTTGAACTAGATCTACGTGAGCAAAGCATAAGCAGAAACTAACTTAAGCTGTAGTACTTGGTTTGCTTCGTTTTACATTTCACATTTTTCACTTAACATTTAGTACCGGTAATTGAACAAGCGAGGAATAATATACTTTTTTTTCTAAGAACCAGTAGGCTGTTTTTAATTTTTTGCCTATTTTTGCCTTATTTCTTAAATTTTGAGAGCATTGATGTCAATTATGGCGACCATGTTTGTAAAACTGCGTTATTCCCAATGCTCTGTCTGCTTGAGTAAATTTTTTTGCTGTTTTTGTAGCATCGTAAAATTGCGAAAGCGAAAAAGCGAGCATTTTCATTCGAACATGAGCCAAAAAAATTTCAGTTGCCTGCGCACTACGCAACAGCACTCTATGGTCTCAGAATTGGAGCAATTTTGCTTGTAAATGCTAAAAAATCACTTAAATTTTATCGTTTTGAATCAATGCAGAATTTACTTTTTTTGACTGGAAATTTATTCTTTTTCAGTTGTTCGTAATATTGTTTTTCGTTGCTGAGGCTAGCATTGTATACTAATTTGCTCCTAAATTTTGAACAAAAATGGGTCTCGTGTTCTTAGAAATTTGTTTTTTATAAATATTGTTTTTACAAAAAAAGTGTACATTACTCCATAACAATGTGACCAACTAAATACAATTCTCTGTTATTCTCAATACAATGACTCACTAAATACAATTTTAACGCAGAAATACCGCAATTACGTGTGTACATAAGCGTTTACATTTACACTTTGACATTACTGCGTAGCACACAAGCAACGCTCGTTATATACTCCCGAATTTCTTTTTTTTTCACGCGAATTGAAAGCATGAGTTGGCACAAGTCAGAGAATTTCAGGCCGGGATGCATATTTCCAATTTGTTCTACATTTCAGTGCATAAGGCTATTTAACCCCAGGTCATTGCGACGAATAGAAAAACTATTTAACCCCAGGTCATTGAATAAAAAAACCGCTCAGGTGTGACTGCGCAGGGTATATTCGAGGTCAACTTGGAAATTGTCGAGGTTACCATAGTACGCAAGTAAAATGAAATCCAAAAGTCAATAGTGAGTTCTTTCGTTCATAAAAAACAAACAAAGAGTTATTTTGCTGAAACACATTACGCTGAACTTGAGACGTACTTACTTCTTGTTGATCTTAGCTGATGATAGCAATTTAATCGCTTGCATGCTTTCTGTTGTTTTATCTAGCTAATGGCAACGGGTAGCATATTGATTAGCGATGGCCGCCTGTGTTGTGATAGGATGCCCACTTTTTTCCAGGGCTCTCTACTCCAAATGGGTTTGTGGCTGTAGCAATTCGGGCAGTTTCAACCGCCTGTAAATGCTTACTTTTTTTTATTTAGTGTTTATATTTCATTAGCGTCAATCGATCCATTTCGCGGTCAAAAGCGCTGGCAAGACCTTTCTTTTGGTATTGCTTGATTTTCACCTTGCATTCATCCACAAAAATGCCGAAAAACTTTTCGTTTACTCTTTACTGCTAGTTCTTCAACCACGAAATGCATCAAAAGAGTATATCCTTGCGAGGTCCCTGGGCAAATACCCCTCTCCTTATGAAGTTACGATTACTCTTTTTAAACCTGGTCTTATTTTGCCGAAACCTGTGGCGCCTGCAGGTTATTCAACGGCTGTTGTTATGTTTAATCTACGTTCTTCCATCACATAAGAATTTCTGCCGATGTTGAATTAATTTTCCATATTTCAGAGTGAATGATGGCAAATCACTTGGTTGTTGGTGCAGCTAAAAATATAATAAATGAAATTGCTCAATTATGAAACTGCAAAGTCTTCGAAATTGTTTGGTATCATGATCACCCGTCATTCAAGTCGCATACAACTAGACTTTCGTGAAATCGCACAATCTGGAAGTATCATTGCAAATATACGCTTTTATCCTTTCCAATGCATTTTATTGCACGTTCAAAGCAAGCTACAGTAAATAAAGCACATGATAATTGTTCAAAACGTAGCAGCATAACATCAAACTATGATACGTTTTCCAAAACTTCAGCTTGAATGTGATACTGCGATTGCTACGTGGTACGTAATTGAGATTCAATAAACATTTTCTATAAGAACACGAGGCTCAGTTTTGCTTAAAATTTAAGACCTATGCCAGGCTCAAACGTAAAAATTAATAAAAAAAACGAAAACGAATCAATTTCAAATCTAAATAAAAACTAAACTCTGTACAAATTCAAAACGATAACAGTATAGTGATTTGCCAGTAGACTACTTGCAAGCAAAATTGCATTGATTCCGAGACAGACCATTAAGTACTGTTGCACACTGCGCAGGCAATTGAGAAAACTTTTGGCTGGTGTTCAAATTGAAAAAACTCGCTTTTTTCCTTTTGCAATAATACGATGCTGCAATAAAAACAACAAAAAAGTGTTTACTCAAAGATGACAGAAGACTTGGAATTAAACAATTTTACAGACATGGTCGCTAAAATTGACATTGATGCGCTCAAATTTACGAACAAACGTGACAGAAAATTAGCGAAAAATTAAGGTCGGCCAGCCTCAACTCAAAATTCACAGATTCTTAAAAAAAAAGTGGAAATTGACAAAGTTCACCAGTGGTTCTCATTCTCAAACTGAGATCCGCGAAGCAATATTTCGCAATCGCAAAGTATCTGTAACTATTATCTTAAAAAATACTGCTAGCAAAGTATCTTCAAAAATATTGCAGCAAGTTGATTATTATCAGAAATTAACTTATAACCATTAACCAGTGTTGATTACTAACATGCTAAGCTTTTTCTGCGACAAACGTTTCATAAATTTTATTTTGCATGTTTTCCAGTATCTTTACGGACGTACCACAGGCATTTACGCAAACATAGAAATTAGTTTTGCAACCAAAGGATAGTGCTTATTGAAAATATTAAAGGAAGTGTCTAATCTATTTAACAGGGACACGAACTGGATTGAAAGTTTTTTCAGCTTTTTCCGGATTCGACAAAATATCGGAGTTTTTTTTCTATTTTTAAGTTCATGTTCGAGTTTTGCAAAAAGCAAGTTTTTCAGCAAAGGTCTCATAATTGATAAATTTACAAGTAAGCTTATACACATTTTAGAAACGTGTATTATGAAAATCTTAATTTACATCTTTCGCGTAAAATGGATTTTTGTTTTGTGCATTAGATTCTTTTGTGAAACGTAGAAATTTAATCGTAACACAAAGTAATTATATCATGTAGCATGGATTACACTGCACATAATCAATAATGTATCATGCAGTACAGCACATCACGTAATATACCATTATCCGTAGAGTGACGTATAAAAACGAAAAAACATGTTTACAAAATTATATACGGTAAAGCAGGGGTAAACTTTTACATTGTCGGGCGAAATAAAAACGACTGGATAAGTCGTGGGCTAAACTTGGATTTTTTATTGAATATCAGATTGTGATTCTGGCGGGCGCGCAACCACGATGTAACAAGGGAGGGTTGAGGCCAGGCGTTTACGAGGCATTAATTTACAATAGAATGAGGTTAATACGGGTTACCTTAGAGCGAACTCCCAGCGTTTGACAATTTTGTGATGTTTTTAAGTAACGTAGCTTTAGGCCTATTTCAATCAAAATTTTTGTTTAGAAAATGCTGCATATTAATTGGCACTACATAAAAAAAGATCTGAATCGGCTACATAAAATAAGTAGATTAATAACGTGGTGGCAATAACTTATAATTTCAAAATTCAATTATATTCTACCACACTATTCTAGTAAAAAAATCTGGAGAATCTCCAGATTTAGAGAGTCTCCAGACTAGAACAATCTTTGAAAAAAATTAACTTATAGAACCTTTAATGAAAAATTGGCGTTCTACCAGCTATTACTACTTTTCAGTTATTCATGATTTCGCGTAAAACTTATGCGCATCGACCACAGGAATTGGTTCCTCCAAAGTTAACAACGCTAATAAAGAAATTTACTTTTGGGTATGTATAGATTACTCAATTATTCACAAACATAAAATTGTTCTGCAAAATTAAAGTATATCCTTTATCAACATTAAGAGAATTACTATGAAAATTAAGGTTAATCAATGAATAAATTTAAACTAGTCAATAATTTCAAAAGTATGCCTATAACTTTTTTTTAATGAATTTCCTTTTTTAATATCATCATTACAGAACCTTACAGTTTTTGACGTACAAAGAAGGACTTGCACAAAACCAAATGTGCAATTAATTAATCTGCACCAAACCTTCATTTTGTTGGTAAGTTTATCACGAATTCTATGCATTATTTTTTGACATTTTTACCCTCTTACTTTGCCCTATTCTTAACAATTGAGCATGAAAGCCAACAGAACACGCCCACAGCGGTTTTTACTTCAAAAGTTTTAACGCAAAAATGCCTCCTAACAAGTTAATACTCGTATAGCCTAATCGTTGAAAATATACATTCCTTCTTCAATGTTTTGTTTCAGACAAAATTAAAGCGCAGCATTTCTTATCGCTAACATCATTAGCAGCGCGCGTTAATTAATGATTAAAGCAATGAATGCGAATTTGACTTCTTTTTTGAAATTTGAAAACTGAAAAAACAAAGTACTGCACTTTCATAAAAAATAAATCAAGTTTGTATAATTTGCAACGTTACCTCGTAGAAACTTATTTAAAAGCTTACATACGATTAACACTATGTTATGCTGGCAAAAGACTTTCTTATCTCTACTGTACGCCTTTATATCTGCAGTACATTATGTTCGTACTATATACTGTAATCTTTACAAAATTTAGTTTTGTACGCATCATTAAATCATATTTGTAAAACGTTTGCCACAGAAGCAAGTTTGGCAGCTTAGTATGTTACACCGGTAATAATTTCCGATAACTAACTTGAAGCAATATTTTTCGAAGCACCAAAAATTTGGTGCAGATCGCAGGATTATGTCTCTCTGCCCGTATGTCTTTTCTTTTTTGTCTGCATCCTATGTCCTGCGCGCTTTTTTGTGCGCCCTTATGTCGGGTTTCGTCCAAAGAATGTGCTAAGTCCGAAGAACCCTTCCCTGAACGCAGAATAAGTTAAAATTAGAAACTTCCTTGGGGAGCACAAGAACCTCGTCCCCAAAGTTTTGAACGTTATGTAAATAGAGGAATGCACAATACCATTTGACAGTTCTCTTTCACCTTGTTGTGAAAACAAAAAGAATAAGCCTTTTCTTTAATAATACGTTGAATTTCTTTATGTCGATCTTTTTTTGAACATGGAAAAAGTACGTGTACGGTCAATCAAAGTGCACACAAACGTTTGATAGTGTTCAACTTAGCGATCGGAACAAAAGTTTAGGAGACTATGCTTCAGTTTTTCTGAACACGACGTTTCTTCTTTTGAGTGATTAAAGTGTCCAAATACGATTTAGCATTATCGGATCCAATTTCCACAAAGAAACGCAGCTGGAAGACAAAAATCAAGCTGCGATATGCCGTGATCGAATTTTTGATTAAAATCTCAGCAATGCAAAACTGAAACCAAAAGAAAAGAAAACAACGTATATGATCTCGAGAACTTATACATTGTTGCTGAGCGCAATTTTGACGGGCTTAATTAAATTACGTTTGCACAGTTTTTAATTTTTAATAGAAGCAAACGATACTCAAGTTAAAAAAAAGCTTTGCAGGTTTCCTTACCTAATTCAAGTCAATATCAAGAAGAAATTAGCAGTGATGGATCTAGCATTTAGGGGGACCAAATCAAGGCCAACTATTAACTCGGGAGTCTACATTAAGTAGGACAGACGGTTATATAAATTTCTTTCCAATATTATTAAACTTCTTTACAAATGGTCGCCTAAATGTATCTATTCTAAAAATTGGTTAAAAATTTAAGACAGCAAGCTTTAATAACAAATTTATTGGTTTTTCTAACCATAAACAAAATTTCTGTAGCTGCAGTGTATTTAATATTAAGTTGAAACTATTTAACAGCTGAGCTAATGTGTTTTGAAATTATATGACTATGAACGTAAGCAACGGATTAGCCTCACCGCATGAAATCAGATAAAACTTCTGCGCTTAGAATCTTATTTACGAGTAGTCGTCTCTCACGTCTGCATTGAGTGTGTTATTATAATCTTTTCATTACTTGAAAAGGACATTTTAACGATCACGAGAACCATATCAGCTTGCCAAACACCACAATTTGTTTAAATTTATACTCAGTTAAAAGATTGGCAAAGAGTAATACCAATTGTTCGACGCACAGGGTTAAATTCATATTAATTTTGTTGTGTTAGTTTAATTATGAGAGGCTGTAAACTTGACCATCTTGCCAGTCTTTTCGGACTAGCATTTTTTGGCACAAAAAGCAAATTGAAATTTCTGTTTTTTCACCTTTGCATTAGGTGTAGTATACTTGAATCTTTGACTTCCCAAAACGACGAAGAACTTCTTACTTTATCATCATGTAAACAAGATGAACTCACTCAGCTCCACAGTGTTCTCTGAAATACAAAATTATTTTACAATAACTCTAAATTCATGCACCGTAAGATTGGCAAAGATTAAATTCAATTGTCTAATGTACAATGCTAAATTCATATTAATTTTGTTGTATTTGTTTAATTATGAGTAGCTGAAACGTTAACAATCTTGCCAGTCTTTTCAGACTAGGATTTTTGGTATTATGAAGCCTCTCATAAGGATATAGCTTCAAGGCTATTGCATGCATCTAATTTGCTATTTTATGCTGTGGGCTGTATTTTGGGGTCCATGACAAACTGATCGCTAACAAACAGACCACAAATTAACTGAACCCAATTGATTGAGAAGGGCAGTCATAGAAATTATTTTATTATTTTTCTTTCACAGAGAAAGCTTTTACAATAAAATAGTTCTGTTGCAAGTACCAGCAATGTGCTACACAAAAAAAAAACTTTATTAACCTGTATAGGCCACTGCGGCCACTGCACTATAAACGAACTTGAAAAGCTTAATTTTTTTAGCAATTTGAAAAATTCAGTACATTGAAAATCAAATAAGATCATTTAATTTATTCCACAGTGTTTGTCACAAATACAATTTTTGCATTTTTCTTCAAAAATAGACATATTGAAACCACGTTTATTTATTTGTTTTCATTTCAGTAGACTTGGTATTGTATACCAATATTTCTTAATATAACATTATACATGTAACATATTTTGGCCGAGCCAGAGTTGGTTTAAATTCATTTTACATTATGCAACCATGTCATAAAAATATGAGATTAAACAATATGATCAATAGATGACCAATCAAAAACAGCCGTAACAAAAAACCTGGTAACATTTTACTAGCTCAATGATGTCAAACTAAATTGCATTTTTTGTCTTTAATCTGTGAATTCCTTGTTTGCTTTTTCAAGGATCAAGACTAAAATTTGAGTTGTATTACATGGTTATTTTTTCGAGTAAGGATTTCAGTTTGGTCAGATTTAAGCCAGAATTGATCACAAAAAGAAGTAAAAGTTTCTAGAAGTTTCAGGTGAAATAAACTTTCCTAATCCATTAAAATTGATATTTTAAAGCTCTTGAAGTTAATTTTTATGCTGAGATCACTACATTACTCATTAGCACCATATGTTCAGCATTAAAAGCAGCAGTGTGAAGCATCCACCGTGTGTGGTAGATAGGTGGTAGCTCAGAGCTTGACTGGAAGACTGCAAGGTCCTTATCTGTCTCCTGGTCAAGGAAACTTGATGAATAAAACATAACATCAATTAGATTGGTTCAACATAATTGCATAGATTTACCTTAGCAATTCATAAAACACTACACATTTTACAAGCAACCATGCCACAATGCAATTTAAAATAGCACTCAGACTGTGTATGCAAACAGAAATTCAAACACCTACTTCATTCTTCATCTGTTCATACCAGGTATTGTATGGCAATTACCAGTACTGTGGATGATAACATAAGAGATAGTTCAAGATAAAAACCAGCTTCTGTACCACTACCATCACATATTTTGCCATTACTGCATCATCGAAATTAGTGATAGACAGAATAGGATATGAAGAGACTTATTCTGCATGCATACACGTTTGAATGAGTTTCATTTTGTTTGGAAAGTCTTTCTCAAACACAGGTATCTGATAACCCAGATTAATTTGCTTGTTCCTAAACAGCCATTTTGCATTTGCGAATATACTGCAACTCTGTACTACAGTAGGCCTATCGATTTTTCAGGTACACAGCTACATGAATTACTGTACTTAAACTTATTAAACACAAAAATCTGTAAACCATTCCAAAATTAAAGAGGAGTGTAACTTTTGAACTTGTACTGTCCAATACTGGAGATAAAAACTTGTAAAACACTAAATTTGAAGAGCAATTAGAAAAACTGGAAGAACAAAGGAGCTGTTGTGTAAGTTTAACTCCTTTCTCACAGTTTAATATAGCTTACATCACTTTTACAATCTTGTTTGTTTACAGAAGACCTATTGCAAATTGCCATGATTCACTGTTCACCGAGAACTTGCTTGCTAATTGGATTGGCAAATTGGGTTTTCCATAAGCCTTAAAAACACTGCTAGGGTGCTTAACCTGCTACAGCAATAGTGTAGTGTACTAGGCATACATAGTCTACTCAGCGAGTCAGCTAATGCTAACTTGTTATGCGCACTACAATGCAGCCTAGAAGCTGCTGCCACTGCCTTCTGTCTCTAACTGCACAACTGCCATACATTCTCACCAATAAAATTTGTCGTTAATAGTTTAACCCAAGCTTTCTAGATTTCACCAACTCTAACTTGCATGCTGCAACATCTTGACGTCCTTGCAGTTTTGATTCTGCAACATCTTGCAGTTTTGATTTCCGTGGTCACACAGAGGGGAGTCCTTGTAGTAAGGATAGCCTATGGCTGTCCTTACTACAAGAATCCAGCGATTTTTCACTTGTTTCTAAAGTACCACAAGTGAAAAATCGTTTATTCCCTACTAACCATCTGCCTCTCTGCAAGCCATTAAGGATTGCCAGTTAGGCCAAGATGTCTGTTCAGCTGGGAATACCTTTGAAAAGATAGCTGAGGGCTGCCGATGAGAGCTAAAAGCTCGAAACAGCGCTGTCCAGCTCTGTGCTTGATCTAACTTGCTTATTCGCTAGTAACCCCGACATTTCCAACATGATCTCGAATATACGCTGCGCAGTCATACCTGAGCAGTTTTTCTATTGTGACGTTGCAGTGACCTGGGGTTAAATAGCCTTATGCACTGAAATGTGGAACAAATTGGAAATATGGGACATTACTAAAAGGCGGAAATAGGAAAAGGCGGAAATTTTGCTAAAAGGCGGAAAAGTAGGAAAAGGCGGAAAAACTCCCTAACTAAAAGGCGGAAAAGTAGGAAAAGGCGGAAATCATGCTAAAAGGCGGGACAGTTGAATTTAAGGGCGGTTGAGGTTTGAGCTAAGGTTATAGTTGATCCTAACCAAACCCTATACCAATACCGATCCTAAAACTACTCCTAATAACCTTTCAGCACGATTTCCGTTTTTCCTAAAGCGGAAAAGTAGGAAAATGGGACATGACTGAAAGGCGGAAAAGTAGGAAAAGGCGGAAATCGCCCTAAAAGGCAGAAAGGTAGGAAAGGGCGGTTGGGTTTGGGATTACGATTGGCCCTAACCCTAATCCTATCCCTAACTCTAACGGCCTTTTAGCACGATTTCCGCCTTTTCCTACAATGGCAAAGTAGGAAAAAGCGGAAATCGTGAAGGAAAAGTAGGAAAATGAAAATGGGGGAATGGAAGATGATTGAAAGATAAGAAAAGTATGGAAAAAATGGGGAAAGGGGAGCTGAAAGCTCGAAGACTGCGGGAATGACTGATCCTCGGTCACGCCCTAGCTTCGGCGATTCTATCTGAATATTCTGCTTCTCTGCCGACGTGATCAGCCAGCCACCAAATAATAGTTGAAAATGAACACATATATTAGCAATCAAAATCACTGAAATAATGCAGCTTCCTAAATCCTAACTACTAAAGTTGACTGACAGGCACACATGTGCCGCATATGTACCTAATAAACGATACGAGCTAGCAGGTGGGCATTCTGAAATCAAAATAAACAATAAACTCCACCCCAACCTAGCCCCTAAAGGTAAGTAATATCTCCCACATTACGAAAATAGTATAACTTACAACGCCACTGAAACCAAAGCCTATTCTAATCTAAGCATAAAAACATCTACTAACAGTATACACTCCTAACTAATATTGCCTCTCACTCGTCTGCATCCCTCTAGCTAAAGCACTGTAAAGCAAAGCACTGATACTAAAAACCACGTGTAGAGATAGCACTAATAGCGGTGTAGACAAAAGATCTACGTAGCAATCAAACAGAGCGTGACGAAAATCACTGCATGACGTAACGTCTGGCAAAAGAATGCGGCTATCTCCTACAGTCCCCCCAAAATTATGAAATGGTGATGAAATAATTTTTACAATGAGATAGTCGCAGCAGACTGAGGCAGAAAGAAAAAAAAAATGCACAAGCTCTAGTCCTAATACATTCTTCACTGTCACTACAGCAAATTGTCCAACAGTTTATAGTTCCCGAACCGCGTACTCGATTCCACCATCCTCTCCATAAACGCTCTCAATGTCCTCTTCAGTACCACTAAGGCATTAAGGCAACTTGCCCTTTTTGATTTGTAACCCTTTCAATCATTGAAATTGAGTGTACTTTATCCGGAATGGTTTCATTCGCGCTTTGCAATTTTTTGTTCTGCTTTGATGAAGTGCTGGCATCTTTCGACTTCTGTTTCTGGACGTAATTTTCTTCATGAAGCAGTTTGTGGTGAAAACGTTGACACTTGTTGCATTGGCCGCAGTCTTTGCAGCTTCTTGTACGATGATTCGCTTCAAGACAGTTAAAACAAAGGTTGTTCTCTCGTGCCACTCGCCATCGATCAGCAGTATTCATTCCAAGGAAATTCCTGCAGCTAGTCAAACTGTGTGATGCTGACTCTGGGTGCAGACAACAGCGTTGAGCTATGTGAAGATCCCACTTGCTTGCGTTTACTTGAGGTGATTGACTTGTGGCAACTTGTGGGACAAAATGTCGGCTCTTAGTAAAATTTGGTTTAGGAGCAATATATGGTGAGTGTCCTTTCTTGTCCTCACTTCTGTCAACTTTCATCACATGCAAAGTGTCCAGACTGGCAATTTCCTCGGTTAGGAATGCAATAAACATGTCAAACGTCCAGCTGTCAGGTGAATGGTTAGTTTCTAGTTTACTCCGTAGCTTGTCATTCAATGCTGAGTACATACTTCCAAGGAGTTGCGGTTTCTGAAGAGCTGTTTCCTTATTCAAGGAATTTAACACACCCTGCAAGCTGCGCAGATCTGCGCGGTACTCCAAGAGCACCTTCCGACTATGGCCAACTGATTTTGCATTACGCTGCACTAACTTCATGGCATTTTCAACCAAGATTTCCTTCTGTCCATATATCTCCTCAAGGGTTTGCCATACGACATCGCAAGCTTTCCCAGGGTCCATAATGCAGAATGCATTTCTGATATACTTCTTTGCCTGCCCTTCCACCGTGGCCTCGATCCATTGAAGTAGCAGGTCAGGTCGGAGTTTTCTAAGTTCTTGAAATCTTGTGGAGAGGCGGTGGCGAAATGAAGGATACTCTGAAGAATCCGTTCCATCAAAACGTAGACCACCAGCTTCATCCAGTAACCTTTTGGGCCATGACAAACTTTCATAGCTCCACGGATTGTATGTGACAGCAGGCATCATTCTGACAGCACTATTATCCGTACCTTGCTGCATCCAACTGGAATGTTCTCCACCAATATCACTGCCACAGTTTGGAACATACAGCGAATTTCTATTACCATTGTTCAAAGTCTGGTTTCCGATAGCACACTCGCCTTGATTTACGCGCCTTCCTTCATGCTGATCTCTAACGCCAGGAATGCCGAGACTTTGGGCATCTGAGCAACGTGGTGCACGATTATCAGTGGATGTCGATTGTCTTTGGGTAGAGGCTTGAGTAGCCTTCGTCTGGTTCTGGATGGATTGGCTTGCACGTTGTGACAAGTCATCGTTGACCCTCGTTGTTTCCTCCGTGACTTTGACAGCGGCGTTGGAAAGGTCAGATGAAAACGGTATCTTTGCTCCCACCGCATTACATATTTGTTCTGATGCAGCCAGATAGTCCTTTGAGGAAGCGGGATTGTCAGCATTCAATTGGTTGAAACGATCTAGACCTGGTGTCTCGGACATGTTAGATAATACTTGGTCCTCATCTGAGATTAGATTCATCATCTCCGGTCCCCCCGTCAGAACCGCACTTAACTTAAAGTTTAATCGTCCTTTGTATGTATCTTTCACCTGATTGAAATCTTCCGCGTCAGCAATGCTACTGGCATCTTCTGCAAAACTTTTATAAGTTTCCAATTCAACGTTCTTCCTTTTGAGAGCCAAATCTCGTTTCTTTAATTCCATTTCCTTTTCCTTCTCTATTTGTTGCACGTCTATTTCCTTCTCTTCGATAACTAACTCCATCATTTCTTTTTGCCTCTTTAATAGGGCGATTTCCTTTTGCTGCTCTTCAATTATCTGCAGCGACTTTTCAGATATTCTTGTTCCCAGGTAGGAGGTCGAGGTCCGTGAGAAGCTGCTCATTGTGCCAACAGTTCGGTTCTCCGGATCTTTTAATGCTCTTGCATAGTATTTCTTCAGCTTAGTAATATCCTCCTCGGGGTAATTCGTAATCAATTCCTCCACTACGCCTCTTGCGAGAGAATTGGGGTTATCCTCCAGCCACTGGTGCAGGGCTGCAGCGTACACATTGTGGGCCTTTAGACCGTACTCCAGAGTATTCTTTAACAAAGGTTCATCAACTTTCGTTAGTGAGCGGCTATAATTTTTCATGGTAGAGCTGATTAACTTTAAATCATTCGCATATCTTTTGAGAGATCTGTGATTCTTAAATTGATCTGGTTTCGGCTCATCTACCCAGGATAATCGTATATCCTCCAGCGGATCCACAAGGTTTTCGCGAATCTGGCTGCAACCCTCACCGTTGCCCTGTACCCCAGGACCTTGATTGCCTGTGGTTGCCGCCTCTTCTGTTCCTTTAGCGGAATCCTGGATAGGGTGACAGAAGCTCTCACTTCCACTCTGCTGTGTGCCTTGTGCCTCAAGTTCATTGCTGCGGGAAGTTGTCACTTCTTCTTGAGTCAATTCTCTACCCTCAATTCCAGTTGTCGCTCTCCTATCCGATATACCGGAAGCTGACAAGCCAAAAATCAATTCTTGCTCAAAATCCATTCTCAAATTACTATACGTGATCAGTAATCAGAATCTCCGAAATAGCAGCAATTAAAGTCTCTTGTTTTTAAATTGGTTCTTAGTGTTCAAAGTTCACTTGCCAATGAGATAGCTCGTATTGAAAGCTCGAAGACTGCGGGAATGACTGATCCTCGGTCACGCCCTAGCTTCGGCGATTCTATCTGAATATTCTGCTTCTCTGCCGACGTGATCAGCCAGCCACCAAATAATAGTTGAAAATGAACACATATATTAGCAATCAAAATCACTGAAATAATGCAGCTTCCTAAATCCTAACTACTAAAGTTGACTGACAGGCACACATGTGCCGCATATGTACCTAATAAACGATACGAGCTAGCAGGTGGGCATTCTGAAATCAAAATAAACAATAAACTCCACCCCAACCTAGCCCCTAAAGGTAAGTAATATCTCCCACATTACGAAAATAGTATAACTTACAACGCCACTGAAACCAAAGCCTATTCTAATCTAAGCATAAAAACATCTACTAACAGTATACACTCCTAACTAATATTGCCTCTCACTCGTCTGCATCCCTCTAGCTAAAGCACTGTAAAGCAAAGCACTGATACTAAAAACCACGTGTAGAGATAGCACTAATAGCGGTGTAGACAAAAGATCTACGTAGCAATCAAACAGAGCGTGACGAAAATCACTGCATGACGTAACGTCTGGCAAAAGAATGCGGCTATCTCCTACAGGAGCTCATTGAAAGGTTGGAAAATGGATTCGGGAATGGGAGCTCTTTGAAAGGTAGAAAAAGTAAGAAAAGGAATGGGGGAATGGGGGGCTCATTGAAAGGTAGGAAAATGAATGGGGGAGTTTGAGTTTATTCAAAGGTAGGAAAAGTAGGATAATGAATAGGGGAAGGGAAGGTTATTGAAAAGTAGGAAAATGAATGAGGGAATGGGAGCTGATTGAAAGGAAGGAAAAGTAGGGAAACACTGTAAATGGGAGAATGGACCAGTTCATTGAAAGGTAGGAAAATGAATGGGGGAATGGGAGCTCATTGAAAGGTAGAAAAAGTAGGAAAAGGAATGGGAAAATGGGGGGCTTACTGAAAGGTAGGAAAATAAATGGGGGAGTTTGAGTTCATTAAAAGGTAGGAAAAGTAGGAAAATGAATAGGGGAAGGGAAGGTTATTGAAAAGTAGGAAAATGAATGAGGGAATGGGAGTTCACTGAAAGGTTGGAAAAGTAGGAAAATGATTGGGGAAATGGGAGCTCATTTAAAGGTTGGAAAAGTAGGAAAATAAATGGGGAAGTGGGAGCTCATTGAAAGGTAGGAAAATGAATGGGGGAATGGGAGCTTATTGAAAGGTAGAAAAAGTGGAAAAATGAATAGGGTCGTAGAAGCTGTTTGAAAAGTATGAAAATGAATGGCGGAATGTAAGCTGATTAAAAGGTAGGAAAATTAATGGAGAAATGGGTTTTGGGAACAATAATCTATTTTGACTCCATTTAGGGATTTGTATATTTACTTCTGCAAAGCGTGGGAGTTTTTGCACGTGTAGCTAAATTTCTTGGCAGTAGTGAAGCTTGGTATTAGCCATGGGACGCTTGTTATTGGCCAGGCGGTGCACAAGATGAAAAGCAAGTGTTTTGTGTTTTGGGCAGAAAATGGTTTCATCTCAAATGTCGTGCAAAGTGTGCGGACATAAACGAAACTTACTTTTGTTGTTGCAGCGAGTAGCCTTACTAATCGAGCGGAAGTTTATTTTCATTCGTGACAGAGAAGTGAGCTGAGCGGGCTTGTTGTTCTGTCATTGTTCTGGTTACGTAAAATTATTTTGGAGAAGAGAAATTGCTTTCCTTCAAAATTTTACAATTTTGCAGTGCGTATTTTTTCGGGGAAATGTTTAGGCTAACTACTAAAAACCCAAGTGTAACGTTAGCCAAGTTTAAACAGCAAGGTACTCCAACGTAGGCCGATTTTGGCAATTTTACCTGTACGTGAGTACTATTTAAGCAATGCTGACCTGCAAGGGGGAGCAGTGGATACACCATTTTGATTTGAAATTTTTAAGAAAATTTAGCACATTTTCTACTTCATCGTTTAGTGTAGACCAGCATTTCTTGTATGCATGAATGGTTCTCTCTAGAGTAAATAAAAAATTTTTACGAGAAAAGCGGCTTTTACCAATAGTCCGGATTTTATCCTCATGAGAATTTTTTCCGCAAGTGCCTACTGAAAAAATCCGCACGCGGATAAAATCCGGACTATCGATAAAAGCTGCTTAACAGAGGTGGAGTCCTTGAGGACGTCCATGGCCTCGAGGACACATTTTGAAGTCCTTGGCCTTGGCCTCGAAGGTCAAGTCCTTGGCCTTGGCCTCGAGGCCTCAAGTCCTTGTTAATTGGCCTGTCCTCGGCTCGAGGACAGCAGTATTTTTTGAATTGTTAAAATTTTGTGAAGCGCTTGAAAAATTTTTTTGAAAACGTTTTTTTGTGGAGATCGCTTGAAAAATTTTTGTGAAGACCTTTTTTTGGAGAGCACTTGCGCTTGTGTCCTTGGTCCTTGGCCTCGAGAGTGTCTGTCCTTGGAAAGGCTGTCCTTGGCCTTGGCCTTGGATTTTTTTGTGTCCTTGGCCTTGGCCTCGAGCCTTGTGTCCTCCACTCCACCTCTGCTGCTTAAGCCAATGAAGAAGATCTGAAATGAGGTGTAACATGTAACTGAATTATTTTGTGTTGTTTGTCTACATTTTGATAAACTATTCAGGCTATTTGTTATATTCGGGCTATGACATTTTTTATGGCAAGTTCTGAAGCTTGTAAGTAGCGACTGCTATGAACTCAGTGCTGCCGTTGAGCGTAGGCTTGGTAGTCTCCAACCTCAAAAATGATGTAAGCATCGTTGTAATTGACGAAGTATCTCTTCGATATTAGACGAAAAAGTACAGCTTTTTCCCATTGAAGACTTCTTTTTCTTCATCTGAAACTGACCGAAAAAGATAGTGACTGCGGTGATCTTTTTTTTTTTTTTTACTTGTACACGAGCCTACACACTTCTTGTTTGGAGCCTTCCCACTTTTTTGTTTAGGACGGCAGCACTGTATAAACTTCAATTGAAAAACAGTGCTCTGCTGTGCACAATTTCCGCATTTTCCAATTTTTCGCCTTTTGCTACTTTTCCGCCTTTTAGTAAAGTCCCGTACAGGATCCAAATTAGGGGAGTTGAATATGGAATTAAATAATCTGGGTAATTTTATGATTCAGGATGAAGTTAGAGCCTCCTTATAAGGCTCAATAACGTTTTTTATGGCGTTATTCGAAGCTCGAAACCTTAAATAACCCAATGTATGAAATAGACGGGTTAAAAAAATTGACGGGAATGTAGGCCTATTGAGGACTTCGATTTTTTGTTTTGATACACGTTTTGAACTTTTCTGCAGAATAAGATGCTTTCATTGCCCACCGTACTTGTTTCATAACCGCTACAAACATGTGTTTACAGTGTATTTAGATACACTGTAAAGTGTATCTAAATAGCTTAGCATTGTTAACATCCTTGATAAGACTTTGTTAAAATCTTTTTCTTAATTTTGAAACTTTAAGAAGGCGTCGTCATTGCTGTAAAAAACGCAAAGCTTTAATCTCGGTTTCCTAAAATGTTAGCATTTTCCAACCATAGAAATATAAAAAGATCAAATCCACCATATAAAAAGAACCGATATTATTGTCGCATATTTTTTGATATTGGTGATGTTTTTTTAGACTATTGCAAGTGTGTATTATAGCTTATTATCACCCTCAAGCGCATGAGATGTTGATAAAATGTTTTAAATTTTTGCAAGTTCCATTCTTTCATCGCTACTTATAAAGAATTCAGACCTGAAGCTTTTTTTCAGTGCGCAAGTGTTTCATAATTGCATTTGTAAATTACCTCGCTGAATATTTAGCCTGTCCACATTTCGAATTAGCGTGGGCTAATTTGGCCCGTAGGTGGTCCAAATTCATCTTTAAGGGTCAAAATCTTGAAAATTTGGAGGTCCCATTTGGGGGGATCCCCAACGTGTCACCCTCCAATTCAGACGGGCACTAGCCCATTTTGATAACTACATTCGCTCAAACTTTGGATTCTCTGCGTTTTGCAAGCAAAATACAGAAAGCTGAAGATAGAAAAAAAAAGGAAAATGATATCCAAGTCGGATATTATAAACATAGCCATAAGAAAGACGGTGAAAGTGTGTTCTAAAACCGCTAACGTGTTTTTATCAACATCGGTATTTACCGAGATATATCTGTTCAAATTTGACCATTTTCTGCCGAAATTTTGTCTCCATAATTGCAGTCACGTGACCAAGCGTCCCCAAAATTGTTACGTACAAAGTTTCTATAGATGCACTTATGCTGTGTCCAAATTTGAGCTTTCCACGTCCAACCGTTTTGAAGCTGTAAACGACTAATATTTCTTTGACACAAAAACGGCCATTTTTTTTCCGGTTTTCAGATTACTGAATCGCCATGATGTCACCCTTGATCCTAAAAACTGTCATACAAGATGCATTTATCCACAACCAGGTTGTGTCCGAAATTCAACTTTCTGTGTTTAGCCGTTATGAATTTATAACGCTTTGATATCTTTATATGCAAAAAATCGGCGGGTAAAAACAATGGTACCACGCGCGAAACGCGATGTATAAATGACCTTGCATTTTCCGGATATGACCAAAAGGCGGTAAAGTTGGGAAAAGCTGAAATCGTCCTAAAAGACGGAAAGTAGGAAAGGGCAGTTGGGGTTTGGGTTAAGGTTAACCCTCATCTAACCCTAACCCCAATCCTAACCCAAATCTAACCTTAATCTGCTTTTTAGCACGTTTTCCGCCTTTTCCTACTTTTCTGCCGTAGGAAAATGGGGAATCGTGCAAAAAACTGACTAATTTTAGATTTGGTTTAAGACAAGGGTTAGACGAATTCACCCTTTTCTACTTTTCCACCTTTTGAGACGAATTCAGCCTTTTCCTACCTTTCTGTCTTCTAGTCATCTCCTCATTTCCCTACTTTTCCGCCTTTTTTTTGCCAATTCCTAACCAATCTCAATTTATAGTTCCAACATTTTCTACTTTTCCTACCTTTCCCAACCACACAATGAGCTCCCATTTCCAAAATTTCCAAAAATTTCACTTTTTGAACCAACAGCTCATGCTTTCTCTACCTTTCAATGAACTCCCATTCCCTCATTCCTTTTCCTACCTTTCAATGAGCTTTCATTCCCATTCATTTTCCTATTTTTCTTACCTTTCAATGAGCTCCTATTCCCATTCGTTTTCCTACTTTTCCTACCTTTCATTGCGCACCCATTCCCCCATTTATTTTCCTACTTTTTCTATCTTTTAATGAGCCCCCATTAATTTCCTACCTTTCAATGAGCTCCCATTCCCCTATTCATTTTCCTACCTTTCAATGAACTTCGTCCATTTTCCCATTTACAGTGTTTCCCTACTTTTCCTACCTTTCAATCAGCTCCCATTCCCTCATTCATTTTCCTACTTTTCCTACCTTTGAATAAACTCAAATTCCCCCATTCATTTTCCTACCTTTCAATGAGGCCCCCATTCCCCCATTCCTTTTCCGACTTTTTCTACCTTTCAAAGAGCTCCCATTCCCGAATCCATTTTCCAACCTTTCAATCATCTTCCATTCCCCCATTTATTTTCCTACTTTTGCTACCTTTCAATGAGCTCCCATTTCGCATTCATTTTCTTACTTTTCCTATCTTTCAATGAGCTCCCATTCCGCCATTCATTTTTCTACTTTTCATACCTTTCAATGAGCTCTCATTCCCCTATTCATTTTCCTGGGTTTTCTACCTTTTATTGAGCTCCCATTCCCCAATTCATTTTCCTACTTTTCCTACCATACCTTTCAATAAGCTCCCTTCCCCCATTCATTTTCCTACTTTTCCTACCTTTCAATGAGCTTCGTCCATTCCCCCATTTATTTAATTTAATACTTTTCCTACCTTTCAATTAGCTCCCATTCCCCCATTCGTTTTCCTACCATTAAATGAGTTCCCATTCCTCCATTCATTTTCTTATTTTTCCTACCTTTTAATGAGCTCCTCTTCCCCCATTTTTTCCGTACTTTTCTTATCTTTCAATCATCTTCCGTTCCCCCATTTTCATTTTCCTACTTTTCCTTGACGATTTTCGCTTTTTCCTACCTTGCCGTTGTAGGAAAAGGCGGAAATCGTGCTAAAAGGCCATTAGAATTAGGGATAGGGATAGGATTAGGGTTAGGTTAGGGTTAGGGCCAATCGTAATCCCAAACCCAACCGCCCTTTCCTACCTTTCTGCCTTTTAGGGCGATTTCCGCCTTTTCCTACTTTTCCGCCTTTCAGTCATGTCCCATTTTCCTACTTTTCCGCTTTAGGAAAAACGGAAATCGTGCTGAAAGGTTATTAGGAGTAGTTTAAGGATCGGTATTGGTATAGGGTTTGGTTAGGATCAACTATAACCTTAGCTCAAACCTCAACCGCCCTTAAATTCAACTTTCCCGCCTTTTAGCATGATTTCCGCCTTTTCCTACTTTTCCGCCTTTTAGTTAGGGAGTTTTTCCGTCTTTTCCTACTTTTCCGCCTTTTAGCAAAATTTCCGCCTTTTCCTATTTCCGCCGTTTAGTAATGTCCGGAAATATGCGGCCGGGATGCATATTTCCAATTTGTTCCACATTTCAGTGCATAAGGCTATTTAACCCCAGGTCATTTCGACGTCACCATAGAAAAAAGACTATGGTATGACTGCGCAGCGTATATTCGAGGTCAACTTGGAACTCTTCTTTCTTTTTTTCTTTCGTTCTGAGTTTTATTTTGAATGCCAAGTCACAATGTTGACACCCAAAAAGGAGACGCAAGAAAAACGCAAACTTACGTTACAGCATGGCAAAAACCAAATCATAGCAATAAAATATAGGTAGTGACCTTTTCACCGAAAATTTTCAACTTTAAGAGAATAAAACGAGAATGAGAAATATTCATCTGCGCTTTTTTCATTTGCTTTTTTAGGAGTTAAGATTAGGGTTTAGGTTAGGGTTTGGGTTAGGGTTCGATTTGAGAATAGTTTTAGAGTAAGCATTTGAGTTTGGGTTAGATTTGAGTCAGAATTAATAAAAAAGTAGATAAAAATTTCCGGTGAAATAAAGCCTTCCTGAAATATAATATAGTTACAATAGAGATAGAGACTGCCATGCTCACGCCACCCGGCTCTTCGAGGTTACTAGCGAATGTTTAGGCTGAGGGAGGCGTGAGACGATAACAATGTTTTTGCAAGCGTAACTAAAGAGGGGGCTATTCTAAGCAGAGTTTGTGAAAGCATTTTCCAAAGCTTGCCTTAAACTATCAATGACAACTTTTATTAGTCTAGGCTACTAATGTTAGTGAGAATGTATCATTGTATTACAAAGACAAAACATTAAACAAACAGCAAGAGACAGAAGACAGTTAGATACTAGACAGTGGCAGCAGCTTGAAGGCTAGATTAGTCTACAGTAACTGTAGCTGAGTAGCCTAGTGTTACTGTAGTGTAACAGATTAATTAGTCTAGCAGTTTATTTATGGCTTTAGGAGAACCCATTGTGCCAATTCAATATGCAAGCTGGTTTTTATTGAATTAAGCTACAGCAAGAATTTACTATAAAGTGAACAAGTCTCCTCCTCAAGTGACTAAATAGCCCATCGCTTTGACTCTGCAAGTATGTGTGTTGGTTTTAAAGGAATTGCATGGTTCGATGCTTTGCTGATAGATCTAGAGGAAGTTGCAGCTTATTTTTGTGAAATGACTTTACGACATCACTTGGTAAATAAATAAATATGATGATGATGATGGTACTTTTGATCTGTAGCCCACTGCAGTAGCATGCTTAGAATGGAAAGTGCAGTTATAAGTAGGTCTCTGGTCAACCAATACAGAAGATTAATTTCTGATAAAGTGATATGTTATGTCATTGTCGATATGGGTCAGTGGATCACTACTGTAGTTTAGAGAAGTACTTGCCGAACAAAACCCAAATGTTTTTCTACTGCAGACCTTGAAAAAAGTGTACTGGTGTGTGAGATGTTGACAAAATCTTATCCTCTAATTTTGTGTCAAATCGGCTATCCTGTAATGATAAGCGACCATGTTCAAACTCACTGTTACGCAGCGCTGTCTCCAAAGCACCACGCCCGTGAACTTTTAATTGCGGCTGGATTTTATTACACACGTATTTGCTGTATGCGATATGCGGTTTCTGAAAAAACAAAACACAAATTCAAGCAATTTTGCCACAGAAATAATTAACCAATCAATCAAAAATGGCTGTGGCAGAAAAGTCAAAATGGCTGTGGCATCCTGCCACAGTTTGAAATATTGCATTTGTGACCAACGGGAATTACTGTAGACCTTTATTGCGGTCGATAAAAGATTTGGTCGGTGCCGTTACTTATTAATTTCTATTTACGCTAACTTGCAAAGCTTGCTTAGTTATTTGTAACCGATCGACGTTTTTTATTGAGTTAATTGACGATCTTAGACCGCAAACCATAAATACGAAATTTACGTTGTAATCTATTGTTTTTTCTTGTTATTTCTGTCATTCGAACTGTAAGAGACTTTTCAGGATGTTGTGAGGAGTGTTTAATGAAAATGTTGTGAGGAGCGTGGCAGGATGATGAAAATTTATCACACTCCCTACAAAAGTATGAAGCCTTCTAGAAATCAAGCATCTTATCAGAGGTTTTAACGAAACTTGACAGAAAATATGACTCAGTTTCAAAAATCGACTTATTCGAAGACAAGCTTATCTTACAAAAACAATTAGCCGCAAAGCGATATTATTTTACGAGAAAAAGGTTATTTACAACTTAACGATTCGAATGGAAAATGTAACACTCACAAACTTCGATGATGCAGTCTGGCAGTGGCAACAACGACAAATGTGATAGCATTTACGATATATCAGTATATACATCAGACATAAAGAAGAATAAACTATAAAGTAAGTTCTTGAATTCTTTTTGTACATTTTTAGTCGGTTAATACACTTTACAGTTTAACAGAAATTAAATTGTCAGGTGGCTGTAAAAAAATGCCAATGCTTTTGGTTTAGGCAGAGACTGCCGTAAGAATAAGAAAATTGCTATACTTGCCCTAACCCTGAACCCAACCCTAAACCTAATCCAAACTTTAACCCTAACGTTATCCTAACCCAAACTTAAAATCTAACCCAAGCCCTACCAATAATTAAAAAAAGGGTAAATGAACAATGACTTCACTCTTTGCTCTCTGATTTTCTTTTATTGAAGTCTGAAGTTAGTGCAAGGACTCTATGTTATGCAGTTTATTACTTTACTGCACAATGTGTCTTGGTGTATATTTTGTCGTTTGTGTGCATTTATTGACATGCGCTCTGTGCTGTCCCATTAGTCAGTTAGTGGTCACTTGCCTGCAACAAGCACAATTCTCAAAACTTGACATGAGGGCGCAGACATAAGGACGTTAGGACAAAGGGGCAAGGACATAAAGGACGCAGAGACATACATCGGCAACATGAGTAAACATTTTTGTGCTTCAAAAAATAACTGATGATCAAAAAAACAAACTTGGATTATTTTTTAATGAGTGATATATTTTCCTTAATTTTGAAAATTAAGCTCTGAGCATTTCTCTAGTTTAGGTCAAGTTTTGTTGAAATGTAAGTTAGGTTTCAGAATATATTCTTTCAAAAAAATGAAAAAACGCCAAACAGGTCAGCGATTGTTTTTACATGCAATCATTTTACGATTGCACTTAATCTATTTAGCAAACAATTATATATTATAATTATTGCTTTGTCTCGCTGTGAAGCAAATGCACTTGTACTAGTAGCAATCACTATCCAGAGTTTGGAGAAATCTATCACTTTTTTTGTTTTAATTTTTACTTGTTGCAATTTATTTGAAAAATTGACCGATTTTGTTTCTTTAATTACATACTTAATTTCCAAAACACAAAAGTGTTAATGCAGATTGTAGAGTTACATTTCTGCGCTCTTATGTCCAGTACCCTGATGTTGTAGATCGCACAATTCTACATATAATTAAACCTTGTGAAACATTGGAAATATTATCATGGTTTTCAAGAGTTTTTGCCTGGTAAGGAAGACTACAAGTACTATCGTAAAATTTTTTAACATACCTTTTTCAGTGATACATTAAATTAGAAGTTAAAATACTAGAACTTGAAAAAAATTTGATATTTTTTGGTTTTGCAATAAACTTATGTAGTAACGAACCGGTAGTTCTTTTCTTAGGACGTTATCAAAAATCAACTAAAATCTAGTTTATTTAACTAAAAATTTAAAATCACCTAAAATCTAGTTTTCAAAAAAAGGAATTTGATGCTAATTCATAATAAATACAGTAGCACTACCAGCATGTATTAGAAATACCTTCGTCCAAAAAAAAGTTAAAAGGACGCTGTCAAAGTCATTCAAAATCTGGTTTAGTTTATTAAAATTATCAAACTAAAGTGATACAAAGTTTGAAGATAAAAGGCAAATCATCCTAAACCTCATAGGCATTGCCATGATTTTAATTGGGGGGTGGAGGCAAATTGCAAATCACTGGCACAGACGTCATCAAAATTTTTGAAAAAAGAAACTTTGAATGGGACAAAGATAATGTAGTATGTCTTGTTGCAACCTTTTTTTGAAAGGATATCTGTACTACCCATAAGTACAATGTACAATGATGTGGAGATGGGCCCAGCAAACTTAATACACGCTTTGGCGTAGTTTATAGCAAGTATAATAAAAGATTCAATTTGAAAAATTTCCAATTACTAGTTGCCACTGCCTACAAGGCTCGCTTATTCAGGCGGTTTATTCATTCACACAATGGTAATTTTATGCAGGCCTGCAGGGTGTTTTTCATGCAAATATTTTAACTTAAATAGGGTTAAAATTTAGTGATTTTTGCAAAAAAAAAATTGCAAAAACCATCAAGCGATGGGGGCAATAGCCCTAGGCCTTCTTGCCGTCGGTGGCGCAAAGAAAGAAGTTTATTTTACCACTTCACAGTTGACGTATTGAAAAAACAAAGAACCAAAAAAAGCAAAACCATATATTGAAACAAAAACAGTCAAAGGAATTAGGAGGGAGCACTGAACATAGGCGTCGATTTTTTGTTGATTAAACAAATTCTGAGGGAGCAAAATGTTTTCGCGAAGTTTGGTTACACGTAATAATTTTACTTCAGTCTGGAATCTTGCCCCTAAATTCAGGTGAAAACCAAAACAAAAAAAAGGTCTTCACTGCATCTTGTTGTTCTATCTCTGTCTGGAATTTCGGATTACTTGTTGCTAAATGGGTATTATTTGCCAGAAAATCGAGGGGGCCAGACATAATTGGCCCACTTCAGTGTCAAACCCAAGAGGGCACCACCCCCCAGCCCCCCCAAAATTGACGTCTTTGGCACTGAATAACCTGAAGGCTGCACTCCCCCCAAAATAGCCCTTGCTATACATTTATGGCTGTATGCACTTGCCAATAGATTTTGTTTTTTTGCTTGTATTGTTATTGTTATTTCAGATTATAGTTTTTTTTATCTAGGAACCAGCCAATTGTTCAAGTGGTAATGTATTGGTCTCTGGAGCGGTATGGGTGTGAGGTTAAAACCTTGGCCGGTTAAATTGTACACAGTGTTGCCAACAGCTCAGCATCATTGCGACATTTCTTTAAAACAAGCTGTGCTGCACAGGTGCAATGACATGGAGATTAGCCCCACAAACTCGTTATATGCTTTGGCATGATACAGTGAGTATCCAATGGAAGATTTGATTGATTTTGCCTTTTGTAGAACAATCAAAAAGGACTAGAGACTAATATTTGCTGTGCAGTTAGTCGAGCAGTAATTTTTTAAATCTCGGGCCAGTCAAATTAAACGCAGAGTTGCCAACAGCTCACCACCACTTCAACACTTTTTCAAAAGAAGCTGTGTTGCTCGGGTACAATTTGTTGGCATGTTTAGGATGATTAGTCATTTATCTTCAAACTTTGCATCACTGTAGTTTGATGATTTTATAAAATAAACCAGATTTCGAATGATTTTGATAGCGTCCTAAGGTGATTTGATTGTGCCCTTAGGATGAAGGTGTTTCAGTACATACCAGTACTGCATTAATAAATTCCCATCAAATTTTTTATTACAGAATAGATTTTGTTGATTTTAATTGAATTCTATATTTTTGAAAATAGTTTGTCCAACAGTTTTATGCAATTATGTTTGCTCAGTAAGTTTCTACAAAATTTAACCTAAATCTGCATGCTTTTAAACATGTTTTAAACTTTACAATCGTTTTTGAGATATTTCATTCCAAAGTTTAGGTGATCTCTTTAACAGTGTTGCAATGTAGTTTTTCAATTTTGAAATAATGTTGAAGGTTTTTTTTACAACTGGTTTGAAAGCACCGGATTGCAAGGCAGCAGCATGAATTAGTGTTACAGCAATTGCAATGCTTTGTGAGTTAGTTAGAACATCCCAATCATTACAAGTTAAATTTTATCTGGTAACACTGTGAGGGAGATCTCCAAACTTCGAAATGAAGTATCTCAGAAACAATTGGTCAAAGATAGCTGAAATTGGGTGAAGATGTGTATGTGTTTTAGATTATTCAAAATTTTTTGCACATAATCTTAATTAGATGCGGATGCTTCAATTCTTTTAAAGTATCTATCTTTCCTAAAAGGCCAAGGCTGAAGTCACAAAAATCGATTAAACCTCATAGTATTTGCTGCTGTTTTTTTTTCAGGACCTTCAGTTTTGGAAAACGCAGACAAATTTAGGTTTGGTTCAATCCATTCCTACATAAATTCTACTTGCGCCAAGTTATGCATTGGTTGTTCCGAGTTTGTTTGACCTGCAGATTCCCCATCTAGTTAAAATTAGAGCTGTTTAGTTTCGTTGCAAGATTCTGATTTGTGAAACCATATTAAGCTAAACTGCTTGTTAGTTAATCTTTGCCAATCTTTTAGTGCATGAATTTAGAGTTACTTTAAAATAATTTTGTATTTCAGAGAACACTATGGAGTTGAGCGAGTTCATCTTGTTTATATGATTATAAAGTAATAAGTCCTTCCTCATTTTGGGAAGTCAAAGATTCAAGTATACTACACCTCATGCAAACGTGAAAATTTCAGTTTGCTTTTTGTGCCAAAAAATGCAAGTCCGAAAAGACTGGTTGGTATTACTCTTTGCCAATCTTTTAACTGAGTATAAATTTAAACCAACTAGTTTAAGTTTGTATTGTACAGAGCATTGTGGTGTTTGGCGAGCTGATATGGTTCTCGTGATCTTTAAAATGTCCTTTTCAAGTAATGAAAAGATTCCAATAACACACTCAATGCAGACGTGAGAGACGACTACTCGTAAATAAGATTCTAAACGGAGAAGTTTTATCTGATTTCATGCGCTGAGGCTAATCAGTTGCTTACGTTCATAATCATATACCATTAAAACACATTAGCTCAGCTGTTAAATAGTTTTAACTTAATATTAAATACATTACAGTTACGGAAATTTGTTTTTGGTTAGAAAAACCAATAAATTTGTTATTAAAGCTTACTGTCTTAAATTTTTAACCAATTTTTAGAATAGATACATTTAGGCGACCATTTGTAAAGAAGTTTAATAACATTGGAAAGAAATATATTTAACCCTCTGTCGTACTCAATGTAGACTCCCGAGTTAATAGTTGGCCTTGATTTGGTCCGCCTAAATGCTAGATCCATCACTGCTAATTTGTTCATGAGATTGACTTGCATTAGGTAAGGAAACCTGCAAAGCTTTTTTTTAACTTGAGTTACGTTTGCATCTATTAGAAATTTAAAACTGCGAACGTAATTTAATTAAGCTCGTCACAATTGCGATCAGCTGCAATGTATAAGTTCTCGAGATGATAATACTTTATTTTACTTCTTTCCTTTTGGTTTCAGTTTTGCGTGGCTGGGATTTTAATCAAAAATTCGATCAACGGCATATCGCAGCTAGATTTTTGTCTTCCAGCTGCGTTTCTTTGTGGAAATTGGATCCGATAACGCTAAATCGTATTTGGACACTTTAATCACTCAAAAGAAGAAACGTCGTGTTCAGAAAAACTGAAGCCTAGTCACCTGAACGTTTGTTCCGATCACTAAGCCGAACACTATCAAACGTTTGTGCGCACTTTGATTGACTGTACACGTTTTTTTTCTGTATTCAAAAAAAGATCGACGTAAAGAAATTCATATTATTAAAGAAACAACAGATTTAAAGGCTTATTCTTTTTGTTTTCACAGCAAGGTGAAAGAGAACTGTCAAATGGTATTGTGCATTCCTCTATTTACATAACGTTCAAAACTTTGGGGACGAGGTTCTTGTGCTCCCCTAGGAAGTTTCTAATTTTAACTTATTCTGCGTTCAGGGAAGGGTTCTTCGGACTTAGTACATTCTTTGGACAAAACCCAACATAAGGGCGCACAAAAAAGCGCGCAGGACATAGGATGCAAACAAAAACGAAAAGACATTCGGGCACAGAGAGACATAATCCTGCAATCTGCGCTAACCTTTTGGTGCTTCGAAAAATATTGCTTCAAGTTAGTTATTGGAAATTATTACCGGTATAAAATACTAAGATGCCAAACTTGCTTCTGTGGCAAACGTTTTACAAATATGATATAATGATGCGTACAAAACTTTAAATTTTGTAAACAGTACAGTATTAAGTGCGAACATAATGTACTGCAGATATAAAGGCGTACAGTAGAGATAAGAAAGCCTTTTGCAAGCAAAACATAGTGTTAATTGAAAGCTTTTAAATAAGTTTCTACGAGGTAATGTTGTAAATTATATAAACTTGATTTATTTCGTAAAAAAGTACTTGGTTTTTTGAGTTTTCAAATTTCAGAGAAGAAGTCAAATTCGCATTCATTGCTTTACTCATTAATTAACACGCGCGCTGCTAATGATGTTAGCGATAAGAAGCGCCGCACTTTAATTTTTATCTGAAACAAAACATTGAAGAAGGAATGTATATTTTCAACGATTAGACGAGTATTAACTTGCTAGGAGGCTTTTTCGCCTTTTTATTTTGCGTTAAAACTTTTAAAGTAAAAACCGCCGTGCGCGTGATCTGTTGGTTTTCATATTCAATTGTTAAGAATAGGGCAAGGTAAGAGGGTAAATATGTCAAAAAATAATGCAGAGAATTAGTGATAAATTTACCAAGAAAAATGAAGGTTTGGCACAGATAGATTAACTGCACATTTGGTTTTGTGCAAGTCCTTTTTTGTACGTCAAAAACTGTAAGGTTCTATAATAATAATGTTGAAAAAGGAATTTCCTTAAAAAAAGTCTTAGGCATACATATAAAATTATTGACTAGTTTAAATTTATTCATTGATCAACCTTAATTTCAATAGTAATTTTCTTTATGTTGATAAAAGATATGCTTTTTTTGCAGAACAATATTATGATTGTGAATAACTGAGTAATCTATACGTATTCAAAAGTTAATTTCTTTATTAACGTTGTTAACTTTGGAGGAACCAATTTCTGTGGTCGATGCGCATAAGTTTTACGCGAAATCATGAATAACTGAAAAGTAGTAATAGCTGGTTGAACGCCAATTTTTCATTATTAAAGGTTCCATTATTTAATTTTTTTTCATAGATCGCTCTAGTCGTTCTCCAGATTTTTTTACTAGAATATGTCGTAGAATATTACTGAATTTCAAAATTATAAATTACTGCCAGCGCCTACATAGATCTACCTCTTTTATGTAGCCGATTCAGACCTTTTTTTTATGTAGTGCCAATTAATATGCAGCATTTTTCTAAACAAAAATTTTGACCAAAATAGGCCTAAAACTCAGCGCCGCAACTAGAACGCGGTTCTAAAGGGGGCAAAATTTCTTTCTGGGGGGGGGGGGGGCCAAAATTTTTGCATTGGTCTACTCTTCCCCGAGTTTTCAGTTGATCTCAAAAGAAAAAAAAAAGATCATCGCACCAAATTGGTCTGCTTTTTGCCTACCTTTCAGTTGATCTCCAAAAAAAAAAGGTCATCGCGCCAAATTGGTCTACTTTCTGAGTTCTTTGAACTGTCGCTAGGGTAGATGGAGTTTGGGTTGGCTTTCTGGGCGGTCTAGGGGGGCGCCGCTTCCTTTTTCCCCCTAGTTGCGGCCCTGCTAAACCTACGTTACTTAAAAACATCACAAAATTGTCAAACCATAGGTTAAACGCTGGGAGTTCCGCTAACCTCATTCTATTGTAAATTAATGCCTCGTAAACGCCTGGCCTCAACCCCTGCTACATCGTGGTTGCGCGCCCGCCAGAATCACAATCTGATATTCAATAAAAAATCCAAGTTTAGTCCACGACTTATCCTGTCGTTTCTATTTCGCCCGACAATGTAAAAGTTTACCCCTGCTTCGCCGTATATAATTTTGTAAACGTGTTCTTTCGTTTTTGTACGTCACTCTGCCGATAATGGTGTATTACGTGATGTGCAGTATACATTATTAGTTATGTGCAGTGTATTTCATGCAAAATGTGATAATTACTTTGTTTTGCGATTAAATTTCTACGTTTCACAAAAGAATCTAATGCACAAAACAAAAATCCATTTTACGCGAAAGATGAAAAGATTTTCATAATACACTTCTTTCAATATTTTGTTCGTTTCTAAATCGTGTATTAGTAAATTTATCATTTATGAGACCTTTGCTGGAAAACTTGCTTTTTGCAAAACTCGAACATGAACTTGAAAATTAAAAAAACTCCGATATTTTTGTCGAATCCGGAAAAGCTGAAAAAACCTTCAATCCAGTTCACATCCCTAGATCAGACACTTCTTTCAGTATTTTCAATTAGCACTATCCTTTGGTTGCAAAACTAATTTCTACGTTTGCGTAAATGCCAGTGGTACGTCCGTAAAGATACTGGAAAACATGCAAAATGAAATTTATGAAACGTTTGTCGCAGAAAAAGCTTAGCATGTTAGTAATCAACATTGGTTATAAGTTAATTTCTGATAATAATCAACTTGCAGCAATAGTTTTTAAAGACACTTTGCAAGCAAGATTGTTTAAGATAATAGTTAAAGATACTTTGCGATCTCGAACTATTGCTTCGCGGACCTCAGTTTGAGAATGAGAACCGCTGGTGAACTTTGTCAATTTACACTTTTTTATAAGAAGCAGTGACTTTTGAGTTAAGGCTGGCCGATCGTAATTTTTCTCTAATTTTCTGTCTCATTTGTTCGTAAATTTGAGCGCATCAATGTCAATTTTAGCGATCATGTTTGTAAAATTGTTTATTTCCAAATGTTCTGTCTTCATGAGTAAACACTTTTTTGCTGTTTTTATTGCAGCATCGTAATATTACAAAACCAAAAAAACGAGTTTTTTCAATTTGAACACCAGCCAAAAGTTTTCTCAATTGTCTGCGCAGTGTGCAACAGTACTTAACAGTCTCGGAATCAATGCAATTTTGCTTGCAGGTAAAGTAGTCTACTGGCAAATCACTATACTATTATCGTTTTGAATTTGTATAGAGTTTAGTTTCTATTTAGATTTGAAATTGATTCGTTTTCGTTTTTTTTTTAATTTTTACGTTTGAGCCTGGCATAGTTCTTAAATTTTGAGAAAAACTGAGCTACATGTTCTTAAAGAAAAAGTTTATTGAGTCTCAATTACGTACCACGTAGCAATCGCAGTATCACATTCGAGTTGAAGTTTTGGAAAACGAATTATAGTTTAATGTTATACTGGTACGTTTTGAACAATTATCATGTGCTTTATTATTTACTGTAGCTTGCTTTGAACGTGCAATAAAATGCATTGGATAGGATAAAAGCGTAAATTTGCAATGATACTTCCAGATTGTGCGATCTCACGAAAATCTAGTTGTATGCGACTTGAATGACTGGTGATCATGATACCAAACGATTTCAAAGACTTTGCAGTTTCATAATTGAGCAATTTCCTTTATTATATTTTTATCTGCACCAATTGTAATTGTAATTACATTTTATTCACCAAGTTGCCTTGGCCAGGAGACAGCGAAAGGACCTTTCGGTCTTCGAGTCAAGCTGCCACCTGCCCACCTGTCTACCACACACGGCGGAGGCTTCATACTGTCCCTTTAATTGCTGAACGTCAAGCAGGGAAGCTGTGAATACCAATTATTATAGTCTTTGGTTTGACCCGACCGGGAATCGAACCCGAGTCTACCGTTTCAGTAGCAGACGCTCACCAACAACCAAGTTATTTGACATCATTCACTCTGAAATAGGGAAAATTAAATCAACATTGGCAGAAATTCGTATGAGGTGGGGATGAGATGGAAGAACGTAGATTAGACGTAATAACAGCCGTTGAATAACCTACAGGCGCCACAGGTTTCGGCAAAATAAGACCTGATTTAAGAAGAGTAATCGTAACTTCATAAGGAGAGGGGTATTTGCCCAGGGATCTCGCAAGCAGTAGCGTAGCCAGGGGGGCTATAGCCCCCCCCATTGGCATGTCGACCAAAATGCAGAATGAGAAAAACACTTACCTTTTTAGCACTTTTGAGACTGTTAAATGCACTGGAGTGGACTAAATAGTGATTTAAAACATCTTTTGAAACATATATTTAGGGGGGGCTAATTGTTAAAAATAAAACTAACAAATAAATAAAAAAAATTGAAAAAAGGTCAAAAATACACAATCAAATTTTATCGCAAGGGTAAAAATGCTAAACATAGGTGTCATCAACAAATATACTCTAAACTTAGGAATAGGGGAGTGGGGGCTATTCAGTATTACCGGTAGTTAATTATCAATCATTTCTCTCAAATCTCTTTTCATTATCCTCCCCCCCAATTATTTTTCTCTATTAAGTGTATACGAAATAGATTACTCCGTGTGAGTTTCATTGAACTGTTCGATTTTATAATTTACCAGCATCTAAATAAGAGAACTAAAATTTTACCATTAGCCACCTCTGAATAGCCCATTTAAGCAACCAGTAAATCATGTTTGCACTGCCAATTTCTTGGCCACGTTTTAAAGGCATTGTTTTTTTTATCAAAAGAGCCCCAAAATGAAGTTATTTTTGCAAAAAAATGCAAAGTTTTCGAGCGCTGGGGGCTCCGCCCCCAGTCCCCCAACGCAGCCCCCCCCCCATTGCGAATTTCTGGCTACGCGCCTGCTCGCAAGGATGTACTCTTTTGGATGCGTTTCGTGGTTGAAGAACCAGCAGTAAACGGAAAGCTTTTCGGCATTTTTGTGGATGAATACAAGGTAAAAATCAAGCAATACCAAAAGAAAAGGTTTCACCAGCGCTTTTAACCGCGAAATGGATCGATTGACGCTAATGAAAATATAAAAACTAAATGAAAAAAAGGGAGCATTTGTAGTTGTTTGGAACTGCCCGCATTGCTACTGCCACAAACCCATTTGGAGTAGAGAGCCCTGTAAAAAGGTCGCCATTTTCACACCACTCAAAAAGTGGGCATCCCATCCCACACAGGTGGCCACCGCTTATCAATATGCTACCCATTGCCATATAGCTAGATCAAACAACAGAAAGCATGCAAACGATTAAATTGCCTTTATCAGCTAAGATCAAAAAGAAGTAAGCACGCCTCAAGTTCAGCGTAAAGTCTTTCAGCAAAATTACTTTTTCGTTTTTTTTTGTATGAACGGCCAACACTATCACTTGCAAAAACGTTTCTTGAACTCATTATTGACTTACGGATTTCATTTTGTTTGCGTACCATAGTAACCTTGACAATTTCTAAGTTAACCTTGAATATACCCTGCGCAGTCACACCCGAGCGGTTTTTCTATTGTGACGTCGCAGGGACCTGGGGGTAAATAGCCTTATTAAAACATAAAATGGTACAACCGAGCTTTTTGTTTGTGCAAGTTGGAACATACATTGGTACAACCGAGCTTCTTTATGTTTGCACAAACTGAAACATATAATGGTACAATCGAGCTTCTCTTTGTTTGCGCAAGTTGGAACGTAAATTGGTACAACCGAGCTTCTTTGTGTTTGCATAAAATGGTACAACCGAGCTTCTTTTCGTTTGTGCAAGTTGGAACATAAATTGGTACAACCGAGCTTCTTTATGTTTGCACAAATTGAAACATACAATGGTACAATCGAGCTTCTTTTTGTTTGTGCAAGTTGGAACATAAATTGGTACAACCGAGCTTCTTTATATTTGCACCAATTGAAGCATAAAATGGTACAACCGAGCTTCTTTTTGTTTGCGCAAGTTGAAACATAAATTGGTACAACCGAGCTTCTTTATGTTTGCATAAAATGGTACAACCGAGCTTCTTTTTGTTTGTGCAAGTTGGAACATAAATTGGTACAACCGAGCTTCTTTATGTTTGCACAAACTGAAACATACAATGGTACAATCGAGCTTCTTTTTGTTTGTGCAAGTTGGAACATAAATTGGTACAACCGAGCTTCTTTATGTTTGCACAAATTGAAGCATAAAATGGTACTGGATAACTCAGACCCAGAGAATTCAGATCTTGGAAATTGATAAGTGGATCAATTTCCCAACCCGCCTATTTCCTCGACAGTAAAACAAAGTAGAAGTAGTCTCAACAGACAACTTTATTGCAAGCAAAGAAAACAGTCAATCAAAAGCATTTCGCAAGACGGGCAAAGACAGGGTAAACGGGGCAGACGGGACAGACGGGTTTTTAATTCACTGAATGAATAAAAACAAAGCAAATAGCGATTTTTAAAGCACGCACAGAAAAAAGGTATATTTTTTGTTATCTTATTAAAGCTAAAAAACTGGCCACACCCAAAATGACATTACAGAGACAATAATTTCAGACACCAATTTCCTAAGCAGCAAGGTGTGGCGGAAAAATCAAATAATTTGTTGACATAGGCTTATTGCATGCTGTGTAAATTTTCTTTATGACTACGCGGGTCGCGAGTTCATGCCTTGGGTAGTATCCGGGCTCCCTGCTAGGTACCCTTTATGAGTAAGCGCGGCAATAACTATTCAACTTTTGAAATGGTAAGTTGATACGCGTTAGATAATACAGTTTTAAAAACAGGTGTACATAAGACGAACTTTTGACCTTATATGCTGGCGACGGCAGGAAAATTCTCCAGTGCGGCCCCTAATTATGACAGTCATGGAATAATTATACATTAAATAGAATTCCAGACGGGCCAGCCATACATAATACACAAATAACGGCATTTTTTTTTTACCATTACATAATCCAAAAAATACATGAACAAACATGAAAACATCAAAAAGCTTCTCATTATATACCATACATGCACGAACACAAGTAGCACGTTACACAATAAAAAACACTCTGCAATGATCGTCATTATACCAAGTTGGTGGGACTGTGTGGTACCACATGAAAATTGAGTGAGAAAACAGCTCACGTCCCAACATTCTCAACCAATCCCTGGCACGAAATATCTCTTAGGACATGTTCAATTTTCACCCTCCCGTCCTGATCGTATCTAGCAACAGCTATCTTAGCCCGGCGCACTATCGGTTTTCCATTTCGAAGCTGGGGGATAACTTCAAGGACCCGACCCAGCTGATAGCTTCCCCTTTTTGTGATGTCTATAGGTGCTCCCAAAACAACCAGTTGCCCAGGTTTCAAGTTCTCAGACAACTTTTGCCACTTTTTACGAACATTGAGAAGCGGCAAGTAGGAGAAAATCCATTTCTCCCAAAATGCTTGAGAAAGGCCCGCATTAAAACGGAAGTCCCTCCTAAGCATATCCCTGTCATGCGGTTGTCCCACTGTGGAGTAAGGGTCAAAAAATGGGGTCAACAGGGATGCGGGAGTGATTGCAGCAAAATCCCGTGGATCGTCACTTAAAGGTACTAAGGGGCGCTCATTGACAATGCGCACAGCACTTCCAGTGTAAGTCAAAAGCTCAACAAAGGTAGGCTTGTGCCTTGAAGATTCTAAGACGCTCGACAAAACAATTTTGAACTGTTTTATTAAACTCTCCCACGCACCTCCTTGCTGTGGAGCATACGGTGGTATAAAATGCCAGTTAATGCCTTTCTGTCTCAGAGAATTTAGAAACGCCGGAGATTCAACCAATTCCGGTAATTTCTTGGACGCAGCTTGAAACGTACTACCATTGTCTGAATACAAATTGCTAACAGGACCTCGCAAATCCTAAACCTGGTAAACGCAAGCAAAAACTCGTCTAAAGATAGAGAAACAACCATTTCTACGTGAATGGCACGACTCGCCATACATGTAAACAGCAGACCCCAGGCCTTTTTGAGACTCCTTCCCTCTTTAAACATGAGAGGCCCAAAGTAATCGATACCGCAATCAGCAAAGGGTTTCTTATGCGCACTAGTACGTGACAATGGCAAATCCGACATTAAAGTTTCAATTTTCTTAGCTCTTCTAATATTGCAGACACCACAGTCACGCATATAAGCCTTCACTGCTGCATTTTACCGTGCTCTACATCGTTGTTCTCAAACCAGAGGATGCGAAGTAAATCTCTCTGGGAAGCAGGCAAATTAATTTGGAAGTAACACTTTGTTATATCAGCCATCAACGCAAACTCTTCTCTGCGAAATCTAATCAAAATGTGAACAAGAGAGTTCAAAAGGTCAGGGCCAGATAAAATAGCATCGTTTACACAAACTACATGAAATTTGCTCTTACCATCGTAAACAATACGTTTTTTCGCCTGCGAGGTAACAAAATAAGGTAAATACCAAACGTGGCCAGGTTTACCACCAGAATCATGAACAGGCTCAATGTAATCATTAGATTTGAGTTCACACATGCTATCCACAAAAAAATCACAAACATCCGACTGCTTAAGCGCCTTATTGCGAAGACTAGCCAGTCTCTCCGCAGCCAATTTGATGTTATTAGGCAACACAAAATTTGCCTTCAAAGGAACAGGAATCTCGAACCGACCATTGTCAATTTTTACACGAGGTTCCACTATGTCCCTAGCCAAGACATCATTACGTGAGGGTTCAACGACTTCAGCTTATCCTTCAAGTGCAAAATCTCCCTATCACGCTTTTCAAGTTCACCAGAATAAGAAAAGGGCAAGTCATTTTCCATTACTGCACTACACACCCTCTTGCTATTGGCAACACTGCTACTCAAAACCGCCCTACCACCAGAAGCCAACCAGCCCAAAGGAGTGTAAATCGCATGCGGTTCATCACGTGATTCACCTCGCTTTTCTTCAATCACTGTCATCAAAAATGCGTTATCATTACCAATGATGACGTCAACGACGTCACACCCATCAATTGTAAACACATCAACATCCTCGAAGTGTTTTAACTCGTTCAAAAGTTGCCTATGCGGCAGCCCTTCCGCATCGTCACTCCACGGTTCATGAACCACAGCTGTTATGTCACAAAACATTTCATTCGTATCTAGAGATTGTAGCGCAAAAGTGATTACATCAGCGAAACTATCTTTAGCACCAATTAAAGTGTCAAGTTTAAAGGACGTTCTATCAAAGGGAACGATACCTAAGTCCTGAACTAGCGTGCTAGACACAAAAGTCAATTGGGAGCCGGGGTCATGCTGACAGTACACTAACTTTTGCTTTCCAGTAGCGGGATTAAAAATTCTCGCAGCCGTGACCCGATTATACGCTGCTTTAACCTTTTCGATTCGCAAATTGCGAGACGCGACAACAGAATTTTCATTCTTAGCAGCAGGTTTCAAAATAAAAGCATCATGCAAGAGATAATAGTGCTTCTTATCAAAATCCGGTGAGCATTTACGACAATTATTCGGCCTAGGACACTGTCTAACCAAGTGAAGTCCCAAGCAATTTAGGCAACGACCTGATTTTACGACAGCTCCCTTGCGAGCGTCTGCATTTAATCTAGAAAAGGCATTACATTTACTGAGAAAATGTCGCTCGCTACGACCCTGCAACGAACAGTACAAGCAAGAAGGTTTATCCTCAAATTTCTTTACACTATCAGGACAATGATCATGAGGGCCGTTTTTAGTTTCAAGTCTAGAGGTAACGGACCCTTTTTCCGGAGTGGGAGCGTTGTGAGACGCACTCGACTTAGCGTCAACCTGTCTCACTTTGAAAGATGGGGTTTTATCCCTATCAGGCAACTTCTTAGTTTCTACAATGTCACCCAAAAGCATGAAGCCAAAATCCGTCCCTTTCAACGTTTCCTCTCTGCTAATAAAATCGATCAAACTCTGAAAACTTGGCTCGTTCGTGCTCTCAAATTTCATCAACAAAAAATCAAGGTACCTCTGTTTTACTTCAGTCGGCAACCTTTTCGCCAAATCCAAAACAAAGCGACCCTCCAATTTATCTGTTTTGCGATAAGCCTTAGCGTAAATCAAACAAGTTGAAATTTCACTTTTAAACTCTCTCAAAAGGTTAGCAGAACCAGATGACAATTTACTACCATAGCGGATTTTCCTAACTTCTGGCTCCGCTAGAAATCCGCCTCTAATGCCGAATTTCTGCTCCAACCTGTCCAAACACATTTTAATCCTGTCCTCCTCCGACACTCCGGGGGAATCAGCGACAATATTCATGATCACTTGAAGGGCCAAATTAATGCAAGACGATTCTAAAATTGTCAACCTCATTCCTTCAAACGGGCATGAAGCCATTAGCGCTTCCACTCTATTCTTAAAAAAGATGAATGGGGTTTTACCTTCATACTTTATCAAAGCAGCTTTATCCAAAAAGGTTTTGCTATTTTGATACTGAAAAAAGTTTTCCTGCTGCTCTGTGTAATTCATTTTATCAGAAGAAATTACATAACCAGGATCGTTTACTTTATCTTTACCAGGGACAACAAGAGTTTTTTGAACAACATCACCTTCAGAACATGGTTTGCGTTTACTAAAACTTTCCTCCAACCTTAGAGGCTTAGAATCAAAAACTGGTGGCGGTAGAACACCACGCGCATGCTTATCAAAAACTGGTGGCGGCAGAACGCCACGTGCATGCTTTTCAAAACCTGGTGGCGGCAGAACGCCACGTGTATGCGGGGCAGATTCAGGGGCAGGCGCTACCTTACTGGGCCCCGATAACTCATCAAAATCAACAGTATGTTTAAAGCCAGACCTCGGCGGCAAACTCGACTTTTGCCGCTCGGTAGTATCCTGTTTCTCGGCTCGAAAAAATGAGCCAGCAGCGGCCCCACGATCTACAACGGGGGGCTCATCCCTATGTGCCGGACTTGAGCTAAAAACCGCGGCCCCGTGATCAGTCTCGGCTACGACTTTAGACTGAAAAGTAAAATTACTTTTTTCAGCCTTTTCCAACAAAGAGGACAGTCCCTTGTGGGATCCCAAAAATGACCCATGACTACCAAGGGAGGATGAGACCCTGGATCCCACCTTGGAGTTGCATCTGGAAGCCGATCTCGACCGGTTCAAGACATCCAACTTTCGTTGCTCAGCATCTAAACGAGCTTCTTTCAGGCCAAGCTCTAAAGCCAACTGAGCATGTCTTTGTTTAGCTTCGCACTCTAACTCCTTCTTTTTAAGATCTAAATCAATTTGGGCAAGAGCGCAGGAAGAGGCATTTGACGTTTCGCTAACAGCAGACACGCTGTCGCAGGGTAAAATGGGCTGCTCTTCCAGCTCTTCAATTTTATTTTTTAAGTAACCGAATTTCTTAGAAATTTGTTGGCCGAGTTCCGAAAATTGTAATTCTTTTTTGCTTATTAAATCAAAGAATTGGTCCACCTCCCGTTCCAACATGCCAATTTTATCCCTCAGTTCCGAAACGTCATCGGAAATGGAAAAACCTGACAGTTCCCTCGAAATTTCAAAAATTTTACCGAGAAGTTCCCGTTTTGTATGACGAGCATCTCTCAAAAGTTTGTCGGCAACGTCATTAGGGGCAATATTTGTGGGAACTTTCGGGCCCCCACCCTCGGTGTGTCCAGTAGGTTGAGAAAGTGGAGCATTGTTGCCTTCACACTCAGACTTTTCAGGCGCGGTACAGGTAGGGACACGATTCTCACCAACTTTGGACATAATGCAGTTAAAAAATAGACAAAATATTACATAAAAGAAGGCAATTTTAAATCACAAAAGTTCACTTAAGGTCAAACAATTTAGTCAATACACTTTAACAATTGTTATAACGTCAACAATTAAAAGTTAGTACAGTACCGTTCTTATTGCTTGTATTTTCTCGTTCGTTGTTGTAGGCAGGAAGTTCGAATCTGCGGAGTCTTCTGTAGGACGTCCGATTTTCGATGTAGAAAGATTGATCTCGAACGCGATGATGCAGAAAAAGATTGGTCTTGATCTCGATGCAGAAAAAATTCGTCTTGATGTAGAAAGACTGATCTCGGTCTCTTCAATTTGCTTTTGCCAGACCAAAAACAAATCTAAACTTAAGACTTCGCTGAAGCTGATTCTACAGCTAAGTATGCTCACTCTGCCAGACCAGAGTAGCTAAGAAAAAGAATTTTCAAGAGCACTGACAACTTCTATTAAAAAATTTTCTGGATAACTCAGACCCAGAGAATTCAGATCTTGGAAATTGATAAGTGGATCAATTTCCCAACCCGCCTATTTCCTCGACAGTAAAACAAAGTAGAAGTGGTCTCAACAGACAACTTTATTGCAAGCAAAGAAAACAGTCAGTCAAAAGCATTTTGCAAGACGGACAAAGACAGGGTAGACGGGACAGATGGGACAGACGGGTTTTTTAATAGATGCGTTGCCAGCACTAGCAATGCATCAACAAGTTAAACGTATCTCAAAATTCACTGAATGAATAAAAACAAAGCAAATAGCGATTTTTAAAGCACGCACAGAAAAAAGGTATATTTTTTGTTATCTTATTAAAGCTAAAAACTGGCCACACCCAAAATGACATTACAGAGACAATAATTTCAGACACCAATTTCCTAAGCAGCAAGGTGTGGCGGAAAATCAAATAATTTGTTGACATAGGCTTATATTGCATGCTGTGTAAATTTTCTTTATGACTACGCGGGTCGCGAGTTCATGCCCTGGGTAGTCTCCGGGCTCCCTGCTAGGTACCCTTTATGAGTAAGCGCGGCAATAACTATTCAACTTTTGAAATGGTAACTTGATACGCGTTAGGTAATACAGATTTAAAAACAGGGGTACAAACGACGAACTTTCGACTTTATATGCTGGCGACGGCAGGAAAATTCTCCACTCATAGATGGTCAATTCATCTATTCAAATGAAGAGGGGATAAAAATCCTTTTTAATTGATCTAATAATTACTGTAGGTTAATTGAAAATTTACCCGCAAGTTGATCTAGCGGTAATGTGCTTACTACTGGAGAGGGAGGTCTGAGGTTCAAATCTCCGGACGATCAAATTATTGGACACAGTGTTGAGAACGATTCGCCATCTCTGCTATATTTCTTTGAAAGAAGCTGGGTGGAGTGTTGCCCGTAGACGCAATGACGCGAAAATGGGCCTCGCGAACTCGTTACACGCTGCGGCGTATAATACAACGAGTATTATGAAAGATTTGATTTGAAATAAAAATTAAATGCGAGGACTGGATGAAGTAGTAAGCAAGAAGCTTTTTCCAAAGCCAGAATGGAATCAGGTGAGAGTAAAATGCGTTGAAATAGACTCCTGTAAAACACTATACTAGTCACATAATCCCCATCAAGTAAAACTTTTTTCACTTTATTGAATGAGTCCACGTCCATAATGAGTTGGGTTGCGCTTATGTAATCGTGCTTGTTTGAGAGAAATTAAAATTTTTGCAAAAAACTCATTTGACTGAGAGCTTTACAATTCAGTACCCAGCGCAGCAGTATTGCAAATCGATTTGGAACTGTAACACTAAAACATAATCTTGATTTCTCAAGGAATTTAAGTATTGTTTGCAACAATTTTTTGTATCAACGGTCAAACAAAAATTGAGGAAAGTAAAAAAATTCACTGCAATGCCTGAATATCAAAAAACTGAAGTTTGTTCACAGAAAATGCATAAGCCAAACAATTAAATACGACAAAAAAGCAAAAATTTAACATTGTACCCAATAAAAATGTATGTTAATCATTCGATTGAAAGATTTTGCTTTTTCTGTTTTTTTGTTTTTGTTTTTGCTAGAAACAACATAAAAGAACTCAGCACAATCTAGTGAAACAAATTCACAAAAAAAATCAAATCATATTCCGCTTTCTAAGATCTCTCATTGTGTTGTTATTTCGTGGCAGAATTAAATATTCTGATATGTTCGCTGGCGCATAGCCAAAAATACACATGGGAGAGAGCTGTTTTGGTGTCTGGAGGTGGAGCCCCCAGCGCTCGAAAATTTTGCATTGTTTTTTTTGCAAAAATTAATTCAATGTTTGGCCTATTTTGTTAAAATTTATTGCTTTTAGAACGTGGCATAGAAATTGACAGTTCAAACATGAATAAAGTGTTTGCGTAAATGAGATATGAGGTGGCTGATGGTAAACTGTGTCAGTTCTTTTCTGTCAGAAGCTGGTAAATCATAAAATCCTATAGTGCAATACTCATACGAAGGAATTTATTTTGTCTATATTTTGTAGAGAAAAATAGTTGGGGGAGAGGAAGGCTAATGGAACGGAATTTTGGAAAAGTGATTGGTAACTAACGATTCCTGAGGTTATAGCATATTTTTTGATGAAACCTATGTTAAGCATTTGTAAATAAGCCATCAAATTTGACTGCTAATTTTTGATAATTTTTTAAAGCTTTGCTGATTTGTGAGTTTAATTTTTGAAATTTAGCCCCTTTCCCCTTAATATATGTTTCAAAAAATGCTTTAAATCGCTTTTTAGTCCATTTCAGTCCAAGGGACGGTCTCAGAAGTGCTGAAAACGTGATATTTCTATATTCTGCATTTTGGTTGACAAGCCAATGAGGGAGGGGGGGAGGGGTATAGCCTCCCTTGACTACGCAACTGTTTGTTCGTATTGCATATAGACGAAAACACTAAAGTCATTCAAATGTGCATTATATTTGAAAAAATTTTACATAAATAAAGAATAACAATGGTGCATATTCGACGATATCTAAAGCTCAGTCAAATAGCATTAGATTGAAGACCAAAAGGTTGCTGGTTTCAGGTTCCACTCTCAAATTAGCCACGCGTCGTTGTGCACTCAAAAAAAAAAACAAGTTAAACGCCAATTTCTCGTTGGTTGTGCACTCAAAAAAAAAAACAAGTTAAAGTCCAATTTTTCGTTATGGCCCAGCATGATAAAACTGGGGCTTGTGAACATGAGCCTGAAAAAGCAGCCTTTCGTTGGTGAGGCTGGTCAAAGGCAGCGTGTCTGGGTTATCACGTAAACAAGTGCAATTTTCTAAATTAAAATGTTTCACCGTCAAAAAAATCAAAATGTAACAACTCAAACAGTTTGTTGAAATACGTCAAAAATAGATCTCGGCACAAATTATTTATTTATTTAACCAGAACGACGCTGAATTCAAAATTCAGATATCACTCCACAGTTTACATTTAACATAAATTCCTTTTGGGTGGATACTCAATTTCTACATCACAAAAATGGTTTTTCATTTTTGAAGTTGTCGATTTCTCTACTCGATAAATGGCGTAGCAAAGCTAAATTAAAAAAAATTTGCACGTTTTGAAGGTTTGCTTTTGTGTCTTTTAAGTTTTAATCCAGTTTTTAGTTATTCAACAAGAGAGAAATATTGTTCTAGAATCTAGAAGCTCAAATTTTAACTATTTAAAAATCGGAATTACCAATAATTTTCTTGTATTTGAAGTAACGGTAAAATTCTATACTATCCTACTTCCAGTGTTGCAGAAACCCACCAGTATTTGCAAAATCGAATAAATGGTTGAATTATAAAACAAACGAAAACCTTGGTGCGCACAAAATTAACAATGAACTTAATTCTTACATTGAAATCGATAATACTGTGCAGTAACTAACTGTGGTTATTAAATACAGTGAATTAGATGAAAAAATTTGATTCACAGAAACAAAAACAGAAACACTTGCAAATCCCAGGTAAAGTAAGACAGAGCCAAGAAAAAGACAAAACTGTTTTGAAATCGACTTTAAAATTTGATTGGTGGTACAGAACTTGAGAATACCTTTAATTAAAGTGTTCATTCTTCGAAGCAGCTTTTTGTTTGACACTTGTCAACAAAAATCGTTAGAATGGAGATCACATAAAAAGAGCGGGTATTTATGGCAAAAAGCCGAGCTGTGATTGGCTGGAAAAAGATCATTGAAAAGGCTTCATTAGTGTACAATCTTTAGACTATACCGTATTCGTGCGGAGCTTGATTGTACAGAAATGACGCTCTTTTATTGTTCTTTTTCCAGTCCTTCACGGCTCGGCTTTTTCTTATAAGCACTCAGTCTTTTTTCTGCACTCTCCATTCTAATGATTCTTCTTGGAAAAGTGTCAGACGAAAGCTGCTTCGAAGAATGAACATTTTAAATTCAAGCAAATCGGCTTAAATTTTGTATTCTTCTTCAACATACCTAGGACTTAGGTATAAACATAAGCGTAGAAAGACAAAGTAATGCAAATGAAAATGAGAGTAGGATAAAGAAAATATTAAAACTTTTACTTAATCGAAACCTCTCTTAAATGAAGCATAATGCAAGCCAACAAAAGCTCACGTGCTCGTCACTCGCATATTCTTGGTCTGATCAGTTAACCAGTCCAGAGTTGTAAGTAGGACGGGTTTTTCGGGTCGGGTTCGGGCTTAAAGTTGACAAAAACTTCGGGCTTATTTCGGGCCAGAGACGTGCTTTTGGTCTTAGGTGCTTAAAAATATAATCAAAATAACTTGGCAACATTGTAAAATTTCTCAGATCTAACTTAACTTTCTGGTTTTTACGGGCATGATTTGGGCTTCACATTAGTTTTCGGGTTCGGGCTTGTATTTTCGGGTTCGGGCCCGAACTAGTTGGCCCGTTTACAACTCTGAACCAGCCGAAACCAGAGTTTGAGAGTTCGGTTCTTGGTCTTAAACAGTTAAGAGAGCTTTTCGAAGACGCTTACCCTTGCAGCTTCCTCACCAATTAAACTAGAGGAAACACCAAATGTCGTTTTTTGGGCTAAGTTTTTTGCAAAGTAAAAATTAGGAAAATATCTTTTAAGTAAAAAAAAATATGTTTTTAGTAAAAATTTATCTGGCCGCAATTCCAACAAGATAGCGAAGGTGACAGGTTGCAGTTTTCAGAAAGGATGTCTTCTGGAGAGGTCACGGGAGGCCGAGGGATGGAATGGCGGTTTGCTGGTTCCCGCATAGTTGAGGATGGGTTAAAGATGCGATTTGAAGGGATGTTTGGGGCAGTTTTAACAAGAACATCAGAAGATGGCGGAGCTATGATGGTTGGTTGGCGATGATTGCCAGGGAGTGCATTGCTGAGATTGGCTGAAGATGGAGGCTCATTGTTTCGGACGGGTTGATTTCGGCACAAAAACGACGCTGAAAATACGTAGCAGTGCAAATTAGTTATAGATCACGGATTATTTAGCATCATTAAAACGCAGAAATGCATTATTACGCAATAGGTCAAATGGCACGGATTGGCTATTGTTAAAAACATCGTCGTTTTGATGTACCGTATTTACTCGATTGTAAGCCGCGGCCTATAAAGTTTTTCTTTCCATCATGTTTGCGGCTTAAATTCAAGGGCAGCTTACATTCAAGGGCGGTTTACATTTTTTTTGCTTAGCGATTTGTTGTTATGCCGATACGGTATTTTGTCTGATGCTATGTCTTCCACTGTCTAAACAAGGAAGTTGAGAGTTGTGACGTATATTCTAAATTGTCACATGCATTTATGACGTGCATTCTAAAGAAAAAAGGGAGTTGTTAGTTTTATTTAAGAGATTACCAGTAACCATAACCAAGAACGGGTACCAGTAACCATACTTTAATTTTCGTGCTCATCCAGATATGCTAAAACGCATACGGTATACGGTAGGCACCGATACAGTAAATGCGGCTTACAATCAAGGGCGACTTACAATCAAGGGCGGCTAACAATCGAGTAAATACGGTACCTTTGGTTTATTTTTAGGGAACTAACTAGATTCTTTAATTAATCATATGATGTTTTTGTGCAGGTGCAAATTTCTTTATTTACTCCAAATTTAAACATTTCACCGATAAATACAAAAAGTTGGAAGACAACGAAAAGACTGTACGGTCATCAAAGTAGGCCGTTTGCTGTAAATTCTAGGACGCTTAAAAATCGAGTTTGTAAAAAAGTTTGAGTGGCAAAAAAATTTTGATGCAGATAGACTGTATTTCATCCTAGGAGGTTTATATAAAAAGTTCTCCAAAAATTACCCTGCAGTTTTCGAGCAAATGGGGGTTAAAGTTGGGGATTTTCAAAACTAAAAATTACATATTTTCCGCATAATGTGCAAGTTTAAATCCTTTTATCATTTCTATTTGCTTATTTTGACAATTTTTCAGATGCGCTAATTTCTAGTTTGGTTTTAAAGTTAAATTAAGCAATCCTCCCCAGCGCTCTCTAGCACTACTAGCGGCGAAATGTTTCTTTTGTGTTTATTTAAGCTTTTAATAATTTTCCCCTTAATTTTTCAGTGATTAACTATCGATAGGAGTTTACTTCATTTGTTTGAACGTACAATAATGACATAAACTTTTCCGAAAGCATTGGGCTACAGATAAAACTAAAAATTTATTTATTTTGGGGCCTTGTTTGACTAGAAAACAGTTAACAAAAATCAATAAAATTAACTACAAAAGCAAACATGTTTCAAATGCTTGTTAAATATTTAAAATAAGTATATTAACTTATAACAGCACAATTATAAACAGGATTTTTGATGAGGGTACTTTTAAAATGACGTAACCGGTCAGTGATGACGTCACAAAAAAACGTAACGAATGAATGAAACGTCACAATATAAATTGCAATATGAAGTTTTCGTCAAAATTTTGCAAAACCACGATATTTTTTGAGTTGATGAAAAGCAAAATCGCATTTTTTGGTAAAAATCAATTTTTGATGGGTGTGCTAGGTGAACTCTAACTCTAGGGTGCATCCGAAGCAAGTAACAATTGAAGAATACATTAGAATACTTTTGATTACTTAAGAAAGTGCAAAAAATAAAGCAAAATATGCAGGTTGCCGGTGATGTCTTAAGCTTCAACAATGTTTGGAGAAATCAAAACTTTTTCTATAATATCACCGATCACATTAATACAAATTATTTTCATTGTCGTGGTCATCAATCATCACATTCAAGTTGCACGTTACGTGTTCGATATTTGAAGCAGATCTGGAGTCGAGGACACAATGTTTGAGGCCAAGGACTGAAAACAAAATTCAAGGCCAAAACCAAGGACCGGCTTTTCAAGTACAGACCCTCTCGAGGCCAAGGGCAGAATTGGTCGAGGCCAAAGCCAAGGACCAAGGACAAAATTTTAAAAAAAGCTATGGTCGGCAAACTTTGACTGTTTTTAAGCGCGAAAGTGTAAGACATTGCATTTTGTTAAGTTTTTCATGATAATTTGAAAATAGTAGTTTCTAAAAATAACGAATGTTATTTTGAAGTTTTACGCGTTAGCAGCAATTTTGATTACGTTCCATAGCGGTATCGTGGTAGTAAAACAATTAAGACCGTTATGCGAAATGAGAGTAACTAACTTCTGAACAATGAAACGGTCAATTTTAAGACCTTAACTTCATCAGTTAAAACCCCAATGTAAACGTCCTCTGAGTGATTATGGATCTCTCATCCCCACCGTTTTAGTACTTTTTCCAAAACAACCTTTATTGTTTGAACGACTTCTTTTTGTAGATTTTTAAAAATGTTATCATAGTTTTCAAACATTGTATAGCGACTGCGATATTATTATCTAAAAGTATTGCGAAATAGAGTAAAATAATTTATGTTTTTAAAATGATTTAAGGGACCGTATCCAGTATTTGCAAGCTCACGTACTTGGAAAAAACGGGGTCTGGGGTCTAGGGCAAAGTTCACATGCCTCTGTTGAACAATTTTAGTGACTTTTTTTTAATAAAAAAACACTTTTTGTGATTTTGAAAGAGGTGAAACAATTAAATTTTTTAAGCAATTTTAAAAAAGAAAATACCGGTAACGTAAAAGTTAAGTTGAAAAACTTTAGTTTTATCACATTTTCCCCAATCCTAATTTTAATTAATCTTTTTTTACGTTTTATTACACATGATATTTTTCTATAGCTCATTAATTGCCTATCGATGAATGAGGGCACGCGTTTCTGTCGCCAAACGTCACTTTGTAAAATTTAACATAAATTATTTAATGGCAAAAATAACTTGAGAATCTTAGCAGGGCTGTATCAAGGAAAAAGGCCTGGAAGAAATTTGCAATTTGTCCGGGGTCGCCCTCCCCCTCTGAAGAGCTCACAATTGTAGAAACGTAAAAATAATAAATCATTATTTTTTTCAAAAAAGGCTCAAATTTTTCATGGGAGCTTCTCCTCGTCTTAATGACGTCGTGTGAAAAATTGATTGACTGCAGCGCGCATCTTTCCAGCCAGTAGCGTAGCTAGGGGGGCAAATGGTGCTATAGCCCCACCCCATTGGCCTGAACAGTATGCAAAATAGCATGCTTTTAGCAGTTTTAAGGTTGGTTTTTGCCCTAAAACGGGAAATGGCCCCCCCCCCAAACGAAAATATCCCCCCCAAAGATCGTGAAATGAGAAGTAGAAGTGGGTGTCAGTTGACAGAAAAACGCTCTGAATTTCGGTGAAGACTTTTTTTTTAGAGATCACTCGATTTTGGCAGAAAAACGCTCTAAATTTGCCTCAATCCAATTGAAACCAAATGAAAATTCGGGTCAAGTTCGTTTACGGTTGAATCAAACTTCAAAAAAAGCCCCCCCCCCCTTTGCGAAATCCTTGCTACGCGACTGTTTCCAGCCATTCAAACAATTGTAGTTAAATTTAATTTCACGCTCTCATTTTTAACTCCACATGTAGCGCTTTTTTCTGATACAGTATAGTTTATTATTTGTCGAGGACTGAGGTGGAGTCAAGGACACAACGGTCGGAGCCTAGGCCAATGATACAAAAAAATCCGAGATCAAGGCCAAGGGCTGACTTCTCGAGGCCTAGGACAGGATGCTCAATGCCAAGGACACAAGGCGCAGGTGTTCTCCAAAACGAAAAAAAGGTCTTCGCGCGAGGAAATGCCAATTTCCAAGATAAAGTGAAAAAGCTCATGGCCATGGATCATTTTCAACAATTTAATGTCCTCGGCCGAGCAGGGCATTTTCGAGGACTTGCAGGCTTCAAGGCCAAGGATTTAACCTTCGAGGCCAAAGCCAAGGACTTCAAAATGTGTCATCGAGGACTCCGCCTCTGTTGTTTAGGATTCTTAGCGGCGATTTTTGATGCAAAAATTGCTCAGCAAATGTGGCTTTTTCCCAGATCACATAACAGTGATTAGAGTGCTGCTCTTTCTTATTTCAAAAAAAATCTTCGCAATTTTTGCTCGCATACATTCAGAACAAGGTGGCTTTCTCAAGATAAGTTTTGTTAGTTATATCACGGATACACTAACATATTCTGTTTAATATGCAATCCCTGGTACAGGCACGTAGCCAGAAATTCACAATGGGGGGGCTGTTTTGGGGGTCTGGGGGCGGAGCCCCCAGCCGCTGGAGGTCAAATGGGGTCTGGGGGAGAAACCCCCAGCCGCCGGAGGCACGGAGGTCTGGGGGCAGAGCCCCTAGCGCTCAATAATTTTGGATTTTATTGCAAAAACAACTTAATTTTAGGGCTATTTTAATAAAAATAATGCTTTTAAAAAGTGGTATAGAAGTTGGCAGTGCAACATGATTCAACCGGTTGCATTAACGGGCTATGTGGGAGATGGCTAATGATAAGATTGCAGTTCTCTTGTTTACATGCTGGTAAATCATAAAATCCTATTATTCAATAAAACTCAAACGGAGTAATCTATTTCGTCTATATTTTATAAAGGAAAATAATCGGGGGGAGGGGGGAGGCTAATGAAAAGAGATTTTAGAGAAATGATTGGTAATTAATCAACACTGAATAGCCCCTCTCTCCTTTATTTCTGAGTTTATAACATATTTGTTAATAAAACCTATGTTTGGCGTTTTTGCACTAGCAATCAAAATTTATTGATTGTTTATTTTTGGGCATTTTCAAAGTTTTTATTGATTTGTGACTTTAATTTTTGACAAATTAGCCTCTCCTGAAGATATGTTGCAAAAGATGCTCTGAATCACTTTTTAGTCCATTCCAGCGCAAAAAACAGCCTCAAAAGACCTAAAAACGTGGTATTTTTCTTATTCTACGTTTTGGTTGACAGGCCAATGGGGGAGGCTATGGGCCCCACACCCCTCCGCTTCCCCCCTGGCTACGCTACTGCCGTGGTAACTGTATTACATTTCATTATCACGCACATATACTTTTTTCCGAGTCCATACTCAGATAAGCACGGTCATGAGTTAGCATTAGCAACTCAAAAATGTTTGCGTCAGGACCCCGGATCCCTTGTTATGGCTCTTGATGGTTTTAGGGCTTTGCGGTTTGTACCACCCGCACCGGAAATATTAGCAGAAATAAGAATAACAATTCTACACTGCCTTTTGCCCCTCATTCTCTGATTAAAGCTTTCACACAATGCCATTTAAAATAAGGTTTACTATGACTTGGCAATCACAATATATGATATTTTTCAAATAAGGAAAAAAAATGAATTGAAAAGCTAGAATTTTTGGTTATTTTTTGTTTGGTTATTTTCCTTTTCAACCAATCAAAAAATAATGCTGTCCTTAAGCCGAGAACAGGACATTTTCGAGGACTTGTAGGCAGTGGTGTAGGAGGCGGGGGGTCCGGGGGGCACTGGCCCCCACGCTTGGTTTTAAAGTGTCGAAATTTTGGGCAATTTTATATTATTTGGGCAATATTGCATTAAAATTTTGGGCAATTTCATATTTTTCGGGCAAGTTTGCGTCAAAATTTCGGGCAATTTAATATTCATCAAACCGTCTCAATTTCAGTGAAGACCTTTTTTTTTGGAGGTCACCTTAATTTGGACGGAAAAACCGATCACTTTCCGGGCAAAATTCAATGTCATTTTTCGGGCAAAAGTTTGGTGCTCCCCCAAATCCTTTTGAGCTACTACGCCCATGCTTGTAGGCTTCAAAGCCAAGGACTTGAGCTTCTAGGCCAAGGACTTCAAAATGTGTTCTCGAGGACTCCGCCTCTGATTTAAACTTCGTTAAACAGAGTGCTACTAGGCTAAAATTGAGAGAGCGTTGAACAAAATCTCAAATGACAAGTCGCAGTGTCTTCATGGGAGTTGGGTCTAGAAGTACAAATCTATTCTATTTTATCTAGGAGCCTGCACAACAATGCTAGGTCTACAAATACAAATCTACATTAGGCCTAGTTGTTTGAGAAACAATGCTAGGTCTACATGTTTTGTGCATTTTCAAATCTAAAAGTCTCGACCATTTTCGCAGCACTGTCATAAAATTACCACTGATACCTGAACACAGCAGTTTGCGACGATGTTCTGCTTGGCAGGTCATATAACTTTATTATCTCTGTACCAGTAACTACAGGCTATTTTAAAGTACTGTTTTTAAACAATGCTTCATAATTTCTGCCTGGCACGTCATATCACTTTTGGTTACCAAGTACCTGGCTATCTATACTGTGTAGACCTAGGTCTACTTTAAAGCGATGTTTCATCATGGATACTAGTATTTATTGCTAGTAATTTGCCAAAAATTTCTTTTTAAAACAAATTTAAGAACAAAATCCAACTATTGCACCCACTTAACCCAATTTAAGCTAACATAGTAAGAAAACTAACCGTTAAATCAGTGTAGCCTACCTTAGGACCTGATCCAAAGCAGTTTTTAAAAATTCGTTGAAGGGAAAGTCCCCAAGTTATTCTATTTTATGATTGGTCGATTCCGGTTGTCTGATTGTATTCATCCGCATTTTAGAAGCCAACTTTCAGGTCAAATTAAAACAATACTGCAGGAAAATAAGTGGAGAACTTTTGCATGTGAGTTTGTGAGATGAAAATCAATGTATTTAAGCAAAAAATAAGTTGCCACTCAAATTTTTTTACAAGGTGAACGCTAGAATTTACAGCAAACGGCCTAAAGCCACATAGTCAGTTGCCACCCTTCTTGCGGTTAATAATTTAAAAAAGATACTACTAATGCCAATTAAATTTGTAAATTTGAAGATTTTTCAAACAAAAATGTTATGTTTCAACAAAATATTAGGCAATGAGGAAAACAAAAACAAACATTGCATGCAAAATAATTGCTGGAAAAACAAAACAAGAGAGGCTGCTACGAATTGAACGTTGACCAAACAACACCAAAATGCATAAATTATTAAGATGTCGAAGATCATAACGGTAATGTACTCGTTGTCTAAACTTACAAATGGAGATATTTGTTGTGTCTCTTCTGTTTATGAAGTCACAATCTGATGTATGCCATTCAACGGAAGTGACGTCATCACCAGGCAACCAATTTTCGTTGCATTGGCCACATCTGAAAACATACGTACCAATTTGTGCCAACACTTAACCCTATATCTACCGGGCTATTTTTACACCCTATTTGTACCGAGGGTAGGGGCAAATTTGTCCCCCTATCTAAAAACTGTTTGGTTAGTGATAGAAGTGCGATTTTTTGCTTATTGAAGCTATTTTTTGTTAAATTTTTTAAAATAAATATTTTGAGGTTGTGACGTCACGCAAACGATGATGGTGTCATCAAAACCAGTAATTCCTCAGACAGCATGCAAATTTGCCAAAATGTTGCGAAATATTAGATTCAGTTTGGACTTTTGTTATTTCAAAGACATCTCTGATAAAGTTACCGCAAATGGTGACGTCATCATGCTTGAAGACGTCATCTTTAATTTATTGTGTGGATTATTATTTGTAATTTTTTTTGACTAAGATGTAGTATATTTCACAAAATTTTAGAATACTGCACTATTACTTTCATTTTATCATTTAACAGCTGATGAAAATGAATATTTTTTTTAAGCAAACGCAGTTTATTTCGAGAAACAGCAGAAAAAGCTTTTTTTTCGAATTATGACGCCATCAATGACGTAATGATGATGCAATGCATTTTCCAGTAAATAAAACATTTCATTCCAGCTGAAGATAAGCATTGACAATGAATACGCATTGCTATGAATAGAATATGCGCACAGATAAGCATGCATTGTGCTCAAAACTGCATAAAACTCCTTAGGTGCCTCTGACAAAGGCAAAAATGACATCACTTCCGGATGTCCGGTTGACCCAAAAATTTCTAAAAGTGTGTGCTATTAAATTTGATTGAAAGTCAGGGTGCATCAAAGCAAAACTTTTTTTCGGTTAGAAGCTATATTAAAATAACTGAGAGGGGAACAGATTTGCCTCCACTCCGGTACAAATAAAGTAAAATTAGCAGATCATTATCGGATTATTAGGCTTTCAAAACTTTAAAATTTATACAGCGTGTAGCAAATACTGTAAATCATCCACAGTACACCGGAAACACGAGTGCTGGAACTATGCATGTTGTACAAGATTAGCAAGTGGGATCAGGAAAAAATAAAACAAAATAAGTAAGTCTGGAATACTGTTGACCTGTTGGTTGAAGATAACACGGAAAAATGTCTGCTGTGCAGTACCGATAGTACGCTGTATATCACACCGAATAATAGCCGGCGTAATTAACTCTAATCACTTACGAAAAACACTTGACTCTATCCCGATATCCTGTGTAGTAGAACCCATGAGCAGCGAATTGACGGGGGTCGATTGGGGAGTTCCTGGGGTAATGGAGAAATGTGGAGAGCCTGTAGGTTTCGCGTTCAGGTTCTCCTAAATTTATCGTGTTTAGTTGAACAGTTGAATTTTTCAATATTTCCAAAGTATGCTATCGTGCAACAATAAGCTCACGGGGTTCATTTCCATGCCGTTGCGTCCATATGAGTAAATTTTGTTTTTGTAAGAGAACAAACTATGTTACTGAAAATTTTTGTTCACTTTTTTATCGATTCTGTCCCTGATCTAACCCAAACCACTTCTCCAAAAGAAATCCGAAACTTAACCCAAATCCTAGCTTAAACCCCAATCTCAATCCTTAAAAAAGAAGATAAAAAATGCGCAGATGAATCTCCTTTATTTTCGTTTTATTCTCACGAACCTAAAAATTTGCAGTGAAATAGTCACTTCCGTCTTAACCTGTCGTGGAAAGCTGTACACTGCAACTATAGGTGAATTTACACAGTATCCGTTTTTCGTCCGTTTTTGTCCGTTTTTTTACGTTTTTGCTTCTCCGTGAACAAATATGTCCTTTTTCATCTACATTTTTATATGTCCATATCCGTACTAACTAAACTGTTACATATTGGACAAAAGTTGTCCGAGAAAAATTTTTTGCAAAGGAGTGCAGCCTTATTTTGAAATATCGCTCTTATCGTTCACACATAAAATTTTTGAACAAAATTTTTGTTATTATGTGACTGTCTACTTAGTGCGGATATGGTCTAATAAAAATGCGGACAAAAATGCAAATACCTTTTCAAGAAAAAGCAAAAACGTAAAAAAACGGACAAAAACGGACGAAAAACAGATACTGTGTAAATTCATCTTAAATGTCGCAATTTTGCCCAAAATCAGTGTTTGATTAACTCATTTGCTAGTTTTTACTGTTAATTACAGTACGTCATGTTGACAAGCTAACAGCGTGGCTACTGGCCTGCCCATCAAGCCATGAGATTTATGTTGCGATCTTTTATCCTTTTTTACTCACTTATTTATTTATTTTTTGCTGTTGAATAAACATAAAAAAAAGCAGAAATCATTCGAAATTAATTCGTCTTCTTCCACTTTACAATTTATTTCATTTAAAAAAATAATTTCCCACATTGTTGCTTTGTTTTGCAATTATATTTTTTCACTTTTTGCGAAATCGAAAATGATAAAGTCAAATTTGGTGTCGATTTAAAAAATTTGCGCAAATAAACTAAATCCTCAGCAATTAACAATACGCAATTTAGCAAACTCAATATAGTGCCTAATTTGACAGGTCTATTTTCCAATTTCTTGCCTTGGAGTAAATAACCAGTATGAGAAACTGCAAAACAATGAGATAAAAAAGAGGAACTTTGGAATAAATTATCATGCGCATTTCGGATCCATACAGTTATGTTAGTTACATTTGCACTTATGAGTAACGTAAGGTATAACGAGTACCCTAAAGCCTAAAGTGGGACCAGCGTGCCTTTTAGCTAACAAGCTTTATTTCAGTACGTTTTTCCTAGACTTACCATAGGTCCCGGTTTTAAGGTCATGTCCCGGGTTCCCGGCCGGTTGGTGGAAATGTCCCAATTTTTTGCTTGTATGTGAAGACCACTCGAAAATTCGCAAAAACACGGTCGCTGGAGTGAAGACCTTTTTATTTTTTATTTTTTAGAGAACACCTTGAAAATCACGCAAAAACCGTGGGTCGCTGCTGGAGTAACGACCTTTTTTTTGGAGATCACCTGAAAAATCACGCAAAACTACGACTGTCCCGGTTCTCTTTCTGAAAAATATGGTAACCCTAGTTTTTCCGATCACGCTTTCTGAAAAAGCCAACTGCTTGAATCACTTTACTTTGAAAACAATAACTTTGGTATGAATTTTGCAAGTAAAGCCAGGGGGGGGCGAGTTGTCACATGGGGCATGTTCTCACAGCTATTTTTTTCCTATTTCTACTGACTGCTTTGAGACTATCTTTGGCGGAAGAACATCCTGTTCCCCCATCTTCATTTTCAACTTGGACAAACAGCGAAAAGCTTGCCGCTTCTGTAGTAAACTGCGAAATCATCAGAAAATTAGTGCTTAATCTATATTTAGCAAACTTTTGAAAATTGAATTGAGTCTAGATAAAAAGCTGTATGACCAAATGTGTTCAATCAATTTTATTGCTTAGTATGTTGGGAGTGTAGCCGAAAGTTTAGTCTTTGACAGCATGCTTAGACGTAGACGCCATTTGCAGTTTTATCAAAGCAGTTATGCGGGGGCGAGTTGTCACATGTGTGGCAACTCCGCCTTGAGAATTTTTTCAGTACAAAGTTATGACTAATCATAAATGAATTTAAAATGGTACGTAGTTACAATCGAAAAACTAATCGAGCGGATTACCGTGCTGGAACAGGAAATGCTGCAGTGAAATTTGTACAAGAAGATGGTCACTCATTACGTTAAGCTCAAGAACAATTTGGTGTTAACTATCGAACACTTAGTTGCCATATCAAAGCAAGACAAACCAATCCTGCAAATACGTCTTTTAAATATGCGATGCCAGGAAAAGCACTTCCAGATAATTTTGAAGAAGATTTAGCTAAATATTGTCAAAAAGCTTCACAAATTTTTTATGGCGTGACATACTACGATTTGCGACAGCTTGCATATCAACTTGGAATAGCAAACAATGTTTCAATGCCCCAGTGTTGGGTATTATATGAGATAGCGGGAAAGAATCGGCTAAAGAGTTTTAACTACAGGCGATTAAAACGTAAGTATGGTAATGTGACAACACGCTCCTTGTCTTGTGACAGCTCGACCCGACATGGGGTGAGTGGTCGAAAATAAGTGCATCATTTTAGACTTGAGTTTCTAGAAATCTACACAGAGTTGCGATATAATTTTACTACTAACATAAAAAGAACAGAAGCAACGTTAAACTAAAACTGCTAAATCTCAGCTATTGTATCTAGCAAACTCACAATTCCAAATTTCCTAAAACTGTGACAACTCGCCCTCCTTTGCCTTATTAGGCTTTTTGCTGCATAAAAAAAATAGTAACTTGAACATACCAAAGTGCTCCAGATAGGTTTTCTTCAGAGAGTGTAATCGGAAAAATCAGCGTTATTGTGCTCATTGCAAACGTATAATTATTAACTTAACATAAATTTTGATAAAAATCTAATTTATTTAATATTTAATGACTTCAACATTGCGTAATTGAAATGTATATTGGTTGCTATTACTTTTGCTTTGTGAGTTTATTGTTTTTATTTAAGGTCTTGAATAACTCATCTGCAACGTTTTCTAAATCCTTAAAACTGTAAACTATTCGAAAAGTACCGTACAAGGGTCAACAGCACTTTGTTCCGAATTTTCAAAATGCATAGATTGGTCAAGTTAAATTATTAGAACAGAAGCAAGCTTCAAAAATCATTACAAATAAAGTCGCACTTTTCCCACTTATGATTCTTTCCTTTTTTCAAAAAATATCTTTACATCATTTTCGTTTTGAAGTTCATTTTCCCACTTTTGGCTGAATCGAAAATGATAAAGTCAAATTTGGTTTCGATTCAGAAAATTTGCAGAAATAAATTGAATCAGTGACGGAAACCGGTCGGGTTACCGATCGGGTCGAGATTCTTCGACCGGCCGGTCCAGTCCTTGAAACACCGGTCAAATTCTTTTTTCTTGCAACTAAAAGACATCTAAGCACCAACTGAAATATACATATATATTTTATTACAAATAAAACTTAAAAAAGAACAGCATTAACAAACCACGTTTTTTGAAAACACTTGAATGGTTTCAAGCTGTGACTAGTATGATGTGACCATCAAGACATGCACATCCAGGGACGTATTTAAAGGAGAGATTGTGCCATGCCCCCCCACCCCCGCCCTTAGGCCACGGCCCAAAGCAAAAAGTGCAAAATATACGTTGAAATCGCGTAATCATAATAAAGCACGCGTGTAGAATACGCTTACGCTACGAGACATGTTAGCATCAGTTTAATCAGCTTGAGAGTAGAAGTGGCTCAGATTTCAGATTTTTTAGTACTTGCTGTAATCTTGCCGCTTTGAAAAGCTTTTTTCAACTTAAACTTACAACACTCCACACTGGGCAAGAAAGACATAGCTCATATTGTTTTATATCTAACTAGTCATGGCTTGTTCTAAAGTAGCATTTCTACAAACTGCTGGGGCACGAATATTTACTAACCAATGTCATATTTCGACTATTTTCTAGCCAATGTCATAACAGTTTAGTGTTTACTGCTCGGCAAATTGCAAGTAATCTGTCACCAATAGCTAAAAAATTTAAATTTTTTTCTTGGCCTTACGCAATACGCATAGTATGATTAGAAAGATCGCCTAATGATTTAGCTGTGACCTCTAATTCTTTTTATGCTTATTTTGTGCACGTTTTACGCTGTTCAAAACAGGTCTTTTAAATGGAAATTAAACCTAAAAAGGTCTTGAAATTGAGTTGGTTTTGCAAAAAGCACGAAAAATTATTGCATTTTTTTTTCTGAGACCCTTGTCCGGAGTCAAAAAATTTTAACACCTCACCAATGCCCCCCCACCTTTTGAAAAATTTTCGTTAGATGCATTAAACAGTGAACAAAAACCTTCTGTAAAAAAAACAGTCGACCGGCCGGTCGACCTGCGTAGATTTTAAAATTTACCTGTTTGGTCGGGTCGAAAAAATCCTGACCAGTTCCATCTCTGAATCGAATACCCAACATTCAACAATAAACAGTTCAGCGAACTCAATGTTGTGCCCAATTTAACCGGTTTGTTTATCCTATTTTTTTTTGCAGAACATCATTGCTTAAAGTTAATCGCCAGACTAATAGATAGCAAAACGATAAACTAAAACACAATGAACTTAGGAATAAATGATCATGGAATAATATTAACGTACTTGGAGGAACGTAAACACTTCTTTGTCCAGGGGGGTCTCTTTGTGACGCAACGTCTTTTCGTCCACTTTTAATATATTGCATTTTGTTTGCACCGAAACTGTTTGAAATTATAACCGCAGCATTCAACCTGGTAACCAAACAATAGTTTACGTTAGATTAGACTTGAGTCAGAATTAATGAAAAACTAGATAAAAATTTCCGATGAATCGTTTTTTTTTCATCTATACTGTATGTAAAAAAAATTCTCATCAGAAATCAGTTTAAAACTTAGGGTTTCATGGACGAAAATCAAACCTCTGAACTGCTCTCCGTTTGCTTCCTCAAATTCAATTAAGTTTCTGTTTGAAGAGGCAACACCGTTTCCGGAGCAACTATCACACTTAACTAAACTGTTCAATTGATTGAGCCATATTTATCCTCTACTGACGAGGGAGCCACGGTTGAGCTTTTATTTTGGCAAATCCGCATCTGCTTTTGTAGGAGATGACCTCTTTACAAGTTTTCCGATTGACGTTTGAATGTCTTTCCATGTAAATTTGCTGCTTGTTCGAAGCCACCAATCGGGGACAAACATGGCGTACTTGACGTATTTAAAACTGCGAGTGCGTTTATTTTAAAAGTCAACGTGTAAACAACGCTCCACTTTACGTGGTAAGGTAAAATGCTTCCCTCTGCTGGGAGTTTGGCCCCAGGAACGGGTTAAAACGCCCAATGTTTTCTTTAATTAAAAAATTAGTTTTTAGCTTAAGTACAAACATGTCAAAATCCTAGATGCGTGCGTTGATAGAGCATCAGTCGATGCACAGATAAACCGAAAAAATTTATTTTTCTGCTTTAATGCTATCTACCCTTATCCGTTTCAATGCATTTTGTTTCCATACAGATCGGTACAGACTATGTCCTTGGTTTAAACTAGGGATGTAAGCATTGAATTGTTCAAAGTTTGATTTTAGTTGCCACAAAATAAGAGAAAATAATGTGGTTATTAATGTTGACTAAAAGATTATAAACTTTTTTTTCAATATCAACTCAGTTTAGCTTTGAAAGTATTTCGTATTGCAAGGGTTTCGTTGCTACTAAAGCAAGACAACAGACTATCCCTTTTTTTGTAAGAACCACTAAATTTTCAGTTAAGGCTAGCTGTTCGCATTTTTTGTCAATTTTCAGTCTCATTTGTACTTAATTTATTCTTAAATTTTGAAAGCATCGATGTCAATTTTAGCAACCATGCTTGCCAACAGCCGCCGGAAGCTATGGGAGTCTGGGGGCAAAGCACCCAGCCGCTGGGCAATTTTTTGTAAGTTTTTGGAAAAAAATGGCTATTTCAATGCCATTTGGATTACATTTCGCACGTTTTCAGAGCCATTTGAAAGAACAAAACTTTTGAGATTTGAAATCCAATTGAACCAATCCCTCTCTTTACTTCAGGTCAAGTCCAAAACACGTTTCAAAATCTTGCATTTTGGGATTAAATGTAGTGACTTGGCCTGGTCAGGGGAATCAAAGTACATTGCTTTCTGCAACATTTTTAGCATTAAGTCATTCACTCGAAGATTTGCCTTCGAAGATTTTTGTTTTGTCTTGAGAATAATAGTTTTAGGAATATGTTTGACCAGGAGCCCAGGCACCTCGATTCAAATTCAATAATTCGTTCAATATGCATTTCCCCGAGTTCAGTTTTTTTCAAAAGCATTTTGTCGCGTGAAAACTGACGAGATGATGGTGAATTGTTATTTAAAGTTGGTAGATGGTGAAGGTAGAATTTAAAGTTATTTGCAGTTGGTACATTAGATGCAATAAATGGTTACCAATCATGTTATTGCGATATAAAAGTTAGATGAGTGCCTGAGATTGCACCTTTTAGAACAAAAACACTGAAGCTTGGAGATTTAAATTGATGGGCAAAAATTTAAATTGAAAGGGCCCCGGACCCTGGTCGTCAATATTAAGTTATTGCTGAATGCTGTTGTACGCATGTACTGTTGCGCCCAAAAAATGCTAAAAAAACTAAATAAATAAGCTTTGTGTCATCATTTTTATCATTGGTAGCATTTCGATTGGGAGGGGGGAGGCAAAGGGCCTGGGCTCCTGGTAACGCCTATGGTTTAATGATTACCGCAAAAGTTTGCTCTCATATCAACTATAAAATTTGTCTTTACCAAACTGCTAAACAACATTCACAGTAATAGAAATACCAAGTTTTAACACCAAAAAGAATTGTTTTAAGCTGAAAAACTAAAAATATAAATAAAATTAAGCTGAAATGGGAGTATAATGGCAAATACAAGTTTTCGTGACGATGTAAGAAAGCAAAATTTAGGACTTGGCAAATTGTCAATTTCAAAAAAAAAACAAAAACAGGTCAAACCTGTCAAAGTCGTCAACTATAACATCAATGCTGCAAATTGCTATGTACTTACAATGATGCAATACGTACACTGTTTGCGCATTATAAACAACCAAAGTATCGCGATTTGTCGACAAATAATACGCGTAGGTATTGGAGTTGAATACTTCTGTGACAATATTATTTATCACCACCCGACATCGGTATGTATTTTTCTGTTAAAACAATGCACAAAATCTCGTATGGAAGTGGTATGGAAGATTGTCTTCCATATTTCATACCGAAATTTTTCGTTCCATTCCATTTCATACCATGCCCTGGTTGTCGATTCTATATTATTATTATTGTTATATTTTACCCCAACGGTTGTAGCCAGTTTGAAAATCCGGAAGCGCCTGATTTTGAAAAAATTGCTCCCGCTTTCAGCTCTTTTTCAACACTTTCACTTCGGAGTTCGCTTTCGATTCCAACCTCTTTTATCATCATCATCATCATATTTATTTATTTACCAAGTGACGTCATATCACAAGAAAAAACTGCAACTTCCTCTAGGTCTATCACCAAAGCATCGAAATATGCAATTCCTTTAAAACCAAGCACACAAAACTTGCAGAGTCAAAGCGATATTTAGTCACTTGGTGAGGAGACAGCGAAAGACCGAAAGGTCATCTAAGTCTACTGCCACCTCACCAAGTTAAGGTTAAAAAAAACAAACAAAAAAAAAAAACAGCTTCTAGATTTTCTCAGTCTGCTACTTTCTATGATAAAAAAATTTTATGCAAAATTAAAACAAAGTGTTGCAAAGATATGTACATTTTATACAGTGTATACACAAAACTCACAGTCACCATGTAAAGAAAATGCAAGACAACATTAGAATTGTTCTTACTGTAAACATACTAAAAAATAAAAATACTGTAACTACAGATTAGATAGAAATAAAATTAGTAAAGTTCATAATGCTTATTTATGTTTTATAAAATTTAAAGTGGGCAATTGGAGTGAAAAAAAAAAACTCCTTGCTTTGTTTTGTATTGTTTGCCAATATGTCATTAGTACTGGTACAATTTCCAATACCAGTATATATCAACCTCAGTCAGTTACTGCAAAATTACTAATAATTCAAGGGCACATCAAAATGAGAGATGACATTTTGTAATAAATGTGTGATAGATGAATGCACCAAACTCATGCCATTCAAGCAATAGAATAGGTTATTGTTGAACTCAAGCATAAATATGTAACTATGATTCCTGTAATTACTACTGCATTGCTGATAGAAAGCTGTTATTCTAGCTTTTATCGGTTTCATAGTTTGATAAAAAATGAGCTTTAACAGCTTTTTTAAATCTGTAGAATGAAACTTCTTTCATACTGCTTGGAATTTCATTCCAAACTTTAATTCCTGCGAATGATAGAGACTTTTGCCCTAATCTTGTTCTAGTTCTTGGAAGAAAGAAGTTGTTTTTGTGGCTCAATCTTGTTTTATGAGTATAGCAGTTTTTTATTAGGTTAAATTTATCTGAATTTGCAAAAGATAATACATTATTGTGAATTTTGTACATTAGCTTTGCAGTTTCCAGAGAGTAAATATCCTTGAGTTTTAAGCATTTAGCTCGATAGAACAAAGGACTAGTATGCTCACGATATCCACTTCCAGTTAACAATCTGATGCTTCTTTTTTGCAGAATAAAGAGAGGTGCTAATGTTGATTTTGAAGCAGTCCCCCAACTACTTATGCAGTATTGTAGATGAGAGTATATGAGGCAGTGGTAAACAGATCTTAAGGTTTGCTCATCTACAAAGTGTTTTAATTGATTAAGAGCCCAAGATCCCCTTGCTACCTTTGAACATTGTTCCTTGATTTGTTGTTTCCAGTTTAGATTGTCGTCTATGAGAACACCTAGATACTTTATGTGATGTGATTGCTTGATTGGATTATTATCTATTGATACTTTGAGTTCAGGTTTATTTTGTTTTGTTGTCACTACCATAAACTCAGTTTTACTAAAGTTAATTGATAATTTATTCACCTTGAACCAATTGCTTACATTGACTAATTCATCATTAATATTTTGTTGCAGTGTTGAAACATTAGAATGGGAGAAGGTAAGGTTTGTATCATCCGCAAAAAGATGAATTGTGGAATTTGAGGCAAGTGGTAGATGATTGATATAAATATTAAATAACAACGGACCTAGAGTTGATCCCTGAGGAATACCGCAAATAACATCTCTTGACTTGGATTTATATTGATTTACAATTGTATACTCTTGACGGTCAGTCAGGTAACTTGCTAGTAACTGCAATGGTAATCCTCTAATTCCATACTTTTCTAGTTTCTTGATCAGTATTGTGTGATTGATGGTATCATATGCTTTTCTTAAATCTAAGAAAATAGAGCATGTAATGAGCTTTTTATCCATATTGTCAAGTAGCTTATTGTAAATATCTAAAACAGCTTCATTTGTTGAGCAATTTTTCTTAAAACCATACTGGTTTGGACTAATCAAATTATTGCTCACAAAATAATTGTTTAGTTGATCAAGCAGACACTTTTCAAAAAGTTTGGCAAAAGGATTCAAAATAGAAATAGGGCGATAATTACTGCATAACTCTCTTTCGCCTTTTTTGAAAATTGGAACAACTTCAGCGGTTTTTAACACTTTTGGAAAATATCCTGTTGATATGCATGCATTAAAAATGTTAGTTAGAACTGGAGCTATAACAGAGCCTGACATTTTTATATACTTTGTAGGAATTCCATGTCTTCCTGTACTTTTTGATGGATTCATAGCTCTGATGTAATTTACTACTTCTTCTTCAACTATTGGTTCTAGAAAAAACGAATTGCAACTACTCTGAATCAAAGAAGTGGCATTAAATTTGCCATCAATTATAGCTGGTGTTTCGATTGTAGATGCAAGGTTAACTCCTATTTCTATGAAATATTTATTGAACAAGTTACTGATGGCCTGTGGACCTTGTGCACTTTCACTTTTGGAAGCATACATTTTATTGGGAATGTTATTTTTCTTCACATTTTTCAAGTGAATAATTTTATTTATAATTTTCCAAAGCGACGAGGTGTCATGCTTATTATCATTCACTAAATTTTTAATGTAAAGTCGTTTTGCATATTCCTTAATATGAGTCAGTTTATTTCTATAGACTTTGTATTGTGCCCATGTATTACTGTCATTTAATTTAAGGGCTCTTTTGTACAATACATTTTTTTGCTGGATTGATATAAGGATTCCTTTGGATAACCATGGTTTGTTTTTTAGTTTTGTTTCCTTTCTGCTTTGTTTTCGTAATGGTGCATGTATGTTTAATGTCTTATGAAAAATGTCAATAAACTTTTCAATGTAGTTATCAATGCATTCCTCTTTGATATCACCTAATAGCTCCATTCCTTCAGTTAATTTGTCTAGAAATTTTTCTACTTCAAAATTTTTTGTATCACGAATTAGGGTGATATTTGATTTTTCATTCTTGGGCAGGCTTAAATTAGAACACACCATTACTGGCAGGTGATCACTTACATCTTCCACCAGAATAAAACTTTTGTGTTCACCCACTACATTGTTTGTATAAACATGATCTAAAAGAGTTGAGCTTGTAGTGGTTATTCTTGTCGGGTGTGTAATTAAGGGAATGCAGCCTAAGCTATATGTTAAATTCATGAAATCTTTAATATTGATATCAGAGTTACTTTTCAACAAATCTGCATTGAAATCTCCTGCGATATAATACATCAATTTTCTACTATTCATTTTTTCAATGGTTGATTCAAAACTCTTGCAAAAATCTGATAATTTCTGTTTAGGGTGTCTGTAAATTACTCCCACTATACATTTTTTGTTATTCCCTAAATCTAGTTGAATCCACATGTCTTCACAGTTAGGAATGTTTAAATCAAACTCCTTGCAAATTGAAATTGATAAAGACTCCTTAATAAAAAATTCTACTCCTCCCCATCTTGTAGTTGTGCCTTTGTGGTAAAAATGGTACCCACTTAACTTTGCATTGTATACCTGTAACAATTTAAGTTTGGTTTCACTTATAGCGATGATATCAGGTAAGGTATCATAATTTGTTAAAAGTTCATTCAATTTATCAAAATTTGCATTTAAGCTTCTTATATTCACGCAAAGCAAAGAAAATTTACACTTTTTGTTAATAATATTGGCTTCGGCCTGTGAGCAGTATTTTGAGTCAACCAAACCAGAATTGAAATCATTTAGTAAGCTTTTTATCTTGTTGTCTACCTGTAAGCATTTAGCTGGGAAAAACGAATTATTTGTGTGATTAATATCAAAGTTTAGTTTGTCATCATTTCTCATTTCATTCAACAATTGCTTATCATCTAGGGTTTGAAAAGGAAACAATTCACTGCAACAATTTTGGCAGAGGTATGGTTCAGTAGAAGAACAAAGAGTGTGAAATTTATCACCTTCATTTTGCAAACAAAACGCGTCATCAACATTACATTCATTTGTAATGGTAGAAATTGATGCAGTAGAGTGACTTCGCTGGTATGTATTCATACAGCTTGGTTTTGAACAGCTCGAGTGGCTGTCATCTTTATTACTGTGTCCCTTATTTAAATTATAAGGGTCAAGATCATTTTGGGAAGTCATTTTTAATGCATTCATTTTACCATTATTCGCACAACAATATGTAGCCTATTGTAAGTTAGGCTACTAACTATTATTAGCAGTGTCTTCATTCACCATTAAATCCAAATCCTTTTCGTTTTTAATCGCAATGACTTCTGCTTGATCAGTTTGTTTCACGAAGATGTTTCCATTCGTTGTCCAGAAGTACTTAAATCCAATCTTTTTTGCCTTTTGTTTTGTTAGCCAAAATAGTTTTTTGCGCGGTCTTGTAAGATTTGCGTTCACGTAGATCTTTTCAGTTCCTGGTACAGAGAAATTGACCAAGCTTGCCGTTCTAGTTGCTTTTCGGTTTGCATATATTTTGTTACGCACATCACGGTTCGTAAAGCGTGCAATGATTGGTGGGCTTCGGTTTTCTGGATTCTTGGCTGGCAAGCGATGCGACGTTGATATTTGCTCTGGGGTTAAACTGACATCAAGCAGCTTAGCCACCTCGATGACTATAGCATTTGTATTTTCCCCATCCTGTACAGGAATCCCTACTATTTCTAGATTCTGCCTACGTCCGTATTGTTCTAAGCAATCTAACTTTTCCACCTCGCTCTCGCTTTGATTTTTCAGTTCTTTTGATTGCGATTTTAGTTCTTTGTTTTCCTTCAAAAGTTTATCGTAGCTTTCGTTCAGGCAATCGTATTTCTCGCAAATAAACGACTGACTTTCCTTAACCACAACCAACTCAGCTTTCAATGCGTTTATTTCTGCATCGTAGACCTTTTTTAATGCATTGATGGCCTCATTTATCTTTTCGGTAACATATTTAGAATTTACTTCTTGGATTTGAGTTAGGCTTTTGGTTGTTCTACTGCGACTTCGTTTACCAGGACTCATGATACCTATTTTATGACGTAACAGTTCTCAAAATGGCTGAATTCAAGTGAAAAATGACTCGGGTGCTGACTGCTGAAGGAAAGCTAAAATCTTCAAAATTTTTTTAGTAAATATGGCAGTTCTGCTCACTTCTTTCTTCTGAAATTCGGTCAAAAGATTCTTTAATGATTTCGGAATAATTTAGTCTCATTTTGTCTGAATAACGTTTTCTCTTTTTAGCGAAAAAAGTGTTTAAATCTTGCTAGTTTAAGAGAAAAAAAAACACGTCCTCTCTCTATGAACGATATCTTTGCTCCAATATTATCAAATTTCTTCCACTTCCGCTTCTACAAATAACTAACCGCTTCCACCGCTGCTGCTTCCAGCTTCCGCTTTCACATCCCTGTTCCAAACAACGGTATAGATGTTGAATTCATCGTAGAAAGGGCAAGAGCTATAAATTTGTTGTGGAAGAAAACATGCAGCTACCAGCAAAAATGAACAATCAAAAATACTAACCTTTTCGAAGCTTGTTTGATGACGTCGTTGTCGAATCCCATCATTCTTGCTTGTGTTACATCAGTTGATGATCTCATTTCTTCGGTTATTTTTTGATTTCTTTCTACAATTTCAAGCTGTGGGTCAATTACAACTGGAGAACTTATCAAACCATTTCTTGGAGGTGTGCGACTCCTTTGACTCGGTCTTGAGTGAAGAGTTCGAATGAGAAATTGGGCGGCTTGGCCAGAAGACGGATTGTAAAACTTCGGTCTTTGTAATCCGGGATTTCTCAACACGATTTGGTGGACATAATCTAGGCCTTTCTGTTGCAGGACGAACTCACAAAGAGGAAACCATTTGGCGTGCTCCTCCATGGGATCGTCATCCCGCTCCCAGTTCTGCAATCCTCAATTACAATACCAGCATTTGACTCGGTCTCTTTCCCCGAGGTAATACATTCCGGTATCAACGATTTGCTGCGGAGTCGCACGGATTCGGTGAGCAGGCCAGATGCTGGAATTGTCGAGGAAAGTTTGCAAGCGAACTTCGCTACTCCGCATGTGCGGATTTACAGGATGGAGGCATGGAAAGATGTCTCCAAGATTTTCTGAAGGTTCCCGATAATTACACTTGCAGACACTTACATAGACTGCAAAAATTAATAAACGCCCACACTGCACACTACACAGTATACACATTGCAAAAGTACATGAACATTCATTGCTACTTAATCATGCAACAAAAATGTACAAGTTCTGCTTGCCAGGAGTTTTTTTAGTTTAATTTACGCTATTTGTAGAAAGCAAAAATTTTTATAGAGTGTGTTATAAGCATTGAGTAATAATACACGTTATAGTTTTGCAGTACTTGTGCTTACTTACTGGAATATTTGTTGTGCCTCTTCCATTTATGAAGTCACAATCCAGTTTATGCCAAGCAGATGAAGCAACATCATCACCTAACAACCAATTGTCACTGCATTGTCCGCACCTAAACATAATTATTTGCAATAAATTCATAATAAAGCACAATAGTACTACCAAATAATTTGCTTTTAATCACGTAAAAACAAAATACAATATTATTTCATCAATTAGTTACTCACGAAAAACATTTGACTCTGTCCTGGTATCCAGTGTAAAAGAATCCATGAGCAGCAAATTCACAGGGGTAAATCGGGGAATTCCGTGGGTATAGATCAAACGTCGACAATCGGTAGGTTTCGCGTTCGGGGTTTCCTGAAAAATACATCCAATTTAACGAAATGTTCCGCTTATTTATCCTTCTGTAGAATGAGAAAATAATTTGTCAGCACTAACCCCAACTTAAACTAAACAAGTACATGCTCTGATCTATGCAATGCAAAACGTTTAGCTTTAGAGGGTATTGAACCTATAACCTCGCGAGTCATATAATTTAACTATACGTTTCCTGCAAATGTTGACGTCTTTTTTCGATTTACTCTGGATTTTATAATTTTATGACCAACTCAATTGCCTACATTATTTTGAACAACATTGTGTGAATTTTTTGTGAAAACTTTGATAGATTTTTTACAATTTTGTTTTACAAGTTTAAGTTTGAAAAGTGTTTCCTAATTTTGCAAAACAGTCAAATACCTGGTCGTATATAAATGCTTTTCTGTCCCGGTGGGTCTCGTTTTGAGACAATTTTCCGCCCTTCTCTTTCAATTTCGTCTATCTTCAAAATTTTTGTGCAGTCAAAATCCATGTTTGTGAATTGGTTGCTCTGAGATCGACTTTCAGCTCCGCACTGCTTTGAAGTTTCAACACAAATAGCGCCTGCGGTCTTGGAATTTGTATTTTATGGTAGGGTTAACGTTACGTAATACGTCAGTGCATAATGCGTAACGTACGCCGGCGCGACTTTGTGTAATCACAGAGAACTATATTCTCTGTGGTGTAATATCAGAAAGTCTACATAAACCGCACATACACGGAAATAACGTGAAGTTCACAACCTAATTATTTTAAATTTAGAACTGATGGTTTGACAATCGACATCAAAATTGCTGTTCATACGCAACACATAATAGCCTAAATAGCGGTACTCTGAATTTAAATAATTGAAATAATGCAAAAATTATCAAAAAAAAAGATAATTGAAATATACATGTAAATGATTTAAAAAGTATACTTTTAGACGTTGAAATATGACTTTTATCTATTATAAGAGGAAAGTAAAAAAAGAAATTAATGATGAGCTATAAAACTAGCTATGGTATAAAACCTTAAAACATACTGTTTCGGAATGACATTTGGTTTTTCTCTTGTGTTCTTGGCCTTGGCCTAGAGCCTTGTGTCCTCCGTTCCACCTTTGTTTAATAACGCCTATTTAAGTCGAATCTACGGCTAAGTTAAGAATGACGTTTAACAGAATTGCAATAGTTTTTAACGACAGTATAAGCGGTCGCTGAGAGAATTACCAATTTCGACACTTCCTTGCAAAAATGGTAAACTCTTTACCACCCCTGAAGATTGTTACGCGACTTTTGGGGAATCGCGACCTACAGTTTGGGAAGCCCTGGGCTACAGCAACATGCAATACTGTATCAATAATTATGAAAATACATTACATACAGGTACGCATACATTGTGATTCTTTAAAAATTATTAGCTTTTTGGACATATTTTTTCTCTCAAATGACTTGCTTCTCACTCCTTAGTGCTACGCTCTGATGCCTTTTATTTGAGTTTGAGTAATCTCAATATAAACTAATCAAGCTACGTTTGAGTAATCTCAATATAAACTAAAGAGCCAAAACGTGAGCGAACATATTCTTACTGAACGTTTCAAGACATCAGTAGTCGTCTCATCATTAGCAGATAAATGATTAACGTAATAGCAACTTCTCACAAGCAAAGTACAGGAAAAAAGGCAAAGCAAATGCAAAAGCAAAGTGACAGTATTTGTCGCTGGAGACGCCGGATGAGTCAGCGGCAAACAACACCAACAATGGAACAAAATCTTTTGGTAACAAACAATAAAGCATTTGCTTTTTACAGAAAAAAGGCAAAACATTTGCTTTCTTTTCTGTGCTTTGCCCCTTGGCTTTGCTCATGACAAGTTGCTGTTGTCTGAATCAATATTGTTTGTTACCAAAAAGCTTTTTGTTCCATTGTTGGTGTTGTTTGCCGTCTGACTCATCCAGGGTCACCAGCGACTAACACTGTAACTTTACTGTTGTAACATTAAATCCTCGTCATGTTTGGTTAAGACAAGACAAATTAATTTAGTCACTAATTATTGTAACTATGATAATTGTAAATAATACCCAACAAAAAAAAACAACAAACTTATGGTAACTGCAACATCTGAATCAGCGCTGTCCAGCTCTGTGCTTAATAAACTTATGGTAATATAATAATGGCACGTTACTTTGCATGTGCTTAGCATGCGACAGGGAAGTTGCGAATGGACTCTGCGGTATTCGAGTCAAGCAAACACCCTAAACTTCAGAGTTGAAAATCGCTAGTTTTGCCGATAAATTTGAATTTGTGAAAAAGCGAATGGTGACCAGTGACGATCGGTGGCAAAAAGTTTTGGGTATTCAAATAAAAATTTATTATTGCGTCGTTTATTTCGTACATGAAGTAATTGCGTATCCGGTCTGCGCATGTGGAATTATGTTCATACGTGTAGGTGACATTTGATATTTATACTGCGTTTGTACTGGGCTTTTTAAAAGTAAGAATTGAAAGACAAAGTTTGACTGGGGGGAGTAGCAAAAACACGTTTGGAAGTAAAAAGTTTTGGCTCGAATTGAGGGTAGTGTAGCTGAAGTTAATTTTCTCGTCTCGCTTAAGCTGTTGAGTGAAATGAGTCTAGTGGAGGTGCAGAAAAATGAAAAAGATAAACCATTACTTCTGCAATGATTAATTTAAAGTAATAACAACGTCACTCAATTCGAGCAAGAGATCAAAACTTTTAATACGCCTTTACGACATCAAATGATCAGTTGCCTTTAAAAAGCAAAGAAAAAGACAAGCTGAAACAGCTTTGGCCGTTTGATTAGCTATTCAAACAAAACTGTCTACCAGAAAGAGCAGAGCGCTAGAAGCGACCAAGTTTCAGAATTACTGTAGATCAGGGCGCCCAACCTTTTTACTGGTACGGGCCACATTTACGGAAGAAAAGTTTTTGCGCGCTAAATGCATTTTTGCCAAGAGTAAACTCCAAATAATTGCAAGTTTGTTGTACAAAATCGGTGCTCACTTTCGCCAGTATTACCAGTATCTGTCCCAAAAATAAGTGAAGACCAAAAAAAAAAAGGTCTTCGCCGCAAATCGGTGCTGATTTCCATCAGTATAACGGAAATCTGTCCCAAAAAGAAGGTTTTGGTTTAGACCTTTTTATTTGCCAGAAAATGCTATGTAAGCCTTTCCATGAGGAAATCAATCGCGCAAAAAGACCTCGCAAGCCACACGAAACAGCTTCGCGGAAAACTATTTGCCAGAAAACCACGGGTTGGGCACAGTGGTGCCGAAACCCGGGGGGGGGGGGGGGAATATATGCCCCCAATAATTTGGCTGTATCCCCCCAATAGTTTGAGAAAGGTTCACTTCTGCATCCCCCCAATAATTTGAAAGGGTGTACACCTAAGCGTAAATTTGGGGAAAAAAGTGTTATTCTCTTGCTGAAGATCTTTTTTTTTTGGTTTTCACCTAAAACCGGGGAGAAAAAGTGTTCTATTTTTGGAGAAGACCTTTTTTTGGTCTTCACCTGAATTCGGGGAGAAAAAGTGTTCTGTTTGCACTTTTCTTTGGTCTTCACTAAATTTCCACACCTGAACAAAATCGTGGTCGAGGTTCATCCCCCCCAATGTTGAAAATAGGGCAAAATTGGGGTAAAATTGCAAATTATTCCCCCCAATACTCAACAAAGATCGGCACCACTGGTTGGGCAGCCCTGCTCTAGATGCCAGAAAGTTATTTAAAAGTAAATTCCATTTGCCTTTCTGCTGAAACAAATTTTGTTATGACTGAATCTTGAAAAGATTTGGTTTTTGTGACGTCTGTCAGTAATTGTGACTCGGTGGATAGAAGGCTTAAATCTGAAAGCCTGCCTTGTTCCATTTTATTTTGCGAAAATGATTTGACACAAGAAAACGATCTTTCAACGGGTTTGGGTCTACCTGCAGCAACGATTGCTTTTTTTTTCTTCAAAAGTTTTTTGAGTGAAGGAACATCCCACTAAACTATCCACAACATTTCTTGTGTAATATTGCTGTAATAATTTACTTCGACGAATTTTAAGTTTTCCTCATAGTGCGTTGTTTTTGCTAAAAAACTTTCAATTTTTTTGCTGTTAATTTTTTGATACGGAGAAAGTATTATGGTGTTTCCGGGTAGTTAATTTAATTGACAGGCCTTTAACTATCGATATCGCAACCACAGCAGGCGCAGGCAGCCGAAGGCAAAGTAATCACGCTCACTATCTGAAAACCTACGATGACGCCAATCGTAACGTTTCTGCACTTGAGCAAATTTGATTGGTTAATACAGAGGCGGGGCGTTATATGGTTTGACTTTGCTACGCCATTTTGGGTTTACACAATTTCGCTTTGATACCTTCCAGCACAGTCAAGCTACTCACCGATCGTCACTAATGGTGACCATTATGAACTTTTAATACTCGGGCACGCCAAAGGAAGAACGTTCTCACGTCATCGAAAGGTTCGATATTTAATCCACTATTAAAATATCTAATCCACCTCTGCAATTTAGTTGTGCGATAACGAGGAATGTTTAGATGCGTTTTGTCAGTAGATTGCTGTGTAGCTCGATTTGAATGTTCCGTGGATTTAAGAAAAAATTGCAAAGTGAGTTTGGATCTTTGCAGTAAATGTTCAGTGAACAAATTTAGCAATTGGTCGGTAGCGTGGCCAACAGGGTAAAGACCTTGTTTTTTACTACGATCCTGATCGCATGATCTGGGTTCAATCCGCACCCTGGTCACGTTGTTGCATTCTTGGATAAGACGCTTTACGATGATTATCTCTGCTTGGTGGCTTCGAACAAGCAGCAAATGCAGTGGACGAGAATTCGAAGAAATCCACAAGAACATTGGATAACTGGAAACTCCCAAGCAGGTGCGGATTCCTCCAATCACGAAGTAGTCATTGCTCTGAAAAGTGTGCGGATCGTTCAATAAGTTAGCGTCTGACGCTGTCCGGTGACAGGAAGATAAATATGTGCAACAACAACAATTTTTTCGTTTCCACAGATCATCTATTTGTAACTTTTTAAATCGACTATAAAACGAATTGGTACCGTCCCTGTAATGACATCTAGCGACTATGTTTATCGATTGGTTTTGTAACAAGGCCGCAAAAACTCAAAGTTTTGAACCACTTACGCTAGACATATGAAATTTTCAGGAAAAGATAAACTTTGACAAAACCTAGGGCTACCAAAATGGGGGGTCCTCCGTAGACCGAGCCGCCAAAACTTAAACTTTTTAACCACTTGCGTTAAGCAGATGAAATTTTCAGAATAGGTAAATAGATGTGAAAGATAGAATATGAAAATATTTGAGAGTACCACGTTAGAGTGTTCCCCTATAACAAGGACACCAAAACTCAAAGGTATATTATGGCCCCCCCTTTCGAAAATTTTGCGTGCGCTACTGCACGCTACTTCGATTTCTTACCACAGACGAACTCATGAACTCCATGCACTAAGTTTAAAGCCACAAACTGGCAAATGCAGTAACCATAAGTTATTCCTAAAGCACCAAACTTGCAATTTAAATTAGCATATGGCTATTACAGTATTGCTAAGTTCTGCTAGTACGAAACATATGGTAACCAACTACTTAGTTTTATGATATAGCGCAGCAAAACTTTGATGGTCTATACTAGTCGACTCATTTTCTAATAACTGTAGATGTAAAACTGGTGTTTTCTTGACTGCACCAGTTGCAGCGCAGCAAATTAAATCAAATCTTTCATTATACTCGCTATAATACGCCGAAGCATGTAACGAGTTGGCAGGCCCATTTCCGCGTCATTGCGCCCGGGCAACAAAAATGGCTTGCCACGTCTGCAACATTTTGAAAAGAGCTGTTTGCCTGGGCGCAATGACACTGAGGCGGGTTCCGCAAACTCGTTACACGCTGCTGCGTAATACCGGTAAAGCAAGTATAATGAAAGATTTGATACCGTTACTGGAAAAGTTTATTCCAATGTTTGATATAGTGGTCCTAATATAAACGTTTTTTTGCCCCGGCAGGTCTCCTTTTGAAACAATTATGTATTTCAATTTTGAGACAATTTTATTTCCCTTCTATTTCAGTCTGTTCATTTTCAAATTTTTGTGCAGTCAAATAACTCAAAGAACATGTTCGTGAATTTGTTGCTCCAATAGTAACTCTCTACTTTCAACGAACTTTGAACACGCTTCAACTTGTTTTTGTGTCATGTTTTTGTGATGTATCAGCGTTGCTCCATATCTGCCTCGTTTGAGTGATTCAGTTTCCCAAAACGAATGGTTTTCTATCTTTTTTTATCTGTGAGCTTGCGAGCTCAAGTTAGTTTCTTTTTACCAAATTTCGACGCCATTAGGACAAAAGAGGCAGAAATGGAACCTGTATATGTAGCTTGTTTTGGGCGTGGCGAGAGAGTTTTCATAGAGTGGTATAGAGTTCTTATAGAGTTTACGAAAAGTGTTGCCAGAGTTTTATAGAGGCTAATAATAAAAGTTTTTATAGAGCTTTTACAAGTGTGATCGAGTTTTTATAGAGTTTAATACGAAGAGTCAGATAGCGAAATACAATTCCTCTTCATCATCATTCCAACATCCTCCATACCATTGCAATTTTCTTATTCTTACAAACTGCAGTCATGGTTGACGATTCAGCACAAACAATAAAATTTTTATTATCACAAGCCGCTGAAAAATTAACAGATTTGAAGATATTCAGCACCATTTAGGCCAATGGCGCGCTTATGCACGAAAATAAAAATTAACCTGAGAACCACTAAAAAGGAAACTATTGGATAGCAAAACGATTGTTGTCGTTCGCTAGCGACCTTCGTCTCTTGAACGAAAGTAGAACTTTTATGCTCGAATAGACTGTGTTTATTCAAACGCAACGTCACGCATAAAGATTGGTTCAACTTTGTTTACCGTTGCCGCGTTGTACCGATGTATTTTGTAAGCGTTTTTTATGGAGCGCCGTTTGTGTACCCGAATTTGTACAATGTTTTTTTGCATATTTAATTAAATAGTCATTTTAATTAAACATGCAAAAATAAATATACAAAAAAAACTAGTGCAAAAATAAATTTGCAGAAATTTTTTGTGCGGACTTTTTTTGACTATTTATTTTTGCAATAAGAAAAAATTGCGCAGAATATACCGTTGCAAAAGTAAATAGTCAAAAAAACTGCGCACAAAATAAAGCGTTGCAAAAATAAATAGTCAAAAAAACTGCGCACAAAAATAAAGCGTTGCAAAAATGCGCTGCAGACATTTTTGTATAATTGTTAGTGGAGCGTGGCAAAGCTGCTCTTTGATGCGCTATCGGCTGTTCTTTAATGCGCTCTATGAGCAGCCGAGAGCGCTTTGCCACGCTCCACTAACAAATATACAAAAATGTCTGCAGCGCATTTTTGCAACGCTTTATTTTGTGCGCAGTTTTTTGACGATTTATTTTTGCAACAGTTTATTCTGTGGCATTTTTTTCTTGTCGCAAAAATAAATAGTCAAAAAAAGTCCGCACAAAAATTTTTGCATATTTAGTTTTGCACTAGTTTTTTTTTGTATATTTATTTTTGTATATTTAATTAAAATGACTATTTAATTAAATATGCAAAAAAGCACTGCATAAATTAAGGTACACAAACGGCGCCCCATAGTTTTTACCATTTGTATACCGTTGTTACGATACATTTTGTAGGCGTTTTTTGTTTCAACTACAGTAGTGCAGTCGCCAGCAGAGTTCACGAGCACCCAAAAAATGTATTTTTTTCACCTATATTTTTGAAATCCTGAATAAATGTTCTTTTAAAATCGCCAATGTTTCCACCCAATTTCCGGTTGCTTTGGCGGAAATCGGGGATTCCCCGGCGAAATGGTGTCGAATTTTTTCGCTGAGGTAGGGTTGATTTGGATTCTAAAAATCGTATTTCTGTGTCAAGTAGACAGTCGATTTTAGATTCAAACGAAAGAGGAAGATAATTGCAAACTTTTCGTCAAATAATTTTTGGGTTGTTTTATTATGACGTCACGATACGGCTGATTGATTCCAAATTTTTACAAAAAATTTTGAATTAGAGTGCATATCGTTAGTTATTACAGCCAAAGTTGACGGAATAATGTCATGAAAGTTGCAACATCGATAAAACAGTTTCTCACCGACAAAATGAAACAACCAAAATGACATCTCTATGATGTCATTAGAGAAAACTACGTAGTAAAATGCAAAATCGAGTAGACGCGCTTTTCAAACAAATTGCACGTGACAGCGAGTATTTTGATCGCGGCGCTGCGGTTTTAGTAGCCAAGATCAAAGAATATCAATTTTACCGTCGTAAACGCACCAAATGACGTTTGTATTAAACCTTTTTTACAGTGTGAGTGCATGAAGATAAACTCTGTTCAAAATTTAAGAACAAAATAAGAACAATTTTATTCTCCGTGCAAGAAAAACTTTTCAGAAGTTTTTTAAAATTTTATTGCTATTTTGAGGCAAAGCATAATATTGCACTAGCAAAATGTTCAGGCACATTGTTTCGAAAAGTCATACAGTTGGTAGAGTAAGAATAAAACGGTATATAAGTGGTGTTTCTAACATTTTCTTATAAAAAGGTATCAAATATTTACGGAAAACAATATTGTCACCAGCAAAAAAGCGTGGATAAGCTCATTCAGATGTTTTTATTTTCTGTGTTGTCCTGATCGGACTCTTTGTTCGCAAAAGTGTCTTTTAAAATAACTTAAGAATTGCTTGTTGCAAAAGCTATTTTGATTGTTGTTCATACAGCAAATACTTGTAAGAAATAGCGGGAACGCTGTCACCACCTACAATCCTTCACAAAATCGTAAGTTGATGGGCGAAGGATCTAAAAAATTTTGGGGGGGCGTTGCTGAGAAAACTGATGGCTCCGCATTTGGAGATATTAACCGATTTTTACTGTTAAAACATAACTGACTCCATTTTAAGGGGTAACAATTATTCACAAACACCGTATTCACCATACTCTAAAAATGAAATGTTTATCATTTCAGATCGCTTCACCCGGTGTTGAGATCATCTCATTCAAAATATATAAAAAATTTCTTGAAGAAAAGGCACTCCGTGAAGAAAAGCGTTGACTACTTCAACGAATAAAACAGTCTGTTAAGTGTTAAATTTTTATTGTTGCTGTAAGGTGTACGGTAATGTGCTTGCAGTATACGTAGGAAACTTACATGCTAGCCAGTGGCGTAACTAGAGGTTAGAGCCAGAGGGCATGGAAAACTTAACTAGAAATTCACTCCACGTTTTTCTGTCAATTTTGAGTGAAGAAAAAAGAACTTTACCGAAGATTTGGTGCTTTTTTCCGTCAAATTTAGTTAAAGTCTAAAAAGGGTCTTGACCGAGAATCGGTTGCTTTTTTCCGTCGAGTTTTAGGTGAAGACTTTCCGCTTTTGTCGTTTGTTTTTCCCCCAAACTTTGTTGCCATAATTTATAAAGGGACCTACATTGGAGGAAAATTCTTCCCTGCCTCGCGCTCCCCTCCCGTCAGTTACGCCAGTGATGCTAGCCCCTGCTATTTATGCACTTTTTTTTTTGATCAAAACACCCCTGACGCTTGCGATAACGGAAAAGCAGTTTGTTTGTAAGATTTAAAATTTTATTTTGTCGCGTACTGTTTTTAAAATTGGTTTACTCACTTTTTTAAATGCAGTAGATGCAGATTGAAGAAAAAGTCATCAAGACATGGTAAAACTCAAACTCAAACCAAGTTGTCGTGTATGAAAATGAAGCAGCAACAGGTCTTTTTGCAATTGTTAATGGTTTATAATATAGTATACTTAATGTGTCAGCCGTTTTTAAACATCTTTCGACTAAAATTATTTTGGAACGATCTACGAAGTTTGTCTATCACAAAAGGCCACTTCTTTAGTCCCCTTAATAAGTCTGATTGGATTTCAGCAGCTGCTGAGAGCTCCGCTTCCTAATCCCTTCCGTGGTTTTATTCCTCTGGCGTGTTAGCATGATCAACCGACTCATTATTTAAACACATTGTAGCCAAACGCCACTACTTTGTGCAAAAATTAAGTGAAGAGCCATACAAGACTTCATTAAATTAGGATTCCTCTCACTAAAAAGCGTCACGATTGCACTCGCCAGCTCTCTTTCTACCGGCTGCTCTGTGAAAGTGGCCCATAGCTATACCTTGCAAACTTTTGGGACCATCCCGTTAATTACTTTATTTTACATTGGGTCAGTAAATTACAATCAAATTTATCAAACGGGTGTATACGTCATCGAGAACTTGAGTTTGGACAACTTCAGGCAGGTGGACTTGCACTATACGCACTTACGTAGTATGCCAGGGTCATTAGGCAGGAAACCTGCAGTGTGGTTTGGGGTGTCTGAAATTTTTCTAGGAGCGTGATGGAGTAGTGAAAAACCGTTCAGCGATGCTAATTCTATTATTAGTCTCATGCCTTCAGAAGATTTGGATCTTATACACATTCTTTCATAGGCGTAGCTAGCCCCCCCCCCAACTGACATGCTACCAATGATGAAATGTCACAAAAATACTATTGCTTCTTCGGTTTCTTTTAGCATCTTCGCGTACAACAGTACACTCCTACAGCAGTAGTTAACAAAAATATTGATCCAGGGGGTCGGGGCCCCTTCAATTTAAGGTTTGCCAATCAATTTAAACGTATAGGCCGAGTAAAATTACGGGTTTTTATCCTAAAAGTTGCTAACTGAGGCCCTCATCTAACCTTTTTATAAACGTAATGCAATAGCCAGGGACGGACGTAACATATGGCTCGTAGTGCCATGGGCCCCGCGCTCAGATAAAACTTTTTTTTTGGTCTTCACCTGTATTTGGCAGGAAAATATTGCAAAAATCTCAGAATGCCAGGAGCTCAACTCAAAGTAAATCCGGCCCGGGCAATATTATGGTTTGTAGGCGTAACTATCTATTGCACATTTTTCAATAACAATTCACCTCCACTTCGCCAGTTTTTATGCAACAAAATACTTCTGAAAAAAATTAGCTACAGTAAGGGGAATGCTCGTTGAACAATTTTTTGAATTGAGAGGACCTGGGCTCCCTCGCCATACATGTACTCCTATAACTGGTTGTTTTCATGACAAAACAATCACTAAGGAAAATATTCGACTGGATCTTTATTTACTGCTAAATAAATTGCAGGAGGCATGTACATTACTTCCCCCGACCTGGGACAAATCACTAACAAAATTTAACCCCAAAATGCAAGATTTTAAACGTGCTTTGGACTTAAATTGCAAGTAAAAGGTGGACTGAACAACTTAATATTTTCAATTGGCTTTCAAATGTTAAAAATCTAGAACTTTTAAAAGGCTCTGAATACGTGTGAAATGTGCTCCAATGGTATTAAAATAGCTTTTTTTCCAAAAAATTACGAAAAATCGCCCAGCGGCTAGGGGCTTTGCCCCCAGACCCACATAGTCTTCGGCGGCTAAGGGCTTCGCCCCCAGATCCCCGTTTGTGATACGTTTGAATTACAGTACACTTCTTTACTCAAACACGTCTCCCAATTTAGACTTTTTTGCATTTTATCTATTGGTTTAATCCCTCTTCTTGAACGAATTCCTAGTTACGTGCCAACACCAGACCACGGCTTCTGATCTTCCATTTTACGATAACTTTGCCCCCACTAAAAATTCCTCTTTCGAAGTTTCTGATGAGGTCATTGCATGTGATTTGTGGTTTGGAGCTCCCCCAATCAAAAATCCTGGCTACGCCTAAGTTATGCATTCGTTTAACAAAATTATGGTAGGACGCATTGTGAAGCCAGGAAAGCCAGAAGTCTTCCCAATATACTTTGTTTTTTAAGAACCGTAAACTTTGGGTTGAGGCTGGTTGTTCTTAAATTTTCACCATATTTCAGCCTCATTTGCTCTTAACTTTACTGAAGAATAAACTACACAAATTATCCTTCTTTGGTTTAAATTTGTCTCTTATTATAGGTCATGCTTACTCTTAGTTTTTGCTATCCTTCTCCTTTAAGAGAAGGATAGCAAAACTCTGTTGATTTCTTACAAAAATGCTTTACAAAACATTTTATTACTTAGCCCCTTTAGCTTCTCTTGGTTTTCAAAGTACGTTAAAAAGCGTATCTGGGTTAATTTTCTAAATAACTTGGCTAAGGGGGGCTTCAATTTAATCCTAGTAATTACGTCACTTGTGGTCAAATGTCACGCTTACCGTAACACGGCTACGTATGCGTTCAATGATTTCAAATAATTACCGGTGCTTCTAAAAATGTTTGTTTAAAGACTCCGCACTTGGTGGATGATACAAATTATACTCACAAAAAAGCTGTATAGACTCTGGTTCGATCCCCAATCGAGTTAAATTATATAAAGATTCGAATTCACAGCTCTGCTGCTTGACGATCAGAAAAGGCATTATGTGGAGTTTCCATTGCTTGTGGTAAACATGTAGGAAGATAGCACTTCGACACAAAGATAGGAAGGTCTTTTGTTGTCTCTTGATCAAAGCAAATTGACAATGATAAAATAATTATCTAATGTTGTTGATATTTTCTTTGTATGATTTTACTTTTTAAGTTTAAATATTCTTAGATACTGAAGATCACAATTTTTTTTTGATTATATGAGGGGCAATTTGATATGAAAATTGTGCACTATTTTACACAAATAATTTAATCAAACATCTTTTGTAGCAAACAATTCATTAGTTATTTTAAAAGACACTTTTGCGAACAAAGAGTCCGATCAGGACAACACAGAAAATAAAAACATCTGAATGAGCTTATCCACGCTTTTTTGCTGGTGACAATATTGTTTTCCGTAAATATTTGATACCTTTTAATAAGAAAATGTTAGAAACACCACTTATACACCGTTTTATTCTTACTCTACCAACTGTATGACTTTTCGAAACAATGTGCCTGAACATTTTGCTAGTGCAATATTATGCTTTGCCTCAAAATAGCAATAAAATTTTAAAAAACTTCTGAAAAGTTTTTCTTGCACGGAGAATAAAATTGTTCTTATTTTGTTCTTAAATTTTGAACAGAGTTTATCTTCATGCACTCACACTGTAAAAAAGGTTTAATACAAACGTCATTTGGTGCGTTTACGACGGTAAAATTGATATTCTTTGATCTTGGCTACTAAAACCGCAGCGCCGCGATCAAAATACTCGCTGTCACGTGCAATTTGTTTGAAAAGCGCGTCTACTCGATTTTGCATTTTACTACGTAGTTTTCTCTAATGACATCATAAAGATGTCATTTTGGTTGTTTCATTTTGTCGGTGAGAAACTGTTTTATCGATGTTGCAACTTTCATGACATAATTCCGTCAACTTTGGCTGTAATAACTAACGATATGCACTCTAATTCAAAATTTTTTGTAAAAATTTGGAATCAATCAACCGTATCGTGACGTCATAATAAAACAACCCAAAAATTATTTGACGAAAAGTTTGCAATTATCTTCCTCTTTCGTTTGAATCTAAAATCGACTGTCTACTTGACACAAAAATACGATTTTTAGAATCCAAATCAACCCTACCTCAGCGAAAAAATTCGACACCGTTTTGCCGGGGAATCCCCGATTTCCGCCAAAGCAACCGGAAATTGGGTGGAAACATTGGCGATTTTAAAAGAACATTTATTCAGGATTTCAAAAATATAGGTGAAAAAATACATTTTTTGGGTGCTCGTGAACTCTGCTGGCGAGAGAAAGAGAGAGACATGTTTATTTTGTTGTATCTAATATAAATTCATCACATAACAAACACAAGTCACATAAATAACATAACTGTGATAGCAACGGGAAAGCTGCGAAGGGACCACTCGTATAGGTCTTCTAGTTAAGCAGCCACCAGACTGCACTACAGTGTATTTTGTCGTATATATATGTCGGAAACTTCCGATATATATCAGAAATTTAAGATATAATTTGCAGGCTTTTTTTGTTCCAACGTAGAGTGTACTTTGTCGTATATATAAATGTCGGACAAATTTCATTGTAAATAAGCTCAAAAAAGCGGTGTTACAAAATAAATGATATTTTTCCAAACGGCGCCACATACGAATGCGAAACTCAAGTGTTTGAAACAGTAACCTACATATAACAGATCGCACTTTTCTTCAAACAACCAAGGGACTTTTTTTCACACTTTGCCGGTAAATTGTCAGCGAAGTCGCGTCACAGCAAATTACTAAAATATAAAAATATTTAGTGTCTTCTTTGGTAGTTTGTTGGAAATATAATACAGGGTGTTCCAAAATGGTTGACCCCATTCTAAATACCCATATCTCGGAAACTACTGGATGGATCATAATGAAACTTAATACACTTTATGTTAAAGATCATAAGTTTTATTGGCTAAATTTACGAAGAAAAGTGCAAATATTTGTTGATTCTGTGACAGATTTTCATAAATGTTCAATATAAGCGCCGTCTGTGACTCTGCACACGTTGAGTCGGTATTCGAGCTCGTGCCAAACTCGCTGTAGCATGTCTTCGGTAACAGTTTCCAGTGCAGCTCTAATTCTCTCTTTCATTTCTTCAATGTTAGCTGGAAGAGGAAGTACAAAGACTAGTCCTTTCACATAACCCCAAAGGAAAAAATCACACTGAGAAAGGTCGGGTGATCGTGATGAAACGGCCACCACGAATACCGACTCAACGTGTGCAGAGTCACAGGTGGCGCTCATATTGAACATTTATGAAAATCTGTTATAGAACCAACAAATATTTGCACTTTTCTTTGTAAATTTAGCCAATAAAACTTATGACCTTCAACATAAAGTGTATTAAGTTTCATTATTATCCATCCAGTAGTTTCCGAAATATGGTATTTAGAATGGGGTCAACCATTTTGGAACACTCTGTACTAGTATACTACCTGTACTTGTACTCAGGGGCGTATTTAGGGGGGGGCATTGTGCCATGGCCCTCCCCTTTGGGTCGCCAGGATTGTAAAATTGCGTAGTAAAGTAAGCAAAATTGAGGCATGCCCCCCCCTTTGCAAGTTGGGCATAAGGTTTGATCTCACAAATGGTGTGTTCTATGCGTTTCTTCTAGGCATTGGGCTTAAAATCGGACTAAATTTGAGTGAAGACCTTTTTCTTTTTTGCTCTTCACCTCAATTTGGGCGAAAAATCGGACTAAATTTGAGAAGAACAATTTCTGATTCAGATCTTTGTCCTCCTTAAATTTTCTGCCCCCCCCCCCCCCCCCCCTTTCCAAAATCCTGCGTACGCGACTGCTTGTACTGTCGGGCTTCAACGTCTCGCATGGGAATAAGAATACATTATATAATAATGTCGTTTTCCATTCTACTGAATACATTTGTCCAAGTTCGGCAAAGCAATGGTTATAATACACAATAGGAGCAGAAATTAATTACGTGGTTAACAACACAGCTTCAGTCTGCAAAATAAAAAAATTGAAATAAATTTTTGTTTCTAAATTATTATCGCCATTGATTTAGCTCACTCTGGGCACTGGGCAGGTGTTTTAACAATTTTTAGGTGGAATCTTTGGCTGGATTCTCTTAATAAGTCGATTCCTGTTTTTAATCTTATCCCACTGCCAATCTACTTCGGTTATTGTATGAGATACTTAATTAATTGTTTTTTGTGTCTCTGCAATGCAGAGCCGCCACTAGGGGAAAACTTTTCAACCTCAGGACATTTTTCAACCTAGATTCAGTAGAAGAGTTTAATTGTCAGGCTGTTACAAATCTGACCAAAAGTTAGCTACTTTCATTGAAATTCTAAAAACATCTCAAAACGCCAGGCTTCACCCCAAAATTGATTTATTTTCTTCCCAATCGTGGACGTTTTATTACAAGTAGAATTATTTGTAAACGGTTATTCATTTTTTGTTTAAACGCAAAACCTCTTGGGAAACCATAAACTGTGCAGTCGCGCACCTTCATCTCCGTTCTGTTTATTCGGTTCCAGATTATTTTGAATATGATTCGGTCGATTTACCCACTAGTGGTCTTCCGTCGCCACTAAAGCAAACAACTTAATGAAATCATTTTTGTCTTTTTCATTTTTAACACAAATCTGATTTTTTGGTATCGAGCTACAAGAACAGAGGAGTGTCGTTACATGTGGTTAGGAAGGACCGTCTTAAAAGTTAACGTTGCCACTGGGAGGTTAAGGGAGAGGGAGGAAGCACGATTTCAAAAATTTATGCCTGTCGTACCTTTTGTTTGTTTAATGTACTTTGACTTGATGAGTGTTTTTGGATATTTTCACCTCTCAAAGTGGCTTGTAACTTTGTTCAGACAAAAGTTTTCTGTTTTCGTTGCCGCATGAGCGAGGTGTTTACACTTCTCTTCTTACAAACCTGGTATATGTTGCTGAACGCTAACTGCGTATATTATTTTTGTAGAACAAAGCTCTGCGAAAAGTTGTCCTATAGCTTTCATGGCTTTGCCTAGCGTACCAATGGGAACCTTAGAACGCTTTCTCAGGCCCCTTGACTTATTTCTTGGGCTTAACAAAATGCTTTAAATAATACTCTGCTTTAGGCCGCCCAGTTGGTCACACGGTAACGCGTTCATCTCTAGAGCGGGAGGTCTAAGACTCAAATTTTGGGCCGGTCAAATCGCACACAGTGTTGCCAACGGCTTGCCACCGCTGCGACATTTTGAAAGGAGCTGTGTTGCCCACAGGTGCAATAATACGGAGATGGTCCCCGCCAACCCGTTACACGCATCGGCGTAATTTAGGGAGTATAATGAAAGATTTGATTTTACTCTGCTTTAGAGTATTTTTGTTTGAGCTTATTTACTTTTGTAGGATACTTAACACATACGAATATGGAGCATATGCAAGTTGGTCCCAATTTGAGCCAAATGAACTGTAAGAAGCTTCAATTTTTACGCCCCTCACCCTAAAAATATTTTTGGTTCCCTCTCTGAGCAACTTTTAAATTTGTCGCGCTACTGCAACTGCTGCTGTAGACAGGGCATGCAGAATGTTATAGACCTGCTGATATTTGATTTAGTACAGGTGGTGGCCTTAATGCTTTCACGTTTTACCCTTGAATTCAAGATGGTATCCCATACTATTGGTCTCGGCTAACCACAATTTTTTTATTGACGACTTCGGTTATTGCTCTGAAGCTACTGAACATCTATGTCTGCTGTTAGTTATCAAGCTAAGGTATTTGGCCATGACAATAAATTTGACGGCGTTTGCTGGTGGCATCCCATAATTTTCTTTATTTTGTACTGTACGTTATTTGATGACTTGGCAGTTTGGCACCTTTAGTTGTGGAGATGAAGGACTGGTTGATTGTGTCGTTTATTGTTACAGGGGACCCCGAGCGCGAAACCTACAGACTCTCCACGTTTCACCATTACCCAGGAATTCCCCAATCGACCCCCGCCAATTCGCTGCCCATGGTTTCTTCTACACTGGTTATCGGGACAGAGTGAAGTGCTTTGCTTGAGTATGAATATACTGTACTTTTCAAAAAATGCAATTATCAGGCTTATATAACAACTAGCTGCATCTGAACGAGACTGAGGTTTTGGGTTCAATTCTTGAACCAGTTAATTGCAATTGACTGTTTCCTACGGGTCGTCACGCTTTCGTCTCTCCAAGGATTTGCGTAACTGATAGTAAAGCCCAAGAAGGTGGGTCCCGAAATCGTTACCCGCTTCAGACAAAAAAGACTAAAGTGTGATCAGTTGGTGTTATTTCTAATCGCTAACTTCAATGGCTTGAAACCAAACAATGAAACATCTGAGCACAAAATTTTGCACATTTTTTTGTGTTATAATTCCAAGACTTTCTTTGAATTATGACACGAAAAGCTGCGCAAAATTTTGTTTGGTCTCCAATTAATTCTGCAATATCGATTATGTGGAATGAAATGATGTTGAACGTCTTTTCGCTGCTCTTAATCTTGTGTATTTGCATATTTTGTTACTCCATTCTTTCCGGCACTATGTGCTAAACATGCTGCATTGCAACTATTTCAGGCTATGCTGTAGAGTAGAATTACTCCATTCAACTTAAAAATTTCTGGGCTTGCTTTTTAAAACGATATGCTGTAGTGTGTTGCGATAACTTTAACTCCATAGCGCCACCTGCCAATTAAATGTTTACAGCAATTGTAAAGCAAAAGCAACAACTAAAATTCTTTTTTGTTCAAAACAGCGTTCTCTGATGTAGTTTTATTAAAGTTGACGTTTCGCTCCCCAGTCCGGGGAGCATCCTCAGAACAGTAACGCATTTCTTGTTTGCAAAAATACAAATGAAACTAGTAAGAAAAAATACAGGTGACCAGGAAAACACTGTTATGACGTAACAACCAAAAAATATACAACATTCGTTATTACAACATGCAATATCACAGAAAAATTATTACATCTGCCAAAAGTATTATATAATGTGTATTAAGTTACGTGTGGCCAACCAAAAAAAATTTTTACTATTAAAAATATAACATGAAAATTAATCCATAAGCATACCATAAGCAACGGGCATGTTAGCTCCGTCAATTCTGTTTAAAACGTTTACTTCAGCTGCTCTTTGATTTATGAAAAAACTCTCTGCTGTGCGGCTCTTACTGTAATTGGCTTCCATTTTCAAAATTTTAGCTTTATTCCACGCTATAGAATGATCAAAATCTACGATATGTTGGCATAAAGCGGACTTTTTTACATCCATTCTTTTGACTGCATCGAAATGTTCACGTTTTCTGGTTTTTAAACTACGCCCAGTCTCCCCAATATAAACTGCATCACAATCACGACATGGAATTTCATACACAAGCCCACTTTTTTCAGACTTCTCAATACGGTCCTTAGGTTTGCGAAAAACAGATGACAACATACAATGTGGTTTCAAAGCCACTCCAATGCCGACTTGGGCCAAAACTCTCTTAATAGGCTCAGAAACTCCCTGCACATATGGAATTGAGATAAAAGCAGAGTATGAGTCAGGCGGTTGAGATCGAGGGTGAGATTCAGTCTGCTGAGCAAGAAATTGATCGCTAGAGCACATATGTCTTGGAAACCCATTGTTTTTAATGTTTGGTAGATGTAATCAAACTCGGCCAATTTATGTTTTGACTTGTTGGTTATATTATCTGCTCTTGAGTAGAGGGTTCGGGCAATGCTGAGCTTTTGAGTGGTAGGATGGTGAGATGTATAGGGTAGATATCTACCGGTATGTGTGGATTTCCTGTAAACATTAGTGGAAAAAGAGCCATCAGCCTCACGATGAAGAAAAACATCCAAAAATGCAAGAGAACCCGAAGCTTCTATCTCTTTTGTAAACTGAATCGAGCTGTTTATCGTGTTAAGATACTTGTGGAAGGACTCGATATGCTCCGTTTCCATGATTGCGTAAACGTCATCAACGTAACGGACCCATATTGAAGGAGGGTTGGGAAAAATAATCAGGGCTCTTTGCTCTAAATCCTCCATTACCATGTTAGCAATTATTGGAGATAAAGGTGAACCCATGGGAGTGCCAAAAACTTGTTTGTAGATTGTACTGTCGTATGTGAAGTAAGATGAGTTTAAACAAAAAGATCTAGGGCCTCTGTTAACTCTGCAATGGAAAGAGTAGTACGATCTTCTAATGTGCTGTCGTTGCTGAGTCTATCAAGCACAATAGTTCTAGCTGCCTCAAGTGGTACCGAAGTGAACAAACTCACAACATCAAAAGACACTTGTGATTCATATTGACTAATACGAACAGGTTCAATCATTTTTATAAATTCAATGGAGTTTTTCACGGTATACACAGAATTACCGACTAATGGTGACAACACATTTTTCAAAAATTTAGACAATTCATATGTAGCTGATCCTATAAATGACACAATGGGTCTCAAAGGAAGATTCGGTTTGTGGATCTTGGGTAGGCCGTAAATACGAGGCAAAGCAGAATCACATGAACGTAGGCATTTGTACATAAAAAACGAAATTTTGTCACTTTTAAACAGCTTCCAAATAAAGTTATTCAACCGTTTTTCAATGCATAAAATCGGATTCTTTTTAATGATGTTGCAGGTTTTTGGATCTTTGAGACCCATTGTGTCATTTATAGGATCAGCTACATATGAATTGTCTAAATTTTTGAAAAATGTGTTGTCACCATTAGTCGGTAATTCTGTGCATACCGTGAAAAACTCCATTGAATTTATAAAAATGATTGAACCTGTTCGTATTAGTCAATATGAATCACAAGTGTCTTTTGATGTTGTGAGTTTGTTCACTTCGGTACCACTTGAGGCAGCTAGAACTATTGTGCTTGAAAGACTTGCTTTTTTCCGAAAGTTCTTGCAGATTGGAAGGTAGGGGTGGGGGCATTTCCCAGACAAAGGCCCACATCCATAGTGGGTAGGTTATAGGGCATTTGTTCACTGCCCCGCTGGTGTCGCCAATCTTCGCAACCCTTTGCTTACATAGTAATGCTGTTAAAGATTCTTCCCAAAGCAAAAACAAAAGAACGCTTTAGTACTTTTATGTCTTGTATGTAACCCAACATAAATACACAGTACTATTAAATAAAATTTGGGAGTTAAACGATAAGCAAATTTGAAAAAATGTGAATAAAAATTTTGCATCCATATAAACAAATTTAACAAATGTACAAACTTGCTCATTTACAAATGATCATTTTTAAGTTCAATGCCTTTTGACTGACGTACTTTACTTCCCTACAACCTCTGGCCTTTGCCAACAATGCAGTTTGATTTGAACTTTAAAAATTATAATTCAATTCCTATTATTTGCAACTTTTTGTTTAGGTGGGTCATTATTTGCACGGAATGCACAAACTGCGCAAAATGCAATTAGTACGACGACATATCATGCTCCAAATTCTTCAAGAACAAACGGAAATGCTTGCAGAGTTGAAAACACTTCAATGTTTCACCCTCGAGTTGCAACCAATCAGCTACAGAACTCAACGCCACCTAGTGTTGCATCACGGCCTGTTGTTTTACGTGCTTCAGTTCAAACCAGGCAGCCGCGTCGCACTTCGCCGCTTTATGACACCTTTCCGTGTCTCCATCCGGTGAATCCGCACATGCGGAGTAGCGAAGCTCGCTTGCAAACTTTTCTCGACAACTCCAGCATCTGGCCTGCTCACCGAATCCGTGCGACTCCGCAGCAAATCGTTGATGCCGGAATGTATTACCTCGGGGAAAGAGACCGAGTCAAATGCTGGTATTGTAATGGAGGATTGCAGAACTGGGAGCGGGATGACGATCCTATGGAGGAGCTCGCCAAATGGTTTCCTCTTTGTGAGTTTGTCCTCCAACAGAAAGGCCCCAACTATGTCCACCAAATGGTGCTGAGGACCCCCGAATTGCGACGGCCGAACCTATCGAATCCTTCATCGGGATCGACAGCGCAGGGAGTCACCAACGCGATGCGATCCAACTCCAAGTAAGCAAAATCCATCTTGGTGGAGTCCCAGTATCCAAGTTGGCCCCTTTTGTTCTGTAAAATTGTGGTTAAGAAAGAGCAATGCTCCGTTTGTATTGCGCGGAAAACCAATTTTTTCTGCGACAAAATCGCAATGAGTTAGTTTCAGTATTCTTTTTGTAAAATCTTTTTGAAGACATGATAATATTTGTCTCAGCAAGTCTTAGTTTGAACCACGCTTATATTTAAATATTCAAACAATGTTTTTGGTTACTGTTTTTTTTATTCTGCAGTGCATTCGCATAAACAATTTGCACCATTCAAAAGCAGTAGAATGCCGTTGATAGATCTACCGGGACATTCTTGAGTTTTATCAAAATTTTCGCAAAAATACAGAACCGTTGGTAAATGGTTATGTACAGTACAGAACGTCCTACAAACTAAAAGCTGCGAAACAATCTCGGATGGTGTACGGAATCACAAATCGCACCCCTTGATGTGTTACGCTATCTCCTACACTGCTGTACATGTACTTGTACACTACACCATGTTACATGTAGTTTACTTCATCTACCGCGGCAAAAAATTGTAGCAGGCAGTAGAACCGAACTCATAAAATAGTGTTTGCGAGCCCGACACGTCGCACATCCTTGCTCGCTTTCAACAAGGCTCTTTCGGAACTTATGTTATCATGGCTAAAGTTACGCTTTGGTCAGCTAATTGTGAATTTCCTAGCAGTTTTTGAATTTAGCACAAGCAGCCTGTTTTTAGTTTGGCCTACATCTTTAGCTTTTTATGATAATCTTGGTCTCGAAACGTTGCAGCCACTCGCGTCGGCCTGTTCGACCATCGTCGTCCACTCCACAGATTGTTGATCCGCAAGCGGAGTTGAGACGGATAAATGAGCAAACGCAAGCGGAGTTGTTGAACTCCCCATTAGTAGCCGAGGCCAAAACAATGGGTTTTGCTGAAAACTTGATACGAGCGGCGTTGAAAAAGTAAGTTTTTTTGAACTAAACAAGGGCTGCTTTGCAACCACTTTCTGTTTTGGTCAAACTAACGATGGTTTCCACGGATGAGTTTCGAACAGCGATTGGATGTTGCTGGCAGCACGGTGTGGCCAACCATTCGAACGCCATCGCCATTAGGATTATAAGTCCATCCTTTTGAACGCCATCAACCATTCGAACGCCATCGCCATCAGGATTATAAGTCCATTCTTATAATCCTTAAACCAGAAAAGACTGAATTGTCTTAAATTCTCTGTGAAGGTTTGTTGGCGTGTCATACATCATCACCAAACCGACACAAATGGTGGAGTCATTAAAGACCAAATCAAATCTTTCATTTTATTCGCTGTAATAGGCTGAAGGGTGTAACGAATTAGCTGGACTATCTCTGTGACATTGCGCCCGGGCAACACAGCTCCTTTCGAAAAAATATCGCAGCGGTTGCGAGCCGTTGGCAACACTGTGTCCGCTTTGAGCGGCCCTAGAGTTGACCTTCATACCTGCCGCCCCACAGACGAATGTGTTACCGCTCGACCAACTCCAGCATGCGACTGAGGTAAAAACATCAGTCAATGAACTACATGTTATCGAACGCCATCTTGACTCACACTACAAAGACTTTAGAAATGCCACAGAGAAAGCCCAGGCCTGGCTTCGCCACTAGCGCGACAAGGCCGACTAACTTTTAACGGTATTCGCAGAACTAGTGGATTTGATTACTCAAATGCAAGAAATTGTAAATTTCATTTTGTGGTTTTGATGTTTCGTTATTTGAAATATTTATGATCTAATTTTTACATTTTAGGCAATTTTGTGATCACAACCAGCCGTTTAATTCGCTGAAATCGCTTGTCGATGCCGAGTTGTCCGTTGATGAACCTGCTGCTCCTGAAAGCCATGAAGAGAATTCGCCAGATGGAGCTGCAATTACTCCGCAGTCTCCAGGACAGGAGTTGAGGATGCTGGAGGAATCGCGGAAGTGCAAGAGATGCCACCGGGAGGACGCCTGTGTAGTTTTCACCCCATGTGGTCACCTGGCGTGTTGTATGAGCTGCTCGGAGCAATGCGAAAGATGCCCGGTGTGCCGGGAGGTTATTAGGGAGAAAGTTCGCTGGTATCTGTCATGAAATCAATGATCGGTTGCGACACAAGAAATGAACTTTGCTTGCTACCGGTTGCTATAGGTTTCTGTTTTCGATAATTTTTAGTGAAGGACCGAAAAATTGTTAGCTATTATAGTAAAAAAAAAATCGTGTATTTCTATGTCCAACTTTTGTTTCCTTTGAAAGGAGAAGTTGCTTTTACAAAGATCAAAATCCTCTGGAAATTAATATGACATTCGATTGTACAAAGAAACGTTGCAATAATCTGAAATTTACTACTTGTGCCCAACCACTTGAAAATGACTTTAAATTATTGTATAAAATTCGGCGTATTAACGACAAAGTATTATCATTGCTAGCATCCTATCATGCCAAAATAAAGAAAGGCAATATTGGCTGCTTACTTGCTTGCCGTTTGATGCTCTTCTTATGAAATATTTGTGTGCATTATGCAATGATTAAGCCTTATAAAGGTTTTATCATTGCACTCAAACATTTTTATTCACCCATTTTTTAGTGGCTTAGTTAAAAAATAAGAAACTTGCAAAATTGTAGCTGCACCCTCTAGAAGTTTTGTATTTAGTGTCCTTTAAAAAATCAAACCAAAAATAGCATATGTACAGTACTCATTCTACTTTTTGCTGGAATTTGCCAGCGACTAAACTCGATTGTTTCAGAAGTTACTTTTTCAAAGATTGGTTAGAAGCACCAAACTCAAATTTATGGTGATCTGCTCATTAGACAAGCGAGCACAGGGATACTCATTTGATTACGTGTCGTTGAGGAGCTAGATTTCTGCACCCTTTTTACATGTTGAAATTTCAAGAATTGACAAATTCAGAAATCGTCAAAAAATTGACCACTCTCCGATTAGTGCAAAAGTTTCAAAATATTTTGTGTGGTACTATAAAGATTAGGCAAGCTTGATTTGCCTCCATCATTTGCCATAACGAACAGGAAGTTTTTTGTTACTTCGGCTGAATCCAATCAAATCTTGCATTTTTGTAATTTTGTTTGCTTGCACAATATTTGTTTGTGTTAGTTTGCTGCTTATTGCTTTTTTTTTGATTTTTCGCAGATTGCAATTGCTTAGCAAATGCAAGATATTTAAATTACATGATGGAATTATTATGTGCAAAACTGGAACATACTACTGCTTATGTACAGTACGAATTTGGCAATATTCACCGACTTTAGTACCTAATGGTCCTGGTTTCGAACACCGGTTGTTACATTTATGTGCCTTGATTTGTTAATTAAATTTTATCGTTTTTGCGTTACCATGTAATTACATATTTTAGCCAGTGTACTGCACAGAGTTTTTGCTTATATTTATGAAACCGTGTTTGGTAAGTTGACCACTGGCCGCTCAATTTTATGATGTAGAGCTGTTTGATTGGACGAGAGCTAGTTTCTCGAGGTCGAAACAAAAAAATCATTGCAGGGAGAGATTTTTCCAAATGCTTTTCGTCTCGATAAAAGAGAATTAGAAAGTCGCGATTAGCTTCTGAGTGAGTCTTTTTGTCTGTTAAATTCCAGCTTTTGACCGATTAGATACTGTAGATAGAATACAAATTATTCGCCTTAACAGTACAAACGCATACAAAACGAACGGACAGCTTTTTCAGGCTAATATCCTATTATAATCAATTGCGAACATCCTATCATACCAAGATAAGGCAATATTGGCTGTTTACTTATTTGCCCTTTATTGCTCTTCTTTTGAAATATTTGTGTCTATTTCGTAATGATTTAGCCTTATAAAGGTACTGTCATTGCACTCAAACATTTTTATGCACACCTTTTTTGCTGCTTATTTAGAAAACAAGGGCCTTGCAGAATTGCAGTTGCACCCGCTAGAAGTTTTGTACTTAGTGTCCTTTAAAAATCAAATAAAATATTCCATTTAAATATTCGCACGTTTTTCTATCTTGATTTTTTTTTTCGCTAAAAATGTGACAAAAACAGCATCCATTCATTCCAGGTTTTGCTAGAATTTGCCAGTGATTAAGCATGATTGTTTAAGAAAATGTTTCGAAGATTGATAAGAGGTACCAAACTCAAATTTCTGATAGTCTGCCCATTAGAAGAGCAAGCACAAGGCTACTAATTTGATTGCGTGTTGTTAACGAGCTAGATTTCTCGCACCCTTTTCACTTGTTGAAATTTCAAGAATTGACAAATTCAGAAATCGTCAAAAAATTAACTGCACTCCGATTAGCACAAAAATTTCAAAATATATTTTGTGGTACCTTAAAACCAAGCTTGATTCGCCTCCATCATTTGCCACAACGAGCTGAAAGTTTTTTGGTAATTCTGCTGGTTCCCATCAAATTTTGCATTTTCATGATTTTGTTTGCTTGCACAATATTTGTTTGTATTAGTTTGCTGATTCATTGCTATTGTTTTTTTTAAGTTTTGCACAGATTGCTTAGCATTGCAAGAGAATTAATTACGTAATTGGGACTTCGCGCGCGCGCGTAGTTCCTATGTTTTTACTCGGCCATTTTGATAGATGAGCTTTAAAATTTTTTAAATTTTATGATAAATCAAAAACAGCAAAATGTGGAAAGCTGAAATTTAGACACAACATTGCAAGTTTACAAAGCATCATGCATGCCAATTTTGGGGGTCGAAGATCACGTGATAATGATTTGGGAACCCTAAAACCGACAAAAAACGGCTATTTTTGAGCCGAAATTTTTTTATTTCGCTTTTAACAAAAAAACAGCTGAACGTGAAAAGTTGAAATTTGGACACAACATGGGTAGTAATAAACAGTGTATGCATACCAAGTTTGGGGGCTCCCAGTCACGTGACCAAAATTTCAGAGGCGGAAATAACGGTCAAAAAGTGGTAAATTTTGAAGTGGTATATCTCGGTAAGTAGCGATATTCTTTGAAAAAAATTTGTGGTTTTTGAAAACACTAATCAGTACCTTTGTAATGGTTATGTTCATTTATTCCGTATTTGATATAATTTTTCCTTATTTTTGTCTTTTTTCTTTTTTTTTTTCTTTGTTTTTCTTCTATCACTATCTCCTTTTAAACCACAAAACGCAGATGGATGATATTACGGAGTGGTATAGAGTTCGAAACAAACTGGTGTGTGTCTGAAAATGGGGGTGTCATGTGCGGGGATTCCCCCTAAAAGGGGAGCTGGAAAATTTTGAACTTTTGAATTGTTCAACGTACATAGGCCAAATTACCACATTTGGTGGATATTGGTGGTGACTAAAACATATTAAAAATTGGGGGGGCTGCGATGGGGGGAAATGGTTGAAATGCGTCATACAAAATTAAGAAAATTTTTTTTACTCAACTTAAGTAGATCAAATTTTCGGAATAGATTAATGAAATAAAAAGTAAATTGTTGGTAAAATTTTGGAAATCACAATTGAGGAATATTCCCTCAATGGGTTTTTCAATATCCAAACCTTTGTAATGATCATTATTGATCAAGACATGCCAACATCAGTTTCAGGATAGTTAAATATAAACAAAAGCATAAGATGATAATTTTTGTGGAGGCTGCATTGCACCAATCTCCCCAAAATTTCCTTTTTCCAGTTTAAAAGTTTAGGCTTTTTACAACATAGGAGTGGAATCGTAAAATAAAAAAGTTCCTCAATTTTTTCTGGCTACTCCAGTACTCCGCTTGATTAGTAGCTCACTTTGTTTGTTGAGATGTAGTGGCCAGGTTATTGCATGTGGTGTTCATGAAAAAAATGAACACTACCCTGCTACCGGTATTTTGTCATGAAAGGATATTATGAAAATTTTTGTTATAAAGTTTATAAGGTAGTAATATTCCTGGAGAAGATTCAGTTACGCAAAAGTCAATACTTACTTATGACGAAATGGTGTTGAAATTTTTCTTTAACACCATTGCAAACTTTGTCTTTGAAGGTTCTTTCATTAGTTTATGTACGGTACTCTGATGAAATTGTAAAACTTTTTATGCAAGCTCTCAGTTACAGAAATTAAGGCTTTTCATTTTAAGGCTGTTTAAGAATACTTTTCAAGTTTTCAGCACCTCAATGGACGTATTAATTACCGGTAATAATTAGGCTAGCCTATTAGCATTTACCATGGAAGTGGCTATTTTGCCTCCAGAGGCAAAATAGTGTTTTTCCTCTGTTTGGGTTAGGGCTAGGGTTGAGATTAGGGTTAGGGCTATTTTGGCACTTGCGGCAAAATAGCCGTTAGGACTGTTAAAAAATAGCCGTTAAAAAAAATAGCCGTTCGGACTATTTTGCCTCCAAATGGCAAAATGACATGGGGCTATTTTGCCTCTGCATACATGAGGCTTAACATGACGCAAAATAGCCACTGCTTTTTTATATACTGCAATATTCGCAGTAAAGTTGGTTTTTAGGATGAGATAACCTATTTAAGTATTTCAGACTTAGAAAAGTTTGTGGCCTATTACAATGTCAATAAATGAATCTTTTTAGTTGGCTATCAGGCTATATGCTAAACATACTGGTAATATAGCCTACCGGTATGTACGTAAGTGTATTGTCGCATACGGTACCTACTAGGATAGCCTAGGTGTAATGTTAATGTTATCTGTTATTGATTGTAGAACCAAGAATATGATTGTAAGATGTTGACTAATATGCCTGGTAAAAATGCTGTTACGTATGTATTGGTAGTGTTTGTACAATGACTTGAAACTTTGTTCAAAGTGTCCATTTTCCCAGTAGTGCCAAAATATTACCGTACTAAGTTGTATTTTGCAACCCCAGATCATGCGAGCAGGATCATCATAAAAAAACATCGCTTTACTGTTTGGCCATGCTGCTGACTGGAAGTGGAATGGTGGAGAAGGTAGGCTAGCATAATGCTGTTGATAATGGCATAAGCTGTTCCTTGCGTGCAATTATATTTAATATGACTCATAGGCCTGGCACTAATGCCTAATGTTGTTAGGTACTCGATACTGGCAACTGCTGTTTAATAAACAAACAAATCGAGAAAATAGTTGGAGGTTACCAACCAAGTGAGTACAATGGTATACAGTATAATGTATACTGCCAAATTGCCCTAAACAGGTCTACAGTTGGCTAGTAGGCCACAAGTATGTAGTGGTACCAGTATGGCAATCCCAACCCTGCAATGCATGTTTAAAACACTTAGTCGAGTTGTTAGAACTGTTGCCCATGATCTTGTTTCATTAAATAACTTTTGCATTAAATACTGGTAAGGGTTTAGGCAAGACAGTTGTGGTAATGACCTAGGTAATGACTATATCACTGCAAATTATCAAGTTAAAGAGAATAACATGAGAATGAGAAATATTCGTCCGTGCTTTTTTCAGTTGCTTTTTTAGCGGTTAACATTAGGGTTTTAAGTTAGGGTTGGGGTTCGATTTGGGAATAGTTTTAGAGTAAGCATTTGAATTTGGGTTAGATTTGAGTCAGAATTAATAAAAAACTAGATGAAAATTTCCAGTAAAATAAAGCTTTCCTATTTCCTATAATTTGCCTTTTTCTGCTGATGCTTTTACTAATGCAGTAGTTGGTAGTATGTTGCCAGCTTCCAGATATGTCATCTTTCTCTATGCCCCTGAGGAATGGCATTTCTAACAAAATCAATTTAGAGTGTGTGATGAAAATCAATTTTTTTTATGTAACTTTTCATTGTTTTGTTAGGCTTTTGTTTTGAGTTTTTTTTTATTAATTCTGGTCCAATATAACGTTAACCTGTCAACCCAAATTCATTTAGTCGCAAAGTTTGGACTAGTTCTCTGTTTTCTCAGTTTCCAAAGTGTTTGATGGACATTTGACAGGGAGCCAAAGGCTGTAGTAGTGTTTGGTTTTCAATTATTTTAAGTGAATTCAATTTACCACCAAAAGTTTTTGATTAAATTTTTGTTGTACGCCTCCTCAAAATGCATTTCCATGGTAACACAACAGAAAATGAAAAAAAATAGCCATAACTTCGGAACCACTCATGCTGGATGCAAAATTTTTTTTCTAAAGAATTCCCAAGTTCTTACCTGCTCTCAATACATTATATCAGTCTAACTGCTCAATTTCTCAAGTAAAATCAAGAAAACAGTTTTTTTACTAATTTTATTGAATTTTCTATGATATATCTCATTGCATAGAGGAGTTGTGGAATTTTTCTGGTAATGTATATTAAATTTTGAATGTATGGTAACCACAACAACTGACTGCGACAAACTGACTGCAAACAAAATGACCGCGAACAAAGCTGATTGGCTAGAAGGGTGATCCTAAATATTTGTTTACTATCTCCAGAGCCATCTTGCCCAAACCCTCACTTTGTGACGAAATCACCATGGCGAAATTAATGATGAAATCACTGTAACAAAATCGTTGGTTTGCGGTCAGTTGACTTGGCTCGACTTTTTATTGGCTATACTGTTATTAAAGTAATTATTGTATTAGAACAAATATTGATTGGTTCTTAAAGTGTTCTCTGATAAGATAGCTAGCACTGTAAGTGTGAAAAGCAGTAAAATTGTGACGGAAGTCTAATGTTTAACTTATTATCAATCACTGCTGCATTCTGTTAGTTTCACATGTAATTTCTGTTGACTTTGAAAAATGTTGAAATGTCAATAAAAATTTGGTTGTTCTCTGCCCACAAAAGAAAATGATTTTGACAGAACTGCATTTCTCAGTACAAAATCGTTTGCAGTTAAAGACTTGCTCAACTGCTCATGAATTCTAAAAGTTAGCATGCAAAACTTCAAAAAGTAGAAAAGAAAACGCTAATCAAAAGCAACAGGTGCTGCTGAAAAGACTGCATTTAAAGTAAAGGGATGGTGCTTAAAGTATGATTTTGACTAATACTCTATCAGGGTTTAATCAAAAAATTTTGGAATCACCTGGTGCATACCATGCACTGGCTTGTTTTTCAAAAACGCAAGTAAATCATAACTCTTGATTACTGAAGACAAATACAGGAGAGGCCCTAAGTCCTGCACCAAAGCATTTAAAGCAGTCCTGATAAGTTAGTTGAACTGATAAATGCAAACAATGTTTCATTACTCTATAAAAGAACATGTACTCAAATTCTATGGCCAAGAAAAGAAAAAGATATCTTACCCTGTTGATTTTGGAGTGTTTTACATCACTCGCCACATATTTTTTTTGTGTACATTGCAAAACTTTTAATCCATCCTAAGCATTGGGATGTATCTGAAAATCTTAAATAAGTTTGATTAACAGCTTGCAATTAATCCAAAATTATTAAGGGTTTTAGTATTGCTTTGTGATGAAAATGAAGTCAGCTTATCGTGTATGTGATTGAAGTTTTATTGGATTAAAGGGTAATTGACTCATGTTCAACAGTCTTGATGATGTATTGCATATCTTGAAGCAGTTTACAATTCCAATGCAGTAAAACAAAAAAGTCTCAATGCTCTGTCTAGAAGCAAATTTAACAGCAATTGATTTTGGACTCTTTAACCCGTTTCTTACCAATGTTCCCACATAGTTTTAAATTTCATTTTCTGTGACTCCTAAGTTAAATAAGGGTTTAAAACTAAGTGGGATAGTTTTTTGAATTTAAGAAATTAATTTCTATAGTTTTGCTTGTCAATTCTGCTGAAATTTTACAAAAAAATTGGACTTTGAAACGTGGCGAAAACAGGAGATTTAAGGTTGCACGATTTGATGAGGTATAGAACTAAGGGTGAGAAATGTTTTAAATGCTAAGATTATGTTTTGTACATTTGATAAAGACATAACTTCACAAAATCGTTTTCTTTGTAATTATTTTCAAGTTACTGTTAAAAAATTAGTTTTGAACTTATTTGTTCCCATTTGGGAACATTGGCGGTTTTACAGCATGCAAGTTATACTGTATATAGTTTTATGAGAAGAGAGAGTAACAATCCAGAATAGACAGCTTTTTATAGATTTTCAGAATTATGACTTAGTGTAGTTCGGTCACGCTACTGTACATATTGTTTAGATAAGAGTAAACTAAAAGAATTACTTATTTTGCTGTACTAGAAAGCCCATTATTGGAACGACCGACACTCGTGTTGCGTGTTTTTTTGTTTTTACTCGGCATTTTCAAAGTAACGAGTTCGAAGTTTCAGACTTTTGCTTATTACTCAAGAACGGTTTGGTCTAGCCGCATGAAATTTTGACAGCAGTTTGAAGTTAACCAGTTGTATGTTTGTACCAAATATCGAGGCTATAAATTATCTGACTTAGGCTTTAGGATCCAAAAACCGCTCCAAAAGTTTGGCGTGAAAAGTGGTCTCATTCAAAAACGGCTCAAGTACGGCAAAAAATATTTCACATTGTTGTATGTTTCAAAATACCCTTTTATCTCAACCAATTTGGCCACGATGAGGTTTTTTCCTTTTTTTTTTCTTTTTTTTCTTCCTAAATCTTGTACAGTCTTTTTCTCCTAAATTACAAAACATTGAAATCTAACTAAAATTGTTGAGCTGCAAACGCAATTTAGTCTTGCAAAATTTTTTTGGGCCGCTCCAGCGGAAACTCCTCCAAAAATGGGGACCCAAAAAATTGTTGAGCTGCAAACGCAATTTAGTCTTGCAAAATTTTTTTGGGCTGCTCCAGCGGAAACTCCTCCAAAAATGGGGATCCAAAAAATCAATTTTTTGAACGGTTCAAGCTTGGGCACCAGTTATTTTATATCAGTAGATGTTTGACATATATTTTGACATAGTTTGGGGCTACCACCCTCCCAGAGACTCCCACATGGCCGCCCAAACATCAATTTTTGAACGGCTTAAGCTAAGGTGCCTTTTTTTTTACAGGGTGGGCCAAAAAAATGTTACCACTTTTAATCCATACACAAATTTTAAAAATGAACATTTGTTCGAAATTTTTTTTTACAGATGTTTAACAAAAATATCCAATTAAAATTTGATAACAAAGTCTTTTCACTTTGTCTCTTGTTTCTTACACAGTTCAATAATTGATAACATGTTCAATCCAAGCTCCTCTTCTGTGGAATACAGCTGCAACGCGCACATTGAAGTTTGTGATGACATTGCCGCACATCTCAAGAGGGATTCTTCGAATTTCCTGACAGATGTTGGTCTTCAGGGCTTCAATGGTCTGTGGGTTGTTGTAGTACATCCTCTCCTTCAGGTACCCCCATAGGAAGTAGTCTGCGGGAGAAAGATCAGGAGAGTAGGCAGGCCATGGGTTGTTCGTACGCCGTGAGATGAGTCTATCTCCAGGAAAGTACTCGTTGAGAAAATCCAGTGAGACATTTGAGCAATGTGTAGGAGCACCATCTTGCTGGTAAACGACGTTATTCATATTGACTCCCTACTTTCTCATAAGAGCAGGAATATGAAACAAAAGTCTTAGTAATTTTGAAAATGGTTAGAATATAAAAAGTGGTAACATTTTTTTGGCCCACCCTGTATATCCACAGATACTCAACAGACAAATATTTTGTATTAGTTTGTGGGTACCCCCAATGTTCCCTATAATTTTTTGTAATCTGTGAGTGCAGAAGTTTTTGGTGTGTGTGCACACTTTTCTTGAAATAACTAATATTTGTAATACTTGTGTAACAACCCATGTGCAACAACATGGGGGGGGGGCAGGGGAGGGCCATAGCCCCCCTGAATTTTCACAAACTTCCCTTAAACCTCCCGAATTTCAAAAATTCTTCCATTTTTAGTAGTTAATACTGGACTTGTTCTTATTGGCCCCCCCCTGAAAAATTTTCTGCCGACACTCTTGTGCAACAATGTGTCTGTTCAACAATATGTTTGTGCGCAGTAAATTTATGTGTATGCACTGTCTCTGAAAGTTGTGTGCACGCACACATGCCCACAGCTTAGAAGGAGCACTGGCTACCACCCACCACGGACCCCATCAAATTGGGGGCGTAGCCAGGGGGGAGCAGGTGGGGCAAGTTCCCGCCCATAATTTTACTTTGCCCCCCCAAATAATTTCAGTTGAACCTTATTTTTAACAAAATGCAGCAAGTGTTTGCACAGATCAAACACTGCCATGTGATGGGAAATGTACCATGAAGTTGATTGTTCTGATTGTTTTGTATCGAAATAAACAGTTCTTTAAATTGATTTCAAAAGTTTGTGCCAAAAACCGCCAATGTTCTCATTTGGGAACATAGTCATATCTCGTAAACGATAAATATTTTTAGCTTAATTTTTTTTTGGTCTTTTATCCTACTAAATTCACGCATTTTCGTGAAGTTTTGTCGCAATTTGACAATCATAACATATAGCGGTAAGATACGGGTTAATTGTTACACTTTTAGCTACCACTAATACTGCTGAAGCTCTTTGTTCTGCTCTTGGATGCTGGCTGACTTGGACATGTCATTTCAAAGTTTTCTTCATCGTTTTAAGTGCTGATAACAATATTAGTTTTATTTCTAGTATTTATACTTTTGGCTTTAGATCTTTTTGCTGTTAAACATTTATTCCTTTTTTCTACTCTCTACTCGTGAACTAATCTCTTCAGAAATTTTTTCGGTTTTCACATCCTTTTTCATGATGATGTCTTTTTAGGCTTTTATTGTTGTAAGCATTAGAAGTCTTCTACTAATGTCAAGTTACTTGATACGCATTGCTTGTAGTTTAAACTTTGCAGATGCAGCACAATATACTTGTGTACAGCTTTCTAGAAACACTTGTTTTGACTCTTGAGTTTGCCTGGTGTTCCAAAGATTTTAGTTAAGCATGGTTTGTATTATGTGATGCTAAGGCAAAATCAATTTTTATCCATGAATCCTGCACTTTGGAAGCAGACTTCTCAGCAGAACATGCTGCATTATTTTGTTTCTTTGTAGGCTGAAAGCAGCCAAATCTTACTAAAATTTTAAACATTTTTTCAGCAAAGAGAATTAGTTTGTTTTCCTAAATAGTATCATGATGCCTACCAATAGCATGTTGGCTTTGGAGCATACTATACTATACCTATTTAGTAATTGCTAAACGTAGGCATAACAAGCATGTTATTGTCCAAAGCCAAAATACTCTGCCTGTTCAGAACAATCGCAAAGAATTAAGATGTGAAAATAACAAGAATACAATCAGTGATTATAAATTAGTTGATACATTAAATTCTGTCGTAGTGATCTTGCGCTTTTCAACACTTACAGTTCTAGGTATCCTATCTGTGAACAGTGTGAAAATCAATTAACATGTTCTAATACAGCAATTACTCTACAATGACAGTATAGCTAATATAAATTTTCATCTACACAAATTCCATAACGCTTCTATGCAATGAGATATAGGCTATCATAGAAAACTCAATAAAATTAGTAAAAAAACCTGTTTTCTTGATTTTACTTCAAAAACTGAGCAGTTAGACTAATATAATGTATTGAGGAAAGATAGAAACTTGGGTATTCTGTATCTTTAGAAAAAAAATTTTGCATCTAGCATGAGCAGTTGCGAAGTTAAGGCCATTTTAAATTTTGTCCTGTTGCGATAGAAACGCATTTTGAGGAGGCGTAAAACAAAAGTTTAATCAAAAACTTTTGGTGGTAAATTGAATTGGTGGTTGAACCACAACTTTTGCAAGAGTTCCCAAGAAATTGAAGGAAGTCACCAACATTTGGTACGGCCTAATGCAGACCCACCAAAATGTACGGGAGAATACTGATATAGCTGCTGGGCAGGTGTTCCAAAAGCTTGTAATTTAGTTATTGCGTTACTTACTAACTTTTCTGGATCTTAAAGGTTTGGTTGATGGTAGTAAGCTATTGTTTGAATAAAATTTGGTTTTAGAGGTGAATCTAAAGGGCTGTTTGTTTGGGATGTTCGCTTTTGGTGTTAGGTAATTGACAAGGTTTGTTTGGTTAAGGATTGTGCAAGCAGAATTCTTTGTTATGTTTGACATTGCTGCTAAATTGCTCTCTCTGGCTAATGTGGTATTTTCAGGGTTTTTTTTGATGAGAAGATGTGGTCGTTTGAAACTTCAAAAATTAATTTTTTTTAAGTCTTAGGTATCGGTTGAGAGTTGTTGAAGTTGACCTAGAAAAGAATTGGATAAAGTGGGTTGTGGTCTTGCACAATTGGATGGAGGTTAAGTGTGGTCATTAAGCTGAATTTCATGAGTGGACTGGCATTTTTATTGGGCATGGACGATTTGCACGTATTTGGAAAATGTATTGGCAGGCTATGCAACCAAATAAAGGTAGTTTTTTTGTTTTGTTTGAGTGTAATGAAATGAAGATGAGGAATGGTGGCATTTTTTGTTAAGTTTTTTCAGGGTCAGTGTTGAATCTGAATTTAGGATTTGCGTTTGATGGAAGGTTAGGTTTAGTCTTAAGAGTTAATGTTAGAGGTAATAAAACTTTTAGACTTGTATATGTTTCCTGGTTACCAAACTGCTAGATTGGCATTGGCCATACCTGTAGTGACATTTTGAATTACTTTTATTGTTTTTAATTGTGCTATGAAGTTTCTGCATTGTTGAAAAAGTGTAAGCGAAATTTTGTGTGCAAGGTTGCTGGAATGCTGGATGCAGTCCTTGTTAAAAATGAAGTAAGATTTATTTCTAAGAACTCATTTCAAACTTTAATCATTAACAGTGTTGCCAACGGCTTGTTACTGCGGAGGAATTCCTGGAAAGGAAGTTTTTTCGTGTGTGAATGATGTGGAGATGAGACTCGACAACTTCTTAAATGCTTCGTCATTAAGCAGGTATATAAAAAAAGTTTTGGTTTTGTAATATTCATAATGTTTATTTGTTTATACATGTTGCATCTGAGAATATAGCCCAATAAAACTGTAGCTGGCGTTGAATCTTTTCCTATCAAAATGTAGCATAGACGTAGCCAAGATTTTTGATTGGGGGGAGGGGGCAAACCACAAATCACATAGGTGAAGACCAAAAAAAAAGTCTTCACAGTCCGATTTAGGATTTTTGATTGTGGGGGACCAAAATTTAGTTGGAGACGAATTCAGGATTGGGGGGAGCCCAAGTTACAACCTTTAAGCGAAGACCAAAACAATAAAACAACAAAAAAAGATCTTCACATACCAAAGGGCCGATTTTGTCCCGAAAATCAGGTGAAGACCAAAAAAAGGTCTTCACGGACTGAAGTCAGGTTGGAATCAAAACAACTAACGCAACTGAAGGAAGATTAGTCTCTTTCGCCACAGATTTATCATGATTGGCATTGTAATTGGGAGGGTTCCGGGCCCCCTGGGCCCTCCCCCCTGGCTACGCCTATGAAATGCAGTTTAGTTACAGTAAGTGATGTTATCATAGATTTTGTTCATTTTTTTACACTGGTAAACTCTTAAATGCCTTTGTAAAATTAGTAACTGAAACAGATTAAACGTCTAAACATTAAAAGTCTGACCTGTAAATGTCAAAACATTGCAATTAAATTATTGAAAAATGATTTGGATAATTCAACGGACTTGGAAATCTTGTCAGTTTTTTTTTGTCTGATATGGTTAAGCGGGTGCAGTGTTTTGCTTAGCCCACCGTGGCTTGGTTGGCTTGGGGGCTGCTCTGAGGCTTCATTGTTTGATTTTTTTCAATGTTTTGAGTTGAAAAAAAAGCAATTTTCCAACACATTATTTGAACTTCCAGTCATTTCATGTTTTAAAGGTAATTTTTGGTATCGTATGCTGAACATTGTTTCTAGTGGATCTTTGGATGGTGAAATGTATTTTGGTTGCATTGTAAAAAGTATTATTTACATTGCAGTGTCGTCAATGGAAATTCTGTGCGGTTGGTGTTCCTCGGTGCAGATTGCATGGTGACAGATTGCAAAAGGATTCATAAACAAAGATTACATTATTTTTCAGGGTCAAATTTGTTTTGGAAAGTTTTGGATTTTCTGTTTGTTATTTCTGTTTTTTTGTTGGGGGGGTTGCTGTTATTTGATTTCTTGTTGTAATGCATTTTTGTGTTATTGTAAACACTTATATCGCTTAAGAGGGGGTGTTTTAAGAGTTAAAATATAACTCACGGATTAGTACAAAGTTTAAAAAATTGCCAAAAGTAAGCAATAAAATTTGATCGCTTGTTGAAGCGTGCTAACAGGTTTCATAAAAGAATTACATACATATTAGGAAGTTTCAAAATTGTACCACTTTTAAATTTCATAGCAGCTCAGCAAATTTCTGATGGAGTTTTTGCTGCTGATTACGAATTTGATATTATTTTGATTATGACGTCATATTGAGGGTTCAGGACTCCATTTTTTACGTCATTTTTCGACTTCTGCGTTTTCTCGAAAACTATACATCGTGGAACCTTGATATTTACATCAAACGACGCAGAATACATGATTTGCTATCAGTGTTCAATAGATAAAAATGGTGTATCTTCAACAGAAAATAAGCTATTTACAGTAGAAAAAAGGGATTTCCACAAGTTGCTGGATATGATGTCACAAACATCAAAAAACACTGACGCAATGAAGTTTACTTGTTTTCAATCGCTATTTCGACTGAAAACCAGCATTTATGCGTTGTAGATGACTGGAACTGGGTTGGTGTTTTGATTTAGAGGGGATAGGTAAAGGCTGGGATAAATCGGGCCAAAATGATGGGGAAACCCCCAGAATTGACTCTATTAAAGCGTTTTCATGCAGATGGACCAGCAAAGTGATTATTTTATTATCATGAGTTTTTTTTGCCATATCGACAGTTGATATGTTAAGTCAAAGTCTGTCCTATGAGCTCTCCATGTGGTTATCACATAACTGCTTCTCAGCTATTCTTGAAGTATAGAGTCTCCAATTTATTTTTTGGTGTTTGATTTTATCGTTGCGGGAAAACTTAAGCATTTTTAAATTTATAATTCCTACACTTCTTTTAGCTCCAAGATATCTCAACTATTATTACTCTTGTTTGGGGCAATGACTTAAACAAAAAACGAGTTGGTTTCCCTACATAGCTGTTATATATACTCAGTATTTAAATTGTAAAATTTTGCATTGGGGGACGCTTTTTCAGCGTTGACTGAGCCTTAGTGAAGAACAGGCACGTAGCCAGGATTTTTTGAGAGTTTGTTCCGTAAACGAACTTGACCCAAATTTTCATTGTTACTGACTTGGATTGATGCGATTTTTCAGTGAAAGTTAGGTGATCTCCAAAAAAAAAAAAGAAAAGGTCTTCGCCGAAATCCGAGGGCTTTTTCTGGCCGAAATCAAAAATTTAAGCGGTTTTTCCAGCCAAATACAAGTGATCTCCAAAAAAACAAAAAAAAATGTCTTCGCCGAAATCCGAAGGCTTTTTCTGACCGAAATCGAAAATTCAAGTGGCTTTTCCGGCCAAAAACAGGTGATCTCCCCCCAAAAAAAACACTAACTTTTTCCTCCCACAAACCAGCGCTAAAATCTCGATGGGGGGACGCTCAATCTCGATGGGAGGACGCGTGCCCCCCATCCCCCTTACAATTTAAGTACTGTATATACTGAATATTCTTTCGGGCTTAATTGGTGTAAAAATTTCTTGGAAGCTCCCTCAGCAAGGCCTGTGAAGCCGTGTTGTAACAACGAAGCCATTGCATCTTAGAATTTGAATGAAACTTCAATATCATAAAAAATAAGTAAAAGGATCTTATTAAGAGTTTTGGAGCTTCATCATTTATTGCCTATTTTTTCCATTACTTTTTACCAAGATAAATCTGGTGCTGGTACGAAGTAGTTTTTAAAAAAATTTCTCCTTCAGAGTTACATGACTCCTTATTGTCCGTAGGCATATCATCCTACGAACATCTTGGAAGGGTAAGAATATACAGTGTTTATTGGTCTGTGAACTTTCTATCTTTTGCATTTTTACATGTTTAGCATTGAGCATTACAAAATTTTTAGCTGCATTTTTTTTTTCGGAAATGATTTTAAAAGGCAGTTGCAATTGCATGTTGGACTAAGTTGTAGCCCTTTAAAATATGTTGAAAAAATGCTACTAGATTAGAACACACAAATTCATGCCGCAGCATGAAAATCAGCCATGTAAATTTTGTCCGCAAAAAATTGGGAAAACACTGCTATCTGCTTGTGTAAATTGTTGAAAATGTAACTATCTGTGGTACAACTTTTGGTACCGGTGTGTCACTTCAAAGAGGCAGCAAGGTCAACGTTATTGTCATTTATTGTAAACTTTGTAACCTACAGTATATTTTTTCTATGTGCATAGTATAAAAGAACAAGATTACAGCGCTGGTTTACTCATGGTACTGGTATGAAATTCGTTTATAGCAGTGCAGTACTGTTAAAAAAATGAAACGTCAAATTGTAATTAAAAAAATCTGAAATTGGATGCAACTTTAGTTGAGAAGTACCAATATTGTCACTATACCATAGTATACCAACACCTGGGCCCGAAAAAATATCCAGTATTTCTAACAGCTATGTTGCGAAACCAACTCGTTTTTGTTAAAGTTATTGCCCCAAAGAATAGTAATAATAGTTGAGATATCTTGGAGTAAAAGGGTATAGGAATTAGAAATTTAAAAGTTATAAGTTTCCCCGCAAAGGTAAAATCGAACATCAAAATTGCCATAAAAAAAAACATTGCCCATTTTATGTTTTTGCACTGCTAATTTCTATGCCGCATTTCAAAATTATTAATTTTATCGAAATAGGCTTAAAATTAAGTTATTTGCAAAACCGTACAAAATTTTGGAGTGCCAGGAGCGGAGCTCTCAGGCCCCCGAACACAGCCCCCCAATTGCAGTATCTGGTTACACGACTTATTGTAAACGAGTGCTACTACGTTTTCAAGTTTTATAATCTTGCAATGAGAAGTTATTTAGCTGGGCAAATAACAACTGCTATCTACTATAATGAAGTAGCACCGTTATCTTTAAAATATAACGTTTTGCTGCTTCCTATACATTATAAAAGGTGACACCACGAAATTCCGCCCCGGGTGTCACCATCCTCAGCGACACCACTGATTGTTAACAGGCGGCGTGAGGAGCTAAATAGTGGATGATACACACAGTCTTGATCACAACGGCTTCTGCGTAGTTTGGGGTGTCTGGTTTGGGCTTGAGGTGGTGCAATGTTTCTGTGTGTTTGTTGGAATTGTACATTCAGTTTGCTGCCTGTTCGGAAGCACCAAGTACCCTAGAGACAGTATTTAAATTGTAACGGGGACGCGGGGAACGCTTTCCCCCATCGAGAGTTAGCGTTCCACCATCGAGGTTTGGCGTCCCCCCAACGAGATTTCAGCGCTGGTTGATTAGCCAAAAAAGGGCCCTTCAGCACGAATAAATCCCAGAAACTCCGGCTGAATGTAGTCCCAAATCGCGGTGATGACCTTTTTTTTTTTTTGGTATTCACTCGATTTCGGGGACGGAAAGACATAGTTTCCACTAAAGTACTTTCGCATTCCGAATGCGTTTGGTCAAGGCTGCAAAAGCGTCCCTCCAAGCAAAATTTTTCTGTTTAAGTACTGCCTAAAGATAATCATTATTTGGCGTATTATGCAAGGACGTAACAATGTAACCATGGTGCGGTTGAAGTGAAATCATTCTGTTAAGGTCGGCGTAATAACGACCCGTTTGTCCTCTTTGTCACGTTTAATAAAGAATTTTGTTTTATTTTTAATTGTAAGTGTTAGACTTGGGTTGTCCTGGTTTTAAATGTGTTTGTTGGATGCTTCACCATGTTATGATTTGTTCCTGTTATTGCTGCAATAAAGATTTATTTGCGCTTGGAGGTAGTGTGCAGGCAGGGACTTTTCGTGGTGGGGGTTGGTGGCAAAGCAGCATTGAGGTTGCGTTTAACGCGAGGAAAGTTACGGTTTGGAGTCTATATTAGGGATTGGACAAAAACCTAGCAGTAACTTTTTCTCGAAGTGAAATAAGCAGAACTAATTTAATAGGTTAACAATTATTGATCTGACTAGAAACGACTAGGCTACATTTTTTACCAATTCATTCAAAGCAACCAGATCACTATTACCGTAATAAAGTTCGATAATGCCGCGAAGTCCCCGGATATCGCTTGCGATGTCACGTTCTAGTTGAATTATTTTATGCAAAACTGGAACATAATACTGCTTATGTACAGTAAGAATTTGACAGTTGTAGTCACCGACTTTAGGATCTACCGTTTTGAACTCTGGTTGTTAGATTTATGTGCCTTGATATGGTAATTAAATATTAACGTTTTCACGTAATTACAGTACATATTTTAGCCAGTACACTTCACACTGCACAGAGTTTTTGCTTTATTTGGTAAGCTGGCCACTGGCCACCCAATTTTATGATGTGGAGCTAGTTTCTCGAGGTCGAAACAAAAATGTCATTACAGTGAGAGATTTTCCTAAATGCTTTCCGTTTGATTGAAAGAGAATTAGAAAGTCGCGATTAGCTTCTTAATGAGTTCTTTTGTATGTTGGAATCCCTGCTTAACTTGACCGATTAGATACTGTAGGTAGAAAACAGTTAATTTATTCGCCTGAGCAGTAGAAACACATACAACTAGATGGGAGTTTGCCAGCAAACCCAGTGAACGACCGACGCATAGCTAATGCTGTGACGCTCAGAAGTACGTTTCGTCTACCGTAAAATCAGCAATTATTCAAAAATATCTGATTATGGAACCTCCAGAAAAGTAGAGTCAAAATATTTGTCACTTAAATATCTCCTGATATCATAAAACACTGCCACTCTAAGTTGAGCTATTCAAAAAATTGATTTTTGGGGGGTCCATTTGGGGAGGTTCCCGGGGGGGGGGGATGGCACCCCCAAACTATGTCAAAGTATTTGTCTGTTAAATATCTGCTGATATCAAAAAAAAGTAGAACGCTACTTTGAGCTGTTCAAAAAATTGATTTTTGGGGGTCCATTTGGGGGGTTCTCGGGAAGGTGGCACCCCCAAACTATGTCAAAATATTTGTCTGTTAAATATCTACTGATATCAAAAACAACTAGCACCCTAGCTTGAGCCGTTCAAAAAATGGATTTTTTGGGGCCCCATTTTGGGGGGGTTCTCGGTGGAGTTGCCCCAAAAAATTTCGGGAGAAAAAATTGCATTTGCAGCTCAACAACTTTACACAAAAATTAGATTTCGATGTGTTGTAGTTTAGGAGAAGAAGAGCGTACAAAAATTAGGAAGAAAAAAAAAGGAAAAAAAAAAAGAAATAAACCTCATCGTGGCCAAAAATGGGTTGGGTGGGATAAAAGGGTATCTTGAGACATACAACCATATGAAATATTTTTTGCCGTACTTAAGCCGTTTTTGACTGAGACCGATTTTTACGCCAAACTTGCCGGGGCGGTTTTCGGGTTTTAAAACCGAAGTCACGTGATCTATTGCCTCAAAATTTGGTACAAACATATAACTCATTAATCTCAAACTGCTGTCAAAATTTCATGTAGCTAGATCAAACCGTTCTCGAGTTATAAGCAAAAGTTTGAAATTTCGCATTCGTTAGTTGGAAAATGGCCGAGTAAACACAGAAAAACACGCGACGCGAGCGTCGGTCGTTCCAAAAACGGACTTTATCCCTACTTAAATATCCCTGCTTGAATTGGCCTGAAAAACGGACAGGTTTTTCAGACCAGGAAGCATCGACAAACCAGAAGAATTTTTAATCCAAGATGGTTTCTGAAAATTAGAGCTAACCGCCAGTGTTGATTAAGTCTCTGAAGACCCGAATCACAGAGGTCTTTGTGATTGAGTGCCTTATCACTCGTCACTATGCCAGGAATGCGCAGCCGGCATCCAGAGGAAGTTATCTTAATTCGAAACATAAGAGGCCATAAATCAAACAATGATATTGACTCGGCTGTAGAATCGAATAAAGCTAAAGTTTGTTTACCGGGCAACGGCGTTGCTTATGGAGAAGGATTACGAACTGGGGTCCGGCAACCACTCGGTTACTCATTCAACGCATGATGAAACTGGACTAACTGAGTCAAGCCGCTGTTTTGTAGTGACATAGCAATTTGTTTTAGCTCAAACGTACCTTGTTTTTAACCTATCAGTAAAAATACTGGATTTTTGGCGATTGATTACCCACAAAAACAAAAAAGAAAAGGGATCTAAAGATCAAGCGGTCAAGGGTTGGTCTGAGATCAAGAGGTTGTTAATCAAAACCCCGTCCAGTTTGATTAGAGCTAATTAGGCAAGGCTCCAATTGCTTTTATATGCAGTTTTTCACGACATGCTTTCCGAACACGATTACGAACGTTTTCATCATGTACGAAGCATTTTGATTTCGGTTATCCGAGTGAAAAAAGCCAAAGAAGAAAAAGGTTGAGACAGAGAAAGGTTGAGACCAGGCTTGGAAAAATTTTAATTGTAATTGACAAAATTGTAATTAATTTTATAATTTTGCTGTAGTTGTAATTGAGAATTTTCAAAAGTCAATAATTATAATTGTAATTTTTTCTGCCTATTTTCAATTACAATTTTTCTATTATTCACTAAGATCGATAATAACAAAATGTGTTGGAACAATATCAATTTTCCTTCGGTTGCAGATTGATATCGAAATTTTCTACCGGTTGCAATCACATCTGACGTCACAAGCCAAACATCAACGTAGGTTAGGGATGGTTAGAGTAAATTTTAGAGATAGTGTTAATCATATTCATAACCTAAACTTAGCACCTACTCTAATCATAATTAGCACTAACTCCAAGCCAAAAAATAGCCTAACATAAAATTGGTCTATGACGTCAGATGTGACTGTAACCGGTGGTAAGAAACCTTGTCACCATAGGCGTAGCCAGGGTTTTTGATTAGGGGAGGGCCAAACCACAAATCACATGCAATGACGTCATCAGAAATTTTCAAAAGAGGAACTTTTTGCGGGGTAAAGATATTGCAGAATGGAAGATCTAAAGCCGTGGCGTGTTGTTGGCAATTAACTAGAATTTCGCTAAAGATAGAGGAAAACTAAAAAGCCTAATTAAAAAGTGCAAATGTCTAACTTGGGAGACGTGTTGAGTAAGCTAATGTACCACAAACGTACCACAGACGGGAGTCTGGGGGCGCCCCCCGCCCCCGGAGGCTTTGGGTTCTGGGGGCCAAGTCCTCAGCCGCTGGGCGATTTTTTTGTAATTTTTTGAAATAAAAGCTATTTTAATGCCATTGAATCACATTTCGCAAGTGTTCAGAGCCATTTGAAAGAACTGGACTTTTAGCATTTGAAATTCAATCAAAGAAATTAAATTGTTCAATCCTTCTTTTACTTGCAATTTAAGTCCAAAACACGTTAAAAATCTTGCAATTTGTTCTTGAATTTTAATAGTAAATGATTTATTTGGCCCAGATTTGGAAAGTAAGAAATACTGTCTCCTGCAATATTTTAGCAGCAAATAATGGTCCACTCGAAAATTTTCCATAGAGATTTTTGTTTTCTCATAAAATTAAGCAGTCATAAAAGTACATGTACGGCCAAGAGGCCCAGGACCCCTCAATTCAAATTCAATATTTTGTTTAATGAGCATTTCCCCTAGCTAATTTTTTTTTAATTATTTTGTGCGTAAAAACTGGCAAGGTGGAGATGAATTATTGAAAAATGGTACATTAGATGGTTACGCTTACAACCATGTTATTCCAGGGCCGGATTTACATTGCGCGAGGCCCCTGGTACTACGGTATTTTCGCAACATCTTCCAGCCAAATATAGGTAAAAACCAAAAAAGTCACCATCTGAGCGTGGGGCTCTGGCACTCTGTCATATGGTAAATCCGGCCCTGGTTATTGCATTACGTTCATAAAAAGATTAGATGAGGGCATGAGGTTGCAGCTTTTAGAACAAAACCCCTTAATTTCACCTAGGTTATACATTTCAATTAGTTGGCAAAATCGAATTGATTTTGTCCAGGCTTCCTGATTGTCACTATTAACTTATTGTTAATTAACTGTTGTACGCGTGTACTGTTGTGCGCGAAGATGCTAAAAGAAACTGAAAATGAAGAAACAAGACTTTTTTGTCACATTTTAATCATTGATGTCATTTCGATTGGAGGGGGCCTGGGCCCCACCTCTGGCTACGCCTATGATTGTAACTTCAATGCTATTTTATGATATTAACATTTTGTGTGCTTTTTTGCTTGTTTGCCCTTGTGTGCATATTAAACCGTCGCTAATGGTTCTATTTTGTATGATCATGCTAAATATGTGATATTGGTGAAAGTTAAAATAGTGTTAAATAGTAGTAGAGACTTGAAGTTGTAACGTACATAATTTCAACTTTTTATAATTTTTAATTGTGTCATAACCCACTTTCTTTTGCACAAATAATTGCAGTGTGATACTATGGTTTAGCAAAAACCATAATGTTGCTGATAGCGATATGAATTCAATGACATACTTGACAATTGCTTACAAACAACATTATGTACTGCAAAAATTAAAGTTAAGGAAAGATTGATGGAAGAACAAGGTAAGAGAGAAACAGAGCTTTAATAGGTCTCATATAGAAATGCAAAACAAATCCTTAGTGTTGACATAAGCAAAGCTCGTGGCTTCGTATATAAATGAATTGGTCGCAATGTTTTGAGGATCTTTTCATTGTAATTGTATTTGAAATTGTAATTGAATTACAATTACTTGAACTTGAATATTTATAATTGTAATTAAAAGTTTTAGGTTGTAATTGTAAAGCAAAAACAAGTAATTTTTTCAACCCTGGTTGAAACAGTTTCATGGCTGTTTCTACTGATGGACAAGTTATGACAGTTTTCCACTAACCACGAAAATTGACTTTACTAAAGTTTAAACTTTTTTACAAAACATGGAAATTTGCCCAAGGTCGACAATTTTTCAAAAAGTCCACAAAAATGAACACAAAATAATGAAAATCGAGATTTAATACCACTTTCTTCCACAGAATCTGGCTCCAACGCGCATTAAATAGCTTTGCAGGTGCATGGAATGAAAATAATAAGGAATGAAAATAAGCATAGCCAAACTGAGGTACTTCATCTTTAACGAAAACCTGATCAATGCTAGTCGCTAGTGGTAAAGTAAGTGGAGAAGTTTCAGTTTCTTGGGGTTGCATTCACAAGTGACGGAAGGCAAGACGAGGTTGGTCGGATTATGAATTGGCAAAGCTAATGCAGTAATTCGAGATTTGCACTATTTGGTTATCATGAAACCAGAATATTGTCTAAAGGAGCAAAACTCTGCGTTCGAAAAGAGTTTTTTTTCTCTTTGTTTATCTACAAAAAAGAAATTCAGAATTCTGGCCAAATTATTATTCGAATTCGAATAAAGTCGATGTTTTGTCAGTTTTGGAAATTTTGGCTGATTAACCTGGACAAATTTTCAAAATTTGGCAAAATATTCAACATCGAGTTTAGTTGATTTTTTGTCAGTTTTGGAAATTTTTGCAAAGTTAACCATGAGCATATTTTCAAAAATTGGCAACGCAATCGAATTCGAGTTAAGTTGCTATTTGCAGTTTTGAAAATTCAAATTTTGGCAAAATATTCAAAATCGAGTTAAGTGAAGTTTTTGTCTGTTTCGGAAATTTAAGCTAAGTTTATTAACTTGAAAGCAATTAGAGATTTTTACTGAGATTTACCTGAACAATAATTTGATGCTCCAAGACAATACAGACTTTTCTTTGTTAAAGTTATTTCTCTATTTCAAGTTGGCACATTAAAAAGTATTAGTTTAATTTTTTATAGAAATTGTATATTCAATGTATTCCTCAAGTTGCCGTGGCCACATGACAGCGAGAGGACGTTTCAGCTTCCGAGTCAAGCTGCCATCTTCCCAGTTTACCACAGGCGATGTAAGCTTCACTCTGCCCTTTTATTGCTGAACGTCAAGCAGGAAGCTGTAAAATACTAATTTTGTAGTCTTTGCTGGTTCGACCCGACCGGGAATTGAACTCAAGTCTACCGTTTCAGTAGCAGACTCTCTATCTACTTTACCGGTTTAAACTTTATCAGACCCCCACTTCGCCATCAGCAGATTCATTTTCTAAGTGTCTCAAATTTTTTTTTCTATATCTCATAGGTTTTCAATACTTCTATTCTTACGGAGAAGGGATAAAAATCTTTTTTGATTATTTTAGTTACTAGAGTAGGTGAATTGAAAATTTGTCGGCCAGTAGGTTGAGCGGTAACGCGTTCATTACTAGATATGAAGGTCTGAGGTTTCAATCTCGAGACTATTTAACTCGACGCAGTGTTGATAACGGCTTGCCATCGCTGCAACATTTCCTTGAAAATAATTGGGTGCTTGTTGCCAGCAGGCTCAAAGGCGCGAAGGTGGGCCCTCGTAAATTCGTTACAGTACGAGCCGGCGAGTATAATACAGCAAATGTAATAAAAATATTAATTTGAAATAAAAATTAAATGCCGGAACTGGATGAGGAAGTAATGCCGAGACTAAATGAAGATGAGGCTGTTTTGAGGTTTGGGGTCGGAGCCCCCAGCACTCGAAAGTTTTGCATTTTTTGTGCCGAAATAACTTAATTTTAGGCCTATAATGAAACAAAATTAATTAATGCTTTTAAAACGTGGCATAGAAATACGCAATGCAAACACGATTGAACTGGTTACATAAATGGGATTTGAGGTGGCTGATGGGAAAACTTCAGTTCTCTTCTTTAGAAGCTGGTAAATCATAAAATTTTATAATTCAATACTCACATGGAATAATTTACAATATTTCTTGTATGATTTTCTGAGCAAGATAAAGGGGGGTTAATGAAACGGGATTTGAGAAAAGTGATTTGTAATTACTATCCTTGTGGCTATAGCATATTTTTTGATGAAATCTTTGTTCAGCATTTCTAATTAAGCAATCAAATTTGATTACGTACTTTGAACCATGTTTTAAAGTTTTACTAATTTTTGAGTTTTATTTTTAACAAATTATCCCCCCTAAATTTATCTTTCAAAAGATGCTTTTAATCGCTTTTTAGCCCATTTTAGTGCAATAGACAGTCGCAGAAGCATAGAAAACGCAGTATTTTTTAATTTTTTTTTTTAGTCGACAGGCCAATCGGGGAGGGGGCTATAGCCCCCTTGCCACGCTACTGGCTACTGCTTGTCCGTATTTTATGTCGCCGAAAACACTTAATGTCAATGAAATTTGCATTACATTGCAAGAAAATTTACATAAACAAAAAATAAAACATGTTGCATATTCGACAATATCTAAAGCTAAAGCGTAGCTAAATCAAAAAGCATCGAGTTGAAAACAGAAACGTTGCTGGTGCAGGTTTGATTCCCTTATTATCCATGGGTCGTTGTGTACTAGAAAAAACACGTTAAACGTCAGTTTCTCATTGGAAGCATTAGAGCAGTCTATCTGGAGTAATGGCCCAGACTTTCAAAACTAAAGCTTGTGAACAGGGCCCGAAAAAAGCAGTTTTTTTGTTGATAAGGCTGGGCAAATGCAGCGAGTCTGGTTTATCACGTAAACAAATGCAATTTTCTAAATTGAATTGTTTCACCGACGTAAAATCAAAATACAAGCTGTTAAAATACGTCAAAAATAGATCTCTGCAAAAATTATTCATTTATTTAATCAGTAAGACACCTAATTCAAAATTTAGATATCATACCGCAATTTACATTCAAAATAAATGCATTAGATGCTAAATATCTTGATCACAAAAATTGCTTTTCATTTCAGAAATTGTTGATTTCTCTAATCGATAGGTGGCGTAGCAAAGCCAAGTTTAAAAAAATTGAGCGTTTTGAAGATTTTCTCGTCCGTTTTTTCCACCAATTTTAAAAAATTCAACAAGAGAGAAACAATGTTCTAATCTAGAATTTCAACTATTTAAAGCTTAATTTTTAAATATTCAAAAATTGGAATCAACGATAATTTTTTTGCATTTAACGTTACGGTAAAATCCTTTAATACCCTCCTTCTCAGTTTTGCAGGAATCCATCGCTATTTACAAAATCAAATAAATGGTAGGATTATTAAAACAAACAAAAATTTTTGTGCGCGCAAATACAGCAATGAACTTAATTCTTACACTAAAATCCATAATGTCTTAGCCAAAAACAAGACAGAGCCAACAAGAAAAAGAAAGCACTGCCAACAATCCTACCTCATACATTCCTCTTTACAAAACAACCAGACTTCAAAAAAGCATCAGGTACCAAGGTGTTAAAATATGGAACAAAATTCCAACAAGCATTAAAACCAAACAATCTTTTAAAAGCTTTAAAGTATCACACAAAAATTATCTATTGAATATGTACTAGTATGTATTACGGAAACTCAAATATACAGTATAATACATTGGTATTGCAATTTGGGTGAAATTCGGCACATGCTTCATGACAACGATATGTTTTTGATTAACTTATATCATTTCAACTGGTAATCGGAGTGGCTGCAGACTTTGAAGACCGAGAGGTCAACTCGCAGTCTCCCTTGCCAAATTAATTCTTTAACTTTAATCGTTTGTTTATATTATGCGAATTTTGTGGCAAAAATAAATAAACTTGAACTTGAAATTTCGAAATCGACTTTACCAGTTGATTCTATTCATCTTCTTGTAGACTACAACAGCATTCACTCTATCTCAATGCAGAACAAGATCAAGTTGACTCAAATCGTGCGGTGACTGGTTCGTTGCAAATAGCAACAGCAGCTAGCCTATCGACTTTTCCCCGCGCATGAACAGCACATGCAAAACAAACTTTGATATGAAGACCCAACAATATCTACAAAAGTACAAGCCCTACCACCAAAAACTTCTTCTAAACGTCAATCTGTTAAGTTACTTATTGTTTTTATTTTGTAATTTTTGCGTGTGTTTTAGATTTCTAATAAAATGAAAAACAGCAAAAAAAGGATGTAAAAAACTTGAGAATTACTTTAATTAAAATGTTCCTTCTTCGAAGCACCTTTTCGTCCGACTCTTGTCAAGAAGAATTATCAAAAAATGGAGAGCGCAGGAAAAAGAGCTGCTATTTGTAGGAAAAAGCCGAGCCGTGATTGGCAGGAAACAGACCAATGAAAAAGCGTCAGTACTGTACAAACTTTAAGATATACACGAAAAGAGTTCTATTCTTTTTCAGCATAGCAAGATTAAGGTTTAAACATTAGCGTAGAAAGACAAACTAATTCAATTTAACCAGAAATTAAGATAATCGAAATATTAAAAATTTTAGGTAATGGGAAATGTCAACCACAATACAGCATTAAAGACACACTATGAATTGAAGAGTCGGCATTTTTTTAATCGATTTGAATACGTTTGAAAATGGCGTTTGGTGAAGTCGAAAGATTCTCTTAAATGTAGTATAATGCAAGTCAACAAACGCTCATGTGCTCGTCACTTGCATATCAAGCATCGAAACCAGAGTGTGAAAGTTCGGTTCTTGGTCTAACCAGTCGAGAGAGCTTTTCAAGGGGCGCTTACCCTTACAGCTTTCGCACATTTAAAAAAGTAAATATAGAACGTCGTTTTTCTTGGCAAAATGTTTTGCAAAGTAAAAGTTTGGAAAGTGTCTTCAAAGTAAAAAAAAAACAATACAAAACATGTTTTTAATAAAAATTCATTTGGCCGCAATTCCTACAAGATAATGAAATCGGCGGGTTATAATTTTCAGAAAGGACGCCTTCTGGAGGGATCGCTGGAAGTCGAGGGGAAGAATGGCGGTTTCCTGGTTCCCGCATTGTTGAGGAGGGGTTAAAGATGCGATTTGAAGGGATGTTTGGGGCAGTCTCGTCGAGAACATCAGAAGTAGGAGGAGCTATGATGGTTGGATGACGATGATTGACAGGCGGCGCATTGCTGTGATTGCCTGGAGATGGACGCTCAATGTTTCGGACAGGTTGATTTTGGCCCCAAAACGACGCTGAAAATACGTAGCGGTTCTAATTGTTTAGAAAGACCACGGATCGTTTGGATATCATTAAAACGCAGAAATGTACACTACGCAACCAGTTAAATGACATGGATTGGCTGCTGTACCAAACCTCGTCTTTTTGTTGTAAAGCTTTTGTTGTTTCCAGAACTAACTGCATTGTTTTTGATATAAGGTTTTCACGCAACTTGATACAAACTAGACGTCGGCAAACAACGCTAAAATATCAGAAATTTATGAGATGACCACTGGCGTTGCTAGGCCGCGCCGGGTGTCACCATTTTGGGGTGACCCATATTATGATGTGAAACCATAACTCCACCGATTTGTGGTGAATACCGTACTTTTTTCACTTTGTTTGGTCGTCCTCATCCTCATTTGGACTAAAAACCTACTGATTTTTAGGCGAAGAGCGTTTTTTTGGTTTTCACATACTTTTGGACCGAAAACCCATTGATTTTGCAGCGAAGACCTTGTTTTTTGGTTTTCACCTATTTCCGGTACGAAAAAGAGTGCCACCACGAAATCGCCCCGGGTGCCACCATTTTTAGCATCGCTTCTGGAGATGATTGAAGGTAGTAAACCCTGTTACGCAATCTACTCGTTGTCTGAACTTACAAATGGAAATATTTGTTGAGTCTCTTCCGTTTATAAAGTCACAATTGGATGTATGCCATTCATTCAAAGTGACGTCATCACCAAGCAACCAATTGTCGTTGCATTGGCCACATCTAAAACATATTACGTGTTTGTTTTAAAAAACTGAATTGGTTCCCAAAAACAACAAAGGAACCAGCAGATCGTTTGCAAAACCATATGATCAGTTTTCCGAAAATTCAAAAATTAGGTGTCTTTATTCCAATTCCTATTTGTTGATCCAGCATCTAAAAATTCAAATCATAAATGGGCGCCACCAACTCGTTACACGCTTCCATGTATTACAGCGAGTCTAATAAAAGATTTGATTTGATCGAAGAAATTTTTTGAACGGAGCTAAATAGAAAACCTCTCCAACTTTACCGAGTGCTCAGAACTGCTTGGAAGGAATCCAATGAGAATCTTAACCCATTAAAGCCCGAACTATGTTCCCATAAAAATTTGTTTGTGATATCGTAATTCTTGGCCAATTTTGATGTACAAAAATTTTTGTTTCAACCAAAAGTGGAAAATGATGTCGTTTTCTGTATTTTTTTTATTTATTTTTATTATAATTTGCTCTTTTGAAAGGACGATGGGCTCTGACTCTTATGGGTTTAAATTGTTCTCAGCTTGAAATTCATATTCAAATTGAGCGATTTAAAAAAAGCAAAATTCAAATTAATCCACAAGGTTATCCGCTCTTGTATCTGAATTAGATAATCGAGCAAAATTAAATGATCGGAATCAGAAAATAATCATGAAGAGCTTGCCATTTGAGTCAGCTTATTTTGCATTGATTCACTAACATATCCAAGTGATTCAAATGTTCGTATGGTTTGGCTGTTATTACCGTATGTCTATTTACGTAAAAACACCTAAAGTAGGCGTCTCACATAACATTGCAATAAGTATTTAATCAAACCTTTTCAAGCCACTTACGAAAAGCACTTGACTCTGTCCTGGTAGCCAGTGTAGTAAAAACCGTGGGCAGCGAATTGACGGGGGTCGATTGGGGAATTCCGAGGGTACCGAATGAAAGTTGATAGCCTGTACGTTTCCCTTGCAGGAACCCCTACAAAATTATCGCATATTTAATCGAATAATCTTTATTTTTAAAAACCTAAGCCGCTTTTATTTAATGGAGGAAGTAACAAATGGGTTTTAGCCTTGACCGCGTAATTCAAAAGGATTCTAAAAATCCACTGCAGCGTTAAACCTTTTCAAGGAGGAAACGGAAAGGGCCCGTTTCAAATCTGACACCTTTATTTTTAAATTATTATGCAATTATTGTCACAATGACTTGACACCGAATAGTCTTGGACATTTTAATTACGTGGAAATTTTGTCCATTAACTATTAAATCATGCTTTCAAAATAGTGGATAACATCAACCCTTTACCTTTACAATTTGATTAAGCTGAAAATATAATAAAGCTGTAAGTGGGGACGTGGCAATCTACCTTAATGATTTATTTTTACCTTAGGGAGTGAAAATGTATAGAATAAATTTATTTATTGAGTGAAAACCTATAGAATAAATGTTTACTTTTGTGAGTGGAAACAAGCTCGCATGTATTTCAAAAATCTCGTTCCAGTGCCATTTTATATTTTCATTATCAGTGCTCAAGCTATTTGTCACATTACGTAAAAATGTTTTGTAAATACGGCCTCTTTTGATCGATTTTGTAGATTTAATAATGAAGTGAACTGTTGTCACATCTTATTACGCGAACCAGTCGCTTTGATTGTTGTCGTGGATCAAATATTGATAGACTTTGATGCCTCAAATCTTGTGGAGCTGATCATTGCTGACTTTAAAATTAAAAAATTGAACAATTTTTGGAAAAAAAACGTAATGATCGCCGAGCGCACACCGCCATGCTTCTCAGTCTCTGGAAGCTCATCCGGCTCTGGAAGCTCCATCTCACGCCCGCTTATAATTTTGCGATCAAAAGATCCTACCAGAGGCAATAAAAACGCTAATATTAAATTTGAATTTTACTGTGACTTTTATGTGTTGTCCAATTTTGTGGTTGGTGAAGTATTTTCATGCTTTTACTAACTTGTCGTGTTCACCAGATATGCGACTCTGTACAATGGAGATTGGAATTACAGCATAGAGCCAAAAAGCGCTAAATTAAACCATGTCGTGCTAATTGCTGGCAAAGAAATTAGTTTGTGAAATGAACGACTAGAAAAAAATCGCTTACCTGCTCACATTGCGGTAGGGCTATAGTTACCATACCTGGTGGAAGACTTCTTTGCCAGGGAGGATCCAGGGCGTTGTCTCGCGTTGTGATTTTATTTCCCCGGTGTTCAACGGCCTGCATTTCTTCTGAGATTTGATCAAATAAGTTCCGTGCAAAAATTATAGACGCTTTAGTTATAAAGCAAAAATATTTTACTAAAAACTGTTTTCAAGTCTGCTGTAAGAACCAAATTTGAGCAAAAACAAAATGGAATTTTGCTTTTGCTCAAATCGTTTTGCTCTGTTTGCATTTATTTTTGTTTGCATTCTTCGCGCAGCCGCATATTTCAATGTGTGCAACTGTGCATGGCGGCAAATTGCACTTTTTCTTGAAAGGACACGAAGCTCATTTTTATTCAAAATGCAAGACAAACTAAAAACAATACCAAGCTCTGCACGAAAAAAAAATATTGAGAAAGTGCGAACTGTGCAATGCATTTGCAAGCAATGAGCAGAGCTTTCTGTTTCTACATCACCATTGTTGATTTATCTGAAGACTATTTTAATAATCGTGATCAATGACAAAAAACAGTTTTAACCCAGCAAGAATATATTTGCGTCACTTTATTCTTCGATAAGATTTAAGAACAAATTAGAAGCAAATGAGGCTGAAAATTTGTGAAATTCGAGATCAGCCAGCCTCAACCCAAAATTTACTGGTTTTTATAAAAAAAAGTGCAATGAATCTAGAGTTCATTTAAAAGCATGAAAATATTTTACTGACCACAAAATTGGACAAAACAAAAAACAACAGTAAAAATCAAATTTAATATCCGAAGTGACTTGACAAATGGAACACGCGCGGTTAAATAAACAAAGATTCCTGTGACGTTACGCTTTTTCGGAAATTTTTATTTTGATTATTACATGCATAGGTTTGGGTTAGGGTTAAGGTTAGGGCTTAGGGTTACTTTTTTTAGGCTTTATTTTAAAATGTCTGCACGAATGGAACTTTCGCCAAGCCTCTTCCTTTAATATTAGCTTGTTTATTGCCTCTGGTAGGATTTTTCAATAGCAAGATTACAAGCCGGTGTGGGGTGGGGCCTCCAGAACCGGGTGAACGAACGAACGAACGATCTAATTATAGTTACCGCACCAGTGAAATTAGACCAACACTGACATTACAAAAAACAGATAGAAAGAAAGTTAAAAGAAATGCAATGCAAATACATACAATGTTACGTAATGTACAGTTTTTAACCAAGGTAACTGGGAAAACCGCGAAGGGACCTTAAAGGTCTTCTAGTCGAGCGGTAACCCATTCAAATTTTGGGACGGGAGAGAGCGTGGCCGTGTGTTCGGCCATCATCAAGTTTTTCTCAAAATTGTTCAATTTTTGAATTTTTTGTTCAAATTTTTGCTTAAAAGTCTCCTTGCAGCAGTTCAAAGTAAGCACGAAAACAACTGTCGGGCAAGAGCAAATATCCACCCACTTATGCTGTGTGAATTTGAAGCAAGAGAGAAATATCTCAAATTTAAAGTCAGCAATGACCTGCTTCACAATATTTGCGTATCGAAGTCTATCAATGTTTGATCCAAGATAAGAGGCAAAGCGACTGGTTCGCGTAATAAGATGTGACAAGAATTCGGTTCATTGATAAATCTACAAAATCAATCAAAAAAGGCCGTATTTACAAAACGGTTTTAAATACTGTAATGTGACAAATAACTTTTGAACTGATAATGCAAATATAAAACGGCGCCGAAATGATATGGTTGAAGAAGAAGCAAGCTTGTTTCCACTCACAAAAGTAAATATTTATTTATTCTAAACGTTTCGACTCACGAAGTAAAATTTATGGTATACGTTTTTACTAACGAAGTAAATTTATTCTATACGATTACACTGAAGAAGGTAGTATTTATTCTGTACATTTTCACTGACGAAGTTAAATTTGATCATTGAAGTAAATTGTTGCGCCCCCAGTTTTTGTATATTTTCAACTCAATCAAATTGCAAAACTAAAAGGTTGTTGTTATCCACTATTTTAAAAGCTTAATTTAATAATTAATCGACAAAATGTCCCATATAATTGTAATGCCCGATACTTTTCGGCGTCAATTCATTGTGACAATAATTGCCTGTAGTAATTTGAAACTACACCTGTCAGATTTGAAGTGGGTCTTTCCCGTTTGCTGCTTGAAAAGGTTTAACGCTACAGTGGATTTTAGAATCTTTTTGAATTACGCTGTCAAGGCTAAAACCCATTTGTCTCTTCCTCTGCTATTGCTGCTCTCACACTTTGGAGACTCCACTGCGAATCAATTCGTAGCGCAGTCTTCGTGAAGTCTCCATTCGCAGGGTATTCGCAATCCTTTGCAATTCTATGGAGACTCTTCGGAGACTAGGCTGAAATTGCAGTGAGAAGTGTTTGCAGTGGAGTCGCAGTCAAAGTCGCCAAGAGGGTAGTGGCATAAATAAAAGCGGTTTCAGGCTTTTAACAATCAAGAATGTCCAATTAAATTTGCAATAGTTTTATTGGGGATCCTACAAGGGAAACGTATAGGCTATCAACTTTTATTTGGTACCTTTCGAATTCCCCAATCGACCCCCGCCAATTCGCTGCTCACGGTTTCTACTACACTGGATGCCAGGATAGAGTCAAGTGCCTTTTGTAAGACCTTAAATAACTTTGAAGCTGCATGTGATATCGCCGCCATGAAAATAAGCACGGCCAAACTGAGGTACTTTATCTTTCACGAAAACTTGATCAGAGCTGGTTGCTAGGGGTGAAGCAGGTAGAGAAGTTCCAATATCTTGGGTTGCATTCACAAGTGACGGAAGCCATTCGGGTCTGGTCGGATACTCGAAATGGCAAAGCTAATGCACTATTCGGAAGTCAAGAAACAAAAATATCAAAACTTTCAATTTTGCAACGAGTTCTTGCATCTCTTCTTGCCCAAAATTTTTTTCAAAATTTTGGCATAATGGTTATTCAGAATCAAGTTAAGTTGTATTTCTGTCAGTTCAGTTTTGGAATTTTGGATAATCATGGGCAAGTTTTCAAATTTTGGCGGAATATTTCAAACCGATTTAAGTCGGTTTTTTGTCAGTTTTGAAAATATTGGCAAGGTTAGCAACAAGGGGCAAACATTGAAATTTTGGCAAAATATTCAAAATCGAGATAAGTCTATTTTTTGTCAGTTTTGGAAATATTGACAAAGTTATAATCATGGGCAAGTTTTCAAGGTTTGCTAAATATTTAATATTGCTTTAAATTGATTTTTTGTCAGTTGTGAAAATGTTTTGTTAAATTAACTAACCTACCAATTTGATTTTTTTACTGAAATTTCCTAAACTATGATTTAATGCTCCAAAACCAAACAAACTTTTCTTAACTGAATTAATTTCGTTATTTAAGTTGGCACATTAAAAGTGTTTGTTAAATTTCTAATAGTTTTGTAATTACATTTGATTGGCCAATTTGCTTTGGCCTACAAACAGCGAAGAAAACTTTCCGTCTTTGAATCAAGCTGCCACCTGATATCCACCTGCCTGTCACACACGGTAGAGGCTTCACACTGTCCCCTCAAATGCTCTGAACGTCAAGCAGGTAAAACTGAGTAGCTGTGAATACCAATCTTTATAGTCTTTGGTTTGACCCGACCGAAAATCGAACCCGAGTCTACCGCTTCAGTAGGAGAAGCTCCATCTATTCGATCACTGATCGCTTTAAACCCTCAGCAAACTCTTGTTTTGAATTTTTTTCTACATCTCATAGGTATCAATTCTTCTATTGAATAGAAATTGGCAGTGCAAACAAGATTGAACATGGTTGCGTAAACGGGATATATAGTGTCTAATGGTAAAATTTCAGTTCTCTTCTTTAGAAGCTGGTAAATCATAAAATCCTATAGTTCAATACTCACACGGAGTAATCTACAGTATTTCGTCTATGTTTTTTGAGAAAGATAATTGGGTATAGAGGGGTTAATGAAACGGGGTTTGAAAAAAAGTGATTTGCAATTAATTAATCCTGAGGTTGTAGCATATGTTTTGATGAAACCTACGTTCAGCATTTTTAAACTAGTGATCAAATTTGATTGCTTACTTTTGACCATATTTTAAAGTTTTACCAATTCTTGTTTTTATGTTTGATAAATTAGCCTCCCTAAATTTATGTTTCAAACAATGCTTTAAATTGTTTTTAGTCCATTTTAGGGCAAAAGACAATTTCAGAAGCACAAAAAATGCGGTATTTTCTTATTTTGCCTTTTGGTTGGCTAAATGCGGAGGGGAGCTATAAACCCCCTTGCCATGCTACTGATTACCGTTTGTCCATATTTTATGAGGCCAAAAACACTTAAGTCAATTAAATCTGCATTACATTTGAAGAAAATTTGCACAATAAAAAATAAAAAATGTTGCATATTCGACTTCGACAATATTCGGCAAAGTCGCGGCGTGGCTCAGTATGTAGCATTGGATTAAAAACTGAAACTGGCTGGCTTCAGATTTGATTTCCAAATTAGTCATGCGTCGTTAGGTTTCCAGAAAAACCATGTTAAATGTTATTAGAAGCATGCAAGTATGTCTATCCAAAGTAGTGGCCCAGCTTGATAAAATTGGGACTTGTGAATAGAGTCTGAGAAAAGCAGCCTTTCGTAAGTGGGGTTGGACAAATGCAGCGTGCCTGGTTGATTAGGCAAGAAATTGCAATTTTCTAAATTCCTAAATTGCAATTTCACCGACTCAAAATCAAAAACGTCAACCCTCAAAAAATTTGTTGAAACACGTCAAAAATAAATCTCTGCGCAATAAACTATTTATTTACCATTTATTTATCCAGAACGACACTTTAATTTAAAATCTTTGCGATTGTATGGTTTTGAAACCAATCATTTTTGTTTTACTCATGCAGTTTACAAAAGCTTCATATTTGTTTGTTGTCACAATGAAAACTTTCAATCGGATTGCGTTAGGTCACACACACATGTGTTGCATGAAACACTCGTATGTTAAAAATGACGATACAACATTGAAAGCTTTAGATGGCAGACACATTGTTGGTTACTACAACTATTACAGCTTAAGTAACATACTGTGCAAAACCAAATAATACCATTTTAAAGTTTAGCATATAGCCACACTCAGGGCTGCAAACTCTTCAACTAGAATTCGAAAAACCTTGATTGTTTGACGAACTTTAACTCAAAAAAATTTCAGAACTCGAACTTCTCAAACGTGCAAAAATGAGCTGAACCCGAACTCGAATAAAAATTGATAGAGTTCGCAGGTCTGGTCGCTCTGTATTGCAAAGGTCAATCGTTATATTAAGAAAGACTATACTTTACCGGCAAGCTCTATCTGTTTTTTTATAAATTCCGACTCAAATCTAATCCAAACTTGAAATCTTTACCTAAAAATAACGCCAATTCTAACCCAAACCCTAATTTAAACTCTAACCTTGACCCTTGAAAAAGCAAACGAAACATGCGCATTATTAACGTCAGTAAACGTCAGTGGCGTCTACCAAACGATGCTGACGACTGATAAGATTGCACCGCTGTTCGCACTGTCTAATATCAAATCAAATCTTTCATTATGTTCGCTGTGATACGTTGAATTGTGTAACAAGTTGGCGGGGCCCATCTCTGCGTCATTGCGCCCGGGCAACACAACTCCTTTCAAAAAAATGTCGCAGCGGTGACGAGCCGTTGGCAACACTATGTCCGATATGACCGGCACGAGATTTGAACCTCGGACCTCCCGCTCCAGAAACGAACGCGTTAACCGCTCGACCAACTGGCCGGTTACTGTCTAATAACAATAAGTAATAACTGGTTAATGGTCATTTACTGCCGTCTTATTCTAACAGAACTGTGCCGGATTCCGGAATAGAGGAGCTTTGTGACGTTACAGTAACAAACCTTTAAGAAAACGTTAATATACGCTGTGCAAATTCTTCATAGTTACCGCATAAATACTCCGATCCTTTGGAGGGATAACAATATGAAATGCCTGTTAAACCAGAAACGAAGTGCTAATAATTGTGAAAGCCTTGTATTGGTGATTTATGTCAGTGATGTGAGCTACAATTTCGAGTTCTCATTGACTATAAATGCAACTGACTATAAACGATTTCTACATCCCTTTTTCTCTTCACCTTAAAATACAAACGATCAAGTAAAATTTATTTGGGGGAGCAACTGCCCTCCCTCCCTGGCTACGCGCCTGCTTTACAGCACTGTTACAATTATTAAAAATAGTCTTTCCTGCTTTTCAACTAGTGACTGAAGGACCAATTTTAAATTTTTGTTTGTGCATTTGTGTCTGATTAATTATTGGTTTTCGCAATCTTGTGACTTAAATTGAAAAGATTATTTGTCATTGTTTGTTTAATCAGTGTTTAAGATAAATTACTGAGTAATTATTATCCTTTGTTAAAAATAAGCTGTTAATTAGCGCAACTACAAAGACCGTATTTTAGAACCGTTGTGCTAGAAGGTTCCTTTTTGTGCATTATTTGTTTTTCGAGACGACTGTAGAGTGGCAGCTGCCAACCTTTGTTTGTTAATTTTTGGCCTTTGAATGCTAGACAAAAGAGATCTACCACGTGGTATTACTGCTTGGAACTATTTAAACGTACTTGGAGCCTGGGAGCTCATTAGTGCCAAAAATGAGTCAAGTGAACAGTGTCAGTTTTTGGTGGAGCATGTTAAAAGCTGCTTAACTTGGAGAAATTGCATTTTGCGACCCCTTCCTATCCATCCTTATGTATGGAATTGACTATTGACTGTGAGGGAACAGTCTTTTAGATTGGAAGAAAGGCCCTGAATTGGTCTTTACATCGTATTTGAGACTACTTCGTTTTTTCTGTACTTTTCTTTATTCAATATAATAATAAATTTCATTTAAATCAGAAAATCAAGTGCTCAGCTGTCAGAAGGTGAAAGGGATTGGGAGAATTTGGCATAGCTCTCCTACACGTTATTGAATTTGGCTATAATACTTTGAATCGTCGCTATGCAGAAAACACAATACGGTTCTGATTGGCAAGTTTTAGCAGATCTTCAAATTTAAGAATTAAGCTTTAACGAGAAACGGTTTAGCAAACTGAAACATATCGCAAGACCTGGTGATAAAAACTTTATCGTTCGCAACAAGCACCTATCGCGTTAAGCAGCTTTTTTCGATCACACGTATTTTTAAGCGGAAGTACGCATGACATCTTTTTTAATGTATATCCGAAAAAAGGCAAAATGCATGCAGTCAAATACACAGCGTTTTTCTGCAGCGCAAATACCTGTGATCGGTAAAAGTCGCCTTAAATTTCGCAACTGCCAATTTCCCACTATTATCTTAGCGCTACTAAGTGGAACTGACTCGCAGAAAATTTCAGTGCGCAATTATATACGGACGTCATTACGTCATGCGTGACAAAAAGCACGTGGTCAAAGTCTGGAAAGTTCGAACGTCATAAGACCGCACGCCACGTTGTTTACAAAAACGAGATGAATCATCGCAGTTAATTCAGCAATTTCCTAGTATTTTCAATCCCGCAATTAATATACAGCTGAAAACGAACTAAAAAATTTAAATTTTCTTACAGAGCGACTGCAATCAACGCAATGTGTTTTAAAATCTGAAACGTTGGGCGACATTTGAAGCCACTTAAGTATGGTAGATACTACCTGGATTGTGGACATCGACGATTAGCATTGATATTTAACACCAAAATAAACCATTAACAATAAAAAAATTTTGCATACCTTCCATTGACCATCTTAAAAAATATTTCCAATAACCAGTGACATCAATGTTGTGAATAGAATGATGATGTACGAGGACGGGGGCGGAAAAGTTGTCCCGGTTCGGGAATGGAAAAGTTTAATATATCAACCACGTCAAAAACCATAAACAAAACTGACGGCGGTAAAAAGGTATGGGAATCTCTGTTTTACGTAAAATTGCATTAACTTTTTTTATTTCCTTACTTTTTAGCTACGCAGAAGTGAAACAAAACTTGCTTTATTTTTCCGGAAACTTTTATCTATTTTTTATCGATTCTGATCTATTTGCAACCTAAGCGCAAATCTTTGGCATAAACACTTTAGGTTCCACCTGAACCCAACTCAAACTCTGATTTTATCTTTTAAAAAAAAAAGAAAAATGCGCAGATGATTACTGTATGACTATTAGTGTATTCTTCATTTTCTTTTCAGTCTTTTTAACGCAAAATTTTTTGGTCAAATAAGACTTTTATATACGAACAATTTTACACGAATACGAGGCTCATTTTAGCTCAAAACTTGAAAACAACTTAAGAGCAATGCCAGCCTCTGCATTAAAAAAATTAAGAGCAAACGAAAAGGAATGAATTTCCAAGTCCAGAAACAAACTAAATTCTGTACTGATATCAAAACGATGAAATTTTACAGATTTTCAAGTATTTACGAGCAAAATGGCAACGATTCCGAGATTATTGGATTGCTTTTGCGCACTGCGCAGACAACTACAAAAACTTTTGGTTGTTATTAAAATTGAAACAACTTGAATATAAAACACAAAGCCAAAATAGCTGGAAACATGTCTTGACGTTTTGTGAAACTACTTCTTACATTGTCAAAAGTAATGAATGGCGAAAAACACAAAGCACAAGCATTTAAAGCAACAAAACAAAGCAACAGCAGGGGAAAAATTATTCATATTATTCAAGTGTTAAACAAACACAGTGGTATGAAGGTCCTGTCAACATTTAAGTTGGGATTGTGTTTTTGAATTAGTAATGCTTCAATGATCAATAATTTTCACCAGTGATTGGTTTGGGCCATTATTTCTGTTTTGCCAAAATCAATTTTATGATCGGAGTTATCTGTCAAGTGTTTGGATACATCGGTATCTTGTCTATTTGGCGAAGTGGGGTCGTGATTTTTTAATCGAGTAATTAGATTTTTGGAAGTCTGACTAACATACGCGCTTTTGAAGCTGCATGTGATACGATAAACCACAATAGAACAATGTAACTTATTTTGGTGCTTTTTCAAGGTAAAAAGACGCTTTGAATTGAACGTTTGGTTGATTAAAATAAATGTAACTTTAAAGTCCAATTTTTTCAAAAATCCAATAATTTCTTGCGGTATATGGCCGTTCATTTCTTTTATATAGGGAAGTTTCATGAAAATCCGTTTTGTGTCGTCCTTCTTGTCTGTTTTGGATTTTTTCGACTCCTTTTTGGCAAGAAAGTGTTCGATTTGCCGGTTTATGTAGTTTAAAGGCGGTGAATCATCCAGCCAATTCCGGTGGTTTACAATAGCTAAAATCGAACTTTAATTTTTGATATTTTTTGTTTTGATTTCGGGGCTGCGTTTGCAAAGATATTCAACAAATACGAAAAGATATCCCCCGAAAAAAGTTTTTGGAAACTCTGAGTTTTGCTCTCCTCGCTAAAACCACAGTTCTCTAAACTATTAGGCCTACTGTGGTTTTGGCGGGAAGAACAAAACTCAGAGTTTTCAAAAATTTGTTTCGGGGGATATCTTTTCGTATTTGTTGAATATCTTTGCAACCGCAGTCCCAAAATTAAAACAACAAATATCAAAAATTATACTTCAATTTTAGCTATTGTAAGCCACCGGAATTGGCTGGATGATTCACCGCCTTTAAGGGAAATCGATTTTTCTCGAGAAGGTTTGAAATTTTTTGAAATTCTTTTTTCCGTAACTGTGAACTATTACAAATACTATATCCCCAGTGCAGTAACGTCCAGACCAAGTTTTGTTTGTATCGATTCGGAACATTGCTGTCCCATCTTGTGTAGATGCCTAAGTTGGGATTTTTTCGAAATATTGATGTTTCAATGCAATCCGAATTTTTTGTGATTTGGACCGCCAAGAAAGCCAATTTATTGTTCTCTTCGTTTTCTTTTGTCAACGTGATTTTCTGGTGTATTGAGTTGAAAGTACTAAAAACATGATCGATGTGGTTGGGGTCATCAAAGGTCAGAAATAAATCATCTACTTAACGGTGTAGTGTAAACTGATGATTGGATTTAGTAGTGGCAATTTCCACCAGCCAGTTTATGAAAATGTCGGCCATTGCAAGGGCCAATAGCGAACCCACTGCCATGCCGTCAATTTGGTGATAAAATTTTATATCGAGTTGCAATGTTGTTGTCTTGCATGTCCAGTTCAATGGTTTTCTAAATTGTCTTTTATTCATGCCGTAAAATCTTGTCGATTTGTCGGGATAAAGTTTTTGAAGAATAATTTGTATTTTAAAATCGACCGTAATGTTCGTTAAAAGACTTTTAACGTCGAAACTTGCCACTGTTTTTGTATTCAAATTAAACATGTTAGAATATTTTTCTTGGAAATCAAATGTGTCTTTTATGTTGAAATCTTGCTTGCGCAGAGGCATCAAAATTTTGTTGAGCCAAACAGCACTTTGGTAATTAAAACTTCCCGTAGATACCAGGATTGGTCGCAACGGTATTCCGTCCTTGTGGAGTTTTGGGAGTCCATAAAGCATTGGGGTAAATGCAGCTGTGGGTCTGATTAAATGATATATTTCATCATCTAATTGCTTGCTTGCTTTAAGTATGTATAAAAAACCCTTGAAATTTTGAAAGTTTGCTAATATTACCATCAGATTTAACTGGTTTGAAAATCATTTGATCTTGCAAAATCGATTCCATTTCAGCAATGCAGTCGCATTTGTTAAGAATTGCTACCCCTTGGCCTTTGTCCGGCTAACTCACAATAATAGATTTGCCCTTATGCAAGCTGTCAAGTGCAAGCTTTTCTTCTTTACTTAATCACTGTTAAAATTTTTGGGTCAGTACGACCCAAAAAAATGTAGTCAAAGACGATCCAAAAATTTTAGGTACAGACGCGCCCAACCCAAAAAATTTGGGTCGCCGAGACCCAAACAATTTGGGTCGCCGCCAGGAGCGTAAATACCGGGAGGGATGGGGGGGATGCATCCCCCCAATAATTTTTGAGGGGGGGATGAGGGGGGGATGCAACCCCCCAATCATCCCCCCCAATAATTTATCGTACGCTGCTATTTTTGACAGTTTATCTTGCTGATTCAATGGCTTCCCGTTTCTTGCTAATATGGTTACGGATTGCTACAGCCTTTTTTTATTCAAGCACTTAATCAATAAAGTACAAACGTCAATCGTTCGCATTGCAGAAAAAAAGATAAAACTCTGCTTTCTTTATGCAGCGGAACAGAGATGCAGTAAGAAAAAAAGAGACGAGCGTTGCAGATAGTAAAAAATTGTTAAAAGAAAAAAGCGCTGTGAAATTGTTGAAAGAAAAATCTTTGAGCTTCTTTGCCACAAACAAAATACTGTATAATATAATAAAATTGGCTGACCTAGCCAAACATAATTATGTAGGCTGTAAAATCTAAAAGTATGGGCTATAGCAGGGCTTCCCAAACTGGGGGTCGCGACCCCCCAAGGGGTCGCGTAACGACCTTCAGGGGTCGCAAAGAGTATACCAATTTTTACAAGAAAGGGTAAAATTGGTATACTCTCAGTGATTTCTGACTGTCGTTAAAAACTCGTGCAATTTTGCAAAACGTCATTCTTAACGTAGCCGTTGATTTTACTTAAATAGGCGCCGTTACATAGTGAGAGTTTGTTGAACAATGTAATATGATGACAGCAGATAGATTTTTCCCCATTCGTATCATGTAGCACAGCTGGATGCCTAACTTGTTTTGTTTTGACACCATGGTGTATGACATAATAGAACTATGCATACCAAGGTCAATGCTTGTATAGTGCTGTAGTCGGTATTTAGGGGAGAGGGTATAGCCAGAACTAAAGTTGTAGGGGTAACGCGGGGAGACGCATCCCCCCATCCAGATTTAGCGTCCCCCCATCTCGATTACAGCATCCCCCGTAACGGGATTTCAGCGCTCTCCATTAAGAACAAGAGCCTGGATGATTAGACAAAAAAGTGGCTGTCAGCACCAATTAATCCCAAATTGTGGACAAATACAGTACCAAATTGCGGTGAAGACTTTTTTTTTTACTTTCAATCAAGTATGGGGACAAAATCCCTTCAAATATTGATGAAGATCTTTTTTTCTTTTTGGTCTTCAATCGAATTCGGGGACAATATCTGAGCTTGAAGCAAAATTTCCACTGAATTTCTGGCGCATTCCGAATGCGTTTGGTCAAGGTTAGGAAAGCGTCCTCTCATGCAAAATTTTACGTTTTAAGCACTAAGTATATCCCCCCCAATTGGCCTGCTAAAAAAATACAGAATAGAAAAAATACCACGTCTCAGGACTTCTGAGACAATCTTTTGCACTTAAATAGACTAAAAAAAAAAGGGAGATTTATAGCATATTTTGAAACGTTTATTTAGGGGGGGGGAGTAATTTGTGAAAAATAAAACTCACAAATCAGAAAAAAAAGCTTTAAAACATAGTCGAAAATTAGTATTCAAATTTGGTCGCACATCAAAAAATGCTTAACAAACAGTAGGTTTCATCAAAAAATATTTAAGCTCAGGAATATGGGGGAGGGAGGCTATTCAGTATCAGTTAATTACCAATCACTTCTATCAAACTTCCTTCCATTAGCCCCCCTTATCGCATATTTTTTTTATAAAATACTGTATACGCGAAATGGATTACTTCATAAGAGTTTTATTAATCTACTGGTATAGGATTTTATGGTTTACCAGCTTGTAAAAAGAGAACTAAAATTTTAGCAATATCTACCACCAACATAGCCTTTATAATTATGTTTTCGCACTGCTAATTTTTATGCCACGTTTTGATAGCATTAATTTTTATCAAAATAGGTCTAGAATTAGGATATTTTTGTCAAAAAAAAAACACAAAATTTTCGAGCGCTGGGGGCTCCGCCCCCAGACCCCCACAACAGCCTTCTCCATTGCAGAATTCTGGCTACGCGCCTGGCTGTAATACCGATAGTCTAGATGAGGAGAAGGAGCGTAATAAATATAGTTGAGTAGAGGTATGCTACTACTACCACTGGTTAGATTCTGTTCAATGGATAGCTGGTTGAAAAAATCGCGCGATAACAGTAACAAGCGTACAGCAGATGATGTTGAAGCAGTGGTAAAAATAAATGCCAACAGGGTGTTTGCAAATGTGGTTGCGTTTTGTACGCATTGAGCACCAGTGCCTCGTGGTTATTTTTTCCATTGACTGATTACCACAAATTCCACAACTCACTGTGTTTAGTATTTTAATCGTCAGGGGTCGCGAAAGTTTTTAGAGGATTAAAGGGGGTCGCGAGCAAAAAAGTTTGGGAAGCCCTGGAGTCTATAGCTCTTTCCGAAACTCTCTGCCATTTTTTCTTGCTTTCGCAGCTGTTATACGTTATTACAATAATGCTAAATTTGCTTCGGATTCATCTTCATGGTTCTTTTAGTAATTAATGTTTGCGCCCCGATTGTTTATTCAATTCGTCGTATTGTGTAATGTGTAGACTATTGCTAAATGGTGGTGCTGTACAGTACAATTCTAACGTCCTTTGCTTGTTCTTTAATCTTTACTGATTTCCTGTGCATATTATATACCGCTACCGTAATTTCAAACTTCAGCACAAGTGAACTTGTATTAATTTTAGATTTTGTGGCTAACGCCTTTATCAGTCGTTAACAGATCCAGAGGGTTCCAGACCCTCTTCCTCTTCCCCAGCTTAACCAAGGCAAACGTAAAATGATGCGAAAATAGCATTTAATACATGCCCTCCGGCATTTATATTACCTCGGGCCCCCCTCTTGCAAAATTTGCTAGATCTGTTTCTGCTTTATACAAGTTGTTACCAATGGCGTAGTTTCTGGGGCCAAACCAGCCTCCCTCCCTCTCATAGGCCTAAGTAACGTCGCAATTACATAAATCACCATGTTTTTCCACAACTGGAACCCTTTGGGCAACTTTAATAAAGCATTGAATCATGGGCCTATGCTCCAAAAACGCTTATTTTGGCTTTAAAAATCGTAAAATTTTCTCAGCGACGGGGGCTTCCCCCCTTGCTGTGATTGTCTCGGCAATGTAAATCCACACCCATTGCAAAATCCTGGCTACGTCACTGGTTGTTAGTAACCAAAGGCTTGGGCGGATGTGATGCATATAAGACGCAGTACGGCTAATATTGCAGCTACGCAACTATACGCTTTTTTATATGTGCAACTTTTGATGGCTCTGTTTCATCCCTCCCAATAATTTTTACGGATTTACGCCACTGGTCGCCGCTACCCAAAAAATTTAGGTCGCCATGACCCAAAAATTTTGGTTCGCCGCGACCCAATCAATTTAGGTCGCCGCTACCCAAAAAATTTAGGTCGATATGACCCAAAAAATTTGGGTCGCCGCGACCCAAACAGTTTGGGTCGCCGCGACCCAATTAATTTGGGTCGTGGCAACCCAAACAATTTGGGTCGTCGCCATGACCCAAACAATTTGGGTCGCTACGACCCAAACAATTTAGGTCGCCACGACCCAAAGCCTTTTGGTCGCCACTACCCAAACTATTTTTTGGTTGTAGCAATTTGTTAATTTGCAAAGCAACACTATGATGTTTTCTGAGAATCAGTTAAATATGCCAGCGGATAGCAAAAACAAAAAGACTTAACAAAATAAAACTGTGTTGAAAACAATAGATTTTAAAACCAGACATCTGGTGCAGTTTTTTTTTTTATATATGGTTTTAACAATTGAGCACTTCAACGTACATAAAAAAAAAGAGGTTCTTGCAGTAACCCATGAGCGCACAATTGCATTATCTTTTTAAAAAAATAAATACCAAATCAACAAAAGTTGAATAACTTAGTTTAGTAAGTTATTGGTTTTTAAAACTGGGATCGTATACGATTGTGCTATGAATAGAGAAAAACAAGACTGCCGAAAATCAGAAAAGCAGTATAATCAATGGTAAAACAATTCAACTAAACACTGAAGTCTCATCCCTCAGTCAAAGTAACATATATTTTGTATCATAAGGAACACCTAACGTATTTTTCATTTCGTAAGAAAATGAAGGTGCGTCTTTTGTATGGATAAGAATATATTTTCCATGATTTAATTTAGTGCACCTTATATAAAAAAAATAAAAGCAAAAATGGTCATATATTGATAACGCATCTTATGCTCAGATGCGCCTAAAAAACATAAAACCTTGAAAATCACAAAATTGCATTACTACAGTTAACTAAAATTATGTTACGAAGTAAGCAATAGTTAAAAAAAATACCACAACCAGAAAAACACTAAAAAATATAAATTGCAACCATTATCGGCGCCTATTAAAACTAGAAACACAGAAAATGTTGTCAGACAGACAGAATTCGAAGTGACTCGATGGTGCATGTAAAATTAAAGCAATTAGGAAGACTACTGCACTAGAAATTTTTACCGAAAATTTAAATCGATTCTCTAAATTTTAAAACCAGTTCAAACCTGTTACCCACGCTCTAAAACTAAAATCTTGACCTTAAAATGCGCGAGTGAATAATCTTCATTCACGTTTTCCTCTACTTAACACAAAGTTTCCGGGTGAAGTAGTAGTCACTTTTTAGCAATTATTGCTGCTCCAACAACTTCAAAAAGTGCGATAAGGCTAGCCTATAAATTAAATCTTTTACCGGCTAATCTACAAATCATACTGGTACGTTACATCTTTCAAAAAAATGATCAGAGGTGGGCAGCGCAAGCATGAAAGTTGCGCTGCAAGCGTTTCCGCAAGCCCCCCAAAATAATTACGACGCAAGCGCAACAGCACGCGCAAGTGTGACGTTTTGAAAAGTATGATTTCAAAAGGTGGATTTGCACAGTATCCGTTTTTGTCCGCTCTTGTTTGTTTTCGAACGTATTTAGCTTCTCCATGAAAAAGTATGTAGTTTTTTGTCTGCAGTTTTACATGACTAAATTCTAACCAGACCGTAACATTTTAGATAAAAGTTTTCAGAATAAAAAATTTTGTAAAGGGGTACTGTTCTATTTTGAAATTCGCAAACATCTTCCATACACAAAATTTTTCAACAAAATTTTTATCACCATGTTATACAGTTTACTTAGTGCAGATATGGAGTAACGAAAATGCGGACGAAAAAAGCGCATACTTATGTTTCATGGAGAAGCAAAAATGTACGAAAACAGACAAATGTAGATGAACAAGGATTACAGTGTAAATCCACCTTAGTTGGTCCAGTATGCTCAAACTGCACTCGGTTATTATCTGTTCGTTACGCATGAACGTTTCTGATCGAGCAACGACCGAAACGTTATGATTACTGTAAATCAAGGATTTCGTGTATCGCTGCTACGGCGATCTTTTAAAGACAGGAATGTACGAAAGATATAGAGATGTGCAAACAGACTTTCACGTAAGCAATATATAGCTGAAAAATTTGTACTGTGCGTTTAAGATTGTAACGTTTAAGATTCTGGTCAAGATAATGTAAGTTACAAAATCTAAAAATTTTATTGGCGTTTTCAGATCAAAAGTTTTGTTCCAATTATGTTGGAATGTCGTTTTTGTTGTCATAATAATCTGAGCAAAAGGTTACTGTCGAAATTTTTGTTATAAGGAGGGTTTGGTTTATAACCGTAATTTTGACAATTGCGCTGATGATTCTAATAATTAATCTAATACCAATCAATTGGATTTTTCAAGCTCATCAATATTGCAACTACAAAGCAAGTCCGGATAAACGGTAGAACTGACTCTTTATACTTTTCTCAACTAGCAATCTATGCAGTTGAAGACGAATGGCTATTTTTTGGTCACGTTTGTATACGTGAATTCGTGTAAACCGGTCTTTTAATTTTGCCTGGTTTGTTTATTGCTTGACCATTTGAAAATGCTCGACATCCTTACCTGCGCTCAACATTATGACGACAGTAGATTCTCTATTTCTATTCATTCAATCCTTTTTTTTCTTGACCACCACAACAAAAGCAAATGCATGGCGACATAATAATAACACGCAGAGTCAGGAAAAGGAAGCAGCGGCACAACGTCAGACGCAAAAACATGAAGAGAATTTTGAAGACAAAAAGCGATTTTGACTTGCGTGGTTGCTACACCTGCCACACCAGTTTTATGTGCAATGTAGGCCAATGTAGGCACACTCATCAACACACACACACAGGCACTCAAGATGTGAGTAAATCTAACAGCTGGAGTAGTTGTTCGAATGATTGACAAAGAGGAAAAAGGTGGGAGTGACCGGTGTGAGGCCATGCACGGCTACGTAGGTGTTAATGGGTGGCGCAACCGGCCCATAAACCAACTTTAGCTAAACGGACATGATGAGGAAAAAACACTCTGAAAATGAACCAAACTGAGTCCGAAAACCCTTTCAAGCAGCAGCTGGTCAAAGTATCAAGATAATAACAAGTTTGTAATCGATACATATATGCATTAAAATAATTATATGCAACACATAAAAATAGTGAGTCACACCATCCTCATTGCGTCTTAATAAGTAGCTGGTACAAAGTACCACAACTTCAAATCTCTTCAACATTTCAATCGGAACAAACGTATATTGAATTTTTATGACAGGAATTAAATTTGTGTCTATGCATTGTTGATGATGTGTATCTCAGATCAGTTAGGCAGAGTCCGGTGATACTCAATTTAAAGGATAATGGCTTAATTATTTTTGCTAAACTCTGCTCTTGCTTTCACGTACCTGCTCTTGAAGCCAGTTTCATTAAAACTTCTGTTTTCGTCTTCTGCGGACAAGGAATTATGACACTCTATCATTGGCCTTCTTTCTAGCTACTCACGACTCGGCTTTTTTTCTTATAAATAACCGTTCTTTTTCTGAGCTCTCTCTTCTGGCGATTCTTCTTGACCAGTGTCAGACGAAAAGCTTCGAAAAAATGAAGATCCGGATTAAAGCAATTCTCAAGTTTTGTACCACCAACCAACTTTTCAAACATGATCAAGGAATTTGAATCAATCAACAAAAATCTTGCTTTAAATCACCTACTAAGGATAGCCCGAAAGTAATATAATTTGAATGTTAAGAATTGCAAATTTTTAATGTAAAACAACAGTTTCGTTCCATAACAGTTAGTATGCTTCCAAAATTAGCTTAATAGTTTTTAAACAGATTTATTTCGCCAAAAATAATTTAGCAAAAAAATGCTGTCATTGGTAGTGATGTAGTTTGTATGAGCTAGTTAATATGAATAAAACTTTTATTTGATTCAAATTTTATTTAATTAATACGTTTGAAATTGATGGAAAACATCACTCACGAAGCAAAATATTGACTGTAGTGTAAGTGTACCTCATCCACCCAAAAACATTAAAAACATTTAAAAATGAAGAAAAATTCTGTTTAAATTTTTAAAAAATCTGATTAAAAAAAAAACAACGATATTTTTTAAAAAATCATGATTTTCAACCACACTAAATGCAACAGTTTATTTATCGCTTTACTACGTCGATATTCTCGACCTTATCAAGCCTGCGTTGCTATGTGGAACTAAATGTTAATTTTCAGTGCGCGCTTTTATAAGCGTCATGCGTAACAAATTCACGTGACCAATGTCTAAAAATTAAATCAATGTTTAGAATGTTTGAAAGCCATATGGCGTGAGTTTGTTAGCGTATCAAGGCACGTTCAGACAGAAGCCGTCAATGTCAACGTTACGGTTTCGTGTAAAGCCAAGTTGTTCACACAGAAATTTTTCGCGGTCACGGAAGTAATTTTCTTGATTTCTTACGCCTTACGTTGATTAAATGATTTCAACTAAGGCCCGATTATCCCACCAAAGCGCGGTAACTAATAAAATATGAAGACTGCTAACGTTATACACTATACACTGTATGATTATCATGCGTCACAAAATCACGTAATCACCACACAAACATTAAAATCTTGGACAAAATCAAAAATATGTAATGCCAATCAAAGCCCGATTTCAACAGTGTAATGCGCATTGCGCACTTCCAATACTGTTCTGCAACTTTGTTTATTCAGCGAAGTTGGACTTCTTCGAAAAGTTTAGTTATTCGGACAACGTTGTTGCTAAATTGAGAATTGAGGTGCATATCAGAGTTGTAAACGGGCCCACTAGTTCAGGATTGAACCCGGCCCGGACCCGGCCCGGACCCGGTCCGAACCCGGCCCGAACCCGAAAATATCAGCCCGAACCCGAAAAATAATTTAAAGCTCAAATCATGCCCGAAAAAACCCGAAAGTTAAGTTAGGTCTAAAAAATTTAGAAATCTTACCAAGTTATTTTGATTACATTTTTGTGCACCTAAGATAAAAAGTACGTCTCAGGCCCGAATTAAGCCCGAAATTTTTGTCAACTTTAGGACCGAACCCGGCCCGAACCTGGCCTGAACCCGACCCAAAAAGCCCGGCCCGACTTACAACTCTGGTGCATATTAAGGTGTATACCAACATTAACAGTACATGAGATTCATGCCAACATATGAACTTCATGCCAACATTTACAGTACTTACGTTCACATAGCCACAAGCTTGTCGGTCATAGGCAATAAATTAAATATAGTATACTTTTATTGCCAAGAAATCAAGCAGTGATAACTTATTTCCTACTATATTTTATTGCCAATGTTGATTTGTTTAACCATGAAAAAACTTTATAGGATGTATAACGGGAACAAAACCAAACCTTTTTTAAAAACCTCATTGCTCAAATAAATGTCAGATTTTTTTACACGAAAATACGTATCATAGCCGCCAGTCTGAGCAGGTGTCAATGATCATAGGGAAAAAAATACTTACATTTCAACAAAAGATGTTGTGGCAGGTTACAGCATTTTGCGCTGTTGATTATGGAGTTTGTTGTGTCATCGAACAATGGACTATTTAGAAGTCTCTAATGAAGTTGAGCTATTCCATAAGAAGAATAGTACAACTTCCAAAAAAAAAAATAACACAAGATACTTTGAAGAACAACGAAACATGTGAAATATAATCCTCTTGCCCAATTCTATTTTTAGAAATTGTTTTGATTATCAATTATAATCAACCAAGCCACAAAACCTTTTGAATTACAGTTAAGCGCTTTTGCGCAAATTGGCATTTTCAACATTTTATGACAGATGCATTCTCCATCAACAATACAGTGCGTATATCGAAACAGTTTTCAAAATGCTGCATTGCACCAATGTATTTTTAAACAAAAAGGAACCACAGCGCATCGTGGTTCCGTTAAACTATTTTAAATTATTTTGCATAACCAATGAATTTGTTTTAACTTTTGTTCTATAATCAACATCAAAATTTTGCTTAACTTGTAAACTTTTTCTAACTTTTTGGTTTTACAAAAACATTATTTTACACTACTGATTGTCCGTAACCAAAAGTGCTTCGGGATAATGTCTCACAAATTATTTTTCTGCCGTTTTCTTGCTATTTAAAATTTGTGCAAACTAAAAAGTAATGTTTAAAATGAATAGAAATGGGTATTAAAAATTTGTATTTTGGCGTTTAAAATTCAAACTGTAATCAAACTACCTCCTCCGACATCGGCTTTGCACAGCAGCTTAACTTCAAGAATTTTTGCAGTAGACAAACGGAGTTTTCCAAGAAAAATTTTGAACTAATCGTAGAGCTAGCTACAGTTGAGTTATTTTTAGAAAAATAAATTAAAATTTTCGAGTGCTGCCTTCCTCAAACACCACTACAAATTTTTAGCTGGTGTTTCTTCGCAGTTTGCAGGTATTTCGTCGACAGGGTTAATGTTCTTATTGTCTGATATAAATTAATTATCTTTTCAACAAATTGTTTTTAATCTATCGTTTGCTAGGATGCGCAAGTTTTTAAGGTTTCCATATCGTTATAGCAAAATATCGGAAGCTAAGCGCGATATTTTTGATTCGAGCAGTACTTATTGTTTTAACCTATTGCTGAGTGACAGTAAGTTGCTCAGCAATAGTAAATGCCGTTCTGATAATGCCCCTCGACATTTCTGCTTTTCCGACAAAAGTGTGACCGTGGGCTAAAAACAATTATCTAGCAAAATCAGTGGTTTCCAAAAAGGGAAAAATTTCTCTTCTGCAAAAATTCTTCTCCTTTTGCTATTTCAAGGGAGGAATAAGAGACCAGGAGTTCGTAGGAGTTGCGGCACTTTGATTTATTTTATTTTTTGCTGTTTGTTTCAGATGCAGAATCAGACCGCCTGTTAAAGTTGGTAGTAATGCAAATTAGCGGAAACTAGGACCAAGTTGCGATGTAAATAGTTTTTAAATTTTTTAATTCATTATTACGCATTTGTTTGGCGCCAATCAGAAACAATATAAGATGTCATAAGCAAGCGTGAATTCCGCGACATAAGTATTTTTTCTCCGACTAACAATTAAAAACATCAGAATATCAGAAACACAGAAACAGCAGTCTAATAGACGATAGACATGACCATAAAAGGCACTCGCCGATATATAAAGCATGCTGCTCTCTTCGAACAACTTCGATAAACGTTGGCGTGCTGCAGCGTTACCAGCGTAGATGTGATTGTATTTGCGTATAGGCGTGATGTTTTTCAGTCGCAATTTGATGTCTGATGTTTTTGATGATAATTTGAAGTAAATTACGTAAATAAGGAAGCGAGTGCGAAAAAAAAATTGAAACAGAGATAATTTCTCCCTAGCAAGGTTTTTAGCCGATTTCAATACCTGCTTGGAATCTTTTGTTGAAAATTTCCTGAAAAATCCTCGTTTTGATGCTTTTTTTTCTGATGTTTTTGACCTCTTCACTAGGAGTTAACGTTAATATTTGTTCGTTACGCATGAACGTTTCTGATCGAGCAACGACCGAAACGTCATAATTACTGTAAATCAAGGATTTTGTGTATGGTGCTACGGCGATCTTTAAAAGACAGGAATGTACGAAAGATATAGAGATGTGCAAACAGACTTTCACGTAAGCAATATATAGCTGAAAAATTTGCACTGCGCGCATCAAAGAATAAACACGTGAAGCGAAATCAGAAAAAGGCAAATTTTCCAACAACCGCTTTAGTCATCAATCAGTCAAAAGATGCATCAATTAATCAATCATTATCACAGTACTTTAATAGTAAATCATATAATTTACCGTTGTCAGTATCAAATAATAACTCAGTAGCGCTGTATAAATAATTATTAGATGTTATGAAAAATAATGCAAAAATTTTGGAATTACTGTTGCTCTGAGGAATCGTCTAGCACGTCGTGGAAGCATCAGCCTACACAGCATTGATATTAGACCAATAGAACATCATTTTAATACTAACTAAAAATATACATTGAAATAATTGTAGCATACAATTATACAGTAGTATTTCAATGTGCATTAGTACAGTATTTAACAAACTTAAATTATGTAGTCATTGTAGTGGAAAAAACGGTGAGGTATAATTCAAAACAAATTTTTAGCAGCTGTCTTAGTAACAAAATATATTTGTTTCATTTGGTTATTACAATAAAAAGCACATACCGATGCAGTAACGCTGTATAATGTAGAATGTGTAATAGATGATGTAATACAGATGAAGCCTAATATAGCAACAGCTTAAGATTATGTACGAGAAAAAAACGAAATGAGAGTGAAAAGAAAGAGTGTTTCAATAAAATAATTTGCGTCATTCTTGGATTTTGAAAGTCAAAAGTAGACCGGCCAGTTGGTCGAGAGGTAACGCGTTCATCTCTGGATGGGGAGGTCTGAAGTTCAAATCTCGGGCCGGTCAAATCGGACACAGTGTTGCCAATAGCTCGCCACCGCTGTGACGTTTCTTCGAAAGGAGCTGTATTGCCCGCAGGCGCAATTACGCGGATATTGAGACAGCGAATATAATGAAAGATTTGATGTGATATGGAACAAAGTAGTTTCCTAGCAATCCAATAGGCAGTAATTACATGTTTTTTTGTGATGTGTTGGAACGAATTCCAATCGAGCCTTTTAAAGAAACTAATGTGTGTATATCAATGTCGTTTTTCTGCTTTGGCTCTCATCAATCGTTCCCCAATGCGTTTATTACTTAAAGCCCAATAATTTTAATTTATTTAAATTTAAATTTATTTTTGGCTGGATTTCTAACTGAGCTTATGTAATGTCACGTTTCAATTGACCGAAATGGAGATCCTTTTGCAAAACAGTGACGTTTTTAGCTTCTAATAAGCGACATTTTCAGTTTCCTGTTACTAAAGGCAAGTGACCTCGTGACTACTTGTTGTTGTATTTGGAATACTTTACAATTTCTTTACTGATGCCCACCTAAATTTGCTGCTTGTTCAAAGCGACCAAAGATTGTTTATCTCTGCTTGGTGGCTTTGAACCAGAAGCAAATTTATGTGGAAAGAAGTCAAAACGTCAATCGGAATGCTTTGAGATAGGTCGACCCCTACCAGCGGATGCGGATTCGTCCAAAATAAAAGCCACACCGTCGCTTCCTCGTCAGTGGAGGATAGATATATGGGTAGGGATGGCCATTTCAGAATACCGAATCCTAAGAACCGGTTCCAATTTGGAACAGGTTCCATTTTTAGGATTCGGATTGATCATAGAACAAAACTGCGCATGCTAAATCTTTGCCAACTTTTTTTAAGCTTGCGAAACGCAAATCTACGTGTGTGTGCGACGCCAACGCACGCTGCACATATTGCACATGTCATCATCGAACGTCATTCGTCAGGCTTGAAGCATTGCAGAGTATTCAATAATGATTTGAATCATTTGGTTTAGGGTGCTTTATTCGGTGCTTTATTCGGACTACGGTGCTTTATTCGTTAACTTTATTTTTTATTCTTTATTTATGTTTTATTTCCTTATTTATCTTTATTACTTTATTTTTTATTCGTTTATTCGTTACGGTGCTTTATTCGGACTACGGTGCTTTATTCGTTAACCTGGCTAGAAATACATTAAACTGTTAAATTGACACAAACTGTGATTTTACTGAGTTGAGGGCTAATTTAATACCAAAATGATACGGAGTGTTATAATGAAATTTAGGATTCGGTTAGGGATTAGGAATTCTTGATTCGAAAAAAAAGATTCGGAATTATAATCTAGAATACCTAATTATTCTGAAATGGCCGTCCCTATATATGGGTCGATCAATCAATCAAATAATTTACGTGTGATAGTTGCTCTAGAAACGGTGTAGCCCCTTGGAACAAAAAAATGAACTTGAAGAAGCATACGGAGAGAAGGTCAGAGGTTTGATATTTGTTGACTCAATCCCGAGTCTTTTAACTGATTTGTGATGCGAATTTTTTTTTTATATATAGCTGTAAAAAAAAAAAGATTGGACGAGATTATTTCACCGGAAATTTTTATCTTGTTTTTAGTTAATTCTGATCTAAGTCTACTCGAACGTAAGCTATTGCGTGGTTACCACTTACCAGGTTGAATGCTGCTGTTATAATTTCAGTTTCAGTTTAAACAAACTCAGAAGAAATGCCATATATTGAACGCGGAAGAAGAGACGTTGCGTCACAACCAGACCCTCCAGGACAACGAAGTGTATATATTCCTCCAGGTACGTTTGGCGTACACTGTAAGTCTATATTACTCGAAAGTACACGTAACTAATTGTCTGGAATTCCAAATGCGCTTAATCGTTTATTCTAAAGTTTACTCTTTTTTTATCTAATCGTTTGTTTTTTTTTCTTTTAGATTGGCATTTATGTAACTTTAACGCAAAAAATATCGGATAAATAGGCGGGTCAAATTGGCACAACATTGATGAGTAAGCAAAACTGCTCATTGTGAAATGCTGGGTATTCGATTTATTTGAGAAAATTATTTCAATCGAAACCGAATTTGTCTTCATCATTTTCGATTTTGCAAAAAGTAGAAAAACGTAATTGCAAAACGAAATAACAATGTACAGTTTGTAGGGCGATATTTTTTTAAATGAAATAAATTATAAATTACAAGAATACGAATTAATTTTAAATGATTCGTACTCTGCTTTTTTGTTTATTTTTTTTATGTTTACGCAATAACAAAAAAATAAATAAGTTTAAGAAAAAGGAACACAAATCCAATCGCTTGACAGGTAGGCCGAAAGCCACGTTTTTACTTTGAGCAATATGACGTAATCACAGCATTAACAATGAGCATGAAAAATTGCGAATGAGTCAATCAAGCAATAACTTTTGACAACGTTTCGACATTTCGTTGCCATCCAGTAGCTTTCCACCTGAGGCAGCATTTGAAGGTGGAAGTGAATATTTCAACGAAAATTTTTAAGTTAAAGAAAATAAAACGAAAGTGAAGTATATTCATCCACGCATTTTTTGTTTATTTTTTTTAAGAAGTGCAGTAAGATTGGGGTTTAAGTTAGGGTTTGGGATTACTTTTAGGGTAATGATTTGAGTTTGAGTTAGGCTTGGGTCAGAACCATAAACCAAAATTTCCGGTGAAATCTCAATAAAGCAAAGATTCAAAACTTGAGCGAGCATTTTTACTGAACATTTCAAACCATTACTAGTCTCATCATCAGCAGGTAAATCATTAAGGCTACAACAACAACTTATCAGAAACAAAAGCACAAGAAAAAAGGTAAAGCGGCCGTGCAAAGAACAATGATTTTGATTTTACGATCGCCTTTATTCTGTGCTTTTGCTTGTGACAAGTTGTTGGTGCCTCAACCATTTATCTGCAGATGATGAGACTATACGTTTTGAAACGTTCGGTAAAAATGTTCGCTCACATTTCGGTTCTTTGCTTTTGAGATCACTGAAACGTTCCAGTGTTATGCTCTGATGAAATAGTTTCTTCTTAAAACAAACTGTTAAGACTCTATAAGCGCAATGGCACGGAAATGAACTCCGCAAGCTTGTAGCTACACGATAACACGCTTTGGCAGTATTGAAGAATCAACTGTTCAATTAAACACGATAAACTTTAGGAGACCCCAAACACGAAACCTACAGACTCTCCACATTTCTCCATTACCCGAGGAATTCCCCAATTGACCCTCATGAATTCGCTGCTCATGGTTTCTACTACACAGGTTGTTGGGACAGAGTCAGGTGTTTTTCGTAAGTTATTAGAGTTACTGTAAAATGTGCAGCAACCCCGAAACATTAATCAGTGTGAAACAGCATAGTGAGCGTACTACCGGTATTGCGCAACAAACATTTTGAAGTATATTTCCATTTAACCAACAGATTAGTATTCCAGACTTACTTATTTTGTTTCATTTTTTCCGAATCCGGCTTGCTAATTTTGTACGAAGCACTCGTTTTTCCGGTGTAGATATCTACTTCTGTTATCTACGCGCTGTATAAGTTTTGAAGTATCGAAAACTTAATAGTCCGATATTGATCTGTTAATTTCACTTTTTTTCTGGGCCCGACCTAAGGTGCTGGCGCGAATCTGTAATACAGCTAGGTATGCTTTCAGATGTGGCCGATGCAACGACAATTGGTCGCTTGGTGATGACGTCACTTCAGATGAATGGCATACATCAAACTGTGACATCATAAACGGAAGAGATACAACAAATACGTCCATTTGTAAGCTTAGACAACAAGTGTATTGCTGTTGCCATCTCATTAATTTATGCAATTTTGGTGTTATTCGGTCGACGTACAACTTGTAGCAGCCTGCGCAAAAACGCCATGAGATGAACCAATGGATAATTAGTTTTCTAAACAAGAAAAAGACGTTTGTTTCTATTTGTTGTTAACTTTCCTTAACAACAAATGTCTTAAACCAAAAGACGAGGTTTGGCACAGCAGCCAATCCATGCCATTGGACCTGTTGCGTAATAATATACATTTCCGCGTTTTGATGATAGCTAAGCGATCCGTGATCTCCTTAAATGATCTGTACCGCTACGTATTTTCAGCGTCGTTTTTGTGCCGAAATCAACCCGCCCGAAACAATGAGCCTTCATCTCCAGCCAACCACAGCAATGCACCACTTGTCAATCATCGTCATCCAACCATCGTAGCTCCACCTTCTTCTGATGTTCTCGACAAAACTGACCCGAACATCTCTTCAAATCGCCTCCTTAACTCCTCCTCAACTATGCGGGAACCAGGAAACCGCCATCTCACCGCTCAGCCTCCTGCGATCCCTCCAGAAGATGACCTTCCTGAAAATTACAACCTACCGACTTCATTGTCTGGTTGGAATTGCGGCCAAAAAAATTTCTATTAAAAGCATGCTTTTTCACTAAAAATATACTTTGCAAACTTTTACTCTTGAAAACAACATCTTTCGTATTTAGTCTTTTTTAAATGTTGCGGAAGATGTAATGGTAAGCGCTTTTCAAAAAGCTCTCTCGACTGGTAAGACCAAGAACCGAACTCTCACACTCTGGTTCCGACCCTTGATATGCGAGAAACGAGCACGTGAACGTTTGTTGGTTTGCATTAAACTCCATTAAAAAAACTTTTCGACTTCACCGAAGGTCATTTTCAAACCCATTCAAACCAATTAAAAAATATAATCTCTTGAGTTCACAATGTTACTGCAATGTGGACGACATTTTCCATGAGTAAAATTTTTAATATGTTCATTTTCTTGATTTGTGGTTGGTTTGCATTACTTTGTCTTTGTACGCTAATGTTTATACCTTAGTCGTAGTCACACTGACGAGGAATGTAAGAATAAAGTCGATCTGCTTTAATTAAAATATTCAGTCTTCGAAGCAGCTTTTCGTCTGACACTTGTCAAGAAGAATCGTCAGAATGGAGAGCTCAGGAAAAAGCATTAGTGTACAGTCTTTAACTCTTTAGTCTATATACTCGAACTAGTTTATAGCTTGACGATCATTGACGCTTTTTCGATGGTCTTTTTTCAGCCAATCACGGCTCTGGTTTTTCCTATAATTAAACGCTCATTTTGTCCTGCGCTCTCTGTTCTGACGATTCTTCTTGACTAGTGTCACATGAAACGCTGCTTCGAAAAATGAACATTTTGGATAAAGCAGTTCTCAAGTTCTGTACCACCAATTAACGCTAAAGTCGACTTTAAAACAGTTATGCTTTTTTTGGCTGTGTGGTGTTTTTGTCGAAGCTTTGCAGGGGCTCCCGTTTTTTTGTTTTTGTTTTTATTAAATTTTCTAACGTATTCACTATATTTTCTCACAGTTCGTTACTTCACTGCAGTATCAATTTCAATGTTAGATTTAAGTTCATTGCTGTTTTTGTGCGCATCAAGATTTTGTTTGTTTTGGAAATTCAACCATTTATTTGATTTTGTATACTGGGTTTCGACAAAACTGGAAGGAAGGGGGCTTAGAAGGATTTTATCATTACTTTGAAAGCAAAAAAATCATTGGTAAAGCCAATTTTTAAACAGTTAAAATTTGAGCTTCTAGAACCTAGATTCTAGAACATTTTTTCTTTCTTGTTGAATATCTTAAAACAAAATCTGGTGAAAAAAATGTTGAAGAAAACTTTTAAAACGCGCTATTTTTTAAAGTTAGCTGTGCGACGCCATCTACTGAGCAGGGAAATCAACAATTCCTGAAATGAAAAGCCATTTTTGTGATGTGAAAATTGACCATCTAAACAACTGAACTTTGAATGAAAGTGTCGTTCGGATAAATAAATTGTAAAAAAATAATTTATTGAGCAGAGATTTATTTTTGACGTGTTTCAAAAAAATTTTTGAGTGTTGACTCTTGAGTCGGTGAAACATTATAATTTAGAAAATTGCAATTGCTTGCCCGATAAACCAGACGCGCAGCATTTGTCCAACCCCACCAATGAAAGGCTGCTTTTTTCTGACTTTATTCACAAGCTCCAATTTTATCAAGCTGGCCCATTTCTTTGGATAGACGTGCTTGCATGCTTCTAATAACGTTCAACTTGGTGTTTGTAAGTACACAACAACGCATGGCTAATTTGGGAATCGAACCTGAAGCCGACCAGTTTCAGTTTTTAATCCAATGCTATTTCACTGAACCACGCCGCGACTTTGCAGAATATTGTCGACTATGCAACATTTGTTATTTATTATCTATGTAAATTTTCCTTCGAATGTAATGCAAATTTAATTGACTTTAAGTGTTTTCGGCCTCATAGAATATGGACAAACAGTAATCAGTAGCGTGGCAAGGGGGTCTATTGCCCTCCTCAGCATTTAGTCGACCATAAGGCAATATAAGAAAATACCGCGTTTTTTGTGCTTCTGAGATTGTCTTTTGCACTGGAATGTACTAAAAAGCGATTCAAAGCATCTTTTGAAACATATATTTAGGGGAGCTAATTTATCAAAAATAAAACAAGAATTAATAAAACTTTGAAAAATGGTCAAAAGCAAGCAATCAAATTTGATCATTAATTTAAAAATGCTGAACGTAGGTTTCATCAAAACATATGCTATAACCGCAGGATTAGTTAATTACAAATCACTTTTCTCAAATCCCGTTTCATTAACCCCCCCTTCCCCCAATTATCTTGCTCAAAAAACCATAAACAAAATACTGTATAGATTACTCCGTGTGAGTATTGAACTATAGGATTTTATGATTTACCAGCTTCTAAAGAAGAGAACTGAACTTTTACCACAGTCACATCATATCCCGTTTACGCAACCATGTTCGATCGCGTTTGCACTGCCAATCTCTATGCCACGTTTTGAAAGTAAGAATTTTTATCAAAATAGGTCTAATATTAAGTTATTTTTGCGCAAAAAAGTGCAAAATTTTCGGGTGTTCAAAGCTCCGTCCCCAAACCTCAAAACAGCCCCCTCCCCCCCAATCCGGATTTCTTGCTACGCGCTTGCTGCCAAATCAGAATATCGTATTCTGCCAAAAACAACAATGCAAGAAGATATCTTAAAAAGTGGAATATGTTTTTTTTGCTGCGTTCTTTTATGTTGTTTCTAGCAAATAACAAAACAACCGAAAAAACAATAATTTGCAATCGAATGTTACGACATACTTTAAAAATTTCGTTCATTTTTGTTGAGGTACAATTTTAAATTTCTGTTTATTTTCGTAATTGATTATTTGGCTCGTGCTTTTTTTGTGAACAAATTTCAGCATTTTAATATTCAGGCATTGCAGTGAATTTTTTACTTTTCTTGATTGTTGTTTGACTGCTGAAATAGCTCATTACACGACGCTAAAGTTATCTTGATAAAAAAATTTGTTGCAAAAAATACATGAATTCCTTCTACAATCATGGCTATGTTTTATTGTTTATATAAGACAAAATCAATTTGCAAAACAGCTGCGTTAGATATTAAATTGTGAAGCTCTCAGTAAATTGAGTTTTTCGTAAAAATCTCAGTTTTTTTCAAAGAAGCGCGATTACATAAGCGCAGCCGAATTCATTACACTCATGGACTCATAAACGATCCAAAATATGATTCGTATTGAAAGATCTCAGCTTAGATGGTTTGGCCATGTAAGCAGAATGCCTCAGGAAAGACTCCCCAAACAAACTTTACATGCCAAAGCAAATGGGAGAAGACGAATCGGACGACCTAGAACTAGATGGACCGATTACATTGAGGATCTTGGATGGAATCGCTTGGGACTTCGCCCAAGCGAAATGATGGAGGTGATGGAAGACCGTGAGGTGTGGCGGCTCAATCTTGAGCTACTGCCCCCGCAACCCTCACGGAAAAGCGGGCAATGAAGAAGAAAAAGAAGAATAGCATTTTACAGGAGGACTATTTCAACAAATTTTACTGCCACCTGATTCCATGGTGACTCCAGAGAAAGCTTCTCGCTGACCACCTCATCCAGTCCCCGCATTTAATTTTTTATTTCAAATCAAAACTTTCATAATACTTATCGACGGGTGCTGTAACGAGTTCACGTGGGCCCATCTTCGTGTCTTTGGGCCAGCTGGCAACACAGCAACCAGCTCCTTTCAAAGAAACGTAGCAGTGGTGGCGAGCCGTTGTCAACACTGTTTCCAATTTTGACCGTCCAGAGATTTAAACCTCAGACCTGCCTCTCCGCTGATAAACGCATAACCGCTAGACCAACTAACTGGTAAATTTTCGATTTATCTACTGTAATTCTTCGGTTAATCAAGAAGCATCTTTATCCCTTCTTCATTTCAATAGAAGAATTGATACCAATGAGATGTAGAAAAAATTCAGAAAAAGAATTTGTTGAAGGTTTAAAACGATCAGTGGTCAAATAGATAAAGCGTCTGCTTCTGAAGCAGTAAACTTGAGTATGATTCCCGGTCGGATCAAATCAAAGACTATAAAAATTGGTATTCACAGCTTCCCTGCTTGACGTTCAGCATTAAAAGGGACAGTGTGAAGCCTTCAACGTGTGTGATAGACAGGTAGCAGCTTGAATTGAAGACCGAAAGTTTCCTTCCTTCGCTGAAAATTCGTGAAATTCAAGAATAGCCAGCCTCAACCCAAAATTTACTGGGTTTTATAAACAAAAGTGTAATGAATCTAGAGTTCATGAGGCCAAAATGTAAATAATGATCAATGAATCTAGAGTTCATAAGGCCATAACACAACTTATGGCCCATTTTCGAGCATAATGTTAAAGACCAAAAGAAAGGTATTCGCCGCTCGGTACCTCATTGTCGAGCTTAAATTGCCTCGAAAAGTATGTTTTTGTGGCTCGAGATTCTCTATCCAGTATCGTTGCAAACGGAAATGCAATGAGCATAAAACTTGGCTTAAGCCAAGCGCTCTGTTGCTTGCTTTTCGCTAGAGCTATCGCAGCTGAATAAACTCTGTTTCTCTTAAATTCAACAACTGCAATCCACCATCTTTTATTAACTGATAGTTGAATAAAACTGGACGAAGAAAGGAAATTGCACTTTTTTTATAAGAACCAGTAAATTTTAGGTTGAGGCTGGTTGTTCCTAAATCATCACAAATTCTTCAGCCTCATTTGTTTTTGATTTGTTGTTAAATTTATAGGAGAATAAAGTCACACAACTTTATTCTTTGGCAACGCTGTTGGCAAAGCTGCATCCGATTTGACTGGCCCAAGATTTGAATCTCTGACCTCCCTCTTCAGAGACGAACGCGTTACCGCTCGACCAAACACAAAATTGTTGATATAAAAAAAAAGTGTAAGCTCAATACCATGGTGTTACAATACTACGTTGAAGTTCAAAACACGGTTACATGTCACAATATATTTTGTATCCAGATACATACAGACTATATACGTGGTTTGAACTAGTGTTAATTGTTCATAGATTGATTTTTTGTTACAAACGAAAAAAATATCATGCTTGTTAATTCAGACAAAAACTAAATTTTTTACCTAAATCAACTCAGTTCATATTTGCGAAGTATTTCATGTTGCTATCGCTGCGTCGCTATTAAAGCAATACACAGACCAACTGCACACAATAACACAGTAGTGGACACCGTACAAAGTGTACAATGCAGGCTTGTCAATGAGACATATTTTTCTGTCCCATCCCATCCCATTCCATAGCAGTTCATGCCTGCCCCATTCCATCCCATCCATGGGATTCCCATCAAACTACAATTCAGCAAAAGTTAATAAATTTATGACATTTTAAGTAAAATGAGTACTAGATAAGACTACACGTACAAAGAGAGGTAAAAAACGAAAAAATTTATTGACTTTGTTAAATTTAAAGTTCAAAAAAGTTTACAAATCTTTATCATTCTGGCACTCATATTCCGAATCACTGCGCTCATTTAGCAAATTTTTAATTTCCTGCTCATCAATTTCTGTTCCATGAGTCCCATGGGAAATTTAATGCGTGCTGTCCCATCCTATTTCATCCCATGGGACTCTTCCCATGGACAAGCCTGGTACAATGTACAGCAGGGGCGTCCAACTTTTTTCAGTCGCGGGCCAAATTTGCTGTTTCAAAAGTTTGGCGAGCCAAAACTTAGTCTTAGTTTATCTTTTTTTCCCAAACTAAAATCTTCGGATTGATTTCGTGGTAATTTCCAAAAAAAAAGGTCTTCACTCAAATTTGATCGTTTTTTCTGCCAAAAAGTAGGTGAAGACCAACAAAAAAAAGTCTTCGCACAGATTTGATCGTTTTTTTCTGCCGAAAAGTAGGTGAAGACCAAAAAAAAGGATTTTGTTGGATTTTCTGCAACTCACAACGTCAGCGCGGAAGCATCAACCAACCAACCAACGCAAAAGCCTTTGGCGGGCCACTTGTGGCCCGTGGGCCGCGTGTTGGACGCCCTTGATATACGGTATACAGTTGTACACGCAAACGTGGCTAAGAAATAAAAAAAAAAGAAACTCGTACACGTGTCTAAAGTATGTGCGTTTACAGCCGCGCTCATATATATCGATAGAATAGTGGAACGAGACCTTTGGCTGATTTATGTTTCAGCAGCGTCTTTTTTCTTACACATGCGTTTGCTCAAAAACTTTTCTTTATTTGTTAAAGAGAGTGGAAATAAAGAGAGTGGAAAATGCGCAGCCTGAAAGTCAAGGTTTGAGCGTCATTTTGAACATAATATTCTGTATTCTATGGTCGAATAAGAAAGCTCAGACTCATTTTTTCCATAGATATTAACAGTGGAATTAAAGTACTAATCTTTCCGGAAGTGTTTTTTTTTCATGCATCATGCCATTTAATTAAGTCACTGCAATTGATTGTAGTATTACTTATTTTGAAAATCCCATACCCATGAAAAATATCGTTGATAATGAAATACAAGACGCATGTTGTTTCAAATTTTTCAAGATTGATCACGCGAAACTGGCTTTTTCAATTTCGCTTGTTTACCTATCGCTTGACAATTTTACCACTTTCGGCACAACATATCATACCTATTTGATGGCACATACAGTAGAACTAAAATCCTCATTTTTCAAGCGCGCGTTTATATATAAACGTCCTGCGTCATGCGCATTTATGTGGTTTACGTCTAGCGTCATGTTAACATAGATCATGCGTCATGCCAACACTTATATGGGCAGAGGCCCGCCCCCACCCCAATTGAAATGCCACCAATGACAAAAATGTGACAAAAAACTCTATTGTTTCTTCGGTTTCAGTTTCTTTTAGCATCTTTGTGTACAACTGTAATTAACAATAATATTGATATCGACCAAGGGCCCAAGCCCCCTCAATTCAATTTTTTAACGAATTTAAATCTATAGCCATGGTGAAATTAAGGATTTTTGTCCTTGAAGTGGCTACATCAGGTCCTCATCTAACCTCTAATTGAACGTAATGCAATAACCAGGGTCGGATTTACCATATGGCACAGCAAGGGCGTACGCAGGGGGGGGGTTGGAGGTTCAAACCCCCCCATTGGTCTGTCGGCTAAAATGCACAATAAAGAAAATATCACGTTTTTAACGATTCTGAGCCTGATTTTTTTGCAATGACATGGACTCCAACATGATTTAAAGCAACTTTTGAAGCATTTAGAGTTTCTTAGGGTAGGGGGAGGGGGGGTTAATTTGTCAAAGATATAACTTATAAATTAATAACAACTTCAAAAAATTGCTAAAATTGGCAAATTTAACCGCTAAACATGCTTAACATTGGCTTCATCAAAAATATGGAGATGGGGTTTCAGTATTAATTAATTATTAATCTACTCAAATCTCGTTCCATTCACCCCCGCCCTCCAACCCTCCTCCTTCCCCAACTGTCTCACACTATAAACTACAGAATATAAATGCTCATGAGTTTTTTCAAATTATGATTTTATGATTTACCGGCTTGTAAATTAGAGGACTAAAGTGTTACCATTAGCCATCGCCCACATAGCTCACTTATGTGCAAAGGCGTACACAGGGGGCGGTTAAACCACTCTCCGTATTGATCCGACGTATATCATTCGAAATATTGTCTTATTGCATAAAACAAACAAGCTCCTTCATTGCTTTCATATTAATACGAAGCATAATTTTTTTGTGATTTAGTGCAACATTGTAAGTGACTTAGTGTAATACTGAAAATCTGAAATGTCGTGTCACGAGTCAGAGGAACTCTCAGTAGCGTAGGCGGAAGGAGGGGGGGAATTAGCCCCGCCATTGTCCTGTCAACCAAAATGCAGAATAAGAAAAATATCATGTTTTTAGCTCTTCTGAGACTGGTTTTTGCACTAGAATCGACTAAAAAGTGAATTAAAGCATCTTTTGAAACATAAATTTAGGGGGGGGGCTAATTTGTCAAAAATAAAACCCAAAAATCAATAAAAACTTTAAAAAATGGCCAAAAACTAGCAATCAATTTTGATTGCTAGTGTAAAAATGCTAAACATCGGTTTCATCAACAGACACATTAAAAACTTAGGAATAGGGGTGGGGGCTACTTGGCATTAGTTAATTACCAATCACTTGTCTCAAAATTTTTTCGGTTAGCTCCCCGCCATTTTTTTTTCTCTGTAAAGATAGACCAAATAGATTACTCTGTTTGAGTTTTCTTGAACTATACGATTTTATGATTTACCAGCATGTAAACAAGAGAGCTAAAATTTTATCATTAGCCACCTTCCACATAGCCCATTTATGTAAACAGTTTAATCATGTCTACATTTCCAATTTCTATACCACGTTTTAAAAGTATTTTTTTCATCAAAATAGCCCTAAAATTAAGTTATTTTTGAAAAAAATGCAAAATTCTCAATGGAGACCCCCGTGCCTTCGGCGGTAGCATTAGTTTTGAACAATTTTTTCTTCATCGTTCAGTTGCAAGCTTTATAATGTTAGCTACAGATATATGCTTAATGCTTAATTGTTTTTTGTTTAAAAAGTTTTGTTGGCATTACGCACTGTGTGATTTTGATTCCGTCTTGTTACATTGCACTAAATTATTTATTCGCTAAAGTATAGATCGCGAACAAATTTTTGATGTCACTTTTCAAACCCTCTCCAATTGAAAAATCCTGCGTACGCCACTGTGGCACAGTGCCAGGGGTCCCGCGCTCAGATGGTAAGACTTTTTGGGGGTTTTCACTTATATTTGGCCGAAAGATGTTGCAAAAATTCCCAAAGTGCCAGGTGTCCTGCGCAATGTAAATTCGGCCCGGGCGATAACGTGGTTAGTATGCATGACTTTCTATTGTACCATTTTTCAATAACAACTCATGTCCGTCTCGCTAGTTTTTAAGCAACAAAATAATTTTGAAAGCAAATTAGCTAGAGGAAATGCTCATTGAACAAATTTTTGAATTTGAATTGAGGGGACCTAGGCCCCCAGGACCGTACATGTTGTACTCCTATAACTGGTTAATTTCATGACAAAACAAAAATCTCTTAAGAAAATCTTTGAATGGATTATGATTTACTGCTAAAATATTGCAGGAAGCAATACATTTTACTTCCCTCTACCTGAGCCAAACTACTTACAAATTTAACACCAAAATGCAAGATTTTAAAAGTGTTTTGAACAATCAAAACTAAAAAGAGAATTAAACAATTTAACTTTTTCAATATTGGCTTTCAAATTAAAAATTTAGTTCTTTGACATGCCTCTGAACACTTGCGAAATGCGGTCAAATGGCATTAAAATAGCTTTTGTTCCAAAAAATTACAAAAAATTGACCAGCGGCTGGGAGCTTCGCCCTCAGAACCCCAAAGCCTACGGCGGCTGGGGACTCCGCCCCCAGACCTCTGTCTTTGATCCGTTTTAGTTGCGTAAGTATACATTACGCATCTCCCAATTTAGACATTTTTAGTTTTTAACTATTAGTTCAAGCCCTCTATCTTCAGCAAAATCCCGTTTAAGTGCCAAACACAGACCAAGGCTTCTGATCTTGCATTTTACAGTATCTTTTCCCCTACAAAAAGTTCCTCTTTCGAAAATTTATGATGACGTCATTGCATGTGCTTTGTGGTTTGGTCCCTCCCAATCAAAAATCCTATTCTCAAAATATTCAAAACCAAAACTGCCTCACTGACTGTACTTTCTCTTTATAGTATCTCGTGTGAAACAACTTTTACGCCTCCATTGTTAGAACAACCGGTTCTCTCCGTTTGTTTTCGCATTTTATAGCAGAATACTGTTGTGAAAAAGAAGTTAGAACCAGCTTAAATTTTTTGACTTTTGACCAACCACTTGAGCTATTAAACTGGGTTTAAATTACGAGATCAGCAGCAGACGAAATATTGAAGAGAAGTTTTTTTTATCCTTTTTTGCAGTATGAAAGAAGTTGCATTCTTGATTATTGTCAGTGCGAAGTTAAGCCAACAATTTTAACGAATTTTTACAAGATGTCAATAAAAAAATTGTACGCACCAAAGAAGCAGTATTTTTTCATTGTGCTAGTGATAGGCATGACTAAAAAGCAAAAAAGTAGTGTTAGGGTTGACCCTAACCTACCCCTATCCGTAATCCTCACCAAACCCGCCTTTTAGTACGATTTCCGCCTTTTTCTAAGGCGGAAAAGTAGGAAAAGGTGGAAATCGTGCTAAAAGGCGGGTTAGGGTTAGGTTAGGGTAACCCAAACTCCAACCCGCCTTTTCCTACTTTTCCGCCTTTTAGTAATGTACCGAGTTATATTTGTGTCTTACACAACCTACATGAAATCACACAAGCGTCGCAAAACATATATCTACCGAAAAAAATTTTTTTTAAATTGTTTTGGCAAGATTTGTCTCTTTTGAGGGACCCTCAAAAGCGACAAATCTTGCCAAAACAATTCAAAATGTGTAAGGTGATCCTGCACAAGCGGTAATGATTGCGCTAAATTTGTCTCTCAAGATCTGTATGGGAAATTCCCTTTCTTTTCGGTAAATATATGTTCTGCGACTTATTGTTTTATATACACTTGTTTTATATAGACTTATTGTTTTGTATACAGGGTGTTTCAAAAGTCACGCCCGATTTTTAATATGAAAACTGTATAAAATCGGGCGTGACTTTTGAAACACCCTGTATATTCGGTAGATATATACTTCCTTACACATTTTGAATTCAAAATGTGTAACGTGATCCTGCACTAGCGGTAATGATTGCGCCTCAAAATCTGTATTGGGAAATTCCCTTTCTTTTCTGTATATACAGGGTGTCCATAAAGTCCGTGTGCACTTTAAAAAAATTATAACTTTAATTGTATTTGCAATAGAAATAATTTGCAAAAAGGATTTGAAAGAAGAAAATCGATATTTTTTAAGGTTTTATTGAAATTTTATTTAAGTTTCCACATGTCCTCCATCATTTCCAATACAAAGAGTAACACGATTTTGCAGTTTACTAAAAACATTTCCCAACTGATTTATAGTAATGCCTGAAATCACATTAGTTATTTTAGCTGTCAAATAACTAGGTTTGGTTGCATACACAATTGTTTTCACATGTCCCCATAAAAAAAACCCTTATGGAGTCAAATCTGGCGAACGTGGAGGCTAACAAAATGGTCCTCTCCTTACAGTCCATCTGTTTGGAAATTCCTGATTTAGAAACTGTCTAACACGCAGAATTTGCTTATCTAAGAATTGTTACAAATTTTGTAGTGAAGAATTATTCAATAGCTGTACTTAAAACTAGATACATAAAACTTTCTAAACATTTTTACAGATTATTTCTATCACAAATAAAAATAAAGTTATAAATTTTTTAAAGTGCACACGGACTTTATTCTGCGATGCTTGTACAATTTCATTCATTGATTCATTCATTTCATTGTTTGCTTTGTTTGGAAATCTAACTCTCTTTGTTCGCTAATCTACCTCCTCGATGTGGTCAGTTGAAAGCCGCCGCTTATAACATAGGGTACTCTGTATACTATACATGTTAAAACTTCAAGAATATAAAAAAATTGATCTTGTAGGTATCTTTTGGAAACCTAATTTGGAACATAAAGTTTTTCAATTTTTATTGATTAAAAACTACGAAACTAATTCATTCATCAACCACGCATATGAATCAGATTTTTCACTCGACACTCTACCAAATAAGCTACGAAATGACAAATAATTATCGTGAATTCACTATTGGCCACCTTTTTGTGAATCTTACGATTATAAGCTCAATTGAAATGCATTGTCTTTTTTTGTTCTTTTTTTATGATCACCTTGTAATTGTATGCATAAAATTACGTGAAAATTAAATGTATAAAATGGCAATAAACGGGGGTTAAAACCTTTCTACACTCAAGCAAAATAAATCGAGGAATAAACATGGTTTCGAGTTAGGGTTAAGGCCAGATTCAAACCAAGAAATGGGCTAAAGGAATTTTAGCCTACTATTGACCCAGTCTCTTAAAAAATTTAACCCAAAATACAAACGTTAAAACGTATTTTGACCTTGACCTGTTAGTAAAGGGGGGTTGCAGGGGTTAGGCATTTTACTACTTTCAACTGGGTTCCAAGTATAACCAATTTATTTTATTCAAATGGCTCTACAACCGTGCTATATGCATGTGATTCAAATCGTAATGGCTATTTTTTTTTTGCAAAAAATGACAAAACTTGCCTCACTGTTGAGAGATTCGCTCCCCAGAACCCGTTTGCAATGCGTTTGAGTTTCACCAGTTTGTACCAAACGCCGCCCGATTGGACATTTTTGGAACAGAAAAATTTTAACTTTTGGTTCAACCCCATTAGTAAAATTCTGGTTTCCGGGTTGGTAAACGCTATAAGGGTTAAGGTTAGAGCGATTACATAAATTATACTGGTAGGCCAGAGGGTAGGTTTACACTATGGTTACAGTTAGGATTAAAGTTGCAAATTAAATATAGCCTATAATTTATGCTGTTTCTGCGTTGCAATGCTAGCCGTAACACCTCTTTGAAAACAGCGGTTAAATAGGTCATCGCGAGTCAGCGCAAATCAACAAACTTTGCTGTACATTGTTTAAGAGCAGAGGTGGACAAAGTAGTCGAAAAATCTACTTAAGTAGAAGTATTGTTACTTACTCAAAAATGCCTTTCAAGTAAAAGTAGAAGTATGGCGAAGCATTTCCACTTAAGTAAAAGTAGGAAAGTAGTCAAAATTAATTCTACTTAAATAATGAAAGTAGAAAGTCATTACGAATTTCACGTGTTTGTTTATTCTTCGAAGGTTTGCTGTTGTGACGCTTACGATCAGTGTTCAAGCAAAGCCATACTTACGGTAGCATATCAAAAAATCAAAGTTTTATTATTCTCTTGAAATTACACCGAAGCGTGTTACGAATACGATTTAGTAGGGACTCTGGGCTCATCTCCGGGCCTGGACAACACAGCTTGAGAAGAAATGTCGCAGCGATGGCGAGTCGTTAGCAACACTGTTCGTTAACCGGCTAGGGAATTGAACCCCAGACGGGCCACAGCAAATGCAACGCTGTTAACCGCTAATCTTTTTCGTATGAACCAGGAGTAATGCACATGTCTAGTTTGTCTACTGTACCATGCTAATCAGGGTTCGGTATGCTTTTTTTTTTTTAGTGAGACTGAGTCAACACCTGGTATTTGATGCAACGCAAAAACACACTACCCTAGATGACCTGTAAATGAATCGTCGTAACTATTCGATAAGTTTCGTAGTACTGTACAGTAAAACAAACTCGATACGTACTTATTGTACACGTTGTGAGGTGGAATAATGTACACTACCTAACGGTCGAGTTTAACAATCCATTTAAACTTTTATTGGATTAAACCTGCTATGTACAATATGAAGTAAGCCAATCAGCAGGTCACCACAGATTCGTAACATCTAATTCGTACAAATCTTCAACCGGGTATACAATATACCAATTGGTATGCGAAACGGTAATTATGGTACTCGGTATACAGAGGGTATACGAAACAAAACTGCGATCTCCAAAAAAAAAAAAAAAAGGAAATGGTCTCCACTTACATTCGGGCTAGATTCGGTCCAATTTCGCCCAAATCTAAGCATGAAAAATCGGATCTACAAAAAAAGTCTACACCGCTTACACGGGCTAGAATTTTTTGTGGAGTATACAAAGTTTTCCAAAATCGCAAAAGGTATACCTCGTAAAAAAAGGTTAAAGAGCACAGGTCTAAACAATGCATTACTCTGCTCGGATGGCTAATTGTATAGCTCGCATGCCTCTAGAGCGGTAAATGACAGTCACGCAAATGACAGTAGGCTGCTAAGATAGTTTAAATACAGGCTAGTCTAAATCTTATAATTTATCAATGCTGGTACTACGGTAGTAGCCCAAACGCTTACTGGTATATACTGGCAGCTATAGGCCTAAGTGAAGGCTTTCAACTACCGGTATCTATCTGCAATACTTCTTAGGAAAACCTAACAAACAATAAAGTACACAATAATACTGCACCCACCTAAAACAAAGAAATTCCAGAAAACCTTGCCAAACCTCAAACTTGCGGCTCATTACCGGTACATAGACTGTAATCACAGCGTACCAGACTTCTGTTTCGCGTCCTGTACAAACATGTTTTCGATAAGCAGAGTTGCCAGATAAAATGAGACAAACAAAAAAACTTCAAATCGTGGTCATTGGTCAAATCATCATCAAAAAGGATTGGCTAGGTGTTTACCAGAGGTGGAGTCCTCGAGGACGTCCTTGGCCTCGAGGACGTCCTCGAGGACACATTTTGAAGTCCTTGGCCTTGGCCTCGAAGGTCAAGTCCTTGGCCTTGGCCTCGAGGCCTCAAGTCCTCGAAAATTGGCTTGTCCTCGGCTCGAGGACAGCACTACTTTTTGAATTGTTAAAATTTTGTGAAGCGCTTGAAAAATTTTTCGGAAGACGTTTTTTTGCGGAGATCGAGAGTGTCTGTCGTCGGAAAGGCTGTCCTTGGCCTTGGCCTCGGGTTTTTTTTGTGTCCTTGGCCTTGGCCTCGAGCCTTGTGTCCTCGACTCCACCTCTGGTGTTTACTTCTACTTTACATAAAAGTCATTATTACTCAAGTAGCGTTACTTCGAGAGGATTTTATTTGAAGTAAAAGTAGAAGTATCAGAAATGAAAAATACTTAAGTAAGTCGCTCGTTACCGAAAATACTACTTAAGTAGTCTACTTAAGTAGAACTACTTCGTTACTGACCACCTCTGTTTAGGAGCCAAGCTGGAAATGACGCTAGAAGACAAGTTAGAGGAGATTATTAAAAGATTGGACAAAATCGACTACAACATGCAAAATATTGATGTAAGAATAAGCAATATCGACAAAAAACTGGACAATGTCAGCTTACGCTTAGACTCGTTAGAACTAGAATTCGAAACCAAATGCAATAAAATTGACAAAATAAAAATATCTAAAGCTGAAACTGCCAGCTTTGAAGAATTCAAGGAAAGAATTGTCTTCCTTGAAACTTTCAAACTAAATCATGAAAATGCTAAAGTAGTGCAAGAATCGTATGATAAACGACTCAATATTTTGGTTCACACCGTGAAAGAAGACAATGCTTGGAAAAAAGAGACAGAAGTATCGAAAAATTTGAAGAATTTCTGCAAAACGGGTTAAAAATCGCCGATCCAGAAGATGTGGAATATGTTGATATCCACAGATTGTCGCAGCATGCGGTTAAGAGAAACGGCAAAACTGTCCGTAGGCCAATTATCGTTAAACTCCGCACCATGAACGACAAAACGTAATTTTCAAAAATGCAAAAAGTTTAATAGTATACAATAATCAATTAAAAGAAGAAAACTCCACCAATCCAACTATCTACATTACTGAACACGTACCACATGAATTTCAACAGCAACGGAAACTTTTGCTGCCACAATTTAAAGAAGCAAAGAAGAAGAAGTAAAAAGCTGTTTGGAAAGCTTTGGACGGTAACTATACGCTATTCACTGACGATAAACTACTTGATCTTGATGAGACTGATAAAACGTGTGGTAATTCAAAACAATCTTTATTCAGACTGCGTGACAATTTGGAATTTTGTATTACTCTCAATTTTTATATTATTTGCATAATTTAGTATTACTCTCAATTTTTTATTATGAAGTAATTGCTCATGTTACAGTATTGATAGTAATGCGATCCTTAACCCTTTCACTGTCCAGAGGATTTTCGTAAGAATTACTCATATGTCCAATGTACTTTTTAAACTTCCAGTTAAAGTGATATCCTGAAACTTTGCCAGTTTATAATTGTGACAATATAGTGTCTATTGCATCACAAAACAGATGTGTATCACATGTGATGCACGCACATTTTTTGTAAAAATGTTTTGGTGACACGTTCTGTGTATCACATATGATGCATGAATTTTCACATGCTTTTTGCCGCATGTTTATACACACTGCTTTCTTACGCAGTTTACTTGCAAAGCTTATTAGTTTTTTAGTGACAAAACCTGAAATGCATACTGCTAGATTTTACGGAAGACGTGGTGGAGATGTTGATGACGTTGATAGTGGTTCAAGCAGTGACGAAGATGATATTTCAATGGATGCTGACAGTGATGATGAATTTCAACCAACAAACAGTGATATATCCTCAAGTGAATTTTCCACTTCAGAATCCGATTCTGACGATGCCAGTCCTGTACCCTCAACCCACACAAATATACAACAGCCGCAAAGACAGAATCCTGCAGATTGGAAAGAGGACGTTTCAGCTAAACCTCAAATTGTATTTTCTGGTAGAAGTGGCCTAATGAAAACTATTGTGCATGACAACAATAGTGATGTTGCACCAATAGAAGTATTCCTTCAATTCTTTGATGATTCCGTCATTGAACTAATGGTGATAGAAACAAATAGGTATGCGCAACAGTACGTGCAAAGTCACCAACTTCGTCGTACATCCAGAATGGCAAGATGGACTGCTACCACAAAGGAAGAAATGAAAACATTTCTGGGGCTTATTCTGCTCACAGGCATCATACAATATCCGACCATAGAAGATTATTGGAAAAAAGATCCACTTTATTACCATCCCTTGTTCCACCAAGTTGGCATGAGCTACAACAGATTTGCCCTCCTGCTGAAAAATTGGCATGTAGCAAATAATCTCGACGCTCAACAAGGTGATCGATTGCATAAAGTCTCGCAGTTCGTACAGTTGCTCATTTCAAATATTCAGTCGGTTTATGTGCCAGCAGGTGAAATATCAGTGGATGAAACTATGATCTCTCGCAGAGGCAGACTTTTATTTCGCCAGTATAATCCTGGAAAGGCTCATAAGTATGGCATCAAACTATTCAAGCTTGCAGAAATGACAGGCTATGTGTGGAATATATCAATATATTGCGGAAAAGGAACAGAAAATATTATAATTGGTTTAGACCACCCTGGCTCAGTTGTTGTCACTTTGGCAGAATCTCTGCTCAATGAAGGAAGACTGTTGGTGGCTGATAACTGGTACAGCAGTATTCCATTGGCTAACTATCTGAGAGAAAAAAATACAGAGTATTGTGGTACAATGAGATCCAACCGAAAGGGAATTGCAAGAATTGTGAAAAATGCTAATTTGAAAAAGGGTGACATCAAAGCAGTAGTAAACAACGACGGAGTAAGAGTGATGAATTACAAAGATAAAAAGAACGTGTACATGATATCAACCTTCCACGGCCCAAACATGAGTGATACCGGTAAAAGAAACCGAGCAGGAAATGCGATTTCAAAACCCCAAGTAATTTTGGACTACAACAGAGCGAAGGGTGGCATTGATTTTTCCGACCAAATGATCGCATATTACAGTCCTGCACGCAAAAGCGTCAAATGGTACAGAAAAGTTATATTTGAATGCATTAGCATAGCGGTACAGAACAGCTTTGTTCTGTACAGGATGTTTTATTGCTCACAAAGCACGTGCTCACTGGAAAGTTTTGTAAAATCAATAGCAATCTCTCTGCTTCAAGTTGAACAAAGGACAAGTGTCGGACCAAGACCTAAAAGAAAATCCCATGCTCTATGCCGAATTCCCAGAAGATCAGATGGAAAAATCTCCTGGAAGAGATGCCATGGCTGTTATGAAAAAATTGCCAAAAGTTCTGACCGAAAACAAGCAGTAACTAAGGCAAAACAAGTATCCACAGAATGCATGGAGTGCAAGAAGCCCTTCTGCTTGCAATGTTTCAATGATTTACATGAAAAGCGTTGATGTGGACCCTTTTGTGGGCATGCATTATTTCATAAATTTGATGTTGGTCCGATATTTTTAATAAAAAAAATTCGTTTGTATGTTTTTTTTCTTATGATCGTGTGCGCCAATGTGGAGCATGAGTTTTGTGCAGTGTATGTAAATATGGTAAAGTGCACATACTTGAGACGTTCTGAGCAATAAAATTCACCTCTACGACACGTTCGAAGATGTTTCTGTGTAGTTAAAATACATAGCTTTTGTGCATCACATGTGATGCACGGACGTCAAAGCAGTATGCCCTGTGTATCATATGTGATGCACGGGACAGCGAAAGGGTTAAGGTGGTAATCCAAAACTATGTAGCACTACCGCACACCAAAGTTAGAGAGGTTTAGGCGGGATTTATAGACTTGCTCTGATAAAAAGTTAGTTTATTTCTCACTTTTCGATCTTGTTTTTTTTTTGGTCTTTTGAATTAAGTTTGGTACTTTAGCTTAAAGGAAGTCATAAAACCCTCTCTGATTAACGTAGAACTTAATTGATCAAACTTTAGCAAATAACATTCCTCTTTTGAGTTGAAACTGCAAAATTCTTGCCCGTTGTAAAACCAATGAAAGCAAAAACAATTGATGAGTATAATCGGGTAATCATGATGAAATGAACAATAAAGCATTTTTTTTACATTAAAACCTATCCGAGGAGTTTTATGATTTATCGCAGATATTAACAAATTCTGCAGAAGTTTAATACGAGTCAAGATCAATGTTTATTTGATTACCATACCGTATTGTTTTTTTTTTTTTTTTAATATTTTGCTTATAAACAAGGCGCATGGCCAGGAATTTGCAATGGGGGGGAAGAAGGGGTTGGAAGCTGTAAACAACATCAAACGATCTTGACCCAGATTTTGTTCAGTCTTCAATCAGATTGAGGCGGTTTTTCTCTCAAATTTCAGGTGATCTCAAAAAAAAAACAAAAAAAAAAAAAGGTCTTCACTAAAATTAAGTCGTTTTTTTGTCCAAATTCAGGTGATATCCAAAAAAAGAAAAAAAAGAAAAAGAAAAAAGAAAAGGTCTTCTCTGAAATTGAGTCGGTTTTTCTGTCTAATTCAGGTGATTAAAAACTCAAATTTACCCAGTTTTTCAAATCACACCAGGTCCTCAACAAATTCTTGTCCCAATTCCAGTGGGGGGGGGGGGCTATTTTCATTTCTTGAGGAAAAATCGGCCTCAAAAGTGCTAAAAACGGGGTATTTTGCATACTCTTTAGGCCATAGGGGGGTGGCTGTAGCCCCCCCCCCCCCGCTCTATCCCTGGCTACCTGGCTACGCTACTGCTTATAAGCACGTGTTGCATTTATATTGAAGCGTTTATTTTGTGCGCTACTTGTTGGCAGCATTTTGTTTACATTGCTGATGATCTATAGTAGTATGCAAATTTTGCAATTGCTTCCACGTTTGCAGCGCCAATTCAAAACAGGAAGCTGCAGGACTTTCTCGGCCCAAGTCGACCAGCCCACCACGAAACTGATGGATCTTGTGATCTTAGTGATTTGACGAATAGCTCGCTACTGCAAAACATTACTGAGTGTAACTGTTTTGATGTTCCATATCTCGACCTTATAGATAGAAATTTAACAGAAAATAGTCAACAGACATTAACTTTATTGCAAGTAAATTTACAGTCCATTAACTTACAAAATTTTGACGCGTTTGAAGAATTTTTAATTAACCTTTCCTTTTCCCCAGACATTGTGTGTGTATCCGAAACCCGGTAAAAAAGGCGAACCTTTAATTAACATTTCAATACCTAATTACAAATTTGGTCATACTGATTCTACTGCAAAGGCGGGTGGAGTTGCGATTTACATATCTTCTAAATTTGACTTTGAACTAGATTGCGAACGTAAAATGCACATAAAGGGCTGCGACGATTTATGGATAAACTTCATGCAAAAAGAAAAAGCATCAAAAAAACTTACAATAGGCGCCATTTATCGTCATCCTAATCCTTCTAGCAATAGCATTGAAACATTTTCTGAAGCCTTGAGCAATACTATACACAAAATAATTAATCGCAAACGTACTTTTTCCGTTCTCGGAGATATGAACATCGATATTTCTGCTAACAAAAGGACACAAGCGGCATCAATCTATATCGATCATTTAGCGAGTTGTGGATCCGTCCCAATAATTACCAAACCGACTCGTGTAACTGATAAAACCTCAACAACTATTGATCATATTACAGTATTACCAAAGATGCAGCGCACGTTATACAACCAGGCGTATTTTGCTGCGACAAAAACCTTTCGATCATTTGGTCCTTTTCTGCAATGTAATTGGTTACAACTCTGCTCCACCTCAAGAACGAATTACGTCATCAGAGACATATCTAATTTCAATGCAAAATTGTACTGCAATGAACTAAACAGCGCCATTACCAGTTTTTTATTGAACGGAAACGAATTAACTGAAGCAAATTTTGACAATCATTTTGACGCTTTTACTTTTTTAATACAGAGACTTATCAATAAGCATGCACCTTTGAAGAAATTATCCCGTAAACAAAAAAATTAAACATTAAGCCATGGATTACAAGAGATATATATGCAAAGATGTGCACTAAAAGACAGATGCACAAATCATATCATATAAATGGCAATGAAGCGATGAAACGGGAGTACAAAACCTTTGCTAACAAATTAACAAAACTTAAAGCAATAGCAAAAAAATTTTTACGCTAACGAGCTCGAAAAAAACAAGAGTAATTCGCGAAAAACATGGGAGCTGCTTCGGACGTTCCTGCCCGGAAAATCTCCGAAATCATCAAATTTGCCCACTTCAATACGCGTAAACGAAAAGGAAACAACCGAAAAACAATCAATGTTGGAAGAATTTAACAAATACTTTTCTCACATAGGGGAAAATCTAGCGGCCAAATTTAAATCTGACAACGCAGAAACGTACAAACTATATCTACCCAACAGAATAAGATGGTCAATATTTATGGAACCGCCACGGGTAAACTAAGTGAAAAATTTAATGAACTCTTTGAATTTACGCAAATCAGTAGGGCATGACAACATATCATCGTATGATTGACGTATTGGATTGGATATTTTAGCACCAGTTTTGTGTTACTTTATAGAGAATGCTTTTAGACTAGGAATATTTCTGCAGAGTTGTAAAAAAGCAAAAATCATTCCATTGTTTAAAACCGGAAAACCCAATAAATTGACTAATTATCGGCCAATCTCTATGTTAACTTGTTTTTCCAAAATAATCGAGAAATAAATTTACAAACGATTGTCTTCTTTTTTTCAAAAACATTTAATCCTTGCTAAAACACAATAAGGATTTCAATCTAGTAAGTCTACCTCTCATGCCATACTAGCTGTTTTAATGACAGCCTATGAACATATAAACAACAATGAATACACCGGCTTAATACTGTTGGACTTCAAAAAAGCGTTTGATACCGTCTCGCATTCAATACTTCTTTATAAACTAGAGCACTACGGAATTCGTGGAATCGCAAACAAACTTCTCAAGTTGTGTTTGTCAGATCGCTTGCAATTTGTTTCTCACCACAACTCGTCATCTGATATATTAATAAACAAATTCGGTGTGCCACAGGGAAGCAATCTAGGTCCTTTTTTATTTCAAATTTATTAACGATATTCCTAATGTTTATAATTCAAACCCTAGATTATTCGCCGACGATACTTGCTTGAACATCAACGCGGTTACTCCTTCTATCTTGAGTGAAAAAACAAATCAAGAACTAACTACAGTACACAAATGGACTCCCAATAAAATAACAGTAAACCCTGAAAAATCACACTGCTTAATAATACCTTCTAAAAAGACTCTTTCCATATATTAAATATTTCAATATATTTCACCGACTCAACAATAAAGATTAATGACACAGAAAAATATCTTGGTATAACAATTAATAATAAATTGAACTTCGAAGAACACATTAATGCACTGGCCACAAAAATATCGAGATCACTAGGAGTCCTACGCAAACTACGTCATAATCTACCTAAATCAGCACTACGTAATTTATACCATTCAATGATTCACCCTCATTACTTGCTCTACGGAATCACGGTTTGGGGAAATACTTTTGACAAACACTTAAAAAGATTCGCAACCCTTCAAAATAAAGCTGTTACACTAATTTCTGGAGCCCAATGGCATAATCACGTTACACCTTCCTATTTAAAGCTACAAATTCTAAAGCTTAATGATTTGTATTCATACGAAGTAGCTAAACTAATGCATACGCACACGTAAAAAATTACTCATAAGTCTTTCTACATTCTTTGCCCCGGTCAAAGCGATACACACACGAAGTGCTCGTTTAGCATCACCCAAATTAAGTCTTTACCATCCCAGATACAAATCTCAAAAATTACAAAAAAGTTTTAAGTATCAGGGAGTCAAGATATGGAACTCAGTGCCACAAGACATAAAACATTTACCCTTTAACCAATTCAAAATAAAGTACAAAAAATATTTACTCTCCAAATATAACTGAAAATATTTTACGCCCTAAAACGAGTTATTAATTGATATAAATCACAGCGGTGGATAACGTTTTCATAGAAAATAAATTTAACTATTCTAAATTAAAACAGCAAACCTCAGTAACTGATCTAAAATTTTAAGGTGGCTGCTCGACTCGATGACCGAGAGGTCCTTCGCAGCTTCCTGCTACATTTCATTTTTCTCAAATGATTGTGGTTATCCGAATTATTTTGAAATACAAAATAAACTTCTGTCTATCTATCTATCTTATGCTGTTTCTGTCGCTAAACGTTGCGCGTCTAACCTTTTTTCGCATAAAAGCAACGTGTCGCATCTACTCCGTGGTAGAAATAAAATTCATACAATCATCGAATTATGATCGAACTGGAATTATTACTTGCACAAAAAAGTCTAAAATACTTATTTCGGGTCACTATGACCTGATAAACACTTAAAAATAAATAAAAATCAGCTGTAGAAGGAAGCCGAAATCATTGTGAATCAAATTAAATGAATTTTACCAGATCATGAAATCTGGAAAACATAAGTGCGAACGTAATGGTTGCTTGGACAATGCTTCAAAGCATTGTTGAAATTAGAAAAATACTGGTTGTTGTTTACTATTTCAAAGAAAAAGCTAAACAATTAAATCCTATATTTTGCTCCAAATACTTTGCAATGTTCTTTGGGCGATCGCAATAGTGTCACTGAACAATACGCGCTTAACCAAAGGAATTTAACAGGAAAAATCAAAAAATGTGTCGCAGAGTTGTCAGTCGGGCCGGGGGGCTATTTGGGTCGGGTTCAAGCCGGGTTCAGGCTTAAGATTGATAAAATGTCGGGCTTAATGTACGTACTGTACTTGCCAAGTGCTTTTCCTTTCAGATGCTTTTGAAGAGCAATTAAAAAATAGTAAACAAATCTTGCAACGCTGAACGACGACTTCGTTGAAGCATCAATGCGATTATTGCGCAATAGCTACCATTAACTTACGTCACAATTCATAAGCAATGAGTTGTTTTATTGCAAGCACTAACCGTACTCACACATTTTCTGGCTTTTTCTGGCCTGGTTTTGTCTTCAAATTACGTTTCAGGTTTGGAATATTGTTTCGGGTTTAGGCCGGGTCGGCTTATACTTACTTATGCACGATGTGGAGCTGTTTGATTTGACAAGAGCTAGTTTCTCGAGGTCGTCTGGATGAAAGAGAATTTGAAAGTCGCGATCAGCTCCTGAGTGAGTCCTTTTTGTCTGTTGAATCCCAACTTAGCTTGACCGATGAGACACTGCAGATAGAAAACAGGTTATTCGCCCGAGCAGTACAAACGCACACAAAACAAACGGACAGTTAGTTGAGGCCAGGAAGCATCGACAAACCAGAAGGATTTTTAATCCAAAATGCTTTCTGAAAATTAGAACTAATCACCTGATAAATCAAACAATAATATTGGCTCAACGGTGGAATCGAATAAAGCTAAAGTGTCTTTACAGGGCAACGACGTTACTTGGGCCGGCTTGCAAACCGGGGACCAGCAACCACTCGGTTAATCATCCAACGCATCATGGAACTGGAGTAACTGAGCCTCGCCGCCACTTCGTAGTAACATAGCTAAATTTTTGTCTGAAACGTACCTTGTTTTTAACTTATCAGTAAAAAACGATTGCATTTTTTAGAATTAGTTACAAAAAACAACAACAAAGGGGATCTGAAGATCAAGCGGTCAAGAGTTTTATCTGAGATTAAGAGGTCATTGATGATTAAAGCCCCCGTCCAGTTTGATTAGAGCTAATTAGACAAAGCTTTATTTTATTTGCTGTTTTCCCCGACAAAGATGAAACTAATTTCTTTTTCAACACGATTGCAAATGTAGTCATCATAAGCGAAGCATTGTGATTTCGGTAATAGTGAAAAAAGCAAAAAAAGAGTATGAGATAGTTTTCATAACTTACAGTATCTGTTTCTACTGGTAGACAAGTTATGACAGTTTTTCACAAAATATCAAACATCGACTTTGCTCAAGTTTAAAGTTTTTCGCAAAACATGGAAATTTCCTCAAGATAGACACTTTTTCAAAAAATCGACAAAAATGAACACAAAATAACGCAAATCGAGATTCTTCCACAGAATCTGGCCTCCAGCGCGCATTAAATAGCTTTGCAGATGCATGCGATTCCTCCGAAACTAAATTAAACGGTCAAAACTGCGGTATACTTCATCTTAAGAAAAACCTGATCAGTGCGTGTTGCCTGTGATGAAGCAAGCAGAAAAGTTCACGTACCTTGAGAGCAAATTTTCAAATTCAGACAAAAAATTCAAACTTGAGTTAAAGTCGTTTTTGGGCAGTTTTGGAAATTTTGGCAAGGTTAACTTTTTAAATTTTGGGAAAATATTCAAAATCTAGTTAAGTAGATTTTATGTCATATTTGTAAATTTTGGCAAGATTAAAATTATGGGCAAACTTTCAAAGTTTTGCTAAATATTCAATGGCGTCGCTAGGGGGGGTCCGTTCCGGGTGACACCATTTTGGGGTGACACTATTTGGGGTGAAACCAGATTATGATGTAAAACCATAACTCCACCGACTTGTGGTGAAGACCTTGCTTTTTCATTTAGTTAGGTCTCCAAGCTCATTTGGACCACAAACCCACTAGTTTTACGACGAAGACCCTTTTATTTTGTCTTCACGTAGTTTTGGACCGAAAAAGGGTAACACCATGTAATCCCGCCTCAGGTGCCACCATCCCTAGCAACATCTCTGTAAATATTTAATATCAAGCTATGCCAATTTTTTGTCAGTTTTGGAAACTTCGGCGAGGTTAACCGTGGGCAAATTTTCAAATTTTGTCGATTTTTTTGTCGATCTTTTCTCTGTTTTGAAAAATTTGGCAAGGTTAGCCATGGGCATATTTTTAAAATTTTGCCAAATATTCAAAATCGATTTAAGTCAATTTTTTGTCAGTTTGGGAAATTTTGGCTTAATTAACTTACTTTTAAGTTTGGGTTTTTACTAAAATTGCTTGAAAAATAATTTGATGCTTCAAGACCAAACAGACTTTTTTTTACTGAGGTAGATTCTTTATTTTAAGTTCGCAGTTTAAAAGCGTTTGTTCAAGTTGCCTTGATCAGGAGTCAGCAAAGTGATTTTTGGTCTTCGAGTCAAGCTGCCACCTACCCACCTGTCTACCACACACGATGTAGGCTTCCCATTGTTTCTTTTGAATGTAAATACCATATTTTATAGTATTTGGTTTGACCAGACCGGGAATCGAACCCGATACTTTTATTCAAATGAACAAATAAAAAAATAAAAAAAAAACTTTTTAGTTCAACTAATGACGATATTAGGTAGATTAAAAATATTTTGGCCAGTTGGTCGAGCGGTAGCTCGTTCATCACTGGAGAGGGAGGTCTGAGGTTCAAATCTCGGGACGGTCAAATTGGACACAGTGTTGACAAAGGCTTTTCGCCTCTGCAACATTTCTTCGAAAGGAGCTGGGTGTGTGTTACCAGCAGTCCCAATGACGGGTAGAGGGTACCGCAAACTCGTTACACGCTTAGGCGTAATACAGCGAGTAATAAAAGGTTTGATTTGAAACAAAAATTTCAATGCTGGGACGGGAGGAAGTTGTCAACGAGAAGGTTTATGTTGGGCCAGCTTGTAATCAAGTAAGAGTAAAATCTATTGAAATAGTTGCTCCCGTAAAATACTATACGATTCACATAATCGCCATCAGGCAAAGCTTCACATTTCAATACTTAACGCAGCAGTTTCGCAAATGCATTTGGAATTATAACACCAAAATATGGCCTTGATTGCGTCAGAAATTCATGTATTTCTTTTTGCAACAGTTTTTGTTCCAAAAAAACTTTAGCGCTGTGCGATAAACAAATATCAGCAGTCAAACAAAAATTAAAAAAAGTTTAAAATTCACTGCAATGCTTGATTATTAAAAGATTGAAATTTATTTACAAAAAATGCAAGAGGCAAACAATAAGTGCGACAAAAAAAAAAAAAAAAAATTTGAGATTACACCCCAACAAAAATGAACGAAATTTTAATTGCATATTGTAATCTTTGATGAAAAACTTATTTTCTGTTTTTTTTTTTTTTTGTTGTTGTTGCTAGAAGCAACATAAAAGAAACGCAGTACAAATTAAAACATCACAAAAAAATTTAATCATATTTTAGTTTGTAAGACATTTTCTTGTATTGCTTTTTGTGGCAGAATTAAACATTCTAATTTGTTGATATTTCGTACAGCCAACAATATCAAAGTCAAATAAAATTTGCATTACATTTGAAGAAAATTTGCATATATAAAAAATAAGAAATGTTGCATATTCGACAATACCCAAAGCCGCGGCGTAGCTCAGTCAAAAAGCATTGAATTAAAGACCGAAACGTTGCTGGTTTCAGGTTCGATTCTCAAGTAAGTCATGCGTCGTTGTGTCCTCAGAAAAAACAAACGCCATTGGAAGTGTGCAAGCAGTCTATGCGAAGTAGTGGCCCAGCCTGACGAAACTGGGACTTGTAAATAGAATCTGGAAAAAGTAGCCTTTTGTTGGTGATGCTAGAGCTAGACAAATGTGCAGCGTGTGTGGTTTATCACGTAAACAATTGCAATTTTCTAAATTGAAATTTTTAGCCCACTCAAAATGTAAAACCTCAAAAAACTTGTTAAAACACGTCAAAAATAAATCTCGGCATTTATGTTTTATCTATTTCTAAATGCATTTGATTAGATAGTCAATTTCTTTTTCAACGACAAAAACTTTTTTCATTTCAGAAATTGTGGACTTCTCTGCTCGATAGCTGGCGTAGCAAAGCTAGGCTTAAAAAAATTTGCACGTTTTAAAGGGTTTCTTTTGTGTTTTTCCATCACTTTTCTTGTAAGACATTCAACAGGGGAGAAATACTGTTTTAAAATCTAGAAGCCCAAATTTTAACCGCTTCAAAATTAAAATGACCGGTGATTTTCTTGCATTGAAAGTAACGTTAAAATCCTTTAATACCTTTCTTTTCAATTTTGCAGAAACCCAATTTACAAAATTAATTAACTTTAATACAAAACACAAAGCCAAAATAACTGGAAACATATCTTTACGTTTCGTGAAACTACTTCTCACATTGTCAAAACTAATGGCGAAAAACACAGAGCACAAGCATAAAAATGTCGACATTAAAGAACAAGGCAGCGAGTTGCGACCTAGACGGTGAAAGGGGGGCGCGCGTTTCAGTGATTATGCCTGTGGCGGCTAACGAGAAGTTGAGAGTGCTTTGTGTTTTTCGCCATTCATTACTTTTGACAATGTGAGAAGTAGTTTCACGAAACGTCAAGATATGTTTCCAGTTATTTTGGCTTTGTGTTTTGTATTAAAGATATTTCGATGTTACGAAAATCAAATAAATGGTTGAATTAATGAAACAAATAAAAATTTTGGTGCGCCAAAATCAACAAAAAGCTTAATTTTTACATTGAAATTGATATTGTGGTGCAGAAACGAACTGCGATTAAATGCAATTAATTGGTCACAAAATTTGATCCAAAAATCGGGAATACCTGCGAAGCTTAGACGAAAAGGAGTCAATGCTAAGAAAGAGACGTAACTGTTCTGAAATCGACTTAAGTTTTACATTCCTCGTCAGTGTAGCTCTTAGGACAGAGCCTTTAAGATACAAACATTTGCGTAGAAAGACAAGGTTGTGCAAATCAGCCAAAAATTAAGATAATAAAAATATTAAAAGTTTTATCTGATAAACAATATCAACCGCAAATGAAACATTGTGAACTCTTAAGTTGAAATTTTTTTAATCAATTGGAATACGTTTGAAAACGACTTTGGGTAAAGTCGGAATGTCTCTTGCAAATCAACAAAAACCCTGGTGTTCGTCACTCGCATACTTAGCGTCGGAACCAGCGTTCGAGAGTTCGATTCTTGCTCTAACCAGGCAAGAGAGCTTTGAAGGGTCGCTAACCCGTACAGCTTCCGCACCATCGAAAAAATGTGAAGCATAGTTAAACTTTTTGCAAAGTAAAATTAGGAAACATCTTTTTAATAAAAAATGTTTTTAATAAAAATTTGTCTGGCCGCAATTCCAACAAGACAAGGAAGTCGGCAGGTTGCAATTTTCAAAAACGTCATCTTCTGGAGGAATCGCAGGAGGCCAAGAGGTTGGATGGCGGTTTGCTGGCGGTGGTTCCCGCATAGTTGAAGAGGGGTTAAAGATGCGATTTGAAGCGATATTTGGGGCAGTTTCGGCGAGAACATCAGAAGTAGGCGGAGCTATGATGGTTGGTTGGCGATGATTGACAGGCGGCGCATTGCTGTGGTTGACTGGAGATGGACGCTCATTGTTTCGGACTGGTTGATTTCGGCGCAAAAACGACGCTGAAAATACGTAGCGTTCCTAATTACTTATAGATCACGGATTGTATAGCTATCATCAAAACGCATAAATGTATTATTAAGCAACAGGTCAAATGGCTAAGATTGGCTACTGTGCCAAATCTTGTCTTTTTGTTACAATGCTTTTGGTGCTAGGGAACTAACTATTCATCAGTTCATTAAATGACGTTTTTTAGACTGCTACAAATTGGTTGTCGACCAAATAACACCAAAAATGACTAAATTAATGAGATGACGAAGATCATAATGGCAATGTACTTGTTGTCTGAACTTACAAATGGGAACATTTGTTGTGTCTCTTCCGTTTACGAAGTCACAATCTGATGTGTGCCATTCAAAGGAAGAGACGTCATGATCAAGCAACCAATTGTCGTTGCATTGGCCACATCTGAAACATACCTCACTGTAATACAAATCTAATCAATACTTTAGGTCGGGCCCGAAAACAAAAGTGAAATTACCAAATCATTGTCGGACTAACAAGTTTTCGACACTTCAAAATTTATACAGCGTATCGCTAACAGATCATCTGCAGTACACCGTAAACATGAGTGCTTGAACTATGCATGTCGTACAAGATTAGCAAGTCGGATCAAGGAAAAAATAAAACAAACTAAGTAAGTTTGAATACTAACCTGTTGGTTGAATGGAAATATCCGTAAAAAATGTCTGCTGTACGGTACCGGTGATACGCTCACTACGCTGTTTCACGCTGAACAATAGCTCGGGGTTACTGCATATTTTACAATTACTCCAATCACTTACGAAAAGCACTTGACTCTGTACCGATATCCTGTGTAGTAGAACCCATTGGCAGCGAATTGACGGGGATCGATAGGCAGTTCCTGGGGGTAATGGTGAAATGTGGAGAGTCGGTATGTTTCGCGGTTGGGGTCTCCTAAAGTTTATCGTGTTTGGTCAAATAGTTGATTCTTCAATACTGCCAAAGCGTGTTATCGTATTACAACAAGCTTTCGGGGTTCATCTCCACAACATTGCCCCCCTTCTTATGAGTTTATTTCGTTTTTTAAAAGAAGAAACCATTTCACCCAAAATTTTTGTTTACTTTTTTATTGATTCTGACCCAAATCTAACCCAAACTCAAATCATTACACCAACAGTGATTCCGAACTTAACTCAAACCCAAAATAACTACAACCCCAATCTTAATCCTTGAAAAAGTAAATAAAAATATGCGGATGAATCTCCTTTTATTCTCATTAACTTAAAAATTTGCGGTGAAATTGTCACCTTCGTCTTCAAATGCTGCCTCTGGTATAGAAAGCTGCAGACTGGCAACGAAATGTCACAACGTTATCACAAGTCATTGCTTGACTCATTTGCTATTTTTTACTTTTAATATATTACTGTAATCTCTAATTACGTCATGTCGAAAAGTTAAATAGTTTCTTCTTTAAATAGTTAAATAGCTTGCCTGTCAACCATTAAATTTGAGTTACGCCCTTTTATTCTTTTGCTTTTACTTCTTTTTTTACTTACTTATTTCTTTCTTTATTTATTTACGTGCGAAATAGTCATATTGTATTTTTGTTAATGCATATACGTAAAAACAACACAAAAACAAAAAAGCCGAGCACGAATCATTCAAAACTAAGTCGTATTCATCCAACTTATAATTTTTCCATTTTTAAAATTATCGCCAACATTATTTATTGTATGGTTTTGCAATTACATTTTTCCACTTTATGCATAATCGAAAATGATGAAGCCAAATTTGGAGTCGATTTCGAAAATTTGCGCATATAAATTAAATACCCTGCAATCAACAATCCACACTTTAGCAAACTTAATGTTGTGCCCAATTTGATCGGCCTATTTATCCGATTTTTTGCTTTGGAGTAAATCGGCAGTGTGAGAAACAGCAAAACAATAAAATTTAAAAAAAGAGTAACTCCGGAATAACTTATCATGCATATTTCGAATTCATTCAATAAGTTGTGTTAGTTACATGCACTTATGAGTAATAAATACACACAGTCTAATATAGGTCTTCTAGCTAGAAAGCTTTTCCAATCAGAGTTTTTCAAACCAACTGCTTGAATTTTTACTTTAAAAAACAATAACTTTGTTTCTAATTTTGTAAGTATTAGTCTTTTTGCAGCATAAAACAAAATAGTGACTTCAAGATATCAAAGCGCTTTAAATAGATTTTTTCTGAGAATGTGATGGGTAAAATTAGCATTAATCTTCTTATTGTACGTATTATGATTAACTTTAACATCAATTTTAATGATCTAATTTATCCGCAGCGCATATGCAGTGTTTGATTGAGATGCTTAGCCTCTATGATCAGTGCTTACCGCGTGTTGTACTAGCCGCAGCTCCTCTTGCCGACCCGGGTTTCGGCTACTGGCCCTGGCCAGTGCGTGCCATGGTTAGCCCCAATTGGCTGGCTTGGGTCTGCGCCCGTCACAGGATTACGGTGTGGGAGGGGGAGTGGAAGACATGGCTGGTGTACTGAGTGACGGAAACGCGGCGTAAACAAGTAGAACCCTGGTGTTATTGTAGGTCGTGATTCATATGTTTTTCAACTTTGCCGGATAAGGGCGAAGTAGTCATCGATGTGGAAATTTTTTAACTTTGGGGTCCACAATATTTTCTTAGAATTATGAGATTGTCTCCGTCAAAATCCTTTTTCTCATGTTTTGTATTTTTACCAAATCTTGGGGACAAACAAGTTAGTTGAGATTTAGTGCGTTTAAGGGAGGACAAAATATTTTCAGTAATTGCTCTACCTTGCTTTGTTCTACTTTACTCTGCTCTATCGTGCTCTGCTCTGCCCTACATTGCTCAGCATTGGTTTGCATGATCTGGTAGCTTGCTTTGTGTGTGTTTGGGACTTGTGGGTTCGACCTTCGGGTTTGAGGGAGTATAGTTTTACGTATGTTTTCTGGTTCGTGCGCTTTATGTCTTTGCTGTTCGGAGCTGTTGTGCGTTCCATTGGTAATATAACACGTGATTACCCGTTTAACTGGATCGTGTTTGCGTCTGTGAGCTACAATCTACGCGCGAGCCATCCTCCCATTGTCTTAAAGATTCGAACTCGCAACTTCTCGTTAGCCACCACAGGTATAATCACTGAAACGCGCGCCCCCCTTTCAATGTCAAGGTCGTAACTCGCTGCCTTGTACTTTAATCTCGACTCTGAGGTTTTACTGTTTTTTGTTCATAGTTTCCACCATGCCTGACGAACCGATTTGTGAAAAACAGCCTGTAGCAGAGTTGTAAGTCGGGCCAGGCTTTTTGGGTCGGTCTCGGGCCGGTTCGGGCCTAAAGTTGACAAACATTTCGGGCTTGATTCGGGCCTGAGACGTACTTTTTTGTCTTAAGTGCACAAAAATATAATCAAAATAAATTAGCAACATTGCTAAATTTTCAGACACAACTTAACATTCGGGTTTTTTCGGGCATGATTTGGGCTAAAAGTTAGCTTTCGAGTTCGGGCTTATATATTTGGGTTCTGGCCTGAACTAGTCAGCCCGTTTACAACTCTGGCCTGCAGCAGGATTTCTAAATTTAAGTCATTTTTAATTTTTAACTGAACTTCCTGTACCGGTAACTGAGTCTGGCCCATGTCCATTGAGCGCTTTAGAAACTGGGAAGACAGTGAATAAGTTAATCTAATTTATCCAATGTTTTACTGTAATTAATGATTTCAACTTTAAGATTGTGCGATTAAATTGTATTGGTTTCTATGTCTATTAATTTTGTTTTGCGGTTTTATTGTTTATATTTATGGTCATGATAACTCATCCACACCGTGTTTTAAATTGTTAAAATTGTCAACTATTCGAAAGGGACAAGACAATGTCGATACTTTGCTCCAAATTTCCAAAATGCATAAATTGGTCAAGTTGAATAATTGTTAAAACAAAAGTAAGCTTTAAAAATCATTCAAAATCAAGTTGTACTTTTCCAACATGTAGTTCTTTCCATTTTCAAACAATATTCCCTACATCATTGTTTGTTTTGAAATGATGAAGTCAAATTTGGTTTCAATTGCAAAATTTTCTCAAAATAAAGGAATACCCAACATTCTGCAATAAACAGTTTGAGCAAAATCAATGTCGTGCCCAATTTGACCGGCCTATATTTTTCCGATTTTTTTGGAGAACCTTATTTCTTAGAGTTAAATGCCAGCCTAAAAGAGAGCAAAACAATGAGATAAAAAAGAGAAATCTTTGAAATAAATAATTAAGCGCGTTTAGAATTCCAGACAACTAGCTACGTGCTCTTTCGAGTATAACATGGACTTACATAAACGTACCTGGAGAAAAACGAACATTTTGTTGTTCTGGGGAGTCTCTTTGTGACCCAACGTCTCTTCTTCCGTGTTCAATATATGGCATTTCTTTTGAGATTTGTTTGAACCGGAACTGTTTAAAATTATTATCGTGGCATTTAACTAGGTAATCTAGCAATAGCTTACGTCAAATCAGACTCGAGTTAGAATCAATAAAAAACACGATAAACAATTTCGGCGAAATGATTACTTCCAATTTTTTTTACAGCTCTGGAAGAATAAATTCGCATCATAAATCAGCTAAAAAGGTTGGGCTTAGTTGTCGATTATCAAACCTCTTACTACATGCTTCTTCAAATTCAATTTTTCCTTCTAAGCGGCCACGCCGTTTCTAGGGCAACTATCACACAACTAAACTGTTTAATTGATTGGTCCATATTTATCCTCCACTGACGAGGAAGCGACAATTGCGCTTTTGTTTTGGACGAATCCGCATCCGCTTAGGAGTTGAACTTTTTCCAAGTTTTCTGGTTGACATTTGACTTCTTCCCACATAAATTTGCTGCTTGTTTGAAATCACCAAGCAGAGATTCAACATTCTTTGGTGGCTTTGAACAAGCAGCAAATTTGCGTGAGTAAAGAGCCGAATCTTTAACAGTTTAAAGAAACTGATGGTGGGAAGGATTTGTTTATTACACGAAGAAGGCACGTGATCACTGGTCACGAAGTTTTGAAATATCACGCATTAGCCACACATTCTTTTGCAAAAAGCGTTTGGTGCTGCTATGAAACTGAAAGTCAGAAAAATCTGAAACTGAAACGTTAGTCAAAAAAGCTTAGAAATCCAGCTATAAATAATATTTAGCTTTTTTTATGCCACCTCTGAAAATTTAAATGTTGCTAGCTTTTTGATTAATAACCTATATTGGGCAGCGATTGATGAGAGTCAATGCCGGAAAACGAAATTCATATAGTATTACACAGTAACTTCTTTGAAAGACTCGAGTGGAACTCGTTTAAAGACAACGTAATAAATATTTAAATACTGCATTACTTCAAACTACTTCGTTACATATCAAATAAAATCTTTCATTATACTCACTGTAATCCGTCGAAACGTGCAACGATTTGGCGGGGCCAATCTCCGCGCCTGCGGGCAACACAGCTCCTTTCGAAGATATGCCGCAGCGGTGGTGAGCCGTTGGCAACACAGGGTCCGATTTGACCGGCCCGAGATTTGAACCTCAGACTTTCCGCTCCAGAGACTTTTTACAGACACACAATCCCTTTTTACACAACCGAAATATACATATATATTTTGTTATAAACAAAACTGTGCACAAAAAAGCAGTATTAACAAACCACGCTTTTTGAAAACACTTGTTGAATGGTTTAAGCTTTGACTAATATGCTGTGATAGTTAAGAAATGCACATCCAGGGGCGTATTTAGAGGGGACATTGTGCCATGCTCCCACTCCCTTTGGGCAACGGCACAAAGCAAAAAAGTGCAAAATATCCGCTAAAATCGCGTAATCAAATTATGATAAAGCATGCATGTGGAAGAGGCATACGCTGCGTGGTATTTTAGCATCATTTTAATCAGCTTGAGAGCAGAAGTGACGCAAATTTCAGATTGTTTTAGTACATGCTAGCCGCTTTGAAAAGCTTCTTTCAGCTTAAATTTACCACACTCTACGCTGGGCAAAAAAGACGTAGCTCATGTTTTTTATATCTAACTAGCCATGGCTTGTTCTGAAGTAGCAGCATTTCTACAAACTGCTAGGGCACATTATATTTCGAATATTTTCTAGCCAATGTCATTACAGTTTAGCGTTTGCTGCTCGGCGAATTGCTAATAATCTGTCACCAATAGCTCAAAAATTTTAATTTCTTTTCTTGGCCTTACGCATAATATCATTAGAAAGAATGTCTAATAATTTAGCTTGTGCCCTCCAGTTCTGTTTATGGTTATTTTGTGCACGTTTTGTGCTGCTCAAAATAGGTTTTTCAAACCGAAATTTAACCTAAAAAGGTCTTAAAATTGAGTTGCGCAAAAATTTTTTTGCGTTTTTTTTGAAACCCCCGTCCGGAGCAGTAGCGTAGCCAGGAGAGGGGCGGGGGGGGGGGGGGTTTAGCTCCTCCATTGGCATGTAGACCAAAATGCAAAATGGAAAAAACACTACGTTTTTAGCACTTTTGAGACTGTTTTATGCACTGGAGTGGACTAAATAGTGATTTAAAACATCTTTTGAAACACATATCCAGGGGGGGGGGCTAATTTGTCAAAAACAAAACTAACAAACAAATGAAAACTTTAAAAAATGGTCAAAAATAAGCAATCAAACTTGATCGCAAGTGTAAAAATGCTAACATAGGTGTCATCAACAAATATACTATAAACTAAGGAATAGGGGGGCTATTAAGTATTAGTTAATTACCAATCATATCTCTCAAATCTCTTTTCATTAGCCCCCCCCAATTATTTTATCTATAAACTGTATACGAAATAGCAGTAGCGTTGCAAGGGGGGGGGGGGGGGGGGGCGGTAGAATAAAAAAATGGCCTGTCAACCAAAATGCAGAATAAGAAAAGTACAACGTTTTTAGTTCTTTTGAGACTGCCTTTTGCGCTGGAATGATTTAAAGCATCTTTTGAAACATTTATTCAGCGGGGGCTAATTGTCAAAAATTAAAGACACAAATCAATAAAAACTTTAAAAAATGCCCAAAAACAAACAATCAAATTTGATCGCTAGTGTAAAAACGCTAAACGTAGGTTTTATCAATAAATATATTATAAACTCAGAAACAAGGAGAGGGGGGCTATTCAGTGTTAGTTAATTACCAATCACTTCTCTCAAATATCTTTCCATTAGCCCACCCCCCTCCACTCCCCCCCGCCCAATTATTTTTCGTTGTAAAATATACACGAAATAGATTACTCCGTGTGAGTTTTATTGAATAATAGGATTTTATGATTTACCGGCAAGTAAACAAGAGAACTGCAATGTTATCATTAGCCACTTTCATATAGCCCATTAATGCAACTAGTTGAATCATGTTGCGCTGCCAATTTCTATGCCACGTTTTAAAAGCATTATTTTTTATTAAAATAGCTCTAAAATTAAGTTATTTTTGTAAAAAAATGCAAAATTTTTGAGCGCTGGGGGCTCCGCCCCCAGACCCCCAAACAGCCCCCCCATTGCAAATTTTTGGCTACGCGCCTGGTCCGGAGTCACAAATTTTAACACCTCACCCACTTCCACCTTTTGAAAATTTTTCATTAGATGCATTGAAGAATGAACAAAAACCTTCTGTGAAAAAACCCGGTCGACCGGGCCGGTCAGAAACCTGTCGACCGGCGTAGATTTTGAAATTTACCGGTCGGGTCGAGAAAATCCAGATCGATTCCATCTCTGCTGTATATGTTAAGCATTGCAATATAATTTTTGCCAGGCATTTACTGATGACATGTAGACAGCTCTGCTACAGTGTTTCTACCAACACGCTACAACGCAATGCCTCTACATACTTAAAAGAGACAGCGATTCGTACACTACAAAGCAGTGTGACGTTAGTACATACAAGCAAAAGCGCACACTATCAGCAATTGTATAATACTGGTTCGAATACGACAGTTTTTTCGCACACGGTTTGCTCATTGCTCAAAAGCATCAGTCGGCACAAGTCGGAGAGGATTAAAATTGCATAATTAGCTCGTCGACAAAATTTTCAGCATACCGCCTACCGGTATTGGAAAAAGTGAGAAATAATACACTTTTTTATCAGATGGGCCAGTAGATTTTGAGTTGAGGCTGGTTGTTCTTTATTTTTTTCCAAGTTTTAACCTCATTTGTTCTTAAATTTTCAGAATATCGGTGTCAATTATGACGACCATCTTCATCTTTGCAAAACTGTTTTATTTCTAATGCTCTGTCTTCTCGAGTACTCGCTTTTTTTTTGCTGTTTTTGCAAACAAGCGAGCATTTTCGTTCGAACGATCATCCAGTTAAGGAGAACGATAAGAAACGAATTTTTATGAAACTTCCGTACATAAAAGAGATGAGCGGTCATGTACCAAAAGAAATAAATTCTGTTTTTGAAAAGATTGGATTTTAATGTTACATTTATTTTAATTAATGAAACGTTCATTTTAAAGTGTCTTTTTACCAGCAAAGAGCGCCAAAATAAGTTACATCGCTTTACTGTAGTGTTGTTTATCGTATCACATGTAGCTTTAAAAGCACGTAAATTGGTCACACCTCCAGGAATTTGACTACTCGGTTAAAAAATTACGATCCAACTTCGCCAAATAGACAAGTTACCGATGTATTCAAACATTTGACATATAACCCCGATCATAGAATTGACTTCGACGAAACGGAAATAGTATCCAAACCAATCACTGGAGAAAATTATTGATCACCGAAACATTACAAATTCAAAAACACAATACCAATTTAAATGTTGACCGGGCATCTATACTAATGAATATGTTTAACAATAATTTTCTCCCCTCCTGCTGCTTTTTCTCTTTGATCTTTAAATGCTTGTACTTTGCGGTTTTTCGCCATTCATTTCTTTAGACAATGTGAGACGTAGTTCCACGTAACGTCAAGCTATGTTTTCAGTAGTTTTGGCGTTGTGTTTTACATTAAAGATATTTTGATGCTCCGAACATTATGCTCGGAAAACTATTTTAAGAAACAGTTGATCGCCCAGACTCTACTTAAAGTTTAGTGTTTAGATCTGCTGTCTCCCCCTTAAAGAGCAAAACGGCGAAACAGTCTGTTGGGGGCATTATTTTAACAATTATATACATGTTTTTATTATTATTCACCTATTTCGAAGGTTTGATGTGTCTTGCTTCAATGGTTGAAAAGTTTGAGTATAGAAAGACTGAATTGAGGGACTCCCGTATTGGTACCCTCAAATTTCGTCTCATTATAACTTTCCTTTACATTTACCTATCCTGAAAATTTTATGTGTCTAGCTTAACTTGATAAAAATCTCTAATTTTGACAGCCCCGTTTGGGGAGAACCCCCATTTTGGTACCCCAAATTCTGTCAAATCTATCTTTCCTTTAAATTTACTTACCTTAAAAATTTCATGTGTCTCGCTAAAAAAGTTAAAGTTTGAATTTCGTACGCCAGCTTGAGAGAAACTCTGTTGTAGCACTTCAATTTTTTTTTAGTTCATTGTTAATATCTGTCCAGTTCGGAATTTTGATTCATCTAGCCCTAACTGTTTAAAAGTTCAAAATTTTGGAGGAAAAGTTTGAGGGTGATCCTTCAACGTTGCACCCCTGATTTCTGGCGGATACTAGTCTTCCTTGATATCTACAATCCTTCAAACGTTGAATACTGTTCGTTCAGCACTTTAATAGTAGATAGCCTTTTGGAAAGAAAAGATAAAGAAAAAAAAAAGAAAAGTAAGAAAAAGAAAAAATAAGAAAAATAGTATTCAAGGTGGAGTGAACGAACATAACCGAAAGAAAGGTGATTGATACCAAAGTTCTAAATCACAAACCATTTTTCATCAACATGGGAAATTATTGAAATACATCGGTGCAAATTTTTTGCCCATTATCAGCCTGTAAAACTGCGGTCACGGGACTGAGCGCCTCCACACTCCATACGCACAAAGCCTTCATAAGAACCCATGTTGTGTTCTTAATTTCAGTATTGCACGTTTCGTGGTTTTTGAGTTATAAGCGAATTAATAAATTTCTGACCTAAAAATTTCCTGTACTTTTTTTTTTGTCTTAATTTACGATCATGTAGGATTCCTAAAATTGGCACACATGACGCTTTCATAAATTCTAAAGTGGAGCCTAAATTTCAACTTTCTAGGTTTAACCGAGAGTAAGTTATAAGCAACTAAATCCTCATCTATCAAAATTCGCGAACAAAAACTAAGGATCGTCGCACGCTGCGCGAAGTCCAATGACTTTCAAAAACTTTTTGTCAAAAAACACCCCAGTAAAAGCGAGCGCTTTGTCTAGCGCAACTCGATGCTTGCTTTCTTTACGTCATTCATTTGTAGGAGCAGATGACCCAAATTTTTGAAAATGCGAAAATTTCAATATCTATGCATTTACGGCAATGTCAATGCGTAGGTGCATTAAATAGTATGGAGCGAAGATCTGAAATTCCATTACTCAAGATAGCAGGTCATTTTCTTTTAGAAAATTTACACTAAACTGCATTATAAAAAAGAAAGGCTTTATTTCACCAGAAATTTTTATCTAGTTTTTTTATTAATCCTGACTCAAATCTAACCCAAACTCAAATGCTTACCGTAAAACTATCCCCAAATCGAGCCCTAACCCAAACCCTAACTTAAACCTTAATCTTAACCCCTTACAAAGCAAGTGAAAAAAGCGCGGATGAATATTTCTAAGTTTCGTTTCATTCTCTTTAGCTTGAAAACTTTCGGTAAAATAGTCACAACCTATTAAAATCTTTTTGGCCACAGATACTCAAATGCCTTGTTCACCGAGCTGGTTTACTAAAAAGCGGCCAAACTAAAACCAGATTCCAGATAAACTTAAATTTATAGACGGACAAACGATAAAATATAAAACCAGGCGGCAAAATTTAATTAAAGATTAGTTGGTTTTCTGAACAAAAACAATCAAGAATTCTTTTGCCTTCGACCCTCTGGAATGCAAAATTAATCTGAAACATAGGTCGAGAGGCCAACAGCGTAGAAATAGAAAACTAATTAGGCGTTGCCAACTTCTAACCAAAAAAAGAAAAAATTTGAGAAATGAATCGCCAAAGGCCTTAGATACAAATTTAGTGTGAAAGGAAGTGCCACGTAAAGAGGTCGACTAAAGTTGGCAACAACACAAGATGAGTAATTTTTTAAATACAAAAAGAATAAGATCGATTCCAGTGCCGCCAACTAAGGAAAAAAATGAAGCAAATAAAACACAGTAGGACAATAGGACCGTTCTTGTTTTGGCGTGCCCGAGTATTAAAAATTCATAGAGGCTATGATAACGATTCAATAATATACAAAAGCGAAGTTATTCGGCAAAAAACTCCTAAAATGCAAAAAAATCCCCTGATAACGGACAATATTGGTTCAGTTTGAATGACCTCCCGTTTTGAAAGGTTGCTAAAAGTATTTCAGGGCTATTTTTAAGCCTGATAAACATATTGTATTTATTGATCTTATACCCAATAAAGTTGGTATTAATCGGGGAATTTTAAAGACCACGTCGCAGTGCATTTTTGGGAAAAATTAAATCTTTTTTTATATTCCTTCTTTATCCGAAATGCTTTCTCATTTTGCACCCTCGTAGCACTGTTTCAAATTATTTCGCAATTCAACAAGTCAGCTAAATGCAGACCGCAGAAATATCAGCGATTTTTTTACTTTGCACCCTCGTAGCACTGTTTCAAATTATTTCGCAGAAATATCAGCGATTTTTCATTTTGCACCCTCGTAGCACTGTTTCAAATTATTTCGCAATTCAACAAGTCAGCTAAATGCAGACCGCAGAAATATCAGCGATTTTTTGACACAAACAAGCTTATTTTTCAGATCAAACACAATTTAAGCTTTTTGGAACTATACAATGTGTAGAATCGATCACTTCAAAGGGTATCGACCCTTCACCTTTGGTATTCGAGGACCGCCGTAAGCCTTCTGCAAATTCCAAGTATCGCGCTAGCACTTGAATGCTGAAGAAAGACATTTAGATCTTGACTTCCAAGTTCGATTCCCAATGCAGTTGCTTTTTATATGAATGTGATTGATATCTCAGTTTCAAAAGTGTTCCTAGTGGTTTTATGTATTTTGCTTGAAATTTTTGATTTAAAACTTGAGAAATTTTCGTTTGCACATTTTTCCTTTAAGTTTTTATACATTTGGGTTATAAGGTAAGAAGTTAGTTTAGGAATTAGGGTTGGAATTGGGACTCGGAGGTAAAATTTGAAAAATCAAGATATTTATTTACAGTGAAAAAGGAATTTTGCACAGTTTTCTTTGCTTTGTTTGAAAAGGTGCCAAAAAAGGTTGAGATACATCCTGGATTATGACACAACTGAAAGTGCCCTTTACAGGTTGATCACAATATACTCATTGGTAAGTTTAACTTATAATCTGGATCGTTTCACAGACTTCTAAAAAAAGCACAATACAATAGACACGAAAAAACTTACCTTTGTCACAAGACTTGCCGCAAAAGTTAAAAGTAGATTTCTCGAAATGCGCAGAATTTCATCATCTTTGATAGTCGAATTAAATGTTGAATGGGTATTCTAATAATGTACCAAATTTGTTATTTTGCTTATGTTTTTTAAATTATTTTATAAGAAATTAAACTATAAGCATTGTGTCACCTAGAAAGTAAATAATCGATTACTTGGATGTCATAACGAGTTACATTCGATTTCTATAAAATAATTAATACAATTTTTTTAAATTAACATATCGCTCAGGGTCGGCAACCTTTTCTATACTTTGGGACAGTTCAAAACTAAAAAAATTTCCCGGATCTGCTTTCAACAAAAACACAGTGTTTAGCAAAGAAAATCTCAGTCCGCTCCAATGGGGAACAGCAGCAGATTGAAATGTGCGCTGTTAATTGAAGGTGTATTTGCATTGTTGTTGGAACAAAGTTGAATTATATTTATGGTACTGCTTCCTGTGAACTAGAATGATTTCATCACAAGATGTCAAAACTCGTGCAATTAAATCTTTTTTATGTAAAATGTTCATTGTTCAAACGGAATTGCATTAAACGTTCTTCTTTCTCCTTTTTTCGCTTTTCCGTGACGGTTGGGGGGGCAGCCACTTCAGAGTAAGCCGCCACACTTTACGGTCTTCCATCACATCCATCATTTTGCTTGAGTGAAGTCCAAAGCGATTCCAATCAAGATCCTCAATGTAAATGGTCCATGTAATTTTAGGTCGTCCAACTGGTCTTCTCCCATTTGCTATGGTAAGTAAAGCTTGTTTGAGGAGTTTTTCCTGAGGCGTTCTGCTTACATGGCCAAACCATCTAAGCTGAGATCTTTCAATTAGGTGAAGAAACGACTCGATGCTAAGAGATTTTTGAATCTCAGAGCTACGCACCTTGTTGAACAGTGTAACTCCTTCGATTCTTCGTAAAGACCTCATTTCGAACATTTGTACTTGTGATCGCACACTTTCGGTCATTACCCAAGATTCATGACCATAAGTACGAATGGGACAAAAACTGTTTTGAAAATTGAAAGCTTTCCTTTTTTGACAATTCTCGTTTCATGACAACCGAATCGTGCAAAGCTCGCATTACCGCACTAGCCTTGCCAATTCCGGTATCCAGTTCATCGTCTTGCCTTTCGTCACCCGTGAATGCAACCCTAAGATTCTTGAACTTCTCCACCTGCTTCAGTGTCGCTCCTTTCGCTAGTAACATGCACTAATGAGGGTTTCTTGAAAGATGAAATACCTCAGTTTTGGCCGTGGTTATTTTCATTCCGGCGGTGTTGCATCCATTTGCAAAGCTATTTAATGCGCGCTGGAGGCCAGATTCTGCGGAAGAAAGCAGAACCAAATTATCAGCGAATAGCAGACGACTGATTTTGCAATTTACAATCGTGGCACACTCATCCGCTTGGCTGCATTTGTTGATCCAATTCATGAGAACAATCAAAAGAGAGGTGACAAAACGCATTCTTGCCGTAATCCAACGCCGACATGGAACGGCTTTGATTGCTTGCCATATACCCGAACACAAATCTCCAGTCGGTAGTTCAATGACTTAACGGCGCGTAATTACTGACCATCAACGCCATACTTCCGCAAAATCTTCCAAAGTTTATCCCGAGGAACTCGGTCATATGCTTTTTCAAGATCGATAAAGCATACAAAGGGATCTTTGCCATACTCCCAAGATTTCTCGAAGATTTACTTCAGAGTGAAGATTTGGTCCGTGGTCCGTGGCATGTAATGCTACAAATTTCAAAGTATTTAACCTGGAAAAGTATTCGGCCCGGAGATGAACTTTCCGCGGACCGTTGGTTGCTGACCACTGAGAGCAGATAGACCAAGCCAATACTATTTTTAATCTTATTACATATAGGTCTATGCCCAGAATAGAGCAGGGCCTTTGTAGTTGATCGAAGAAGCAAATTTTTAAACTGCCATAATCTACTTCACGACAAACAAATTTTAACAAAAATAGAAAGACAATTGACATAAGCAAAATAATTCACATTTTATCTCTTTGCCGAAGACAAACTAAATTTTGTATTGTTATTGAATAGTTTCTATATCATTTCTTAATAATTTGTTTGGCAAAGAGAAAAAGTTTGATTCAATTTTGACGTCATCAAAATATAAAAAATCAAATGATGGTTCACAAACAACAGTAACGAGCATTGAATAGGAAAAGAAATATTAACCATGCACAAAATCGACATAAACAAATTGAAAATAATTGCAACCAGCACACATATAAACAAACTGCAATTGAAAGCAACAAAAACATACATAAAATTCACATCTACAAAAACATAACAGCAAAAGATGAGGCTGCGGGTAAGCGAAAATTTTCAACATATTGTTTTATTTTCACGTGATTGCACATTTTCGTAAGATTCCAAGCTCAGTAAGCAGAGAAGTGCTGTAGGCGTAAAATTGGTCAGTCCATATAAAAACCGCATTTCCATACAAGATAAGTTGTCAAAATTGATGGTTTATTTCACAATCATGGAACTTGGAATATGCAACTGAGCAAGACCAAATGGGTAAATTTGGAAAATTTGCAAAATACTCAGGCTTTTCACTTTTTACCCTTGAAATAATTTTTGTTTAAACATTGACTACTGTTGCGAGCAGCATGCTGGCTCGCGTCTGCGATAAGAGGGTTTCGCTTGTTATATGGGTCCTATTGGGGATTTCCTGCTGCTTGTTCACTAAAAAATAATGAAGAAAAGCAAATACTGCTTGAAAAGAAAAAAGAGGCAATTGTTGATTTTAAATTTTCTCGTTTCCGTTTGTTTACTATCTAAAATTGTACTGATCTAAGGAAGAGTTTTTAATCGATTTTTAATTTTTTGGCGTATTTTGAAAGTATATTTATTAATGCATTTTATGCATGTAAATAAGAACTAGACTGTAACATCGCAAGCGATATCCAGGGACTGACGGACGACATTGCTTAGACCATGCCAAATGGGCCCCTTAGAATTTTAAAATCCTTAACTACCAACTACTCCAATGCTATATATCAAGTTTTAAGAGAACCCGCAGTAGCCAAACATAAGAAAAGATAAAACATGTCAAAATTGGGGATGATATTTTCATTTCAACTTCAAGCATTGAAAGACCACTTCTTTCCCTAAAATGCATTAAATTATTCTCTCAAAAAAAAAAAAAAAAAATGGGACCAGGCAGACTTTCAGATTTAGGCCTGATATCCATTGAGTCACAATTACTGACAGAAATCATGGAAACCAAATTTTTTGAGGATGTTGTCATAACAAAACTTGCTTCAGCGGAAAGGTGAATGGAATATTTACTTTTAAATGACTTTCTTGAATCTACAATAATTCTGAAACTTTGTCGATTTTAGTGCTTTGTCCTTTGCAGAGAACAGTCTGGTTTGAATTGCCAATCAAACAGCCAAAGCTGTTTCAGCTTGTATTATTTTTTTGATTTTTAAAGGCCTGTGGGCATTGGATTCGGTTAAGGCATTACCGAAGTATTGAGTGTAGCATTACCGAAGTTATAGTTTACTCTTTTTTATTTTCTTTTTAAATCTCCATATACTCATTTCATTCAACAGCTGAAGCGAGCCTAGAAAAATCAACCTTAGCTATGCTAACCTTAATTCGAGCCAAAAGTATTTTGTTACTCCCAGAAATGTTTTTTCTACGTTACAGTCAAACTCTGTCTTTCAATTTTTACGATTAAAAAAAGTACAGTACAACTATACGTAAATGAACATAAGTTTGTATGCGCAGTTATTCCATATACGAAAATAAATGACGCAATATTGCAGTAAATTGAATACGCCAAACTTTTGCCTGCGATCGTCACTGTTTTTCACTCTTGAAATAATCTCTGTGTAAACCAGGGTGTCGAACCGTTTCAAATAACGGTTCGGGTTCAGGTTTAGCTCCTGCTCAAAATATTTTAGCGGTTCAGGTTTGGTTCGGGTTCACTTGAGCACCATTTTCGAGGTTCAGGTTTGGTTCAGGTTCACTCAAGTAAAATATTACCGGTTCAGGTTCGGTTCGGGTTCATTGACTTAAAATTTAACTGTCGTTACTCGTTTCGTCCAGAAAAAAATCAGTTCAGCAAGTTAACATGAATCCAAAAAAAAAAAAAGGAGAAATTGCTGATCCTGTTGATGATCACCACTGCTCTTATTGTGCGTGTACCAGCGCCAGCGGCATCCGGATATGGAAAAATATATTCTTACTTTTGTTAGGGGTTCAGGTTCGGTTTGGATTCACTTGAGCACAATTTTGAGGGTTCAGGTTTGGTTCAGGTTCACTGAAGTAAAATTTTGCTGGTTCAGGTTCGGTTCGGGTTCACCAAAATGAAACGGTTCATTCAGGTTTACGGTTCGGGTTCAGGTTCGGTTCGACACTCTGGTGTAAACATTAACTTAATCTGTTTCGCGCAGATTGCTGACTCGCGTCTGCAGTGAGATCAGAGCGTTTCGCTTGCTATATGACTCCCATTGGGGATTTCCCGTTGCTTATTCATTGGAACAAAAATACTGATAGTTTAAAAAGAAAAAAAGAATAAATTGTTGATTTCAGTTATCTTGGTTTCGTTTGTTTCCTATCTAAAATTGTGCGAACCATAAGAAGAGTTTTGAATTGATGTTTAATTTTTAGGCTTATTTCAAAAGTATGTTTATTGATGTATTTTATGGTTGTAAATAGGAACCAGAATGTGACATCGCAAGCAATATCTGGAAACTGATGGACGACGTTGAGGAGACCATACCAAATGGGCCCCTTAAAAATTTTAATTACCAAGTACTCCAGCTAGAAACATCAAATTTTAAGAGTACCGATAATTAACGTAAGGAAAACATTTAACATGCCAAGCTTGCGCTGCCATGTTCGACAATTAGCTCTTAAATAGACCTTCAAAACTATAAAATGAATTTTTAAGTTTTGTTTCAATACAGTAGAATGTCGGTTTTGTTGTTGTAATCGGAGCAAAAAGTTACTGTCGAAATATTTGTTTTAACGAGGTTTTTGTTTATAACCACAATTTTAACAATTGCGCTGCTAAGTGAAAGTTCAACAAACTCCTTAAAAGTTTAATAAAAAACTAAGCAGAGTTGTAAAATTTTGATTGACATTTTATAGATCCCTTTTCTCGACATTTAAACTTTGAACGCCGTTAACCACAAACCTAATCAAGTTAGTGAAACATTATGAAATTCGAAAACGATGTATTTCAGATCTGACTATCAACAACCATAAACACGCTTAACACAATTGGAACGCTATTTTTAAGTGGAGTGAAGTTCTTTAGTTCAGTAAAGTTAGATGCTTTCGCGAAGTCACCGGATATCGCTTGCGATGTCACATTCAATTCTCTAATCTTTTTTAAGCTCAAAATCGAAAATATACTCCTCATTTTGCCGGTTGAGCAAGATTGTTAAATCTTATTCTAAACGACAACTGATTTCGCGTAAAGCGCAACGATTTGGTGAGGCCAAGGAATTTTTGCCAGCATTTCAATAACCAGCGAATGATAACTACAAACATCGAAAACCTCCGGCATTTATCTTACTATTTATAAATTTTTCTTTATGCGTAGTTTATGTGCCGCTCTTGCACTTTGACATTCTTGACCTTATTACGCCTGCGGTGAAACTTGGAACTAAATGCTTGATTTCAGTGTGTGCAGATTTTATAAACGCTATGCGTAACAAATTTACGTGACCAACGTCCAGAAAGTTCTTAGATCAGATGGCGTGCTGCGTTAGCGTATACGCGAAGCATAATTTGACTCGAACCAAAAAGACTAAATGACGCTTGATCGGGGTAGAGCGAAAACAGCCTGTTCGTGCACATTATTTCAAAGATATTTTCACTGATTTTAATTTTACTATTATTGTGGTCTGTGGTTCATATGAGGTTTTCAACGAATCAGAGTTGTAAGTCGGGCCGGGCTTTTCGGGTCGGGTTCGGGCATAAAGTTGACAGAAATTTCGGGCTTAATTCGGCCACTTGCCTTAGCACAAAAATATAATCAAAATAACTTGGCAACATTGCTAAACTTTTCATACCTAACTTAACTTTCGGTTTTTTTCGGGCATGATTTGGGCTTTAAATTAGTTTTCGGGTTCGGGCTTATATTTTCGAGTTCGGGCCTGAACTAGTCGGCCCGTTTACAACTCTGTAGCGAACAGTTACTGTAGAGCAAACATCACATCAGATTACCATTTACCACAATACGAAATTTTACCGGTTGAGCAAGACTGTTGCATCTTTGTTTAAACCACAACTGACTTTGCTGACAGCGCGACGATTTGGTGAGGTATCGGGCTTTTTGCCAACATTCAAATAAACCAGCAAATGATAGGCTTACCAAACGTCCCGTTTTAGGCAGGATAGTCCCGTTTTTCAGGCCTTTGTCCTACAAAAACTTTTGTAACACACGAGCTTGGTCGAACCCGCGGAAACTTGCATGTTCCCGAAGTGAAGACCTTTTTCTTTGATCTTTACGTCACATTCCGCAAATTGTTTTGAGAAAAAATTCTGGTTTCTACGGCTGTCCAGTTTTTCTGTCTCAATTATATGGTAAGCCTAGCAAATGATATCTACAAAAATGAACTGACTTCGGGCGGAATAATTTAGATCCAAAACCTCTGGCATTTATCTTCTTATTTTCCAATTTTTCGTTACTCATAGTTTACGCGCTACTCTAAGTGCGTTCGTTTATAAACGCCAAGCAGCATGCGTAACAAATCACGTGATCAACGTCTACAAAGTTCGAAAGGTCACAGGACATTACGTCTCTGACGTGCTGTGTTAGCGTATAGCTAGATGACCAGAAAAAACAGCCCGATAATGCTTGACCGGTGTAGAGCAAACCAGCCAGTTGGGATATTATTTCAAATGTATTTTCATTGACTTTAATCTTATTATTATTATTATCATTTTGGTCTGTGGTTGATATCAGGGCTTCAAAAAGTGCTCGGTGAGGAAGAGTTAGAGCAAATATCATTGTTGATTACCAGTTACCACTGTATTAAAGCAATAAAAACATTAATTAAAAATTAAAGAAGGTAAAACATCCAGTCAATTTTGGTAGTTTACGATGGCTAAAATCGAAATAAAGCTTTTGAGCTTTTTGTTCTCATTTTGGGGCTGCGGTTGCAAAGATATTGAACAAGGGAATATCTGAGAATTGAAAGTATCAGCAACTTTGCAGCATCAATTGACATATTTAAAGTTTTTTATTTGACAGTAAAACATATTGCAATAAAAATCGAACGTTTTCGGCCTAAAGCAGTTAAGCCCTCTTCAGGATAACATATCTGAATAAAAATAATTTTACATATGGCTAAAGGTAATTGCAAGGCATTTATTACAATTAAAATCAGTTTATGATGTAATACTACCAAAAACTCACAAAAATTTTTAGTGAGTTAATTCATAACATTTTATTCACGGCTGTGAGGTAGCACTTACCTCACATATCTGCTTTCCCATTAGGCTAATGTTTCATCAGCATCTGAATTCACACATAGCCTATCCTGGCATCCCACCCGAACCTTCAAACCACACACGAGGGCAATTTCTACACTTGCCATCGTACCCTCTTCTCAGATTACTCTGATCTAAGTCTGACAACAAGGTCACCAGAAAGAGGATTCTCGACCAGTATCACACTGGCACTTCACTTAGCTCAACCGCATTGCGCTAGCATCACTAAGCATGGACACCATATATGACATCACAATAGCAATTTACCACAATAGTACGCTATATGCATATTTCAAACTTGTTAGTTATCATCAGGCGTACATAACTGTGTAAATGCCTATTACAAATTTTGAACCCCAAAAGCCAAAATTAACCTACTTGTCGGTAACCGGTAAAGCAAATTGCTATATACAACGCCAGTCAACGCCCATACGAATAAATTTTCATTTACTCGTATGTGCTTTGAAAATTCAGAAGTTACATAGCAGACTTGAAACATAAAGTTTTTATTCACGGCTGTGAGGTAGCACTTACCTCACATATCTGCTTTCCCATTAGGCTAATGTTTCATCAGCATCTGAATTCACACATAGCCTATCCTGGCATCCCACCCGAACCTTCAAACCACACACGAGGGCAATTTCTACACTTGCCATCGTACCCTCTTCTCAGATTACTCTGATCTAAGTCTGACAACAAGGTCACCAGAAAGAGGATTCTCGACCAGTATCACACTGGCACTTCACTTAGCTCAACCGCATTGCGCTAGCATCACTAAGCATGGACACCATATATGACATCACATTAGCAATTTACCACAATAGTACGCTATATGCATATTTCAAACTTGTTAGTTATCATCAGGCGTACATAACTGTGTAAATGCCTATTACAAATTTTGAACCCCAAAAGATAGGCTATGTGTG